>CM039672.1:407093530-408361030 GCA_022496015.1 Hordeum marinum | reverse complement strand
ATTATATGCTATACTTATAGTTTCGGTCTTGTCCATCACATCATTCTCCCAATGACATGATCCCGTTATCAAATGACATATAATGTCTATGGCTTGGAAACCAGGACCATCTTTGATCAACGAGCTAGTCTACTAGAGGCATACTAGGGACAAAGTGTTGTCTATGCATCCACACATGCAATGTGTTTCCAATCAATACAATTATAGCATGGATAATAAACGATTATCATGAACTAGGAAATATAATAATAACCATTTATTATTGCCTCTAGGGAATATTTCCAACACTAGTAGCACCAAAGGGTCATCATGGGCTCCATCCTATCTGTGTCAGGCAGGTCACAAAGAGTTTGGGCAAGCAACTCCGTACCTGTCCGTTGGAATATCGTGGCAGGATGAATTTGCCATTCTTTCGACATCGCATGCCAAAGTGCCATCGCCCTCGGGCATCTGCAGAAAGCTTGAAACGTGTCCTCCGGCTCCGTCGTATAGAGAGGGCATTGGTCAGAGACTTCCAATCCTCATCGTTTTTTGTTAACCCAAGTGGTCTGGGAGTCTGTGATCAAAAGCCAAGTAAAAGTGCGAACCTTAGGAGGAGCAGGGCACCTCCAAATATAAGCCCAGATGGCTCATCGCCCGTCCGGTGCCCTACTAACTGCGACTGAGGAAGATCGAAGATGATCTTCCAGAGCAATTCGATAAGCACTCCACACTGAGAAGTGTCCGCTCCGCTCCGGACCCCACGTGAAGAGATCATGGCCCATCCGAGGTGATGTACGAATCTTGGCTACCAAGACGTCCATTGGGAACAAAACATCACAAACCACATCCATCCGCCAAGCGTCGTGGTCATATCCAATTTGAAACAACGTCTATGATTGTTCAACTTGTGAAATGTTGGGATTTTGTCTACTCCCTCTGTTCCTAAATACAAAGGTTTTCTAGAAATTTCAATATAAACTACATGCGAAACAAAATAAATTAATCTACATTTTAAAATACATCTATATACACAAATATATAGTAGTTTTATTGAAAAATCTGAAAAGCCTTTTATTTAGAAATAAATGAAGTAGTTTTTTCTTACACGAAAATCATTTGGTTATTATGTACACTGTTCAAGAATTCATCCGATTAACCAGTTACTTGCCAGTTAATCACTACTCGTTGGGTGACCGAATCAAATAACACTTATTCATTGCGTTAACTTGCCAAGCCGATTAATTGACCAGTTAGACCGATTAATCAATCATCATACCGATTAATCAGTTGCCAGGCCAATTAATCGCTATTGGTCCGCCAACTGGTGGGCAAATGAACCCAAAATTTTGGCACATAACCCCTCCCACCCCCTATTGGTACTAAATATGTACGGTTTGTCCCTCCTCCTAGTCCCTCATGCTCCTTTCAGCCCCTTCTAACCTAGTTGGTGGCTAGTCAAGTCCTCATCGGTGCCATCCCCCACACTACACCTCCAAGATCTAGCTGCTCTGCAACTCTGGTCACCTGCCTGGACCTCCCACCCCCTTGGCTACTCCCCATCCTCTCCCATAGGAGGCTCCCCAATATCTTCTCCATGGCATCACCAGCATGCAAGGTACTAACATATGTCCCCCTATCTTAGTGGAGAATCCAGCAATCATATGTTAGTCGATTATATATTACAATTTTGTAGATTAGTGGATGGAATATTTGGTTTTGGTTGTTATTTGTAGTATATTGTGTGATGTATGTTAGCAAGTATATGGCCAAGTTTAAAGGTTTAGTTGATGATTTTGAATTTTGAGATTTCATAGATTTGGATGTATAACGATTATTAGTTTTACCTCTTGTCTATTTTATATGCCTACAATAGAATATTTTGGTGTATTACATAGCTAGGTTCATGGTAGTATGCTATAAATACATTAAAAATGTAGATATAAGTTGGAAAGATTATATTTAATCTACCAATTAATGGTCGACCGATTCATCCAGTTAATAGGCCCATTCACCGATTAATCACTACTCCCAAGCTCACCGAGCAGCTACCAGTTACCGATTTCGAGAACACCGACGTAGCACATAATTTGATGATTCGATATTTTTTCTCAAAAACTAGTCAACTCTATTAACCAAACCAACAATACAAACAACTTTGAAAACCTACCAATACATTAAATCCTTTTGTCCAACCGTGATGGTGTAAAGGCTCGTAGGGAAAAAGAATCCCATGCGACCAAGTTTCATTTTTCATCTCTGAGACCTCACCCAACACGTGTTTAGCACTCATCTCAAAGCATCTTCTTCCCCTAATACATCCCTCGAAACAGGCTCGCGCACCGCTTTATAGATAAAGCACCGACCAAAGTTCATGGCCGAATGATACATAGTGGAGAGGTAGCCCTCTTACAAAGCGGACCCTGAGATCTCGGTACCACGGAAAACTACGCTATCGAAGGAGAACAAGGGGAGATCAGAGTACAAAGCCATGCCATGCCTTAGCACACATAGACTCCACGACAATGCCCTCAATAGGGAGAACGACATAGAACGTCGCTGCTGCCGAGTCCGGAATGGACATAAGTTTTCGCCCAAAGCCCGAACACAGAAGAGAGAACCACAATGACGTCTTCAGGAAGATAGCGACGCCAGTGAGCGTCATTGTCATCAGTGCCAAAGCGCGGACCTTTCGCTCGGTAGCTCACCCGTGTCACATGGTGGCCCCAGGACAGGCGCGACGAACAACAACTCCTAGATGCGGATCCAGGCATCACCAACAATGGCGTGCCCAAGCCACCTGTCGCTAGACCTCTCGCCACCCATACGACCAAGGGGACAAGCCACCATCGCCGCCATGAGGCCCGCATGAGAGCCAATCATGGGACCGCTGCCCGGGGCTGCTGATACGTCTCCAATGTATCTATAATTTTTGATTGTGCCATGCTATTATATTATCTGTTTTGGATGTTTTATATGCATTAATATGCTATTTTATATTATTTTTGGGACTAACCTATTAATCTAGAGCCTAGTGCCCGTTTCTATTTTTTCCTTGTTTTGAGTTTCACAAATAAGGAATATTAGACGAAGTCCAAACAGAATAAAACCTCCGAAATGATTTTTTCTGGAAAATATGGAAGCCACGAGACTTGAGAACCAAGGCAGAGGAGCTGCCACAGGGCCACAAGCCCGCTTGCCATGGCCAGGGGGCACCCGCGCCGGGCAGACTTGTGGGCCCCTGGCAACTCCCCTAACCCTAATCTTCGGCCTATAAATACCCAAATATTACATCATTATCAAAAGAGCTAAGAAAACACTTTTCCGCCGCCAGAAGCCTCCGTTCCCGAGAGATCCCATCTTGGACCCTTTCCAGTAATCTGGCAAAGGGGGATTCGATCACGGAGGGAATCTACATCAACTCCATTGCCCCTCCGATGATGCGTGAGTAGTTCACCGCAGACATATGGGTCCATAGCTAGTGGCCAGATGGCTTCTTCTCTCTGTTTGCTTCTCAATACCATGTTCTTCATGATCTTCATGGAGATCTATCCGATGTAATACTCTTTTGTGGTGTGTTTGTCGAGATCCGATGAATTGTGGGTTTATGTTCAGATTATCCATGAATATTATTTGAGTCTTTCCTGAATCCTTATATGCATGATTTCATATCTTTGCAAGTCTCTTCTAGTTATTGGTTTGGTTTGGCCAACTAGATTGGTAATTCTTGCAATAGGAGAAGTGCTTAGTTTTGGGTTCAATCTTGCGGCGTCCTCACCCAGTGACAACGTAGGGGTAGCGAGGCACGTATTGTATTTTTGCCACCAAGGGTAAAAATATGGGGTTTTCGTCATATTGCTTGAGTTTATCCCTCTACATCATGTCATCTTACCTAATACGTTACTTAGTTCTTCATGAACTTAATACTGTAGATGCAGGCAGGAGTCGGTCGATGTGTGGAGTAATAGTAGTAGATGGAGAATCGTTTCGGTCTACTTGTCATGGACGTGATGCCTATATGCATAATCATTGCCTTGGATATCTTCATAATTATTCGCTTTTCTATCAATTGCTCGACAATAGTTTGCCACCCGCCGTAATACTTGCCATCATGAGAGAAGCCATCTAGTGAAACCTATGGCCCCCGGGTCTATTTTCCATATTATACTTTCATATCTAAAACCAAAAATACCAAAAATATTTTCTGCATTATTTTTAATTTAGTTTTACTTTCCATTCGAGCATCCTATTATATCTATCTCTACTAGATCTCATCCTTGCAAATAACCTTGAAGGGATTGACAACCCCTTTATAGCGTTGGGTGCAAGAGTTTGATTCCTTGTGCAGGTATATCTATTGGTGGCTTGCTTGTATCTCCTACTGGATTGATACCTTGGTTCTCACAGACTGAGGGAAATACTTATCTACTTTGCTGCATCAAACCGTTCCTCTTCACGGGAAACCACTGCATGCTCGAGAAGTAGCAAGAAGGATTTCTGGCGCCGTTGTTGGGGAGATACATAGCAAGTCAAGCATGCCAAGTACCCATCACAAACTCATCTCTTGCATTTACATTATTTGCCATTTGCCTCTCGTTTTCCTCTCCCCCACTTCTAAAATGATTTTCAGAAAGCACTTGCCTCTCTATTTTCCCTTCTTTCGCTTGCCTTTTTGATTACCTGAACTATGTCGAACATCACCACCCCCCCTTGTCACCAGATTTTGAAGGTCTTTACTGCAAACAAAAAAAGGGGAAAAATTTGAAGGACGCTTGGTATAGACTAATGGAATCTTATCGTGTTTCCAATCTAAAAGGGGATGCAAAAGTTTTGCTCAGAAATTTTACATAGGTTTAGCTTTGCATCATAGGGAGCTTTTAGATTTCGCCTCAAAAGGGAATTTTATTGAGCTTGACACGAATGTAGCGTATGAAGTTTTAGAAGGGATTTTGGGGGTTCCTTGGCCAAAAAGGGGGTTTGCTTTATATCAAGAAAGATTTCAAGTCCTCGACAAATTGGGTGACTTACATAAGCACTTGGTCGAGTTACAACAACATCATGAACCCCTCAAACATATTACTGGGAACCTTAATTGCTTGAATACTTTGATCACCCTTTGCAATAAGTGTTTGGACATTTTGGACACCAAGATTGATCCTCCCCATACAAGTGGGGGAAAGTGGAAAGAACCGCCTGGATTTGAGAAGGTCCTCACAAAAATTGCCAATACCAAAGATGACAATACCTAGATCTATTGTGTTTTGCCTAGCTAGGGGCGTTAAACAACAACGCTTGTCGGGAGGCAACCCAATTTTATTTTGCTTTCACATTTTTTGCTTCAGTTTTGGTGTTTTTGGCACATTATTAGTTCTGTAGTAATTGTGTTTTTGTGTTTAAATTAGTGTTTGAGCCAAGTAAGACCTTTGGGGGTGATCTATGGTAGTTGTTGATTTGATCTTGCTGGAAAACAGAAACTTTTGCGCTCAGTCCAGGATTTTTCTGAATTTTAAGAGCGTCAAATTTATCTTAAATTTTTACATAGTATTGATATACAAATTACCCTACTTGTCCTAAGTTTTCAGAATTTTTACAGTTCCATAAGTATTCGAAGTTTACAGATTGCTACAGACTGTTCTATTTTTGACAGATTCTGTTTTCTTTGTGTTGTTTGCTTATTTTGATGTATCTATGGGTCGTATCGGGGGCTATGAGTCATGTAAAATTTAGAATACAGTAGGTATTACACAAATATAGATAAACAATGAGTTCACAGCATTACCTAAAGGGGTGATTTATTTTTCTTATACTAACGGATCTCATGAGTTTTCTGTTGAGTTTTGTGTTGTGAAGTTTTCAAGTTTTGGCTGAAGATTTGATGGACTATGGAATAAAGAGTGGCAAGATCCTAAGCTTGGGGATGTACATGTCACCCCAAGTCATATTCAAGAATACCATAAAACCTAAGCTTGGGGATGCCCCAGAAGGCATCCCCTCTTTCGTCTTCAATCCATGTGTAAATTTACTTGAGGCTATATTTTTATTCACCACATGATATGTGTTTTGCTTGGAGCGTCTTGTATGATATGAGTCTTTGCTTGTTAGTTTTCCACAATCATCCTTGCTGCACACATCTTTTGAGAGAGAAACGCTGAATCATGAATTTGTTAGAATACTCCATATGCTTCACTTATATCTTTTGAGCTAGGCAATGTTGCTCTAGTGCTTCACTTATATATTTATAGAGCATGGTGGTGTTATATTTTATAGAAATGATTGAACTCTCGTTCCTCACTTATATTATTTTGAGAGTTTCTTAAAAACAGCATGGTAATTTGTTTTGGTTATGAATTTAGTTCTAATATAATGGCATCCAAGAGGGATATAATAAAAACTTTCATATTAAGTGCATTAACAACTATGAGAAGTTGGATTCCTTGCATATAGTTTTGAGATAATAGGAATGGTAATATGAGAGTCATGCTAGTGAGTAGTTGTGAAATGAAGAGATACGTGTGTTAAAGCTTGTGATTCCCATAGCATGCACGTATGGTGAACTTCTATGTAACAGAGACGGACCATGACTTGTCTAATGATTGTCGACCTTTGTGTGAGGGTCGGGAGCGCGCGATGGTTAACACCTACCAACCTCTCCCCTAGGAGCATGCGTCTAATGCTTTGTTTGATAACTAATAGACTTTTGCAATAAGTATGTGAGTTCATTATGACTAATGTGAGTCCATGGATTATACGCACTCTCACCCTTCCATCTTTGCTAGCCTCTCTATTACCTCATGTAGGATCGAGAGTGGGGTGTCTAGAGGTGGGGTGAATAGACTCCTAGCAGGAATTTAAAACCTAACATTTTCCCAAGTTAATTGCTTGGCAGATTTTAACTATTTTAGAAGGTCTAGCAAGTCTAACAGCCCTACACATGCATGCCTACAATTATGGCAGCGGAAAGTCAAGACATTGCACATGTAAGTAAAGAGATGGGATAGAAAGATCAAACGCAATAGGAGACGCAAGGATTTTTACCGTGGTTCCGATAGGTGGTGCTATCGTACGTCCACGTTCATGGAGTCTTCAACCCATGGAGGGTAACAGTCGCGAGAGTCCATGGAGGGTTCCACGAAGAAGCCACCTTGACTATTCCATGCGGCTTCCATCCATGAAGGACTAGCCTCACTATGGGTAGATCTTCACGAAGTAGGCGATATCCTTGCCCTTGCAAACTTCTTGGTTCACTCCACAACACGAAGTAGGAGGCTCCGAAGCGACACCTAACCAATCTAGGAGGCACCACCCTCCAAAAGGTAATTGGCTCGATAATGACGATGAACTCCTTGTTTTTGTGCTTCAAGATGATAGACTCCTCAACACACAATTACTCTCTCATAGATTTGGTTGGTAGAAGAGATGGGATTGGTGGAAAGCACCTTAGGGAGGCTAGAAATCTAGATCCATATGGTTGGAGTGGAAGATCTTGACCTAAACACAAGGGTAGGTGGTTCTCTTTGAGAAAACTGAGTAGGATAGGTATGGAATAGTTCTGAGTGCTCCTCATTCGAGTAGGTAGTGGTGGAGGGGTATATATAGGCATCCCCAAAAATCCAACTGTTACACACAAGATGACCAACTCGGTGACACCGATGTGTAAACCTCGGTGGTACCGAATTGACCAAAAGTGACAACTTTGGAATCTCGGAGGGACCGATATACGATTCTCGATTGCACTGACAAGGTGACCAACAGTCAGATTTGCCAAACTCGGTGATGCCGATTCATCATTTTCGGACGAACCAAAAATGTGAACTTGCGTAACAGAAACTTGTCAACCCAACTCGGTGGCACCGAGAGTAGTGTTGGTTGCACCGAAGTGTTAGGGTTTGGCTGAGTCTGTCTAGGGTTTGGAATCGGTGGCACCAGGATAGAAATTTTGGTTGCACCGATTTTGTATATTTGGCTTTGGACAGACTTTGGTGGGAGAGCTTGTGGATGTTTTGGTGACTATCACTTGTGCACGTTTGAGCATATTGTTCACCAACAAAACCTTACCCTATTTTAATAGTATTGGCTTTCCTATGGAGTCAAAATGATTTCTCACAAATGTAAAATGTGGAGTCCTCTTGCTTGAAGCTTGGCCAACCTATTTCCTTGCATCTTGGGGTAAGTCCACAATCTCCTCAATTCTTTTGCCAATTGAACTCTCCATGACTATTATGTGAAATATACTAGATAGAGGTGTTAGTCCAAGATACAATGTATGTTGTTATGAATTATAAAAACCACCAAGGGAGCATGTTGTGATGTCAATCTCCCCCTTTTTGGTAATTGATGACAACATACAATCAAAGCTTCAAATAAAGATATGCATGGATGCAATGAAGACTTTGAGAAACACATGACTTAGATTTTCTCCCTCTAAATGTGTGTAGTCCTTTAAAGGATAGTTGCTTTGGAATGCATGGCACACATATAGATGAAGGGATATAGGAAGTCATGTGTATCTTCGCTATATATATCAATACATGTGAATGAAATGTATATCCTTGCTCAAGACATCACTCTTGCAAACAATATGTGCAAGAAGCAAGAGATCATATTGACCAAGGATATGATGCATATACTTACCTTGAGTTCTTGATCATTCTAGTAGTAGAGATACACTTGAGAAAACAATGTTAGGAAACACAAGAGTATACTACTAAACAAAATCAATAGAACTCAACGAATACCAAGATATGGGGCACATATAAAATATGATAATCCTTAAGATTGATATGTCTCCAGTTTTAGCATTTATCTATTATATCTTTTCTCCCCTTAGATATGAAAGTGGTAATACATCCTCTGCCCCTGAATCTCAGCATGTAGATATTGGGATTGGATAGGGTTAGAAAAGGTAATCCTTTGTGAACATTAGACTTGTCTCCAAAAATAGTTTTCTCACCCTACATTGTTGCTCTCCCCTTGTTTTTATAAGTGTGAACTTTTGATATTTTCCTCTTCCCCTAAATCATATCTCCCCCTTAGCATAAGCGTGTAACTCTCCCTTTAGCATGGAACTATGATATTCTCCCCCTTTGGCAAAAAATACCAAAAAGGTTAAATTTGGGAGTAGTTATAGGGATCATTGACAAGGAGGGGATCCTTGAGAACAAGGGCCACTGAAAGTAGGGTTAGTTAAAAGACTAAGGGAATCATTGAATGTATCTTCTCTCCCTTTGGCAAATTTTAGTTTTCTTCTCCTTGGAGCTAGGGATCCTTGAATAAAGAATTTCTCCCCCGAAGTGTTGTTTGTTCTTCTCCCCCTATATATATATATATAGTCAAGAAGGGGTCATTGAAGAAACAAGATATCACAAGAAGAGAAACAAATAAATAATATTAAAGAAACACAGATTTTGAAAGCAAAGAAAACCGGTGACTCCGGGATAAATAAATCGATGGTACCAAGATTGTGTGGTGCAGCTTATTTGCAAATTTGGTAGAACCGAGTTATTTATATATGTGACTCCGAATGGGAGACCAAGTTTCTGTTTTGACAAAGACAAACAAAATAGTTTCAAAAAGAAAAATGCGAAAGTTTTACAAAGGACATCAAATAGATAATATTTGAGTGTTTACGATGGATCATGCAAATAGAGAGCAAACCATGCAAGATTCTTAACTAAATGATGGGCGGTGACTAGGTCACCTATATTAGAGTAAATTGACTTAGGGGCCAAGCAAGAATACTTGATCATAGGTCATACTCTACATTAAGCTGAAAATGGGGTTACCATTTTTCGATTAAGCATTTTAATGTCTTCATATCACTTGAGTTACTTTAGCCCATGACTTGGAGTAAAGCCTTTTCAACGATATGAGTACATACCTTTGAGTGATGTTGATGGCGTTGCTCGTAGGTGAACTTGTGGAGGATGCTCGAGGTTGATGCAGATCATCTTGAATTTGGAGCAATCCTTCTTGTTCTAGTACACTAGTCACCACAAAGGTTAGTCATGCAAGGAAGAATAGTGGATATATCCAATTGACATGATACTACTTAAGATTTGCAGCTAAGATCAAGTATATGTCAAGGATATAGTTTTTGTTGTCTTCTTCCTTCCATCATCAAGAGGGGTTGTGGATACTTGGTAATGTCAAGATTGCTTATGATTGGAGTTGAAGGCAATCTTGTGTAATGAAGTTCTTCCAAGTTCCTACAAAAGGTTAGACGCAATACAAGGGAGCATAGAATTCCATGTCATATTGATAACGAGTTATGGGTACATGGAAATGACAAGAAAGCTCATACCCTTGCTTGCAACCGAGTGAGTCTAGCTCAAGTTTGAAGCATCAATGATGTTCAACTCACTCCTCAAATGACAAAATGTTTTCTTATCAAGTGGCTTGGTGAAGATATCGGCCAATTGTTTGTTAGTGAGAACATGCTTAAGATTGATATCTGCTTTGGTAACATGATCACGAATGAAGTGATGTCGAACTTGAATATGCTTGGTTCGAGAATGTTGCACAGGATTATGCCCAATTTGAATAGCACTTTAATTGTCACAAAGTAATGGAACATTTTTAACATAAATTCCATAATCCTTAAGCGTTTGTGTCATCCATAGTAATTGCGCACAACAAGATCCAGCAGCAATATACTCAGGTTCAGCAGTAGATAGAGATATCGAGTTTTGTTTCTTGGCGGACCAAGACACAAGAGATCTACCTAAAAATGGACAAGTACCCGAGGTGGATTTTCTATCAACCTTGTCACCGGCATAGTCCGAGTCGGAATAGCCAACAAGATTAAAAGAGGATCCATTGGGATACCAAATGCCAAAGTTTGGTGTTTGTATCAAGTACCTCACAATATGTTTCACAGCCGAAAGATGACACTCTTTTGGTGCAACATGATATCTAGCACACATGCAAACACTAAGCATAATATCGTAAAGATATGCACATAGATATAGCAATGAACCAATCATAGATCGATAACCTTTTGATCAACCGGTTCATCTTCCCTGGTAAGGTCAACATGTCCACTAGTGGGCATAGGAGTTTTCGTACCTTTGCAATCCTGCATGTTGAATTTCTTGATCAAGTCCTTGGTATACTTACTTTGGGAGATGAATGTTCCTTCTCTTGATTGCTTGATTTGCAATCCAAGAAAGAATTTCAGCTCACACATCATAGACATCTCATACTTCTCGGACATCAACCTTCCAAATCTTCACTAAATTGAGGGTTAGTGGAACCAAAGATAATATCAGCCACATAGATTTGGCACACAAATAGTTCTCCATTAAGTCTCTTAGTGAATAAGGTTGCATCAATTTTACCAATTTCAGAACCTTTTCGATGAGAAACTTCGTTAAACATTTATACCAAGCACGAGGAGCTTGCTTAAGACCATAAAGAGCTTTGCGAAGCTTGTAAACATGATTAGGTTTCTTAGGATTCACAAAACCAGGTGGTTCCTTAACATAAACTTCTTCTTCAATTTCGCCATTTAAAAATGCACTTTTGATGTCCATTTGATAAAGCGTGATATCATGGTGATTAGCATAAGCAAGAAGAATACGGATAGCTTCAAGTCTAGAAACGGGGGCACCTTCGACTTGCATATATCCTTGGGCTACAAGAAGAGCCTTGTTGCGCATGACTTGACCATCTTCTTCTTGTTTGTTTCGAAACACCCATTTGGTTCCGATGATGTTGTGCTCATCTTAGGGCTTCTCCACGAGTGTCCACACTTCGTTCCTCTCGAAGTTGTGTAGCACTTCATGCATAGCATTCACCCAATCCGCGTCTTCAAGAGCTTGTTCTACCTTTAAAGGCTCAATGCTAGAGATGAAAGAATAATGCTCACAAAAGTTAACTAGGCAGATTTTAAAGCGAGTGATTCTCCCTGTTTGTATATCACCAAAGATTTTGTTTAGGGGATGGTTCTCGATCACTTGAGCTCGAACTCGGGTCAGCTTCCGATTGTTGGATGGTGGAGCTTCTTCTTCTTCATCATCATCTCGTTCGTCTTCGTTGTTGTTGAAGATGTCGTTCCCTTGAGGTGATGGTGAAGGTAGTTGTGGTGGGTCTTCATGATGCACTTCCTCCACTTCATCATCTCGTAGTGTACTGCTCATGGATGCTTCCATGTCATGTTGAGGTTCAGCTTGACGTGAAGTAGGGGCTTCCACTTGGGTTTATGAAGTACTTTACTTCACCTTCATGGGACGAATCTTGCCGATGGGTAGATCTAGAATGGCTTCTGAAGGGATCCTTATGACCTATATCATTTGGAAATTTTTCGACTTGCGAACCATTAGATTCCTCAAACTTCACATCTACTGTCTCTTCAACTTTTCGAGTGAAGTTGTTGTAGACACGATAAGTGTGAGATTTCGATCCGTAACCAAGTAGGAATCCTTCATGCGATTTAGGAGAAACTTTAGTTCGACAATGCTAATCAAGAATGTAGCACTTTGAGCAAAATACCCGAAAGTATACGACTTGGGGTTTGTTACCGGTGAGTAGCTTGTATGCCGTTTTACCGAATAGCTTGTGCAAGTAAAGTCGGTTTGTGGCATGACATGCTGTTTCAACGACTTCTGCCCAAAAGTGTCTTGGCGTCTTGTATTCGTCAAGCATCCTTCTTGCCATCTCAATGAGCGTCCGGTTCTTCCTCTCAACAACTCCATTTTGTTGAGGTGTCTACGTAGTCGAGAAATCATGTGAGACTCCTTCTTCGTCAAGAAAGGTATCCACATGGGTGTTTTTGAACTCCGATCCGTTATCGCTCCGAACCTTCTTGATCTTCACTTCAAACTGATTTTGCGCTTTGCGAGCGAAGTTCTTGAAGATATTTTGAACCTGTGACTTATCATCAAGAAATAATACCCACGTAAATATGGAACAATCATCAACTATAACTATACCATAGGAATTTCCACCGAGACTCTTGTAAGCATTGGGACCAAAAAGATCCATACGAAGTAGCTCAAGTGGTCTCCTAGTAGTCATGATATTCTTAACGGGATGACTTCCACCTACTTACTTTCCAGCTTACAAGCACTACAAAGTCTATATTTGTCAAAGATAACATCTTTAACACCAAGTATATGATCACCTTTGATTAGCTTATCTAGATTGCGCATGCCTACATGTCCAACTCTTCTATGCCAAAGCCAACCTTTAGAAGATTTTGCAATTAAACAAGTGCAAGGCTTGGATATTTTAGTGAAATCAACAATGCATAGATCACCTCTACGGAAACCAGTAAAGACAATTTGATGATTATCTTGACGAAACACTTGGCAATCTACTTTCATGAATAAAACATTGAAACCGAAGTCGACAAGTCTAGATACGGAAAGAAGATTGTAGCCAAGAGATTCAACAAGCATAAAATTTTGAATAGAGCTATCATGGGATATAGCCACCTTACCAAGGCCAAGTACCTTACCCTTATATTTGTCTCCAAAGTTCACGTACCGTCGAGGACCTTGATTGGGCGTGATCTCTAGAAACATGTCTTTTTCACCAGTCATATGATCCGTACATCCACTGTTAAGAATCCACTCTTTTCCTCTGGACATGTAATCCTTAAAGTTTTCCATAAGACTCAAATTCTTCATGATCTTCTCGTGCTCGACGTCGAACAACTCATCTTCTTCATAGTAGCCATGTTCCACATTGTCATCATCAAGTGGGAAATCCTCGTCATAAAGAACAAGGGATTCGTTAGATTTGTGATCATGACAATGTTCAAGTTTATGAATTCGAATGGCTTCAAAGATAATGTTGTTGATAGTGGTGACATCTCCTTTAGCATGCATAAGATCACAGCGCTCAAATAGGCAGTTATCAAAGTTTGGATCACTAGGCTTTATTTTGTGAAAAGCAACAGTATTATGAAGAATTTCATCAAGATTTCCTAAGGAATGATTTGGATATCATTTCTCTAAATAAGTCCATAAGGTATAGGCGCATGCAAAGTTCTTCAATTGAGAAAGCACGAACCTTGGTAAACCTCTAACAATAAGATTGACAGTTCTTAGGTTACCAAGCATGTTAATTTCCTCTTCGTGTGTGGGATGTAATTCATCAATAGGGAGCACACAGGGATTTTCAATATATTTTGTCAAATGGGATCTATTAAATAGATCAATCCTGTCATTCTTCCATTGACTATAGTACTCTCCATCAATAATGGGCACTCTACAACTCAAAACTCTCTACTCTAGACACATCCATCTTCCTTCGTGGTGATTAAACCGAAGCAATGGAGACCAATGCTCTGAGACCACTTGTAGGATCGAGAGTGGGGTGTCTAGAGGGGGGGTGAATAGACTACTAGCAGGAATTTAAAACCTAATCTTTTCCCAAGTTAATTGGTTGGTAGATTTTAACAATTTTAGCAAGTCTAGCAAGTCTAACAGCCCTACACATGTATGTCTACAAGTATGGCAGCGGAAAGTAAAGACATTTCGCATGTAAGTAAAGAGATGGGATAGAAAGATCAAACGCAATAGGAGATGCAAGGATTTTTCCCGTGGTTCCGAAAGGTGGTGCTATCGTACGTCCATGTTCATGGAGTCTTTAACCCATAGAGGGTAACGTCGCGAGAGGCCACGAAGGGCTCTACCCACAGAGGGTTCCACGAAGAAGCAACCTTGACTATTCCATGCGGCTTCCGTCCACAAAGGACTAGCCTCACTATGGGTAGATCTTCAAGAAGTAGGCGATCTCCTTGCCCTTACAAACTTCTTGGTTCACTCCATAACACGAAGTAGGAGGCTCCCAAGCGACGCCTAACCAATCTATGAGGCACCACCATCCAAAAGGCAATAGGCTCGATAATGAAGATGAACTCCTTGCTCTTGTGCTTCAAGATGATAGACTCCTAAACACACAATCACTCTCTCACAGATTTGGCTTGGTAGAAGAGATTGGATTGGTCGAAAGCAACTTGGGGAGGCTAGAAATCAAGATCCATATGGTTGAAGTGGAAGATCTTGATCTCAACACAAGGGTAGGTGGTTGTCTCTCAGAAAACTGACTAGGATAGGTATGGAATAGTTCTAAGTGCTTCTCATTCGAGTAGGTAGTGGTGGAGGGGTATATATAGGCATCCCCAAAAATCCAACCGTTACACACGAAATGACCAACTCGGTGACACCGATGTGTAAATCTTGGTGGTACCGAAGTGACCAAAAGTGACAACTTTGGAATCTCGGAGGGACTGATATACGATTCTTGATTGCATTGACAAGTTGAGCAACGGTGGATTTGCCAAACTCGGTGACGCTGATTCACCATTTTAGGATGGACCGAAAATGTGAACTTGCGTAACAGAAACTTGGCAACCCCACTCGGTGGCACCAAGAGTAGTGTCGGCTGCACCGAAGTGTTAGGGTTTGGCTAAGTCTGTCTATCGTTTGGAATCGGTGGCACCGGGATAGAAATGTTGGTTGCACCGATTTTGCATATTTGGCTTTGGACAGACTTTGGTGGGAGAGTTTGTGGATGTTTTGGTGACCATCACTTGTGCACGTTTGAGCATGTTGTTCACCAACAAAACCTTACCCCCTTTTAATAGTATTGGCTTTCCTATGGACTCAAAGTGATTTCTCACAAATGTAAAATGTAGAGTCCTCTGGCTTGAAGCTTGGCCAACCTATTTCCTTGCATCTTGGGGTAATTCCACAATCTCCTCAATCCTTTTGCCAACTCAACTCTCCATCGACTATTATCTGAAATACACTAGATAGAGGTGTTAGTCCAAGAGACAATGTATGTTGTCATGAATTATCAAAACCACCAAGGGAACATGTTGGGCTTTCACCATGCAACTTTTGCCGATACATGAAACCCTCCTTCCTCAAAACAGCCACCATATATTCCTCAAAACAGCCACCATACCTACATATTATGGCATTTCCATAGCCATTCCGAGATATATTGCCGTGCAACTTCCATCATGTAGTTTTTCTATGACTTACATCATCACTTCATATTGCATATAGAGTTATATCTTGTCATAGGAAACGAGTTGTAATTTCTTTTTCTTTGAGTTATAAGTAAATAAAAGTGTGATGATTTTTCATTAATAGAGCATTGTCCCGTGAGAGAAAAGGATGATGGAGGCTATGACTCCCTCACAAGTTGAGATGAGTATCCGGACTTTACAAAAAATAAAAGAGGCCATCAAATCCCAAACAAAAAATAAAAGAGGCCAAAGAAGCCCTCCAATATAAAAAAATAGAGTAAGAGAGAAGGGAAAATAGCTACTCTATTTTTCCACACTTGTGCTTCAAAGTAGCACCATGATCTTCATGATAGAGAGTCTCCTAATTTGTCACTTTCATATAACTAGTGGATATTCATTTTGCATGACCACTTAGTTTTCTTTTTGAGATTTCATACACTTATATCTCTAAGTGCATTTGTTGCATGGCAATCCCTACTCACTCACATTGATATCTATTGATGGGCATCTCCATAGCTCGTTGATACGTCTAGTTGATGTGAGACTATATTCTCCTTTTTCCCTTGCGCCCCTCCATATTATATTCCACCTATAATGCTATATCCATGGCTCATGCTCATGTATTGCGTGAGATTTGAAAAGGTTTGAGAACACCAAAAGTGTGAAACAATTGCTTGACTTGTTCATCGGGGTTGTGCATGATTTAGATACTTTGTGTGGGGAAGATGGAGCATAGTCGGACCATATGATTTTGTAGGGATAACTTTCTAAGGCCATGTTATTTCGAAAGGACATGACTACCTTGTTGGTGTGCTCGAAGTAGGGATGGCAATGGGGGACAATCCCCTATGAGGATACCTAGAACATCCCCATCCCCATCTATTCCCCATACCCCCATCCCCATCCCTGTTTACATGACTGGGGATGAAATTTCCCCATGCCCATGCCCCACGAGGGAACGAGGCGCCATTAGGGTCCTCATCCCCATGAAGAAATGATCATATACATAATATGACAGAATATAATCAAAATATATACATGGTGTGGTCCTTGTTCTACTGATACCGATCTTGGTCGTACTAACTTCTTGGTCATGGTGGCAATTGAGGTGAGGATGTGAGGTAAGTTTAAGGTTTTCGTAATTTTTTTGTTTTTGCAAGTTTGTTTGTAAATATTTGAAGATTGACCACAATGTCACAGTTAAAAAGTGGGCCCCTAATGGGTATTGGGTCTGGGGAATAGGATCTCATCCCCATCCCCGTTGTACCCTATGGGGAATAAATTGGATCGGTAAATATCCCCATGGGGAAGTTTTTCGCCCATCCCCACCCCCTAATAGATGAAATCCCCATGGGTTTGACGGGTATGGGGCCCCATTGCCATCCCTAGCTCGAAGTATTACTGTTTTTATGTCAATATTAGACTATTGTTTTGAATCTAACGTATCTGAATATTCATGCCACAATAAAGAATATTGCATGGATAAATATGTTGGGTAGCTTTCCACATCAAAAAATTGTTTTTATCATTTACCTACTCGAGGACGATGTAATACTCTTTTGCGATGTGTTTGTCGAGATCCGATGAATTGTGGGTTTATGTTCAGATTATCCATGAATATTATTTGAGTCTTTGTTGAATTCTTATATGCATGATTTCATATCTTTGCAAGTCTCTTCGAGTTATTGGTTTGGCCAACTAGATTGGTAATTCTTGCAATAGGAGAAGTGCTTAGTTTTGGGTTCAATCTTGCGGCGTCCTCACCCTGTGACAAAGTAGGGGTAGCGAGGCACGTATTGTATTGTTGCCATCCAGTGTAAAAAGATGGGGTTTTCATCATATTACTTGAGTTTATCCCTCTACATCATGTCATCTTACCTAATACGTTACTCTGTTCTTCATGAACTTAATACTCTAGATGCAGGTAGGAGTCAGTCGATGTGTGGAGTAATAGTAGTAGATACAGAATCGTTTCGGTCTACTTGTCATGGACGTGATGCCTATATGCATAATCATTGCCTTGGATATCTTCATAATTATTCGCTTTTCTATCAATTGCTCGATAGTAGTTTGTCACCCACCGTAATACTTTCCATCATGAGAGAAGCCATCTAGTGAAACCTATGGCCCCGGGTCTATTTTCCATATTATACTTTTAGATCTAATGCCAAAAATACCAAAAATATTGCTGCCTTATTTTTACTTTGAGTTTTACTTTTCGTTCAGGCATCCTATTATAGCTATCTCTACTAGATTTCATCCTTGCAAATAACCGTGACGGGATTGACAACCCCTTTATAGCGTTGGGTGCAAGAGTTTGATTCCTTGTGCAAGTATATCTATTGGTGCTCGCTTGTATCTCCTACCGGATTGATACCTTGGTTCTCAAAAACTAAGGGAAATACTTATCTACTTTGTTGCATCAAACCGTTCCTCTTCACAGGAGACCAACGCATGCTCGAGAAGTAGCAGCCGTCGCCTCAGCAACACTATCCCTAGACTCCGCCACCCGTCCGCCACACAACACACCAAACCCCGGCAGGTAAGGTAAAAGGCCATCCTTCCACACCTAGCCCAGCATCAGTCCCCAGATCTGGGTCAGCACCTCCACCGTAGGAGGCACCGACACCTGCATCCCCAACCAGTCCCAGTCGACCTGGAGACACGATCCTAGGACTGCCAGCGGCCGCTGCGGAGCCGAGCTTGCACGATGCCAACTCCGAGTTCACCTGTGCCGCATGTCCAAACAAGTAGGCGCTGCCAGGAGCACCACCAACATCCCACGCACCCGCGATAACAACGCTCACAAGCACACCCCAGGCCAAGCCCAAACCTCACCTACCCGGAGACCACCCCGATCTGCCTCGGGCCCAGAACCGGCCCGCCCGAGCACAAACCCTAGGCCAGGGGAGTTGTTGTCATGCACGCAGCCCCATACGCAACCGGCTCCAACCCAGGAGAAGGAAGGCCGCCATGCCATCACCCCGTGCCACCAGCCCAGCCACGTCCGCCGCGTCGCCGAGGCCACACCAGCCCGCACCACCCCTCCCCACCCACAGTAGCCACAAGGACCGGACACAAGTAGGGAACACTGCCCCTGCCATCAGCTGCCACCGTTCCCCGTAGCAAGATGTTGACCTCTAGCTCGTGCCGCCTGGTGGACAGATCTGCCGACGCATCCCAGACACGCCCCACCCGCCAGCCAGCGCGGCCACCACTGGAACCAGCCAATGGCCACTGCCCTGGAGAGACGTAGCCTGGCCTCCACCCACCCCCTGCGCCGTCAGCAGCCCCCTGGCCACAGATCCAGCCAGATCTGGCCAGAGGACGATCCCGCAGAGCCGCTAGTGGGCCTGACACCCACGGCCGATGCACTCGACCGAGCTCCACCACGCCGCCGCACCGCCGCCGAGGGGGCTGTTGTCGCCTGAAGCCCATCGCCGTGCCACCCGGCCCCACGACAGCCAGACGCTCCCACCGGCGAGCAGTCCCATGCCCGCCCCGAGCCCGTGTGGGAGGGAGAACAGCCCCGCCGCCACCTACGCTGGTCGGGCTTTGCCCGGCGGCGCCTCGGGGTAGCGGCAGGGGAGGGGAGGCTGCGAAGGGCGCGAGGGAGATGGGGAGCTAGGGTTCTGTCACGCCCAAGTTGCGACCCTATCCTTATTTTGGCTCGAGGGCCACGACAGGGATAGGAGCGCATCTCGTCGTGTTGCGAGAATGGATATCATTACAAGTACATTTACAAAAGAGATGAGTATAGGGAATTGTCTTACACTCGCCACAAGCTACATCAGAGTCACATGAATACAACAACATACTCAAACATCATACAGAAGAGCAGGGTCCGACTACGGACGAAAACAAATGACAAAATGACATCCATCCTTCCCAGGCTGCCGCCTGGAACCCATCCTAGATTGATCATTAAGAAGAAGAACTCCAAACAAACAAGCATCGCGCTCACGTTCAATCATCGCATTATCTGTACCTGCAACTGTTGTTGTAGTAATTTGTGAGCCACGGGGACTCAATAATCTCATTTCCAAGGGTATCAAGACTATTAAAGCTTAATGGGAGAGGTATGGTTAAGTGATGAGGCTGCAGCAAGTGACTAAGCATTTGTTTGAGTGGCTAACTTACAAATACAGAAAGTAAAGTTTGGTGGTCTACGCATAACGGACATGAACTAGTAATGATCACTAACTGATCCTGAACACCTACTTACATCAAACATAACCCCACCGTGTTCTCTCTCGGATACGGACTCATGAGAAGAGACATTCACGGTTACGCACACAGTTAGTGTATTTTATTTGAGTTTACTTCAAGTTTGCTATGACCAGGTGTTAAACAAAGTATCCAAGTTTGCCACATAACTGCAGACACGGCTTTCCGAAAGATTTAACCCTGCAGGGGTGCTCCAACTCATCCATCACAAATTAACCACACGCCATGGGAATAACCTCGACCACAGATCTCGTGATCATCCTAGGCAATTCCAAAGGAAATCCGACACCTCGAGATAGCCCAAAGAAGATCAGTGTTCCTCACTCAAGATGTTCGAGAAAGGTAAAACAAGTCCAGCAAGGCCGCCCGACGTGCCAACAATACCGATAGCAGCCGCGTATCTCATTCTCAGGGCACAACCGGATGAGCAGTACATACGGTGGCCGGATAGAAATCCCTCGAGTTGCCCTGGGTGGCCCTGCAAATGGCTCTATTCTGGACCAACACCAGCAACATTGGCCCCCCTGTATTATGTTAAATTAATCCACAAGGGGGCGACCATCTATGCTTTAATAAGGTGATCAGTATTATTATGATGGGCAAATGTAGTAGCAAAGTTGGTCCTTGCCAGACAAGTTTTATCCTAAAACGAAAATCAAGGGGGTCCCCATAGCAACCTCGAGCATGTTAGGAATAACACCAGTTCACAAATAACTAGGGTGGCAAGAGTGGAACAAAACACCGAGCAAAAGGCCAAGCCTTTCACCCTTTACCAAGTGTATAAGTGCATTAAATTAAATAGCAATAATAATGTGATAACAAAAGAACGTCCATGTTGACACATGGAAGCAATTGCACCTACAGCTAGAAACGCTATAAGAAGGGCTGAGCAAGCGGTAACATAGCCACACAAAGGTTTGCTAGGATGTGGAGGGGTTAGAGGCTTTCATGGCAATGTTGGGAGGCTTGTCAAACAAGTGGTAGGTAGCATGACATAACGATAAAAGCAGGACAACTAGCATAGCAATGATAGTAGTGGTATCCAGGGAAATGTGTCATCTTGCCTGAGATCTCGCTCGGAAGAAGATCGAGTCCATGAAGAAGACGGGTCAACGTAGTCGAATGAATCCTCACACTCCGAACGCTTTCGGAACTCTATCGAGAAGAAGCAATCCGAAAACAACAATCAACACACGAGAAACACAACATATGCATGACATGATGCGCAAACAAATATGATGCATGTCCGGTTTAAATATGCAAGGCATGGCAAATCACATCAAACAACTACTACACATTAAAGTGAAGCTCAATATGCAACGAGTTGCATATTGACGAAACTCCACGTGCAAATTATTTAGTTCACTCTCATTTAGGTACTCATCAATATTAAATGTTGTTAGACATGACAAGAGGTGAAGCTTGAACAACTATATCATCTAGGCATTTTAAATGAGGCCGGAAGCAATATATATCATTTCCGAAACAACCACATATGCATATTATGAATTTGGTCCAGATCTGTGCTAACCATATTTTAGAGTTATTAAACAGAAAAATAAATGTCACCATGTGATTCTACATATTTTTATAGTCAAGTTACATATGTAAAACATTTGCATCGAAGCTACGGATAAAAAGTTATTAAACAATTCATTTTAACATGGCATTAATGTAAATTACAGCAAACATCAAGTTTAAAAAGTATAAACATGGTTGAAAGTTGCAAATTATTAATCTACATGAAATTCTAGTCAAGTTTCATATATAAAGCATTTCGATCCGAGGCACGGTTAGGTTGCTAAGAGTTAATTCATTTTAATAAAAGGGCATCATGCCAATCCATGCAAATAATATGTTTAAATATTTTTAACATGCATGAAAGTCGGATATTAGTAAACTACACAAAATTCTAGACATTTTACATATCTACATTATTTTCATACGATGCACGGACCGAATCCACAACACACTGGGCCAACAGAGCAGACGCAACATAACAGGGCCTCGCCCAGGGCGGAGGATAGGGGTGGCGCTCTCCCTTGCGGCCATGGACCTTGGCTGGCTTGGGCCTTTGACGAGAAGGAGGCCCAGCCGGGCGTTGGCTCGCTAGGGCAGCCCACGTGGGCGAGCGGGAGGCGGGCGAGAAGCTCCTCTGCTCGTCCCCGAGCAGAACCATGGCGGTGGCGGCACGGGAACTCCAGCGAGGGCGACGAGATCCGGCGATGGGAAGGCCGGGGAAGACCAGATCTAGTGTAGGGCTCTCCATTCCTGATGACGAGGAGCCTTGGAGGCGGCGGAGCAAGGAGATCAGGCGGAGGCTATCCTACGAGAAGAGAGGGGAAGGGAGGTTACGGGAGAGGGAGAGAACAGGCGGAGGAGAGGTCGAGCGAGGGCCGCTCGCCTGGGTCGTCGTCATTGGCGGCGGCGGCGGCTCACCGGCCAGCGTGGGGAGGGCAAGGCTGGGGCGCTGGGGCTAGCGCAGAGGAGCTCGGGAGGAGCTACGAGAAGCGATGGCGGTGCTTCGAGCCTGGGGCTGGCCTAGGGGCTGAGGAGAGAGGAGGTGGGAGAAGGGTGGCTGTGCACGGATTTCGAGGCATGGATTAGGGTGGAGGTCAAATTAGGAAGTTGAGGGGGATTAAATAGGAAAAGAGGGCTAGGGTTAGTAGTTTTTGTCCGTTTTCGGACTGTTCGATCTCGATCGGACGACCCAGAAGCGGGCGGGGCTAGGTGGGCTGCGGTGCCCGTGTAGATGGGCTAGGTGGGGATGAGAGGGAGGTTTGCAGCCCGTGACACGAGGTTTTAAAACACCGAAAAACGTCCGACGAATAAACCGATGACGGTGCTGCTACGGTCAACCGTTGGGGTATTAAACGACTAGGAATGCGACGAAATTAGGCAGACGGTCTACCTACAATAAAACAAGACCGCACACCAACTCTCGACCCAATCCGAGGATATCTCCTATGCACTTCGAAAACAATATTTTTCAATGTCGCGGGCACGTGCGTGTGTGGCTGGACTCGAAACAGTCAACGACGAGAACGGAGAGAACCGACAACTACGGACGGATGCAAGTTTTTGAAAACGAGTGATGATGCTATGGAGATGATGCGAATGATGCGATGATGAACGTTATAACCAAACGAAACACAAGACAACAATGGAATACAAGGGGATTCTTTTGGAGCGTCGGTCCCGAGCTATTATAGGTTCACCCCCGGTCGCCCATGGGGACGACGCGGGAGTCTCGCGGGGACTCGTATCTCAGTTAGCACCCATATATTTGACAAATCCCCCCTAAGACATCCCCCAACCTAGCAATCTATTTATACCATCAAGTTCAGACTACTTGCATCTTTTTATCTTTTTAATCCATATTAGGACCCACCTTCATTTAGCAGCGCTACAAAGTTAAAGCCATGAATCGCGTAGAACCAAACACTCAATTATAGCATTCACATTCTCCGTTCTCTTTCAAAACTACACCATCTGAGGCTACCGAGTGCTAGTTTTCTTCATATACTAGTTGTCTTGCCATTGAACAAGAATTACAACTGGCTTATTAAATGAAACAGAGACTTCGTCCGTAAGTGACAGCCTCTTGTTGTTTCTCGCGACTTCTTGGTGACTCTATGTGCAACCTTGTTGGCGATTCTTGTCGTTCAATCTCCATCAAAATCCATAAATCCGTGCCCTATTCTTCTCATCTCTCAGCCCGTGTGCACACTCCAACCCTCTCATGGCCATAGTTTGAGAGCCCCTTCCAGATGTGAGGATGAACAACCGAGCAAGGTGTTGAATGGGAGAAAGAGATTTGGTGGAATAGTTGTTGTATTGCTTGAGCCTCGTGGGCATATATATAGGAGTACATGATCATTTTGGAGTACAAGTCAAGGCAGGAACAATCCTAATCTATCTTTGTTTCCTAAACAATCATGATACTCAACATCCCCCCGCAGTCACAATGGCAATGACACAAACAGTGATACTGGAGAAGAATCCGAAGGTAAGCCGACAGTCATCCTCCACAGTCGTAACGGTCGATGCATCACGGAAGGAGTGACTGGAGTAGAAACCGACGAGGTTGATCAAGCAAGGCGGGAGCCCTTTGTGCCGATGTCAACGTAGCCGAGAGAGAGTGTGGTGTAGCCGTGGTCGAGATAGCCATGCGAAGAACGTCGTGGTCGATGTTAGTCTGGGTAGCCGATGTCGAGGAAGTCGATGTGGAGCCATGGGCGCAAGGAGGCGCCGAGTTAGTCATGGGCACAGTGGTGACGAAGTAGTGGTGTGCCGGAAAAAAGTCGTAGTTGAGACGCATCGCACCAGGTTTGCCAAGCCCGGGGACACATCATGGACTAAGGCACACATCGGTGTTGCCAGAACTGTGCATGGGTAGACAGATGAAGTCGATGTTGATGATGCATCGCTCCAGGCTTGCGAGGCCTAGGAACACATCGGGGACGAAGGCACGCGACGGTGTTGCCAGCACCGGGCATGCATACACAGGGACCTGCACACAACTTGTACTCCATGTCGAGGAGGCTAGCTGAGAAGAACTCGACGACGGTTGTGGCACAAATTCGTGGGGGGCGATGTCACCCATGGTGTCGGAGTAGATGAAGTGGTTGGGGTATACGATGGCGATGCTGGCAATGAGCTGCTGCTGGACAAAGATGAAGGGGGGTGAATGGGCGGCACGGCCTGGGTGAGCGAGCTGCAGCAACACCGAAGAAGAACGGCTGTTGAGGGAGTCCCGGATTAGGGGGTCCTTGGATGGCCGACCTATTGTTTATGGGCCGGACTATATGGGCTACTTGCAGAAATCTAGATGATTTGAAGGCCTAGTTTCCAAGATGGAAGCTTCGGGAAGCATGGCTTGCGCTCCACGTTTGATGTAGTAAATAGGCATGTTTATCTCTTCGGCATTTAACCAACCATGTGTAAACCCTAGGCATCCTCGACGTCTATATAAGCCGTAGGGCTTTAGGGTATAGAGGACAACTCATCTAGAGTTAGCTATCCGATCTCAAGGTGGATCACCTCTATAACCCCTCATATCATCAATACAATCAAGCAGGACGTAGGGTATTACCTCCATAGGAGGGCCCGAACCTGGGTAAATGTATGTCCCCTTCGTCTCCTGTTACCGTCGATTATAGTCTCACAGTTCGGGACCCCCTCCCCGAGATCCGCCAGTTTTGACACCGACATTGGTGCTTTCATTGAGAGTTCCTCTATGAGCAAGATGGAATTGACGTCTCGCCTTGTCATCAACGAGGAGGCCCGCAACATGGACACTTTTGTCCCTGGACAGATCTTCGCCTTCGACAGCGTTGTGCTACACGCTGACTCCACTGGCCCATCTAGGCCGCGTCGAGAGTTTTGCCCCTCATCGAGAGGTCAAATTTGGAAACTTGGAGTTCTCCGTTGACTCTCGAGGCGACTTGTCGCTAATCGGGCTTGCAGCTCCGTCTGTAGCCCGCGAGGACTCTAAGGCTTTAACCTTGAGCCCCGTCTTCGGGTACGCTGATGGGGTCACCCACAGCGGTGAAACGATCTCTTGCCCCGGTCCGGCCATTAAGCCAGATGACCGGACACGTGTTCTTGCCTAACACTTCCCATGTCTAGACGACTTGGAGGTTAACTCCACAAGTTCCGAACAGCTGGATCTGATCGGGCACTCAGCGGTCGACGAAGCCCTGGATCG
Organism: Hordeum marinum; assembly: GCA_022496015.1. NCBI lineage: Eukaryota > Viridiplantae > Streptophyta > Magnoliopsida > Poales > Poaceae > Hordeum > Hordeum marinum. Next base: position 408,335,132 of record CM039672.1, on the reverse strand, counting down.
GATCTCTTCAATCAAGATAACCGATGATTCGGCCCCTATCTACGCTCAGTTTGGTTGCGGTGCGGTCCAAAAAAAATTCGACCCACCCACCACCCACTTTATAGCCACAGTCGAGGATTTAACCGACATGCTGGACTACGCCTCCAAAGAGGCAGAATACATGTATGAAGAGGACCGTGCTCCCACCCTTCGTTAACACTAGGAATTGGGCCGCCACTTCCACTTACGATGTCTACATGGTTGATACTCCTGCCGTTAACGACGATAACACACCCAACAATAACGGCGACAAATCGGGCGATGCGCCATCAAGGCACCGGAAACCACATAAATGGTCCAAAGGAAAAAAGGAAGAAAAGCGATTATCAGCAACACGGACGGTAATACTCTCGTTGATCATGGCAATCCCGATATCCCCGAGCACCCATTAGAGGGTCCAGAAGGGCCTGAGGACCACAACAACCCCTATAATGTCAATGACTCCGAAGACGATAATTACCTTCCCCCCGTCGAGGAGGAAGATATACTCGAAGCCGATGACTTGTACATCCCTGATAACCTCGAAGATCAAGAGGAAATCAGGCAACAACTCATAGCAACAGCTCGCAGCCTAAAGGCCAAAGAACGGAGACTCAAAGCCGAACAGGACGACCTTAATGATCGATGGACAAAAGTCCTCTCAGCCGAGGAGGTATACGGCACCGGTCTATCGAACCAGCCCAAAAGCTACCCTCGGAGAAAGCTGTTGCCGCAATTCGATGATGAACTCATTGATACTCCATCTCCAAACCGTACTCCATACGACAAGCCGGACCCCTCCACCCTCCCACCCCATGGTCGGGATAGGACAGCTGACGTCACCGGTTACATACCGACAGTACCCTGAAGACAGGGTAAGGAGCCATTAGAGCCCAATGACAGGTTCGACCTGCGAGATGACCTAGATCACAGGGCATGACATACAAGATCCATCTAAGGAACTAGAGAGTACTCACCCGATAGACGGGGCGGATACAGACCACAGTTTGACCAAAACAACAGAGTCCGGGAACGCAACCGGCCCCATGCGAACGCCGAATATATGCGTGACATAGCACGAGTTAGAGGCGCCTCTCACCCACTGTGCTTCACATATGAGGTAATGTGGCATCAGTTCCCCAAGGGGTTTAAACCCGTAAATATAGAATAGTATGACGGGACCGTTGACCCAACCGTCTGGATTGAGGACTTCCTCCTCCATATCCACATGGCGCGAGGAGACGACCTCCATGCCATCAAATATCTCCCTCTTAAGCTTAAGGGGCTAGCTCGGCACTGGTTAAACAGCCTCCCCGAAAAGTCCATTGGGTTGGGAAGACATGGAGGACGCGTTTAGCTCCAACTTCCACGGAGCCTATGTTCGCTCGCCGGACTCTTCCGATCTCAGCAACATCGTCCAGAATCCCGGCGAGTCTGCTCGGCAATTCTAGAATCGGTTCTTGACTAAGATGAACCAAATCGTCGACTGTCCGGATGCTGAGGCCATAGCCTCCTTTCGGCACAATATTCGGGACGAATGGCTGGCCTGCTAGCTAGGCCAGGACAAACCTCGGACCATGTCTGCCCTTACTTCCCTCATGACCCGCTTTTGCACACGCGAAGACAATTGGATGGCTAGGCGTAGCCACAATTCCGAAGATCCCATAGCACCTGAAGCCCGGGATGGCAACTTAAAACCAAAGCATAATAAAAATAAGCGTCGGCACAATAATAGCGATGCCGATGACACGGTTGTAAACGCCGGATTCCGCAACTCCTGACCTGGGTAGCGAAAGAAGCCTCCTAAAGGCAATCGTGACGGACCCACTCAGCTGGAGAAGATCATGGAAAGGTCTTGCCAAATCCATGGGACCTCGGAGAAGCCCGCCGACCACACACACCGCAACTGCTGGGTGTTCAAATAGGTTGGCAAGATACCACCTAAGGACCAAGGCAAAAGCTCTCGCAACGAGGACGAGGATGAGCCTCGGGGTCCAATTGGTGGCAGACAGAAGAAATTCCCTCCCAAAGTAAAAATGGTGAACATGATATACGCCACCCATATACCTAAGAAGGAAAAGAAGTGCGCCCTTCGGGAGGTCTACGATGTAGAACCCATAGCTCCGAAGTACAACCCTTGGTCGGCATACCTGATCACCTTCGATTCGCATGATCACATGACCAATATCCGTCATGGGGGTTCAGCGGCCCTTGTCCTAGACCCCATTATAGATGGATATCACCTCACAAAAGTCCTAATGGACGGAGGAAGTAGCCTCAATCTGATTTACTTAGATACGGTGAAAAAGATGGGTATAGATCCATCAAGGATCAAACCCAGCATCACTACCTTCAAAGGAGTGATCTCAGGCGTTGATGCCCGATGTACGGGTTCCATAACTCTGGACGTTGTGTTCGGCTCGCCCGATAACTTTTGCAGCAAAGACTTGATCTTTGACATTGTGCGCTTCCGCAGCGGCTATCACGTGCTGCTTGGTTGGATAGTGTTCGCTTGTTTCAACACGGTCCCACATTACTCATACCTCAAGCTCAAGATGCCGGGCCCCAAGGGGGTTAGTATAGTAAACGGCAATACAGAGCGCCCCCTTAGAACTGAGGAACATGCATTGGCCCTGGCGGCCGAATTCAGCTACAAAAAAGATCGACACGTTCCGACATCTGCCATAAAGGCACACAGTGCTGGGAAGCGAGTTCGGCATCAGACCAAAAATTCAGATCCTTCCTCCTCCCCTCTATAGGGACTCACCCCCCATCGCACAACCTTAAGACCTGCAAGGTACGTGCAAAGGAGGCACAACTTGGCACTTAAGATCCCGTGGGTAGCGGTGGGGAACTAAAGATGGGTTTTTGGCTGGCCTGAACCCCTACCATCAGCACGTCTCCGGACCAAATCGCAGGCACTCCTTAAAGATCCTGCCTACCAGGTAATGCTCACCTACAATTCGGTGGCCTTTCAAGACTTTGTTTGCAAAAATCTGTTTGCCAAACACTAACACCCATCAAGGTGCATCTGAGAGCAGGAGTCAACTAGCAACGGGGCATATCGAGGACATGAGGTTATCAATCGGAGACCCCTGGTACAACAACTCCCATATATTTTTATTTCTTTCACATACCTATAAACAATTGCTCCGGCAATTCGAGCTATAAGAGTTGTTGGGAAAATGCAAATTGCGTGGCGCAAGTTTGCCCCATCTGTCCTCTTTTCGATGCATATTTCTTCTCCTCTCTCCCTCTTCTCATGGACCTATTCGGTATGATGCGAGGTAACCGGGTAATAGACCGGGGGCTCGAGTTCAAACATAAATCTCCTTATATGTCATGCGTTCGGTGTCTTGTCATTCGCTTTATATGCATGGGTTCCGAACTATGTCTTTGGTCAATAATTTGGGTTACCCGGCTCCTGTGCTTGCCCCTTTACGTTCCGCTCGTTCGGCTAAAAGGGCAAAGGGGGCACCCCTATGATTATGCTTCCGGATAGTCTGGTCAAGCACCTCAGGGGAGAAAGCCGAAAATGGACTGTCATAGTATGCGCGATCCGGTCTGTGAACCCTAAGCTGGAAGTATTATACTTCATTCCTCGCAAGAGGTTATTTCGTGTTATACAAGGAACTTACCCTTTGCGCAAACATTGTGATACCGGCCTTGGCCATGGTTTGTCTAAACATCACAACACTTCGGTAGCTAATCGTACGCTTCCTGTAGTCCTTTTCGCGCCCCTACGGCTAAGTGAAAGAAATAAAGCACTATAGTCTGATTGTCTAGTCTGCCGCATTGTACCACCTTTGGGTTCCGATAATTCGGCTAAGGAACATAGTGCATTGGCATTGACACCCCATGTAGTATCTACTTGGGGGCTGAAGCCGACGACTCGCATCTTTCAGTATTGAACAGACACATAGGAGTTATAAAGGAATGCAAAACCATATAAATATCATTAAAAGTCTGGGCAAGTCTGCGGACGTGTTACAATTCATTCAAACATTTTGTCACCCGAACACTGTGATGTTATCACCCGAACACTCTCCATCACTCCATCAAAGTATAGCTCGGGGCGTCGTTGCTCCTTCCCTTGTGTCGGTGGGTCGGTGGCTACCTTCATTGAATTTAGCCCTAGCCAGAGCACCTTGGCCTTGGCAAGGGCCATCCGGACTCCTTCGATACAGGAGGAGCGCTTGTAGGTGTCGAGGCGGGGTGCAACAGCAATCAACTTCTGCACCAGGCTAAAGTCGCTGCCCGGCAGCGGCTTGCCGGGCCATAAGCGGATCCAAAGGTATTTCATGGTCAGCTCGCCATCTGGTGCAGCTCCATCAGCTGTTTCATCTCCTCCACCAGAAGAGGAGGATTCTCGGGGGCTCAGAACTGTGCCTAGAATAGTCGGGCTTCGTCTCCCTCTTCCCGTGAGGCGAACATCTGATTGGCATCCGCCACGCTCTTTTGGAGATCTGAGTAAGCGCCTGAGGAACGCCATGCCTGGGTAAGCAATCTGAATTTGCTATCCCTGAGTATGTCTTACCATCTGTAATATCCTTTGCTTGACGAACTTGCTCCTTGTAGAACCGTCTGTCCACCCGCTCTTTCTAAAGTTCGGTCTTCAGAGTGGACAATTCGGCCTTCCTCTCCTTGTCTTTCTGTTCAAGGGCCTCACACTTTTTGCTGGCATCCTTGAGCTCCTCCTAGACCTCCCCCACACGAGCCTCATGCTTATCGCTGGTGGCTCGTAGGGCGGAGAGTGCGGTTGCCACCTCTTTGGTCGTTGCCCTCTCAACGGCCGCTTCATCCTTGGCACGTTGAACCTCGGCCTTGAGATTTTCCATCTCCTTCAACGAGGCTGCAAAACGATAAACTTTATATAAAAGGAAACCGCATTGACAGTACTCAGGGGAAGTATTCGGATTTTGTTCGGACTTACCCTATGCTTCATCGAACCTCTTGTTGAGGGCTTCAACCTCGTCTTCGGAGCGCTTAAGCTTATGATTAAGCTTGTCCAGCTCGGCGCCATTTATTGCTGCCACCAACGACGATGCCTATAGTACACATACAGAAGACATATTACATGGGTTTCCAACTCCTGCATTGTCATCAATCCGATCATATGTCGGATCTTGTTATGGGCTACCCCAACATGTCGGACACTTAATGTGTATCTAATCCGGCATCAAGTACATGATTGACCCCTAAGTAAGTTTTTGCAAACTCACCTAGGGCTTGGGGCTGCCGTGTTTATAATGGAAATAAATAAAACCTTTGAAAACAAAAGTATCTGATGACTTACTTGAAAATCTGTTAGGAGATGTTTGAAGGACTCCTTCAGTCCGTTGTCAACAGAATGGATGATCTTTAATACCGCACCCATAAGATGCGGTGCTCCTCAGAGACGGAGGTGCTCGACAGAGCCTCCTCCATCACCAGCCACCCATTAGTCGGCGGCACCGGTGGTGATCAGATAACCTGATCACTGACCGGGGTTTGAACCAGAACCTCTAGAGGCGTCGCGCGCTCCGAAGATGCCCCTGGAGGGGACTGAGCCGCCGCTCGTTCGGCCTCCTCAGTATCCGGGCAGGGTACCTCCCCCCGGTCTTCGATGACCGAGGCGTTAGCTCGACCATTATTTCGTATCCCTCGCCATCTGTGCCAGGCTCTAGAGGAGCATGTTGCGACGACACCTCTGTGCTGTCCTTCGCGGCACGAGGGGTGGCGGGATGCGAGGCATTCCCGCTATTTGCCAGCTCAGTGGGAGGGGTCTCCCCATCCGATATTTGATCGGTGGGAATAACGTGTGGGGGGCTGCAAAATCGTTAGGCACATGCATGTTAATAAACTTTAAACCTATTGAAAATTGAGCAAGGGGTCTATGGATCCTAACTTTCGGGTGGGGGCTTGACCCTAAGGCTCCTTCATGGAGCCGCCTCGAGGTCTTCGAACCTAGTGTCCAAATCCGAGTTGTTGTCAAACACGATCACTTGTGCCCGGTGAGCTCTCTTCTACGCGGGAGGTGGCACCTCCTTTGGAGCGTCCGATGACACCGCCCCCTTCCGTGTGAGAGGGGAACTACCCTCCCTATCAACCTCGGTCTTCTCGTCCTCCTCCTCGTCTTCCTCTTCCTCTTCCTCCTCGTGCTCCTCTTGATTTGAGGAGGCGTTCGTCTCCCCGGACGCAGTTTCTGACTGGTCCCTGAGCTGAAGGTCGGTCCGTCCTGGCTTCTTCTTTTCCTCCGTCTTCTCGGGGTCCTTGTACGACTTCACCACGAGCATCGCCACTAACAGACCGGATCTGGCATCTTCGGGCTAGGGTGCCGGACTATTAACAGTCGCGGCCTTCTTTAGCCATGACTATAGAGGGTGATCGGAGGGAGTGTCGGAAGTTTTCTTTATGGAAAATGAAGCCTGGCAAGCAAAGTTAATGTCATACCTCGGAGGCAGGCCAATTATCATGAAGGCCTTTATTTTCTTCTTCGGATGGCCAACTCTTCCGTGATTTGGAGAGAGCCTTCCACAGCTTCTCCCGCGTAGTGTGAAAGAGATTCCCGATTGTGGGCGTGTTGTCGAGTTGACGGGCCCACAAGGGAGTATCCCGGTGTTGGTAGGGGTGGATGCCTCTTCGAAGCATCACCTGGACCACGTCAGTCAGGGTAAGGCCCTTCTCGACCTTGGCGGCGATACGCTTCTGCGGGTCGCCCACCTCCTTGCTTGATCCCCAGTTGAGGCCCTTTTCGAGCCATGAGGCCAATCGGGTGGAGACCAAATCTGAATGGGGCAGCGGCAATTTGACCTTCTCCTTGTGGTTCGGTGATATAGAACCACTCCCTCTGCCATACCTTGATGGTATCGATGAATGTGCCGAACAACCACATGACTATATGGGCTACTTGCTGAACACTGGATGATTTGAAGGCCTAGTTTCCAAGATGGAAGCTTCGGGAAGCACGGCTTGCGCTCCACATTTGATGTAGTAAATAGGCATATTTATCTCTTCGGCATGTAACCGACCATGTGTAAACCCAAGGCATCCTCGGTGTCTATACAAGCCGTAGGGCTTTAGGGTATAGAGGACAACTCATCTAGAGTTAGCTATCCGATCTCGAGGTAGATCACCTCTGTAACCCCTCATATCATCAATACAATCAAGCAGGACATAGGGTATTACCTCCATAGGATGGCCCGAACCTGGGTAAATATGTGTCCCCTTCGTCTCATGTTACCGTCAATTCTAGTCTCATAGTTCGGGACCCCATATCCAAGAACTGCCAGTTTTGACACCGATAGCAGTGGCGGCCTGACTGCAGCGGCGACTGGTTAGGAGCGCGGCGGCGATTCTCAAAGTAGGCAACAAAGAACCCAGAAGCGTGACGAGGACCAGCTCGGATGATGGCGTTCCCGCGCCAAGGGAGGCGACGCGGCGCATGCCACGTAGAATCGACACGCGGAGACGGCAGGGGAATCCCGAGCCACGACGCTGCGGACCGAAGGGGCGATGCAATGGCAGCAGGTAGCCGGGGCGATGGCGGGGAAGACCTCAGGGCGGCTGCGTGGACCGCGTGTCGCGGCGCTATGGCTCGACGGGCGACATAGTGGCGGTGCGCGGGTCGGTGCAGCCACAAGAACGGCCTCACGCGACGGTGGGGACCGCGTGTCGCGGCACCACGGCCCGAAGGGGCGACGTAGTGGAAACGCACGAATCGGTGCAGCCATGAGGAGAACCATAGGGGCGGCAACGCTGCGGCCCGGCGGGGCAGCCCAGCGGCGGCCCGGTGCTCGATTGGTGGAGAGGCTCGCTTTACTCGGCACAATCTTCATGGGACATGCGGAGGCACGCGCTGTTGGGGAGCATTGCATGGGAAACAAAAAAATTCCTACGCACACGCAAGATCTATCCATGGTGATGAGCATCTACAAGAGGGAGAGTGGATCTACATACCCTTGTAGATCGCTAAGCGGGAAGCGTTAAGAAACGCGGTTGGTGTAGTCAAACGTCTTCGCAATCCAAATCGCCGAGCGTCCCGTGATATCATCACGATCCATCCCATGATCCAATCATGATGCGTCCCGTGAACTCATCATGATCCGTCCCGCGATCTCATCACGATCTGTCTCGCGATCTTGATCACGGTCCTTCCGATCTAGCGCTGAACGAACGGCACCTCCGCGTTCAACACATGTACAACTTTATGACGATCTTTGCCTTCTTGATCCAGCAAGAGGGAGTAGAGAGGTAGACGAGTTCTCCGGCAGCGTGACGGCGCCGTGGCAATGGTGGTGGAGCAATTCCGGTAGGGCTTCGCCTAAGCACTGCAGAAAACCGATCTAGAGGAGAAGCTATGCATTGGAGGAACGGGTAGCACGTGGGTGAAAATCTTGTGCCAAAATCCTAAAACCCTATAGTATATATAGGAGGAGAGGAGGAGGAGGCTTGCTCCCAAGGAGCCAGACCTTGGGTCAGCCAAACCAGGAGGGAGGAGTCCTCCTCCTCTACTCCTAGTAGGATTAGGACTCCTTCCTAATTTAGCCCTTTTGCCTTTTTCCACCTTTTTCCTTTTGGGCTTTTTCTTCCCAGCCGCATGGGCCCTTTGTGGGAATTCCTCCAGCCCACTAAGGGCTGGTATTCATCCTCCCACAGCCCATGTAGCCTCTTGGGTCGAAATACCCCTCCCGATGGTCTCCCGGTACACTACCGGCACTCCGGGTACACTACCGATGAGCCCGAAACTTTTCCGGCGACCAAAATAGGACCTCCTATATATCAATATTTACCTCCGAACCATTCCGGAGCTCCTCGTGACGTTCGGGATCTCATATGTGACTCCGAACAACCTTCAGTCACCACCATAAATAACTCTATACTACCGAAACGTCACCAAACCCTAAGTGTGCAGACCCTGCGGGTTCAAGAACTATGTAGACATGATCGAGACACCTCTACGGTCAATAACCAATAGCAGGACCTAGATGCCCATATTGGTTCCTACATATTCTACGAAGATCTTTATCGGTCGAACCTCTATGTCAAGGATTCAGTTAATCCCGTATGATGTTCCCTTTGTTCTTCGGTATGTTACTTGCCCGAGATTCGATCGTCGGTATCTCCATACCTAGTTCAACCTCATTACTGGCAAGTCTCTTTACTCGTTATGTAATATAAGATCCCATGACTAACAGTTAGTCACATTGCTTGCAAGGACTGTTGTGATGTTGTATTACCGAGTGGGCCCTGAGATACCTCTCCGTCACACGGAGTAACAAATCCCAGTCTTGATCCATGCCAACTCAATAGACACCCTCGGAGATACCTGTAATGCACCTTTATAGTCACCCAATTACGTTGTGACGTTTGATACACACAAGGCACTCTTCCGGTGTCCAGGAGTTGCATGATCTCATGGTCATAGAAACATATACTTGACATGCAGAAAACAGTAGCAATAAACTGACACGATCATATGCTACGTTTGTAGTTTGGGTCTTGTCCATCACATCATTCTCCTAATGATGTCATCCCGTTATCTAATGACATCTCATGTCCATGGCTAGGGAACCTTAACCATCTTTGATCAACGAGCTAGTCTATTAGAGGCATACTAGGGACATGGTTTTGTCTATGTACCCACACATGCATGTAAGTCTCAGATCAATACAATTATAGCATGGATAATAAACGATTATCATGAACTTGGAAATATGATAATAACTAATTTAAATTTCACTAGAGTCAATAATCTAGTTCACATCACCATGTGATTCGCATTTTTATGAATCTAACACCCAATGAGTTCTGGGGCTCGATCATGCTTTGCATGTGAGAAAGGTCTTATAGTCAATGGGTCTGCGACATTCAAATCCGTGTGTACTTTGCAAATCTCTATGTCAAACCATAAACACTGCTACCACACTCCACCTTATACTATTCCAAATGGCTGCTCAACTATATGTATCCAGATTGCTAGTATGAGCCATCGAGATTGGTGTTAAAGCTTGAATCGACGTAACTCTTTACAACAAACTATTTATCACCTCCATAATCGAGAAACATCTCCTTAGTCTTTCAGTTACTAAGGATAACCTTGACCATTGTCCAGTGCTCCATTCCAGGATCACTTTGAAACTTTCTGGCCATACTTGTGGCAAGGCTGACATCGAGTCTTGTGCACAGCATTGCATACGTGATAGAGCCTATGGCTGAAGCATAGGGGATGACACTCATCTTTTATCTATCTTCTACAGTCACTGGGCATTGAGTCCTACTCAACTTCACACCTTACAAATCAGGTGAGAACTCTTTCTCTGACTGATCCATTTTGAACTCTTTCAAAATCTTGTTAAGGTATGTACTCATTGAAAGTCTCATCAAGCATCTTGATCTATCTCTATAGATCTTAATGCTCAACAATTAGGTAGCTTTATCCAGGTCTTCCTTTGAAAAACTCTTTTCAAACAACCGTTTCTTCTTTCCAAAAATTCTACATCATTTTCGATCAACAATATGTCAACCACATATGCTTACCAGAAACTCTATAGTGCTCCCACTCACTTTATTGTAAAAACAAGTTTCTCATAAACTTTGTATAGACTCAAAAAACTTTGATCACCTCATCAAAGTGTATATTCCAACTCCGAGATGCTTGCTTCAGTTCATAGAAGGATCATTGAACTTCCACACCTTTTAGCATCCCTAGGATTGACAAAACCTTCTGGTTGTATCTCATACAACCTTTTCTTAAGGAAGGAAACGATGTTTTGGCATCCATCTGCCATATTTCATAACTGAAAAACGCAGCAACTGCTAACAACATTCCAACAGACTTTACAATCGCTACGAGTAAGAAAGTCTCATCGCAGTCAACTCCTTGAACTTGCCGAAAACTTCTTTGCGACAAGTCGAGCTTTATAAATGGTGACATTCACCATCAGCGTCTGTCTTCATTTTAAAGATCCATTTGTACTCAACGGCTTGCTATCCAACGAGCAAGTCCACGAAAGTCTATACTTGGTTTTCATGCATGGATCCTTTCTCGGATTTCATGGCCTCTAACCATTTGCCGGAATCCGGGCCCATCATCGCTTCTCCACGGCTCGTAGGTTCATCGTTGTCCAACAACATGACCTCCAAGAAAGGATTGTCATACCGCTCAGGAGAAATACACATCCTTGTCGACCTACGAGGTTCGATAGTAACTTGATCCGAAGCTTCATGATCATCATCATTAACTTCCTCTTCAACTAACGTAGGCTTCGCAGAAACATCTTCCTGTGCTGTGCTACTCTCTCGTTGAAACAAAGGTTCAACAACGCCATCTAGTTCTATCTTCCTCCCACTCTATTCTTTCGAGAGAAATTTTTTCTCGAGAAAGGACCAAGTTTCAGCAACAAACATTTTATGCTTGGATCTGAGATAGAAGGTTCACCCAACTGTTCTTAGGGTATTCTATGAAGATGCATTTGTCCTCTTTGGGTTTGACCTCATTAGGTGAAAACATTTTCCACACAAGCATCGCAGCCCCAAACATTAAGAAATGACCATTGAAGGTATTATTCATGTAAACAGAATAACCATTATTCTCTAACTTAAATGAATAACCGTGTTGCAATAAACACGATCTAATCACATTCATGCTCAACGCAAGACACCAAATAACATTTATTTAGGTTTGTCACTAATCTCGAAGGTAGAGAGAGCGTGCGATGTTGATCACATCAACCTTGGAAACATTTCCAACACACATCGTCACCTCACCCTTAGCTAGTTCTCCGTTTATTCCGTAGCTTTTATTTTGAGTTACTAACATTCAGCAATCGAACCAGTATCCAATATCCAGGTGCTACTAGGAGTACTCGCAAGGTACACATCATTAACACGTATATCAAATATACTTCTGTCGACGTTGCCAGCCTTCTTATCTACCAAGTATCTAGGATTGTTCCGCTTCAGTGACCACACTCCTCATAATCGAAGCACTTAGTCTCAGGTTTGGGTTCAACTTTGGGTTGCTTCACTGGAGCAGCAACTGACTAGCTATCCATGAAGTTTCCCTCCTTGCTCTTGCCCTTCTCGAAACTAGTGGTTTGACTAACCATAAACACTTGACGCTCCTTCTTGATTTCTAGCTTCGCGGTGTCAAACATCGCGAACAGCTCAGGGATCATTAATTCTACCCCTGGCATTTTATAGTTCATCACCAAGTTCTAGTAGCTTAGTGAAAGTGACTTGGACGACTATATCAATCACTATCTTATCTGGAAGATCAACTCCCACTTGATTCAAGCAATTGTAGCACCCAGACAATCTGAGCACATGCTCAAAGATTGAGCTATTCTCTTTCATCTTGCAGGCAAAGAATCTTGTTGGAGATCTCATATCTCGCAACACGGGCACGAGCCTGAGATCCTAATTTCAGATCTTAGAACATCTCATATGTTCCGTGACGTTCAAAATGTTTCAGAGCCTCAATTCTAAGCCGTAATGCATGACACACTGAACTATCAAGTAATCATCAGAATGTGCCTATCAGATGTTCACAACATCTACAGACGGTGCTAGAGGGGTTGGTGCACCGAGTGGTGCATTAAGGACATAAGCCTTTTGTGCAGCAATGAGGACAATCCTCAGATCACGGACCTAGTCCACAATATTTCTACCATCATCTTTCAACTCTATTTCTCTAGGAACATATAAAAAATTCAAGGGAGCTACAGTGTGAGCTAGTAATCTATAACATAATTTTGCAAAGACACTACTGACTATGTTCATGATAATGAGTTCAATTAATCATATTACTTAAGAACTCCCACTCAAATTGACATCCCTTCGGTCATTCAAGTGATACATGATCCAAATTCACCAACTCAAGTCCGATCATCACGTGAGTTGAGGTGGTTTCAAAGGTGAGCATCATCATGTTGATCATATCTACTATATGACTCATGTTCGACCTTTCGGTCTCTTGTGTTTCGAGGCCATGTCTGTACATGATAGGCTCGTCAAGTTTAACCCGAGTGTTCTGCATGTGCAACACTGGCTTGCACCCGTTGTATGTGAACGTAGAGTCTATCACACCCGATCATCACGTGGTGTCTCGACACGACGAACTTTGGCAACGGTGCACACTCGGGGAGAACACAATTTATCTTGAAATTAAAGTGAGGGATCACCTTATAATGCTACCGTCGTCCTAAGCAAAACAAGGTGCATAAAAGGATTAACATCACATGCAAATCATAAGTGACATGATATGGCCATGAACTTGTGCTTTTGATCTCCATCTTGAAAGCACCGGCATGATCTCCATCGTCACCGGCATGACACCATGATATCCATCCTCTTGATGTCCAGCAATGTGTCACCATCGGGGTTGTTGCGCCCACCATGCTTCTACTACTATTGCTACTGTTTAGCAATAAAGTAAAGCATTACATAGCGCTTAATGATTGACACGCGGGTCAGACAATAATTGAAGACAACCCTATGGCTCCTGCCGGTTGCCGTACTCATCCACATGCAAGTCGTGATATTCTATAAAAAACATGATCATCTTGGCCATATCACATCACAACATACCCTGCAAACACAAGTTAGACATCCTCTAATTGTTGTTGCATGTTTTACGTGGATGCTACGGGTATCTAGCAAGAACAATTCTCACCTACGCAAAAACCACAACGGTGATACATAAGTTGCTTTTCAACCTTCTCAAGGACCGCCTTTGTCGAATCCGATCCAACTAAAGTAGGAGAAACAGACACCCGCCAGCCATCTTTGTGTCAATGGAACCGGTCTCTCGTAAGTGTACGAGTAAGGTTGGTCCGTGCCGCTTCATCCCACAATACCTCTGGACCAAAACATGACCAAGGGAGGAAGCAATCTAAGCATCAACGCCCACAAACTCTTTGTGTTCTACTCGAGATCTCATTTACACATAGACCTAGCTCATGATGCCACTGTTGGGGAACGTTCCATGGGAAACAAAAAATTTCATAATCACACGCAAGATATATGCATGGTGATGAGAATCTATGAGAGGGAGAGTGGATCTACATACCCTTGTAGATCTCTAAGCGGGAAGCGTTAAGAAACACGGTTGGTGTAGTCGAACGTCTTCGCGATCCAAATCGCCGAGCGTCCCGCGACTCATCACGATCCGTCCTGCGGTCCAATCACGATCCGTCCCGTGAACTCATCATGATCCGTCCCGGGATCTCATCACGATCCGTCTCACGATCTTGATCACGGTCCTTCCGATCTAGCGTCGAACGGACGACACCTCCGCGTTCAGTACACGTACAGCTTGATGATGATCTCCACCTTCTTGATCCAGCAAGAGGGATCGGAGAGGTAGACGAGTTCTCTAGCAGCGTGACGATGCTACGGCGATGGTGGTGGAGCAATTCCGGCAGGTCTTCGCCTAAGCACTGCAGAAAACCAATCTAGAGGAGAAACTATGCACTCGAGGAACGGGTAGCACGTGGCTGAAAATCTTGTGCCAAAACCCCTAAACCCTCTAGTATATATAGGAGGAGAGGAGGAGGAGGCTTGGCTCCCAAGGAGCCAGCCCTTGGGTCAGCCAAACCAGGAGGGAGGAGTCCTCCTCCTCTACTCCTAGTAGGATTAGGACTCCTTCCTAATTTAGCCCTTTTGCCTTTTTCCACCTTTTTCCTTTTGGGCTTTTTCTTCCCAGCCACATGGGCCCTTTGTGGGACTTCCTAGAGCCCACTAAGGGCTCGTATTAATCCTCCCATAGCCCATGTAACCTCTTGGGTCGAAATACCCCTCCCGATGGTCTCTCGGTACACTACCGGCACTCTCAGTACACTACCGATGAGCCCGAAACTTTTCCGGCGACCAAAATAGGACTTCCTATATATCAATCTTTACCTCCGGACCATTCCGGAGCTCCTCGTGACATCCGGGATCTCATCCGGGACTCCAAACAACCTTCGGTCACCACCATACTCTATACTACCGAAACGTCACCAAATCTTAAGTGTGCAGACCCTACGGGTTCGAGAACTATGTAGACAAGACCGAGACACCTCTACGGTCAATAACCAATAGCGGTACCTGGATTCCCATATTGGTTCCTACAAATTCTATGAAGATCTTTATTGGCCGAACCTCTATGTCAAGGATTCAGTTAATCTCGTATGATGTTCCCTTTGTTCTTCGGTATGTTACTTGCCCGAGATTCAATCGTCGGTATCTCCATACCTAGTTCAACCTTGTTACTGGCAAGTCTCTTTACTCGTTCCGTAATACAAGATCCCGTGACTAACACTTAGTCACTTTGCTTGCAAGGCTTGTTGTGATGTTGTATTACCAAGTGGGCCCTGAGATACCTCTCCGTCACACGGAGTAACAAATCCTAGTCTTGATCCATGCCAACCCAACAGACACCCTCGGAGATACCTGTAGAGCACCTTTATAGTCACCCAGTTACGTTGCAACGTTTGATACACACAAGGCACTCTTCCGGTGTCTGTGAGTTGCATGATCTCATGGTCATAAAAGCATATACTTGACATGCAGAAAACAATAGCAATAAACTGACACGATCATATGCTATGTTTGTAGTTTGGGTCTTGTCCATCACATCATTCTCCTAATGATGTGATCCCATTATCAAATGACATCTCATGTCCATGGCTAGGAAACCGAGCTAGTCTATTAGAGGCATACTAGGGACATGGTTTTGTCTATGTACCCACACATGCATCTAAGTCTCCGATCAATACAATTATAGCATGGATAATAAGAGATTATCATGAACAAGGAAATATGATAATAACTAATTTATTATTGCCTCTAGGGCATATTTCCAACATGCACAACTGACCGGTGGACGAACCCTAGGTACGGGCGGCGCGGCCCTTGGTGGCAGTCATGGAGGTCGACCGCCCAGAGGCGGCATGCGGTGCGGAAGCGGCGAGCGATGGCTAGGTCTAGAAACTTGCTCTGATACCATGTTGAATGGGAGAGAGAGATTTGGGGGAATAGTTGTTGTATTGCTTGAGCCTCGTGGGCATATATATAAGAGTACATGATCATCTTGGAGTACAATCAAGGCAGGAACAATCCTAATCTATCTATGTTTTCTAAACAATCACGTTACTCAACACAAAGAAGAGAGGATCACAAATTCGGAGGGAGGGGGAGAGGGAGAGAGAGCAATAGATCACTTGAAGTTTTGGTGTGAGATGGCGGTGGTTTTGGAGACGTTCAGGGGGCGGCTGACAATCCCAATAGATCTGAGTCGCAATGGGGATCCCAAAGACCACGTTTGTGGAAGGAGTTCAAGGGGAATCCAAGAACTTACATATCTCTAAAGCCGAGCAGAGAAGAATCGGGATTAGCAACAAGTCGACACACTCCCCGTAGGAAAACAAGTTACAAGTTGTAGGTAAACTTGTCTCGGAGAGGATTGTTAGAGCAGAGCATGTGGGAATATCCTTGGGGGAGTCTGGTGTCCAATTTTTGGTGTGAAATGCAAAGAATTGGGCAGAATCGCTTTCTCTTTACTCTCCATGAAAAAGCTGGCAAGGATAAGGGTCACCCCCTGTGTTTTGCCTCATGACTAAGTTAACATGACTGAAAAATTAGGGCCAATTAATTTTTTGGAGTGCATATGAATGCTTGACCTATGTGTTGTTTGATTGCTTGTTGGTGCTCTATATTCATAAAACTCCTCCTAGTCTGAAAACTCTTTTCCTTGACATAAACTCTTGTCCAATGATCATACCAGGTGTGTAGTACCTAAAATTGTTTTTATCGAAATTAATCTTGCCCAAAAAGGATTTATTCAAATTAGGTTTTCAAAACCCCCCTGAATTGAGGTTTGTACTACAGGTCCTCAAATTGGGTGGAATATTTTACACCAAATGATTTATTTGAAACCCACTATATATAGGACTTTCCCAAACCACCAAGTATTATTTTTAAAGATTATTTTACTAATTTATTTAAAGGTTTTTTCTTAAGGCCATAAAAGGTCTTTTATAGGGAAAAAATATGCTTCCAAAATATTTGAGAAAATTTAGGAAAACTCAATGGACATATATTGTCCATATATAATAGTTTAAACACATGGTCATGTTCAAAATATTGGACAAAACCCTTTAAAACAATTTTTGCCTATTTCAAGCATTTAAAATATTTCTATAAGCAATATTCTGAATAAATCCTGGTAAGTTCTAGCATGTCACATATGACATATGTGATCATCTTGCCAAGTTTCATCTCAATCACAATTGATTTGGTTCATCAAACTATCCCAAAACCCTCTCCGTCCAGATCCAAATTTGAGCAACTCTACATTGCCAACCATCCCCTATTATTCCCAAACTTTATGGTCATGTTGTAATACTCCAATAATGCATCCACGCCAAGTGGTGCATCAAGGAGAATAGATTGACTTGTCCAAATCCCCCAAACCCCTTTCTGCTAATTTCAAGAATTGGACATTCTTGCATTGTCTAGTTTACTTATTTGGTCCCAAACTTTTTGGTAATGCTCTAATCCCCAAATTATGCCACCACGGTAAGTGGTGCATCAAGGAAAATAGTTTTGCTTAGTTGGATCTAAGCAACTCCATTTCGGCCCATTTCTAGGGATTTCAAAGTTTACATTGTCAACTTTCTTAATTTGGACTCAAAACTTGTGATAAGTACCAAATACACTTATCATTAAACCCTAGAAAATATCAATGCCAGAGGATTCTTCTACCTAGCCCAATCACAGAACAAACACCTTCAGCCATAAGCTTGTGGACAAGAAAACTCGGCCCAAAATGATTCTCCTTGTCTCTAACTTTTTACCACATCATGGGCTAGCCCCCTTATACCCCCACTAACCTTTCCACGGTCTCTGCTCAATCATTTGGGGGGTAACTCCCTTATTCTTTCCCTCTTTTTACCATGGCAGACCCTCTCTCTCCTCTATCCCACTATCATGTTCAAGCAATTCTCCCACAACTTTTCTACAACCTCATTTGCATACTAATGCACCTTGACACACCTAGAGATGGCATGCTCATGTGGAAATATGAGCAAACCATCTGAAATTAGTTTATGGTAGTAATTGTAGCCTTGAACTACAAGTACCCTGCAAACTTGTCTGCCTGAGCTAAGAATTGGTGGTCATGTAGTACCTCCATTTTGATGAACACTAGACAAGGTCTTTTCCCTAATGATATCCATTAAAAGCCCTTGATATAACTCCCAAGTTTTCTTCTACAAACTTACCTGCAGTAGAAACTAACCTCACCCAACTTCTTGTACCTTGAGACTTCACAAGTGATCTCGTGCATGCGTGCCTCACACACTAGACATGTTTGGCCGACCAAAATATTGCCCTGGACATACATTGGCGTGGTGACCACGTAGACGACATGCAAAATCGGCACTCTGCCACTTGTTGTCGTCATGTACCTCGTGTCCAGCAACGAGAGGATGCCCATGCATGCCAGGGAATCCGTCCTAGCCTCCCATGCCCCTCCCTGATGCTCGCAAGTCTCCAGGATGGCTCTGGCATGCGTGCTCCCTCACGTCAACAGCATCTGAGGCGCGCCTGAGCCCCACCTCATCGCCCGCATATATCAGCCTCTCCCGAGCACCCCCTCTCGGCCCCTTTTGCTCTCTCTCTATCCTGCAGACCTCCCAGGCCATCGTCTAGTGCCTCCTAAGATCTTCGCCCACCTCAACGATCGGCATGGCCGCCGTCATGGCCACGAGAGCGTCCAAGTATCCTTTGTCTCCCCCCCCCCCACAAGAGACCCTGAGCCGACCCTAGACTGTTGGAAATATGCCCTAGAGGCAATAATAAATTAGTTATTATCATATTTCCTTGTTCATGATAATCGTGTATTATCCATGCTATAATTGTATTGATCGGAGACTTAGATGCATGTGTGGATACATAGACAAAACCATGTCCCTAGTATGCCTCTAATAGACTAGCTCATTGATCAAAGATGGTTAAGGTTTCCTAGCCATGGACATGAGATGTCATTTGATAACGGGACCACATCATTAGGAGAATGGTGTGATGGACAAGACCCAAACTACAAACATAGCATACGATCGTGTCAGTTTATTGCTACTATTTTTTTCATGTCAAGTATATGTTCCTATGACCATGAGATCATGCAACTCACGGACACCGGAGGAGTGCCTTGTGTGTATCAAACATCGCAACATAACTGGATGACTATAAAGGTGCATTACAGGTATCTTCGAGGGTGTATGTTGAGTTGGCATGGACCAAGACTGGGATTTGTTACTCCGTGTGACGGAGAGGTATCTGAGGGCCCACTCGGTAATACAACATCACAATAAAGCCTTGCAAGCAATGTGGCTAAGTGTTAGCCATGGGATCTTGTATTACAGAACGAGTAAAGAGACTTGCTGATAACGAGGTTGAACTAGGTATGCAGATACCAACGATCAAATCTCGGGCAAGTAACATACCGAAGAACAAAGGGAATATCATACGAGATTAACTGAATCCTTGACATAGAGGTTCGACCGATAAAGATCTTCATAGAATATGTAGGAACCAATATGGACATCTAGGTCCCGCTACTGGTTATTGACCGTAGAGGTGTCTCGGTCATGTCTACATAGTTCTCGAACCCGCAGGGTCTGCACACTTAAGGTTTGGTGACGTTTCGATAGTATAGAGTTATGCATGGTGGCGACCGAAGGTTGTTCGGAGTCCTGGATAATATCCCTGATGTCACGAGGAGCTCCGGAATGGTCCGGAGGTAAAGATTGATATATAGGAAGTCCTATTTTGGTTGCCGGAAAAGTTTCAGGCTCATCGGTAGTGTACCGGGAGTGCCGGTAGTGTACCGGGGGACCATCGGGAGGGGTATTTCGACCGGGGGACCCATTTGGTGTTTTGCGTTGAGCATGAACGTGATTGGATCGTGTTTATTGCAACACGGTTATTCATTTAAGTTAGATAATAACCGTTATTCTGTTTACATGAATAATACCTTCAATGGTCAAGCACCCAGTGAGAATGTTTTGTTGAATCTTGATCGTAGTAATACACATGTTCATAACTTTGATGCCAAAAGATACAAAGTTAATAATAATAGTACCACATACTTGTGGCACTGCCGCTAAATGTCATATTGGTATAAAACACATGAAGAAACTCCATGCTGATGGATCTTTGGACTCATTCGATTTCGAATCGGTTGAGACATGCGAACCATGCCTCTTGGTCAAGATGACTAAGGACCCCGTTTTCTGGTTCGCTGGAGCGGGCAAGTGACTTATTGGAAATGATACATGTTGATGTATGCAATCCAATGAGTCTTATAGTGTGCGGTGGATATCGTTATTTTCTTACCATCACTGATGATTTGAGTAGATATAGTGTATATTTGCTTAATGAAACACAAGTCTGAATCGTTTGAAAGGTTCAAGCAAATTCAGAGTGAAGTTTAAGATCATCGTGACAAGAAGATAAAAATGTCTACGATATGATCATCGAGATGAATATCTGAGTTACGAGTTTGGCATACAACTTTAGACAATGTGAAAATTGTTTCACAACTCACGCCACCTGGAACACCATTGTGTGATGGTGTGTCTGAACGTCATAGTCGTGCTCTGTTGGATATGGTGCATTCTATGATGTCTCTTATCGTTTTGTTACTATAATTTTGGGGTTATGCATTAGAGACAACTACATTCACTTTAAATAGGGCACCATCTAAATCCGTTGGGATGACATCGTGTGAATTATGGTTTGATAGAAACCTAAGCTGTCATTTCTTAATGTTTGGGGCTGCGATGCTTGTGTGGCAAATGTTTTCACCTAATGAGCTCAAACCCAAAGCGGACAAATGCATCTTCATAGAATACCCTAAGAACAGTTGTGTGAACCTTCTATCTCAGATCCAAGCATAAAATGTTTGTTTCTAAAACTGGGTCCTTTCTCGAGAAAAAGTTTCTCTTGAAAGAATTGAGTGGGAGGAAGATAGAACTTGATGAGGTTATTGAACCTCTGTTTCAACCAGAGAGTAGCGCAGCACAGGAAGTTGTTTCTGTGAAACCTACGTTAGTTGAAGAGGAAGTTAATGATGATGATCATGAAGCTTCGGATCAAGTTACCATCAAACCTCGTAGGTCGACAAGGACGTGTATTGCTCCTGAGTGGTGCCGCAACCTTGTATTAGAGGTAAAGTTGTTGGACAACGATGAACCTACAAACTATGGAGAAGCGATGATGGGCCCGGATTCCAACAAATGGTTAGAGGGCATAAAATCCGAGAAAGGATCCATGTATAAAAACCAAGTATAGACTTTGGTAGACTTTTCGCAAAGAAGTTTCGGCAAGTTCAAGGAGTTGACTGCGATGAGACTTTCTCATTCGTAGCGATGCTAAAGTCTGTTGGAATTATGTTAGCAGTTGCTGCATTATTCAATTATGAAATCTGGCAAATGGATGTGAAAACACCGTTTCCTTCCTTAAGGAAAGGTTGTATGAGATACAACCAGAAGGTTTTTGTCAGTCCTAAGGATGCTAAAAGGTGTTCAGGCTTCAGTGATACTTCTATGAACTGAAGCAAGCATCTCGGAGTTGGAATATACACTTTGATGAGGTGATCAAAGTTTTTGAGTCTATACAATGTTTATGAGAAACTTGTATTTACAATAAAGTGAGTGGCAGCACTATAGAGTTTTTGGTAAGCATATGTGGTTGACATATTGTTGATCAAAAATGATGTAGAATTTCTGGAAAGCATGAACGGTTGTTTGAAACGAGTTTTTCAAAGGAAGACCTGGATAAAGCTACCTAATTGTTGCGCATCAAGATCTACAGAGATAGATCAAGAAGCTTGATGAGACTTTTCAATAAGTACATACCTTGACAAAGTTTTTGAAAGAATTCAAAATGGATCAGTCAGAGAAAGAGTTCTCGCCTGATTTGTAAGGTGTAAAGTTGAGTAAGACTCAATGCCCAGTGACTGCAGAAGATAGAGAAAAGATGTGTGTCATCCCCTATGCTTCAGCCATAGGCTCTATAATGTAAGCAATGCTGTGCACAAGACCTGATGTTCGCCTTGCCATAAGTATAGCAGTGTTTACGATTTGACATAGAGATTTGCAAAGTACACATGGATCTGAATGTCGCAGACCCGTTGACTATAAGACCTCTCTCACATGCAAAGCATGATCGAGCCCCAGAACTCATTGGGTGTTAGAAGCATAACAATGCGAATCACATGGTGATGTGAACTAGATTATTGACTCTAGTGCAAGTGGGAGACTATTGGCAATATGCCCTAGAGGCAAGAATAAATTAGTTATTATCATATTTCCTTGTTCATGATAATCGTTTATTATCCATGCTATAATTGTATTGATCGGAGACTTAGATGCATGTGTGGATACATAGACAAAACCATGTCCCTAGTATGCCTCTAATAGACTAGCCCATTTCTCAAAGATGGTTAAGGTTTCCTAGCCATGGACATGATATGTCATTTGATAATGGGATCACATCATTAGGAGAATGGTGTGATGGACAAGACCCAAACTACAAATGTAGCATATGATCGTGTCAGTTTATTGCTACTGTTTTCTGCATGTCAAGTATATGTTCCTATGACCATGAGATCATGCAAATCACGGACACCGGAGGAGTGCCTTGTGTGTATCAAACGTCACAACGTAACTGGGTGACTATAAAGGTGCATTACAGGTATCTCCGAGGGTGTCTATTGAGTTGGCATGGATCAAGACTGGGATTTGTTACTCTGTGTGACGGAGAGGTATCTCAGGGCCCACTCGGTAATACAACATCACAATAAATCCTTGCAAGCAATGTGGATAAGTGTTAGCCATGGGATCTTGTATTACGGAACGAGTAAAGAGACTTGCTGATAACGAGGTTGAACTAGGTATACAGATACCAACGATCGAATCTTGGGCAAGTAACATACCGAAGAACAAAGGGAACATCATATGGGATTAACTGAATCCTTGACATAGAGGATCGACCGATAAAGATCTTCGTAGAATTTGTAGGAACCAATATGGACATCTTGGTCCTGCTATTTTTTATTGACCATAGAGATGTCTCGGTCATGTCTACATAGTTCTCGAACCCGCAGGGTCTGCACACTTAAGGTTTGGTGACGTTTCGATAGTATAGAGTTATGCATGGTGGTGACTGAAGGTTATTCGGAGTCCCGGATGAGATCCCTGATGTCACGAGAAGCTACGGAATGGTCCAGAGGTAAAGATTGATATATAGGAAGTCCTATTTTGGTCGTCGGAAAAGTTTCGGGCTCATGGGTAGTATACCGGGAGTGTCGGTAGTGTACCGGGGAACCATCGGGAGGGGTATTTCCACCCAAGAGGCTGCATGGGCTGTGGGAAGGTGAATAACAGCCCTTTGTGGGCTGGTGGAATTCCCACACAAGGCCCATGCGTCTGGGCAGAAAAATCCCAAAAGGAAAAAGGTGGAAAAGTTCAAAAAAGGGCCAAATAAGGAAGGAGTCCTAGTCCTACTAGGAGTGGAGGAGGAGAACTCCTCCCTCCTTGGTTTGGCCGACCCAAGGGCTGCCTTTTGGGCAGCCAAGCCTCCTCCTCCTCTCCTCCTATATATCCTAGAGGATTTTAGGGTTTTGGCACAAGATTTTCAGCCACGTGCCACCCGCTCCTCTAGTGCATAACTTCTCCTCTAGATCGGTTTTCTGCAGCGCTTAGGCGATGCCCTGCCGGAATAGCTCCACCACCATTGCCGCAGCGCCGTCACGCTGCTGGAGAACTCTTCTACCTCTCCGATCCCTCTTGCTGGATCATGAAGGCGGAGATCGTCATCAAGCTGTACGTGTGTTGAACGCGGAGGTGCCGTCCATTCGGCGCTAGATCGGAAGGACTGTGATCAAGATCGCGAGACGGATCGTGATGAGTTCGCGGGACGGATCGTGATGAGTTCACGGGACAGATCGTGATGAGATCGCGGGATGGATCGTGATGCGTTCACGGGATGTATCATGATTGGATCGCGGGACGAATCGTGATGAGATCGCGGGACAGTCGGCGATTTGGATCGCGAAGACGTTCGACTACACCAACCGTGTTTCTTAACGCTTCCCGCTTAGCGATCTACAAGGGTATGTAGATCCACTCTCCCTCTCGTAGATGCTCATCACCATGGATAGATCTTGCTTGTGCGTAGGAAAAAAATTTCCCATGCAACGTTCCCCAACATAGACCCCTCAAGGTCCCCCTCCTCCCTACAACCCTCCCTCGTTGCCGCCATGGCTCCCCTGCCCATCGACTCTGACGGCTATGTCTGACGTGCATGACGCCCTCCTCGACCCGGCCCCGACATGCATGGCTAGTACCGGACGGTGCGCCCAGACCAGCCGAACCTAGCAGTGGCTCAGGCACCCGAAGCGGTGGCTGGTAGCACCGACGGGCACCCACGAAGATCCCTTGGTTCCCCTCGGCGGGAGCAAGAAGAAGCCCCGTCAGCCCACGGGCCCCGCCTGTTTGCCGGCCAGTGAGTTCAACGGGTGGACCCCCACCCTATTAAGTGGAGGCAGGAATACTTCCTGGAATACGCCTCCAACACAACCAGGCCCAGCCAGTGGGCCGGCCCAGTTCCTATCCCGCGCCAGGTGCGCGTTTTAGTCATTGGTAAAGCCTTTTTGTTTTTTCTTTTATCTGAACTTCCAAAAATTCTACAAGACAAACTATTTGTCCAAATGGCATGACTCCAAGTCCCACATTTCAATAAAATTGTCTAGAATTTAATTGTGAAACCTTTATATTTTCGTCTCGCCAGTTTCTGTGTTGTTCAAATTCAAATTTGAACCACTTAATGACCCTTTTTAAAATCACTTGAGCATTCATCGTAGCCCCAAATTTGATGATTCAAATTCTCAGAGACTCCAAAATTCATTCTATCAATGGAGGATTTAATAAATGCCCCTTTTCCATTTATTTTATCTTAGGAAAATCACAAGAAATTCATACCAACTCCAAATCCAGTGAAACCACTTCCTAAAATTTTCTAAAATCATTCCCCATCTATTGGGACCATCCACTTATTTTTACAAAAAAAATCTATGGGCATCTTATAGGATCAACATTTCCTTCTTTTCCATCATTCCAGACTCCCCCTCGACACACATCCACCAAAACCTCCTTGGTTATTTTTTTCTAATGACCTAAGGTGTCCAAGAAAAATAAAACTCCTATTTATAGAGCCATTTTATTTCTCCGCTTGTTGTGTTGCTTATTGTGGTTATTTCTGGCGATAGTTGACGAAGTAGACGAAGTGCTTGGAGTGGACGAGAAGTGTGTGAAGACCCCAAAGACTTGGATAAGCCAGGCAACTAACCCTTTGATCATGACTATGAACCCTTTTATTTGCATCGCATATAGCACTTACTTCCGTGATGTTTGATCATGTGGATGAGGTGCTCCCCCCCTTCGGTGAGATGCGTCTGATACTTTACCATTGATAATTGCATCATGCATGACCTACCATCCTTATGAGGGTTGTGCGGGTATGAGTAGATAGGATCCTTAGTAGATGCTACACAAGTGGGATCGGGATATGCATGGTGTAGGAAAAGAAATGATTTCAAAGATTTTACAAATCCCCGTCGAGTGCCACTAATGCCCGAGGGAGATGATGTTGAGTTGGGTAACCACTTGAGAAATAAGTGGTGTACCGGTGCAAGTGAGTGTGTGTGTTTTCAAAAACGGATTAGATTTAAGATTTGTCGACCGTCCCAACCTTAAATGTACAATCACTCTACCCCTATATGGGAAGGGGATTTGTTTATTACCTTGGTCGGTACTAGCATAGAACCTGCATTACTAGTGGCGGGATCGAGTGACGAGGTCACTCTCGATACGGGGTCGTGCCTGGTAGGGCGACCATGCATTGTCTTTACAGGCACCGGGCACACTGTTGTGTGCCCTCATGGATGATATGTGTGATGTATATCATGAGGGATGACACCAACGAGTGGACTCTTTGGTTAGTATCACTAGGGGAAAAGCATTGTTCGGGTGCTTACCTTGGGTATGAAATATACCGCGAGTCATGGATGACACAGAAGTTCCCCGAGTCTTGTGGATAATGTTTGCAACCTCTACAAAGTGTAAAACTATTCGAATAGCCGTGTCTATGGTCAAGGACATTTGGGTGGTGATGCTTAAACTACGTCCAGATGTTTTCACAAAAACTTGGTGTGTGTGTGACAAAGAGATACTTGAGCTAAGTCAGAAGACTTGATGAAATGATTGAACATGTGATGTTCGGACCCTTCTTATGTTGATATTTGTAACCTGTTCATATGTATATCTCCAACCTGTGGATGCATGCTTTTACAAGTTGATTGAACATGTCATTGCACTCAAACTAGATTTCCACAAAATTGCCTATTAGTGCCATATTATGCTCTATTGTACATTGTTCCAAACATGGGTTGCTTGCGAGTACATTCAAAGTACTCATTGGCTTGCCACTAGTTATTTTATTTTCCAGGCAGGAAAGACCAGGTTATGATGAAGATTATGTTGGTGACGGACATGCGATCTAGGACGCTTCCCACTCAGAATGCATGTAGGGTTAAGGCAGATGGCATGGGTTCACGGTACCGTGAAGATTTCTACTGCAAGTTTATGAAGACTTGGCCATAAAGGCCATTTTTGAGTTTGAATGGTATGTAATGGATGTAAGACTCTTGTTATTCAGTTTTTGTCTGTTCAGTGAGCAATGATCTCTACGATCACTGGGCACGTACATTCGATGATCATGACTTATGAGTCAGGGTCCCCACAAAGCTGGTATCAGAGCCATCCTGACTGTAGGAAGCCCTTAGTTAGCATGGATGTTAGTTAGGACAAAAATATTTTTCTAGACCCTTCAAAATTACTTACAAACCACTATAATTCTCACCTCTCCTAAAATTTCAAAGGAAGCAAAGGTTTTTTCCTTAGTACTTCCACCATTTTTCTCTTAGCTCTCCTCATCTACTTTTCAAAACTTTGCAAACGGTCGCTACTACCCTTGTGCCCCTGACCAGTGGATTCCTTAAAAATCCTCATGGGTAACCTAGAAGGAAGCCACCTTGCTAGACATTCACACAAATTTGACGACCCCATGACAAGACAATACCACTAGAAGACACCTTCACAGGGGATGAAGGCATCAAGACTAGGTAGATGGTGACACGCTTGACACTGCCCCATGATGATGCCACCTTGGCCTTCGGTGACCATGGCACAAGACCTGTAATTTCATGATATGCATCTCTAATAGAGCAACCATGTACTTTTCGTTGTTGTGACCGCAACCACCAGTGGATGAGAACCTTGCCATTTGCTCCGCCTCACCATAGTGAGCAGGAAAACGGTTCTCTTCATCCCCCGTTCTCGGTGTCGATATTATCAACATGACCGACAAGTTGGAACTCTATCATGCATTGTTGATGTCATTGCATAACGGATTGCCCTCTTGGAACTCTCGACACCTTGGAGGACAAGAAGGCACTGGCACAATTACGAGAGACTAGAAGACCCTGTGAACGACATCCATGAGGAATCACCTTCATCGTCAACTCACCAGACCCGAAGTTGTCAAGGACTCTTTAGGAACAACCCGGATGAAATCACAATGTGCTCCCTTGGTGGTTTTTATAATTCACGACAACATACATTGTCTCTTGGACTAATACTTTCATCTAGTGTATTTCAGATAAGTCCATAGAGAGATGGATTGGCAAAAGGAGTGTGGAGAGTATCCCCATG
Organism: Hordeum marinum; assembly: GCA_022496015.1. NCBI lineage: Eukaryota > Viridiplantae > Streptophyta > Magnoliopsida > Poales > Poaceae > Hordeum > Hordeum marinum. Next base: position 408,307,314 of record CM039672.1, on the reverse strand, counting down.
AAGAAGAAGGAGAATAAATAGTTTTGGCAAAGCTTCAAGCAAGAGGACTCTACATTTTACTATTGTCAGAAATCACTTTGAGTCCATAGGAAAGCCAATACTATTAAAAGGGGGTAAGGTATGTTGATGAACAATATGCTCATACGTGCACAAGTGATAGTCACCACATACACCCACAAGCTCTTCCACAAAAGTCTGTCCAAAGCCATACATGCAAAATCGGTGCAACGGACACTCTCCACTCGGTGCCACCGATCCTTAGCCTTAGACAGAGTCAGCCAAACCCTAGCCCCTTTGGTGCAACCGATTCCATTTTGGTGCCATCGAGTTTGGGTTGCCAACTTCCTGTTATGCAAATTCACAAAATCGATCTGACCGAGTTTGTTGAATCGGCGTCACTGAGTTTGGCAATCTGACCATTGGTCACCTTATCGATGCAGCCAAGTTGTATGTATTGCTCTCACCGAGATTCAAAAGTTGCTACCTTTGACGCAACTCGGTACCACCGATATTAACACATCGGTGTCATCGAGTCTGACTTGTTAGGTGTAACGGTTGGATTTTCGGAGATGCCTATATATACCCCTCCACCACCACTCACTTGCAAGAGAAGCACTCAGAATAGTTCCCCACTCATACGTACTGATTTTCTGAGAGAGAGCCACCCACTCATGTGTTGAGATCTTGCCATTCCATTCCAACCATATGAAGCTTGATCTCTATCCTCCCCAAGTTTCTTTCCACCCAATAAATCTCTTCCACCATAGCAAAATATGTGAGAGAGTGATTGTGTGTTGAGGACTCTATCATATTGAACCACAAGAGCAAGGAGTTCATCGACATTATCGAGCCTATTACCTTTTGGAGGGTGGTGCCTCCTAGATTGGTTAGGTGTCGCTTGGGAGCCTCCTACTTTGTGTTGTTGAGTGAACCATGAAGTTTGTAAGGGCAAAGACATCGCCTACTTCGTGAAGATCTACCCATAGTGAGGCTAGTCCTTTATGGACGGAAGCCATTATGGAATAGTCAAGGTTGCTTCTTCGTGGAACCCTCCATGGGTAGAGCCCTCCATGGACTATCGCGACTATTACTCTCTGTGGGTTGAAGACTCCATAAATGTGGACGTACGATAGCACCACCTATCGGAACCACGGGAAAAATCTTTGTGTCCTTCATGTGTTTGATCTCTCTAGCTCTACTCCCTTATTACATGTGCAATGTCTTTACTTTTCGCTGCTATACGTGATGACTTGCATGTGTAGGGTGTTCTAGAGTTACTATATATGCTAAAATTGCCAACCCTTAATCTTATGATTGAGGTAGTTTTAATTTCCTGCTAGTAGTCTATTCACCCCACTCTAGACATACTATTCTAGTGATCTCTCAATTGGTATCAGAGCGTTGGTCTCCATTGCTTCGGTTTCACCACCGTGGAGGAAGATGGATGTGTCTAGTGTGGAGAGTTTGTATTGTAGAGTGCCCATTCTTGATGGAGAGTACTATAGTCGATGGAAGAATGTCATCATTGATATATTTGACAAATTCCATTTGAGAAAATATATTGAAAATTCCTATGTGCTCCCCATTGATGAATTGCATCCCACACACTAAGAGGAAATTAACATGCTTGGTAAACTTAGAACTATCAATCTTATTGTTAGAGGCTTACCAAGATTCGTGCTTTCTCAATTGAAGAACTTTGCATGTTCTTATACTTTGTGGACTGATTTGGAGAAACGATATCCAAATCTTACATTAAGAAATCTTGATGAAATTCTTCATAAAACTGTTGCTTTTCACAAAATAAAGCCTAGTGATGCATACTTTCATAAATGCCTATTTGAGCTCTGTAATCTAATGTGTGCTAAAGGAGATGTCACTACTGTCAGCAACATTGTTATTGAAGCCATTCACATTCATAAACTTTAACATTGTCATGGTTACGATTCTAACGAGTCTCTTAGTTTCTATGACGAGGAGAGTCCACCAAATGATGACAATAAGAACATGGCTACTATGATGAAGATGAGTTGTTCGACATTGAGCATGAAAAGATCGTGAAGAATCTAAGTCTAATGGCAAACTTCAAGGATACATGTCTGGTGGAAAAGAGTGGATTCTCGACAATGGATGCACGGATCACATGACTGGTGATAAAGACATGTTCCAAGAGATCATGCCTAATCAAGGTCCTCGGAGGTACATGACCTTTGGAGACAACTCTAAGGGTAAGGTACTTGGCCTTGGTAAGGTGTCCATGGCTCATGATGGCTCCATTCAAAATGTGATGCTTGTTGAATCCCTTGGCTACAACCTTCTTTGTGTATCTAGATTAGCAGACTTCGGTTTCAATGTGCTATTTACCAAAGTAGATTGCCAAGTGTTTCGATTTGATAATCATAAAATTGTCTTTACCGGTATTCATAGAGGTGATCTATACATTGTGGATTTCACTAAAAAGGCCCAACCTCGTACTTGTCTCACTAAAAAATCTTCTAAAGGTTGGCTATGGCATAGAAGGCTTGGACATGTAGGCATGCACAATCTAGATAAGCGTATCAAGGGCGATCACATTCTTGGTGTTAAAGATGTTCTGTTTGACAAAGATAGACTTTGTAGTGTTTGTCAATAAGGAAAGCAAGTAATTGGAAGTCATCCGGTCAAGAACATCATGACCACTAGGAGACCACTCGAGTTACTTCATATGGATCTGTTTGATCCCAATGCTTACAAGAGTCTCGGTGGAAACTCTTATGGCCTAGTTATAGTTGATGATTTTTCCAGATTTACGTGGGTATTCTTTCTTGATGATAAGTCGCAAGTACAAAATATCTTAAAGAACTTCGCACACAAAGCGCAAAATCAGTTTGAAGTGAAGATCAAGAAGGTTCGAAGAGATAAAGGATCGGATTTCAAGAACACCCATGTGGATACCTTTCTTGACGAAGAGGGTATCTCACATGAGTTCGCGGCTACGTACATGCCTCAACAAAATGGAGTTGTTGAGAAAAAGAACCGACCCTCATTGATATGGCAAGAACGATACTTGACGAATACAAGACGCCAAGACACTTTGGGGCAGAAGCCATGGAAACAGCATGTCATGCCATCAAACCGACTCTACTTGCACAAGCTTCTCGGTGAAACGGCATTTGAGCTTCTCACCGGTAACAAACCCCAAGTTGGATGCTTTCAGGTATTCGGCTCTAAGTGTTACATTCTTGACAAGCATCGTCGTGCTAAATTTGCTCCCAAATCTCATGAAGGTTTCCTACTTGGTTATGGATCGAACTCTCACACCTACCGTGTCTACAACAACTTCACTCAAAAATTTGAAGAGACGGTAGATGTGAAGTTTGATGAGTCTAATGGTTCGCAAGTCGAACAATTGCCAAATGATGTAGGTGATAAAGATCCTTCGGAAGCTATCCAAGATTTTCCCATCGGCAAGATTCGTCCCGTGGAGGAAAAGGAAAGCACTTCATCAACCCAAGTGGAAGCTCCTACTTCGGATCAAGGCTACCCACAAAACGACATGGAACCATCCAATAGCGGTACACGACAAGATGAAGAGGAGGAGGAAGTACATCGTGAAGATCCACCCCAACCTCCTTCGCCACCACCTCAAGGAGATGACCATGTCGACAACAACGGAGATGAAGGAGATGATGATGAAGAAGAAGCTCCACCAACTATCAAGCCAAATCTACCCCGAGTTCGAGCGCAAGTGACCAAGAACCATCCCCTAAACCAAATCTTTGGTGACATACAAACAGGGAGGACCACTCGCTCTAAAACTCGTTTGGCTATCTTTTGTGAGCATAATTCTTTCATCTATAGCATTGAACTTTTGAAGGTTGAACAAGCTCTTGAAGACGCGGATTGGGTGAATGCTATGCATGAAGAGCTTCACAACTTCGAGAGGAACGAAGTGTGGACACTCGTGGAGAAGCCCAAGGACGAGCAAAATATTATTGGCATGAAATGGGTTTTTTGGAACAAGCAAGATGAAGACGGTCAATTCGTTCACAACAAGGCTTTCCTCGTAGCTCAAGGATATACGCAAGTCAAAGGTATGGACTATAGTGAGACCTACGCCCCCATTGCTAGACTAGAAGCCATTCGAATTCTTCTTGCTTATGCTAATCACCATGATATCACGCTTTACCAAATGGATATTAAAAGTGCATTTTTAGATGGTGGAATTGAAGAAGAGGTCTATGTTAAGCAACCACCTGGTTTTGTAAATCCTAAGAAACCTAACCACATTTACAAACTTTGCAAAGCTTTATATGGTCTTAAGCAAGCTCCTCGTGCTTGGTATAATTGTCTCACAAAGTATCTTATTGAAAAAGGATTTGTAATTGGTAAAATTGACGCAACCTTATTCACAAAGAGAGTTAATGGTGAATTATTTGTGTACCAAATTTATGTGGATGATATTATCTTTGGATCTACTAACCCACAATTTTGTGAGAAATTTGGAAGGTTGATGTCAGAGAAGTATGAGATGTCTATGATGTGTGAGCTGAAATTCTTTCTTGGTCTACAAATCAAGAAAACGAGAGAAGGTACTTTCATCTATCAAACAAAGTACACCAAGGACTTTATCAAGAAGTTCAACATGTAGGAGTGCAAAGGTATGAAAACTGCCATGCCCACTAACGGACACGATGATCTTACTAAGGAGGGTGAACCGGTTGATAAAAAGGTTTATCGATCAATGACTGCTTCATTGCTTTATCTATGTGCCTCCCGTACCGATATTATGCTTAGTGTTTGCATGTGTGCTAGATATCAAGCTGCACCTAAAGAATGTCATCTTAAGGCCGTGAAACGCATTGTAAGATACTTGATACATACACCAAACTTTGGCATTTGGTATCCCAAGGGATCTTCTTTTAATCTTGTTGGCTACTCTGACTCGGACTATGTCGGTGACAAGGTCGATAGAAAATCCACCTCGGGTACATGTCAATTTCTTGGTAGATCTCTTGTATCGTGGTCCTCAAAGAAACAAAACTCGGTATCTCTATCTACTGCCGAGGCGGAGTACATTGCCGCTGGATCATGTTGTGCACAATTGTTATGGATGACACAAACGCTTAAAGATTATGCAATCTATGTTAAAAATGTGCCATTACTTTGTGACAATGAAAGTGCTATTAATATTTGTCATAATCTTGTGCAACACTCTCTAACCAAGCATATTCAAGTTTGATATCATTTCATTCGTGATCATGTTGCCAAAGGAGATATTAATCTTAAGCATGTTCGTACTAACAAGCAATTAGCTAATATCTTTACTAAGACACTTGATGAAAAAGTATTTTGTCATTTGAGGAGTGAGTTGAACATCGTCGATGCTTCAAACTTGAGCTAAGCTCACTCGGATGCATGCAAGGGGATGAGCTTCATTGTTTATTCCTTGCTACTATCTTGAATATCATATATGTTGGAATTCTATGCTCCCTTGTCTTGCATCTAACCCTTTTGTAGGTACTTGGAAGAACAACACTCCACAAGATTTCCAACAAATCATAACTTAAGAAATCTTATCATGACCAAGTATCCACAACTTCACTTTGATGATGAAAGGAAGAAGACAACAAAACATATCCTTGACACATAATTCTCAATTGATATCAACTCACAATTGATGTCATGTCAAATGGATATATCATGTTCTTCCTTGCATGACTAACCCATGTAGGTGAAAAGTGAACGAAATCAACAAGGATTGCTCGCAACTCAAGATGATCTTCATCAACTTTGAGCATCCTCATCAAGTTCACCTACAAGCTGCGTCAACAACATCACACAATGGTATGTACTCATATCCTTGATATAGCTTTACTCCAAGACATGAGATAAAGCAACTCAAGCAATATGAAGACATTAAAACACTTAATCAAAAAATGGTAACCCCATTTTGAGCTTAACGATGAGTATGACCTATGATCAAGTATTCTTGCTTGGCTCCTAAGTCAATATACTCTAATATAGGTGACCTAGTCACCGCCCATCATCTAGTTAAGAATCTTGTTTGGTTCATTCTCTATTGCAAAATTTCTTGGAACCATTCAAATCTTTCCTAGTTGATACCTTTTTGTAAATTACCTGTAAGTTATCTGCAATTGGTATCCCATAATTTGCAAATCGTTTTCTCTTCTTCCCTGGTTGACTTTCATTTACAATTTTGTCTCTTGTTACAAATTTTCACATTTTCCAAGTTTCTGTTTTATGCCTCGGAGCCTCCGATACAAAGGACCCAGTTCTACTGATTCAGCAGATTAGCTACATAACATTATATCGGTACCACCGACAAATTTGTCTCGGAGCCACCGACTTTCTATCATATTTCAGTATGTGTTTATTTTTGTAAATCTTTATAATCATTCCATGATATTTTCATTTCTTCGATGATCCCTCTTATTTTTAAAAATTGAAAGGGGTATAAAAACAATCAAGGATCCCTAACTCAAAGGAGGAGAAGTTCTGCAAATTCTCAGTTTATCCAATGGGAGAGAAACTATTTTACATGATTCCTTCATTTTTCTATGAATCCTACATTCTATGACCCTTGTTCTCAAGGATCACATTATCAATCAATGATCCCTGTATATAACCCTATGTCTGACCTTTTTGGAAATTAATGCCAAAGGGGGAGAAATATACAAAGCTTCAAAGCTAAAGAGGGAGATACATGCTAATGCAAGGCGGAGATATGATTTAGGGGGAGAGGAGGATATCAAAAGTTTATACGTGTATAAACAAGGGGAGAATACCAAAGTAGGGGAAACTGTTTTAGAGAAGGATGTGTTTATTTCATTTGATTCTTCTTGTTAGAATTTTCTCACCCTATCAAGTCCCAATATCTACATGCTAAGATTCAAGGGAAGAGGATGATCCACCAATTTCATATCTTAAGGGGAGAAAGTTCTAAATGATCTTGGAGACATATCAATCTTAAGGAATACTATCTTCTATATGTTCTCCATATCTTGGTACTTTTGAGTTCTATTGCTTTTTGATTGGTAGAATACTCTTGTGTTTCCTAACATTGTTTTCTCAAGTGTATCTCTACTACTAGAATGCTCAAGAACTCAAGGTAAGTATATGCATCATATCTTTGACCAAGATGATTGATACATCTCCGTCGTATCTATAATTTTTGATTGTTTCATGCCAATATTCTACAACTTTAATACACTTTTGGCAACTTTTTATAGTATTTTTGGGACTAACATATTGATCAAGTGCCCGGTGCCAGTTCCTGTTTGTTACATTTTTTGTTTTGCAGAATATCCATACCAAACAAAGTCCAAAGGCTATAAAACTTGCCGAGATTTTTTTGAAATATATTTGATTTTTGGGAAAAAGAATCAACGCGAGACGATGCCCGAGGTGACCACAAGCCAGGGGCGCGGCCTACCCCCCTGGCCGCACCCTGGGCCCTTGTGGACACCCGTAAGGCGGTTGGCGCCCTTCTTTCGCCGCAACAAAGCTAATATCCGGATAAAACTCCCCTAAAAATTTCAGCCCGATCGGAGTTATGGATCTCCAGATATTTAAGAAATGGTGAAAGGCCACAATCGGGGAATGCAGAAACAGAAGGAAACAGAGAGAGATCCAATCTCGGAGGGGCTCCCACCTCTCTGCCACCATGGAGTCCAAGGACTAGAGGGGAAACCCTCCTCCCATCTAGGGGGAGGTCAAGGAAGAAGAAGAATAAGAAGGAGGGGGCTTTCTCCCCCTCTCTCGCGGTGGCACCGGAACACCGTCGGGGCCATCATCGTGACGGCGATCTACTCCAACAACTCTGTCATCTTCACCAACACCTCCATCACCTTCCCACATCTATCTACAGGGGTCCACTCTCCTACAACCCGCTGTACCCTCTACTTGAACATGGTGCTTTATGCTTCATATTATTATCCAATGATGTGTTGCCATCCTATGATGTCTGAGTAGATTTTTGTTGTCCTATGGGTTGATTGATGATCATGATTGGTTTGAGTTGCATGTTTTATTATTGGTATTGTCCTATGGTGATCTCCGTGTCGCACAAGCGTGAGGTATCCTCGTTGTAGGGTGTTGCAATGTGTTCGTGATTCACCTATGGTGGATTGCTTGAGTGACAGAAGCACAAACCCGAGTAGGTGGGTTGTTGCATATGGGAGTAAAGAGGACTTGATACCTTATAATGCTATGGTTGGGTTTTACCTTAATGATCTTTAGTAGTTGCGGATGCTTGCTAAATTTCTAATCATAAGTTCATATGATCCAAGTAGATAAAGCATGTTAGCTTATGCCTCTCCCTCATATAAAATTGCAATAATGATTACCGGTCTAGTTATCGATTGCCTAGGGAAAATTCCGCAAATCCTACCACCACTTTTCCACACTCATTAAACTAAATTAATTTTTACTTTATCTGAGGAGCCCCTACTTTTTATTTACGTGCTCTTTATTATCTTGCAAGCCTATCCCGTTACACCAACAAAGTATTTCTAGTTTCATACTTATTCTAGGTAAAGCAAACGTTAAGCATGCGTAGAGTTGTATCACTGGTCAATAGAACTTGAGGGAATATTTCTTTTAACTTTAGCCCCTCGTTGGTTTCGACACTCTTACTTATCAAAAGAGGCTACAATTGATCCCCTATACTTGTGGGTTATCAAGACCTTTTTCTGGCGCCGTTGCCAGGGAGCAATAGCATGGGGTGAATATTCTCGTGTGTGCCTGTTTGCTTTATCACTAAGTAGATTTCATTTGTTGTTCTAAGTTCTTATCTATCTTTAGTTATGGGTATGGAACACGAAATACCAAAACAAATAGGTTTACTTGCTACTCATGGAGATGGGGAACCTCCTGAAACCCTCCATGCTTGTTATGTGAAAGATATTATGCACTACTTTAATAATCCTAAGAAAACCCCATTCAATTATATAATGGTATACACGTTGGATCAACGTGAATACTTTAGGGATTATCGCTTGACCCAAAAAGGGAAACTATTATGATATCAAATTCATATGTTGAAATGGTATGCTTGGAATCTATGCTCGAGATATGATATTACTTGTTGCTCTAGGATGAAGGCTAAACACCTTCCCTTTTCATGTAAATTTGATGATAATGAAACCTTGGCTTCTTATGCTAATGGTATATATGGTTACTATGATGTGGAACAAATAGAAAAGTTTGTTGCTTTTAAGGGTGCTGATGAAATTGAAGCTTTGTTAGAAAAGTATGAAGATTATGATGATGTTGTTTACCGATCCCAAATTTGGCTATGCTTCATTATTGTTATGCCAATTATGAATATAGTGCCCATATTGATCGATTTATTGAGAAAGTCTCCGCTATCCAAGAATAGACTGATATTTTGCAGGAATCTATGGAAGAAGAAATTGATGACACTGTGAGCTCATTGGATGAAAAAGATGGGGAGGAGAGCATAGAACAAAAGGAGGAAGAGCGGACTAGCTACCCGTCCCCACCTTCTAATGAGAGCAACTCTTAAACTCATATGTTGTTTAATTTCCGTTCGTTCTTACCGAAGGCTGACTGCTATGATAATTGCTATGATCCCTTGGATTTGTTTGAAATATCCCTTTTTGATCAACTTGATGCTTGCTATGCTTGTGGCCATGATGCTAATATGAATGATGCTTATGGAGATGAACTTGCTATAGTTCCTTATGTTAAACATGAGATTGTTTCTATTGAACCCACACATGATAGTCCTATTATCTTTTTGAATTCTCCCAACTACACTATATCGGAGAAGTTTGCACTTATTAAGGATTATTGATGGGTGTCCTTCTACTACTGCACATGATAATTTTGATAAATATAATATGCATGTGATTGCTGATACTACTTGCAATTATTATGAGAGAGGAACTACATCTCCGCCTCTCTATGTTTCCAATACGATAAAATTGCAAGAAACTGTTTATACTATGCTTTGGCCTTTACTTTGTGTGCATGAATTGTTCATTTATGAAAAGCTGATGCATATGAATAGAGTTAGACTTCGTTGTTGCATGATTTATATCAATTTGTGCTCACCACTAAATTACAAATCATTGTTAATTAAATTTGGATTTGATATACCTTGGGATCCGCGTGGATCCATTACTTGAACACTTTGTGCCTAGCTTAATGGCTTTAAAGAAAGCGTTGCCAGGGAGACAACCCGGAACTTTTAGAGAGTCATTTTATTCTGTTGTGTGCTTTTATATAGTTTTAAAAAATAAAGTGGGGAACTTAAAAAAAATTCAAAAAGAAAAGTGAAACTGAGAAAGACAAGCAACGTTGAAGTGGGGGCTAGCCTTGAACTTTGTTCATGCCCATGGAAAATTTGTGAATTTTGATTACAGAAACTTTTCAACAAAACTAATTATCCCCTTGTACAAATCCATTGTATTATAAAAATAATGTGCCAAGAATTACCTTTAGGATGTTTAAATTGTTTGTTTGATATGTGATGTGTAAAAAAAGAAACTTTTGCTGCAGTGTTTGAATTTCTATATTTCACTGGAGCGTGCAAAAGCTGTGAAATTCTTACACAATACTGTTCTACAAATTATTGGCCACATACTAATTTTCAGAATTTTTAGAGTTACAGAAGTACAGTGGATGTTCAGATTACTACAGACTGTCCTGTTTTTGATAGATTCTGTTTTTGATGCATTGTTTTGCTCGTTTTGATGAAACTATCAATTGTATCAGTGGTATAAGCCATGGAAAAGTTATATTACATTAGCTAAAATGCAAAAAACAAAATATGAATTGGTTGGAAACAGTACTTAAAGTGGTGATTTGTTTTATTATACTAACATATCTCACGAGGGTTTTGTTAAGTTTTGTGTGATTGAAGTTTTCAAGTATTGGGTGAGATCATGATGGATGATGGAATAAGGAGTGGAAAGAGACTAAGCTTGGCGATGCCCGAGGCACCCCAAGGTAATATTCAAGGACTCACAAGAAACTAAGCTTGGGGATGCCCCGGAAGGCATCCCCTCTTTCTTCTAACAACCATCGGTAATTTTACTTGGAGCTATATTTTTATTCGTCACATGGTATGCGCAAATCTTGGAGCATCGTGTGCTTTTTAATTTTCTTTCAATAATGCACCATGCTGGTATGAGATAGTCCTTGGTTGATTTATAGAATGCTTCATGCACTTCACTTATATCTTTTGAGTATGGCTTTATAGAATGCTTCATGTGCTTCACTTATATCATTTGAATTTTGGATTGTCTGTTTCTCTACACATAGAAAACTGCCATTTGTAGAATGCTCTTTTTATTAACATATATTTGTTAGAGCTTGGTCATATCTTTTGTAGAAAGAATTAAACTCTCATTCCTCACTTATATCTATTTAGAGAGTTAACAGGAGTTGGTTGTTCACATGGTTAGTCATAAAATCCTACATAAAACTTGTAGATCACTGGAATATGATGTGTTTGATTCCTTTCAGTACTTTTGCAATATAAAGATGGTGATATTAGAGTCATGCTAGTGAGTAATTGTGAATTGGTAAAAATACTTGTGTTAAGGTTTGTGATTCCCGTAGCATGCATGTATGGTGAACCGTTAAGTAAGGAAGTTGGAGCATGATTTGTTTATTGATTGGCAGCCTTCGTGTGAGGGTCCGGAGAGCACGTTGGTTTACTCCTACCAACCTATCCCCTAGGAGCATGCATCTAATACTTTGCTTTGATTACTAATAGACTTTTGCAATAAGTATGTGGGTTATTTATGACTAATGTGAGTCCATGGATTATACGCACTCTCACCCTTCCACCTTTGCTGGCCTTTCTAGTACCGAGCAACTTTCGCCGGTGCATTAAACCCACCATATATCCTCCCTCAAAACAGCGCACATACCTACCTATTATGGCATTCCCATAGCCATTCCAAGATATATTGTCATGCAACTTCCACCGTTTCGTTTATTATGACACGCACCATCATTTTCATATTGCTTTGCATGATGGTAAGATAGCTAGCATGATGTTTTCATGGCTTGTCCGTTTTTTGATGTCATTGCTATGCTAGATCATTGCACATCCCGATACACCACCGGAGGCATTCATATAGAGTCATATTTTGTTCTAGTATCGAGTTGTAATTCTTGAGTTGTAAGTAAATAAAAGTGTGATAATCATCATCATTAGAGCATTGTCCCATGTGAGGAAAGGATGATGGAAGCTATGATTCCCTCACAAGTTGGGATGAGACTCCAGACTTTAAAAATAATAAAAGAGGTCAATGAAGCCCAAATAAAAAAACGAGTCCAAATATGCCCACCAAAAAATAAAAAATAATAATAAAAGGACAGAAAAGAGAGAAGTGACAATGCTACTATCTTTTTCCACACTTGTGCTTCAAAGTAGCAACATGATCTTCATGATAGAGAGTCTCCTATTTGGTCACATTCATATACTAGTGGGAATTTTTCAATATATAACTTGGCTTGTATATTCCAATGATGGGCTTCCTCAAATTGTCCTAGGTCTTCATGAGCAAGCAAGTTGGATGCACACCCACTTAGTTTCTTTTTGAGCTTTCATACACTTATAGCTCTAGTGCATCTGTTGCATGGCAATCCCTACTCACTCACATTAGTATCTATTAATGGGCATCTCCATAGCCCGTTAATATGTCTAGTTGAAGTGAGACTATCTTCTCCTTTTTCTTCACAACCTCTGCCATATTCTACTCCACCTATAGTGCTATATCCATGGCTCACGCTCATGTATTGCGTGAGAGTTGAAAAAGTTTGAGAACATAAAAGGTGTGAAACAATTGCTTGACTTGTCATCAGGGTTCTGCATGATATAAATACTTTGTGTGGGGAAGATGGAGCATAGCCAGACTATATGATAATTTAGGGATACATTTCTTTTGCCATTATATTTTGAAAAGATGCAATTGCTTTATTAGTATGCTTGAAGTATTATTGTCTTAATGTCAAATGATAGGCTATTGCTTTGAATCACTCGTGTCTTAATATTCATGCCATAATTAGATTGTATGAACAAGATTATTCTAGGTAGCATTCCACATCAAAAAAAATTATCATTTACCTACTCGAGGATGAGCATGAATTAAGGTTAGGGATGCTGATACGTCTCCATCGTATCTATAATTTTTGATTGTTTCATGACAATATTCTACAACTTTCATATACTTTTAGCAACTTTTTATACTATTTTTGGGACTAACATATTGATCCAGTGCCCAATGCCAGTTCCTGTTTGTTACATGTTTTTTGTTTTGCTGAATATCCATATCAAATGAAGTCCAAATGCGAGAAAACTTACAGTGATTTTTTGGAATATATTTGATTTTTGGGAAAATGAATCAACGCGAGACGATGCCCGAGGTGACCACAAGCCAGGGGGTGCGGCCTACCCCCTGGTCGCACCCTAGGCCCTTATGTCCACCCTGTAAGACGGTTGGTGCCCTTCTTTTGCCGTAAAAAGCTAATATACGGATAAAAATCCCCTCAAATTTCAGCCCGATCGAAGTTAGGGATCTCTGGATATTTAAGAAATGGTGAAAGGCCAGAATCGGGGAACGCGGAAACAAAAGGAAACAGAGAGAGATCCAATCTCGGAGGGGCTCCCTCCCCTCCACCGCCATGGATGCCAAGGACCAGAGGGGAAACCCTCCTCCCATCTAGGGGGAGGTCAAGAAAGAAGAAGGAGGAGGGGGCTCTCTCCACCTCTCTCCCGGTGGCACTGGAACACCGTCGGAGCCATCATCGTGACGACGATCTACTCCAACAACTCTGTCATATTCACCAACTCCTCCATCACCTTCCCCCATCTATCTACAGCGGTCCGCTTTCCTGCAACCCGTTGTACCCTCTACTTGAACATGGTGCTTTATGGTTCATATTATTATTCAATGATGTGTTGCCATCCTATGATGTATGAGTAGATTTTTGTTGTCCTTTGGGTTGATTGATGATCATGATTGGTTTGAGTTGCATGTTTTATGATTGGTGTTGTCCTATGGTGATCTCTGTGTCGCGCAAGCGTGAGGGATCCTCGCTGTAGGGTGTTGCAATGTGTTCATGATTCCCCTATGGTAGGTTGCTTGAGTAACAGAAGCATAAACCCGAGTAGGTGGGTTGTTACATATGGGAGTAAAGAGGACTTTATACCTTATATTGCTATGGTTGGGTATTACCTTAATTATGTTTAGTAGTTGCGGACGCTTGCTAGATTTCCAATCAAAAGTGTGTATGATCCAAGTAGAGAAAGTATGTTAGCTTATGCCTCTCCCTCATATAAAATTGCAATAATGATTACCGGTCTAGTTATCGATTGCCTAGGGACAATTCCGCAACTCCTATCACCACTTTTCCACACTTGTTAAACTAACTTAATTGTTACTTTATCTAAGCAGCCCCTAGTTTTTATTTACGTGCTCTTTATTATCTTGCAAGCCTATCTTGTTACACCTACAAAGTACTTCTAGTTTCATGCTTGTTCTAGGTAAACCGAACGTTAAGCGTGCGTAGAGTTGTATCGGTGGTCGATAAAACTTGACGGAATATTTGTTCTACCTTTAGCTCATCGTTGGGTTCGACACTCTTACTTATCGAAAGAGGCTACAACCGATCCCCTATACTTGTGGGTAATCCATGATCTCTTGCTTCTTGCACATATTATTTGCAAGAGTGAAGTCTTGATCAAGGATACACCTCATTCATATACATTTGATGCATATTGCCAAGATACACATGACTTATCACGTACTTCCTACCATGTGTGTTTTCGTGCATTCAAAGCAACTATCCTTTAAAGCGATTGCACACATGTAGGGGGAGCAAGTCTAAGTCATGTGTCTCTCAAAGTCTTCACTATATACATGCTTATCTTTATTTGAAGCTTTGATTGTATGTTGTCATCAATTACCAAAAAGGGGGAGATTGAAAGAACAATGTGCTCCCTTGGTGGTTTTGATAATTCATGACAACATTCATTGTCTCTTGGACTAATACTTTCATCTAGTGTATTTCACATAAAGTCCATTGAGAGATGGGTTGGCTAAAGGAGTGTCGAGAGTATCTGCATGATGAAGAAGGCGAAGAAATAGCTTTGGAAAAGCCTCGAGCAAGAGGACTCTACATTTTACTTTTGTGAGAAATCACTTTGAGTCCATAGGAATGCCAATACTATTAAACGGGGGTAAGGTACTCTTGGTGAACAATATGCTCATACATGCACAAGTTATAGTCACCACATACTCACACAAGCTCTTGCACAAAAGTCTCTCCAAAGCCGTATATTCAAAATCGATGAAACCAACACTCTCCACTCGGTGCCATCGATCCTCAGCCTTAGACAGACTCAGTCAAACCCTAGCCCTTCGGTGCAATCGATTCCATTTCGGTGCCACCGAGTTTGGGTTGCCAACTTCCTGTTATGCAAATTCACAAAATCAGTTTGACCGAGTTTGTTGAATTGGCGTCACCGAGTTTGGGAATCTGACCGTTGGTCACCTTATCAGTGCAACCAAGTTGTATGTATCGGTCTCACCGAGATTCAAAAGTTTCTACCTTTGAGGTACTCGGTACCACCGATATTAACACATCAGTGTCACAGAGTCTGACTTATTAGGTGTAACGGTTGGATTTTTGGATATGCCTATAGATACCCCTCCACCACCACTCACTCGCAAGAGAAGCACTCAGAACAGTTCCCCACTCATACCTACTGATTTTTGGAGAGAGAGCCACCTACTCATGTGTTGAGATCATGCCATTCCATTCCAACCATATGAATCTTGATCTCTAGCCTCCCCAAGTTGCTTTCCACCCAATCAATATCTTCCACCATAGCCAAATCTGTGAGAGAGTGATTGTGTGTTGAGGAGTCTATCATCTTGAAGCACAAGAGCAAGGAGTTCATCGACATTATCGAGCCTATTAGCTTAGAGAGGGTGGTGCCTCCTAGATTGGTTAGGTGTCGCTTGGGAGCCTCCTACTTCGTGTTGTGGAGTGAACTAAGAAGTTTGTAAGGGCAAGGAGATCGCCCAATTCATGAAGATATACCCATAGTGAGGCTAGTCCTTTGTGGACGGAAGCCATTATGGAATAGCCAAGGTTCCTTCTTTGTGGAACCCTCCGTGGGTAGAGCCCTCCGTGGACTCAAGCTACCGTTACCATCTGTGGGTTGAAGACTCCATATACATGGACGTACGATAGCACCACCTATCGGAACCACGGGAAAAATCTTCATGTCATTCATGCATTTGATCTCTCTATCTCAACTCCCTTCTTACATGTGCAATGTCTTTACTTTCCACTGCTATACTTGTTGACTTGGATGTGTAGGGTGTTCTAGACTTGCTATATATGCTACAACTGCCAACCCTTAATCTTATGCTTAAGGTAGTTTTAATTTCCTACTAGTATTCTATTCACCCCCCCCCTCTAGACATACTCTTCTAGTGACCCCTCACCGGATCATCCGATAAACAACATAAAGATACATAGCGACACCTGAAGAAGACCCTGAAGACTGAGCGGACTCCTCTTCGAGATGCGAAGCAAGCATGACTACTAAGTCCGAGAACCCCTAGGATAGGATAGGTCGTGTGTCCCCTATGCGAAGTTGAGTCCGTATGATGGTTCTAATGGAACCATGATGTGTGTTGTTTGTTTTGCTTGCTTGTGGTTGGGTGTAAGTCAAACTTTCGCCCTAGGCAACAAGTGCGTGACTATATCACCTGCCTTACCTTGATGTTTGTGTTTGGCCTTTTTGGCAATTGCTTGATTGCACTTGCACTATACCACCCCCTTAGGCACTCCTCTTGATGCTACTTTCTCTCCCCCATCTCATCAACTGAAGACCAGCAAGACAAGATGCACCAAGGATCCACCTCGACAAACAACTCACACCGAAAACTTCGACTACAACGTACTCAACCAGATGCAACCCCGTAGAGTTATGCTTTTCGCTAAAGATTGGAAACCCCTCCCTATCCCAACCTAGAGCTCACAAGCTCCCCAGTACAAGCCTCCAATCACGTGTTTAATACACGGATTTTCCAAAGCACTTATTTAGCTTCAATAACCCCTGCTTAGCTCTGGGTTCATTACAGAGCTAGTCATCATAGTGAACAAACATTCTTCATTCTTATGCTAGCACTAGAACCTTGATGACATACGAAGGATCATTATAAGGGTATATGATTTTTGGACAATGATTTGATTAAGCCATAATAGATGTCTTGAGGATGCTGTTGAGACCCTTTGGTGGATTACGAGGCTTAACGTTAGTAGACGAACTTGGTGGATCAAGATTGATACAGTAGCATAATTTACTTTCCCCTTGAGAAAATTGGATTTAGTAGGACCACTATGATCACAAGGTGAAATTATTGGTGGGTAAATGACTTGACTTTGGCAAGTAATATTGATACTGGATTGATGATGTTACAATAGTAACTCAAGTAACTAGTAGGAAATTCTTACTAGATACTAGTAGGAAATTCTTACTAGATGTAAACATTGGATTTAAATAGGTGACTCTAATAGGTGCTCAAGATCAATCAAACCACATGGTTCGGGGAAATTTGGATTTAGTCCGATGATCCTGATCTTGATACAATGTTTTGTTGGAAATATGCCCTAGAGGTAATAAATAAAGCGTTTATTATTATATTTCCTTGTTCATGATAATCATTTATTATCCATGTTATAATTGTGTTGATTGGAAACACATTACATGTGTGGGTAAATAGACAACACTATGTCCCTAGTATGCCTCTAGTGAACTAGCTCGTTGATCAAAGATGGTCAAGGTTTCCAAGCCATTGATATGTGATGTCATTTGATAACGGGATCACATCATTAGAAGAATGATGTGATGGACAAAACCCAAACTACAAACGTAGCATATGATCGTGTCAGTTTATTGCTACTGTTTTCTGTATGTCAAGTATATGTTCCTATGACCATGAGATCATGTAACTCATGGATACCGGAGGAGTGCCTTATGTGCATCAAATGTCACAATGTAACTGGGTGACTACAAAGGTGCTCTACAGGTATCTCCGAGGGTGTCTGTTGAGTTGGCATGGATCAAGACTGGGATTAGTTACTCCGTATGACGAAGAGGTATCTTAGGGCCCACTCGGTAATACAACATCATAATAAGCCTTGCAAGCAATGTGACTAAGTGTTAGTCACAAGATCTTGTAATACGGAATGAGTAAAGAGACTTGCCGGTAACGAGGTTGAACTAGGTATGGAGATACCGACGATCGAATCTCGGGCAAGTAACATACCGAAGAATAAAGGGAACATCATACGGGATTAACTGAATCCTTGACATAGAGGTTCGACCGATAAATATCTTCGTAGAATATGTAGGAAACAATATGGGCATCCAGGTCCAGCTATTGTTTATTGACCGTAGAGGTGTCTCGGTCATGTCTACATAGTTCTCGAACCCGCAGGGTCTGCACACTTAAGGTTTGGTGACGTTTCGGTAGTATAGAGTTATGTATGGTGGTGACCGAATGTTGTTTGGAGTCCCAGATGAGATACCGTACGTCACGGGGAGCTCCAGAATGGTCCGGAGGTAAAGATTCATATATAGGAAGTCCTGTTTTGGTCGCCTGAAAAGTTTCGGGCTAATCGGTAGTGTACCGGGAGTGCCGGTAGTGTACCGGGAGACCATCGGGAGGGGTATTTCGACCCAAGAGGCTTCATGGGTTGTGGGAGAATAATTACCAGACTTTTGTGGGCTGTTGGAAGTCCCACACAAGGCCCATGCGGCTAGGGAAAAAAATCCCAAAGGGAGAAGGTGGAAAAAGGCCAAAAAGCAGGAATCCTAGTCCTACTAGGATTGGAGGAGGAGTCCTCCTCTCCTCCCCACTTTGGCCAAACCAAAGGAGGCTTGGACCTTGCGCCAAGACTCTTCTCCCTTCCTCCTATATATACTGGTGGGTTTTAGGGGTTTTCACAGAATTTTAGCCACATACTGCCCGTTCCTCAAGTGCATAGTTTCTCCTCTAAATCGGATTTCTGCAGTGCTTGGGTGAAGCCCTACCGAATTAGCTCCACCACCATCACCGGAGCGCCATCACGCTGCCGGAGAACTCTTCCTCCTCTCCTCTCCCTCTTGATGGATCAAGACGGTGGAGATCGTCACCAAGTTGTACATGTTCTAAACGCGAAGGTGCCGTCCGTTTGGCGCTAGTTCGGAAGGACCGTGATCAAGTTCGCGGGACGGATCGTGATCAAGTTTGCAGGACAGATCGTGATTGGATCGTGGGATGGATCGTGATTGGATCGCGGGACGCTCGGCGATTTGGATCGCGAAGACTTTCGACTACACCAACCGCGTTTCTTAACGCTTCCCGCTTAGCGATCTACAAGGGTATGTAGATCCACTCTCCCTCTCGTAGATGCTCAACACCATGGATAGATCTTGCGTGTGCATATGATCGTGTCAGTTTATTGCTACTATTTTCTGCATTTCAAGTATTTGTTCCTATGACCATGAGATCATGTAACTCACTGACACCGGAGGAGTGCTTTGTATGTATCAAACGTCGCAACGTAACTGGGTGACTATAAAGGTGCTGTACGGGTATCTTCGAGGGTGTCTGTTGGGTTGGCATGGATCAAGACTGGCATTTGTTACTCCGTGTGACGGAGAGGTATCTCAGGGCCCACTCGGTAATACAACATCACAACAAGCCTTGCAAGCAATGTGACTAAGTGTTAGTCATGGAATATTGTATTATGGAATGAGTAAAGACACTTGCTGGTAATGAGGTTGAACTAGGTATGGAGATACCGACGATCAAATCTCGGGCAAGTAACATACCGAAGAACAAAGGGAACATCATACGGGATTAATTGAATCCTTGACATAGAGGCTCGACCGATAAAGATCTTCGTAGAATATGTCGGAACCAATATGGGCATCCAGGTCCCGCTATTGGTTATTGACCATAGAGGTGTCTCGGTCATGTCTACATAGTTCTCAAACCCGCAGGGTCTGCACACTTAAGGTTCGGTGACGTTTCGGTAGTATAGAGTTACGTATGGTGGTGACCGAAGGTTGTTCAGTGTCCCAGATGATATCCCATACGTCACGAGGAGCTCCGGAATGGTCCGGAGGTAAAGATTGATATATAGGAAGTCCTATTTTGGTCGCCGGAAAAGTTTCGGGCTAATCTGTAATGTATCGGGAGTGCCGGTAGTGTACCGGGAGACCATCGGGAGGGGTATTTCGACCCAAGAGGCTTCATGGGCTGTGGGAGAATAAATACCAGCCTTTTGTGGGCTGGTGGAAGTCCCACACAAAGCCCATGCGGTTAGGGAAGAAAAGCACAGAGAGAAAAGGTGGAAAAAAGGCAAAAAGGCAAAAAAGGAAGAGTCCTAATCCTACTAGGATTGGAGGAGGAGGAGGACTCTCCTCCCTAGCTTCGGCCAAAGCCTCCTAGTGTGCTTTGCCCTTGAGCCAAGCCTCCTCTCTTCTCTTATATATACTAGAGGTTTTGGGGTTTTGGCATAGAATTTTTAGCCACGTGCTACTCGTTCCTCCAGTGCATAGTTTCTCCTCTAGATCGGATTTCTGCAGTGCTTAGGCGAAGCCCTGCCGGAATAGCTCCACCACCATCGCTGGAGCACCGTCATGCTTCCGGAGAACTCTTCTACCTCTCCGCTCCCTCTTTTTGGATCAAGAAGGCGAAGATCGTCATCAAGCTGTACGTGTGTTGAATGCAGAGGTGCCATCCGTTTGGCGCTAGATCGGAAGGACCGTGATCAAGGTCGCGAGACGGATCGTGATAAGATCGTGGGACGTATCGTGATGAGTTTGCAGGACAGATCGTGATGAGATCGCGGGACGGATCATGATGAGTTCGCGGGACAGATCGTGATTAGATCGCGGGACGGATCATGATGAGATCGTGGGATGCTCGGCGATTTGGATCGTAAAGACGTTCGACTACACCAACCGCGTTTCTTGACGCTTCCCACTTAGCGATCTACAAGGGTATGTAGATCCACTCTCCCTCTCGTAGATGCTCATCACCATGGATAGATCTTGCATGTGCGTAGGAAAAAATTTGTTTCCCATGCAACGTTCCCCAACAGTGGCATCATGAGATAGGTCTATGTGTAGATGAGATCATGAGTAGAACACAAAGAGTTTGTGGGCGTTGATGCTTAGATTGCTTCCTCCCTTGGTCGTGTTTTGGTTCAGCGGTATTGTGAGATGAAGCGGCCCGGACCAACATTACTCGTACGCTTACGACAGACTGGTTCCCTCAACCGCAACTTGTTGTATAGATGGCTTGCGGGTGCCAGTTTCTCTCACTTTAGTTGGATCGGATTTGACAAAGGAGGTCCTTGAGAAGGTTGAAAAGCAATTAGTGTATCACCCTTGTGGTTTTTGCGAAGATGAGAATTGTTCTTGCTAGATACCCGTAGCAGCCACGTAAAACATGCAACAACAATTAGAGGACGTCTAACTTCTTTTTGCAGGGTATGTTGTGATGT
Organism: Hordeum marinum; assembly: GCA_022496015.1. Lineage (NCBI taxonomy): Eukaryota > Viridiplantae > Streptophyta > Magnoliopsida > Poales > Poaceae > Hordeum > Hordeum marinum. The sequence continues at coordinate 408,285,753 of CM039672.1, read as the reverse complement.
GATATGGCCAATTACATGATGTGATATATGTGATGTATGAGCTGATCATGTGATGTATAGATTATCACGACTTGCATGTCGATGAGTACGGCAATCAGCAGGAGCCATAGGGTTGTCTTTAATTATTGTATGACATGCGTGTCAATCATTAAGCGCTATGTAATGCTTTACTTTATCGCTAAACAGTAGCAATAGTAGTAGAAGCATGGTGGGCGTGACAACCCCGATGGCGACACGTTGATGGAGATCAAGATGATGGAGATCATGGTGTCATGCCGGTGACGATGGAGATCATGCCAGTGCTTTCATGATGGAGATCAAAAGCACAAGTTCATGGCCATATCATGTCACTTATGATTTGCATGTGATGTTAATCCTTTTATGCACCTTGTTTCGCTTAGGACGACGGTGGCATTATAAGGTGATCCCTCACTTAATTTCATGATAAATTGTGTTCTCCCCGAGTGTGCACCGTTGCGAAAGTTCGTCGTGTTGAGACACCATGTGATGATCGGGTGTGATAGACTCTACGTTCACATACAATGGGTGCAAGACAGTGTTGCACATGCAGAACACTCGGGTTAAACTTGACGAGCCTAGCATGTACAGACATGGCCTCAGAACACAAGAGACCGAAAGGTCGAACATGATTCATATAGTAGATATGATCAACATGATGATGTTCACCATAGAAACCACCACAACTCACGTGATGATCGGACTTGAGTTGGCGAATTTGGATCATATATCACTCGAATGACTAGAGGGATGTCAATTTGAGTGGGAGTTCTTAAGTAATATTATTAATTGAACTCATTAGAATGAGCATAGTCAGTAGTGACTTTGCAAAATTATGTTGTAGATTACTAGCTCACGTTGTAGCTCCCTTGAATTTTTATATGTTCCTAGAGAAATGGAGTTGAAAGATGATGGTAGCAATATTGCGGACTGGGTCCACGATCTTAGGATTGTCCTCATTGCTGCACAGAAGGCTTATGTCCTTAATGCACCGCTCGGTGCGCCAACCCCTCTAGCGTCGTCTGTAGATGTTGTGAACATCTGACAGGCACGTTCTGATGACTACTTGATAGTTTAGTGTGTCATGCATTATGGCTTAGCATTGAGGCTCCGAAATTTTTTGAACGTCATGGAACATATCAGATGTTCTAAGAGATGAAATTAGGATCTTAGGCTCGTGCCCGTGTTGCGAGATATGAGATCTCCAACAAGATTATTTGCCTGCAAGATGAAGGAGAATAGCTCAATCGTTGAGCATGTGCTCAGATTGTCTGGGTGCTACAATCGCTTGAATCGAGTGGGAGTTGATCTTCCAGATAAGATAGTGATTGACATAGTTCTCCAAGTCACTGTCACTAAGGTACTAGAACTTGGTGATGAACTATAAAACGCCAGCAATATAAATAATGATCCCTGAGCTGTTCGCGATGTTTGACACCACGAAGGTAGAAATCAAGAAGGAGCGTCAAGTGTTGATGGTTAGTCAAACCACTAGTTTCGAGAAGGGAAAGAGCAAGGAGGTAAACTTCATGGATAGCAAGTCAATTGCTGCTCCAGTGAAGCAACCAAAAGTTAAACCCAAACCCGAGACTAAGTGCTTCGATTATGAGGAGAGTGGTCGCTGAAGCGGAACAACCCTAGATACTTGGTAGATAAGAAGGCTGGCAACGTCAACAGAAGTATATTTGATATACGTGTTATTGATGTGTACCTTGCTAGTACTCCTAGTAGCACCTGAGTATTGGAGACCAGTTCGGTTGCTAAATGTTAGTAACTCGAAATAAAAGCTACGGAATAAACGGAGAACTAGCTAAGGGTGAGGTGACGATGTGTGTTGGAAATGCTTCCAAGGTTGATGTGATCAACATCGCACGCTCTCTCTACCTTCGGGATTAGTGACAAACCTAAATAAATGTTATTTGGTGTTTTGCGTTGAGCATGAACGTGATTAGATCATGTTTATTGCAACACGGTTATTCATTTAAGTTAGAGAATAATGGTTATTCTGTTTACATGAATAATACCTTCAATGGTCATGCACCCAATGAGAATGGTTTGTTGAATCTTGATTGTAGTAATACACATGTTCATAACAAGGATGCCAAAAGATACAAAGTTAATAATGATAGTACCACATACTTATGGCACTGCCGCTAAATGTCATAATGGTATAAAGCGCATGAAGAAACTCCATGCTGATGGATCTTTGGACTCATTCGATTTTGAATCGGTTGAGACATGCGAACCATGCCTCTTGGGCAAGATGACTAAGGACCCCATTTCCAGATGAATGGAGCGGGCAAGTGATTTATTGGAAATGATACACGTTGATGTATGCAATCCAATGAGTCTTGTAGCGTGCGGTGGATATCATTATTTTCTTACCTTCACTGATGATTTGAGTAGATATAGTGTATATTTACTTAATGAAACACAAGTCTGAATCGTTTGAAAGGTTCAAGCAAATTCAGAGTGAAGTTTAAGATCATCATGACAAGAAGATAAAAATTTCTACGATATGATCGTGGAGGTAAATATCTGAGTTACGAGTTTGGCATACAAATTTACACAATGTGAAAGTTGTTTCACAACTCACGCCACCTGGAACACCATAGTGTGATGGTGTGCTCGAACGTCATAGTCGTGCTCTATTGAAAATGGTCCTTGCTATGATGTCTCTTATCGTTTTGCTACTATAATTTTGGGGTTATGCATTAGAGATAACTACATTCACTTTAGATAGGGCGCCATCTAAATCCGTTGAGATGACACCGTGTGAATTATGGTTTGATAGAAACCTAAGCTATCATTTCTTAATGTTTGGGGCTGCAACACTTATGTGAAAAAGGTTTTCACCTAATAAGCTCGATCCCAAAGCGGACAAATGCATCTTCATAGAATACCCTAAAGATAGTTGGGTAAACCTTCTATCTCAAATCCAAGCATAAAGTGTTTGTTGCTAAAACTAGGTCCTTTCTCGAGAAAGAGTTTCTCTCAAAAGAATTGATGGGAGTAAGATAGAACTTGATGAGTTTATTGAACCTTTTTTTCAACTAGAGAGTACCGCAGCGCAGAAAGATGTTTCTGTGGAACCTACGTCACTTGAAGAGGAAGTAAATGATGATGATCATGAAGCTTCAGATCAAGTTACTATCGAACCTCGTAGGTCGACAAGGATGTGTACTGCTCCGGAGAGGTACGACAACCCTGTCTTGGAGGTCATGTTGTTGGACAACGATGAACCTACGAGCTGTGGAGAAGCGATGATGGGCCCGGATTCCGACAAATGGTTAGAGGCCATGAAATCCGAGAAAGGATCCATGTATGAAAACCAAGTATAGACTTTGGTAGACTTGCTCGTTGGACGGTAGGTCGTTGAGTACAAATTAGATGTTTAAAATGAAGACAGACGTTGGTGATAAATGTCACCATTTGTAAAGCTCGAGTTGTTGCAAAGAATTTTACGACAAGTTCAAGGAGTTGACTGCGATGAGACTTTCTCATTCGTAGCGATGCTAAAGTCTGTTGGAATTATGTTAGTAGTTGCTGCATTTTTCAATTATGAAATCTGGCAGATGGATATCAAAACATAGTTTCCTTAACGGTTTACTTGAGGAAAGGTTGTATGTGATACAACCAGAAGGTTTTGTCAGTCCTAAAGATGCTAAAAGGTGTGCAAAGCTTGAGTCATTCTTCTATGAGCTGAAGCAAGCATCTCGGAGTTGGAATATACACTTTGATGAGGTGATCAAAGTTTTTGAGTCTATACAAAGTTTACGACAAACTTGTATTTACAATAAAGTGAGTGGGAGAACTATAGAATTTCTGATAAGTATATGTGGATGACATATTGTTGATCAGAAATGATGTAGAATTTCTGGAAAGCATAAACGGTTGTTTGAAAAGAGTTTTTTCAAAGGAAGACCTTGATAAAGCTACCTAATTGTTGAGCATCAAGATCTATAGAGATAGATCAAGATGCTTGATGAGACTTTCAATGAGTACATACCTTGACAAGATTTTGAAAGAGTTCAAAATGGATCAGTCAGAGAAAGATTTCTCGCCTGATTTGCGAGGTGTGAAGTTGAGTGAGACTCAAAGCTCGACAACGGCAGAAGAAAGAGAAAGGACGAATGTCATCCCCTATGCCTTAGCCATAGGCTCTGTATAGTATGCCATGTTGTGTACCACACCTGTGTGTGCCTTGCCGTGAGTCCGTCAAGGGGTACAAGAGTGATCCAGGACTGGATCACTAGACAGCGGTCAAGATTATCCTTAGTAACTAAAAGACTAAGGAGATGTTTCTCGATTATGGAGGTGATAAAGAGTTCGTCATAAAGAGTTACGTTGATGCAAGCTTTAACACCAATCCGGATGACTCGTAGTAGCAATCTGGATACGTGTAGTGGAGCAGCCATTTGGAATAGTACCAAGTGGAGTGTGGTAGTAGTGTTTACAGTTTGACATAGAGATTTGCAAACTACACACGGACCTGAATGTCGCAGACTCGTTGACTATAAGACCTCTCTCACATGCAAAGCATGATCGAGCCCCAAAACTCATTGGGTGTTAGATTCATAACAATGCGAATCACATGGTGATGTGAACTAGATTATTGACTCTAGTGCAAGTGGGAGACTATTGGAAATATGCCCTAGAGGCAATAATAAATTAGTTATTATCATATTTCCTTGTTCATGATAATCGTTTATTGTCCATGCTATAATTGTATTGATGGGAGACTTAGATGCATGTGTGGGTACATAGACAAAACCATGTCCCTAGTATGCCTCTAATAGACTAGCTCGTTGATCAAAGATGGTTAAGGATTCCTAGCCATGGACATGAGATGTCATTTGATAAATGGGATCACATCATTAGGAGAATGGTGTGATGAACAAGACCCAAACTACAAACGTAGCATATGATCGTGTCAGTTTATTGCTACTGTTTTCTGCATGTCAAGTATCTGTTCCTATGACCATGAGATCATGCAACTCACTGACACTGGAGGAGTGCTTTGTGTGTATCAAACGTCACAACGTAACTGGGTGACTATAAAGGTACTCTACAGGTATCTCCAAGGGTGTCTATTGGGGTGGCATGGATCAAGACTGGGATTTGTTACTCCGTGTGACGGAGAGGTATCTCAGGGCCCACTCAGTAATACAACATCACGACAAGATGTGCAAGCAATGTGACTAAGTGTTAGTCACGGAATCTTATATTACGGAATGAGTAAAGAGACTTGCCGGTAACGAGGTTGAACTAGGTATGGAGATACCGACGATTGAATCTCGGGCAAGTAACATACGAAGAACAAAGGGAACATCATACGGGATTAACTGAATCCTTGACATAGAGGTTCGATCGATAAAGATCTTCATAGAATATGTAGGAACCAATATGGGCATCCAGGTCCCGCTATTGGTTATTGACCATAGAGGTGTCTCGGTCATGTCTACATAGTTCTCGAACCCGTAGGGTCTGCACACTTAAGGTTCGGTGACGTTTCGGTAGTATAGAGTTATGTATGGTGGTGACCGAAGGTTGTTCGGAGTCCCGGATGATATCCCGGATGTCACAAGGAGCTCCGGAATGATCCGGAGGTAAAGATAGATATATACGAAGTCCTATTTTGGTCGCCGGAAAAGTTTCAGGCTAATCGGTAATGTACCGAGAATGCCGGTAGTGTACCGGAAGATCATCGGGAGGGGTATTTCGACCCAAGAGGCTTCATGGGCTGTGGGAGAATAAATACCAGACTTTTGTGGGCTGGTGGAAGTCCCACACAAGGCCCATGTGGTTAGGGAAGAAAAGCCCACAGAGAAAAGGTGGAAAAAAGGCAAAAAGGCAAAAAAGGAAGAGTCCTGATCCTACTAGGATTGGAGGAGGAGGAGGACTCTCCTCCCTAGCTTCGGCCGAAGCCTCCTAATGGGCTTTGCCCTTGTGCCAAGCCTCCTCTCTTCCTCTTATATATACTAGAGGTTTTAGGGTTTTGGCCCAGAATTTTTAGCCACGTGCTGGCCGTTCCTCTAGTGCATAGTTTCTCCTCTAGATCGGATTTCTGCAGTGCTTAGGCGAAGCCCTGCCGGAATAGCTCGACCACCATCGCCGGAGCACCGTCATGCTGCCAGAGAACTCTTCTACCTATCGTCTCCCTCTTGCTGGATCAAGAAGGCGGAGATCGTCATCAAGCTATACGGGTGCTGAACGTAGAGGTGTCGTCCGTTCGGCGCTAGATCGGAAGGACCGTGATCAAGGTCGCGAGACGGATCGTGATGAGGTCGTGGGACCGATCATGATGATTTCGCGGGATGGATCGTGATGAGATCACGGGACGGATCGTGATGAGTTCGTGGGACGGATCATGATTAGATCGCGGGACGGATCGTGATGAGATCGCGGGATGCTCGGCGATTTGGTTCGCGAAGACGTTCGACTACACCAACCGCGTTTCTTAACGCTTCCCGCTTAGCGATCTACAAGGGTATGTAGATCCAATCTCCCTCTCGTAGATGCTCATCACCATGGATAGATCTTGCGTGTGCGTAGGAAATTTTTTGTTTCCCATGCAACGTTCCCAACATGTGAGATGAAGCGGCCCGGACCAACATTACTCGTACGCTTACAAGAGACCGGTTCCCTCAACTGGAACGTGTTGCATAGATGGCTTGCGGGTGCCAGTTTCTCTCACTTTAGTTGGATCGGATTCGACAATGACGGTCCTTGAGAAGGTTGAAAAGCAACTAGTGTATCACCCTTGTGGTTTTTGCGAAGATGAGAATTGTTCTTGCTAGATACCCGTAGCAGCCACGTAAAACATGCAACACCAATTAGAGGACGTCTAACTTGTTTTTGCAGGGTATGTTGTGATGTGATATGGCTAATTACATGATGTGATATATGTGATGTATGGGATGATCATGTGATGTATAGATTATCACGACTTGCATGTCGATGAGTACGGCAACCGGCAGGAGCCATAGGGTTGTCTTTAATTATTGTATGACTTGTGTGTCAATCATTAAGTGCTATGTAATGCTTTAATTTATCGCTAAATGGTAGCAATAGTAGTAGAAGCATGTTGGGACCGACAACCCCGATGGCGGCACGTTGATGGAGATCAAGATGATGGAGATCATGGTGTCTTCCCGGTGACGATGGAGATCATGCCAGTGCTTTCTAGATGGAGATCAAAAGCACAAGTTCATGGCCATATCATGTCACTTATGATTCCCATGTGATGTTAATCCTTTTATGCACCTTGTTTTTCTTAGGACAATGGTAGCATTATAAGGTGATCCCTCACTTAAATTTAAAGATGAATCGTGTTCTCCCCGAGTGTGCACCGTTGCGAAAGTTCGTCGTGTCGAGACACCACATGATGATCGGTTGTGATAGACTCTATGTTCACATACAACGGGTGCAAGCCAGTGTTGCACGTGCAGAACACTTGGGTTAAACTTGACGAACCTAGCATGTATAGACATGGACTCGGAACACAAGAGACCGAAAGGTCGAACATGAGTCATATAGCAGATATGATCAACATGATGATGTTCACCATTGAAGCCACCTCAACTCACGTGATGATCGGACTTGAGTTGGTGTCAATTTGAGTGGGAGCTTTAGTAATTTGATTAACTAAACTCATTGTCTTGAACAATAGTCTAAGCAACCTTTGCATATTTATGATGTAGATCAATGGCTCGTGCAGTAGCACCCCTGAATTTTAATGCGTTCCTAGAGAAAGTTAAGTTGAAAGATGATGGAAGTAAATTTGTTGATTGGGCCCATAATCTGAGGATTATCCTCACGGCTTCCTAGAAATCATATGTCCTTGATGCACCGCTTGGTGACCAACCAGAAGACATGACCTCCGAAGACGTTAAGAACGCTTAGGAGGCACGTGCTGGAGATTACTCAATAGTTCAGTGTGCAACATTATATGGATTAGAATCGGGACTTCAAAGACGTTTTGAACGTCATGGAGCATATGAGATGTTCCAGGAGTTGAAGTTTATCTTTCAAAAGAATGCCCGGATCGAGAGGTATGAGACCTCCGATAAGTTCTATGCTTGCAAGATGGGGGAGAACCGGTCTATCAGTGAACATATACTCAGAATGTCTGGGTATTCAACTCGTCTAGCGGAGTTGGGAATTGCCCTTCTGTCAGAGGCGATCACTGACAGAGTTCTTCAATCACCGCCGCCTAGTTACAAGAGCTTTGTGATGAACTATAACATGCACGGGATGAACAAGTCAGTCGCCGAGCTGTTTGCGATGCTAAAAGTCGCTGAGTCTGAAATCCAGAAAGAACATCAAGCGTTGATGGTCAATAAAACCACTAGTTTCAAGAAGAATAGCAAGGGCAAGGGCAAGGGCAAGAAGGGTAAAACCAAGAAGGATGGCAAAGCAGTTGCTACTCCCGTAAAGAAGCCCAAGCATGGACCTAAGCCAGAAAATGAGCACTTTCATTGCAAGGGAACTGGTCACTGGAAGCGGAACTGCCCCAAGTACCTGGCTGACAAGAAGGCGGCCAACGACAAACAAGGTATATATGATATACATGTTATTGATGTGTACCTTACTAGCTCTCATTGTAGTGCCTGGGTATTTGATACCGGTTCGGTTGCTCACATTTGCAACTCAAAACAGGAACTACGGAATAGACGAAGGCTGGCAAAGGATGAAGTGACGCTGCGCGTGGGAAATGGTTCCAAGGTTGATGTGATCGCCGTCGGCACGCTCTCTCTTCGATTACCATCGGGATTAGTGATGAACCTGAATAATTGTTCTTTAGTGCCTGCATTAAGCATGAACATTATATTTGGATCTAGTTTATTGCGAGACGGTTACTCATTTAAATCAGAGAATAAAGGTTGTTCTATTTATATAAGTAATATCTTTTATGGTCATGCACCCAATGTGAGGGGTTTATTCATATTGAATCTTGATAGTGATGACACACATGTTCATAACATCGATACCAAAAGATGTAGAGTTGATAATGATAGTACCACTTTCTTGTGGCACTGCCGTTTAGGTCATATTGGTGTAAAACGCGTGTGGAAGCTCCATGCTGATGGACTTTTGGAGTCACTTGATTTTGAATCACTTGACACATGTGAACCATGCCTCATGGGCAAGATGACTAAAAATGTCATTCTCTGGAACAATGGAACGGGTGAGTGACTTATTGGAAATCATACATACTGATGTGTGCGGTCCAATGAATGTTATAGCGCGTGGTGGATATCATTATTTTCTCACCTTCACTGATGACATTAGTAGATATGGGTATATTTACTTAATGAAACACAAGTCTGAACCGTTTGAAAAGTTCAAGCAATTTCAGAGTGAAGTTGAGAATCATTGTAACAAGAAGATTAAATTCCTGCGATCTGGTCGAGGAGGTGAATATCTGAGTTATGAGTTTGGCAGTCACTCAAGACAGTGTGGAATTGTTTCACAGTTGACACCGCCTGGAACACCACAGCGTAATGGTGTGTCTGAACGTCATAATCGAACCTTATTAGATATGGTGCATTCTATGATGTCTCTTGCTGATTTTCCACTATCGTTTTGGGGTTATGCATTAGAGACGGTTGCATTCACTTTAAATAGGGCACCACCAAAATCCGTTGAGACGATGCCATATGAGCTATGGTTTGGCAAGAGGCCAAAATTGTCATTTCTTAAAGTTTGGGGATGTGATGCTTATGTCAAAAAGATTCAGCCTGAAAAACTGGAACCCAAAGCAGAGAAATGCGTCTTCATAGGATACCCGAAAGAGACAGTCGGGTATACCTTCTATCTCAGATCCGAAGGCAAAGTGTTTGTCGCTAAGAACGGAACATTTCTTGAGAAAGAGTTTCTCTCGAAAGAACTGAGTGGGAGGAAAATAGAGCTTGATGAGGTTATTGAACCTTTACTTCAACCAGAAAGTAGCGCAGCGCAGAAAGATGTTTCTGTGGAACCTACGATGGTAGAAGAGGAACTTAATGATGATGATCATGAAGCTTCGGATCAAGCTACTATTGAACCTCATAGGTCAACAAGGGCACGTACTACTCCTGAGTGGTATGGCAACCCTGTCTTGGAAGTCATGTTGTTGGACAACAATGAACCTACGAGCTATGGAGGAGCAGTGATGGGCCCGGGTTACGAGAAATGGTTAGAGGCCATGAAATCCGAGATGGGATCCATGTATGTAAACAAAGTATGGACTTTGGAAGTATTACCTGAAGGGCGAAAGGCCATTCAGAACAAATGGATCTTTAAGAAGAAGACAGACGCGGACGGTAATGTCACCATCTATAAAGCTCGACTCGTGGCAAAGGGTTTTTCACAAGTTCAAGGAGTTGACTACGATGAGACATTCTCACCCGTAGCGATGCTTAAGTCTGTCAGAATCATGTTGGCAATAGCTGCTTATTTCGATTATGAAATTTGGCAGATGGATGTCAAAATGGCGTTCCTCAACGGTTTCCTTGAGGAAGAGTTGTATATGATGCAACCAGAAGGTTTTGTCGATCCAGAGAATGCTCACAAAGTTTGCAAACTCCAGCGATCAATTTATGGGCTGGTGCAAGCATCTCGGAGTTGGAATAAGTGCTTTGATGATGTGATCAAGGCATTTGAGTTTATACAAGTTTATGGAGAAGCTTGTATTTACAAGAAAGTGAGTGGGAGCTCTATAGCGTTTCTAATATTATATGTGGATGACATATTGCTGATTGGAAACAATATAGAAATGTTGGAAAGCGTGAAGGAATATTTGAACAAGAGTTTTTCAATGAAGGACCTAGGAGAAGCTGCTTTCATATTAGGCATTAAGATCTATAGAGATAGATCGAGATGCTTAATAGCACTTTCACAGAGCACATACCTTGATAAAGTTTTGAAGAAGTTCAAAATGGATCAGTCCAAGAAGGGGTTCTTGCCTGTGTTACAAGGTGTGAAGTTGAGTAAGACTCAATGCCCAATGACCGCAAAAGATAGAGAAAAGATGAGTGTCATCCCCTATGCTTCAGCCATAGGCTCTATCATGTATGCAATGTTTTGCACAAGACCGGATGTCAGCCTTGCCATAAGTATGGCTGGAAAGTTTCAAAGTGATCCTGGAATGGAACACTGGGCAGCGGTCAAGAATATCCTTAAGTACCTGAAAAGGACTAAGGAGATGTTTCTCGTTTATGGAGGTGATGAAGAGCTCGTCATAAAGGGTTACGTCGATGCAAGCTTTGACACTGATCCGGATGACTCTAAGTTGCAAACCGGATACGTATTTATTCTCAATGGGGGAGCGGTAAGCTGGTGCAGTTCCAAGAAAAGCATGGTAGCCGATTCTACAAGTGAAGCGGAGTACATTGCAGCCTCGGAGGCGGCGAAGGAAGGTGTCTGGATGAAGCAGTTCATGACAGATCTTGGAGTAGTGCCCAGTGCACTGAATCCAATGAACCTGTTTTGTGACAACACTAGTGCCATTGCTCTGGCCAAGGAACCAAGGTTTCACAAGAGGACCAGACACATAAAGCGACGCTTCAACTCCATCTGCGATTACATCAAGGAGAAGGACATAAATATTTGCAAAGTGCACACGGATCTGATTGTTGCAGACCCGTTGACTAAACCTCTTTCAAGGGCTAAACATGATCAACACCAGAACTGCATGGGTGTTCGATTCATTACAATGTAAATCACATAGTGATGTGAACTAGATTATTGACTCTGGTGCAAGTAGGAGACTGTTGGAAATATGCCCTAGAGGGAATAAATAAAGTGTTTATTATTATATTTCCTTGTTCATGATAATCGTTTATTATCCATGCTATAATTGTATTGATTGGAAACACATTACATGTGTGGGTAAATAGACAACACTATGTCCCTTGTATGCCTCTAGTGAACTAGCTCGTTGATCAAAGATGGTCAAGGTTTCCTAGCCATTAACATGTGATGTCATTTGATAACGAGATCACATCATTAGGAGAATGATGTGATGGACAAGACCCAAACTACAAACATTGCATATGATCGTGACAGTTTATTGCTACTCTTTTCTGTATGTCAAGTATATGTTCCTATGACCATGAGATCATGCAACTCACGGATACCAGAGGAGTGCCTTGTGTGTATCAAACGTCACAACGTAACTGGGTGACTATAAAGGTGCTCTACAGGTGTCTCTGAGGGTGTCTGTTGAGTTGGCATGGATCAAGACTGGGATTTGTTACTCCGTATGACGGAGAGGTATCTCAGGGCCCACTCAGTAATACAACATCACAATAAGCCTTGCAAGCAATGTGACTAAGTGTTAGTCACAAGATCTTGTATTACGGAACGAGTAAAGAGACTTGCCGGTAACTAGGTTGAACTAGGTATGGAGATACCGACGATCAAATCTCGGGCAAGTAACATACTGAAGAACAAAGGGAACATCATTAACTGAATCCTTGACATAGAGGTTCAACCAATAAAGATCTTCGTAGAATATGTAGGAACCAATATGGGCATCCAGGTCCCGCTATTGGTTATTGACCGTAGAGGTGTCTCGGTCATGTCTACATAGTTCTCGAACCCGCAGGGTCTGCACACTTACGGTTTGGTGACATTTCGGTAGTATAGAGTTATGTATGGTGGTGACTGAAGGTTGTTCGGAGTCACAGATGAGATCCCAAACGTCACGAGAAGATCCAGAATGGTCCGTAGGTAAAGATTCATATATAGGAAGTCCAGTTTTGGTCGCTGGAAAAGTTTTGGGCTAATCAGTAGCGTACTGGGAGTGCCGGTAGTGTACCGGGAGACCATCGGGAGGGGTATTTCGACCCAAGAGGCTTCATGGGCTGTGGGAGAATAATTACCAGCCTTTTGTGGACCGGTGGAAGTCCCACACAAGGCCCATGTGGCTAGGGAAAAAATCCCAAAGGGAAAAGGTGGAAAAAAGGCCAAAAAGGAGGAATCCTAGTCCAACTAGGATTGGAGGAGGAGTCCTCCTCTCCTCCCCACTTCGGCCAAACCAAAGGAGGCTTGGCTCTTGCGCCAAGCCTCTCCTCCCTTCCTCCTATATATACTAGTGGGTTTTAGGGGTTTTGCACAGAATTTTACCAACGTGCTGCCCGTTCCTCCAGTGCATAGTTTCTCCTCTAAATCGGATTTCTACAGTGCTTAGGCGAAGCCCTGCCGGAATAGCTCCACCAACATCGCCGGAGCACTGTCACGCTGCCGGAGAACTCTTCTTCCTCTCCGCTCCCTCTTGCTGGATCAAGATAGTGGAGATCGTCATCAAGCCGTACGTGTGCTGAACGCGGAGGTGCCATCCGTTCGGCACTAGATCGGAAGGACCATGATCAAGTTTGCGAGACGGATCGTGATCAAGTTCGCGGGACAGATCGTGATTGGATCACGGGATGCTCAGCGATTTGGATCGCAAAGACGTTCGACTACACCAACCGCGTTTCTTAACACTTCCCGCTTAGCGATCTACAAGGGTATGTAGATCCACTCTCCCTCTCGTAGATGCTCATCACCATGGATAGATCTTGCGTGTGCGTAGGAAAATTTGTGTTTCCCATGCAACGTTTCCCAACACGTTTCTAGGTGGAAGACAAACCAAGAATATTGGATTGTTGTTAGAATCGATTGAAGGATCCATATGCACCTAACATCGGTGTTCACTAGATAATCATGATGGAAATTGATGGTTATACAGTGATGAGATATTTCTTTCTGAAATTTTGGGATTTAGGAAATTTAGAGATATATGGAACGACACTGGTATTGGATTTGTAGAAATAATAGGTCATGCAATAGTAGATGGTATTCGTGGATCGATTAATTGGATTCATAGGAAGGAAACAAGATCTTGGATTGGTTTATTACGTGTTTCCATAGCATAGAGATGCAACACCTTAGACATTAGATACATTAGCTGAACACTTGGATTTGTAGTGTCACAATCAAGCTTAGCGTCTTGTATGATTTCCCGAGAATTTTTATATAGCGATATATATGACACAACTATAGTATGCATATGAGATCTTGGTTTAGTCCTCCTCTCTAAACCTTGGAGACCGATGGCATGAGTGACATTGGAGTTGACCTATACGAGATGATACCCTCTGTGATATAGAATTTTTTTCCTGGAATAATAGGTATGACTATTGACATATAAGAAATGTGCTCAAGGATAAGATGATAGACGTTCACTCACATCCTAAGCTCCTTGAAACCCCAAAGCATTACCAAGCCATAACACAGTCGGAATATGACCATAGACTTTGACTCTAAAGTCAAAGGGATATGACCAATAGTCCACCTCGACCACCATCAATCTTGTCCATGAGGAAGGTGGACACGAAGAACTAGTTCACGCCGAAACAAGATTTAGACCACAAACCCTTGGACAAGTGACCATCTTCCTCATGGACAAGATCGATGGTGGTCGAGGTGGAGTATTGGTCATATCCCTTTGACTATTGACATATAAGAAATGTGCTCAAGGATAAGATGATAGACGTTCACTCACATCCTAAGCTCCTTGAAACCCCAAAGCATTACCAAGCCATAACACAGTCGGAATATGACCATAGACTTTGACTCTAAAGTCAAAGGGTATGACCAATACTCCACCTCGACCACCATCAATCTTGTCCATGAGGAAGGTGGACACGAAGAACTAGTTCACGCCGGAACAAGATTTAGACCACAAACCCTTGGACAAGTGACCATCCAGAACAAATGACCGCTTCTCTCACATATCCCATGAACAAAGTGTTTATGTGATACTTGGAGGAATAGGTTGTTGTATCCATGGACGACATGCTTATTTGTCCCGAAATGCTTAGTCCTATTAGGGCAAGCCCTAGATGCACAAATTACCATGCCTCTCAAACATATGGTTTAACCTTGAAGAAGTGGGACTCCTTGAAGCACCCTCCCTGCAGCCGAAGATAGCCTTACCCAAGTAAGATGAATAACCAATAAGGTTGGAAGCCATGACGACGAAGAAGGGGAAGCAAGAGAAGTCAACCATCGCTCCTCTGTCAGCTACATCAGCTAGACTATGTCAAGAAGCACCGAAGATCAAGCAAAATGAAGCCCTTGAACATCAAGAGGATTAAAGAGTCCCTTGTTTTAAATGGTCACCTATCAATTTCCGATTAGGAAGGAACCGATAAATTGATAGCACCCCTTACCTCTTTGATAGTGTATGATGAGCATGATGTACCTACTCCCTTCAGATCCCTGGAATGGAGTGTACGAGTATAATAACTTCGTTACCAGCCTCGTCTGATCCAATCTAGGGCGTAAACCCTTATTCGATCATGGTAAACCACCTATCAAAGGTAGTTCACCCCATTTGCCAAGCCTCTAACCTTGAGGGCTAGATGGTTGTTATATACTTCTAAATAGTCAGCTTATTTAGAACCCCTCATAAACCTTCCCAAATGGTAGAGCCCGTTTTGGCACCAAGTTCTAAGCTTAGTCTTAGGGACAAGACTCAACCAAACCTTCCCACAAACAGATACGGAGAGACTAGTTGAACAGACGCTCGAAGACCCGCCAGAAACGCGCATCCGCGAAGACGAGGACAAATGGCCAAAGAAGAATGAAGAATCTACCTGGGCAACTTACTCAAGCAGAAGCCTACGATGACGTGCTTCAACACTCTCAAGGAAGAAGACCACCCACGACTGAAGATCTCCTGCTTTAAGGAAGATAAGGACTTCCCCGTCAACGAGAAGCTACAGCAAGACTCGACCCTTCTATTCTAACGCGAGACATCTAGATGTCACTAACCAACGTGAGCAGTCCTAGGACCAGCATGACGACACACTACTTTGCCACGTATTCTGACCTTGGAATGCACACGCGAGCCACACCAAGCCCTTGACCTTTAGGCAAGCCTAGCATATCGCAAGAACCCCGTTCACCCCTAGGTGAAGTCGAATATGTGCTCGAAGATATATCATCAAACACTTCAAGATCCAATGGAGAAATCACACCGAAGCAGAAGCAACATGGAACGTGGAGACTACCTCGCCCCTAAGCTTCCGCATCCTTTCTATGCCTAGCCTAGGAATTTCGGGGACGATATTCTTGTAAGGGGGGTAGGTCTGTCACCCCTGTGTTTAGCCTCATGACTAAGTTAACATGACTCAAAAATTAGGGCCAATTAAATTTTTTTTGAGTGCATATGAATGCTTGACCTGTGTGCTATTTGCTTGCTTGTTTGATTGCTTGCTGGTGCTTTATATTCATAAAAAAACCTCCTACTCTCAAAACTCTTTTCCTTGACATAAACACTTGTCCAATGATCATACCATGTGTGTAGTACCTAAAACTATTTTTATCAAAATTTATTTTGGCCAAAAAGGATTTATTCAAATTAGGTATTCAAACCCCCCTTAATTGAGGTTTGTACTACAAGTCCTCAAATTCGGTGAAATATTTTACACCAAAGGATTTATTTGAAACCCACTATATATAGGACTTCCCAAAACCACCAAGTATTATTTTTAAAGATTATTTTACTATTTTATTTAAAGGCTTTTTCTTAAGGCCACAAATGGTCTTTTATAAGAAAATATTATTTTTATGCTTTCAAAATATTTGAGAAAAATAGGAAAAATTAGTGGAAATATATTGTCCATATATGTTGGGGATATAACCCCGCAATATGACCCGCCATTAAGGTTCTGGGTCACATTGATGGCTTGTGAGCCGGCCTAAGGGTGAGCCGTAAAGTCTACGACCCAGGAAGATAAGCGGCTCAAGGTGTGGGCCGCAAGGTGGCCCGGACGGAGAAGTCCGGGCGTGTAAGCCTTTCGGAGACAGCTTGGACAAGAAAATAGAGGAAGACTCGGATAGACAATGAGACTCGGTTAGACAATTGTAAAGACCCGTGGTCCTGACCTCCTATATAAAGGCAGACCCGGGGCGACTTAGAGATCAGGTTATCGAGAACTAGGTCAAGCTTTAGCTCCCTTGTAATCGGTACAACAAGCAATACAAGAACAAGCAGGACGTAGGCTATTACCTCGACTTGAGGGGCCAAACCTGGGTAAACTCGTGTCCTTTGTCCCAATCAACCCCTTTGAGTCCATCACGTTAGCGATGGCCTTGAATCCAACTCCGTTCACCTGGACATCTACCATGATAAATCCACGACAGTTGGCGCCCACCATGGGGCTTGCGCTTGGTGGTGTTGAGTTCTCAAAGGGCTCGCTCTCAGGGCTCGAGGGATACGTGGTCGAAAGGATGAGCAAGAGTCGCCGCGGCCGGTTCTACATCGATGATACCGGTTGGGGGCTTGACGCCGAATTCGTGGAGTATGGATTCCGGGTTCCGTTCGACGGGATCCATGTTTTCATCGGAAAGGCTGATGGATCTACACCTGGGCCGGACGTCTGCACCAACATCGTCAAGCCGGCTCGACGTCTCCAATCTGCAAGTAACGTGCGGCCTGCCCGCGCCAATCCGGGTCAAAGGCATGTCTTTGTAGGCTTCACTCAAGGTATGGATCTGGAAGCATCCGGGTCACAGGAAACCCTTGTTTATTCAGAAGATGAATCTTCAAGTGGAGAAACAGAATCAGTGTACTAGCTCCGCAACGGCGGTCTTGGGGGCTACAACGATGCATACCCTGAGTCGGATGGCTTTGAGTCGTATGTTATGAAACCTTCGGTTCATGCGGCGGTGTTCATGGCGGGATCAGCCCCAGCCGCAAGTAATGCGGCCACGGGAGCCGCCACTTTGACTAATAACCCGCCGCCGCCGGCTCAAGTTCTTGTGGAGCTGATGGATGAACTCACGGCTCTCATGGCCGCTGAAGTCACACCAGATAATCAAGCAGCTCGGAATCTAGAGATTGCAAGGATCAAGGGCTGGATGGTAGAGGAACGACAAAGGATGGCTGAGCTGCAGGTCCAGATGGAAGAAGAGGCAGAACGTATCAAGACAGATGCTTTCCGTCCAGGGCTGGAGCAAATGTCAGCAGCAGCGGTACACCGGAGGAGGCATCAGTCCCGTCTACCAGAGTGTTACGAAGCGAGGAACCTCTTTAATACCCCTGGCGCAGGGCGAGCCGCGGGCGCACCCGAGAGCCGCCCAACGGAACGACCGGCGACTCATCTGGCCCAACATAACCAAGCTTCACCTGGGGGCTTTCCAACGCCGGCGGCTCATTATTCTAACCCGGCCGAGAATATGGTAGCAGCCGCCACTCGTCTTGAGACGATCCCTATCCCGGATGAAGCACCCTTTGCAGAGGATGTGCAGAACGCCATCGAGTACTTGCAGACGGCCATGGGCCAGCAGGAGAGATACGCTCATAGCTGGAGCCGTGTCCAATCAACCCCTTTGAGTCCATCACGTTAGCAATGGCCTCGAATCCAAGTCCGTTCACTCGGACATCTTCCATGATAAATCCATGATAGTTGGCGCCCACCGTGGGGGCAGGAGTAACCCCCAGGACGGGAGGGCTGTCGTGTCTATCGCCGGCTCTCCGGAGCGAGCGGTTGCCGAAAGACTTCAAAGGTCCCCGCAAGGTCCCAAACTACACCGTTGATTTACCCCCAGAGGCCTGGGTGGAAAGCTATGAACTGGCCATGGAGATGCTGGATGTTAGTGAGGCAGTTTGTGCCAAGTATTTTGTTATGATGCTTGAAGGCCCGGCTCGTACATGGCTAAATGGGTTACCACCTAATACCATCAATTCATGGGCAGAGCTCAGGGCTCAATTCATTAAAAACTTTCAAGGGACGTGCAAGCAGCCTATGACTATTGTGGATCTTGATCACTGTGTCCAACAGGAGAGTGAGTCGGCTCATCATTGGGTACGGCGGGTCTCGACAATTATTCACTCGTAAGAGCAGATCACGGCGGCTCAAGCGGTGTTGATCTTAGAGAAGAACTGCCACTTTATTCCTCTAAAGCAAAACAACTTGGCCGGCTCAAGCGTACGTGCCAGGACATGGGAGAGCTCATGACGGCTCTCACGAAATACGCCGACTCAGACAGCACGAAGGATCCGGGTTCTAATGAGGAAAAGGCTAGTCAAGGCAAGAAGGGCAACCAAGGCAAGGGTGTGGTAAACAATGGTAGCCAGAGTAAGGGCAAGAATCCAGAAGCGGAATCAGAGCTGGTGGCCAACACAAATGCCCAGCAGAATCATCCCAAGGGCAACAGGAGGTTTGGACCGCCCTCGGGCAGGGATAATTTTTCCTCGAACATGGAAGAGTTGCTTAAGCGACCTTGTCCGACTCACAGTTTGCCTGATAGGCCGGCAAATCATACATGGGAGAGTTGTTCTTTTATGCAGAAGTTCAAGTGGTATGTCACACAACCTAACCATCGTGGTGGCGGCCCGCCAGGCGGCCCAGGACATGGCGGGTCAGGAGCCGGATTTGGTTCGGCGGTTCAGCATCCGGTCATCCGGGTCAGGATACTCACGGGGGACAGTAGCCACACTCTGGTAATAATAATCAACAACAGCAGCAACAGCGGAATCAGTCCGGTTTTCAGAGTAACCCGAAGTAGCTCAGCTCCGGGCAGTACCACGTCTTCACAACTAGTCTCAATAGACGGGACCAGAAGTTGCGAAAACGGGCGGTTAATGCGGTTACGCCGGCTCTTCCACAGTATCTAAAGTGGTCTCAATATGACATAACATGGAGCCGTGAAGATCACCCGCCACGCATTGATGACCCGGGGCGGCTGGCTTTGGTTGTAGGCCCCCAAGTGGGTGGATATATGTTGAACAAGGTGCTCATGGATGGCGGCAGCAGCATAAACATCATTTATTATGACACCTTCCGGTGGATCAAGTTGCTCGACAAAGACTTAAAACCTTCGTCCACTGTTTTTCATGGTGTGGTGCCGGGTAAGTCGGCGCATCCGGTGGGCAGGATTTCTTTGGAAGTGGCTTTTGGTGATGAATACAACTACAGAGTGGAGTCCTTATGGTTTGAGGTGGTTAAGATCAATAGACCTTATCATGCCTTGTTTGGCCGGCTGGCTTATGCTAAGTTCATGGCTCAGCCCTGCTATGTTTACTTATAGCTCAAGATGCCCGGCTTAAACGGTACCATCACCGTTCATGGTAACCGAAACACGGCTATCGAGTGTGAAGAAGGAGATGCGGCTTATGCAGAGTCCAATTGCGCCCAGGAGGAGCTTAAGTTTTATAAGGAGAATGTTGATCCGGAGGATATGATCCCCCTGAAAAAGCCAACCACGGAGGTTGAGCCGCCCCTCAAGTTTTCAGCAGATGATACCAAGGCAATAGATTTCAATCCGGGCGACTCGTCTAAGCAGTTCATCATTGGAGCTCATATGGATCCCAAATAGGAAAGCGCGCTCATCGAATTCATCCGTGAGAATCGGGACATCTTTGCATGGAAGCCCTCTGACATGCCAGGTGTACCGAGAGAATTCGCTGAGCACAACCTTAATGTGGATCCAAAGTTTAAGCCGATCAAACAATTTCTGCGACGGTTCAATGAGGAGAGACGCAAGGCTATTGAGGAAGAAGTTGTCCGGCTCTTGGTTGTAGGTTTTATTGTTGAAGTTTTTCACCCGGAATGGTTGGCTAACCCAATGCTGGTGCTTAAAAAGAACGGCACATGGCGTATGTGTGTGCATTACACGGATCTTAACAAGGCTTGTCCGGCTGATCCCTTTGCCCTCCCACGTATTGATCAAATCATTGATGCTACAGCAGGATGTGAAAGCTTATGCTTCCTGGATGCTTATTCCGGTTATCATCAGATCAAGATGGCAGTGAAAGACCAGGAGAAGACGGCGTTCATTACACCCTTTGGGGCGTTCTGTTATGTCTCTATGCCTTTTGGGCTCAAGAGTGCCCAGGCGACTTATCAACGGTGCGTACAGAACTGCCTTCACAGTCAAATTGGCCGTAATGTTCATGCTTATGTGGACGACATTGTAGTCAAATCCAGAAAGAAGGAGACTCTTTTGGAGGACCTAAAGGAAACCTTTGACAATCTCTGGGTCTACAAGATGATGCTTAACCCGACCAAGTGTGTCTTTGGGGTTCCAGCAGGAAAGCTTTTGGGTTTCTTGGTCTCTGAGCGAGGCATCGAGGCTAACCCGGATAAAATCAAGGCTATTACTTCTCTAGGACAGCCGGCATGCATTAATGACGTTCAGCGCCTGGCAGGGTGGATTGTTGCGTTGAGCCGGTTCATAAGCCGCCTTGGAGAGAAGGCTATTCCTCTATATCAGATGATGAAGAAGACAGACAAGTTTGTCTGGAGCAAAGCGGCGGGTGAAGCACTTGAGGCGCTTAAGAAACAGCTGACTGAGCCGCCAGTGTTAGCCGCTCCGGCTGAGAAAGAACCGTTGCTCCTTTATGTGGCGGCTAACAACAGGGCAGTCAGTGTTGCAATTGTGGTCGAGCGCAAGGAGGCTGGGAAGGAGTATCCCATGCAAAGGCCAGTTTATTATATCAGTGAGGTCCTAGCAGAATCTAAGCAAAGATATCCGCATTGGCAGAAGCTAGTATACGGAGTTTTCATGGCCAACCGCAAGTTAAAACACTACTTTCTAGGGCATCAAATAACTGTGGTCAGTTCTGCTCCGTTGGGGGATATTATCCAGAACAGAGAAGCCATAGGGAGGATTGCTAAGTGGGCCTTAGAGCTAGGACCTCTTAATTTAAAGTATGTTCCTCGCACGGCGATCAAATCCCAAGCTTTGGTGGATTTCATAAATGATTGGACAGAGTGTCAAGCTCCCGAAGAAAAGCCGGATAACACATACTGGACTATAACACTTTGATGGATCCAAGCAGTTGGAGGGGTCCGGAGCGGGGGTTGTTCTGACATCCCCCAAGGGTGATAAGTTTTGTTATGTGCTCCGGCTGATGTTCCCCTGCACTAACAATGCGGCTGAGTATGAGGCTTTGCTTCATGGTCTTAGATTAGCCAAGGACATGAATTTGAGACGGGTCAGGTGTTTGGGCGACTCAGATCTAGTGGCTCAGCAAGTTTCGGGCACTTGGGACTCCAAAGACCCGCGGATGGCGGCTTATAGGCAGGCGGTTGATATTATTGCGGATCACTTCAAAGGGTATCAAGTAGATCACATTGATCGTCGCAAGAATGAGGCGCCTGATGCTTTATCACGGCTAGGTTCCCAATGTAAGCCGGTGCCGCCTAATGTCTTTCTGGACATCTTACGCCATCCGACTGTCATGATACCTTCAGAGGAAGATTTGGCTATTCCTGACCCGGAGGCAGAATTGGTGGCGGCTCTGCACGCTATCCCCGATTGGACGATTCCTTATTTGGCCTATTTGACCTGGGGTGAGTTACCTAAGGATGAAGACCTGGACAGAGAGATCACCCAGCGCTCTAAGTCCATGATGATAGTTAATGGTGAGTTGCATAAATGTAGTGTAACAGGGGGTTTTCAACGTTGTGTTTCACCAAAGGAGGGCCGGCAGATCTTGAATGAAATTCATGCTAGTGATTGTGGACACCACGCCGGCTCGAAATCTTTGGTGGCCAAGGCTTTCCGGCACGGGTTCTTCTGGTTAACGGCTCACAAGGATGCAGAGGATTTAGTCCGCAAGTGTGACGGCTGTCAGAAATTTGGCCGGCGTGCTCATGTTCCGGCTCAAGAACTGAGGATGATACCAATCACTTGGCCGTTTGCGGTCTGGGGGTTGGACATGGTCGGTCCCTTCAAGAGATCCAAGGACAAGAAAACACACCTCCTGGTGGCGGTTGACAAATTTACCAAGTGGGTAGAGGCAGAGCCGGTCAGCAAATGTGATGCGGCTACAGCGGTTCTATTTATTAAGAAGTTGATCTACCATTTTGGTTACCCGCAAAGCATCATTACTGACAATGGTACAAATCAATCCAAGGGGGCCATCAAGAAATTATGTGACGAAGAGCATATCCGGCTTGACATTTCAGCCGTGGCACATCCACAGTCCAATGGTCAGGCGGAGCGTGCCAATCAGGAAATTCTAAGAGGGATTAAACCTCGGCTTATGGTTCCTTTGCAGCAAACGCCCGGGTGTTGGGTCGAAGAATTACCCTCCGTCTTATGGAGCATCAGAACCACCCCTAACAGGTCCATGGGTTTCACGCCCTTCTTTATGGTGTACGGCGCCAAGGCCGACTTACCCAACGACATCCGGCATGACTCGCCAAGGGTGGCGGCTTACGTTGAGACATACAACAAGACGGCACGCCAAGACGCATTGGATGCTTTGGAAGAGGCACGAGAGTTAGCAGCGGCCCGATCGGTGATTTATCAACAAGACCTGCGCCGCTATCACAGCCGCAGGGTCAAGACCCGGACATTCCAGGAGGGCGACTTGGTGCTCCGGCTGATTCAAGACCAGACAAATATGCATAAGTTGTCACCTCCATGGGAAGGACTCTTTGTGGTCAGCAGAAATCTCAACAATGGGTCATATTATCTCATTGATATTCGAAACGACTCAGATACGGCGGGTCAGGAGACCCGTCGGCCATGGAACATCGCGCATCTCCGGCCCTATTTCACTTAAAGGGTATCGAGACCCACCATTGTACACTATCATTATACATATCATAGATGTATAAATAAAGAAGCCTCTGCTATTTCACGTATCCTCATATGGGAAAAGATTACACGGTATTCCGGTTGATGCATCAACTGAGATTGGCAAACGGCAGTAGATGCCTATCAGCCAGGCGTTATGCCACAAAATCCTGGCTTAGGAAAATGAGTCGCGGCACCAGGCGTTATGCCACAAAATCCTGGCTTAGGAAAATGAGTCGCGGCACCATGCGTTATGCCACAAAATCCCGGCTCAGGAAAATGAGCCGCGGCACCAGGCTTTATGCTACAAAACAAAAAAACCGGCTCAGGAAAATGAGTTGTGGCGAGGGCGGCTTCTTACCTCCGGGTACAGCTTCTAACGCCTATCCGCCGGCGGGGCACGCTGTATTGCTAGGGGGCTTCTTACCGACGGGTACCGCTTCTAACACCCTATCAGCCGGCTTTATGCCATCTCCGGCTAACCAGTTTAGCCGCGATTATGAGAGGGTTTTTTACCGACGGGTAGCTAAAATCTCATGACCCGTGAACGGTGGCTTCTTACCTCTGGGTACAGCTTCTAATGCCTATTAGCCGGTGTAAGGCCATGTAGAAACAGCTAAGAAAAATTAGCTACGGTGAACGGCGGCTTCTTACCTTCGGGTATAGCTTCTAACGCCTATTAGTTGTTCTTATAAAAATCCGGCTAAGGAAAAATTAGCCGCGGCGAGGGCGGCTTCTTACCTTCGGGTACAGCTTCTAATGCTTATCCGACGGCGTTTACGCCATATTATTACCTCCGGGTGTATCTTCTAAAATGCCCTATCATCCAGGCTTTACGCCATCTCCGGCTGACCAGATTAGCTGTAATTACCAAAAAGGGAGTCACCAACTCCGGGTGTAGCTTACCTAATCTTGGTTGCAGGTGTCTTCTATGATGACAAGGCAAGTCTAAATTATTCAAAGCATACAAAGACAAATGGCAGCCAAAAACCGGATCATCTTATAAAAACATCATGACGAATTTCAGACAAATTTTCCAGCCGTCACACGGTGGGTTAAGCTGATACAAGTTCTTAAAGCAGAAGCTAATCAGCTGACGGGTCATCCTGCGCCGGCTCTTCTGTGGCCCTGATCTGGAGGTTGTCCAAATCCCAATTGCAGTTCGTTAGAGCCGCAAAAGAGCCTTCTAAATAAGGTGACGGGTCAAGATCTGGAGCAAAGAGGTCCTTACTCCGAGCAGGCGTCAAATCTTTGCACTCGTACAAAGGACCGCGGAGTCTCTTCTGCTCCGGGTCATAGGCTGCTTGATAAGTTGATAGATCAACCTCCTCCGCCAAGACAGAAGCTAACACCCGAGACTCCTTCATGCACCGGCTGTAGTCAGCGTCAGTAAACTCCAAGCCGTCATCTTTTCTTGAAGGGAATCCCTCCATCATCTCGGCGGCTGTTAGGCCCGGAGCAAAGGCCAAAGCCCGGCTGATGCCCGCAATATGGCCCCTTGGCGGGCGGCTAATTTCTTGAGTTTGGCGATCTGTTTCGGCATGGTGGAGAACAGCTCTAAGACACCCCTGAGAGTCACCGGAATTTTATCCTTATATTGCACGGCCTTGATAGTGCAGATTGCACCACAGTACAACTGCTCAGTTAAGGTATAGATGGCCTTCAATGGCAGCAGGCTATCAGAAGCCAACTGCCGGCTCCTAGGACCTGTATAAACCAGACATTTCAGATGAGTCGCCAGTCTAAGTAAAGATGAAGCCATTTGAAACACAAAGTTGTCAGAAGCTTACCAAAGAGGGCGGCTCACATCTTGCTTATGTGGCACTTCAAGCCTTGGAGTTCATCCGCCACAGCTATCAGCCGCTGGGCGGCGTCATCCGCCTGTTGGGTCAAAGCGGTCTTCTCAGATTCAGTTGACTCCTTAAGAACAGCAAAATCGGCCTTGATTGTGGCCAGCTCTTCAGAGAGAAGCCGACACTTTTCATCGGCGACGCTACGAGCTTCTTGTTGAGCCGCCAGGTTGGTCTTCAGGTCCATCAACTGCGACCCAACTTCATTTAAGGCTTCCTGTGACATATCAAAAAACAGAATAAGTCGCCAGAATGGAAATGGTATCAAATGATGAAGGTTAAAGACAAAGTTATACAAGTCTCAAGCAGATTGCAAGCAATATGTTTGATACTTGGGGGCTAATGTATATTTGATCTTCGAGAAATCAGTACAGTTCCGGCTCATCTTCATCAAAGTTAATCCGGAACTTGGGGGCTACAATATGGTTCTTCAAATTGACTTATACTAAAAGCTCCGACTCAACGTTATCAAGTTTGAGTCAGCCCTTGGGGGCTACAAGTGGTTCTTCAGGATATCTATATTGAAGCTCCGACTCAACTTTATCAAGTTTGAGTCGGCCCTTGGGGGCAATGGATTTGGATTTTCTACAGAGGATCAGAAAAGACCCGGTTCAACTCTTAAGCTAGAATTGAACCGGCCCTTGGGGGCTAAGCAAGCTAATAGCAAGAGGAGGAGTACCTCATATTTTAGCTTCATCAAGTTGACCAGCCGAAGTTCTAGATCTCGGTTGGTGGAAAGCCGGTTCGTATACCTGGCATGGAGTTCTTCGGTCGTCATCTTCTCAAAAGAAGAGTCGAAGTCCAGCTTCTTGGAGGCCTCGGCCGACTCTTTGTGCTTGGTCAGCATGTAAGCCGGAGGAGACTGAGGAGCAGAACCGGTGATCGCGACTTCCGGAGTTGCAGTGGTCTTGGCAGGACTTGGCGGTTTCGAAGGACCCCTTAGAGGGCTCTTCGGGATGATATCTTCAGCAGCCGGCTCGGTGGAGGCAATTGGCGGATCTACATCCGGTTGTGGCTCCTCCGGTTGTTCTTGCTCCGGTTCTTGAGCAGCAGGGCCGGGGGAGGGCTTGTTGGTCTTCCGACGCTTGGCTTGAGCACTACAAGATAGAAAGATCAGAATCCAAAGGATATTACTACCCTACAAAGGATCGGATGTTATAGTAGAAAAACACTTACTACGGGTTGATCTTGGGAGGCCGCAAAGCAGTCGCCGAAGAGTCACCGGAAGAGGGTGATTTTTGAGATGAAATTTAAGAAAGATGAGACAGCACCAAGGTTATAAAGAGAAATGAATCAAACAGGAGCAGAAACCTCTACGGGGTGTTTCTTCGGAGCCGTCGAGTTCGGCAAGCTGGACATAAGCTCAGTGGAGCCAGCGCTCCGGGTCTGGCGACGTTCAGCCTGTTGTTGCTTTTTCAAAAGAAAGTCGGGAGCCAGATAAGCAAGAGGATGAGAAATAGGAACTTTTCTGATAACCCGCTGCGGCTTTCGGGGGACAAAATACTCTGAGCCAGAAGAAACATAATTTATCTCAGGGGCGTTGGCACGGCTGGTCTCCACGTCATCCTATGAGTAAAACAAGCATTGGTAAAACAGGAAGGCAAAGTATCAAACAGACAACTAAAATTTTACCTCTGAGCTGGATGACGGTGGTGGGTCAAACCATTCCTCTCGCGGGGCATCTCTCTTTGGCTTCTTGGCTGGAGCCTTCTTCTTGAGCTCCTTCGGAGGAGGGACGTATTCCTTCTTGCAGAAATCAGAGTTGGCCTATGAAAATAAACCGGAGAAGAGTAATAGATCAGCAAGGTACAAACAAAAATCCAAGAGACGGATGGAAAGAAATTGACTTACATGTGGAGCCAGATTGTTGACGCTAAAAGGCGTTAGTCCAATGGCACTGCATGAGCCGGAGGCTTCATGGACAAGGCTCCGAATGACAGTGGTGATGTCATCCTCTATCAAGGTTGATTTACTGAAGCATAAGGAGCTATCATACTTGCCTTCATATTCACACATAAGCCGGCTTCTGTGGCTTAAGGGCATGATCCACCAAGAAATCCAGCAGCAGATCAAATCCAATCCAGTTAAACCATTGGCCATGAGTGCCTTGATCTTGGCATGAGCCGGCTCATACCTGGCACGTTCCAAAGCTGAGAGCCAACCAGGAAATTTTGAATCTGTCCTGAGCCGGGAGGGACGATAACCCGACAATGAGCGCTCATTCTCAGGAGAGGTGTCCTTGTAGTAGAACCAAGTCTTGTTCCAATCCTTCGGATGACTCGGCATCTGCGCAGCCGGAAAGATGATGTCTCTGTGTCGTTGAATGGAAATACCGCCAAGCTCCAGACTCGGACCGCCTTTCATTTTGGTTTGGCGGTTGGCGTAAAAGAACTCTCGAAACAAACCCACAGACAGCTTGATTTGCAGGTAGACTTCGCAGAGCACTTGGAAATTGCATATGTTTGAAACGGAGTTGGGGGGCAAGTCTTAAGGATGAAGCTTGTATAGGTGAAGAACATCACGGAAGAATTTCGAGCCGGGTGGCAGGAATCCTCGCTCGATATGGTCAGAGAAAACTACTACCTCTCCTTTTTGGGGAGAGGACCGTGTTTCGTCACCTGGAACCCACCAATGAAGGGCCTCCTTGGAAGGAAGAGTGCCCCCGCCAACAAAATCCGTTAAGTACTCTTCCGTGATGCAAGACCCGACCCAGTTGCATGAGTTGGAGGCACGAGACATACTGGCGGCTTAAAGATTGTGCAAAATTAAATACACGGTGAGTTAAGAGCAAGCAGATATCTATGACGGCTTACAATTTTAAGGGCTCTACAAATACTACGCCATAGTCCGGCTGATGAGAGCCGGAGAGGCCCAGCGGTTCAACAAGGAAAGGAGGAGCGAAAATCGGCTAAGTCCTGAAAACAGATTTCGCAAACTACCGCTACAATTACGGATCTACAAAAGTAGGAAGAAATGTTCTTATTTTCGACCTAGCGACGAACAGGTGGAGCGGAAGAAAGAAAGCAGAGCCGCAGCAGATCCGCACATTGCGTACGGCCGCCCCGTACACAGCGGCGCGGTAGGGACACGCGTTAAAGGCGTCCACAACGTCGGGAGTACACCGACGATGGTGCTGGCGAAGCCCGAGCGGCGGCGGCGGAGCTTACACAAACCCTACCACGGGGGCGATGGATCTAAGGAGGAGCTTGGGCTTACCGATGATGGAGCGGCGGACGTGGAAGAAACTCTGGATTGACACAGGTTGATGCAACGGCCTGGTTGATGACGAGGCGAAGACGGTGCCGGAGCAGGGAGTGCTGGAGTGGAGACGACGAGAGGAAGACGATGAAGGGTGAGCGGGAGAAGGAAAGTTTCCACCCGCAACAGGTCTGATTTAAAGAGAAGACAAGGCGAGGGCGAAAATCTAGGCGACGGAATCCATTTGACCGAGGCGGACGTCTCGATTTTTGGGCTGGCCATTTAATTAAAGATTCGGGGGTACGTCAGCAGATCTTTCTTGCAGGGACCACGTGACGTCACACCAGGTCATCACCGGGCGACTCGCCGAAGAGCAGAAGAAAGGGATGAAGTGAGCAAGCTCAATTCAACCTGGGGCCTAATGTTGGGGATATAACCCCGCAATATGACCCGCCATTAAGGTTCCGGGTCACATTGATGGCTCGTGAGCCGGCCCAAGGGTGAACCGTAAAGTCTACGGCCTAGGAAGATAAGCGGCTCAAGGTGTGGGCCGCAAGGTGGCCCGGACGGAGAAGACCTGGGCGTGTAAGCCGTTCGGGGACAGCTTGGACAAGAAGATAGAGGAAGACTCGGATAGACAATGAGACTCAGTTAGACAATTGTAAAGACCCATGGTCCTGACCTCCTATATAAAGGCAGACCCGGGGCGACTTAGAGATCAGGTTATGGAGAACTAGGTCAAGCTTTAGCTCCCATGTAATCGATACAACAAGCAATACAAGAACAAGCAGGACGTAGGCTATTACCTCGACTTGAGGGGCCGAACCTGGATAAACTCATGTCCTTCATCCCAATCAACCCCTTTGAGTCCATCACGTTAGCGATGGCCTCGAATCCAAGTCAATTCACCCGGACATCTGCCGTGATAAATCCACGACAATATATAAGAGTTTAAACACATGGTCATGTTCAAAATATTGTACAAAACCCTTCAAAACCATTTATGCCTATGTCAAGCATTTGAAATATTTCTATAAGCAATATTCTCAAATAAATCCAGGAAAGTTCCAGCATGTCAAATATGACATATGAGATCATCTTGCCAAGTTTCATCTCAATCAAAATTGATTTGGTTCACCAAATATCCCAAAACTCTCTTTGTCTAGATCCAAATTTGAGCAACTCCACATTGCCAATTGTCCCCTATTATTCCCAAACTTTGTGGACATGTTCTAATACTCCAATAATTCATCCACATCAAGTGGTGCATCAAGGAGAATAGACTCACTTGTCCAAATCCCTCGAAACCCCTTTCGGCTGATTTCAAGAATTGGTAAACCTATTTAGTCCCAAACTTTTTGGTAATGCTCTAATACCAAAATAATGCCACCACACTAAGTGGTGCATCAAGGAGAATAGTTTTGCTTAGCTGGATCTAAGCAACTCCATTTCTGCACATTTCAAGGGATTTCAATGTTTACATTGTCAACTTTCTTCATTTGGACTCAAAACTTGTGATCAGTACCAAATAGACTTTCACTTAACCTTGGTAAATATCAAGGCCATAGGATTCCTCTACCTAGCCCAATCACAGAACAAACACCTTCAGCATAAGCTTGTGGACAAGCAAAGTGGGCCCAAAAAGATTCCCCTTGTCTCTAACTTTTTACCACAGCATGAGCTAACCCCCTTATACCCCTAGTAACCTTGCCAAGGCCTCTGCTCAATCATTTGGGGGGTAATCCCTTATTCTTTCCCTCTTTTACCATGGCAGCCCCTCTCTCTCTCTCTCTCGTCTCTCCCACTATTCTGTTCAAGCAATTCTCCCCAAACTTTTCTACAGCCTCATCTGCATCCCAATGCACCTTGACACACCCAAAGATGGCATGATCATGTGGAAAATATGACCAAACCATCTGAACTTAGTTTATGGCAGTAATTGTAGCCTTGAACTACAAGTACCCTGCAAACTGGTCTGCTTGAGCTAAAAATCGGTGGTCATGTACTACCTCCATTCCCATGAACACTAGACAAGGTCTTCTCCCTAATGCTCTCCATTTAAAGCCCTTGATATAACTCCCAAGTTTTCTGCTTCAAACTTACCTGCAATAGAAACCAGCCTCACCCAACTCCTTTTACCTTGAGACTTCACTAGTGCTCTCCTGCCTGCATGCCTCACACGCCAGACATGTTTGGCCGACCAAAATATTGCCTTGGACATACCCTGGCGTGGTGACCACGCAGACGACATGCAAAACCGGCGCTCTGCCACTTGTCGTCGTCCTATAGCTCGTGTCCGGCAACGAGAGGATGCCCACGCACGCCAGGGAATCCCTACTTGCCTCCCACGCCCCTCCCTGACGCTCGCAAGCCTCCAAGATGGCTCTGGCACACATGCTCCCTCACGCCGAGAGCATCCGAGGCGCGCCCGAGCCCCACCTCATCGCCCCCTATATCAGCCTCTACCGAGCACCCCTCTCAGCCCCTTTTGCTCTCTCTCTATCCTGCAGACCTCCTAGGCCATCCCCTGGCGCCTCCCGAGCTCTTAGCCCACCTCAACGACCAGCATGGCCGCCGCCATGGCCACGACCACGTCCGAGCCTCCTTTGTGTCCCCTCCCTCCCCCGTAAGAGACCTTGAGCCGACCCTAGACCCCTCGAGGTATCCCTACTCCCTCCAACCCTCCCTCGTTGCCGATGTGACACCCCTGCCCATCGACGCCAATGACTACGTCCGCCGTGGACGACGCCCTCCTCGAACTGGCCTCCCCCGCCGTGCGTGGCTAGTACTGACCGGTGCGCCCCGACCTGCTAAACCTGGCAGTGGCCTGGGCACCCGAAGCGGTTTCTAGTAGCGTCGGTGGGCACCGGCGAAGCTCCCCCGGTTCCCCTCGGCGGTTGGCCAGTGAGGCCGACGGGTGGACCCCCGCCCTGTTAAGTGGAGGTGGTAATTGGGTGACCTCGCCTTCACTTCAGGGAAGCGTACTTCCTGGAATACGCCTTCGATGCAACCAGGCCCAGCCAGTGGGCCAGCCCAGTTCCTATCCCACGCCAGGTGTGCGTTTTAGCCATTGGTAAAGCCTTTTTCTTTTTCTTTTATCTGAAACTTCCAAAAATTCTACAAGACAAATTATTTGTCCAAATGGCATGAGTCCAAGTCCCATATTTTTCGAAAATTATCAAGAATTTAATTGTGCAACCTTCTTATTTTTCTCTCACGAGTTTATATGGTGTTCAAATTCAAATTTGAAGAACCCCTTAATGACCCTTCTTAAAATCACTAGAGCATTCAACTTGGCCCCAAATTTGATGATTCAAATTCTCAGAGACTCCAAAATTCATTCTACCAACGGGTAACATTTTTGCTATGACATACTCTGGTTGGATTTAATAAATGCCCCCTTTCCATTTATTTTATCTTAGGAAAATCACAGGAAATTCATCCCAACTCCAAATCCAGTGAAACTACTTCCTAAATTTTCCTAAAATCATTCCCCATCTGTTGGGACCATCCACTCCTTTTTACAAAAATATTTTCTGTTGGCATCTTATAGGATTAACATTTACTTCTTTTCCGTCATTCAAGACTCCCCCTTGACCCACATCCACCAAAACCTCCTTGGTTATTTTTTTCTCATGACCACAGGTGTCCAAGAAAAATAAAACTCCTATTTATAGAGCACTTTTATTTCTCTGCTTGTTGTGTTGCTTATTGTGGTTGTTTCCAGCGATAGTTGACAAAGTAGATGAAGTGCTCGGAGTGGACGAGATGCGTGTGAAGACCTCAAAGATTTGGATAAGCCAGGCAAGCAGCCCTTTGACCATGGCTATGAACCCTTTTATTTGCATGTCATATATCACTTACTTCCATGATGTTGATCATGTGGATGAGGTGTTTTTCCCCCTTTGGTGGGATGCCTCCGATACTTTACCGTTGATACTTGCATCGTCCATGACCCTACCATCCTTGTGAGGGTTGTGCGGGTGGGAGTAGATAGGATGCTTAGTAGACGCTACGCAAGTGGGATCGGGATATGAATGGTGTAGGAAAAGAAATGATTTCAAAGACTTTTCGAAAACCCCATCGGATGCCATTAATGCCCGAGGGAGATGATGTTGAGTTGGGTAACCACTTGAGAAAGAAGTGGTGTATCGGAGCAAGTGAGTGTGCATGTTTTCTGAAACAGATTAGATTTAAGATTTGTCGACTGTCCCAACCTTACATGTACAACCACTCTACCCCTATATGGGAAGGGGCTTTGTTGATTACCTTGGTGGGTACTGGCATAGAGCCTGCATTACTAGTGGCGGGAGTGAAGAGGTCACTCTCGATACGGGGTCATGCCTGGTAGGGCGACCATGTGTTGTCTTTACAGGCACCGGGCACACCATTGCGTTCCCTCATGGATGATACGTGTGATGTATATCATGAGGGATGGCACAAACGAGTGAACTCTTTGTTTAGTATCACTAGGGGAAAGGCATTGTTCGGGTGCTTACCTTGGGTGTGAAATATACCACGAGTCGTGGATGACACGTAAGTTCCCCGAGTCTTGTGGGTAAAGTGTGCAATCTCTGCAGAGCGGAAAATTATTCAAATAGCCGTGTCCGTCGTCAAGGACAGTTGGGTGGTGCTGTCCAGATGTTTTTGCAAAAACTTGGTGTGTGTGTGACAAAGAGATACTTGAGCTAAGTCGGAAGACTTGATGAAATGATTGAATATGTGATGTTCAGACCCTGCTTATGTTGATATATGCAACATGTTCATATAGATATCTGCAACCTGTTGATGCATGCTCTTACAAGTTGATTGAACATGTCATTGCACTCAAACTAGCTTTCCGCAAAATTACCTATTAGTGCCATATCATGCTCTGTTATACCTTGTTCCAAATATGGGTTGCTTGCGAGTACATTCAAAGTACTCATTGGCTTTCCACTGGTTATTTTATTGGCCAGGTAGGAAAGACCAGGTTATGATGAAGATTATCTCATGTGAGCTAGAACGCTTCCCGATCAGAATGCATGTAGGGTTAAGGCAGATGGCATGGGTTCACGCTACCGTGAAGATTTTCGCTGCAAGTTTATGAAGACTTGGCCATAAAGGCCATTTTTTAGTTCAAATAGTATGTAATAGATGTAAGACTCTCGTTATTCAGTTTCTGTGTGTTCAGTGAACATTGATCTCTGGGATCACTGTGCACGTATATTTGGTGATCACGACTTATGAGTTGGGGTCCCCACAATAAGGCACTAGATGCTTGCTACTTGCGAGCTACATTGGAATTTCCCCCGAAGAGGAGATGCATCACAGTAGACATAATTATTTCCCTTAGTGAAAACCAAGGTTATATGGAACCTACAAAAGAACCAAGCAAACTCCCTTCAACGACACCTACACACAAAACCAAACACTTGCACCCAACATGGGTAAGAGGGTTGTCAAGCCCCTTGAACTTGTTACTTGCAAGGATTAAATCTATATAGAGATAGATGATATGAAGGTAAAATAAAATAACAATAAATAATTTGTAGCAAAGTATTTTTAGTTTTAGTATTCATGATTAAGTAGACCCAGGGGGCATAGTTTTCGCTAGAGACTTCTCTCCTGAACATGGTATAGGATGGGTAGACAAATTAGTGTTGTGCAATTGACATAATTACGCACAGTTATGACATGCTATTCACGACAATGATCATGTATATAGGAATCACGTCAATAAACAAGTAGACCGAAAGGATTCTGCATCTACTACTATTGCTCCACCAATCGACCGGCTCATGCCTGCATCTATGGTATTGAGTTCATAACAAACAGAGTAATGCTTGGAGCAAGATAACATGATGTAGACAACATAAGACAAGCAATATGTTCAGATCCCGTCGTTTTATCCTTAATGGAAACAATACAAATGTGTGTCTTGTCCCTTTCTATCACTTGGATATAGAGCATTGCAAGATTGAACCCATTACAATGCACCACTCCCGCTGAAGATAAATCAATTTAGTTGGCCAAATCTAATCGGTAGATAGAAGAGAAATACGAAGCTATAACAATTGTGCACAATATAATTCAGAGAAGACTCAATTAATTTCGATGAATAATCTGACTGTAAACCCATAACTCATTGGATCCCAACAAACACACCGCAAAAGAAGATTACATCGGATATATCACCGCGAGGATCACGAGGAATATGGTATTGAAGGTCAAATAGAGAGAGAAAGCCATCTAGGTACTAGCTATGGAGCCGTAGGTCTGTGGTGGACTACTCACACATCATCATGGAGGCATCAAGGTTGATGAAGAAGGCCTCCGTGATCGATTCCTCCTCTGGCAGAGTACCGAAAAAGGTCTCGAGATGGGCTCCCGTCGGTAGCGGTGGAAAAAATGTTTCGGGTGACTCTCTGTTGTTTTCCCAATTTTAGAAAATTTATGGAGGTGGAATTAGGTCGGACGGAGCCACGAGGGGCCCACAAGGTAACAGGGAGTGCCTACCCCCTTGGGCGCGCCCTGTTGCCTTGCAATCTCGTCGTCTCACTTCTTGACTCCTCTCGAAGCTTCCAGGGTCTCTTTTGTACACAAAAAATCGTCAAAAAGCTTTGTAGCGCTTGGACTCCATTTTGTACTAATTTCCTGGAAAACCAAAAAGAGGCAAAACAATAACAACTGGCACCTGGATGTCCATGGGGATTCGATGTGAGTTTTCATGTGGATTAAAGTGAGAGTATATATGCCATAGTCCCAGTTATGAGGTTTATAACATTCTATATTAGGGAAGAAGAACATGAACCGATAAATGAAATGATACTCGAGGGAGATGACAGAGAGGAAGAGAGGAGGAAATTGAAGAGAGAAAATGAGGAAAAGATTGTCTCTCTTATATAGAAGTATCTACCCGGCTTTACCTATAGTCGTGGAACTATTGGATACATTGAAAAATCATGCCCAACTATATCCAGGAGAACAGGATCAAGATAGTTGTGGTTTTGTCACGATAGATGTCCGAGGACTTAGATTCGAGGCCATTGCTAAGGTGATGGACTCAAAGGGGTTGGTTGGGACGAAGGACACGAGTTTATCCAGGTTCAGCCCCTCAAGTAGAGGTAATAGCCTACGTCCTGCTTGTGTTGTATTGATTGGAGTATCGATTACAAGGGAGCGGAATCGCTTTACCTAGCTCTTGATTAGTTGGTTTCTTGTCTAAGTCACCCCGGGTCTCACCTTTATATAGGAGGTCAAGACCACAGGTCATACAAGTCTCATACCGACTCTCACAACGTGTCCGAGTCTATCTGTACATTGCCTTTCCTTCCTGAGCAAGTTGTCTCCAGGCGGCTTATCCTCTCGGGTCTTCATACCTTCTTTGTCTGGGCTTCATCTCGGCCAATCTTGGTAAGCCGCCAAACATCTGGGCTTGAGTCTCCAGGCCCATCCTTGGTCTGGCCCATGAGCCGCCAGGTGTGACCCGGCCCCGCCTGGGTGGGTCTCACCACGGGTTTATATCCCCAACATTAGGCCCCAGGATGATTTGAGCTTGCTCATTTCAACCTTCCATCTCACTTGGCGGCGAGTCTCGCTTGATATCACCTGAAAGTAAGATAAAATTATCCACCGTGACGTCATATCGGATACGTCAAAAAGATTCCTTGACAACCGCAACGGATCTTTCCGCTATTAAACCGATAGCCTGAAAATCGAGGCATCCATCTCGGTCAATCAATCTCCGTCGCCTAGATTCTCACGCCGGTTTCCACCTTTAACTTGTTAAATAGAACCGCGAAGGGTGGCATTCATTTCCTTCCCTGCTCGCGCTTCTTCTTCCTCCTTCCGACGCGGCCACTCCTGCGCATCTTGCTCCGGTGAAGCTTCCATGTCGTGGTCTCACCAAGCCGCTGCATCAACCTGGTCGTACCAGAGCTCCACCCACATCTGTTGCATCGTCTCCGATGAGTTCTTCTCCTCCCTTAGATTCGCACTTCTCGGTAGGGTTTCCATGGAGTTCTCCGCCCTCTTAGAACATGAGTTTCTCCGTAATGGCAGACAGTGTATACATCATCGAATGCGATAACGTCTTCTTTTCCATTGCGGTACACCGTAGAAAGTCGATAATAGCACCACGCAGATCTTGAGTTGCTCTGTTTATTGTTTTCAAAAACGTCACTGGTTCGACAAATGGGTAGAGGCAGAGCCGGTCAGCAAATGTGATGCGGCTACAGCGGTTCTATTTATTAAGAAGTTGATCTACCATTTTGGTTACCCGCAAAGCATCATTACTGACAATGGTACAAATCAATCCAAGGGGGCCATCAAGAAATTATGTGACGAAGAGCATATCCGGCTTGACATTTCAGCCGTGGCACATCCACAGTCCAATGGTCAGGCGGAGCGTGCCAATCAGGAAATTCTAAGAGGGATTAAACCTCGGCTTATGGTTCCTTTGCAGCAAACGCCCGGGTGTTGGGTCGAAGAATTACCCTCCGTCTTATGGAGCATCAGAACCACCCCTAACAGGTCCATGGGTTTCACGCCCTTCTTTATGGTGTACGGCACCAAGGCCGACTTACCCAACGACATCCGGCATGACTCGCCAAGGGTGGCGGCTTACGTTGAGACATACAACGAGACGGCACGCCAAGACGCATTGGATGCTTTGGAAGAGGCACGAGAGTTAGCAGCGGCCCGATCGGTGATTTATCAACAAGACCTGCGCCGCTATCACAGCCGCAGGGTCAAGACCCGGACATTCCAGGAGGGCGACTTGGTGCTCCGGCTGATTCAAGACCAGACAAATATGCATAAGCTGTCACCTCCATGGGAAGGACTCTTTGTGGTCAGCAGAAATCTCAACAATGGGTCATATTATCTCATTGATATTCGAAACGACTCAGATACGGCGGGTCAGGAGACCCGTCGGCCATGGAACATCGCGCATCTCCGGCCCTATTTCACTTAAAGGGTATCGAGACCCACCATTGTACACTATCATTATACATATCATAGATGTATAAATAAAGAAGCCTCTGCTATTTCATGTATCCTCATATGGGAAAAGATTACACGGTATTCCGGTTGATGCATCAACTGAGATTGGCAAACGGCAGTAGATGCCTATCAGCCAGGCATTATGCCACAAAATCCTGGCTTAGGAAAATGAGTCGCGGCACCAGGCGTTATGCCACAAAATCCTGGCTTAGGAAAATGAGTCGCGGCACCATGCGTTATGCCACAAAATCCCGGCTCAGGAAAATGAGCCGCGGCACCAGGCTTTATGCTACAAAACAAAAAAACCGGCTCAGGAAAATGAGTTCTTTTATGCGAATCGCCAGACGGAGGTGGCATTTGGCCCAAGTTTAGAGTTTGGCCAGATCTCCATTCAGAGGCGACGGGACATAACTTTTCTGGCTGTTCGGATGCCGATTCATCCTAAAGACTGGAATAAGACTTGGTTTTACTGCTAAGACACCTCCCCAGAAGGAGAGCATCCCTTGCCGGGTTATCGTCCATCCCGACTCAAGACAAAAACTGAGCTACCTGGCCGGCTGTCAGCCTCTGAGCGGACGAAGCACGCTCCAGCTCACACATAGATTAAAGCTCTTATGGCCAATGGACTGACGGGCCTGGATTTAACCCACTGCTGGATTTCTTGGAGGGTTATGCCCCTGAGCCGGTGAAGCCACCTCATGTGCAAATATACGGGCCAGTCTGATGACCCCCTCTGCTTTAACCCGACAACGTTATCAGAGGATAACATCGTGGCTGCCATCAAGAGCCTTGTCCATGAGTCTTCAGGAGCTTGCACTGCCATTGGGTTAGCACCTTTTTGTGCCGCAAACCCGGCCCATGACGTAAGGGCGACTCTCGATTTCCTTGTCTCTGTATTAGCTATACTTAGCAATCTTTTAACATTTGCCGGCTTAGATTTTCAGGCCAATTCTGACTTCTGGAAAAAGAAGTACGTTCCTCCTCCAAAGAAGTCAAACAAGAAGGTTGACGGCAAGAAGAAAACCGCACCCCAAGAACAGCCTGAAGAACAGCCGGAATCTGACGACTCAGAGGTAGAACTTGATTCTCTTGGTCATCTCATCATGCACCTTATTGACAATAATTAAACGGAGACAACCACGCCAACGTTCCTGAGGTAACTTATGTTTCATCCGACTCAGAACATCTTGTACCATAGAAGATACGGCGGGTCGTCCGAAAAGTCCCACTTTCTCATCTCTTGCTTACTTAGACCCCCACTTTCTTTTGAAAAAGCAACAGCAAATCTCCCAACGCTAGACCCGTAGCACCGGCTCTAACGACCTCATGGCCGGGTTACCTCACTCTCCGGTTCAACGGAAGCGGCCGGCTGAGGTATTTACTCAACTTGGCTTGTTTCATCAATCTTACCTTTATAATTTGATTTTGTGCAATATTGTTTGAACTATTTTCAGGAATCACCTCCTTCTTCTGGCGACTCTACCGCAACCGCTCTGCCGCCTCTGAAGATTAACCCAGAGTACGTGGCTTTCATGTTTATGTTCAAACTTGTGTTATCTATACAACCCAAACCATGACCTTCTCTGTTTTCCAGGGCTCAAGCAAAACGAAGGAAGACCAGCGGGTCTACCCCTGGTCCCAAGGCCCGAGAGCCGGAGCCTGCCAAGCTAGATTCACCTGCCCCGCATGTGGATCCCTCTGCGACCTCCAAGGACCCACCTGAAGAAACCCTTACCTTTGTTGAACCGGCGGCCGATGATATGATTCCTGAGAGTCCTCCGAGGGCCAATTCCAAGCCGCCGAGCCCTTCCAAGACTGTTGACAATTCAACTACTCCAGACGTCCATATTACTGGCACCGACTTTCACTCTCCTCAACCTTGTGTATTAACAAAGCACGCTGAGGCGACTGAAGCCTCCAAGAAATTGGAATTTGAGCTCCCTACGCTAGAGAAGCTAATAGCCGATGAGCTTCACGCTGGTTATCTGAACCGCCTGTCTACAAGCCAGGACCTGGAGCTCAAGCTTGTCAACCTGATGAAGAAGAAATATGAGGTACTCCCACTCTCCTTTCCTTATACCCTTACGTAGCCCCCAAGAGTCGGGTTAATATTAGCTAATGGTAAGCCGGGTCTTCAAATCTTGTTAGAAGTAGAAATACTTAGCCTGTAGGCCTCAACCATTAGCTTAGAATTGGTTGCTCAAAGCATCATCCGTAGCCCCCAAGGGCTAGCTCAGCTTTGATAAAGTTGAGTCGGAGCTTCAGTGTAGATAATTTGAAGAGCCAATGGTAGCCCCCAAGGGCCGGCTCAACTTTGATAAAGGTGAGTCGGAGCTTCAATGTAGATAGTTTGAAGACCCAATGGTAGCCCCCAAGGGCCGGCTCAACTTTGATAAAGTTGAGTCGGAACTTTCATTGTAAATAATTTGAAGAGACAGCTTGTAGCCCCCAAGTTCTGGATTAACCTGATGAAGATGAACCAGAACTGCATTGTAATCTTGGAGATCAAATAGACATTAGCCCCCAAGTGTCAAACATATTGCTTGCAATCTGCTTGAGA
Source organism: Hordeum marinum (assembly GCA_022496015.1). Classification (NCBI taxonomy): domain Eukaryota; kingdom Viridiplantae; phylum Streptophyta; class Magnoliopsida; order Poales; family Poaceae; genus Hordeum; species Hordeum marinum. The sequence goes on along the minus strand of CM039672.1, from coordinate 408,245,571 downwards.
CTTGCATGATATTGTCTTAATCTTCATCATCTGATAAAATTCCATCCTGGCAACTTATTCTTCATTTTGATACGTCACAGGAAGCTTTAAACGAGGCCGGGTCAGAATTGACCGGTTTAAGGAGCAATCTGGCCACTCAGCAGGTCGCCCGAAGTGAAGCAGATGAGAAGTGTCGGCTCGCCACCGACGAACTTACCAAAGTGAAAGCTGAATTTGCTGCCTTCAAGAAGTTCGTCGAGACGGAGCAAGCTGCCCTGGCCAAACGTGCAGACGACGCAGATCAGCGGCTCATGGTTGTATCCGATGAGCTACAAGCCTTGAAGCGCCATATCACGAAGATGTCTGCCACCATATTTGGTAAGTATTTAAATGCTTAACCAATACTTTTGTATGAATACTTATACTGGCAACTTATGACCAAAAATCTGTCTTATGCAGGTCCAAGGAGTCGTCAACTTGCTTCTGACAGCTTGCTGCCTCTGAAAGCTCTCTACACTTTGACAGAGCAACTGTATTGCGGTGCTCTCTGCACGATCAAGGCGGTACTCTATAAGGATAACATCCCTCTGACTATGAAGGGGGTCATAGGACTGTTGTCCACTCTGTCGAAACAGATCCAAGAGCTTAAGAAGTCAGCCGCCCGATAGGGAGCCATCGCAGCCATAAGCCGGGCGTTGGCTTCCGCTCCAGAGTTGACTCCCGAAGACATGATGGACGGGTTTCCCTCCAAGAAGGATGACGGATCAGAGTTCATGGAGACTGACTACGCTCGATGCATGAAGGCTTCCAGAGTCCTTGCCTCCGTGTTAGCAGACGAAGCGAACTTGTCAACATACCAGGCGGCTTATGATGTCGAGCTGAAGAGAGTACGTGGCCCAACCTTTGAAGCCAAGGACTTGACGCCTGCACGCAGTAAGCACCTCTTTGCTTCTGATCTTGACCCGTCCCCCCTCTTTTAAGAGGGAAACTTTGCGGCTTTAACCAACTGCAACTGGGACGTGGACAATCTCGAGGTCATGGAGGTCGAAGACCCACCGCAGGGTAACCCACTATCAAACTGACGACTTTGGTAACGTCGTGGATAAGCCGGCCTTGTGACCCGCCATAGAGTGGTGTAAAAAACTTTGAATCACTTTTGAGCTCTGTAGAGAGCGTATGTAATAGGCTTATAGTAAACCTTGTCTTTGCCTGAATTGTGCCATCGTGCACATATTAAATTGTTCGGCTTAACATATGACATCTGCCTTGCGCTATCGACTCATATTGGATGTTTTGCCGACTCTTGGTGGTTTTAACCGACCTGCAAGAATAGATGTATCTTCACATTGTTAGGAGGGCAGCTTTAGAATAGCATAACCCAAAGATGTTGTATCTTTCCTAACTTGCTTTTCCATAATAACTCATGTGCCGGTTCTACTGGGCTGACTCGCCACTTAAAACTCCTTAGCAGTACAGGGTCTCTATCGAGATTGGCCTTCAATTTCTTTTGAGCGGCTTAGGGTCTCTAAGTGAGATTAACTGAAAGGAAGTGTGACGTCCCAGAAGAGACACGGCAGGGCATGAGCACCCTGATAGCCCAAAAACTGCCTCTCGCGTGACATAAATCCGTCGTTTTAACCTTAAACAGTATAGGGTCCTTAAGGATTGAATGTCTAAGAGTACGAACGGGCCACATAGTGGAGAGTCGGCACTAGATGGGAGAGTTTATCCTTGCTTTCCGTAAGCCGGCCCTCACGTGACAATAGCCACCGTTTTAACCTGAACCAGTACAGGGTCTCTCTCGAGATTGGCCGTTAAGTTCTTTGAACCAGCTCAGGGTCTCCAGGCAAGATTAACTGGTAAGAGTTCGGTGGGTCACCTAGCGGAGCAGCATCGGTCTTACAGGCAGGTTTAACCCTGTTTGGCTTGAGAGCCGATCAAGAGGGTGTGAGCTAAACCCGGTGGGTTGGAAGCCCCCAAATGACCTTTGTTGACGGAGTCAACTATTTGGCTTAAGAGCCGACCGATAGGGTGTGATAAGCTACACCCGGTGGGTGGGAAGCCCCCTGGACGATCATATTTCCACCTTTTGCACAGATTGAGATGTGTGAAACAGCAGAGGCCCCGACTTGCAGGGATGCCAACTTTATTCATACAGATATATGATATGTACAATGATGGTGTACAATGTCAAGTCCTGACAACTTAAGTATAGTAAGGCCGTAGATGCGCTATGTTCCACGACCGGCGGGTCTCCTGCCCCGAGGTATATGAGTCGTGTCGGATGTCAATGAGGTAATATGACCCGTTGTTGAGATTTTTGCTGACCACAAAAGGTCCTTCCCATGGAGGGGATAACTTGTGCGCATCTTTTTGATCTTGAATGAATCGCAACACTAAGTCGCCTTCTTGAAACGTCCGGGTCTTGACCTTGCAGCTATGATAGCGGCGCAAGTCTTGTTGATAAATCGTCGAATGAGCTGCCACTAGATCACGTTCCTCCTCCACGGCATCCAAGGCGTCTTGACGCGCCGTTTCATTGTACGCCTCAATGTAAGCTGCCAACCATGGTGAGTCATGACGGATGTCACTTGGTAACACGGCCTCTGCACCGTAAACCATGAAGAAAGGTGTATAACCTGTTGATCTATTGGGAGTGGTTCTGATGCTCCATAAGACGGATGACAACTCCTCCACCCAACAACCCGGCGTTCGCTGCAAAGGAACCATAAGCCGGGGCTTGATGCCTCTCAAGAATTCTTGGTTAGCGCGCTCCGCCTGACCGTTTGACTATGGATGAGCAACCGTAGAAACATCAAGTCGGATGTGTTCACTGTCACAGAATGCTCGCATAGCCCCCTTGGATAGATTCGTACCATTATCTATGATGATACTGTGAGGGTAACCAAAACGGTAGATCAGCTTTTTGATAAACTGAACCGTCGTAGCCGCATCACACTTGCTCACCGGCTCAGCTTCTACCCACTTGGTAAACTTGTCAACCGCCACCAGAAGGCGGGTCTTCTTGTCCTTGGATCTCTTGAAAGGCCCGACTATGTCAAGTCCCTAGACTGCAAACGGCCAAGTAATTGGAATCATGCACAACTCTTGAGCCGAAACATGAGCACGCCGGCCAAACTTTTGACAACCATCACACTTGCAGACCAGATCTTCTGCATCCTTGTGAGTCGTCAGCCAAAACAAACCATGTCTAAAGGCCTTGGCCACCAGAGATTTTGAGCCGGCGTGATGACCACAATCACCAGCATGAATTTTATTCAAGATTTCCTTGCCCTCTTCAGGTGAAACACAACGTTGAAACACGCCGGTGACGTTGCACTTATGTAACTCACCATTGATTATCGTCATAGACTTAGACCGCCTAATGATCTGTCTGGCCAGATTTTCATCATCGGGTAACTCGCCGCGAGTCAAGTATGCCAAATAAGGCACGGTCCAGTCAGGAATAGCATGTAGAGCCGCCATCAGCTATCCCTCCGGGTAAGGAATAGCCAAGTCCTCCTCTGACCGACGAGTGATGTAGTACATCCAAGAAAACGTTATGCGGCACTGGCTTTCATTGAGAACCCAGCCTTGACAGAGCATCAACTGCCTCATTCTTGCGACGATCGATATGATCCACCTGATAACCCTTGAAGTGACCAGCGATGACATCAACCGCCTGGCGGTAAGCCGCCATCCATGGGTCCTTGGAATCCCATGTACCTGACACCTACTGGGCTACGAGATCTGAGTCGCCGAAGCATCTAACCCGGCTCAGGTTCATCTCCTTAGCCACCCGGAGGCCATGAAGCAGGGCTTCGCACTCAGCTGCATTGGTAGTACACGGAAACATCAACCTTAGCACATAACAGAACTTATCACCTTTGGGAGATGTTAAGACAACCCCTGCCCCTGATCCTTCTAGTTGCCTGGATCCATCAAAGTATATTGTCCAGTATGTGTTATCCGGATTTTCTTCGGGCACCTGACACTCTATCCAGTCGTTTATGAAATCCACTAAGGGTTGGGATTTGATAGTCGTATGAGGTATGTATTTCACATTGAGAGGTCCAAGCTCCAATGCCCACTTAGCAATCCTACCAGTAGCTTCTCTGTTTTGAATTATGTCTCCCAAAGGGGCAGAGCTAACCACTGTGATCTGGTGGCCCAGGAAATAATGTTTTAGCTTGCGATTGGCCATGAACACCCCATACACCAGCTTCTGCCAATGTGGATACCTCTTCTTGGACTCTGTCAGGACCTCACTGATATAGTAAACAGGTCTTTGAACCGGATACTCCTTCCCCGCCTCCTTATGCTCGACGATGATTGCAGCGCTGACAGCCCTGTTATTAACCACCACGTATAAGAGCAAGGGTTCTTTCTCAACCGGAGCGGCTAAAACCGGCGGCTCAGTGAGTTATCTCTTGAGCGCCTCAAACGCTTCACATGCCTCCTTACTCCAGACAAAATTGTCCGTCTTTTTCATCATCTGTTATAAGGGATGGCCTTTTCACCAAGGCGGCTTATAAACCGGCTTAACGTAGCAATTCAACCCGCCAGGAGCTAAACATCATTGATGCATGTCGGCTCAGACAGGGAGGTGATAGCTTTGATCTTATCCGGGTTAGCTTCAATGCCACGCTCAGAGACTAGAAATCCCAAGAGCTTGCCCGCCGGAACGCCAAAGACACACTTAGCCGAGTTAAGCATCATCTTGTAGACTCGTAAGTTGTCGAAAGTCTCCTTCGGGTCATCAAACAGAGTCTCTTTCTTTCTTGATTTGATCACAATATCATCCACATATGCATGAACGTTACGCCCAATCTGGCTATGAAGACAATTCTGGACACAACGTTGATAAGTCGCCTGGGCACTCTTGAGCCCAAAAGGCATAGATACATAGCAGAAGGCACCAAAAGGCATAATGAAAGCCGTCTTCTCTTGGTCTTTGACTGCCATCTTGATTTGATGATAACCAGAATAAGCATCCAGGAAGCATAAACTCTCACAACCCGCCGTCACATCAACGATCTGGTCAATACGAGGGAGAGCAAACAGGTTAGCCGGATAGGCCTTGTTAAGATCTGTGTAGTCCACACGCATGCGCCACGTGCCGTTCTTCTTAAGTACCAGCACCAGGTTAGCAAGCCACTCCGGGTGAAAGATCTCGTCGAGAAAACCCGCCACCAAGATCCGGGCTATCTCTTCCCCAATGGCCTTGCATCTCTCCTTGCTGAACTGCCATAGAAACTGCTTGAATGGTTTAAACTTAGGATCCACATTAAGATGGTGCTCGGTGAACTCTCTCGGAACACACGGCATGTCAGAAGGTTTCCATGCAAAGATCTCCCGATTCTCACGGATGAATTCGATGAGCGTGCTTTCCTATTTGGGATCCATATTGGCCCCAATAGTGAACTGCTAAGATGAGTCGCCCGGAGTGAAGTCCACCAACTTGGTATCATCCGCTGAAAATTTGAGGGGCGGCTCAACCTCCGTGGTAGGCTTTTTCAGCGGAGTCATGTCCTCTGGGTCAACATTTTCCTTATAAAACTTGAGCTCGGCCTCAGCGCAACTTGATTCCGCTTAAGCCGCATCCCCTTCCTTGCACTCAATAGTTGTCTTCCGATCACCATGAACGGTAATCATCCCGTTTAACCCGGGCATCTTGAGCTGCAAGTAGACATAGCAAGGCCTAGCCATTAACTTGGCATAAGCCGGCCGCCCAAATAAAGAGTGGTAGGGGCCCTTGATTTTTACTACCTCAAAGCACAAGGTCTCCACCCTGTAGTTATACTCATCACCAAAGGCGACTTCCAGAGAGATCTTGCCCACCAGGTATGCCGACTTGCCAGGAACCACACCATGAAAAACTGTCGAAAAAGGCTTAAGATCTTTATCAAGCAACTTCATCCGTCGGAAAGTGTCATAGTACAGGATATTGATGATGCTGCCACCATCCATAAGCACCTTAGTGAACACATACCCTCCTACTTGCGGAGCAACCACCAGGGCCAGCCGCCTCGGGTCATCAACACGCAGCGGGTGATCTTCCCGGCTCCAGGTTATGTCATATTCAGACCACTTCAAGTATTGTGGTAGAGCCGGCGTAATCGTATTAACCGCCCGTTTGCGCAAGTTCTGATCTCGCCTGTCCAGACTGGTCGTGAACACATGATACTGACCCGAGCTAAGCTGCTTTGGATTACTCTGATATCCAGACTGGTTATTTTGTTGCTGATTGTTGCCACCGGAGTGTTGATGATGTCCTCCATGGTTACCCTAGCCATGATGTCCGGATCCTGAGCCGCCGGACCCAAACTCGGCTCCTGACTCGCCGGGCGGGCCACCATCATTGTTGTGCTGTCATAAGTAGTAGTCCTTGAACTTTTGCATAACGTAGCAATTACCGCACGTGTGACCCGCCAGTCTATCGGGGCGGCTGGGCTCCGGACAAGGCTTATTGAGCATCTCTTCCAAATTGAAAGGAGTCTTGTTCTTATTAAAAGGCGGTCTGAACTTCCCATTGCCCTTGGCACGGTTGTTGCCTGTGCTGGCGTTGGCTACTAATTCTGACCCGCCGTTCGGGTTCTTCCTCTTGCCTTGGTTACCATTGCCTGCTACACCCTTGCCATGGTTATTCTTTTTATTCTGACCAGGCTTCTCTTCATCAAAACCCGGATCCTTTGTGTTATCAGAGTCGGCATACTTCGTGAGAGCCGCCATGAGCTCCCCCATGTCTTGACACGTGCATTTGAGCCGGCCGAGCTTCTGCTTCAAAGAGACAAAGTGACAATTCTTTTCTAGGATCAACACCGCTTGAGCTGTCGTGATTTGTTCAGACGAGTGGATGATAGTCGAGACCCGCTGGACCCAATGATGAGCCGACTCATTCTCTTGTTATATACAGTGATCCAGATCCACAATCGTCATAGGCTGCTTGCACGTTCCTTGAATTTTTTTTGATGAACTTTGCCTTCAGCTCAGCCCATGAATTGATGGTATTGGGTGGCAAACCCTTCAACCACGTGCGAGCCGGACCTTCTAGCATCATGATAAAGTACTTTGCACAAACCGCATCATTGACATCCAACATCTCCATAGCCAGCTCGTAACTTTCAATCCAGGCCTCTGGGGGCAGGTCCGCAGTGTAGTTTGGAACCTTTTGAGGGCCTTTGAAATCCTTCGGCAGACGCTCGCTCTGCAGAGCCGGCACCAAGCATGGGACTCCCACGGCCCTGGTGGTCACTCCCGCTCCAACTAAGATGGAAGGCACGGGCTCTTGATGAGCCGCCGCTGCCAGAGCCCCCGCCTCTTGCTGTGCTCTTGCCCAGTCTACGAGACTATTCATTCAGAGTCATCTAATCGTCTTGCGGTGGCCCCCGGTGTCGATCACTGCTAGAACCCGCCGACGACTCATAGCGTCGGCTAAAGCTGCGGCTAGGGAGGGGGGTTGAATGCATGCGGCACCGGATGTAAGTATACTTCTCTTGCTGGGCCATCACCGTTTGAAGGTGTCCAATGGCGTTCCGCACCTCTTCTGCAAAGGGTGCCTCGTCAGGAATAGGAATTGTTTCAAGTCGGGTTGCTGCCGCCAACATGTTCTCTGTCGGGTTTGAATAGTGACCCGCTGGCGTTGGAAAAGTCATTGGTGAGGTCTGGTTCCGTCGGGGCGGGTTAAGCTGTTGTCGAGCCGCCGGCTGACTTCCAGGCGCATCCGCTGTACGTCCCGTTCCCGGCGTGTTAAAAGGTTTCTAGCCTCATACAGTTCTAGTAGGCGAGACTGATGCCTCATCCGCCGTACCGTGGCTGCTGATTGCTGCTCCAGCTCAAGGCGGAAGGCCTCCGACTTAAGGCGCTCTGCCTCTACATCCATCTGAGCGTTTAGCACGCTGACTCTCTGTTGGGCCTCTGTCATCTGGTCCTTCAGCCTTGTGATTTCCAGATTTCGGGCAGCTTGATTCTCAGACGTGACCTCAGTTGCCATCAGGGTTGCGAGCTCGTTCATTAGATCCAGAAGAATCTGAGCCGGCGGCGGGTCAGCCCCCGTGTCGGTCGCCCCAGCGGTTGTACTGCTTGTACCTAGTGCTGACCCCGCCATGAACACGGCCGCATGAGTCGGCAGCCCATGGACGTCCGGCTCAGAATGCTCTGACTCGGGGTAAAGCTCGTCATCGCCCCCGAGCCTGCCATCGTGAAGCTGGTAGATTGATTCCGCCTCTCCGCTCGAAGATCCATCCTCCGAACAGACGAGAGTCTCCTGCGACGCAGAAGCCTCAAGATCCAACCTTGAGTAAAGCCAACGAAGACATGCTTCCTGCCCGTGTCAGCACGGGCGGGTTGCACGTGCTGGGCGGGTTGCGCACGCCGAGCCGGCTCGATGATGTTGGTGCAGACGTCTGGCCCGGGTGTAGATTCGCCGATCTTTCCAATGAAGACGTGAATTTCGCCGAAGGGAACCCGAAAACCGTACTCAACAGAGTCGGCCTCGGGGCCCCAGCCGGGGTCGTCAATGTAGAGCCGGCCGCGGTGGCTCTTGTTCATCCTTCCGACCACGTATCCCTCGAACCCTGGTAGAGAGCCCCTTGAGAACTCAACACCACTGAGCGCTAGCCCCACGGTGGGTGCCAACTATTGTAGTTTTGTCACGGCAGATGTCCGAGGACTTAGATTCGAGGTCATCGCTAAGGTGATGGACTCAAAGGGGTTGGTTGGGACGAAGGACATGAGTTTACCCAGGTTCGGCCCCTCAAGTAGAGGTAATAGCTTACGTCCTGCTTGTGTTGTATTGATTGGAGTATCGATTACAAAGGAGCAGAATCGCTTGACCTAGCTCTAGATTAGTTGGTTTCTTGTCTAAGTCGCCCTGGGTCTCGCCTTTATATAGGAGGTCAAGACCACTGGTCATACACGTCTCATACCGACTCTCACAACGTGTCTGAGTCTATATCTACATTACCTTTCCTTCCTAAGCAAGTTGTCTCCGGGCGGCTTATTCGCCTGGGTCTTCATACCTTCTTTGTCTAGGCTTCATCTCGGTCCATCTTGGTAAGCCGACAAACGTCTAGGCTTGAGTCTCCAGACCCATCCTTGGTCTGGCCCATGAGCCACTAGGTGTGACCCGGCCCCGCCTGGGCGGGTCTCACCACAGGGTTATATCCCCAACAATCTCCAATGATAAAGGAAGTTTTTGGACAAGCAATAGTACACACAGTAAAGGGAACAAGCAAGGGAGTGATGGACCATCAAGGTATCGATCAAGGGTGCTCAAACACAGTAGGGTGCGTGGCTATTTAACGCTGATGGACAACTACATTGCCCCTAATGCCCTCTTCACTAACAATTTTTGCCGGCGTTTTACGATGGACAAAAATGTCTTTGATCGTACCTACCATGGATTATGATCCTTTGATGACTACTTCATCATCAAGAAGGACATAGTGGGAAGGATTGGGTTCTCTCGTCACCAGAAATGCACAACTGCACTTCCGATGCTTGCGGATGGCATGGTCGTTGATTTCTGGAACGAGCACCCGCGGATGTCTAAGAGCACATGCGAAGATGCCATGCTTAGGTTTGCAACTGCAGTGGTAGAGGTGTTTGGACTTCAGTACCTGAGAAAACCAACCGTTGAAGTCACCGAGAGGATCCTAGCAATCTCGGAAGCAATAGTCTCACCAGGTTTGCTCGGATCTCCTGACTGTGTCCATTGGAAATGAAAGAACTCCCAAACGCTTTACCAGGGCAATATCAGGGTCATGTTAAGAAGTCCACCATGATTCCTGAAACAGTTGCATCACGTGATTTTTGAATTTGGCACACTTTCTTTGGCATGTGAGGGTCTCACAGATGACATAAATGTGCTATAACGATCACCGTTGTTTGATAGGCTGACTGAAGGAAACGGTTCTCCTTGCCACTATACCATCAATGAGATATAGGGGAACGTTGCATGGGAAACAAAAAAATTCCTATGCACACACAAGATCTATCCATGGTGATGAGCATCTACGAGAGAGAGAGTGTGGCTCTACATACCCTTGTAGATCGCTAAGCGGGAAGCGTTAAGAAATGCGGTTGATGTAGTCAAACGTCTTCGCGATCCAAATTGCCGAGCGTCCCGCAATCCCATCACGATCCATCTTGCGATCCAATCATGATCCGTCCTGTGATCTCATCATGATCTGTCCCGCGATCCAATCACGAATCGTCTCGCGATCTTGATCACAGTGCTTCCGATCTAGCGCCGAACGGACGTCACCTCCGCGTCCACCACACGTACAGCTCGATGACGATCTCCGCCTTGTTGATCCAGCAAGAGGGAGCGGAGAGATAGATGAGTTCTCCGGCAGCGCGACGGCGTTGCGGCAATGATGGTGGAGCTATTCCAGCAGGGCTTCGCCTAAGCACCGTTGAAAGCCGATCTAGAGGAGAAACTACGATCTAGAGGAGAGGTAGCACGTGGCTATTAGGGTTAGCTTTTTCCTCTAAATCCTCTAGTATATATATAGGAGGGAGGGAGGGGAGGAAGCAGCCTCAAACCCTCAAGGTTTTGTCGAAATTGGAGGTGGAGGAGTCCTACTCCAATCCTATTAGGAGTAGGATTCCTCCTTTCCACTTGGTAACTCTTTCCACCTCTCCACCTCTGGATTTTGTCCTTCTCAAACCACTCCAGCCGCATGGGTCCTTAGAGGAGGCTTCTGCCAGCCCACCAGGGGCTGATTTACCTCCTCCCACAGCCCATGTAGCCTCTTGGATCGAAATACCTCTCCCGATGGTCCCCCGATACACTATCGGCACTCCCGGTACACTACCGATGAGCCCGAAACTTTTTCGGCGACCAAAAATGGACTTCCTATATATAAATCTTTACCTCCGAACCATTTCGGAGCTCCTAGTGATGTCCAGGATCTCATCCGGGACTCCTAACAACCTTCAGTCACCACCATGCATAACTCTATACTACCGAAACGTCACCGAACCTTAAGTGTGCAGACCCTATGGGTTCGAGAACTATGTAGACATGACCGAGACACCTCTATGGTCAATAACCAATAGCGGTACCTGGATGCCCATATTGGTTCCTACATATTCTAAGAAGATGTTTATCGGTCAAACCTCTATGTCAAGGATTCAGTTAATCCCGTATGATGTTCCCTTTGTTCTTCGGTATGTTACTTGCCCGAGATTCGATCGTCGGTATCTCCATACCTAGTTCAACCTCGTTACCGGCAAGTCTCTTTACTCGTTCCGTAATACAAGATCCCATGACTAACACTTAGTACATTGCTTGCAAGGCTTATTGTGATGTTGTATTACCGAGTGTGCCCTAAGATACCTCTCCGTCACACGAAGTAACAAATCTCAGTCTTGATCCATGCCAACATCACAAATACTTGACATGCAGAAAACAGTAGCAATAAACTGACCCGATCATATGCTACGTTTGTAGTTTGGGTCTTGTCCATCACATCATTCTCCTAATGACGTGATCTCGTTATCAAATGACATCTCATGTCCATGACTAGGAAACCATAGCCATCTTTGATCAACGATCTAGTCTATTAGAGGCATACTAGGGACATGGTGTTGTCTATGTATCCACACATGTATCTGAGTTTCCGATCAACACAATTATAGCATGGATAATAAACGATTATCATGAACAAGGAAATATGATAATAACCAATTTATTATTGCCTCTAGGGCATATTTCCAACAGTCTCCCACTTGCACTAGAGTCAATAATCTAGTTCACATCACATGTGATTCGCATTGTTATGAATCTAACACCCAATGAGTTGTGGGGCTCGATCATGCTTTGCATGTGAGAGAGGTCTTATAGTCAACGGATCTGCAACATTTAGATCCATGTGTACTTTTCAAATCTCTATTTCAAACTGTAAACACTGCTACCACACTCCACTTGGAGCTATTCCAAATGGCTGCTCTACTATACGTATCCGGATTGCTACTAAGAGTCATCCGGATTGGTGTCAAAGCTTGCATCGACATAACTCTTTACAACGAAACCTTTCTTACCTCCATAATCGAGAAACATTTCCTTAGTATTTTAGTTATTAAGGATGATCTTGACCGTTGTCCAGTGATCCACTCCTGGATCACTCTTGTACCCCTTGACGGACTCATGGCAAGGCACACACAGGTGCGGTACATAGCATGGCATACTATACAGAGCCTATGGCTAAGGCATAGGGGACGACATTCGGCCTTTCTCTTTCTCTTGCCGTGGTCAAGCTTAGAGTCTCACTCAACTTCACACCTTACAAAGCAGGCGAGAACACTTCTCTCTGACTAATCCATTTTGAACTCTTTCAAAATCTTGTCAAGGTATGTACTCATTGAAGGTCTCATCAACCATCTTGATCTATCTCTAGAGATCTTGATGCTCAACAATTAGGTAGCTTTATCCAAGTCTTCCTTTGAAAAACTCCTTTCAAAGTACCCTTTATGCTTTCTAGAAATTCTACATCATTTCCGATCAACAATATGTCAACCACATATGCTTATCAGAAACTCTATAGTGCTCCCACTCACTTATTGTAAATACAAGTTTCTCATAAACTTTGTATAAACTCAAAGACTTTGATCACCTCATCAAAGTGTATATTCCAACTCTGAGATGCTTGCTTCAGTCCATAGAAGGATCACTGAAGCTTTCTCACCTTTTAGCATCCTTAGGACTAACAAAACCTTCTAGTTGTATCACATACAACTTTTCCTCAAGTAAACTGTTAAGGAAATGATGTTTTGTCATCCATCTGCCAGATTTCATAATTGAAAAATGCAGCAACTGCTAACATAATTCCAATAGACTTTAGCATCGCAACAAGTGAGAAAGCCTCATCGCAGTCAACTCTTTGAACTTGCCGGAAACTTCTTTGTGACAAGTCGAGCTTTATAAATGGTGACATTTACCATCAGCGTCTGTCTTCATCTGAAAGGTCCACTTGTACTCGACGACGTGTCGTCCAACAAGCAAGTCTACCAAAGTCTATACTTGGTTTTCATACATGGATCCTTTCTCGGATTTCATGGCCTCTAACCATTTGTCGGAATCCGGGCCCATCATCGCTTCTCCATACCTCGTAGGTTCATCGTCGTCCAACAACATGACCTCCAAGACAGGGTTGTCGTACCACTCAGGAGCAGTACGTGTTGGAAATATGCCTTAGAGGCAATAATAAATTAGTTATTATCATATTTCCTTGTTCATGATAATCATTTATTATCCATCCTATAATTGTATTGATCGGAGACTTAGATGCATGTGTGGATACATAGACAAAACCATGTCCCTAATATGCCTCTAATAGATTAGCTCATTGATCAAAGATGGTTAAGGTTTCCTAGCCATGTACATGAGATGTCATTTGATAACGGGATCACATCATTAGGAGAATGGTGTGATGGACAAGACCCAAACTACAAACATAGCATATGATCGTGTCAGTTTATTGCTACTGTTTTCTGCATGTCAAGTATATGTTCCTATGACCATGAGATCATGCAACTCACTGACACTGGAGGAGTGCCTTGTGTGTATCAAACGTCGCAACGTAACTTGGTGACTATAAAGGTACTCTACAGGTATCTCCAAGGGTGTCTGTTCAGTTGGCATGGATCAAGACTGGGATTTGTTACTCCGTGTGACGGAGAGGTATCTCAGGGCCCACTCGGTAATACAACATCACAATAAGCCTTGCAAGCAATGTGACTAAGTGTTATTCATGGGATATTGTATTACGAAACGAGTAAAGAGACTTGCCGGTAACGAGGTTGAACTAGGTATGGAGATATCGACGATCGAATCTCGGGCAAGTAACATACCGAAGAACAAAGGGAACATCATACGGGATTAACTGAATCCTTGACATAGAGGTTCGACCGATAAAGATCTTCGTAGAATATGTAGGAACCAATATGGGCATCCAGGTCCCGCTATTGGTTATTGACCGTAGAGGTGTCTCGGTCATGTCTACATAGTTCTCGAACCCGCAGGGTCTGCACACTTAAGGTTCGATGACGTTTCGGTAGTATAGAGTTATGTATGGTGGTGACCGAAGGTTGTTTGGAGTCCCGGATGAGATCCCGGACGTCACAAGGAGCTCCGAAATGGTCCGTAGGTAAATATTGATATATAGGAAGTCCTATTTTGGTCACCGGAAAAGTTTCGGACTCATCGGTAGTGTACCGCGAGTGCCGGGAGTGTACCGGGAGACCATCGGGAGGGGTATTTCGACCCAAGAGGCTAAATGGGCTGTGGGAGAGTAAATACCAGCCCTTAGTGGGCTGGTGGAAGTCCCACACAAGGCCCATGCGGTTGGGAAGAAAATCCCAAAGAGAAAAAGGTGGAAAAAGGCAAAAAGGCCAAAATAAGGAGGAGTCCTAGTCCTACTAGGATTGGAGGAGGATTCCTCCTCTCCTCCTTGGTTTGGCCGACCCAAGGGCTGGCTCCTTGGGAGCCAAGCCTCCTCCTCTCTTCCTTCTATATATACTAGAGGTTTTAGGGGTTTTGGCACAAGATTTTCAGCCACGTGCTACCCGTTCCTCCAGTGTATAGTTTCTCCTCTAGATCGGATTTTTGTAGTGCTTAGGCGAAGCCCTGCCAAAATTGCTCCACCACCATCACCGCGGCGCTGTCACGCTATTGGTGAAATCGTCTATATCTCTGCTCCCTCTTGCTGGATCAAGAAGGCGAAGATCGTCATTGAGTTGTACGTGTGCTGAACGCGGAGGTGCCATCCGTTCGGCGCTAGATCGGAAGGACCGTGATCAAGATCACGAGACGGATCGTGATGAGTTCGCTGGACGGATCGTGAAGAGTTCACGGGACAGATCGTGATTGGATCGCGGGACGGATCGTGATGATTTCGCGGGACGGATCGTGATTGGATCGTGGGACGGATCGTGATGAGATCGCGAGACGCTCGGCGATTTGGATCGTGAAGACGTTCGACTACACCAACCGCATTTCTTAACGCTTCCCGCTTAGCTATCTACAAGGGTATGTAGATCCACTCTCCCTCTCGTAGATGCTCATCACCATGGATAGATCTTGCGTGTGCGTAGGATTTTTTTTGTTTCCAATGCGACGTTCCCCTATAGTACGCATCCTTGTCGACCTACGAGGTTCGATAGTAATTTGATCCGAAGCTTCATGATCATCATCATTTACTTCCTCTTCAACTGACATAGGTTCCACAGAAACATCTTTCTGCGCTGGGCTACTCTCTGGTTGAAACAAAGGTTCAACAACCTCATCAATTTTTATCTTCCTCCCACTCAATTCTTTCGAGAGAAACTTTTTCTCGGGAAAGGACCCGTTTTAGCAACAAACACTTTATGCTTGGATCTGATATAGAAGGTTCACCCAACTGTTCTTAGGGTAATCTATGAAGATGCATTTGTCTGCTTTGGGTTCGAGCTCATTGGGTGAAAACATTTTTCCACACAAGCATCGCAGCCCCAAACATTAAGAAATGACAGCTTAGGATTCTATCAAACCATAATTCACACGGTGTCATCTCAACGGATTTAGATGGTGCCCTATTTAAAATGAATGTAGTTGTCTCTAATGCATAATCCCAAAACTATAGTAGCAAAACGATAAGAGACATCATAGCCCGCACCATATCCAATAGAGCACGACTATGACGTTCAGACACACCATCATACTATGGTGTTCCAGGTGGCATGAGTTGTGAAATGACTTTCACATTGTCTAAAGTTGTATGCCAAACTCGTAACTCAGATATTCACCTCCACGATCATATCGGAGACATTTTTATCTTCTTGTCACGATGATCTTAAACTTCACTCTGAATTTAATTGAACTTTTCAAACGATTTAGACTTGTGTTTCATTAAGTAAACATACACTATATATACTTAAATCATCAGTGAAGGTAAGAAAATAACGATATCCACCGCACGCTACAAGACTCATTGGATTGCATACATCAACATGTATCATTTCCAATAAATCACTTGCCCGCTCCATTAATCCGAAAAAGGGGTCCTTAGTCATCTTGCCCAAGAGGCATGGTTCGCATGTCTCAACCAATTTGAAATTGAATGAGTCCAAAGATCCATCAACATGGAGTTTCTTCGTGCGCTTTATACCAATATGACATTTAGCGGCAGTGTCAAAAGTATGTGGTACTATCATTATTAACTTTGTATCTTTTGGCATCAATGTTATGAACATGTGTATTACTATGATCAAGATTCAACAAACCATTCTCACTGGGTGCATGACCATTGAAAGTATTATTCATGTAAACAGAATAACAGTTATTCTCTAACTTAAATGAATAACCGTGTTGCAACAAACACGATCTAATCACGTTCATGCTCAATGCAAAACACCAAATAACATTTATTTAGGTTCGTCACTAATCCCGAAGGTAGAGAGAGCGTGCGATGTTGATCACATCAACCTTGGAAACATTTCCAACACACATCGTCACCTCACCCTTAGCTAGTCTCCATTTATTCCATAGCTTTTACTTTGAGTTACTAACATTTAGCAACCAAACCGGTATCCAATACCCAGGTGCTATTAGGAGTACTAGCAAGGTACACATCAATAACACGCATATCAAATACACTTGTGTCGACATTGCCAGCCTTCTTATCTACCAAGTATCTAGGGTTGTTCCGCTTCAGCAACCGCTCACCTCATAATAGAAGCACTTAGTCTCGGGTTTGGGTTCAACTTTGGGTTGCTTCACTGGAGCAGCAACTGACTTGCCATCCATGAAGTTTCCCTCCTTGCCCTTGCCCTTCTCGAAACTAGTGGTTTTACTAACCATCAACACTTGACGCTCCTTCTCGATTTCTACCTTCGCGGTGTCAAACATCGCGAACAGCTCAGGGATCATTATTTCTATCCCTGGTGTTTTATAGTTCATCACCAAGTTCTAGTAGCTTTAGTGACAGTGACTTGGAGAACTATATCAATCACTATCTTATCTGGAAGATCAACTCCCACTCGATTCAAGCGATTGTAGCACCCAAACAATCTGAGCACATGCTTAACAATTGAGCTATTCTCCTTCATCTTGCACGCAAAGAATCTTGTTGGAGATCTCATATCTCACAACATGGGCACGAGTCTGAGATCCCAATTTCAGCTCTTAGAACATCTCATATGTTCCGTGACGTTCAAAATGTTTTGGAGCCTCAATTCTAAGACGTAATGCATGACGCACTAAACCATCAAGTAGTCATTGGAATGTGCCTGTCAGATGTTCACAACATCTATAGACAATGCTAGAGGGGTGGCGCACTGAGCGGTGCATTAAGGACATAAGCCTTATGTGCCGCAATGAGGACAATCCTCAGATCACGGACCCAGTCCGCAATATTGCTACCATCATCTTTCAACTCTATTTATCTAGGAACATATAGAAATTCAAGGGAGCTACAACGTGAGCTAGTAATCTACAACATAATTTTGCAAAGACACTACAACATAATCTAAGCATCAACGCCCACAAACTCTTTGTGTTCTACTCGAGATCTCATCTACACATAGACCCAACTCATGATGCCACTGTAGGGGAACGTTGCATGGGAAACAAAAAAAAATTCCTACACACACGCAAGATCTATCCATGGTGATGAGCATCTACGAGAGAGAGAGAGTGGATCTACATGCCCTTGTAGATCGCTAAGCGGGAAGCGTTAAGAAACGTGGTTGATGTAGTCGAATGTCTTCGCGATCCAAATCGCCAAGCGTCCCGTGATCCCATCATGATCCATCTCGCGATCCAAGGATCCGTCCCGCGATCTCATCACGATCCGTCCCGCGATCCAATCACGAATCGTCTCACGATCTTGATCACGGTCCTTCCGATCTAGCGCCGAACGGACGGCACCTCCGCGTTCAGCACATGTACAGCTTGATGACGATCTCCGCCTTCTTGATCCAGCAAGAAGGAGCGGAGAGGCGATGATGGTGGAGCTATTCTAGCAGGGCTTCGCCTAAGCACCGCTGAAAACCGGCCTAGAGGAGAAACTGCGATCTAGAGGAAAGGTAGCACGTGGCTATTAGGGTTAGCTTTTTCTTCTAAATCCTCTAGTATATATATGAGGGAGGGAGGGGAGGATGCAGCATCAAACCCTCAAGGTTTTGTCGAAATTGGAGGTGGAGTAGTCCTACTCCAATCCTATTAGGAGTAGGATTCCTCCTTTCCACTTGGAAACTCTTTCCACCTCTCCACCTTTGGTTTTTTTCCTTCTCAAACCACCCCAGCCGCATGGGCCCTTAGAGGAGGCTTTGGCCATCCCATCAGGGGCTGGTTTACCTCCTCCCACAGCCCATGTAGCCTCTTGGGTCGAAATACCTCTCCCGATGATCCCCCGGTACACTACCGGCACTCCCGGTACACTACCGATGAGCCCAAAACTTTTCCGACGACCAAAAAAGGACTTCCTATATATCAATCTTTACCTCCAGACCATTCTGGAGCTCCTAGTGACGTCCGGGATCTCATCGGGGACTCCGAACAACCTTCAGTCACCACCATACATAACTCTATACTACCGAAACGTCACCGAACCTTAAGTGTGCAAACCCTGCGGGTTCGAGAACTATGTAGACATGATCGAGACACCTCTACGGTCAATAACCAATAGCGGGACCTGGATTCCCATATTGGTTCCTACATATTCTACGAAGATCTTTATCGGTCGAACCTCTATGTCAAGGATTCAGTTAATCCCGTATGATGTTCCCTTTGTTCTTCGGTATGTTACTTGCCCGAGATTCGATCGTTGGTATCTCCATACCTAGTTCAACCTCGTTACCGGCAAGTCTCTTTACTCGCTCCGTAATACAAGATCCTGTGACTAACATTTAGTCACATTGCTTGCAAGGCTTATTGTGATGTTGTATTACCGAGTGGGCCCTAAGATATCTCTCCGTCACACGGAGTAACAAATCTCAGTCTTGATCCATGCCAACCCAACAGACAACCTCGGAGATACCTGTAGAGCACCTTTATAGTCACCCAGTTACATTGCGACGTTTGATACACACAAGGTACTCCTCTGGTGTCAGTGAGTTGCATGATCTCATGGTCATAGGAACAAATACTTGACATGCAGAAAACAGTAGCAATAAACTGACACGATCATATGCTACATTTGTAGTTTGGGTATTGTCCATCACATCATTCTCCTAATGACGTGATCTCGTTATCAAATGACATCTCATGTCCATGACTAGGAAACCATAGCCATCTTTGATCAACGAGCTAGTCTATTAGAGACATACTAGGGACATGGTGTTGTCTGTGTATCCACACATGTATCTGAGTTTCCGATCAACACAATTATAGCATGGATAATAAACGATTATCATGAACAAGGAAATATGATAATAACCAATTTATTATTGCCTCTAGGGCATATTTCCAACATGAGCATGGGTAAGACATTGGCTACTATCTGGTTGACAGTGTCTATCCTTCGTGTGCTACCTTTATCAACACCATCTCTAACCCAGTTGGCCAGAAAAAGTCTCACATTGCCCAAAGATAAGAAGCAACTAGAAAGGATGTTGAGAGGGCATTTGGAGTTGTTTTGCGGTTGTTTGTGAACCTTCTAAACAATGGAATTCGAAGACTTTGTGACAGGTGATGACATATTGTGTGATCATGCACAACATGATCATGAAGGATGAGGATGAGGATGCTGACGCAACTCTTGAATTTGAAAACATGGGTGATCATATCGAACTTCCAGACAAGAATCCGGCCACAATTGAAAAGTTTGTTCAAATGCATCAACAAATTCGACATCAAGCAACTCACGAGCAACTGAAATAAGATTTGATTGAGCATCTATGGACGGTTAAAGGGAACAACAATGTTGGAGAGTAATATTTGTTTTTTAAAATTTAAACTACTTCTGTATTTGAACTATTCTAGACTATATATGTGGTTATTTGAACGTGTTGGCTTAAAAATTAGGACCGGATGTTTGGATGGCCGGTTTCTGCATCTGTGTCTGTGTCCGTGGACTGGTCTCTCTCCTCTGCACAGACTGAAGTGGGATGATATTTGATGGTTAACATTGGAGATGCCCTTAACAGATGTTGACATCAATTAGCTAAGGGGCAATTGAAGTTGTGTGTAGCTTAGGCACGAAATAGAGACCATTTGTTCAATGACATGTATATGTCTTCCCTCTCCAAAACAAATTTGCACACAAACTGAAGAAATAATTATCCATTGAGAAGTTGCGTTTATTTTTATCCACCTTTTATGATATTGACTGAAGGATTGCTATTGCTGACATCTTCTGTGATGAAAGCCGAGGGAAAGACCACCAAGAGATTCGTGTGGGTCGTCCTTCTATATTATCTAGTCGCCCATTACGATATTCCTTTATGAGAATAGCCTTAGACATGGAAGTATTTTTAATTTTAGTTTCATTTGTTATTAATCTAAATATTTGTATTACGCACAACCAAATTACAATGAAATATATTGCAACCAATTGTCGGAGTATCATCTAGTTTTTTTTTCAGACAGGGAGCTCCAAAATTATCACTACTAGTAAGCATATCACAACATTTACCAGTTCAAAATAATTATGGTGTCATGCCTACCAAACCAAGAAGCAGAGAAACGGAGACGTAGAAGAAAGTGAAGATCAACTCCAAGCCGCCGCCGTGTCGATCCCGCAGCCGAGCTCCGTGCCCCTCCGGCCGGCTGCCGTCGACGTCGACGTCGACAGCCGCCGGCAGCAGTGTCAGGCCATCCGTCGCAAGCGCCAAAAAGTGCAGGCAGGCGGACACGAGCACTTTTTACCAGCCGCCACCCGGCCGCCCGTGGCTCGATCGACCGGGCGGGCGCCACTCCACTCCACTCGCTCGCCAAAAAACGGCAAACCACCCACCCAAATGATCCGCCCACTCTCCCTCCCCCTCCTCCGCTGTCCCGCCCCCGCACGCCTCTCGCGCCCGCCGCCCCCACCCCAAGGTAACCGCCGCCGCCACCCCGATACTCGATCCCCACGACCCCAGCCTTATCTCCATGACCTCTCACAACTAGATCGATCTCCCTCCTCAATCATCCCCCTCCAGGTGCACGGGGCCCGGGGAATTGCTGTCTTCTCCGCGCGCACGGCAGGCCGCAGAGGCACCACCGCCGCCCCCGCTCCTCCTCCAGCCCCAGCGCCAGCCTCTCCGCCCCGGAGATGGATCCCGCGCTGCGCAAGGATCTGTACCCGCAGGTCGAGCCCTTCGACACCGGCCGCCTCAAGGTTTCCGACGTGCACACCATCTACTACGAGCAGTCCGGGAACCCCGGGGGCCAGGTGAGCACGACGACCAACCCAGCCCTTCTCTCCCGGCGCCAATGCCCCCCCTCGCCGACGGACGCGCCTCCTCCTCGTCTGACAAAACCTGGCTGAGTCTTCTTCTGTCTGCAGCCCGTCGTCTTCCTCCACGGGGGCCCTGGGGCCGGCACGTCGCCGGGGAACCGCAGGTTCTTCGATCCGGAGTTCTACAGGATCGTGCTGTTCGACCAGGTTGGTTTCGTTTCGATCCCCTCGTGTCTCTGTTTACCGGTGTTGAGAGGAGATCGACCGCCGTGCCGGTGCTTAATTCGCATTCTGTCTGTTTGCAGAGAGGCGCCGGCAAGAGCACACCCCATGCTTGTCTAGAGGAGAACACCACCTGGGACTTGGTGGCCGACATTGAGAAGCTCAGGCAGCACCTGGACATTCCAGAGTGGCAGGCAATTGCAACTATCTTATTCTCACCAGATTGCTTGTCTGTATGAATTTCAGTAAACAAATTCATTGGTTATGACTTATGAGGATAATGTAGGTGTTTGGCGGTTCATGGGGAAGCACCTTGGCCCTCGCCTACAGCCAGACTCACCCTGACAAGGTGAGTAATTTACTGCCTGCTGCAATTTCGTTTGAACCTGAATCTAGTAGCAGAAAGAGCTAGTAGTATATTGTAGGCTCTGCTAATACTTTCCCTGGTGCTTTATAGGTCACTGGCATTGTTTTAAGAGGCATTTTCTTGCTTAGGAAAAAGGAGCTTGACTGGTTCTATGAAGGCGGTGCAGCAGCTATTTTCCCAGATGGTATGTTGTGCTATGATAATGATACAACGACAACTTGGTTAAACATTACCATGTTATTAAAAAAACATGTAGTTCTGTCCATTATGCCCCTTGGAGTTGGAGCAATTCCGCTCAAAGAGTTGAAGTTGTCCAAAATAGTACAGAAAATATTGAAGAGCAGGCAGTCTTTTTAGCTAAAACCGCTCATGTTTCTTATGAAACACAATCATTGTATTTTGCAGTATGCAGTTGTTGCACAAATAGATTGCTTACTTTAATTTTAATATGCAGCATGGGAACCATTTAGAGATTTTATTCCTGAGGATGAAAGGAACTGTTTCATAGCTGCTTACAGCAAAAGGCTAACTTCCTCTGATGCTGATGTCCAGGTAGACTCATCTATCTATGTTATGCTATATATTTGATGGGTTCATTTTCATAGTTTCCACCTAGTTCCTCCTTTTCATTGCTTATTGTTGAAACACATAGCGGTGCCTATGGTTTTCTTGATGAACAGACAATAATTACTACTGTTTGACCATTTAGATTGAAGCTGCTAAGAGATGGACAATGTGGGAGATGATGACTGCACATCTTGTTCAGAATCATGAGAACATCAAACGAGGGGAGGATGACAAATTTTCATTGGCAAGTACTTCCACAAGCATCAAGTTTTCCTTTTGGTATCACAATTGCTTCATATGTTCATCAGATTGCAATACTTTATCTTTCTGTTGGCCAACTAGCATCATTAACATCAAAACATATTTGCATTTGCTAGCTTTTTTAGGGAATATGCGATAGTGCCTTTGAAGGGCTCTTTTGTAACTGCAATCCTCGTTCCAATGCTTGTACATTGATAAGTGTCGGATGTTTATTTAGATGTCTGCAATGACTTCTTTTTTTGCTTTTAAGGTTACATGCCACAAGACGTTTGTCTATACACACTTCGGATGTTGTAATGCTTTATTGTCTTAACACTTTCTACTGTATATTTGGTAACACATGATTAACTTTTCTCAGGCGTTTGCAAGGATTGAAAACCACTACTTTGTTAACAAGGGATTCTTAGACTCAGACTCACACTTATTGGACAACGTCGATAAGATTCGTCACATTAAAGCTTTCATTGTACAGGTACATGTGTACTCCAGCTTTCTTGTTTTGGCATTATGCGTGCCCATGTGTGGTACATATTTTTGTTAGGGCATTTATCCTGACATAGTGTCTACGTCCTCTAGTCTGTTAATCTTTCCCAGTTGTTACCTAGTTCACACACATCATGTAGCGGTAGGGTGCCAGTATCATATGCTCTGTTGGTGGCTGAAGGGTTCAAACTTCCAAGTGATGTTCGCAACCCTTCCTGCCTTTCTTAGCCGAGATATGATCTTCTTGGTTCAAACTTCCAAGTGATGTTACCTAGTTCACACACATCATGTAGCGGTAGGGTGCCAGTATCATATGCTATGTTGGTGGCTGAAGGGTTCAAACTTCCAAGTGATGTTTGCAACCCTTCCTGCCTTTCTTAGCCAAGATATGATCTTCATGGTTCAAACTTCCAAGTGATGTTACCTAGTTCACACACATCATGTAGCGGTAGGGTGCCAGTATCATATGCTCTGTTTGTGGCTGAAGGGTTCAAACTTCCAAGTGATGTTTGCAACCCTTCCTGCCTTTCTTAGCCGAGATATGATCTTCATGGTAGAAATCAATTTGTAGAAGCGTCATTCTTAAACAATGGTTCGTCAATTGCATGAATGAAAATTTGATGCATCACAAATCATTTAAGGGTGAGCATCTTTCATTTTGGTATGTACTAAGTTGGCTTCCTATTAGTTTACTATACCGCTCTGCAATTGTGAAGAGGTGGATTCAGTTTAAACATAACTATAGTTGACACTTCAAATGAGTTTAATGTTACTACTGTTTTTAAAGTTCCATATAGGAAAAAAAAAAGATGGTTCGGTAGTTTGCTTCCTATTAGTTTACTATACCGCTCTGCAATTGTGAAGAGGTGGATTCAGTTTAAACATAACTATAGGTGACACTTCAAATGAGTTTAATGTTACTACTGTTTTTAAAGTTCCATATAGGGGAAAAAAAGATGGTTCGGTAGGTTTGTACATAATAGTGATTATGTTGCAGGGCCGGTATGATGTGTGCTGTCCTATGATGTCTGCTTGGGATCTTCATAAAGCTTGGCCTGAAGCTGAGTTTAAGGTAAACATCATCAATCATTTCCATATTTTCCAAAATATCTTCTGCCAAAAACTAGATTCTGTTCCTGTTACATTGCTATCATTTCCTGACTAATTTGTTCTGAAGCATTAAGCAACTGTCATATTTGGTAGTTCAGGCCATCTTGTTTGACTTCAGACTGGCATTATTTGACTCATGCTATCAGGCTCACATTTTTTGACAACTTTAGTTTTGATAAATTTGCTAAGTTTCATGCATTCCAAACATCGTTGCCATGCATAGCGGTCAATCAGGCATCACCTTCTGGGTATCTTGTTACCTGCAAACTGCTCCATATAAAATATTGACCGAGGACATATAACTGTAGGTGGTTCCCGATGCAGGACACTCGGCCAATGAAGTTGGCGTTGCGGCTGAACTGGTATCAGCTAACGAAAAGCTTAAAAGCATGTTGAAAAAATGAGCAAGCCTGACTCCATAGTGGCACACAGCCTCTGGCAAAGAATTTCAGCTCGATTTTACTGGGGTTACGTTGCAAAATAAGAACTGGTATTACCACTTTAGCATTTGGCACAGCCTCATTGTACGTTTCAAACAATTCCCTATTCAATCAAAGTTGGCTGTCGCAATTTTGTTGCTTAGGCTTGTTTTCAGATGATTTCAGTGACCGTTAATTCCGGACGGAGGGAGTACTTTTTTTTTTTGGTAAGAAAAGGCTCAGGCTGATCCCGGCAAAAGGCAAGGCTAGCCCAACTTTAAATTAACAAAGTCATCGAGCGGCCAGGATTACAACGAACAGCTTACAAAGGAAAGAACAAAGGGAGTACTTTTTTATAAGAAAAAAGCTCAGGCCAATCCTGGGAAAAGGCAAGGCCAGCCCAACTTTGAATTAAAAAAGTCATCAAGCGGACAGGATTACAATCAACAGCTTACAAAGGAAAGAAACAAGAAACGGCAGGACATGGGAGTTTCTGTTCCTGAGCTCAAATGCAACCCCGTTAACAGTAAACCAAAAATATGGTTAGGAAACAACCGATTTTTTTCGCAACGAATATTATTGAATGTTCTGCATACCTACAAATTTTAGCCAAGAAAAAAACATTCCTAATGTTCTGGTTGTAAAATAAAATGGATGTTATGAAAAGACTACTTTTGAAAGTGGACCGCTGATTTTTTTAGTCTTTCCCATATGCCTTCACGAATGTGATTTCATCATGAAAATTTACACGCTGAAAAAGAACAGCTTATAAATCATGAAAATTTACACGCTGGAAAAGAACAGCTTATAATTTAACAGCTATATGGTCAAACTAAAGATAGATAAGGAGCCCAACTAGATCACCAGGGCCAAAGCCAAACGTGTAGAAAGAACAGCCACACCGGTGAAAACAAGACACCAGCATGGATAGCCAATCGCTCCCCCCTACTCCTGCAGAACATGTCAAGGAGAACCACAACTACGAGGCTCCCACGACCTCGCCGCCAACCACACATCCAACGCAAGCCGATGAACGCCACCACAAGACAAAGGTCGTCGGAAGAAGAAGTATATCAAAGCAACTCCAACCGACCGAGCCAAACGGACGCGGCCTTTGTCTGCTTTCTGTTTGTTTGGGTTGGCGAAACGGACGTCCGTGTCCGCTTTGCGAAATGGCTCGGCGTGTGCGCCCAATGGAAAGCCGGTCCAAATTTACGACCGACAAAAAAAAATTAAGATGTGACATAAAATAAACATAATATAATATTAATTAAACATAAGTGGCAGGTCAATCGTCGGCTAAAGTCCACTTAAAACATAATTAAACATTAAAAAAGAAAAAAAACTACGCGCCCGCTGCCCCCTAGTCGTCCACCTTGTCCTTGCCCTTGCGGTCGCCATCGCCACCGGTGAAGTCGACGAACGCAGGAGGCGGCCCAGCCCACCCGAACGCCGCTTGGTAGGCCACCAGGGCAGCCTCCTCCGGAGTCTGCGGCGGCGGCGGCATTGCGACGAGCCGGGCGCGCTCCTCCTCCTCCTCCAGGCGCAGCGCCTCCGCGTCTTTCTCCCACTCGATCTGCTGCTTGCCGTCCTCCGCCTCCTCAGCGAGCCAGTGCGTCTTCTAGCGCTCAAGGTGGGCCAGCTCCTCCTCCGGCATCGAGGCGTACCAGAATGGAGGCGCGCTGACCCACTCGCGGACCACGTCGGTCCACCTATAGGCCTCGATGACAGGAGGCGGCGAGCGCTTCCGCGTCGGCATGGGCTCCGGCTCCGCCTTGACCTTTGGCTCGACCATGGGCGATAGCAGCATCGGCTACGGAGGAGGAGGAGGAGGCGGGACGAAGGTCGGGCTGTGAACGGAGTCCCCCGCAGCCGAGAGGGCGAGGGTCTGGTCCAGGGCATCCCAGTGTGCGTCCTCCTCGATACGTTTAGCCTCCAACGCATTCTGGAGGGCTAGCTCGAGGGCGGCCTGGTACGTCAGCTCCTCCTCCTCCTCCTTCGGCAGCACCTCATGTGGCAGCGAAGCGACGGCGTGGTTGACATGCACGCCCCCGTGTCGCTCCTCCTCATGCTCTAGCGCGAACTAGCGCTCCCAGTTGAGGGAGTCCGACGCGTTGGCACGCATGGCGCGCTGCTCCAGCATGAGGGCCTCACGCTGCCAGCGAACCTCCTCGGCGTGCGCTCATGGCGTGTGCGGCACCGCTGGAATGGGGATCCGTTGTGGATCCAGATGCCAACCGTGTGGCAGGTTGACATCTGGATATTGCAATGGCCGGCGGTACTGCCAGTGCCACCGCGCTTGGTGGACTGAGATGTACAGCCGGTCCCGTTCAGGCGGCGAGCTACGACGTGGCGGCGGCGGCGGCAACGCAACGGGCCCGTGCGAAGAGCCTGCATCGGCGCTGAACTTGACCTTCCCTCCCTTCCGGCCGAAAAATCCCATGGCGCGCTGGCTGGCTAGGGTTTTGGCTGGCTAGGGTTTGCCTGGTCGCCGGTGAAAGGATCGATATGGTTGACTAGAGAGGGGGGGTGAATAGGCAACTAACACTTTTTATCTTTTCTTTAATAATTAAGGTTTAGCATCAAATAAGTTATCTAGATGTGCAACTAGGTGGACAACCTATATGATGCTAACCACTACAAGTACACAAGCAAGCATGGGATATGACACAATAAACGCTTGCAAGAAGTAAAGATGCGAGATAACCAAAAGTGGAGCCGGTAGAGACGAGGATGTGTTACCGAAGTTCCTTCCCTTGTGGGGAAGTACGTCTCCGTTGGAACGATGTGGAGGCACAATGCTCCCCAAGAAGCCACTAGGGCCACCGTATTCTCCTCACGCCCTCACACAATGCGAGATGTCGTGATTCCACTATTGGTGTCCTTGAAGGCGGCGACCGAACCTTTACAAACAAGGTTGGGGCAATCTCCACAACTGAATTGGAGGCTCCCAACGACACCACGAAGCTTCACCACAATGGAATGTGGCTCCGAGGTGACCTCAACCGTCTAGGGTGCTCAAACACCCAAGAGTAACAAGATCCGCAAGGGATTAGTGGGGGGAATCAAATTTCTCTTGGTGGAAGTGTAGATCGGGGCCTTCTCAACCTATCCCTAGGAAATCAACAAGATTGATTGGCTAGGGAGAGAGATCGGGCAAAAATGGAGCTTGGAGCAACAATGGAGTTTTGGGAAGGAAGAGGTGAGCTTCTTGGAGAAGAAGACCTCCCTTTTATAGTGGGGGACAAGATCCAACCGTTATCCACTCACTCAGCCCCGCGCATCACGGTGCTACCGCAAAAGTCACGGTACTACTGCGATGGCTTGTGGTACTACCGTAGCCTTGTGCGGTACTACCGCTAGCACGGGAGTAGCTGGCCCTGCTTGTTAGCAAGCGGTAGAACCGCCGGAGCGGTACTACCGCGAGCCCGTGCGGTACTACCGCACGGTTGGCAGAGGCAGCCACTGGAGATGCACGGAAGTAAAAAATTACTTCCGTGCCAACCTCCGCAGAGGGAAAAAGTCCGCACGGTAGTACCGAACGAGAATCGCGGTACTACCGTAGTAGGGCGGAAGTAAAAAATTACATCCACGCCTACTACCGCAGGTGTGGTGGCCAGGGCAGGAGACAGCGGTACTACCGCTCCACAGAGCGGTACTACCGCTGGCACCTGCGGTACTACCGCTCCCTGGAGCGATACTACCGCGGGCCACTGAACCCAAACACCTCGCAGGCGTTCCTTTTGCACAAAGAGGGAAAACGGGTTGGGGCTCCATTGAAGAGAGGGAAAGGAGGTGCAAGGAAATAGATGTGCACGTGTTGACTCCACCCAGACCTTTCCGATGCGGACCCCTCTTGATAGTATGACTTTCCTACGAATCAAATCCACCGAAAAAAAACGCATAGAACAACCGTCTTCGAGAGATTCCGAGGGGCACCGAATCGTCTTGTGCCTAGACCTGAGATATCTGAAATGCTCAATGCACACGATTAGTCCGCAAAGGCATTGTCATCAATCACCAAAACCACTTAGGGAGAAATATGCCCTTACAATCTCCCCTTTTTTTGATGAATTGATGACAACACGGGATTTGCACATAAGGATATAAAATAAGCATATGTAACCTTAAGACCTACAAAATATAGGATAGCTCCCCCTAGATGTGTGCATACTCTAGATATGTTTTGGACTGCAGGGCACACACACTAGGATCAACACTTTCCCTATATTTTATAGGCAATGCAATCTCTGCAACAGAATGAACAGAACTAGATAAGGAAACTAGGCATAGCATGTGAGCTAAAGATAAGGGAACGTCATGGACAGACTCACAAGCTACGAATCATACTAGACAATAATAAAGTCGTAGTGATAACATATGTCTCACACCATATGATAGAGAAAGTCTCCAGGTCACACACACAAACGACATAAACCAAGGTTTAACGAAAGTAGAGAGACGACGAAAAGGCAAACACAAAGACGCGCAAATCCTACACTCTCTCCCCCTTTGGCATCGAGACGCCAAAAAGACAGAGAGGACACCTAACACCTAGGTGGTAGCTCCCATGCAGAAAGACCAGTCATCGGACTCCTCTGAAGCATCTGGGACGGACTCCGCATCAAAATCATTCCACTAGAACTGCTGCTTAGCCATCCAAGTAGCCTCAGGGATGATGTCCTTCTCAGACCCACTCGAGATGGTCTCGCTAAGCTTCCTCAAAATGCGCTTGTCACGTTGGCGAGATGGTCATATCATCAATGATGTCTCGTACTCGCACCAAGGGGACAGTCGAGCCGAGCTTCGACCACTAGCTTGTCATCCTTCAAGTGCAGCCAAGTCTCGACACCATGGCAGTTGGAACAAATTATGAACCATACAGAAGTTCCCTCACCTGGTATAACATCTTTTTATATAGTACCCAGTTTCTATCTTGGTTCTGTTGCTGATTGGGAGACATTGTTCTGTTTGTGTATGAGATGTGACGCTGCGTATTACAGTTTCAAGCACCTGGTCCATCCAACTGTTGGGAAAATGTCTTCTTATGATCAGGCATGTGGGGCTGTTTCCAAAAGATGAGTTGTTACTTGGTGATGCAGAAATTATACTGTTTAGTTCGTGTTTACAATCACTGCCGCCAGAGCCCCCATGGCTGTCCATTTTGACACATGTGGGAATTTTGAAGTTGAAGAAAGGCAACTCTATGTGGATGTTGGACTGATAATACAGGCTTGGTACTATTATCTGGAAACTCACGACCACTCATGCTTTTATTTTGCAATTGAAGATAAAATAGGGCCTGTTCAGATCGTGCACCAACTAGGTAATACTGAACTGAAGGAGAATCGATTAAGTGATGACATAAGTGAGAAGTGGCCTGGTCAGCTAGAGTTCAAATTCAGAGCATCTAAACCTGAACGCAGGCTTGGAAAATCACCGTAAATGCTCCAATTGTTGCCACAATGCGTATTTCAGAAATTGCAGCATATTGGAGGTGGTAAAATCAATGGAATCCTGGTGACCTCATGTATGTCATGGTAGGCTATTGGCTTCAGGAGTTATTTCAATGCAAAGGGGCTAGGTGACATTTTTCAGGGAAACCTCTCTTCCTCAAATTTTCATGTTGCCACTTGTTCTGGAGATGCCATTGTGGACTTGTGGTGTCATCCTGGTGGCAAGGTATTCGATGAGTTCATGCAGACTGAAGCTAAAGGAGGGAGAAACAACAAGTCCACGGCCTATTGGCATCGACCGGTTTTTCTGCCACGAACCTCACTTGCTCCTTCCAGCATGTCCCTGTCGACCATAGGTTCGACTGTGACGATGCTCCTTTCTCGGCATTGCTCAACTCTACTTCACCAATGGCTACAAACACAGAAAGGAGGCAGCAGCCAGACATCGAGCAGGAACAGGCACCCGCAGCATTCCCTCTCCCTTCTTGCTGTTTGATTTTAGCACATTTGTGCCTGTATACCTTTTCAATCTGCCACCAATTGCTATGAATCAAAGTGAATCCCTACGAGATGTTAACAATATAAACTTATAGCTTGCTTGTATCTAGCTGTTCGACAACCTTGCTTACATAACATTACACCAACAATCCGAATAGTCAATCCCGGCGCCTAAAGCTCTAGGACTGGAAACAGAAACCAAAACACGCAACATATAGTAGTAGTAGCTAGCTAAACAGAAGAGAAGCATTAGAAAGACGTCCACGCTATGTCAGCAAATTGACTTGCTACTACACCATGCTTCGTCTCCAGAGTCAGTCCAGGGTGCTAATTCATGCAGCACACGTGCTGCCACACATCAAGTGCCTGTGGATTTAGCAAGACAAAAACACCACAAGCAGCGTGAATTTGAATTTTTGGAGAATCAGTTGGTTGCATTGTTCTACTAAATCTCTAAAAATGTATCGCAAGCAGCAGCAGTTCATAGATCATAATCGTACCGAATACGCCAATTATGAGGTAAGGTGACCACTGAGCAAGATTTCATCAAACAATGAGGCAGATGTGAAGAAGTGGGTGCTTACATGATGGAGCATCCAGAGCTTCGCCTAGTTTTCTTCCTGGCTGCCATCACCTCCCTCCTCCTCGGTGGCTGAAGGACCACTTTGATGGCAGTGTCAAAGACAGCCTTGACGTTCTGGCACGGTCAATAGAATCACCAAGTCATTTAAGAGAGAACGAATGATGCAGTGTGTGTGTGTGCGCAATTGACCAGACAACAAAAAATTCTTGTTAATTCCTACGCGGCTTCTGGCCTCGACTGTACCTGCTGTGTCTTTGAGCTGCATTCGATGTAAGCTGCGGCGCCGATCTGCTTCCTAAGTTCCTCACCCTGAACAATAACATTGGGGAAGAAGAAGGCACATTAGCCATCCGTCCATGCTCCCGAATGGTTGTTGAAAGGAAGATGGGTTCAGAGGGGGCCAAACCTGTGCAGTCGTGATTGCTGAAGCACCGGGATGGTCGGCGAGGTAGGCTCTGTGGTCACGCAGATCTGAACAATGGAAACGCCATTAACTATCGGGACAAGCTTGCAGAGCAACCCATGGCGTTGCGGGAACATAATGGAAACAATGTCACGTTGGGTGCAGGTTCCTCACCTAGCTTGGTCCCAACCAGAACAATGGGGACATTCGGCGCGAACCGGCGGAGCTCTGGCATCCACTGCTTGGCCGGAGAACGAATTACCATCAGTTCAGAACATTCAGGTGAAAGTGAAACCTCAAGCACGCGCAAATCTGGAACAAGTAATTTCTGAACTTGTGCTAGAAACACATGGACGTACCTTCTTGAGAACATTCTCGTAGCTGGCGCTGCTGATGAGGGAGAAGGCGAGCACGAACACGTCGGCGCCTCTGTAGCTCAGCGGCCTCAGCCGGCTGTAGTCCTCTTGCCCTGAACGGAGCAAACACAAGAAAAACCTTGAGGTTCAGAACTGTTTCTTCTTTTGCGAATAGATTCAGAACCGTTTCAAACAGAAGAACTTGAGCTTCTGAACACGAGTAGCAGTAGCAGCAGCGGTGGTGGAAATGAAGAGGGATGGAGTAAGTACCGGCGGTGTCCCATAGGCCGAGGTTGACGATGTTGCCGTCGACGGAGACGTTGGCGCTGAAGTTGTCGAACACCGTGGGGATGTAATCCTGCACAGGTACACAAATCCAGCAGAGTGAGCCCAAGAAAGAAACAGATCGGCGACCGAGTGAGCAGCAAGCAGCAAGCAGCTGGGGAAGAAGAAGGGAACAAGGACCGCTGTAGGTAGGAGGAAAAGAGAAAGGGAGGAAGGGGAGGGACGTACACTGGGGAACCTGTTGCTGGTGTAGCAGATGAGCATGCAGGTCTTGCCGACGGCGCCGTCCCCCACCGTGACGCACTTGATGAACTTGGTCACGCTCATCTCTCCTCCGCCTCCGGTGCTCTCGCCGCGCCTCCTCGCTACACTTCCACCGCCACGCAGTCAGTCAAGCGCACGGCAACAACAGCTAGTAGGCTCTCTGCTGCTGCTCACAGCCCGTCACAGGGGTGGGGGGGGGGAGAGGGGTGAGGAAGAAAGGGGAGCCAGAGACAAGGATACTTGTCTTCCGTGGGAAGGCAGGCCGGGCCAAAGCAAGGGGAGCCGTGCCGCTGCCCTGCTCCGGTCTGCCCGCCCTCCTTAAAGCAAGAAACAACCGGCCTCTGGCTGCGTTTACTGCTGCTCTCGGGGAGCGTGGCGTAAAATCGTAAATGCAGGGCCTGCCCGCCTGGGAATGGGGCGCGACGCCGCTACGACTACGAGGAGGCGTTTTGGACGGACGGCTCGGCTCTAGTACCTGCGCCAAAGCCATTGCGGGCAGACGATCAGAGGGTGGATGGACGGCCATGAAAGCACACCACGGCTCGGCTCGGCTCGGCTCCATGAGAGCGAGAGAAGATTATTTTTTACTTGTCCCCAACTTTAGTTTACTGCCTCGTAATGATTCTCCGTAACAAGGGGGTAAACGAACGAGACCTATGTTGCAGTCCCAATGGCTGACAGTAAATGTACAGCTTACAATCAACTCAACACGAGCGCTACTAGTACGGCCCGCGTGGCTGCACCTGCGCACTTGATTTCGAATTCGAGCGAGCAGTGAGAGGTTTGGCTCACGCTCTGCGAGAAGCATACTAGTATCTATCTAGAAAAGAAAGATCTCCTGCTACAGCTGTTACTGTGGTGGTACTAGTACTAGTAGTAGGGCAAACGACGGCATTAGCAGTAGTACAGTCCTAAGCGTGAGACTAAACCACAACAACGGTTACTATTAGTAGGGGCGAGTACTAGTCGTACACTGTCTGCATTATCCTCCCACGAAAAAAAGGCTCACGAGCGACCTAAAACACAAGATTCAAACGGGCCAACATTCTCGGGAGAGAGAGAGGGGGGGAGCGCAAAAAAGGATTTTTCAAAAAGATTAGGGCCTCCTCGTGGTGGCCGCCGGCGTAGCCTTTGCGCCTTTGCATGCCGAACAGGCTGCGACCTGCGAGGGAGGCGGCGGGTCCCACACAGGCCCAGGTGGGCCCGGCACGCGGATCCGTCGACATCGTCCGCTCTGCGCAGGGTGATTTGGTCAGAGCGCGATCACGCTGACCCGTGGGGCCAGGCGGCGCCTTAACACGACGCTTCGGTTCTCGTTTAAAGATTATAAGTAGCCTTCGAATCGAACACGCTCCTGCTCGTCTCCCCTCCTCTTTCGAGGCGTCCTTTCTTCGAGCCTTTCGCCAGACCTTGACCGCTCTCACAACGGGGAACGGCTTCCGAGGCAGCGCTCGGTCCTCTCGCCGTCCCTCCTCGCCGCCTGCCGCCTGCCGCCTGCGTGTCGTCCTCTCTCGACTCTCGTGCTACTGTAGTAGTACCCCCCTGCGAAGTTGATGCGAAATAAATGGAGCGATTCGAAATCCGACCTACCTGCCCTGTTCATGTTCGTACCGCGGCCACACAACACAGATACCCCGTGACGGGCCCGCCGGATGCCCGTGGGGCGTCTATAGCTCTGCTCGCCGTGCGGGCAGTTGGGACAAGGGAATTGAATGAGCGTAACGGTCTGCTTAGTTCGGTCCCGAATTCGGGAGAAGCTGTTTTCCAGCCTTTGCTGCTTCTTTTTCGAGCTTGTTTGCATTCCCCCTTTTCAGCACTTCGTGGAGACCGTTGCCCCGCTTCCCGCCTCCCCCCCCCCCCCCCCCCCGGCACCGGTCTGAAAGTTCGCACGCACATATAACCCACGAGCATCTTTGATGTAAAATAATAATCGTATTTTTTTGAATATACGATTCATAGCACGAGCATATGATCTCGGGGGTTGGAATGCAACTGAAGTTGGCTCGCTTGGATACTTAAAACTCTCTCCTTTAAGAAGAGAAGAAGCAACAGTGAGATGTTTCATCAAACATTAAGGGCCTGTTCGGTTCATGACTAACTTTGTCATGACTAACTTAGACAAAGTGTGGCTGTCATAAGTGTGGCTAACAAAATGGTCACCACAAGTGTGGCAAGATTTGGTAAAAAATAAGCCTATGACCTGTGAACCATAGAACTAAAAAAGTGTGGCAAGTCGCAAGTGTGACAATAAACCAAACACATGCCTAAGATATTGTGGCATGACTAAGGTTAGGCATGGCAACCTTTGGCTAGGAACCTAACAGGCCCTAACAGTCCCACCGGACGGCATGAAGAACCCTCAACAGATTCGGTCTTGTGTCCAATGACGGTTTCGAATTCAAGAGCCAGAATAGATTGTGGATGTGCGTTTTGGTCCTATGATTTTTTTGAAATGGGTCCTAGGTTTTTGGTGACATCGCCATGCCGGTGAAACCGCATGGCGGTGCAAAATAGTAAGGATCACATGTCCATCTTCGTTGTGTGGTGTTGTCTCACTATGAGCGGAATTAGATGTGTTTCATAGTGGATCTTCGATTTGTATGACGTAAAATGTTGAGGGAAACATCTCCAATGCGTAGGAAAGCACATTTTTTTTCATTCATGTTGTACGAATATAATGCCATCTCTCTATTCCCATGGAGGGCACTTGTTGAGGTCCTGAAATAGACTTGATCAACTGTTGTAGTAGCAGTTTTAGTGGCGCGACCAAGACAAATTTTTTGCACTTCATTGGAGTGGTGAAGGTTGAACCTGACTTGACTAGGCAACAATTCCCATGTGTCCCCGAGAACGTTTTTCTTAGTATAAGAAGTACTTCCGGCTTGTCCTTTGTCATAAAAAAAGATTGGGCCACTTTGCCGCACCTTTGCTACAAATATTACTTCTTACTTGTTACGAATTATTTTGCTACAAAACTATCTATTGCCACTACTTATACACTTGCAAAAATACCTTGCCGAAAATCACTTGCCATTTCCTTCTCCTCCTCGTGAGGTTCGACACTCTTACTTATCGAAAGGACTACAATTGATCTCATATACTTGTGAGTCATCAAGACTCTTTTCCGGCGCTGTTGCCGGAGATTGAAGCGCCTTTGGTAAGGAAACAATTTTGTTACGTGCTGAAATTTACTACTACTTGTCACTATGGAAAGTAATCCTTTGAGGGGCTTGTTCGAGGTACCTTCACCTCAAACGGAAATAGTAAGACTACTCCTCAACCTACCGAATCTACTGAAAATGTTTATTATGAAATCCCTTTTGATATTCTAGAAAAATTGCAAGCTCATCCCTATCCAGGAGATGGAATGGTGCACCCTGATATGCACTTAATCTTTATAGATGAACTTTGTGGATTGTTTAAGCTTGCGGGTATAACTCATGATGGATTCAAGAAGAAATCATTCCCTTTATCTTTGGAGGAAAAAGCATGGTATGGTATTGGCTGTTGGATGGAGGTGGAGCATGGGACTCGAATCGGTTGAAACTAGAATTTCATCAGAAATTTTAACCTATGCATCTGGTTCATCGTGATCGGAGTTATATATATAATTTTTGGCCTCGTGAAGGAGAAAGTATGCTCAAGCTTGGCGGAGGCTTAAATACATCATACACACTTGCCCCAATCATGAGCTCTCGATAGGAATGATTATTAAAAACTTTTATGGTCGACTTTCTTATAATGATGAAACTATGCTTGATTCTTCCTCCGCTTGTTCTTTTATGAAGAAAAGTATTGAATTCAAATGGGATATTCTTGAGAGAATTAAAATCAACTTTGAAGATTGGGACATTGACAAAGGTAACGAGTCAGGTATAACTCTTGAGTATGATTGTGTTAAGTCTTTTATAGAGACCGATACTTTTCACAAGCTTAGTGCAAAATACAGACTTGTCTCTAAGATAGTAGATGCTTTCTATGAATCTTTTGCTAATCATGTTGATCTCCCTAAGGAGAAGTGGTTTAAATTTCATCAACTTATTGAAGAAAGTCATGAACCTATTATAGCAAAAACCGAAACTATTATTTATACTTCCAATCCGGTTGTACCTACCGCTTATATTGAGAAACCTCCTTTCCCTGATAGGATAAAAGAGCATGTTAAAGCAACAACTCTGATTCATAAGAGTAATGTTAAACCTCCCAGGCCATCTGAACAAATTAAAGTTGAACCTAATATTGCAATAGTTAAAGATCTCTTAGCTTATTATAGTGATGTGCATGTTTCATTCTGTAAAGAAGACACTAGGATTGCTAAACCAATTATTAATGAGCAAGATAAATTGGATAACAGCAAACCTATTGTTGGTATGCCTGTTCTTTCTGTTAAAATATGAGAACATTGTTATCATGCTCTATATGATATATGTGCTAGTATTACTGTTATTCCTTTCTCTTTATATTGCACCCGCTGAACTAGAAGATATTGATGTTACTATTAAACTTACAAATAGGGATACTATTTCACCTTTTGGGATTGTCAGAGTTGTTGAAGTCTCATGTGGTAAGATCAAATACCCTATTTGTTGGGGGATAATTGCCTATGCGCATATAATTTTTAATGAGCAAGGCTTCCCTAATCATATCCTCACTCACCATAACTTGTGGATTCCCGTTAATCCTTCTATAGTGTTTAATACTTTTCCTAAAATCATATTCATCACATCTTATCTCAGAATCTTGAGATTGTGTGTTTAATTTCTTCTGCTACTTCGTCTTAATTATAGGAATATTTCTGCATTTCCACAAGCCAATCTCATCCCTGCTAATACATGAAGTAGAGACTAGATACTTGGCAAAAAAAATCATACCTGACGACTCTGACAAACCTCCCTCCTCTGGTTTATCAGAATCCTCTTCAACCAGCAGCTAGAAGCGGTTGCCAGCCGGCGAGCATCCTACTGAGCTAGAGAGAGGGCCCGGAGGCGGGCCGACCGATGAGGGAAGCGAGGATAGCGGCGCGACAAAGTCACCTTCTGCTTCATGCACCTCCTTGGTGCCTTGTGATGTCTACTACACAACTTGTTCCTGTAGACTCGTGTTGGGCCTCCAACCGCAGAGTTTTGTAGGACCGTAGCAAATTTTCCTCAAGTGGATGACCTAAGGTTTATCAATCCGTGGGAGGCGTAGGATGAAGATGGTCTCTCTCAAACAACACTGCAACCAAATAATAAAAAGGTCTCTTGTGTCCCCAACACATCGAATACGATGGTAAATTGTAAAGGTGCACTAGTTCGACAAAGAGATGGTGATACAAGTGTAGTAATGATAGTAGATATTGATTTTTGTAATAGTAACAATAAAAAACAGCAAGGTAGCAAGTAACAAAGGTGAGCACAAACGGTATTGCGATGCTTGAAAATAAGGCCTAGGGTCCATACTTTCACTAGTGCAATCTCTCAACAATGCTAATATAATTGGATCACATAACCATCCCTCAACGTGAAATGAAGAATCACTCCAAAGTTCTTATCTAGCGGAGAACATAAGAAGAAATTATTTGTAGGGTACGAAACCACCTTAAAGTTATCCTTTCTGATCGATCTATCCAAGAGTTCATACTAAAATAACACCAAGTTATCCTTTTCGATCTATCTATCTAAGAGTTCGTACTAAAATAACACCATATGATATGCATCAACCAACTCTAATGTCACCACAAGTATCCATGAGTTAATTATATGATACACATCAAACAATTTCAGATTCGTAATACTCAATCCAACACAAAGAACCTCAAGGAGTGCCCCAAGATTTCTACCGGAGAAAGTAGGAAGAAAACATGCATCAATCCCTATGCATAGATTACCCCTATGTCACCTCGGGAATCCACGAGTTGAATGCCAAGACCGATACGTCTCCAACGTATCTACTTTTCCTAACACTTTTGCTCTTGTTTTGGACTCTTATTTGCATGATCCGAACGAAACTAACCCTGACTGGCATTGTTTTCAGCAGAACTACCATGGTGTGTTTTTTGTGCAGAAATAAAAGTTCTCATAGTGGAACGAATTTTTTTAGTACGAGAGCCACTAGAGAGGGGCCCCAGGGTGGCCATCCTCCACCAGGGCATGCCAGACCCCCCTGGGGCTGCCTTGTGGAGCGTGGCCACCTCGTGGACCCTCTGACCCTAATTCCAGCGCTATAAGTTCCTAAGTTTCAAGAAAAAAATCAAGGAGAAAGTTTCATCACGTTTCACGATACGAAGCCGCCGCCGCCTCCTGTTCTTCATCGAGAGGCCAGATCTGGAGCCTGTTTTGGGCTTCGGAGAGGGGAATCTTTGGTCTTCATCATCAACGACCCTTCTTCATCGCCAATTCCATGATGCTCCCCATCGGGACTAAGTAATTCCTTCGTAGGCTTGTTGGTCGGTGAGGAGTTGGATGAGATTCATCATGTAATCGAGTTAGTTTTGTTAGGGCATGATCCCTAGTATCCACTATGTTCTAAGATTGATGTTGCTATGACTTTGCCATGCTTAATCCTTGTCACTAGGGCCCGAGTGCCATGATTTCATATCTGAACCATTTATGTTATCATCGTTATATCTATGTTCTTGATCCGATCTTGCATAGTCATATGCACCGATTACGTGTTATGATCGTCAACCCAGGGGTGACAGAAATCGAATACTTCACGGTGATGACCGTAGTTTGAAGAGTTCATGTATTCACTACGTGCTAATGCTTTGTTCCGGTTATCCATTAAAAGGAGGCCTTAATATCTCTTAGCTTCCTTATGGACCCCGCAGCCACGGGAGGGTAGGAAAAAAGATGCCATGCATGTTCTTTTCCATAAGCACGTATGACTATATACGGAATACATGCCTATATTACATTAAGGAGCTGGAGCTAGTTCTGTGTCGCCCTAGGTTATGAATGTTATATGATGAATATCATCCAATGAATACACCGATCCAGTGCCTAGGAGTTTTCCACTTATTGCTCTCACTAAGTTACTACTACTGTTGTTACTATTGCACTTGCTACAAAATTATCACTGCTACTATTACCGATATTGTTACTACTGCTATCAAACTATCATATTACTGTGCCACCGATCACTTTGCTGTAGATATTTATCTCCAGGTGTGGTTAAACTCAACTACTAATGCTCTCAAATATTCTTTGGCTCCCCTTGTGTCGAATCTATAAATTTGGGTTGAATACTCTACCCTCGAAAACTATCGCGATCCCCTATACTTGTGGGTTATCAAGACCTTTTTCTGGTGTCGTTGCCGGGGAGCATAGCTATTTTTGTTGAGTCACTTGGGATTTATGTCAATCTATCATTATGAAGAATCTGAAGGATACTAAAACCAAGATTTCCCCCTCTACTACGAGGGGAGGTAAGGAACTGTCATCTAGCTCTACACTTGATTCACCTTCTGTTATGAGTAAGTTTGCAACACTACCACATGCTAGTAATCCTGATATTGATGATGCTACTTCTGCTATGAATGATGATTATGATGATGCTAGTACCATGCTTGATGATACTGTGCCATTAGGTAAATTTCTTGATGAACAAATTGCTAGAGCTAAAGAGAATGAAATTTTTGAAACTGATGAAACTGATGATTATGAAACACTTAAAAGGCCTAGCT
Organism: Hordeum marinum; assembly: GCA_022496015.1. Classification (NCBI taxonomy): domain Eukaryota; kingdom Viridiplantae; phylum Streptophyta; class Magnoliopsida; order Poales; family Poaceae; genus Hordeum; species Hordeum marinum. Next base: position 408,205,287 of record CM039672.1, on the reverse strand, counting down.
CTCCTAGATTTGAAATGCCTAAGATACCTGAAGGATATGCTTTGGATGGAGAAATAGCTAGAGATATTCTTGCTTGTAAGGATAGAGAAGATCCTAAGAAACTACTATGCAAGTATAAGGAAAAGACTTTGAATGCTAAAATGAAATGTGATCCTAAGTTTGCTACTTCACCTATCTTTGTTACCGATAAGGATTATGAATTCTCTGTCGACCCAAAGCGAATCACTTTGGTTGAATCCGATCCTTTTCATGTCTATGAAACTGAAAATGTGGTAGCACATCTTACTAAGCTGAATGATATAGCCACCTTATTTGCTCATGATGAGAAGACTCACTACTATTATATTCTCAAATTATTTATGTTCTCATTAAAGGGTGATGCTAAGATATGGTACAATACTCTTACTCCTGGTTGTGTGAGTAGTCCCGAGGATATGATTTACTACTTCTCTGGAAAAAAATCCTGCTCATAAGAGACAAGTTGCCTTGCAGGGAATATTTAACTTTGTGCACATTGAAGAAGAGAGTCTCCCACAAGCTTGGGGGAGGCTTCTCCAATTGCTTAATGCTTTGCCTGATCATCCTATTAAAAAATGAAATACTTGATATCTTCTACAACGGACTAACTGATGCTTCTAGGGACTTCCTAGATAGTTGTGCTGGTTGTGTTTTTAGGGAATGAACTGTTGAACAAGCTGAGGAACTATTGAATAATATATTGAAGAACTATGATGATTGTATTCTCCCTGAACGGCCAATTGAACCCACTCCAAAGAAGAGGGGTATCTTATTTCCCAGTCCTGAAGATATGCAAGAGGCAAAGAAATGTATGAAGGAAAGAGGTATTAAGGCCGAGGATGTTAAGAATTTACCACCTATTGAAGAAATTCATGGACTCAACACACCACCACCTCCATAGGTTGTAGAGGTAAATTCTTTATTAAATTTTGATGAAGGTGATATCCCTTACAATAAACATCCTAGGTAATGCTTATATGAGTTTCATAACTATATTATTAAACAAGAGCACATCAATGCAAATGTTTTGAAACAATTGAAATATGATTCTGATCTGATTGCTCGCTTGAGTGACTTGTTTTCTAGAATTAGTAATGATGTTAGAGGTATAGGAAAACATGCCTCTATGGTTCAAACTCAGTTAGAACAAGTTGCTAAATCTCAAAAAGAATTGCTTGATGAAATGAATAATAATATGAATGATCATGCTATTAGAGTAGTAATTAGAGGAGGTAGGATGACCCAACAACCTCTTTATCCTAAAGGTCATCCTAAAAGAATTGAACAAGACTCTCAAGGAATTAGTGTTGATACACCTAGGCCTTCTAAGAAGAAAAAGAAAAAGAAAAATGATAGGACTTTGCATGCCTCTAGTGAACCTAAGATAGAAAATCTCCTCATGATACTAATGATGTCTCTATTTCTGATGCTGAAACTCAATCTGGTAATGAACATCCACCTAGTGATAATGATAGTGATGTTCATGAGGATACCCAAACTAGTAATGATAAAGAACAAGATAATGATGTAGAAATAGAACCTGCTGTTGATCTTGATAACCCACAACGCAAAAATAAATGATATGAGAAAAAAGACTTTGTGGATAGAAAACATGGTAAACAAAGAGAACCATGGGTTTCTAAACCCATGCCTTTTCCACCTAAACCATCTAAGAAAAAGGATGATGAAGAATTTGAATGCTTTGCCGAACTGATTAGGCCAGTCTTTTGCGTACCCGTTTAACGAATATTTTAAAGATGCCTCGTTATGTTAAGTACATGAAAGACATCATAACTAATAAAAGAAAGATACCTAATGTTGAAATATCCACCATGTTTGCCAATTATTCTTATAAGGATGGAGTACCTAAAAAACTTGGAGATCCGGTAGTACCAACTATACCTTGCTCCATTATTTTTTTATGTTAAAACTGCTTTGTGTGATTTGGGAGCTGGTTTTAGTTTTATGCCTTTCTCTTTATATAAAAGACTTGACTTGAATAAACTCACACCTACTACAATATCATTGCAAATGGCCGATAAATCTATTGTCATACCTATCAGTATGTGTGAGGATGTGCCAATTGTTGTTGCAAATGTCACTATCTTAACGGACTTTGTTATTCTTGAGATGCCCGAGGATGACAACATGTCAATTATCCTTGGTAAATCCTTTTTGAATACTGCATGGGTTGTTATTGATTGCAATAAAAGAAGGGTCACTTTTCTATCAATGGTAATGAGCATACGGTGCACTTTCCGAAGTAACAATTCCAAGTGAATGGTGTGGATGTTATTAAAAATTCTTTGACACTCATTATTGGAAGCTTTCAATTATCTCTACCTACTATCAAAACGAAATATGATATTATTATGGTTGGAGATATGCCTATCCCCGTTGAGGTATCCTAGTATTTTACGAAAGTCCTTTGAATTCATGCTAATTGAAAGTGGTTGTTAATAAGACTTGAGCAACCTTATTAATGGATCATTTTCGAGAGGCATGAAGTTGATGAATTTAGCAGACACAACTCTCTGTATCTACTTTTTGTTTTTTGTTTTCTTAGTTTAATAAAATAAAATGCCATGTTTATCCCGCTTTCTGAAATTCCCGTGCAATAAAAAATGACCCAAAAATAAAAGTTCTCAGAATGTCCTAAAATTTTAACATGATTTTTTCCTGATTATTTATGAACTTCTGGAACAAATAACATGAGAGGGGGGTGCACCTGGTGGCCACCCTCCACCAGAGCGCGCCAGACCCCCTTGGCGTGACCTGATAGAGGGTGGGACCCACATGCCCCCCCACTTATCCCTTTAGCCCATGTCACCTCTTACCTCCACAAAACAATTCACCATTTCTCTCTCCCCGTGTCCTTGCTCAAGAACCCGTGGTTTTCAATCTCTTTGCTCGAAGCTCTATTTCCAAAACTGTTTTAGGGGATTGGTTCTTGGTATGTAACTCCCCCATTGCTCCAATTAGTTTTTGATTTAGTGGTTATTTTCATAATAATTAGCTACTCTTGGTGTTGTTGTAGATGAGCTTGCATATTGAATTCTTAGAGTTCTAAGTAGTTTGAATGCTTGACATGGCCTCTATGCATCCCTAGGAGTGGTTGCTATCAATGTTATTTAGTTTTGTTAACAAATTTTTGTGGACTTAAAATTTTTAGAATTTTATTTGTAGAAAATAAGATGAATTTCTTTAGGAAGTACTCCTCCAAGAAGAATGCTAAGGGAGTTATTGGGGAGTTGTCTGATAGTGACCTCTACATTCCGAGGAAGGAAGAAGTGCGTCCGTGTGAATGGCCACATACTCCCTTTATGGAGGAAGCCGATTTCTATCAAGAATTTTCTCAATTCATTGAAAATGCTGGGCTGATGAACTTCCTCGCAGATAAGTGTGACCAGTACCATATCCTCACAAATTCATTTGTGCAAAGTTTTAATTTCCTGAGTAGGAATAACCCTCCTGAGGTGCAGTTTAATCTATATGCTGAAAACTACAAGATACCATTCATTGACTTTTGCGAAATATGTTTGATTCCTTATGACGGGGAATTAAGAGAGCCTAGACCAGCAGAGTTTGAGGACTTTCTCCTTACTTTAATAGTGGGTGATGAAAGAGGCGTGTCAAAAGCCACTGTTACCAGTTTGTAGTTTCCTTTTGTGCACTACTTTGCTATATTCATTGCTAAGTGTTTGACTACTAAGGAAAAGGTCGGTGCACTCAGTGCCCTAGACCTCTCCATTCTACGACATGCATTATATAATGATCACACTTTTAGCTTAGGAGCACGACGCCTACACCTTAAGAAGAGTAAGGGCTAGATACATGGTGGCATTTATGCTACTCGCTTACCGAGTCATTTTGAAGTTCAGATACGCCCACATGATTATCTTTTGCCCAAGGTTTACCTAGATTATAGGTCGTTGCGGGACCATCACTTTATTGATAAAGCTGATCTATTTCATAATATTTGCTACAATTTGGTATTTAGTGTTGTAACCTGTGATGTTATCCCATTGCCTGCACCTGCCTTGTTTGATTCTGTTGCCAGGAACGGATATAGAATTATACGAGATGACATTATTGCCTACCGGAACAACCTAGCAGGAGTTGAGGAGGAACCCCAGGAGTGGGACGCTCAGGTGCCACCACCACCTAGTATTGACTCATACTATTATCCGGGCTACAGATGGTGATTACCAAGCTAGGACAAAAGCCTAAGCTTGGGGAGTACGTATTTCCATCGACATTACATTCATGTTCACACATTTCATTCCAGTTGTCGACGTCCACACTCTTTTATTGTATTATCCATGCTAGATTTATTTTTCTTGTTTTCTTCTTGTGTGTTTGAAAAACTTTGAGAAAATCCAAAAATACTTCTTGCTTGTTTTTGGTTTTTCTTTTCAGTTTAGTTAGTTGTAGTATTAAAAGAAAACCCCAAAATATTTCTCATTTCTTCTTTTGCTTGTTGGGAGTTCTCCCGTGTAAATAGTTTTTCTCGTTTTTGTTTTCCTTCTCTTATTTGCTTTCTTCAAGAAAAACTAAAAACTCCCCAAAAACCCAGTGTGTTTGTTTGAAATTCTCTTTCTTTTATCGAGTCATGCCAAGGAGGAGACACGATGAAAATGTTGAGTGGCTCTCATATGCATTATTGTTGATCTAATAAAGAGCCCATATTACCTTTTCTTCTCCTCTTGAATAATTTTTTTGCATATTCCAGCTTCGTCCACAACACTCTTGCACTATTATTATTTCCATATCATTCGATTGTGCAAGTGAAAGGCAATAATGACGATATTTGATGAATTGATTGTGGCAGAGAAAAGCGGGTATGAGCTCAACTTGTTCTTGTTTTTGTAAATATGTTTAACCTAGTATCCATGATTCAACATATTATGATTGAACATGTTTGCAATGACAATTAGAGATTATAGTTGCCCATGCCATGCTCAAGCAGCTAGGAGTGGATAATGATTAATCTTAGATGTCAACATGCATTAAAATGGTTGTGATGTAGTATGATGATATGGTATCCTCCTCTGAATGTTTCAAGTGGCTTGACTTGGCACATGTTCACGCATGTAGTTGAATCAAAACCATCATAGCCTTCATGATATTTATGTTCATGGTGTCCATATCCTACTCATGATAGCAGTCAATGTTTATTATTCGTAATGCATGTTTATGACCATATTTTTTCTCTAGCTGGCCGCTTCTTAATCTATTTGCTAGCCTTCACCTATACTAAATGGGAATTCTGCTTATGCATCAAAGCCTTAACCCAAAGTTATTCCAAATGAGTCCACCATATCTAGCTATATGCAGTATTACTCTGCCGTTCCAAGTAAATTTGCATGTGCCGCCTCTAAAATTTCAAATGAACATTTGTTTTGTGTGCCTGGAACGCTCATGGAGTAACAGGGGGTGGTCAGTATCTTCCATGTTAAGCGGGTTACTCTCATCATGAGTGTTTATTCACTTGTCCTTGCACGAGAAGGGCGATAATAGGGATTCCCAGTCCCGAAATCAAAAGAAATGCAAATAGTTAAACAAAAAACCCCTAGGAATGTTGTTGGTTTGGACGGTACCTGTGGATCCGGCTCACCGTGTAGTGTGTTTGTTGGTGGAGGGGGAGTAAACCTTTACTTTTACCGCTTGGGAAACGCCGCTATTTTGTTTAACATGGAAGATATTGATAGCTCTTGGCCGTAACATTTACAAGAAGGGCGTGCCTCTCAAAATTATACTTATCTCTTATTTAATCCTTGAGCTCTGGCATCTCTGCAAATCCCTGCTTCCTTCTACGAAGGGACAATCTATTTACTTTAATGTTGAGTCATCACCTTCTAAAATAAGCACAAGATATGAGAGCACTATTGTCATCCTCATGCATTGCGTATAGTGAATGTTGGATGCATCATGACTGGATCTTTTCCACCATGAATTACAATGTTTAGTCGCTACTAGAACTTTGGAGGTGCTCTGCATTTATATTTTGCGGTCTCAGAAAGGGCTAGCGAGATACCGCTATTGTCATATTATATCATGATTTTTTTGACAAATGTTTGCACTTGAGATATCTTATTATTGCTCGCTAGTTGCTTGCATCATTGATATGAGTTAATATAATCTTTAATAGTTATTGTTGACATGGTTAGTCATAATCATTGCTGAAAACCTGGGTGCTACTTAAGCATATGTATGTAAACAAGAATAAAAGAGTTCGTAAAAGTTTTTTCTTTCTCACTTTCAGTTTGTCAGCTGAATTGCTTGAGGACAAGCAAGGGATTAAGCTTTGGGGAGTTGACACATTTCCAACGTATCTACTTTTCCTAACACTTTTGCTCTTGTTTTGGACTCTAATTTGCATGATTTGAATGAAACTAACCCGGATTGATGCTGTTTTCAACAGAACTACCATGGTGTTGTTTTTTGTGTAGAAATAAAACTTCTCGGAATGTAACGAAATTGTTTGGAGAACTATTTTGGAATATATGAGGAATATTGGAGCCAGGAGCCACCAGAGAGGGGCCCTAGGGTGGCCACCCTCCACCAAGGCACTCTAGACCCCCCTGGCACGGCCTGGTGGAGCGTGCCCACCTTGTGGGCCCTCTAACCCTAATTCTAGCGCTATAAATTCCTAAAGTTCAAGAAAAAATCAGGGAGAAAGTTTCATCGCGTTTCACGATACGGAGCCACCGCCACCTCCTGTTCTTCATCGAGAGGCCAGATCTGGAACCCGTTTGGGGCTCCGGAGAGGGGAATCTTCGGTCTTCATCATCAACAACCCTTCTCCATCGCCAATTCCAGATGCTCCCCACCGAGAGTGAGTAATTCCTTCGTAGGATTGCTGGTTGGTGTGGTTGGATGAGATTCATCCTGTAATCAAGTTAGTTTTGTTAGGGCTTCATCCCTAGTATCCACTACATTCTAAAATTGATGTTGCTATGACTTTGCCATGCTTAATGCTTGTCACTAGGGCCCGAGTGCCATGATTTCAGATCTGAACCGTTTATGTTATCATCATTATATCTATGTTCTTGATCCGATCTTGCCTAGTCATATGCACCTATTACGTGTTATGATCTATCAACCCATGGGTGACAGAAATCGGAATACTTCACGGTGATGACCGTAGTTTGAGGAGTTCATGTATTCACTATGTGCTAATGCTTTGTTCCGGTTCTCTATTAAAAGGATGCCTTGATATCTCTTAGTTTCCTTATGGACCCCGCTGCCACAGGAGGGTAGGACAAAAGATGTCATGCAAGTTCTTTTCCATAAGCACATACGACTATATACGAAATACATGCCTATATTACATAGACGAACTGGAGCTAGTTTTGTGTTGCCATAGGTCATGACTGTTATATGATGAATATCATCCAACGAATACACCGATCCAGTGCCTATGAGTTCTCCACTTATTGTTCTCGCTAAGTTACTACTACCGCTGTTACTATTGCACTTGCTACAAATCTATCACTGCTACTATTACCGCTACTGTTACTGTTACTACTGCTATCAAACTATCATATTACTATGATACTTAGGGATGGCAATGGGGACAATCCCCTATGGGGATACCTAGAACATCCCCATCCCCATCTATTCCCCATACCCCCATCCCCATCCCTGTTTACATGACTGGGGATGAAATTTCCCCATACCCATGCCCCACGAGGGAACGAGGCCCCATTAGGGTCCCCATCCCCATGAAGAAATGATCATATACATAATATGACAGAATATAATCAAGATATATACATGGTGTTGTCCTTGTTCTACTAATACCGATCTTGGTCATACTAACTTCTTGGTCATGGTGGCGGTTGAGGTGAGGATGTCAGGTAAGTTTAAGGTTTTCGTCATTTTTTTGTTTTTGCAAGTTTGTTTGTAAATATTTGAAGCTTGACCACAATGTCACAGTTAAAAAGTGGGCCCCTGATGGGTATTGGGTCTGGGGAATAGGATCTCATCCCCATCCCCGTTGTACCCTATGGGGAATAAATTGGTTCGGTAAATATCCCCATGGGGAAGTTTTTCGCCCATCCCCATCCCCTAATAGATGAAATCCCCATGGGTTTGACGGGTATGGGGCCCCATTGCCATCCCTAGTGATACTGATCACATTGATGCAGATATTTATCTCCAGGTGTGGTTGAATTGACAACTCAACTGCTAATACCCTCATTCTTTGGCCCCCCTTGTGTCGAATCTATAAATTTGGGTTGAATACTCTACCCTCGAAAACTGTTGTGATCCCCTATACTTGTGGGTTATCAAAGACATAGATCAAGTGCTCTCAAATCCATAAAAGTATTCAATCTGGTAAAACGAAATCTCAATGGGAAAAACGAAATCTCAATGGGAAAACTCAATTCATCATAACAAGATAGAGAGGGGAAAACACCATACGATCCAACTATATTAACAAAGCCCGCAATACACCAAGATCATGCCAAATCAAGAACACGAGAAAGAGAGAGAGAGATTAAACACATAGCTACTGGTACAAACCCTCAGCCCCGAGGGTGGACTACTTCCTCCTCATCATGAAGACCATAGGGATGATGAAGATGGCCTCCGGTGATGATTTCCCCCTCTAGCAGGGTGCCGGAACGGGGTCTAGATTGTTTTTTCGTGGCTACAGAGGCTTGCAGCGGCAGAACTTTTGATCTAGGGTTATTTTTGGTGGTTTCTGAATATAGAGGATTTCTGGGCATCGGTTTCATGCGAAGATGGGCCACGAGGAGCCCACAAGACACCAATGATAACCCACAAGTATAGGGGATCAGTTGTAGCCTCTTTCGGTAAGTAAGAGTGTCGAACCCAACGAGGAGATAAAGGTAGAACAAATATTCCCTCAAGTTCTATCGACCATCGATACAACTCTACGCACGCTTAACGTTCACTTTACCTAGAACTAGTATGAAACTAGAAGTACTTTGTAGGTGTAACGAGATAGGTTTGTAAGATAATAAGGAGCACATAAATAAAAACTAGGGGCTGCTAAGATAAAGAAACAACTAAGTTAGTCTTAGTAGAGAGCTTTTTGTCACAATAAAGTTATTTGTCCCTAGGCAATTGATAACTAGACCAATAATCATTATTGCAATTTTATATGAGGAGAGGCATAAGCTAACATACTTTCTCTACTTGGATCATATGCACTTATGATTGGAACTCTAGCAAGCATCCGCAACTACTAAATATCATTAAGGTAAAACCCAACCATAGCATTATAAGGTATCAAGTCCTCTTTACTCCCATATGCAACAACCCACCTACTCGGGTTTATGCTTCTTTCACTCAAGCAACCCACCATAGGCAAATCATGAACACATTGCAACACCCTACAACGAGTATCCCTCACGCTTGCGTGACACGGAGAGAACCATAGGACAGCACCAATAATAAAACATGCAACTCAAACCAATCATGATCATCAATCAACCCATAGGACAAAACGGATCTACTCAAACATCATAGGATAGCCATACATCACTGGGAAATAATATATAGCATTGAGCACCATGTTTAAGTAGAGATTACGGAGGGGATAAGGGGTGTTACACTGCTGCATAGAGGGGTAGAGAGTTGGTGATGATGGCAGCGACGTTGTTTGTGTAGATCTTCGTCACGATGACGGCCCCGGCGATGTTCCGGTGCCACCGGGAGAGAGGGGGAGAGAGCCCCCCTCCTTCTTATTCTTCCTTGGCCTCTCCCCTATATGGGAGGAGGGTTTGCCCTTTGGTCCATGGCCTCCATGGCGGCAGAGGGGCGAGAGCCCCTCCGAGATTGGATCTCTCTCTCTCTCTCTCTCTCTCCGTTTCCTTCTGTTTCTTCGCTCCCAGATTCTGGCCTTTAACCGTTCCTTAAATATCCAGAGATCCGTAACTCCGATCGGGCTGAAATTTTGAGGGGATTTTTATTACAAAAATATCTTACTTATGGTAAAAGGAAATATCCAACCGCCTTAAGGGGTGACCACAAAGGCCTAGGGAGCAGCTAGGGGGGTAGGCCGCGCCACCCTGGCTTGGTGGTCACCTCGGGCATCGTCTCACGTTGATTCTTTTCCCCAAAAATCACATCATCGGTGCACTAGTGTTTTGGGGCCATCTAGTACCCCTTTACTCGTGCACGGGCAGTGGTAGCTGCCTGGGCGACAGGACCTAGCGAAGACTTACCAAGCACCAGCACAGAAGACTCAAGACTACCGGCAAACCTTGCCACGAGGGCCAACGAGCCTCCAGGCCCCCGACAAGGCGAGGTCCCGGCAAGGCGAGGCCCCGACAAGCACCGCCACCAAATAGGGCAGGTGTCGATCCACCTGGACGCGTGTCATGGCGTCGACATTGGAGGGAGCTAAGCGGAGCCGATGGGACGGCCCCCGTCCCGTCCCACTGACGGACTGAGGCCCCTGACGGTATGTTTAATGCTCTTGTCCTACTCCGTCAAGGTTAGGTATGATAGCACTGTAGCAGCACTGTGTGTCCCGTGTGCGTACTGTACGCCACTGTTGGGATTCCCTTAAGTATAAAAGGAGGCCCAGGGCGTTACAGAAAAGGACTTTTGAACTTTCAATCTTTGGACTCTTTGGGCTTTGGAGCTTTCAAAGAGTTAGGCAGTTAACAACCGCCAAGTTCATGTAGCAGCCATTCATGGCGCTCTTGTAGCTCGAACCCTAGAACAAGAACAATACAACCAAGCAGGAGTAGGGTTTTACGCATCCGTGCGGCCCGAACCTGGGTAAAAAATGCCCCACGTGCAGCTCATCAGACCGGCTCTTTGTGCCAGCTCGCCCCCTTGCCGAACTGAAAGGGGCCCCCGCGGTCCCATAGGTGTTCGTTCCCCACGACATCTTTGGCGCGCCAGGTAGGGGGCGTGTAAGAGGTTCTACGAACCCGTTCTAGTGATCTGCACCCCAGCTTCATTGTCGCCATGGCCCCCAAGAAGAAGGGCCTGACTGCAGTTGGTCCATCCGCGTTCGCCATTCTTGTATCTGCACACACAAGAGACGACATGGACGCAGGTGGAGGAGGAGGAGGAGGTGGAGGTTCGGAACTTCTGTGACGTTCTGGTGACCAAGGCCAAGCAAGCGGCAACACGCATCGTGGAGACGCCCATGACGACAGTGGGAACCCCCACGCACCTGGGTCTTAGGATAGAGCGGTACTTCCTGCGGGTGGTATGGCGAACTCCGAGGGCGCCCACGCCGGCGCTTACGCCGCGACCTTCTCAGTACGCGCGCAAAGAGTTGCGCCACAGCGCCCGCAGTTCTCTGCATCCCCATGGAAAGGCTCCTGCGCACCATTCCCAAGATGCACGGGACCAGCACACGAGCGGGAGTGGCATGCCGATGCAGGACCGCGGAGGTGCTCCTTCTAACACGGTTAGGAGTCAGAGCACCTCGCGTTCCTTGCGCCGCTCGATGTCGTCCACGACCTCGGCGCACTCGCCTCCGCGACAGCATCGTCGGTTGCCGACCCGATGGACTGACGCCCACGATGATCACTGGACGGTGTCGTCTGACTTGCGGACGCGTCGTGACCAGCATCATGTTTTTCGGGAACGTGGCAAAGAGGACGCTCGAACCGTGATCGAGCAGCGACGGGAAGCACGCCTCCAGTCGGACAGGCGCGCGGGACACACCATAGAGAAGTCTGCGCCGGGGTACCCTGTCAGCCTACCTTACGAGGTGGGTTGTCCAGCGTTTACCCCCGAGCTGCGACAAGTCCAGGGGCCGAACACCCGCACGTTCAAACGAGAAGTCCCGGAGAAATACGATGACAAGACCCATCCGTTAGAGTTCCTGATCGTCTACACCATCGTGGTGCAGGCTGCCGGGGTCCGCGATGACAAGATATTGTCTAACTACTTCCCGTTGGTGCTTAAGCCCAACGTCAGATCATGGCTGATGCACTTGCCGGAGAGATCCATCGCCTCCTGGGCAGACCTGTGTCACGAATACATTGGCGCCTTCATTGGGGGTCATCAAGCTCTTGTCCAGGAGAGCGACCTGCACATCATCCCCCAGAAGGAAGGCGAAACTCTGTGCAAGTATATCCAGAGGTTCACCCGCGTGCACCACAACATCCCAAACGTTCACCCTGTCGCCGTTATCAGCGCGTTCCATCAGACGTGCGCAACCACAGGATATAGGAAGAGCTGGTGATGAACAGAGTCAGGGACGTCGCTGAGCTTTATGCTTTGGCAGACAAATGCGCTCGTGCTGAAGAAGGAAGAACACTCCTCGGCGAGAATGCTGGTGCGGAGGTCGACTCTAACGACGAAGACACCGCTTCCCCAGCAAAGAAGGGCCGGCAGCAGAACAACAAGCGCAAGGGAAAAACCGTGCTAGCCGTTGAAGGATCCGACAACCCTGGCCCCGCCAAGAAAGGCAAGGTCGATGACCCCGGCAAGGATGTTGCCGGGTGCGCCTCCTGCCATGCTCTGGTGGCTGCCGGCAAGCCAGGAGACTCCAGCAAGCAGTACTCCAAGATCCATCACACCAAAGGCCACGACCTCCAAGACTGCCGGCAAGTTGAGCAGCTTGCCGAGAAGCAGAGGGCTGAATATGAAAGGCGCGACAAGGAGAAGGGTCAGGATGGTGCTGAGGGGTCCGACAAGAAGCGTGTTGGCTGAGGAGGTCGCCGCGACTAGCCCAAGCAATAGAAGGATCGACCCGCCCGCGGCCGCGACAAGCAAGAGGGAGATGATGATGACGTCAAAGAGGACGACGAGTCTAGTGAGCATGAGTTTCAGAAAGCTACGGAGGCAATGTGCATAGAAGGAGGAGCCTCGTCGCATTCCTCTCACCGCCAACTTAAACAGTGGGCACACGAGGTTAATGCAGCAGAGCCCTCTATCGGCACACAAAAACCTTTGAAATGGTCCAACACTCCTATCATCTTCGACATCGAAGATCACCCTGGTCGCGTAACCACGGTCGGGTGCCTGCCATTGTTGGTCTCGCCAACAATCCGCAACCTCAAGGTGATGAAGATGTTAGTCAACAACGGAGCCAGCCTGAACCTAATATCGCCCGATGCCATTCAGAGGCTGCAGATTCCCGACAAAGATCTCAAGCCAACATGTGCTTTCCAAGGGGTCAATTCTGGAAGGACTCAGCCGAAAGGCGAGGTCACGCTACCGATGACGTTCGGCAGCGCTATCAACTTCAGAACAGAGAAGATTGTCTTTGACGTTGCTGAGATCTCGTTACCGTACAACGGTATTCTCGAGCGTCCGGCACTGGCCAAGTTCATGATGGCCACCCACTTCACTTACAACATGCTGAAGAAGCCCGGAACGATGAGCGTCATTACAATCCACTCCGACAAGAAGAGCGCGCTTATCTGCGCTGACCAACTCTACCGGGGCACAATTGCAGCACCGACCGCCAAGGCGCTTGCTCCTGCCACTAAAACCCGCGGGGGGATAAGATCGGCAAGGCCTCTAGCGCACATTCTGGCAGGCGCACCTCTACGGAGTGTTGCGCTACTGTTGACGATGTGCCAGAGAGCTCCACTGGCAAGAGCAAGAAGTCCAAGGCAGCTCTGCCAGAAACCAAGAAGGTACCCGCCAAGGAGGATGGCACGGGGGGGGACTTTTACCATAAGTTCCACCCTTGATGAAAAATAGGAAAGCACGCTCGTCACCTTCCTGTGGGTGAATATCGATGTGTTTGCATGGCAACCATCTGATATCCCCGGTGTTCCCAGGAAGGTGATTGAGCACCACCTTGCCGTCTGTTTGCATGCGCGGCCCATCAAGCAGAAGGTTTGGAAGAATGCTTTGGAGTGGCAACAATTTATTGCTTAAGAGATCAAGAAGTTGGAGGCGGCTGGTCTGATCAGAGGAGTACTCCATCCTACGTGGTTGGCCAATCCAGTCGTGGTGCGCAAGGCGAATGGGAAGTGGAGGCTATGCACTGATTTCATGGACATCAACAAGGCTTGCCCCAAAGATCCTTTTCCCTTGCCGTGCATTGACCAGATTGTGGACTCCATCGCCGGCTGCAACTTGTTGTCTTTCGTTGATGCCTATTCCGGTTATCATCAGATCTTTATGGCCAAGGAAGACGAAGAGAAGACCACGTTTATCACCCCATTTGGTACGTACTGCTTTTTGCGTATGCCTTTCGGGTTGAAAAGCGCTGGTTCTACCTTTGCGAGAGTGGTCCAGATAGGTTTTGAGCCCCAGCTGCATAGAAATATGGAGACTTATATGGATGATATAGTGGTCAAAACCAAGGACAAGGTCACGCTCATCGTGGACCTAGAAGTGACGGTCGCCAATCTGCACAAGATCAACATGAAGCTCAATCCAGAGAAATGTGTGTTTGGCGTCCCATCTGGCAAGCTTCTCAGGTTCTTTGTGTCTCAACACGGAATCGAAGCGAATCCCGACAAGATCAAAGCATTTGAGCAGATTGAGATACCAAGACGAGTCAAAGACGTGCGATGCCTTGCCGACTGTGTTGCTGCTCTGAGTAGGTTCATCTCAAAGTCTTCTGAGCGCGCCCTGCCCTTTTTCAAAATCTTGAAGAAGGCAGGTCCAATGAAATGGACTCCGGAAGCGAAGGCAGCGCTACAGGATTTGAAGAAGTACCTTTCCTCTCCGCCAGTCCTAGTCGCGCCAAAACCACAAGAGCCGTTGCTGCTGTACTTGGCGGCAACGAATCAAGTGGTGAGTGCTGCATTAGTGGCTAAAAGAGAGGTTGCGAAGAAGCAGCGGCAGCGGCAGAGGCGCCAAGCAATGAGCCAGGACAACCTTTGGCAGGGTCTGGTGCCGGCAAGGAAGGATCTGCGCAATTGAAAGAGATAGTTCAAAAGAAGAAAGTGGTGCAGCGACCAGTCTATTTTATCAACTCCTTGTTACATGGGGCTAGATCAAGGTATTCTGGCATGCAAAAGTTGCTCTTCGGCCTTCTTATGGCCTCGAGGTAGCTGCGCCATTACTTCCAAGCACATGAGATCAGCGTTGTCACCTGCTTCCCACTACAACGGATATTGAGGAACCCAAAAGCTACCGGCAGGATTGTGGAGTGGGTTGTGGAACTATCAAGCTTTGGTCTAAAGTTTGAAAGCACTTCAACCATTTAGAGTAGGGCCTTGGCGGAGTTCATTGCGGAATGGACCCCGACACCCGATGAAGAGATCCCAGAGTCAACTCTCCCCGTCGAGGAGACTGATTGAGAGTGGATCATGTATTTTGATGGAGCTTTCTCGCTACAAGGCGCTAGTGCTGGAGTGCTGCTTGTCGCACCCACCAGATAGCACCTTGATACGTCCATTTTGCATCATATTTTCGTGCTATTATTTATAATGTTTTTATCCATAATAATGCTTTTTGGAGTAATTCTAATGCCTTTTCTCTCATAATTTTCAAGGAACACACCAAGAGGGAGAATTCCGGCAGCTAGAAATCTGGACCTGGAAAAGCTACGCCAGGCTACCTATTCTGCACAACTCCAAACAAGCTGAAACTTCACGGACATTCTTTATGGATTATTTAAGAATTATTGGAGCAAATAACTACCAGAGGGGCCCCACCAGGTGGGCACAACCCACCTGGGCGCGCCAGGGAGCCCAGGCACACTAGGGTGGGTTGTGCCCTCCTCGGCCCACCTCCGGTGCCCATCTCCTGGTATATAAGTCATTCTAACCTAGAAAAAATAAGAGGAAGGATTTCGGGATGAAACGCCGCCGCCTCGAGGCAGAACTTGGGTAGGAGCACTTTTGCCCTCCGGCAGAGCGATTTAGCCGGAGGAACTTCCCTCCCAGAGGGGGAAATCATCGTCATCATCATCACCAATAACTCTCCCATCTTGGGGAGGGCAATCTTCATCAACATCTTCAACAACACCAACTCCTCTCAAACCCTAGTTCATCTCTTGAGTTCAATCTTGTTATCGGAACTATAGATTGGTGCTTGTGGGTGACTAGTAGTGTTGATTACGTCTTGTAGTTGATCACTATATGGTTTATTTGGTGGAAGATTATATGTTCAGATCCATTATGCTATTTAATACCCCTCTGATCTTGAGCATGATTATTATTTGTGAGTAGTTACTTTTGTTCTTGAGGTCACGGGAGAAATCATGTTGCAAGTAATCAAGTGAATTTGATATGTTTTCGATATTTTGATAGTATGTATGTTGTGATTCCCTTAGTGGTGTCATGTGAACGTCGACTACATGACACTTCACCATATTTGGGCCTAAGGGAATGCATTGTGGAGTATCAATTAGATGATGGGTTGCGAGAGTGACAGAAGCTTAAACCCCAGTTTATGCGCTATTCCGTAAGGGACTGATTGGATCCAAAAGTTTAATGCTATGGTTAAAAATTTATTCTTAATACTTTTCTCGTAGTTGCGGATGCTTGCGGGAGGGTTAATCATAAGTAGGAGGTTTTGTCAAGTAAGAGCATCACCTAAGCACCGGTCCACCCACATATCAAATTATCAAAGTACCGAACACGAATTAAACCAACATGATGAAAGTGACTAGATGAAATTCCCGTGTACCCTCAAGAACGCTTTGCTAATCATAAGAGACCGCTTTGGCCTATCCTTTGCCTCAAAAGGATTGGGCTACCTTGGTACACTTTTATTACTATATTTTTTACTTGTTCGTTACAAATTATCTTGCTATCAAACTACTTCGCTACTTACAATTTCAGCACTTGCAGACATTACCTTACTAAAAACTACTTGTCATTTCCTTCTGCTCCTCGTTGGGTTCGACACTCCTACTTATCGAAAAGAGCTACAATTGATCCCCTATACTTGTGGGTCATCAAGGCTATTTTCTGGCGCCGTTGCCGGGGAGTGAAGCGCCTTTGGTTAGTGGAATTTGGTAAGGAAAGATTTATATAGTGTGCTGAAATTTATTGTCACTTGTTACTATGGAAAACAATCCTTTGAGGAGTTTGTTCGGGGTATCTTCACCTCGTTTGGAACCACAATTAGCTACCCCTCAACCTACTACACCAACTGAAAATATTGAATATGAAATTCTTTCGGGTATGATAGAACAACTGCTAGCTAATCCTTATGCAGGAGATGGAATTGAACATCCTGATATGCACTTGATATATGTGGAACAAATTTGTGGATTGTTTAAGCTTGCAGGTTTACCCAGGGATCAAGTTATGAAAAAGGTTTTCGCTTTATCTTTGAAGGGAAAAGCATTGGCATGGTATAGGCTATCCGATGATATTGGATCATGGAATTGGAATCGTTTGAAATTGGAGTTCCACCAGAAATTTTATCCCATGCATCTAGTTTATCGTGATCAGAATTATATATATAATTTTTGGCCTCGTGAAGGACAAGTATAGCTCTAGCTTGGGGGAGGCTTAAGTTAATGTTATATTCATGCCCCAATCATGAGCTCTCAAGAGAAATTATTATCCAGAATTTTTATGCTCGGCTTTCTCGTAATGATCAAACCATGCTTGATACTTCTTGTGTTGGTTCTTTTATGAAGAAGACTATTGAATTATGGTGGGATCTTTTGCAAAGAATTAAACGCAACTCTGAAGATTGGGAACTCGACGAAGGTAAAGAGTCAGGTATTAAACTTAAGTATGATTGTGTTAAATCTTTTATGGATACCGATGCTTTTCAAAAGTTTAGCACTAAATATGGACTTGACTCTGAGATAGTAGCCTCCTTTTGTGAATCATTTGCTACTCATGTTGAACTCCCTAAGGAGAAGTGGTTTAAATAGCACCCACCTATTAAAGAAGAAATTAAGAAACCAGCACCAGTTAAAGAAGAAACTATACTCTATAATGTTGATCTAGTTGTTCCTTCTGCTTATATAGACAAACCACCTTTCCCTGATAGGATAAAGGAACATGCTAAAGTTTCAACTGTGGTTAACAAAAGCTATATTAGAACACCTAAACCTAAAGAACAAATCAAAGTAGAACCTAGCATTGCTATGGTTAAAGATCTCTTGGAAGAAGATATTGATGGGCATGTCATTTACTTTTCTGAAGAAGCTGCTAGAATTGCTAAACCTGATAGAAAAGATAACCATAGACCTGTTGTGGGCATGCTTGTTATTTCAGTTAAAATAGGAGATCACTGTTATCATGGTTTATGTGATATGGGTGCTAGTGTGAGTGCTATTCCTTACACTTTATATGAAGAGATTATGAAAGACATAGCACCTGCTGAGATAGAGGAAATAGATGTTACTATTAAACTTGCTAATAGAGACACTATATCACCATTTGGGATTATTAGAGATGTTGAAGTCTTGTGTGGGAAAATAAAATACCATACTGATTTTCTTGTTCTTGGTTCCCCACAAGATGACTTCTGTCCCATTATATTTGGTAGACCTTTCTTGAACACAGTTAATGGTAAGATAGATTGTAAGAAACAAACTTTGGGAGTTAGCTTTGGTGATGAGTCTCATGAGTTTATTTTTCCCAAGTTTAGTAGAAATCATCATGAAACAGAATTGCCTAGTAAAGATGAATTAATTGGTCTTGCTTCTATTGCTGTACCACCTACTGATCCTTTAGAACAATATCTGCTAGACCATGAAAATGATTTACATATGCATGAAAGAAATGAAATAGATAAAGTTTTTTTTGAACAACGTCCTCTGCTTAAACACAATTTACCTATTGAAACTCTTGGAGGTCCTCCTCCACCTAAAGGTAATCCTGTGTTTGAATTAAAACAATTGCCAGACACTTTGAAATATGCTTATATTGACAAAAAGAAGATATATCCTGTTATTATCAGTGCTAACCTTTCAGAACATGAAGAAGGAAGATTATTGAAAGTTCTAAGGAAGCATCCGGCTGCTATTGGATATACTCTTGATGATTTAAAGGGCATTAGTCCCACTCTATGTCAGCACAAAATCAATATGGAACCTGATGCTAAACCAGTTGTTGATCACCAACGTCGGTTAAACCCGAAGATGAAAGAGGTGGTAAGAACGGAAATATTAAAACTTCTAGAAGTAGGTATAATCTATCCTATAGCTGATAGTAGATGGGTAAGTCCTGTTCATTGTGTTCCTAAGAAAGGAGGTATTACTGTTGTTCCTAATGATAAAAATGAACTTATTCCACAAAGAATTGTTATAGGCTATAGAATGGTAACTGATTTTAGAAAATTAAACAAAGCAACTAGAAAAGATCATTACCGTTTTCCTTTTATTGATAAAATGCTTGAAAGATTATCTAAGCACACACACTTTTGTTTCCTTGATGGATATTCTGGCTTTTCACAAATACCTGTATCACAACCTAATCAAGAAAATACCACTTTTACTTGTCCTTTTGGAACATATGCTTATAGAAGTATGCCTTTTGGTTTACGTAATGCACCTGCTACCTTTCAATGATGCATGATGGCTATATTCTCTGATTTTTTTGAAAATATTGTTGAGGTTTTCATGGATGACTTCTCTGTTTATGGGAAGTCTATTGATGATTGTTTAAGCAATCTTGAGCGAGTTTTGCAGACATGTGAACAAACAAATCTTGCCTTGAATTGGGAGAAGTTCCACTTTATGGTTAATGAAGGCATTGCCTTGGGTCATAAAATTTCTGAAAGAGGTATTGAAGTGGACCAAGCTAAGATTGATGCAATTGAGAAAATGCCATGTCCTCAAGATATAAAAGGTATTCGTAGTTTCTTAGGTCATGCTGGTTTCTATAGGAGATTTATCAAAGACTTTTCTAAAATTTCTAGGCCTCTTACTAATATCTTGCAAAAGGATATCCCTTTTGTTTTTGATGATGACTGTCTAGAAGCCTTTGAAACACTCAAGAAAGCCTTAATTACTGCACCTATTGTTCAACCACCTGACTAGAACTTGCCTTTTGAAATTATGTGTGATGCTAGTGATTATGTTGTTGGTGCTGTTCTAGGACAAAGAGTTGATACGAAATTGAATGTTATTCATTATGCTAGTAAAACTCTAGACAGTGCTCAAAGAAATTATGCTACTACTGAAAAAGAATTCTTAGCAGTTGTATTTGCTTGTGATAAATTTAGACCTTATATTGTTGATTCCAAAGTAACTGTTCACACAGACCATGCTGCTATTAAATATCTTATGGAAAAGACAGATGCTAAACCTAGACTTATTCGTTGGGTTCTCTTGAACACGAATTTGATTTACAAATCATTGATAGAAAAGGAGCTGAGAACCCCGTAGCTTATAACTTGTCTAGGCTTGAAAATGTGCTTGATGGCCCACTACCTATTTATGATAGTTTTCCTGATGAGCAGTTAGCTGCAATAAATGTTGCTAATAGTACTCCTTGGTATGCTGCTAATTACATTGTTGCTAAATATTTCCACCTATCTTTACTTACCAACAAAAGAAAAAAAATCTTCTATGATTTAAGACATTACTTTTGGGATGACCCACATCTTTATAAAGAAGGAGTAGATGGTATTATTAGACATTGTGTACCTGAGCATGAACAGGGACAAATCCTATGGAAGTGTCACTCCAAGGCTTATGGAGGGCATCATGCTGGAGATAGAACTTCTCATAAGGTATTGCAATCTGGATTTTATTGGCCTACCCTCTTCAAGGATGCCCGTAAGTATGTGTCATCTTGCGATGAATGTCAAAGAATAGGTAATATCGGTAAGCATCAAGAAATGCCTATGAATTATTCACTTGCTATTGAACCATTTGATGTTTGAGGATTTGATTACATGGGACCATTTCCTTCCTCTAATGGGTATACACATATATTGGTTGCTGTTGATTATGTTACTAAATGGGTAGAAGCTATTCCAACCAGTAGTGCCGATCACAACACCTCGATTAAAATGCTTAAGGAAGTTATTTTCCCAAGGTTTGGAGTCCCTAGATATTTAATGACTGATGGTGGTTCACACTTTATTCATGGTACTTTCTGCCAAATACTTGCCAAGTATGATGTTAACCATAGAATTGCATCACCCTATCATCCTCAGTCTAGTGGTCAAGTTGAACTTAGCAATAGAGAATGAAAATTAATTTTGCAAAAGACTGTCAATAGGTCTAGGAAGAATTCGTCTAAGAAATTAGATGATGCACTTTGGGCTTAAAGAATAGCTTATAAAAATCCTATGGGTATGTCTCCTTATAAAATGGTTTATGGAAAAGCTTGTAATTTGCCTCTTGAGTTAGAACATGAAGCATTTTGGGGAGTTAAAGAGCTCAATTATGATTTCAAACTTGCCGGTGAGAAGAGGTTATTTGATATTAGCTCATTAGATGAATGGAGAACCCAAGCTTATGAAAATGCAAAATTATTCAAAGAAAAAGTCAAAATATGGCATGACAAAAGAATTCAAAAGCGTGAGTTTAAAGTCGGAGAATATGTTCTTTTGTACAACTCTCGTTTTAGATTTTTTGTAGGGAAGCTCGTGTCGAAATGGGAAGGCCCGTATGTCATCGAGGAGGTTTACCGGTCTGGTGCCATCAAAATAAATAATTCCGAAGGTACTAACCCGAAGGTTGTCAATGGACAACGAATAAAGCATTATATCTCAGGTACGCCTATTAATGTTGGAAGCAATATTATCCAAACTTTGACACCGGAAGAACACATAAAAGAGTCCTTCCGGGACACTCCAGAATCGTGAAAATAAGGAGGTACGTCATACGGTAAGTAAACGGACTCCAAAAAATCCGCAAAAATATTTTCTGTCAGTTTTGGAATATTTTAGAATTTTGGAAATAAAGAAACTCCCAGGAAGCGTCCCCTGGTGAGCACAAGACACCAGGGCGCGCCAGGCTTGCCTGGCGCGCCCAGGTGGGTTGTGCCCACCTAGGACACCTTCCGTACTCGTTTTTCTTCCACGTACTTGTCCTCCAAGGTAAAAAATCTATATATACTTCCCGAACCTGTTGATCACCGTATCGCGGAGAAATCCTGTGTTCTCTTTTTCCCTTGCTGTTTTTTGGATCCCATCTACCATGGCTGCTTCAAGCTCCTCCAAGGACAAGTTCTTTAAGAACGTCATCAACCCATATCTTCGGGAGGTGGTGCAGCACCCTCAGGTCATTGAGATGCATGAGGGGGTGCTGCACCTTTGTGATGTGCCCTGTCCCAAGGGGACGGGAACCGTGAAGTCTAGGCTTGAAGCTCTGGAGCAAGATGTCTTATGGTTCAAGGGGATGGTGGAGCGTGGACTCCATGCCAATCTCCTAATGATCACGAAACTCTCCCGTGATCTCAAGGTGGATGGCAAGCCCATGAAGGACATCGTCTTCACCTTCAACGAGCAAATCAACTTCCTCCAAAGCCAGATCTACGACCTCTAGAACCAAGTCTTTGAATATGAGGCAAGGTTTAAAGTTATGAGTTTGGCTGCTAGTTGCAGGACCCGTGAGACTCACTCTTCCTCTCATGATGGTGTACCACTGCCATGGAAATCCGAGGACAAGACTTCTACTTCACCACCATCATCTTCTTCACCACCAAAGTAGAATTGAGTATCGGGTATGGGCACTCCCCTTGGCTTCCGCCAAGCTTGGGGGAGGTGCCCCGGTATCGTATAATCCCACTATCTTTTTGCTTTTACTTATCTTAGTTCAATATTTTGCCTAGATGAAATAAAGTTCAGTTCGATCCTTTCTTATTTGAGAGTTTTCTTAGTGATCTATCATTATAATCGTGTGCAAGTTATATGATA
Source organism: Hordeum marinum (assembly GCA_022496015.1). Classification (NCBI taxonomy): domain Eukaryota; kingdom Viridiplantae; phylum Streptophyta; class Magnoliopsida; order Poales; family Poaceae; genus Hordeum; species Hordeum marinum. The sequence continues at coordinate 408,182,568 of CM039672.1, read as the reverse complement.
AAGTTTAGTTTGAGTTTTTGCTTTCTTTACTTTCATGTTGCAAATAAAGAAAAAGAAATAATAAAGAAATGAAAGAAATGAATAAATCAATAAGATCATATAATAATCCTATGGTAGGTTATGGCACCACATAAGGAAAAGTATAAGTAGGAAATTTTATTAGAGATTGACAAACATAGCATTAGTCAATGATGCAACTCATGAAAGAATTAATAAGGGAAGAGAAGATTCACATATAAATATATTATCCTAGAAATCTTTTGTGATTGTGAGCCCTCATCAAAATATTATATGCCAAAATTTTTGACGTTGGACAAGGAAGACAACTTAATGGTTTATGTTTGTTTAAATTCACATAGAAGTCATATTGTCATAGATCCTTTAACATGTGATGCTTGCCCCCTACCTTTGCTAGCCAAAAATTCCGCACTAAATAGAGATACTACTTGTGCATCCAAAAATCCTTAAAACCAAATCTTATTTTCAAGAGTCCACCATACCTACCTAAGGATTGAGCAAGATCCTTCAAGTAAGTTGTCATCGGTGCAATAAGGCAATAAAAATTGCTTCTGAAAGTGTAAGATCATTTAGTGTAAGAGAAAATTGAGCGTTGTATGAACTTGGATGACAAAGAATAAAAGCGACAGACTACATAATAAAGGTTGTCATCTTAAGGGGCAATACAACATGACGTTCTCTTACACTAAGGGATTGAGCATACAAACAAATAAGCGCATGACAACCTCTACTTCCCTCTGCGAAGGGCCTATCTTTTACTTTTATGCAAGAGTCAAAGTTTTTCTATATTCCTTTTATTTTCTCCTTTTGTAAGAATCATGTGGCGAGGAAAGATCTAGGCACATATGTCTAGTTGAATATATATAGCATGAGTTATTATTGTTGACATTACCCTTAAGGTGAGGATGTTGGAAGGCAAAACTATAAGCCCTTATATTTCTATGTGTCCGGTTAAAACGTTTTGCTCATGGGTACGAGGCGAGTGTTAGCAATCATAGAAGACTATATAATGGTTGAGTATGTGGACTTGCCTAAAGGCTCCGATACGTGACCCTTCCTGAAAAGTTGATGAATTGTAGTTGCAAAGTTGACTGAGAACATAGTTTGTTGGTTTCTAATAGAGTTTTTGCTTTATACTTAGATTGTGTGATGAACTATTACTTATTCATGAGAAGTATATGATAAAAGTTCTATGATAAAAATCCTATGTTTAAATTTGTTGCTGTGATAATAATCAACATGATGCTTCTATGTCCGTATTTTGATTTTTTCGACACCTCTCTCTCAAAGCATGTGGACATGTTTTTCGATTTCGGTTTTCGCTTGAGGACAAGCGAGGTCTAAGGTTGGGGGAGTTGATACGTCCATTTTGCATCATGTTTTCTTGCTGTTATTTATAATGTTTTTATCCATAATAATGCTTTTTGGAGTAATTCTAATGCCTTTTCTGTCATAATTTGCAAGGAACACACCAAGAGGGAGAATTCTAGTAGCTGGAAATCTGGACCTAGAAAAGCTACGTCAGGCTACCTATTCTGCACAACTCGAAACAAGCTGAATATTCACGGAGATTTTTTATGGATTATTTAAGAATTATTGGAGCAAATAACTACCAAAGGGGCCCCACCAAGTGGGCACAACCCACCTGGGCGCGCCAGGGAGCCCAAGCGTGCCCTGGTGGGTTGTGCCCTCCTCGGCCCACCTCCGGTGCCCATCTTCTGGTATATAAGTCAATCTGACCTAGAAAAAATAAGAGGAAGGCTTTTGGGATGAAGCGTCGCCGCCTCGAGGCGGAACTTGGGCAGGAGCACTTTTGCCCTCCGGCGGAGCGATTCCGTCGGGGGAACTTCCCTCCCGGAGGGGGAAATCATCGTCATCATCATCACCAATAACTCTCCCATCTTGGGGAGGGAAATCTTCATCAACATCTTCAACAACACCAACTCCTCTCAAACCCTAGTTCATCTCTTGAGTTCAATCTTTTTACCGGAACTATAGATTGGTGCTTGTGGGTGACTAGTAGTGTTGATTATGTCTTGTAGTTGATCACTATATGGTTTATTTGGTGGAAGATTATAAGTTCAGATCCATTATGCTATTTAATACCCCTCTGATCTTGAGCATGATTATTATTTGTGAGTAGTTACTTTTGTTCTTGAGGTCACGGGAGAAATCATGTTGCAAGTAATCATGTGAATTTGATATGTGTTCGATATTTTGATAGTATGTATGTTGTGATTCCCTTAGTGGTGTTATGCGAACGTCGACTACATGAAAGTTCACGATATTTGGGCCTAAGGGAATGCATTGTGGAGTAGCAATTAGATGATGGGTTGCGAGAGTGACAGAAGCTTAAACCCCAGTTTATGCGCTATTCTGTAAGGGACCGATTGGATCCAAAAGTTTAATGCTATGGTTAGAATTTATTCTTAATACTTTTCTCGTATTTGCGAATGCTTGTGGGAGGGTTAATCATAAGTAGGAGGTTTGTTCAAGTAAGAGCAGCACCTAAGCACCAGTCCACCCACATATCAAATTATCAAAGTACCTAACACGAATTAAACCAACATGATGAAAGTGACTAGATGAAATTTGTAGCGACCCGACCTGAAAGGTCGAATCTCCGGTGTTTCCGTACCATCCCAAGATCATGTTGGTACACACACGATACATCAATGTATATATCAAAGGGAAATCACACAACATTATATTAATCGAAATCTCATATCGAGTCCTTTATTACAATAAAAATTACAATAAAGTGGCTGAAGGCCAACTCATGAGAATATCTAAATCTTGCGGAAGCGTCGAAGGTAGATGAGTCCATCTGACTCCAAGGGCATCTCACCGAGCGTAGAACGTGTCCTCACTCCTGGTCGGAAAAGTACTCTGCAACATGATACATTGTAGCCGTGTAGGTCAGCATATGGAATATGCCGGCAAAGTCACAAGAGAGGGGTGAAAAGATAATCATCTAATCTACATGCTTATATGGCAGGTGGGGTGGTAAGTTTTTGCGTAAAGCCAATTTTTCCTACATCAAGAGAGGCTAAGCAAAAATATTACTAAGTTGGTTGACTAATGAGATGGTTCCACCAACCAATTCTCATACCCAAGTTATTAATACCCACATCATCATATTAATTGTGTTGAGAGTTCCGGAAATTTCAATTCCTTTGGCTCAAGCTGTCCTTGACCGTGGACACGGCTAATCGATTAGGTTTGAGTACTCTGCAGAGCTTTGCACACGTTCCCCACAAGATTTGGTCGCCTCCGTTTGATTTCTCGCACTTCAGGGTGTTTGAGAAACGGATGACCAAAACATGGTCTTCCAAAGGGTTTCCCTGCGACTCTGTCGGTGCCCATCCTTTCCTACCGTTCTTCTACATCTCGTAGCACCGCCTGTCCAGGGTCACCACGATATCCAACCAAGCCAGAGCCCATAATGACTTGTGGCTGTGCAGGTAAGCCTTGGGTCTTAAAGCATCCATCCATCTCTTTGTGCCTGGGTGGATCTTTCCGCGTGAATACTGGCCATCTCCAGCAACACCTAGGCAAATCCACTGGTTTCTCCAGGGTGCCGTTCAACCATAATCCACCCAGAGGTATGTTGAAAACTCGGAGTCTTGAAGTCTTGATCATTATGTAGGTATTGAAGTTATTACCTCACAACTCTCATGAATCACACATCCAACCCCGTCTACTAGTAGCATAGCAAAATGTAAAACAACGTTTCCCGGGGCCAATGTGTCAAAGGTTGAGAGGGGGTACCTACCAGATGATACTACTACAATGTAACCAAGTTTCCAATTAACCTATCTTGCATGCAATTGGGGAAGATGGTAGAACTAATGCATATAAAACATGGGTAAACATGATCAAAGTGACTTGCCTAATTGATGATCTTCGTACGTGAGTGACTCTAAGTAACAAGCTTCGCACTCCGGATAATCTAACGAAGCAAACAAGCACTCAATAAGCATACAACAAAATATTGCAACTCACAAACATCAACCATGAACTAGTAAACAATCAAGACAAAACAATGCACAAATCACAAGCAAGAAAACACACAAGGTTTTGTTTTAAAAAAAAGTGATGGGTAAACCACTACTAACATAACAAAACTGTTTTGTAATAATAAAACAATAGTTGACAGCAAGGAACAATAAAATATTTTATTAATAACAGAATTGAATTTCATTAAAGTTTGTTGGGAAAAACTTTAGTAAAGTTTTTAAAAGTTTTGATAAACACTATATGAAACAACTATAGTTTTACTAACAAAAGAGCAAAACAAAACTTATTATTTATTAGCAAAACGTGTTCTTAACAGAAAATAATTTACAAATCAACTTGTCTTAGAAAACAGAATTAAATTATATAAAACTTTGTTGAAAGAAAAACTATTACTAACTACTTGTTTTAATCAAATTAAACCTATTTGAAAAGAAGTTGTGATTCCTATGTTAATAAAGGAACAAACTAAGCAAATTTACATTTTCTTAACAGTAAGTAAAACACTAAATGTTCAAGCAACAACACCTACTAAACAAAATAAAACTGAATCTAATTTAAACTAACTAAAAACTAAATAAATAAAACTATACTAACTAATAGGCAGAATCTGTTTATAGCTAGAACACTAATCAAAATCATCCTAAAAAATCCTCAAACTAAGCTATCTGATAGTCCTAACTAATACCAAGCAGTAGCAAAAAGATTCATATCAAAATCTATTTTCAAACTCTAGTTATTCAGAATTGAATGATTTGAGCAAATTTGATTCAATTCAAATTGTAGAGTTCAATTTGAAACTCTAAGACTACAGGGTGAAACTACATGAAAAATGTGAGCTATTGCAAAAAGAATCAACTCAAAACATTAAATAGATTAAAAGTTATAGCTAAAACAATTTCAGAATAGTTTTTGTTAACTAAAACAAAACAGAAAAAAATAAAAATCTACCGGACGGCCAGGGGCTACGTGGCAGCCTGTGAGTGGCCAAGGGGGTGTGGGCGAGCGGGGTTACGGGCGGTCAACCGAACCTAAAAGGATACCGGTACGGGTTTAGAAACGATCTAATCTGGATCGTCAGATCCAGATCGAACGGATGGGGTGCTCACAGTGGATGGGGTCGCCGGCGAGGGGATCTCCGGCGGTTTCCGAAATGGCGAGGACGTCGGGGCGGGGCTCCGGTGGTCGAGGGAGGCGTTGAAGGGGTTCAGACGACGGCGGTTGACGTCCGGCGTCGAATAGTGGGGTCGGAGGGGCGAGGGGAGGAGTGGAGCGACGGGCAAGAGCGATGGGGTGTTCGGTGGTCGGAATAACTCTGGCGAGCTCTCCTGCGACGGTCTGGCGACGGGAGAGAGGGGGTTCGGGGGAAATGGAGAGAGGAGGGGCAGTGCTACTTATAGGGTGCTCGGGGGGTGCGGGGGAGGAGAGAGGAGAGAGATCCGGGGCGAGGGAATCTCGGCGACGGCGGCGCGCGCGCGAGGAAGAGGGCGACCGCGCGGTCCAGCGAACGGTCGGGTGGGACCCACTGTCAGTGAGAGAAAACGCGGCGGAGGCGTGGCGGTTGGCCGGCTCGTAATAATTTCGCGAGTAACTGCCCGTGGGCCGGCCCGTTTAAATGCAAATCCGTTACTCTTTATAATATCCAGAGCAGTAAAACATCTTCAAAAGCATTCAGAACATTTTTAAATATAGGAGTATTATACATCAAAATTAACAAAATAATAAATGCCATTTATTGAACATTTTTATTCTGTCATTTGAACACTTTGAAAAATATTATTTTCAGAAATGGCTTATTTGCTTTAAATCCTTTTTTGCAAATATTTTCAAAACAACCCCTGGTTTTCATTGTTCAAATAAATCACCAATTAGGTCCTGGTGTGGAGTGTCATGTTCCTCCTCTCTTATTTGAACTTTTTACCAAGATTTCAAATAGGTGAAAGCAACACATTGAAAGTAGAAAGGGTTTCAGAAATTCAGAGAAGGCATTTCAACTAATACATGTATTCAAGCAATGATGATGATAGATGCATAGCTATATTTCATAACATTCCAAAATGGAATTTTGGGATGTTACAAAATTCCCGTGTACCCTCAAGAACGCTTTGCTTATCATAAGAGACCGCTTTGGCCTGTCCTTTGCCTCAAAAGGATTGGGCTACCTTGCTGCACTTTTGTTACTATATTCGTTACTTGCTCGTTACAAATTATCTTGCTATCAAACTACTTTGCTACTTACAATTTCAGCACTTGCAGACATTACCTTACTGAAAACTACTTGTCATTTCCTTCGATTCCTCATTGGGTTCAACACTCTTACTTATTGAAAAGAGAAACAATTGATCCCCTATACTTGTGGGTCAACACACCTCAGATATGTGATCCAGATGCACTTTCCTTGGGAGAGATCAACAAACAACAGTGCTGAGTATGAAGGGCTGCTAGCCGGTCTCAGGATCGCGATGGACCTTGGAATCGAGAAACTTATTGTCAGGGGTGATTCCCAACTTGTCGTTAGGCAAGTAAACAAAGACTACCAGAGTCCGTTGATGGAAGCTTATGTAGATGAAGTAAGGAAGTTGAAAGAATGTTTTGACGGCTTGCAAATGGAGCGCGTTCCACGTGCGGAGAACAACATTGCTGATGGCCTTTCAAAATGTGTTGCCCTTAAGTTACCTGTGGAACCAGGAACTTTCTTGCTCCAACTAACTCAACCCTCCATGACACCATCAACTGGGCAAGAGAAGAGAAGGAAGTTAAGTTCCAGCAAGTATCTCCCGGTAGGGCTCCCTGAAGCCGTCGGCGAGAGAATTGCCCAAGAGAACGGCGGGCTTGCCAGTGAGTGTTGTGCTCTGGCAGGGCCATCATCATGCACTCCCGCCAGGCTTTCCCTCTGGCCCTTGCCGTCAAGGCAAATGCTCCCCCGACAAAGGATACGCCTTTGGTCCTTGTTGTTGAGCCCCAGGCTCCAGCATGGGCGTAACATCTTGTCCAATTCCTTCACACAGGAGAACTCCCCGAGGAACAAGAGTAAGCAGTGAAAGTAGCCCGCCGGTCTCATATGCACCAGTTCATAGACAACGTCCTGTATAGGAAGAGATCGAGCGGCGTGAAACTCAAGTGCATTACTCGCGAGGATGGACTGGAACTGTTGGCAGAGATACACAGAGGTATATGTGTGAAAGCACATTTGCTCCCTTGGTGGTTTTGGTAATTAATAACAACATATAAGTCATTGAACTAATGTTTCCACCAAGTATATTTCAGGAAATGTTCAATGTTAGGATTGGCAAAAGGAGATTTTGGAGAAACCCTAGGATTCAAGGAAATAGGTTTGCCAAGCTTCAAGCAAGAGGACCCTACATTTTATATTTGTGAGAAATCACTTTGAGTCCATTGGAAAGCCAATACTATTAAAAGGTGGTAAGGTTTTGTTGGTGAACAATAAGCTCAAACGTGCACAAGTGATAGTTGCCAAAAACATCCACAAACTCTCCCACCGAAGTCTGTTCTATACCTACCATTCAAAATCGGTGCAACAAACTTTCCCACTTCGGTGCCACCGATTCCAGAACCTAGACAGACTAAAGCCAAACCCTAGCCATTTCGGTGCAACCGATTCCATACCGGTGCCACCGAGTTTAGGTTGCCAACTTTCTGTTACGCAAATTCACATTTTCGGTCCCACCGAGAATGTTGGATCTGCATCACCGAGATTGGGAATCTGACCGTTGGTCACCTTATCGGTGCAACCGAGTTTCCTATATCGGCTTTATCGAGATTCAAAAGTTGCCATCTTTTGGTCACTTCGGTACCACCGAGATTAACACATCGGTGTCACCGAGTTGGTCATTTTGTGTGTAACGGTTGGATTTTTGGGGATGCCTATATATACCCCTTCACCACCACCTACTCGAAAGAGAAGCACTTAGAACTATTCCATACCTATCCTATCAGATTTTCTCAGAGAGAACCACCTACCCTTGTGTTGAGGTCAAGATCTTCCACTCCAATCATATGGATCTTGATTTCTAGCCTCCCCAGGTAGCTTTCCACTAATCCTATCTCTTCCACCATGCCAAATCTGTGAGAGTGATTGGGTGCTGAGGAGTCTATCATCTTGAAGCACAAGAGCAAGGAGTTCATTGTCATTTTTGAGCCTATTACCTTTTGGAGGGTGGTGCCTCCTAGATTGGTTAGGTGTCGCTTGGAAGCCTCCTACTTCATGTTGTGGAGTGAACCAAGAAGTTTGTAAGGGCAAGGAGATCGCCTACTTCATGTAGATCTACCCATAGTGAGGCTAGTCCTTCATGGACAGAAGTCGTTATGGAATAGTCAAGGTTGCTACTTTGTGGACCCTTTTGGGTGGAGACCTTCGTGGACTCTCGCGACCGTTACCCTCCGTGGGTTGAAGACTCCATAAACGTGGATGTATGATAGGGCCACCTATCGGAACAACGGGAAAAATCATCGTGTCTACAACTGCGTTTGATCTTCCTACCCTATCCCTTCTATACATGCTTGTTATTACTTTCCGCTGCTATACACTCTTAGACTTGCATGTGTAGGGTGTACTTGACTTGCCATGAAATGCTAAAAACTGTCAACTCTAAAACTTGGTATAGGCAAAACTTTTTAATTGGTCAAGTAGTCTAATCACCCCCCTCTAGACTTACTTTCGATCCTACAAGTGGTATCAGAGCTTTGGTCTTCATTGCTTAGGTCTCATAACCTAGGAGAAGTATGGCGTCTAGTGAGGGAAGTTATCACCATAGAGTTCCGTACTTTGATGGCACTAATTTTGCTAGTTGGAAGCACAAAATGAAAATGCATATTCTTGGTCATAACCCCACCATTTGGGATGTTGTTCGTGTTGGCTTGCAAGGTGAGTTCTTTGCGGATGGACGGGAACCGGATCATGAAGCGACCGCAGATGAATTGAAGATGTTGCAACTCAATGCTGAAGCATGCGACATTCTCTTCAACTTCCTATGCCCCGAAGAATTCAACAAAATCAGCCGTCTTGAGAATGCGAAAGAGATTTGGGATACTTTGGTTGATATGCACGAAGGAACCGAGTCCGTGAGAGAATCCAAGTTAGATGTTCTTCAAGGTCAGCTTGACAAGTTCAAGATGAAGGATGGTGAAGGAGTCACAGAGATGTACTCTAGGCTAGCTCTCATCACCAATGAGATTGCCGGCTTAGGAAGTGAAGAAATGACCGACAAATTCATCATCAAGAAGATACTTAGAGCTTTGGATGAGAGATACGACACCGTGTGCACATTAATCCAAATGATGCCAAACTACAAGGATCTCAAGCCTACGGAAGTCATTGGAAGGATTGTTGCTCATGAGATGACACTCAAAGATAAGGAAGAAGTTCATCACAAGTCTAGTGGTGCTTACAAAGCCACAAGTGATGCTCCTGCAACTTCAAGCAACAACCTTGTCACCAATGAAGAGATAAGCCTCATGGTCAAGAAATTCAACAAGTTCTACAAGAATAGAGGCAATGAAAGAAAATCCAACTCAAGATATGAAGAGAAGCATTCGTCAAGTCGTAACCGCAATTGTTACAATTGTGGGAAGCCCAGACACTACTCAAATGAGTGCACGGCTCCCTACAAAAGAAGAGAAGAGTCACCTAGAAGACGAAGCTCAAGAAATGAGTCACCACAAAGAGAGAGAAGGAGTAGAGATGATCGTTATGAATGAAGACACTCAAGGAGAAGTAGAGATTCGGAGAAGAAGGACAAGTACATCAAGATCTACACAAGAAGAAAACATCAAGCTCATATGGGTGAATGGGTTTCTGGCTCCGACTCCGACAACAACTCCGAGAGAAACTATCACTCCGACTCCGACAATAGTCAAGATGACGGTGTTGTCGGAATTGCTCTAGTGACTACCAACTCCTACGATCTATTTGATTCACCAAACGAAGGGAGTGGAAGTTGCTTCATGGCTAAGAGCATCCTCAGCCGCCCCAAGGAACGCCCCCAGGGGCACTTTTTCACGCCGACGCACCAAAAACGGCCCAGTCATGTCCCCAAGATGTCGTTTTGCACCGGTTTTGAGCCAAAATAGCCCCGGTGAGCCCAGGCCAAACCCAGCCCCTTGGGGGGCACTTGGGGCCGCCGGCTGGAATCTTTTGCATGCAAAAGGCCCTAGGCGCTCTCTCTCTCCTCCTTTTCTCCCCCACCCACCGCACTCTCTCTCCTCCTTTTCTCCCCCACCAACCACCCATCTCTCCTACTTTTCTCCCCACCAACGCTGGGAGGACAAGTGGCGGCGAGGTGGCTCCTTGGGGAGGCCACCGCTGGGAGATTTTGCTCCCCAAGGCCAAATTACTGTCGGCGCAGGCTTCATCCGCCCGAAAAAATGCCCCTGGGGGGCTCCAACGAGGGGAGATGCTCTAAAGGCCCCAAGGTATCACACCCCGAGTATCTTGATTTTGATAGTGATGAAGATGATTTGCTTTGTGATGATGACTTGCTTTGTGATAAAACTACTGATATTAATCAAAATGAACTTGATAGTTCTCATGCTAGTCAAGATGAGTCAATTGATGATGATAAGATGAAAATAGAACAACTAACTAAAGAACTAAACACTCTTAAGTTAGCTCATGAATCTACTCTCGAACATCATAGAGAGCTTGTGGGAACCCATGAGAAGCTACGCTCCGAGAAGCTCAATTTGGAGCAAGAGCATGAGTTTCTCAAAGCTATCAATGATGATATCCAAAAGAAGACCTCATCTTATCTAGCCAAATGACTACTCTTGTATACCTTCATGCCTCAAGTTAAAACTAAGCAATCTAGCAACAAAGGCAAGAAAGGTTCTTCATCTAGTAGCAATAATAAAAATGCTAAACCCAATGATGTTGCTTCTAGTAGTTCTATTGATTCCACTAATGATGATTCTCTTAGACAAGTTACACTTGAGCAAAAAAATGCTTTATTGAAAGGAATTATATAAAAGGGTATCTACAAGAGTCTTGCCGGATGTAAGCAATTTGAGGAAATTGTACGCAAGCACGGAGGATACCGGAAGAATCGTGGTGTTGGCTACTTCAACGCTAATGGAGTTGAGTGGGAAGAAGGTCAATATCCCAAACCCAAGTTTGTTCCTAAAAAGGATAAGTATGAAAATACTCTTCCCAAGGGGACAAACACTCAAGATGACCTTCCACCACAAGACCAAAAGCTCAAGGGCAAGAACAAGCTTCAAGAGGACATTGACTCATATGAAGATGAACCCCTAGCTTTGGTGGAGTGGGTTCCCAATGCTACTTCAAGCTCAACTACTACTAAGGCTACTTGAACACCAAGGATCCCCATCAACTTGATGTGGGTTTCCAAGAAGAAGAACTAAAAGGTTCTTGAGGGGTGACTCCGCCAATGAAATTCACTCACATTCATTATTGGCAAGGACTTTTTGCAATCAACATCAACTCAATGCAATAAGTTCAAGGAGTCACACATTCCCTCGAAGGTAAGCAAGGGACAAGGTAATAAACTAATCAATGGACATCATAACATATGCTTTGCACTCCATGTCCATATATATCCTTGTATTTGTCTCTTGTATGTTGGGACTAACCCATGTAGGTGAGAAGAGTAAGGAAACAACAAGGATGCTCCCAACTCTTGGTGATCTTCATTAACATTGAGCATCCACAACTACCTCACCAACATGAAGTCTTCATCGACAAAACCCAAGGTTAGTTTATCCCTCTTCTGGGGGATGTCACATTAAGGGGGAGCTTTACTCTAAGGCTTGAGTCAAAGCATCTCTTAGTATGTGACAACATTAAATGATTTATGTAAAAGTGGTAACCCCACTTGTGCTTAAATGATGAGTATGACCTATGATCAAGTACTCTTACTTGGCTCCTAAGTCAAATACTCATATATAGATGACTTCGTCATCGCCCAAGTGCATGTTAGATGCTAGAGTGATTGTGCATGTTTGTCATGATTTCTTTTGACATCTTATTGTGTGAGCATGTTGGTCTGCAATTATTTTCTCATTCGAGGATATCCAATTGTTGCTATTTGGATTTTGATTTATCTTTTGCCAATTGGATGGACAAGAATGCCTAGGACCACTCTTTGGCTATCTATGCTTTCTCACCTCATATTCCATTCATGCTGCATCACAAAATTTGAACAAGTGATTTTTGATCCCTGTGTGTGTGGAGCGCTCAGAGTTCCGTATCGACAAGGACTGACCATTAAAACCTCCAAAGTGCAACTCGGTGGAATCAATCCCAAAAACTCGGTCTCACCGATTGCCTAGGGTTAATCTGGTTTTCAATCTCGGTACTACCGATTTCATATTCTCGGTTACACCCAGTTTCCCTGTCAGCTGACAGTTGTGGAACTCGGTGACACCGAAAACATAAAATCAGTATCACCGACAGTAAATGGTATATATGCTGTGGACCCCGACGCTTTGAAATTTTATCTTCAAACGTCATGCCTCACAACCCTAAGCTGCCGCCTCGAGACCCCTGGTCATCGCCCTTGTCCTCACGCGCCTCTCCGCCACTGGGATTCGCCGCCGTCGACGAAATCTGCCCCTTCGTCGCCGCCGTAGAGGATCCGTATCAAACTAGGGTACGGATTCGATCTCTAGTGCGCTCCCCTTCTGATTCTTGCGCATTGGACTCAAATTTATCCATAGGACACCCATTGCACTTATTCCTTTCTGCAACAAATCTCCATAGGATAGAGAACCATTGATTTCTAGGGTTTTGCCTTCCGCCCGACGCAACTCGGTAGAACCGAATCGAGAAAATCGGTACCACCAATTTTCGTTTGTGTGTGCTGAGAACTGTCTCGGTGAAACTGAGCACTCCTTTTCGGTCTCACCGAAAAGGGTGCCAAGTTTCTGTTAAGAGGGACAGTCAGTCTTGGTGTCACCAAAACCTTTGCTTCGGTCTTACCGATTTGTTTCTCACAGAATGCAAAACTTTGAAAATCTTTGTTCAAAATTTCAAAAACCTGCTGATAATTTTGTGATGAGTCATCTACTTCTTCTCATCTACACTCTATTCACAAGGTCAGTATGTCAGGCTCAAAGGACAGTCAGAATGTGCCAGAGGAGGGAGTTGATATGAGTTCTGGAACAAGCCCAGAAGCCAGTTCTTTCTCACACCCAGGCACCCCCAGCTCTCATGGGTTTCCCAAGGCTGCCACCAGAACAAGGAAGTTGAACTCATATGGAAAAGATTCAGACTTTGTGCCTGAGGAGATTCTTGCTAAGAAGCAAGAGAAGGCTGCCAAGAAGGCTGCAACTGAAGCTACTTCCTCTCGAAGAGTTGTCAGCAAGATATATGCTCGTGCTTCTACCTTCAAGGCTCATGAGACTGCCAGAGCAACAATGTCAGTTGAGGTCCCCAAGAGTGCTATGCCTAAGAAGGCAGGGGAGAAAAAGTCCAGGAAGAGGATCATTCATGTGACTGGCAGGCCCACTTCCATGTATAAAGATCGAAAGGAAGCATCTGGTGATGCTGCTAAGGAGGATGAGCCAGCTACAAAGGCTCCTCCCAAGAAGAAGGCAAAGAAACTTATGTCTGATGTTATGCCTAAGACTAGCACATCCAAGAAGGCTGCTGAGAAGCCTAAGAGGACAACCAGTCAGATTCTAGCTTCGGAGAAGAACAAAGGAACTACTTCCAGAGTTGAAGATGTGGATGACTTGACAACACCGATGAAGCTCAGACCACACCTCCCACTTCACAATGCTAGCTACCCACTAGCTGAGGACATGAAGAAGAGGAAGGATTTTGGATTGAGGGCATGGAGAGCTATAGACCCTTATGCCCAGAGGAAGAAAACAGTTGTGGACTACATGTTCTACACCAAGGAGCAACAGGCTTCTATGAAACCGTGCTCTTTGACAAGAGCCCAGCTATCAGTGATATGCGTTATGTTGATTGGAAGTTCATCAAAGAGAATGAGGACTACTTTCCAAGTGTCCAGGACAACTTCCACTGCATAGGTATGGATGAATTCATTGGCAAAGAATTCACAGCTTGGAATGACGAAATGATCATGCAATTCTACTCCACTGCACACTTCTATGGAGATGGTAGAATTGTGTGGATGACTGAAGGTGCGAGATATGAATCAACTGTTGAGGAATGGGCTGAAATCTTAGGAGTTCCTGAAGCACAGGATGGTGATTTGGATGTTTACTCAGAATCCAAGGCTAGCCACAATGGTATGGCTAACATGTATAAGGAGATCGCTGCTGCAAATGTGAAGTCTCACAGGCTAGGATCCATCTACTTTCTCCAAGCTGGACTCCGCACGATGAACACCATACTGAGGCATACCTTGATGCCCAAGTCAGGAGATAACAAGATGATCCGAGGCCACTCCATCAACATGTTGATCCACCTTGACAGACACACTAGGATCAGAGTCATGGATCTGATTGTCGAGACAATCAAGAGGGTTGCTGCTGACCAGAAGCGCTCCTGCTGTTATGCACCCTATATCCAGATGCTGATCAACTCAAGACTGGAGAAGCACATCTTTCCCTAGATCAACCACATTTTCCCCTACAGCCAGATCTCAAGGACAATGTTGTGGTGATGGATGCTGATCATCCCACTTCAGCTGCAGCTTAGGAGGAAGCAGAGGCAGTTAGAGCCACTAGTGCTCAAGTCCCTAGATCCAGGAACGAGCAAATGGATCTGCTGATATCATCTATTCAGGGCATGCAAAAGGATATTAAGGGGATTATGGACAACCAGAACAGTCTTGTCAGGATCTTTGAGACCAGAATCAAGACCCTTAGTGATAAGGTGGACGGGCTGACGAAAACAGTCAAAGAGCTTCAGCATGAAGTTGACTCTATGCACATCGCTCGGGTCTCTTCTACTTCAGAAGATGATGATGATGATGATGGTGATGATGATGAGGAGGATGATTCACCTCTCGGGCCAGGCACTCAGTTCACCACTCAGGCCAAATCAGCCACTGTGTCAGCTCCATCAGCTCCATCAACTTCAGCTCCATCACTGACCACTCCAGCTCCATCCAGGACATCTGCAGAGATCTTCGCCGACACTATCATCTCGAATCCTTCATCAAAAACCAGAGGAGATATTCCCAAGAACGCTTAGATGTATGCCTTTCAACTTTTTGGTAACTTTTTGCCAAAGGGGGAGAAGTCTATATAGATCTTTAGGCTTCGAGCGAGAGAGCGATTTGGTTTTTATTGCTTTTCAAAAACATTTGATTCTTTTAGTTTGATGTGAGATACATGTGTGATCATGTGTGTTATGCTACTATTTTACATTGTTAGATGCTACTATTTCCTATCATCTTAATGCTTATGAGATGATCATTCACCCTTGCTTGTGTGTGTGTGTTGTGCCATGTTATTCATTCTAAAATTATTCTCGCACACCACCAAGTTGTATGTGACATGGAAGAAGTACCCCATATACCTAATCGATTATGCATTTGCATTCAAACGCAAATTCAAAATAATGCACAAATTTAGGGGGAGCTCTTGCTTATCACATACCTCTCAAAGCGACGATTATATTCATTGATTTTATCATATGTCAAAGCTTTGATCTATTTGTTGTCATCAGTTACCAAAAAGGGGGAGATTGAAAGCACATTTGCTCCCTTGGTGGTCTTGGTAATTAATAACAACATATAAGTCATTGAACTAATGTTTCCACCAAGTATATTTCAGGAAATGTTCAATGTTAGGATTGGCAAAAAGAGATTGTGGAGAAACCTCGAGATCCAAGGAAATAGGTTGGCCAAGCTTCAAGCAAGAGGACTCTACATTTTATATTTGTGAGAAATCACTTTGAGTCCATAGGAAAGCCAATACTATTAAAAGGTGGTAAGGTTTTGTTGGTGAACAATATGCTCAAACGTGCACAAGTGATAGTCGCCAAAAACATACACAAACTCTCCCACCGAAGTGTGTTCTATACCTACCATTCGAAATCGGTGCAACCAACTTTCCCACTTCGGTGCCACCGATTCCAGAATCTCGAGAGACTAAAGCCAAACCCTAGCCACTTTGGTGCAACCGATTCCATATCGGTACCACCGAGTTTAGGTTGCCAACTTTCTGTTACACAAATTCACATTTTCGGTCCCACCGAGAATGTTGGATCGGTGTCACCGAGATTGGGAATCTGACCATTGGTCACCTTATCGGTGCAACCGAGTTTCCTATATTGGCTTTATCGAGATTCAAAAGTTGCCACCATTTGGTCACTTTGGTACCACCGAGATTAACACATCGGTGTCACCGAGTTGGTCATTTTGTGTGTAGCGGTTGGATTTTTGGGGATGCCTATATATACCCCTTCACCACCACCTACTCGAAAGAGAAGCACTTAGAACTATTCCATACCTATCGTATCAGATTTTCTCAGAGAGAACCACCTACCCTTGTGTTGAGGTCAAGATCTTCCACTCCAATCATATGGATCTTGATTTGTAGCCTCCCCAAGTAGCTTTCCACCAATCCCATCTCTTCCACCATGCCAAATCTATGAGAGAGTGATTGGGTGCTGAGGAGTCTATCATCTTGAAGCACAAGAGCAAGGATTTCATCGTCATTATCGAGCCTATTACCTTTTGGAGGGTGGTGCCTCCTAGATTGGTTAAGTGTCGCTTGGGAGCCTCCTACTTCGTGTTGTGTAGTGAACCAAGAAGTTTGTAAGGGCAAGGATATCGTCTACTTCGTGAAGATCTACCCATAGTGAGGCTAGTCCTTCATGGACGGAAGCCGTTATGGAATAGTCAAGGTTGCTACTTCGTGGACCCTTTTGGGTGGAGCCCTTCGTGGACTCTCATGACTGTTACCCTCCGCGGGTTGAAGACTCCATAAACATGGATCTACAATAGCACCACCTATCGGAATCACGGGAAATATCATCGTGTCTACAACTGCGTTTGATCTTCCTACCCTGTCCCTTCTATACATGCTTGTTGTTACTTTCCGCTGGTATACACTCTTAGACTTGCATGTGTAGGGTGTACTTGACTTGCCATGAAATGCTAAAAACTATCAACTCTAAAACTTGGTATAGGCAAAACTTTTTAATTGGTCAAGTAGTCTAATCACCCCCCTCTAGACTTACTTTCGATCCTACAATGTGGCTCCCACATAGGATCAAGAGCACTTGCTGGAAAGGCATTCCGGCAAGGTTTCTTTTGGCCCGCTGCCCTCTAGGATGCAACTGCGCTAGTAACAAAGTGTGAAGCATGCCAGTTTCATTCGAAGAAACGACATCAACGAGCTCAAGCTCTTCAAATAATCCCTCTCTCCTGGCCATTTTCGGTCTGGGGGCTCGACATCTTGGGCCCCTTTCACCGCGCTGCCAGGGCTTTGAGTACTTGTACGTGGCAATCGACAAGTTCACAAAGTGTCCGGAAGTGGAAGCAGTGAGGAAGGTGACAGCACAGTCAGCCATCAAATTCTTTAAGGGACTAGTTTGCCGCTTCAGTGTTCCCAACAAGATCATCACCGACAATAGCACACAGTTCACGAGCCGCACCTTCATGCAGTATGTCCAAGACCTTGATAGCGAAATCTATTTTGCTTCCGTTGCCCACCCGAGGAGCAACGACCAAGCGTAGAGGGCTAATGCTGAAGTGTTGCAAGGTCCAAGACAAGAACTTTTGATAGGCTGCACAAGTGCGGAAGAAACTGGATTGATGAGCTGCCGATGGTTCTTTGGTCAATCAGGACGACACCAAATCAAGCTATCGGCTAGCCACCCTTCTCCCTTGTTTATGGGGCGGAGGCAGTGCTCCCCACGAAACTCATATACGGATCACCTCGAGTGCTCCCTTATGATGAGCTCGAGCAAGAGCATTTGCGGCAAGAGGACGTGACACTCCTTGAGTAAGACCGTCCTGAGGCTGCTGTGAGAGCTGCACGCTACTAGCAAGCCTTGCGCCGCTACCATAGCCACAAGGTTAATGCCGGAAGTGTTGAGGAAGGCGACCTTATTCTTCGGTGAGTTCAGTCCGCCAAGAATCCAAACAAGTTGATGCCGAAGTGGGAAGGCCCTTATCGGGTAGTACGAGTCACTAGGCCTGGCACAGTCCGCTTAGAGACCGAGGATGGCGTTCTAGTAAGCAACTCCTGGAATATCGAACATCTTCGAAAGTTCTACCCATGAGGCGCGGTTGCCGGGCCAGCCCCGGCAACCACCTTTTGTACAAGTCTTGCCATTGAAGCATGTAATCCTTGGTACAAAGACAGGCTCAGATCCTGTGCGTAGATAAATAAAGATAAGTGTTCTGCAATCCTGTTCAGCTCTCATGTTTACTTATGTGCATGTTTATCTGGAGAGTTCTATTACGCTTAATTCTGACAAGGACTAACGATCCACCAAGGTTACATATCCATATTTTCTCTTCTTTCTTTGTCAAAAGGGCAGAAGGATCCCTCGCATGCAGCTTAGCCGGGGGGATGATGGTACTAATACCTATGAGCGTGACGCGAAGTTCCAAAAAAACATGTCGAAAGGAGAAAGGCAACAAAAAGGTAAGTTGCAAAAACCCCATGTGAAACTTTATTTTCCTTGAGTGCTTTTGACTTCTGTATGGAAAACCTGCACACACGGGAACCTTGCCGCGATTGAACACGCCCTCACTGCGTTCGTTGCCACTCAATGGCTTAAGTGGCTCCGCCTGCGCTCCTTGTTTCGTTTCGAGTCCGCTCAATAATCCAAGTGATAGCGCCCGCGCTCTTACCCCATTTCGAGTAAGGCCGACGCCCTGAACGGCCGCGTCAAGAACACCAAGGTGTCTTGTCGGTAGTGGCACCGCCAGCAGGCTGCTAAGGACCCTTGCCCCAAAGCGCTTGCAGTAGGACTGCACATGCCGGCAAGCTTTTTCCAGAAAGGGCGTAGGGAAAGTTCCATATGCAGAATCAGTCTAACAAGGAAGATAACGCGCGTTCATTCATTCAAAATGGGGTGAAATTTACATAAGATACCGCCCTTTTTTCTAAGTACATTATTATTTGACTTTCTCCCCTAGGGGAGATTACAAGAAGAAAAGGATGGAAAGGAGAGGCGGGATACAAGAAGAAAAATATGGCGAAAGGCCCCGACAAAAGCCCGGCCTGACCCCTCTGGACCAGCACTACATGGACAAGCAGGGCTGCCAGATGGGCAGGCAAGAGTTGGTCCCTCCTGGACCAGCATTGCGCGGATGCGAAGGCCGGACCGGGCGGAAAGGAGGATGAACCCTTTAAGCCGAAGTCCGCGGGCCTGATGGAGCTGGAATATGAGGCAGCGCCAGCGACTGACGCACCTCGCAAGGACATCTTGCCGAGAGGGGTGGAGGCGTGAGGCTGGCAATGATGGTGCGGACGGCCGTCAGTCCGAGCTTGAATCTTCGGGCTCCAACTTGATCGTCCGAGGACCGGAATCATCACCGCTGTCTTTGCTGCTGTCCTCCCCATCACTCTCGCCGGAGGATAGGCTTTCAGCACTGCTCGCGGTCTCTTTGCAGCAGCTGAGGCGGATGCCGGAGCTCCCATAAATCTTGATGGAGAGCGTATCGGCCTTCGTCATTTTAAAACGAAGAACGTGCCCTACCTGGATATTGTGGGCACATGTGAAGGTATTCCAACCGTGCCTGAGGAACACGATGCGACGCGATGGGTAATCAACATCCACCCACGTTGCACCATTGCAGCACCCTGCCACCCACCGCCACAGGAAGGATGGTCGGTCATTCTCCATCGCCCTGGGGAAGGGGCGTGGGAGACACGGGTGGCTCCGGATGGGACCGCCCAGCTCAAGGACGAATTCCAGCCCCATCCCCTCAGTGTGGGCCTCTTCGTCGGAGATGCTTGGCGTCAGAGAAGGGGGCGGAGCAGCGCTCCGCCTCCCTCGGCCTCGACCTCCGCGACGGTCATCGCCCCTCGCGCCACCCCTCCACGCGAACTCGACCCTCTTGCCGTCTCCGCGGTTGAAGCGTCGGCATGATCCTAACGAGAGATCCTCCTCGCAGCCGAGGAAGGAGGTCACCCTCGCCCCCTGGTCATGAGGCGGGCTGCAGAGTCTTGCACTCGAAGGGTGGAAGAAGGGTGGATGAGCTCTGCCCCCGTCGTACCCAATTTATAGGAGGGAGCGCGGGCGCTGGCTCTCCCCCACTCGAAAGGACGCCGCCCACCTCCTCCAATAGCGGCGCCCTCATTCACGGAGCAAACATCAACCGCCTCGTCGCCCCCATCCATGGCGCCGCAGTTACTACCTTTCCTCAGGGACTTTAAGTCATGGGCGCCCATTGCTAGCCCCTTGGCTATGCATGCGGCGCGCATGGCGGAAAAGACCTGACACGGTAATTAAAAAAACTCGATGGCCGCACCGTGCACGTATCCCACTACCCGAATTCAATGGGCATCATGGGGAAGAGCAGGAAGCTCAATAATCATGACTATAAGGCCCCTGCCACGCGTGCTCGCGCACTGTTTGGGCCTAGCCCAACAACGCCTCCCAACGTGTATGGCCCAGGCCTAGGGGCTCCTGTCGGTGCACTAGAGTTTTTGGGCCATCTAATGCCCCTTTACTCGTGCGCGAGCAGTGGTAGCCGCCTCGGCGACAGGACCTAACGATGACTTACCAAGCACCAGCATAGAAGACTCAAGACTACCGACAAGACCTTGCCGGGAGGACCATCGAGCCTCCAGGCCCACGGCAAGGCAAGGCCCCCGGCAAGGCGAGGTCCCGGCAAGGCGAGGCCCCGACAAGTACCTCCAACACACATGAAAGGTGTCGATCCACCTGGACGCGTGTCGTGGCGTCGACATTGGAGGGAGCTAAGCGGCACTGATAGGACGGCCCTCGTCCCATCCCATTGATGGACTGAGGCCCCTGATGGTGCATTTAATGCTCGTGTCCTACTCCGTCAGGGTTTGGTATGATAGCATTGTAGCAGCACTTTGCGTCCCATGTGCGCACTGTACGCCACTGTTGGGATTCCCTTGAGTATAAAAGGAGGCCTAGGGCGTTACAAAAAGGACTTTTGAACTTTTGACCTTTGGACTCTTTGGGCTTTGGAGCTTTCAGACAGTTAGGCAGTTAACAACCGCCAAGTTCACGTAGCAGCCGGTCATGGCGCTCCTGTAGCTCGAACCCTAGAACATGATCAATACAACCAAGCAGGAGTAGGGTTTTACGCATCCGTGCGGCCCGAACCTGGGTAAAAACGCCCCGTGTGCAGCTCATTAGATCGTCTCTTTGTGCTAGCTCGCCCCCTTGCCCAACCGAAAGGGGCCCCCGCGGTCCCATAGGAGTTCATTCCCCACGACACACATATATTCCAAAAAACTCTCCGTAAGTTTTTATCGCATTTGGACTTTGTTTGGCATGGATATTCTGCGAAACAAAAACATGCAACAAACAAGAACTAGCACTTGGCACTAGATCAATATGTTAGTCTGAAATATAAGATAAAAAGTTGCCAAAGTATATGAAAGTTGTAGAATATTGGCATGAAACAATAAAAATTATAGATATGAGAGAGATGTATTAGCATCCCCAAGCTTAATTCCCGCTCGTCCTCGAGTAGGTAAATGATAAAAAAGATAATTTTTGATGTGGAATGCTACCTAGCATAATCTTGTTCATATAATCTAATCATGACATTAATATTAAGACACGAGTGATTCAAAGCAATAGTCTATCATTTGACATTAAGACAAATAATACTTCAAGCATACTAATAAAGCAATCACGTCTTCTCAAAATATCATGGCTAAAAGAAAGTTATCCCTACAAAATCATATAGTCTGGCTATGCTCCATCTTCCCCACACAAAGTATTTATATCATGTACAACCCCGATGACAAGTCAAGCAATTGTTTCACACCTTTTATGTTCTCAAACCTTTTCAAGTCTCACGCAATACATGAGCGTGAACCATGGATATAGCACCATAGGTGGAATAGAGTATGGTGGAGGTTGTAAGGAAAAGGAGAAGATAGTCTCACATCAACTAGGCATATCAATGGGATATGGAGATGCCCATTAATAGATATCAATGTGAGTGAGTAGGGATTGCCATGCAACGGATGCACTAGAGCTATAAGTGTACGAAAGCTCAAAAAGAAACTAAGTGGGTGCACATCCAACTCGCTTGCTCAAGAAGACCTAGGGAAATTTGAGGAAGCCCATCATTGGAATATACAAGCCAAGTTATATAATGGAAAATTCCCACTAGCATATGAAAGTGACAAAAATAGGAGACTCTTTGTCATGAAGATCATGGTGCTACTTTGAAGCGCAAGTGTGGAAAAAGGATAGTAGCATTGTCCCTTCTCTCTTTTCTTTCTTTTCTCTCTTTTTTTATTTTTTATTTTTTTGGTGGGCATCTTTGCCCTCTTTTTTTATTTGGTCTAGATTGGCTTCTTTTATTATTTTTAAAGTCCAGAGTCTAATCCCAACTTGTGAGGGAATCATAGCTTCCATCATCCTTTCCTCACATGGGACAATGCTCTAATAATGCTGATCATCGCACTTTTATTTACTTACAACTCAAGAATTACAACTCGATACTTAGAAGAAATTATGACTCTATGTGAATGCCTCTGGCAGTGTACCAGGATGTGTAACGATCTAGCATAGCAAATGACATAAAAAAATGGACAAGCCTCGGAAACACCATGCTAGCTATCTTACAATCATGCAAAGCAATATGACAATGATGGTGCGTGTCATAATAAACAGAACGGTAGAAGTTGCATGGCAATATATCTTGGAATGTCTATGAAAATGCCATAATAGGTAGGTATGGTGTCTGTTTGAAGGAAGGGTATATGATGGGTTTAATGCATCGGTGAAAGTTGCGCGGTACTAGAGAGGCTAGCAAAGGTGGAAGCGTGAGAGTGCGTATAATCCATGGACTCACATTAGTCATAAAGAACTCATATACTTATTGCAAAAGTCTATTAGTTATCGAAGCAAAGTATTAGACGCATGCTCTTAGGGGAGAGGTTGGTAGGAGCTAACCATCGCGCGCTCCCGGCCCTCACACAAAGGATGGTAATCAATAAACAAATCATGCTCCGACTTCGTTACAAAACGGTTCACCATACATGCATGCTACGGGAATCACAAACCTTTAACACAAATATTTCTACAAATCCACAATTACTCACTAGCATGACTCTAATATCACCATCTTTATATCGCAAAACTATTGAAAGGAATAAAACACATCATATTCAGTGATCTACAAGTTTTATATACGATTTTATGACTAACCATGTGAATGACCAACTCCTATTAACTCTCTAAATAGATATAAGTGGAGCATGAGAGTTTAATTCTTTCTACAAAAGATATGTCCATGCTCTAACAAATATAAGTGAAGCAAAAGAGCATTCTACAAATGGCAGTTTTCTATGTGTGAGAAATAGGCAATCCAAACATCAAATGATATAAGTGAAGCACATGAAGCATTCTATAAAGCCATACTCAAAAGATATAAGTGAGGTTCAAATAGCCTTCTATAAATCAACCAAGGACTTTATCATACCAGCATGGTGCATTACTAAAATAAAAATAAAAAGCACACGACGCTCCAAGATTTACGCATATCATGTGACGAATAAAAATACAGTTCCAAGTAAAATTACCGATGGTTGTTAGAAGAAAGAGGGGATGCCTTCCGGGACATCCTCAAGCTTAGTTTCTTGGGAGTCCTTGAATATTACCTTGGGGTGCCTCAGGCATCCGCAAGATTAGTCTTTTTCAACTCCTTACTCCTTCATCCATCGTGATCTCACCCAAAACATGAAAACTTCAATCACACAAAACTCAACAAAACCCTCGTGAGATCCGTTAGTATAATAAAGAAAATTACCACTTTAAGTACTATTGCAAACCTATTCATATTTTGTTTTTGCATTGTAGCTATTGTATTATAACTTCTTTATAGCTTATACCACCTATAAAATCGATAGTTTCATCAAAACTAGCAAAATAATGCATCAAAAAACAGAATCTATCTTAAACAGGACAGTCTGTAGTAATCTGAACATCCACCATACTTCTGTAGCCCTAAAATTCCTGAAACATTAGGGCAAAATAAAAAAATCATAGCAGTACTGTGTAAAAATTTCAGAAACTTTTGACATTCCAGTAAAAAAAATTCACGCACTACAGCCAAAGTTTCTGTTTTTGCACTGCACACACCAAACAAGCAATCTAATCATCCTAAAGGCAAATCTTGGCACATTATTTTTATAATACAATGGATTTTTACAAGTGGATAGTTATTTTTGTTGAAAAGTTTCTGTAATCAAGATTCACGAAGTTTCCCTGGGCATGAACAAAGTTCAAGGCTAGCCCCCACTTCAATGTTGCTTGTCTTTCTCACTTTCACTTTTCTTTTTGAAAAAGTTTTAAGTTCCTCTCTTTATTTTGTTTTGTTTTTAAACTATATAAAACCACACAACATAATAAAATGACTCTCTAAAACTTCCGGGTTGTCTCCCTGGCAGCGCTTTCTTTAAAGCCATTAAGCTAGGCATAAAGTGCTCAAGTAATTGATCCACCCGGATCCCAAGGTATATCAAAGCCAATTTTAATTAACAATGATTTGTACTTTAGTAGTGAGCACAAAGTAACATATATCATGAAACAACAAAGTCTACTCTCTTCCTATGCATCGGCATGTCATAAAAGAACAATTCATGCACACAAAGTAAAGGCCAATGCATAGCATACTTAGTTTCTTGCAATTTTACTGTATCGGAAACATAAAGAGCTAGAGATGTAGTTCCTCTCTCATAATAATTTCAATTAGGATCAGCAAGCACATGCATATTA
The DNA here is from genome assembly GCA_022496015.1 of Hordeum marinum. Taxonomy (NCBI): domain Eukaryota; kingdom Viridiplantae; phylum Streptophyta; class Magnoliopsida; order Poales; family Poaceae; genus Hordeum; species Hordeum marinum. Next base: position 408,157,676 of record CM039672.1, on the reverse strand, counting down.
TATTTATTAAAATCATCATGTGCAATAGGAAAATGCAACCCATCAATATAATCCTTAATAAGTGAAAACTTCTCCGATATAGTGTAGTTTGGAGAATTCAAAAAGATAATAGGACTATCTTGTGTGGGTGCAATAGCAACAATTTCATGCTTAACATAAGGAACTATAGCAAGTTCATCTTCATAAGCATAATTCATATTGGCATCATGGCCACAAGCATAACAAGCATCAAGTTCATCAAAAAGAGAGATTTCAAATGAATCCAAGGGATCATAGCAATTATCATCACATTCATCCTTCGGTAAGAACGAAGGGAAATTAAACAATGTATTAGTTAAAGAGTAACTCTCATTAGAAGGTGGGCACATGTAGCTAATGCACTCTTCTTCCTTTTGTTCTTCTCTCTCCTCCTCATCTTTTTCATCTAATGATCTCCCAATTTCAGCAACTTCCTCTTCCATAGGTTCCTGCAAAATATTAATCTCTTCCAAGGCAGCGGTCATTCTTTAAATAAATTCTTTAATATAAGAATTAGAAGCATAGTTTTCATATCAATATTTAAGTATGATCAAATTTTTAGATTTGTAGAGAGTAGCATCATACTTTTCAATGAAAGAAGCAATTACATAGGCACCCTTAAAAGCAACAAATTCTTCAATTTTTTCAACATCATTATAGCAATAGGCCTCCTTGGCATAAGAGGATAATATTTCATTATCATTAAACACACATTGGTAGGGAAGGTGTTTTTTAGCTTCGTTAGAACAACAAGTAAAATCATGCAGTTCACACAAGTTCCAAGCATAACAACACAAAGTATTAATTTGATGCCACAAGAGTTTCCCTTTTTGAGATATTCCGTGTAGCACATAATGAGCATGCTCCTTTAATTACTTTCCCTCAACTAAGCTAGTTGGGTTTTCAGCATGAGCACAAGTGGATTGAAGATGACCCAAGTAATATTCTTCGGTGGTACAGAACACTAGTGGTTCCTCAACTTTTGGAGCAGCAAGTACATCTATTTTTTGGGTATTTTGCATTTCATACCCATATATAAAGATAGAAAACAAGTTAATAACACAAAAATAAAAATTACTTAGTGATAAAGCAAACAAGCACACATGAGAATATTCACCCCACGCTATTGCTCCCTGGCAACGGCGCCAGAAAAAGGTCTTGATAACCCACAAGTATAGGGGATCACTTGTAGCCTCTTCGATAAGTAACAGTGTCGAACCCAACGAGGATCTAAAGGTAGAACAAATATTCCCTCAAGTTCTGTCGACCACCGATACAACTCTACGCATGCTTAACGTTCGCTTTACCTAGAACAAGTATGAAACTAGAAGTACTTTGTAAGTGTACCAGGATAGGTTTGCAAGATAATATGGAGCATGTAAATAAAAACTAGGGGTTGCTAAGATAAAGAAACAACTAATATAGTCTTAGTAGAGAGATTTTTGTCACAAGAAATTTATTTGTCCCTAGGCAATCGATAACTAGACCGATAATCATTATTACAATTTTATATGAGGGAGAGGCATAAGCTAACATACTTTCTCTACTTGGATCATATGCACTTATGATTGGACCTCTAGCAAGCATCCGCAACTACTAAAGATCATTAAGGTAAAACCCAACCATATAATTATAAGGTATCAAGTCCTCTTTACTCTCATATGCAACAACCCACATACTCGGGTTTATGCTTCTGTCACTCAAGCAACACACCATAGGCAAATCACGAACACATTACAACACCCTATAGAGAGCATACCTCACGCTTGCACAACATGGAGAGCACCATAGGACGGTACCAATAATAAAACATGCAACTCAAACCAATCATGATCATCAATCAACCCATAGGACAAAACGGATCTACTCAAACATCATAGGATAGCCATACATCATTGGGAAATAATATATTGCGTTGAGCATGATGTTTATGTAGATATTACAACATGGAGAATGGGTGTTACACCGCTACATAGAGGGGGAGAGAGTTGGTGATGATGGCAGCAAAGTTGTTGGTGTAGATCGTCGTAATTATGATGGCCCTGGCGGCGTTCCGGTGCCACCAGGAGAGAGGGGGAGAGATCCCCCTCCTTATTCTTCTTCCTTGGCCTCCCCCTAGATGGGAGGGGGGGTTTCCCCTCTGGTCCATTGCCTCCATGGCGGCGGATGGGCAAGGGCCCCTCCGATATTGGATCTCTCTCTCTATTTCCTTCTATTTGTGCGCTCCCAGATTCTGTCCTTTCACCGTTTCTTAAATATCCGGAGATCCGTAACTCCGATCGGGCTGAAATGTTGAGGGGATTTTTATTATAAAAATATCTTCCTTGCGGCGGAAGGAGAGATCCAACTGCCTTAAGGGGTGACCATAAGGTCCGAGGGCGCCGCCAGGGGGTAGGTCGCGCCACCCTGGCTTGTGGTCAGCTCGGGCATCGTCTCGTGTTGATTCTTTTCCCCAAAAATCACATATATTCCAAAAAAATCTTCGTAAGTTTTTATTGCGTTTGGACATCGTTTGGTATGGAAATTCTGCGAAACCAAAACAATGCAACAAATAGGAACTGACACTTGGCACTGGATCAATATGTTAGTCCCAAAAATAGTTTAAAAAATTGCCAAAAGTATATGAAAGTTTTAAAATATTGGCATGAAACAAACAGAAATTATAGATACGACAGAGACGTATCAACCAATGCAAGCAAGAGGGGGCTGACGCGCCTTGGTGGGTTGTGCCCACCTCGCAGCTCTTCTGCCCTCCCCCCACGAAGTGTCTAGTGCCTCTTTTGTTCGAAAAAAACATCAAATAGTTTCGTTGCGTTTGGAGAACTTTTATTTCTGTACAAAAAACAACACCACGATAGTTCTGCTGAAAACAACGTCAGTCCAGGTTAGTTCCATGCAAATCATACCAAACCCATATAAAATTGTTGTAAATATGGCATTGATACTTCATAAATTATAGATACATTGGAGACGTATGAGCATCCCCAAGCTTAATTCCTACTCTTTCTCGAGTAGGTAAATGATAACAGAAATAATTTATGAAGTGTGAATGCTAGCATAGTGCATAAGTTTGATCAATGATAATGTCAACCACTTTTCATAGCATCATAACAACAACTCTTTCTCATAAAACTCATCATGATAAAGTAGCAACCAATAAACATGTTATGGTTCAAACAATGAATTGCCTTGAAACTTAACAACCTATGTTCTTAGTCACCAAACAATTGCAATTCAACTTAGTCTCAACAAAGTCTAAGTAAGAGCTCCACATACTCAATCATCATATAGTCTTCTATGATTGCTAATAATCAAAGAATATTTTTAGAACAAATGTCATCCATCGAACATAGAGAAATATAGGGGCTTAATGTTTCGCCTCCGAACTCATTTATCATAGAGATAATTTTGAACAATAATAAGTCATGCTCAAATATATTTGACTCGCCATATGTGCCTAGATCCTTCCCCACCGCATGATGCTTGCAATCTAATAGATTGAGGTAGAAATAAGAGGTTGAATAAACATGAAAGTAAATAGATTGTACCTTCACACAGGGAACCAGGGATTTACATATGTGCCAGAGCTCATTGTTTAAAACTTAGATGAATGAGTAATTTTGAGTGGTGTACCTTTCATGTCAACGTCACAACATAGCTTTCAATATCTTCGATGCTAATCGCATTATTGGCGGTTCCCAAACAGAATTAAATTTTTACCCCCGTCCACCATTCAAACAAATTCCATGGCTGGCCGAATCCATGGTTGCCCTCCAAACAATCATCTTTCTAGGTTTTCTGTCTTTATTTTTGTGTTATGCATGACTGGGAATCCTTTTTACCTACCTCTCTTGTGCAATGACAAGTGAATAAACACTCATCTTGAGAACAACTCACTTAGCATGGAAGATAATGACAGTCCCATCGCTCCATGAGCTGTACGAGCACACAAAACAGATGTTTATTTGAATGTTTAGAGGTGGCACATGCAACTTTACTTGGAATGGCAGTAAAATACCATATATAGGTAGGTATGATGGACTCTCATGGCAAGAAACTGGGGTTAAGGGTTTTTGGATGCACAAGTAGTATCTTTACTTAGTACAAATTTTTGGCTAGTAAAAGATCCTAAGCAAACTCCACATGTTGGAGGATCCATAACAATATAACTTCTATGCAAATATACACAACCATAACTCATTACGTTGTCTTCCTTCTCCAATTTCAACTAATTTGCTCAAGTTTGAAAATAATTAGTGGGTATTCACAATCATAGAAGATGTCCAAGATAATATATTTGTATGTGAAAGTTCTCTTCCTTATAATAATCATTCACGAATTTCTTGTATGACCAATATTGTGATTGTAAAACTTCAATAGATTTTACTTTCTAAACCAAATGTGAAGCTACTACTAAGCATGAAGCACATTGATAATTTCATATTTATGATATTTCATTCATTCATAATTTACTCTTAGGATATAAGCGAAGAACAAGATTAAACATCAAACTACTCTCAAAAGATATAAGTGAAGATTAATGAGTAGTCAAACAATTAAGTAGCTATTTGAGGGCTCTCTCTCTCAATAAATATTTTTAGACCTGAGTATTTTATTAAAAAGCAAGCAAAATAAAAAATGACACTCCAAGAATAGCACAAACCATGTTGACAAATAAAAATTTAGGTTCAACATAGGCTAACTGATATATGTCTGATGAAGAGAGATGGGATGCGCAACATCCTCAAGATTAGATGCTTGAGACTTCTTTAAATATTTACTTGGGGTGCCTTGGGCATGCCCAAGCTTGAGCTTTTCTATCTTGTTCAATCCTCTCATGTCACGGTTTCACCTATTCTCAAAAACATCATCCACAAAAACTCAAAAAGAACTCGTGAGATATGTTAGTACACATAAGAATAAATCCACACTTATTGTACTGACAAGAAAAGTTGCACAATAATTTTCAAACATCATCTAATTTTTATTATCTTGTCCACAATTTATATCGACCAATATAGGCTATGGAAACTATAGGATAAGTAGATAACAAAACTATGACAGCAATCTGTCCAAACAGAATGGTCTGTAGCAATGTATAAAAACAGTGTACTTCCGTAACTTAATTTTTTAAAAATTTAGGACATGATAAAGAATTTATGGTACAATATTGTGTAATTTTTTTAGTATATATGAAAATTCAAGCGCTCCAGCAAAAGTTTCTATTTTATACAGCACACATCAAAACTTGCAATGGAGGCATCTTAAGGCAATTTTTGGAAATTTTTATTGGAAAACAAGATCATAAGTAGTACATAACAGATAAAAACAAAATAAAATGACGCTCCAAGCAAAACACATATCATGTGACGAATAAAAATATAGCTCCAAGTAAGATGTACCGATAATGTTGGAGACGAAAGAGGGGATGCCTTTCGGGGCATCTACAAGCTTAGATGCTTGAGTATTCCTTGAATATTACCTTGGGGGTGCCTTGGGCATCCCCAAGCTTAGGTCCTTGCTGCTCCTTATTCACCTCATATTGGTATCTCATCCAAAACTTGAAAACTTCAATCACACAAGACTCAACGGAACTTCGTGAGATAGGTTAGTATAGTAAGTATAAACCATTCACTTGGGTACTGTCAAGACAAGATTCATAATTGTTATCACATTATACCTACTGCATTCCATCATTCACTACTAGGGAAAACCCTAGTAGTAGCGCTCGAGATATGCATAGTAGTAGCGCTGGGTCCAGCGCTACTGCTATCGTGCTACATCTAAGTTTTAGTAGTAGCGCTGGCCTGGCAAGCGCTACTACTATGTGTTGTTAACAGTAGCGCTTGCCAGGCCAACGCTACTGCTAACTATGTGTAGCGCTTGGACAAATGAAGCACTACTGCTAACCCAGCATTGCTATTAGATGATTTCTAGTGCTAGTGCTAGCATTCCTACTTTCACAGATTTACACCCTCTACGTATTTGCGATGTATTTATATAAGATCTATACAGTAGTTTCATCAGATCATACTAAACATACACTATTATCATCATATCATAGACATACAGTACTCTCGTCATACCATCATCATCATTCAACACAAATATCATCACATCTCGAAAATACCGATACACAAGAGTGATCATGTCATGTCTCGAATAAGTGCAAATGCATGGTCATGGCACAAACACAAGTTTTCATCATCTCTATCTAAACCATGATGTAGAGGAGAAGAGCGATCAGCATGAGCAAGAGCGTGACCATGTAGTACTTGAGGCACCGGCAGTCCCGCCCCCGCTCATGCCAGAGTGTCCACCTCAAGTAACTACTTTCCGCTTCGGCTCTGCTATCAAACCCTCTGTGGCTAGCACCCGGATACCTGTACACCTAGGCCTAAGCGTGTGGCCAGTTGTCGTAGACTCCTAGAACCCTCCCAACGAACACAACGTGCCAGTCCTTCGCCATCTTTGATCTATGAACTTGCATCGACACTTGATGAATTGAACGATAATATGCAACATAATGTACTTAAGAAAACAAAGAGGCATAATTAGCAAAATACAGGCAACTTATAGTAAACATAAGGGACGAAGTTCCTTATCTATACCCAAAATAATTAACTAGCAAGAGCGATCAGTCCTCCATGTCGGTGGTCCAATCTTCATAGTCAGGGATGAAGCACCCGAGCTTCGTGAAAGGCTTAAGGTCCAGGCGCTGAGCGAGTAGCAGTGCTTGGACATCATCCCGCGTCATTGTTGGCCCATGGTAGAACATCCCTGTTGGTTCGAGGACCTGCTTCATCATCACTTGGGCAAGTTCACACTATACATGATAAAACTCAGCTCGGAGTCGATGATCCGGTGTCTGTCCTATGCTTGTGGCCCAACTGACAATCTTGGCATCTTCGGTACTAGGTGACATGCGAAGGCTTTTATTATCCCTTCTGTTCTCGAGCAGGTGATGCATGAGGTACAATCCATCAGCCTGACTGGTGAGCGGTTGCTAGATGCAGCAGAAATCGGCCTTATGGCGGAAAACTAGCCCGTCCTTCCTGTTCCTTTTCACCTTTATATATCCACCAGACATGCTGAAGGTAAATAGGGCACTATTGAGAACTCTCTTTACGTGCGTGTAATCCTTTTTCTTGATGTTCTTCAATGAGTCCAAGTATATAGCATGGGAGTATTCTAGGTACAGAACAATGAGCACGGCGCCGCCCCCGCTGCGCAAATGAAGTACACACCTCTAATTAGCCTCCATGCTTGCAAAGGAATGATTAATGACACTTATGAAAGGATATGCGCGGATGACTTACGTGGGATGATAAGGCAGGAGAATCGCTTCCTTGTCCTTATTAGCGATCATGAATCTGCCGAGGTACTTGCTCGCATAGTCACGGTGCTCTTTGCAAACTGCCAAGTAGCTCTCGTGCATATAGAACGGGTCCGCGACGCAGATATATCGTATGTTCTCGATCCTAATGAAGTAGTTGAGATACATCGCATACATGCGGATGAACTGGAAATCCAGCTTGGTCATGTGGAACATGTTGTAGATGTAGTCGAATCATAGGATGAACTGATTCGCGGGCCAGGTGTCGACGTACAACTTCCCACCTGGCACCTGAGCCGCATAAAGCGGGTATCCTGGTTTTTCCGCGATCAGAAGGCTTTTTTCTCTGGCTAGCACATCTTCATGGAGTCTCCTTAGATCATTGTTCAGTATGTTATCTAGCGCTTTGGGGGGTAGGATCGGCTCGCCGGCGACATGGAAACGATTCTTACCTTCGACGGGTATTATGTCTACCACCCAGGGCTTCAGAGGCGGCTGGCTGCTTGAAGTAGCTCTGGCGCCTTTAGGGCCTTTCTTTTCCGGTCTCCTCCTTGGCTTCTTGGTGGGTGGCAGCAGTAGTGAGCCCAACATACCTTCCCTAACCACCCCCAAGTGTCGTTGGGCTAAACATTGGACGGGCCTCAAGGGGTTGCTCGGTAGAGGCGGCATCTGGAGGCGTCTCCTAAGAGGATTGCTTGAAGAGAGACTTTTTGCATTACGCCTTAGGATGTTTCGGCTCCGACAAATCAGGCAGCATCAAGTCATCATCTCCATGCTCATAGCCCGAGTCTTCGTTGTCCTAAGCCATCAACCTTCCATCATCGTAGGCGTTATTGAAATACTTGTCTGGGTCATCCTCCTCCTCCTCCATGTCATCAACATTTTCTTCTTCGACAGCGGGGGCGACATGATCTGGCACTAATGGAGGCTCACCCTCGCGTCGTCCGCTACCACCCGCCATGACAGGTGCTGGTAATGTGGTAGGTGGGGTGGTGTTCATACCTTCTTGAGAAGGTGGCGTTGGCGTGATAATGGGCGCCCCGAGACGAAGAAGAGACTTCGGCAAGGCAAGAACCAACTCGTGCATGCGCCAATCCTTGGGGGGGTCTCGTCGTCATCGGCCAGTATTGGAGGAGGCAAATCCTCGAAGCCCGCTAAGACACTGGCCACCTTAACCTTGAAGACGCCATCGGGTATCTCTCGGTTGCGGAACATGCGGTCCATCGGCTTCATGATCGTTGCCTTTCCCATGGCCACCTTCTGGCCCTTGATGTCGTACAGTAGGGTGCACGAGGTATCGTCGGCCTACGAAGAAGACATGTCTGCGACGTCAAACATCCGAAAGGCAACTGAAACGGAAGACTATAGACATGCTGGTGAAAAGGGTATGACGCGTAATTACCGTGAGGGCGTCGAGCTCAGCCAACGATCAAGGCCCGCCGAGCATGCAAGAGACGGAGGTCGGGCTGCTATGAACAGGAGCGAGACCTTTTGTGGTTGCTTGAGCACGTGCCAGTGCTGTGCTGTTCGCCGAATTGCTCCCGCCAAGACTGGGAAGGGGAAAGTCCTCCGGTCGTGCATTTGGATAGTTCTTCGTGAAATTAAAAATGGTCGGAATCAAGCTGGCCACCGTGTCAGTGACCGCTGCACTAACGGCCCCGCACAACTCTTCTTTGGTCTTATTGACCGCAATCGCGATCTTCTCGTCGATGGTCTGTTGAGTGCCGACCGACCGTCTCTTCCTTCTTTCCTCCAGCTCCTCGCTGTAGCATGTCTTCCACGAGGCGCCATTTCCGACGCCGTGCACACGTCCATAGGACGGTGGCTTGTCCACCGGGACCTTTTTCAATATGTTCAGGGCCCGGTTGAATGGGGTGTCCCACTTGGGCCTCACCGACGACTATGATGACTCGTTGCTTTTGGCTGCCTTTTGGTGCTGCTATTTCTACAAAAGGGACATGGATGGTTTACTAATGTGACAAAACTTGTAGTCGAACTTACTGGAAGCTAATATGATAATGTGTTAATATAACAATTACCAGAAGTCTCATGAACTCCCTCATGTTCGGGTCCGTGTAAAAGATCTTGTTGACTTTGTCCCACTTGTACCGGGCCCTGATCCAGTCATACTCTAGTGGGTCGGTGAACTCCGCCAAGGGGTCTGGGATTCCATGACTTTCACATTTGGCGTCCTCCTTGGCCCATACATGCCTCTTCCCCTCGTAACCACGGCTTCCGAGGCAGTAGGGAGGCATGTTCCTGGCCTGAAGCGCCTTCATTTTCTCTGACCTTGCCTTGACTATTGGAAATATGCCCTAGAGGCAATAATAAAATGGTTATTATTGTATTTCCTTGTTCATGATAATTGTCTATTTTTCATGCTATAATTGTGTTAACCAGAAACCGTAATGCATGTGTGAATACATAGACCACAATGTGTCCCTAGTGAGCCTCTAGTTGACTAGCTCGTTGATCAATAGATGGTCACATTTTCATGACCATGGACATTGGATGTCGTTTATAATGAGATCACATCATTAGGAGAATGATGTGATGGACAAGACCCAATGCTAAGCATAGCACAAGATCGTGTAGTTCGTTTGCTAAAGCTTTTCAATGCCAAGTATCGTTTCCTTAGACCATGAGATTGTGCAACTCCCGGATACCGTAGGAATGCTTTGGGTGTGCCAAACGTCACAACGTAACTGGGTGGCTATAAAGGTGCACTACGGGTATCTTCGAAAGTGTTTGTTGGGTTGGCACGAATCGAGACTGGGATTTCTCACTCCGTGTGACGGAGAGGTATCTCTGGGCCCACTCGATAAGACATCATCATAATGAGCTCGATGTGACTAAGCAATTAGCCAGGGGATGATGTGTTATGGAACGAGTAAAGAGACTTTCCGGTAATGAGATTGAACAAGGTATAGGGATACCGACGATCGAATCTCGGGCAAGTATCATACAGATAGACAGAGGGAATTGTATACGTGATTGATTGAATCCCCGACATCGTGCTTCATCCGATGAGATCATCGTGGAGCATGTGGGAGCCAACATGGGTATCCAGATCCCGCTGTTGGTTATTGACCGGAGAGGTGTGTCGCTCATGTTTACGTGTCTCCCGAACCCGTAGGGTCTACACACTTAAGGTTCGATGACGCTAGGTTATAGGGAAATGGTATACGTGATTACTGAAGGTTGTTCGGAGTCCCAGATGAGATCTCGGACTTCACGACGAGCTCCAGAATGGTCCGGAGGTAAAGATTAATATATAGGAAGTCCAGTTTTGGTCACCGGAAAGTTTTCGGGCTCCTCGGTAGTGTACCGGGAGTGCCTGGAGGGTGTCGGAGGACCCCCGGGAGGGGTGTGACGACCATAGGACTTCATGGTCCCTTAGAGGAGGTGTGCCAGCCCTTTTTGGGCTGGACAAAACCTTCTAGAAAGGCCCATGCGGCTGGGATCAAGAGATAAAGGGCAAAAGGGTTTTAAAAAGAGGAGATCCACCTCCCTTGTGGGAGGTGGACTCTATCCCTGGTTCGGCCGAACCTCTCCTCCTTGGAGGAGAGGCCAAGGCATCCCTCCCTCTCCCTCCTCCTATATATATTCAAGGATTTGGGCTTATTTGAGACACAACTTCTCTCTCTCACGGCGCAGTCCTACCCTTCCTCTTCCTCGTTCTCCGTAGCGCTTGGCGAAGCCCTGCCGGAGTCCACGTAGCTCCACCGTCACCACGTCATCGTGCTGCCGGATCTCTCCCTCAACCTATCCTTCCTCCTTTCTGGATCAAGGCATAGGAGACGTCACCGGGCTGCATGTGTGTCGAACGCGGAGGCGTCGTTGTTCGACGCTGAGATCGGAATCCATCGCGATCTGAATCGCTACGAGTACGACTCCACCAACCGCGTTCTTGTAACGCTTCCACTTAGCGATCTTCAAAGGTATGAAGATGCAATCTCTCCCCACTCATTGCTGGTTTCTCCATGGATAGATCTTGGTGATCGTAGGAATTTTTTTGATTTACTACTACGTCTCCCAACAGTGGCATCATGAGCTAGGTCTATGCGTAGAATCTATGCACGAGTAGAACACAAGTTGTTGTGGGCGTCGATTTTGTTAATATGCTTACCACTACTAGTCTTATATTGATTCGGCGGTATTGTGGGATGAAGTGGCCCGGACCGACTTTACACGTACGCTTACGTGAGACTGGTTCCACCGCCTCACATGCACTTGTTGCATAAGGTGGCTAGCGGGTGTCTGTCTCTCCCACCTTAGTCAGATTGGATTCGATGAAAAGGGTCCTTATGAAGGGTAAATAGCAATTGGCATATCACGTTGTGGTTTTGGCGTAGGTAAGAAACGTTCTTGCTAGAAACCTATAGCAGCCACGTAAAAACTTGCAAGTACAAATTAGAGGTCGTCTAACTTGTTTTTGCAGCATATGCCTTGTGATGTGATATGGCCAAAGAATGTGATGTGATGCATTGTGATGGAGGAGATTGATCATGTTCTTGTAATAGTATTCATGACTTGCATGTCGATGAGTATGACAACCGGAAGGAGCCATAGGAGTTGTCTTATTTTATTGTATGACATGTGTGTCAATCATAAACGCCATGTAATTACTTTACTTTATTGCTAAACATTAGCCATAGTAGTAGAAGTAATAGTTGGCGAGACAACTTCATGAAGACACAATGATGGAGATCATGATGATGGAGATCATGGTGTCGTGCCGGTGACAGTGATGATCATGGTGCCTCGAAGATGGAGATCAAAGTAGCAAGATGATATTGGCCATATCATGTCACTATATTGATTGCATGTGATGTTTATCATGTTTACATCTTATTTGCTTAGATAGTAAATAAGATAGTAAATAAGATGATATCTCAATAAAAATTGAAGAAAAATGTTCACCCTAACTGCGCACCATTGCTAAGGATCGTTGTTCCGAAGCACCACGTGATGATCGGGTGTGATAGGTTCTAACGTTCGCATACAACGGGTGTAAGCTAGATTTACACACGCGATACACTTAGGTTGACTTGACGAGCCTAGCATGTACAGACATGGCCTCGGAACACGGAAGACCGAAAGGTCGAACATGAGTCATATAGAAGATACGATCAACCTGGAGATGTTCACCATGGATGACTAGTCCGTCTCACATGATGATCGGACACGGGCTAGTTGACATGGATGATGTGTCACTTAGATGACTAGAGAGATGTCTATCTAAGTGGGAGTTCATTAAATAATTTGATTATGTGAACTTAATTATCATGAACTTAGTCCAAAATTATCTTTACAATCTATATTGTAGATCCAATGGCCAAGGCAAATGTCACCCTCAATTTCAACGCGTTCCTAGAGAAAACCAAGATGAAAGATGATGGAAGCAACTATGCGGACTGGGTCCATGGTTTGAGGATCATCCTCATAGCTTCCAAGAAATTGTATGTGCTCGATGCACCGCTAGGTGACCCACCCCTTATCCCAGCAGAGCAAGACGTTGCGAACGCTTAGCATTCTCGCTGCGATTATTACTCCCTTGTTCAGTGTGGCATGCTTTACAGTTTAGAACCGGGGCTCCAAAAGCATTTTGAGCAACACGGAGCATATGATATGTTCGAAGAGTTGAAACTAGTTTTTCAAGCTCATGCCCGGGTCGAGAGATATGACGTCTCCGACAAGTTTTTCAGCTGTAAGATGGAGGAGAACAGTTCTGTCAGTGAGCACATCCTCAAGATGTCTGGGCTACACAACCGCTTGACTCAGTTGGGAGTTAATCTCCCGGATGACTCGGTCATTGACAAAATCCTCCAGTCACTTCCACCTAGCTACAAGAGCTTTGTGATGAACTACAACATGCAAGGAATGGAGAAGTCCATTCCTGAGTTGTACTCAATGCTGAAATCAGCGGAGGTCGAGATCAAAAAGGAGCATCAAGTGTTGATGGTGAATAAGACCACTAGTTTCAAGAAAGGCAAGGGTAAGAAGAACCTCAAGAAGGACGGCAAAGCTATTGCCGTGCCCGGTAAGCAAGTTGCCGGGAAGAAGAAGAACAAGAAGGGACCCAAGCCTGAGACTGAGTGTTTTTACTGCAAGGGTACCGGTCACTGGAAGTGGAACTGCCCCAAGTACTTAGCGGATAAGAAGTACGGCAACGTTAAAGGTATATGTGATATACTTGTTATTGATGTGTACCTAACCAGCGCTCATAGTAGCTCCTGGATATTTGATACCGGTCTAGTTGCTCACATTTGTAACTCCAAGCAGGAGTTGCGGAATAAGAGGAGGCTGGCAAAGGACGAGGTGACGATGCGCGTCGGGAATGGTTCCAAGGTCGATGTTGTTGGGGAATGTTGCATGGGAAACAAAAATTTTCCTCCGCACACATGGATCTATCCAAGGTGATGAGCATCTATGAGAGAGAGAGTGGATCTACATACCCTTGTAGATCGCTAAGCTGGAAGCGTTAAGAAACGCGGTTGGTGTAGTCGAACGTCTTCGCGATCCAAATCGCCGTGCGTCCCGCGATCCAATCACGATCCGTCCCGCGATCCGATCACGATCCGTCCCACGAACTTGATCACGATCCGTCTCACGAACTTGATCACGATCCTTCCGATCTAGCAGCGAACGGACGGCACCTCCGCGTTTAGCACACGTACAGCTTGATGACGATCTCTACCGTCTTGATCTAGCAAGAGGGAGTGGAGAGGAAGAAGAGTTCTCCTATAGCCTGACGGTGCTCCGGCGATGGTGGTGGAGCAATTCCGGCAGGGCTTCGCCTAAGCACTGCAGAAATCCAATCTAGAGGAGAAACTATGCACTAGAGATTAGGGTTGCACGTGGCTGGAAAAAACTAGTGCAAAACCCTAGAAATCCACTAGTATATATAGGAGGGAGGGAGGAGGAGAGGCAGCCTTGCCTCCAAGCCTTGGAGGCTTCGGCCGAAGTGGGAGGTGGAGGAGGACTCTCCTCCTCCACTCCTAGTAGGACTAGGATTCCTCCTTTTTGCCTTTTTTTTCACCTTTTCCCTTTGGGTTTCTTTATTCCAGCCACATGGGCCTATTGTGGTTGTTCCACCATCCCACTAAGGGCTGGTTATTACTTTTCCACAGCCCATGAAGCCTCTTGGGTCGCAATACACCTCCCGGAGGTCTCCCGGTACACTACCGGCACTCCCGGTACACTACTGATAAGCCCGGAACTTTTTCGGCGACCAAAACAGGACTTCCTATATATGAATCTTTACCTCCGGACCATTCCGGAGCTCCTCATGACGTCCAAGATCTCATCCAGGACTCCGAAAAACCTTTGGTCACCACCATACATAACTCTATACTACCGAAACGTCACCAAACCTTAAGTGTGCAGACCCTGCGGGTTCGAGAACTATGTAGACATGACCGAGACACCTCTACGGTCAATAACCAATTGCGGGACCTGGATGTCCACATTGGTTCCTACATATTCTACGAAGATCTTTATTGGTCGAACCTTTATGTCAAGGATTCAGTTAATCACGTATGATGTTCCCTTTGTTCTTCGGTATGTTACTTGCCGAGATTCGTTCGTCGGTATCTCCATACCTAGTTCAACCTCGTTACCGGCAAGTCTCTTTACTCGTTCTGTAATACAAGATCCCGTGACTAACACTTAGTCACATTGCTTGCAAGGCTTATTGTGATGTTGTATTACCGAGTGGGCCCTGAGATACCTCTCCGTCACACGGAGTAACAAATCCCAGTCTTGATCCATGCCAACTCAACAGACACCCTCAGAGATACTTGTAGAGCACCTTTATAGTCACCCAGTTACGTTGCCACGTTTGATACACACAAGGCACTCCTCCGATGTCCGTGAGTTGCATGATCTCATGGTCATAGGAACATATACTTGACATGCAGAAAACTGTAGCAATAAACTGACACGATCATATGCTACGTTTGTAGTTTGGGTCTTGTCCATCACATCATTCTCCTAATGATGTGATCCCGTTATCAAATGACATCTCATGTCCATGGCTAGGAAACCTTAACCATCTTTGATCAACGAGCTAGTCCATTAGAGGCATACTAGGGACATGACGTTCGTCCTTTCTCTTTCTTCTTCCGTGGTCGAGCTTTGAGTCTCACTCAACTTCACACTTTACAAAGCAGATGAGAACGCTTGCCTCTGACTAATCCATTTTGAACTCTTTCAAAATCTTGTCATGGTATGCACTCATTGAAAGTCTCATCAAGCATCTTGATCTATCTCTATAGATCTTGATGCTCAACAATTAGGTAGCTTTATACAGGTCTTCCTTTGAAAAACTCTTTTCAAACAACCGTTTATGCTTTCCAGAAATTCTACATCATTTCCGATCAACAATATGTCATCCACATATACTTATCAGAAACTCTATAGTGCTCCCACTCACTTTATTGCAAATACAAGTTTCTCATAAACTTTGTATAGACTCAAAAACTTTGATCACCTCATCAAAGTGTATATTCCAACTCCGAGATGCTTGCTTCAATTCATAGAAGAATCATTGAAGCTTGCACACCTTTTAGCATCCTTAGGACTGACAAAACCTTCTGGTTGTATCACATACAACCTTTCCTCAAGTAAACCGTTAAGGAAATGATGTTTTGACATCCATCTGCCAGATTTCATAATTGAAAAATGTAGCAACTGCTAACATAATTCCAACACACTTTAGCATCGCTACGAGTGAGAAATTCTCATCGTAGTCAACTCCTTGAACTTGCCAGAAACTTCTTTGCGACAAGTCGAGCTTTATAAATGGTGACATTTACCATCAGCGTCTGTCTTCATTTTAAAAGTCCATTTGTACTCAGTGACCTGCCATCCAACGAGAAAGTCTACCAAAGTCTATACTTGATTTTCATACATGGACCCTTTCTCGGATTTCATGGCCTCTAACCATTTGTCGGAATCCGGGCCCATCATCGCTTCTCCATAGCTCGTAGGCTCATTGTTGTCCAACAACATGACCTCCAAGACAGGGTTGTTGTACCGATCAGGAGCAGTACACATCCTTGTCGACCTACGAGGTTTGATACTAACTTGATCCAAAGCTTCATGACTCATTTACTTCCTCTTCAACTGATGTAGGTTTCACAGAAACATCTTTCTACGCTGCGCTACTTTCTGGTTGAAGTAAAGGTTCAACAACCTCATCAAGCTCTATTTTCCTCGTAGGCCAATAGTAACTTGATCCGAAGCTTCATGATCATCATCATTTACTTCCTCTTCAACTAACGTAGGTATCACGGAAACATCTTCCTACATTGCGCTACTCTCTAGTTGAAACAAAGGTTCAATAACCTCATCAAGTTCTATCCTCCTCCCACTCAATTCTTTCAAAAGAAACCTTTTCTCGAGAAAGGACCCAGTTTTAGCAACAAACATTTTATGCTTGGATCTAAGATAGAAGGTTCACCCAACTGTTCTTAGGGTATTCTATGAAGATGCATTTGTCCGCTTTGGGTTCGAGCTCATTAGGTGAAAACATTTTCCACACAAGCGTCGCAGCCCCAAACATTAAGAAATGACAGCTTAGGTTTCTATCAAACCATAATTCACACGGTGTCATCTCAACGGATTTAGATGGTGCCCTATTTAAAATGAATGTAGTTGTCTCTAATGCATAACCCCAAAAATTATAGTAACAAAACGATAATAGACATCATAGCACGCACCATATCCAATAGAGCACGACTATGACATTCGGACACACCATCACACTATGGCGTTCCAGGTGGCGTGAGTTGTGAAACAACTTTCACATTGTCTAAAGTTGTATGCCAAACTCGTAACTCAGATATTCACCTCCACGAGCATATCGCAAACATTTTTATCTTCTTGTCACGATGATCTTAAACTTCACTCTGAATTTGCTTGAACCTTTCAAACGATTCAGATTTGTGTTTCATTAAGTAAATATACACTATATCTACTCAAATCATCAGTGAAGGTAAGAAAATAATGATATCCACTGCACGCTACAAGACTCATTGGATTGCATACATCAACATGTATCATTTCCAATAAATCACTTGCTCGCTTCATCAAAACAGAAAACGAGGTCCTTAGTCATCTTGACCAAGAGGCATGGTTCGCATGTCTCAACTGATTCGAAATCGAATGAGTCCAAAGATCCATCAGCATGGAGTTTCTTCATGCGTTTTATACCAATATGACATTTAGCGCCAGTGCCACAAGTATGTGGTACTATTATTATTAACTTTGTATCTTTTTGGCACCAATGTTATGAACATATGTACTATTACGATCAAGTTTCAACAAACCATTCTTACTGGGTGCATGACCGTTGAAGGTATTATTCATGTAAATAGAATAACCATTATTATCTAACTTAAATGAATAACCGTGTTGCAATGAACATGATCTAATCACGTTCATGCTCAACGCAAAACACCAAATAACATTTATTTAGGTTCGTCACTAATCTTGAAGGTAGAGAGAGCGTGCGATGTTGATCACATCAACCTAGGAAACATTTCCAACACACATCGTCACCTCACACTTAGCTAGTTCTCCGTTTATTCCGTAGCTTTTATTTCGAGTTACTAACATTTAGCAACCGAACCGGTATCCAATACCTAGGTGCTACTAGGAGTACATGCAAGGTACACATCAATAACACGTATATCAAATATACTTTTGTCAACATTGCCAGCCTTCTTATCTTCCAAGTATCTAGGGTTGTTCCGCTTCAGCGACCTCTCTCTTCATAATTGAAGCACATAGTCTCGGGTTTGGGTTCAACTTTGGGTTGCTTCACTGGAGCAGCAACTGACTTGCCATCCATGAAGTTTCCCTCCTTGCCCTTGCCCTTCTCGAAACTAGTGGTTATACTAACCATCAACACTTGATGCTCCTTCTTGATTTCTACCTTCGCGGTGTCAAACATCACGAACAGCTCAGGGATCATTAATTCTATCCCTGGCATTTTATAGTTCATCACCAAGTTCTAGTAGCCTAGTGAAACTGTCTTGGAGAACTATATCAATCACTATCTTATCTGGAAGATGAACTCCCACTCGATTCAAGCAATTGTAGCACCCAGACAATCTGAGCACATGCTCAAAGATTGAGCTCTTCTCGTTCATCTTGCAGGCAAATAATCTTATTGGAGATCTCATATCTCGCAACACGGGCACGATCCTGAGATCCTAATTTCAGCTCTTAGAACATCTCATATGTTTCGTGACGTTCAAAACATTTCGAAACCTCAATTCTAAGCCGTAATGCATGACGCACTAAACTATCAAGTAGTCATCAGCACGTACCTGTCAGATGTTCACAACATCTACAGACGACACTAGAGGGGTTGGCGCATCGAGCGGTGCATTAAGGACATAAGCCTTCTGTGTAGCAACGAGGACAATCCTCAGATCACGGAGCCAATCCGCAATATTGCTACCATCATCTTTCAACTCTATTTCTCTAGGAACATATAAAAATTCAAGGGAGCTACAACGCGAGCAAGTAATCTACAACATTGCAAAGACACTACTAACTATGTTCATGATAATGAGTTCAATTAATCATATTACTTAAGAACTCCCACTCAAATTGACATCCCTCCGGTCATTCGAGTGATACATGATCCAAATTCACCAACTCAAGTCCGATCATCACGTGAGTTGAGGTGGTTACAATGGTGAACATCATCATGTTGATCATATCTACTATATGACTCATGTTTGACCTTTCGGTCTCTTGTGTTCCGAGGCCATGTTTGTACATGCTAGGATCGTCAAGTTTAACCCGAGTGTTCTGCATGTGCAACACTGGCTTGCACCCGTTGTATGTGAACTTAGAGTCTATCACACCCGATCATCACGTGGTGTCTCACCACGACGAACTTTCGCAACGGTGCACACTCGGGGAGAACACAATTTATCTTGAAATTAAGTGAGGGATCACCTTATAATGCTACCGTCGTCCTAAGTAAAACAAGGTGCATAAAAGGATTAACATCACATGCAATTCATAAGTGACATGATATGGCCATGAACTTGTGCTTTTGATCTCCATCATGAAAGCACCAGCATGATCTCCATCGTCACCGGCATGACACCATGATCTCTATCATCTTGATCTCCATCAACGTGTCGCCTTCGAGGTTGTCGTGCCCACCATGCATCTACTACTATTGCTACCATTTAGCGATAAACTAAAGCATTACATAGCGCTTAATGATTGACACACATGTCATACAATAATTAAAGACAACCCTATGGCTTCTGCCGGTTGCCGTACTTATCGACATGCAAGTCGTGAAATGCTATACATCACATGATCATCTCATACATCACATATATCACATCATGTAATTGGCCATATCACATCACAACATGCCCTGCAAAAACAAGTTAGATGTCCTCTAATTGTTGTTGCATGTTTTACGTGGCTGCTACGGGTTTCTAGCAAGAATGATTCTCACCTATGCATAAACCACAACGGTGATACATAATATGCTTTTCAACCTTCTCAAGGACCGCCTTTGTCGAATCCGATCCAACTAAAATGAGAGAAACTGCCATCCGCAAGCCATCTAGGCAACAAGTTGCGTCGAAGGAACCGGTCTCTCGTAAGCATACGAGTAATGTTGTCCCGGGCCGCTTCATCTCACAATACCACTGAACCAAAATCCGACCAAGGGAGGAAGCAATCTAAGCATCAACGCCCATAGACCTTTTGTGTTCTACTCGAGGTCTCATCTACACATAGACCTAGCTCCGATACCACTGTTTGGGAATGTTGCATGGGAAACAAAAAATTTCCTACGCACATGCAGATCTATCCATGGTGATGAGCATCTACGAGAGGGAGAGTGGATCTACATACCCTTGTAGATCGCTAAGCGGGAAGCGTTAAGAAACGCGGTTGGTGTAGTCGAACGTCTTCGCGATCCAAATCGCCGTGCGTCCCGCGATACAATCACGATCCGTCCCGCGATCCAATCACGATCCGTCCCGCGATCCGATCACGATCCGTCCCTCGAACTTGATCACGATCCGTCTCACGAACTTGATCATGATCCTTCCGATCTAGCACCGAACGGACGGCACCTCCACGTTCAGCAGACGTACAACTTGATGACGATCTCCACCGTCTTGATGCAGCAAGAGGGCGTGGAGAGGAAGAAGAGTTCTCGGGCAGCCCGACAGCGCTCCGGCGATGGTGGTGGAGCAATTCTGGCAAGGCTTCGCCTAAGCACTTCAGAAATCCAATCTAGAGGAGAAACTATGCACTGGAGATTAGGGTTGCACGTGGCTAGAAAAAACTAGTGCAAAACCCTAGAAATCCACTAGTATATATAGGAGGGAGGGAGGAGGAGAGGCAGCCTTGCCTCCAAGCCTTGGAGGCTTCGGCAGAAGTGGGAGGTGGAGGAGGACTCTCGTCCTCCACTCCTAGTAGGACTAGGATTCCTCCTTTTTGCCTTTTTTTCACCTTTTCCCTTTGGGTTTCTTTCTTCCAGACACATGGGCCTATTGTGGTTATTCCACCAGCCCACTAAGGGCTGGTTATTACTTTTCCACAGCCCATGAAGCCTCTTGGGTCGAAATACCCCTCCCGGAGGTCTCCCGGTACACTACCGGCACTCCCGGTACACTAGCGATAAGGCCGGAACTTTTCCGGCGACCAAAACAGGACTTCCTATATATGAATCTTTACCTACGGACCATTCCGGAGCTCCTCGTGACGTCCGGGATCTCATCCAGGACTCCGAAAAACCTTCGGTCACCACCATACATAACTCTATACTACCAAAACATCACCAAACCTTAATTGTGCAGACCCTGTGGGTTTGAGAACTATGTAGACATGACCGAGACACCTCTACGGTGAATAACCAATGGCGGGACCTAGATGTCCACATTGGTTCCTACATATTCTTCGAAGATCTTTATCGGTTGAACATCTATATCAAGGATTCAGTTAATCCCGTATGATGTTCTCTTTGTTCTTCAGTATGTTACTTGCCCGAGATTCGATCGTCGGTATCTCCATACCTAGTTCAACCTCGTTACCGGCAAGTCTCTTTACTCGTTCCGTAATACAAGATCCCGTTACTAACACTTAGTCACATTGCTTGCAAGGCTTATTGTGATGTTGTATTACCGAGTGGGCCCTGAGATACCTCTCCGTCACACGGAGTAACAAATCCCAGTATTGATCCATGCCAACTCAACAGACACCCTCAGAGATACCTGTAGAGCACCTTTATAGTCACCCAGTTACCTTGCGACGTTTGATACACACAAGGCACTCCTCCGATGTTCGTGAGTTGCATGATCTCATGGTCATAGGAACATATACTTGACATGCAGAAAACAGTAGCAATAAACTGACACGATCATATGCTACGTTTGTAGTTTGGGTCTTGTCCATCACATAATTCTCCTAATGATGTGAGCCCGTTATCAAATGACATCTCATGTCCATGGCTAGGAAACCTTAACCATCTTTGATCAACGAGCTAGTCCATTAGAGGCATACTAGGGACATGGTTTTGTCTACGTATCCAGACATGCATCTATGTCTCCGATCAATACAATTATAGCATGGATAATAAACGATTATCATGAACAAGGAAATATGATAATAACTAATTTATTATTGCCTCTAGGGCATATTTCTAACAGATGTGATCGCCGTCGACACGCTACCTCTACATCTACCTTCGGGATTAGTGTTAAACCTTAATAATTGTTATTTAGTACCAGCTTTGAGCATGAAAATTGTATCTGGATCTCGCTTGATGCGAGATGGCTACTCATTTAAATATGAGAATAATGGTTGTTCTATTTATATGAGAGAAATGTTTTATGGTCATGCCCCACTGTTCAATGGTTTATTTGATGAATCTCGAACGTGATGTTACACATGTCCATAGTGTGAGTACCAAAAAGTGTAAGGTTGATAACGATAGTCCCACTTACATGTGGCACTGCCGCCTTGGTCATATTAGTGTCAAACGCATGAAGAAGCTCCATACTGATGGACTTTTGGAGTCTCTTGATTTCGAATCATTTGACACGTGCGAACCATGCCTCATGGGCAAGATGACCAAGACTCCGTTCTCCGGTACAATGGAACGAGCAACTGACTTGTTGGAAATAATACATACCGATGTATGCGGTCCAATGAGTGTCGAGGCTTGTGGTGGCTACCGTTATGCACTCACCCTCACTAATGACTTGAGTAGATATGGGTATGTCTACTTAATGAAACATAAGTCTGAAACTTTTGAAAGGTTCAAGGAATTTCAGAGTGAGGTAGAGAATCAACGTGACAGGAAAATAAAGTGCCTATGATCTGATCGTGGTGGAGAATATTTAACTCACGAGTTTGGCACGCACCTAAGGAAATGTGGAATTGTTTCACAACTCACGCCGCCTGGCACACCTCAGCGAAATGGTGTGTCTGAACATCGTAATCGCACTCTATTCGATATGGTACGATCTATGATGTCTCTTACCGACTTACCGCTATCATTTTGGGGATATGCATTAGAGACTGCCGCATTCACTTTAAATAGGGCACCGTCAAAATCCGTTGAGATGACACCGTATGAATTATGGTTTGGACAGAAACCTAAGCTGTCGTTTCTGAAAGTTTGGGGATGCGATGCTTATGTGAAGAAACTTCAACCTGAGAAGCTCGAACCCAAAGCGGAAAAATGCATCTTCATAGGATATCCCAAAGAGACTATTGGGTATACCTTCTACCTACGATCCGAGGGAAAAGTCTTTGTTGCCAAGAATGGATCCTTTCTCGAGAAAGAATTTCTCGAGAAAGAATTTCTCTCGATAGAAGTAAGTGGGAGGAAAATAGAACTTGATGAGGTAATTGTACCTCCACTCGAACCGGAGAGTAGCACATCACAGGAAGTTGTTTCTGTGGAGCCTGCACCGGCTGGAGAGGAAGTGATGATGATCATGAAACTTCAGATCAAGTTACTGTTGAATGTCGAAGGTCCACTAGGACACGTTCTGCACCAGAGTGGTACGGCAACCCTGTCCTGGAGATCATGTTGTTGGACAACGGTGAACCTTCAAACTATGAAGAAGCAATGGCGGGCCCAGATTTTAGTTTTTTAATTTTTTTTCCTTTTCTAGTTTTTAGTTTTCTTTTCTTTTATTATTTTCCTTTTCTTTTCTATTTACTTTTCTTTTCTTTTGTATTGCTTTCTCCCTTTTGTTTTTGTTTTTTTGTTTTTTTATTTTTCTCCCGATGACGGCGTCACCCTCTCGCACACTGCGTGAATATTATCACCGGAACCATGCATGTGGTGGTAACATATCAGTTGACCGATAACGGTTACTTAAGTGCGTACACAAAGTAGATACATATATATATAATATATATATATATATATACATAAATGATGGTTTCTGATCAGCTGCGTCGACAACGTTTCACATTGAGCTTCTTCCCTTTCTTGTTCGTTGCCGAGTAATTGAGCCCCTCCTTGTGACTTTTCCGGAGCCATGGAGTACGATCTTTCTTAGGTAATGTAGTATTTATTCTTATTTTCACGTATGCTTCATCGTCATCATCATCTTCCCTCATTGGGTTGCCATATTGGTTGTAGTCTTCCTTGTTGACGACTCCATCCATTCCGATGATGCTCCTTTTGGATCTCCTCATGATAACATGGCTGGGATTGGCTGGGTCGGTTATGAAGAAGCATTGTGTCACATGCTCAGTGTGTACCCATGGCTCATTTTTGGCAATGACGTTAACGTTCACGAGAGTGCTCTTCGCGCCGGGTATAGACATGGCGGTGAAATACTTGTTTTCTCTTATGACGTCCTTGGCCCATCTGACACGGAACATCGTCGCATCATGCATTCTAGCATAGTCAAGCTCTCAGATCTCTTCGACCCTTCCGTAAAATCTTTCAGTTTTGCCATTGGCATCGGTCACACATTGAATTGTGACCCCGGAGTTCTAGTAATCACTATCCATGTCTTTGGCCTCCGTGTAGAACATGTACCCATTGATATCGTAGGACTGATAGGTTGCGAGCTTGGGCACGGGGCCATGTGCTAAGGCGTGTATTAGCAATCTGTTCGAACTGCCCTATTCCGGGGGATTTTCAAGAACTTGCTCTTTGAACCAACACAAGAAAGCGGCGTTGTGCTCTATAGTAACTTCGTCGTCCGTCTTGAGCATCCCCTTATCACGGTACTTCTTTGTGATGCTTTCTTTGTGCCATGCCACATAATCATCTACCACATCTAGGTGTTGTAGCACTACTAAGTTAGCCATGTCAAAGTCATTCCGTCGATCCGAGTAGTCCACGTGCAATTCCCTCCGGCCGTTGTTATGACTATCTCCTTCGAGCTTCCCATCGTGTTTCTTGACGGACAAACCAACAACAGGTTCTCCGATGCCTATATAATTCTCGCAAAAGGAGACACACTCATGTGTCAGATACCCCTGGACCTGATGTATGCCATAGGCTCTATTATGTATGCCATGTTGTGTACCAGACCTGATGTGAACCTTGCCATAAGTTTGGTAGGGAGGTACCAAAGTGATCCCGGAGCGGAACACTGGACAGCGGTCAAGAATATCCTGAAGTACCTGAAAAGGACAAAGGACATGTTTCTCGTATATGGAGGTGCCGAAGAGCTCGTCATAAAGGGTTACGTTGATGCTAGCTTCAACACAGATCCGGGCGACTCCAAGTCGCAAACCGGATACATGTATGTTTTGAATGGAGGGGCAGTGAGCTGGTGTAGCAGCAAGCAAAGCGGCGTGGCGGCATCTACATGTGAAGCGGAGTACATAGCTGCTTTGGAAGCATCAAAGGAAGGAGTTTGGATGAAGGAGTTCATCACCGACTTAGGAGTAATTCCAAGTGCGTCGGGTCCGATGACTCTATTTTGTGACAACACTCGAGCTATTGCCCTTGCGAAGGAGCCCAGGTTTCACAAGAAGACAAGACACATCAAGCGCCACTTCAACTCCATCCGTGATTACATTCAGGAGGTAGATATAGATATTTGTAAAGTGCATACGGATCTAAATGTCGCAGATCCGTTGACTAAACCTCTCTCACGAGCAAAACATGATCAACACCAGAATGCTATGGGTGTACGATTCATCACAATGTAACTAGATTATTGACTCTAGTGCAAGTGGGAGACTGTTGGAAATATGCCCTAGAGGCAGTAATAAAATGGTTATTATTGTATTTCCTTGTTCATGATAATTGTCTATTGTTCATGCTATAATTGTGTTAACTAGAAACTATAATGCATGTGTGAATACATAGACCACAATGTGTCCCTAGTGAGCCTCTAGTTGACTAGCTCGTTGATCAATAGATGGTTATGGTTTCATGACCATGGACATTGGATGTCGTTGATAACGAGATCACATCATTAGGATAATGATGTGATGGACAAGACCCAATCCTAAGCATAGCACAAGATCGTGTAGTTCGTTTGCTAAAGCTTTTCAATGTCAAGTATCGTTTCCTTAGACCATGATATTGTGCAACTCCCGGATACCATAGGAATGCTTTGGGAGTGCCAAACATCACAACGTAACTGGGTGGCTATAAAGGTGTACTACGGGTATCTCCGAAAGTGTCTGTTGGGTTGGCACGAATCGAGACTGGGATTTCTCACTCCGTGTGACGGAGAGGTATCTTTGGGCCCGCTCGTTAAACATCATCATAATGAGCTCAATGTGACTAAGGAGTTAGCCACGAGATGATGTGTTATGGAATGAGTAAAGAGACCTGTCGATAACGAGATTGAACAAGGTATAGGGCTACCGACGATCGAATCTCGGGCAAGTATCATACCGATAGACAAAGGGAATTGTATACAGGATTGATTGAATCCCCTACATCGTGGTTCATCCGATGAGATCATCGTGGAGCATGTGGGAGCCAACATGGGTATCCAGATCCTGTTGTTGGTTATTGACCGGAGAGGTGTCTCGGTCATGTCTACGTGTCTCCCGAACCCGTAGGGTGTACACACTTAAGGTTCGATGACGCTAGGGTTATAGGGAAATGGTATACATGATTACCAAAGGTTGTCTGGAGTCCCGTATGAGATCCCAGACGTCACAAGGAGCTCCGGAATGGTCCGGAGGTAAAGATTAATATATAAGAAGTCCAGTTTTGGTCACCGGAAAGTTTTCGAGCTCATCGGTAGTGTACCGGGAGTGCCGGGAGGGTGCCGGAGGACCCCCGGGAGGGGTGTGACGACCATAGGACTTCATGGGACCTTAGAGGAGGTGTGCCAACCCTTTTTGGGCTGGACAAGACCTTCTAGAAAGTCCCATGCTGCTGGGATCAAGAGATAAAGGGCAAAAGGGTTTTAAAAGAGAAGATCCACCTCCCTTGTGGGAGGTGGACTCTATCCCTGGTTCGGCCGAACCTCTCCTCCTTGGAGGAGAGGCCAAGGCATCCCTCCCTCTCCCTCCTCCTATATATATGCAAGTGTTTGGGCTTATTTGAGACACAACTTCTCTCTCTCACGGCGCAGCCCTACCCTTCCTCTTCCTCGTACTCCGTATCGCTTGGCGAAGCCCTGCCGGAGTCCACGTAGCTCCACCGTCACCACGCCGTCGTGTTGCCGGAGCTCTCCCTCAAGCTCTCCTTCCTCCTTGCTGGATCAAGGCGTAGGAGACGTCACCGGGCCGCACGTGTGTCGAACGCAGAGGCACCGTTGTTCGGCGCTGAGATTGGAATCCACCGCGATCTGAATCGCTGCGAGTATGACTCCACCAACCGCATTCTTGTAACACTTCCGCTTAGCGATCTTCAAAGGTATGAAGAGGCAATCTCTCCCCACTCGTTGCTAGTTTCTCCATGGATAGATCTTGGTGATCGTAGGAATTTTTTTGATTTACTACTACGTCTCCCAACATTGACTTCTTCTTTACCGCAATTCTCCTTGAATTTTTCAAAGTTCTCTTCCATTATTGACGGATTATCAGCATGAATCTTGGGCCACGGTTCATTCTTCGCAATCGCTTTTTTCACCCGAACTTTCCAGGAGGACAAGTCATTGGTGAACGTCACCATCGCATTGGCGTTTATCTTTGTCATGGCAACATCGTCCCATGGGTCTTTAAATGTGCTTTCATCCCGACCGGGGAATAGGAACCTATTATGCAACTTCTTTAGGAGCATGTGCTACATATGTGGTATCTTCTTAAATAGAACATCATTGATGTTCGCGGTTTTCCTAAGGATGAATCCTAGTTGATTGCCCCAGCACGAGCACGCTTCCTCCGGCGTCGCTGGCTCTAACTTCTTCGGGTGCATCTCCGTGACCACAATTTGTCCGATGCCGAGCTCGTTTGGTTTTCATGACCTCTTCTTCTTCGATACTTTACTGACCACGACAACATCGCTGCCAGTCTCAGGGGTGGTGTCGGTGCTGGTGCCAGTGCCGGTGCCGGTGTCAGTGTCCGGGCTGGTTCCACTGCCGCCACCATGCAACCCCATCTGGTGTTCGTCCAGGTAATCAAAATAGTGATTTGCTGCCTCGTGGGGGTCTACTACGAGGCGAGCAGAACCCCCGACTTCGACGTCGTTAGACATGTTTCCTATTCAACAATTGTAAATAAAAGATATAATGAAGAGAAAAAAGGGGCATATATATATTTGGTCGGAATGTTGATTCATTCCCCTTCCGGCAAATCCAGGGTACTCCATATGTCCTAGTTTCTAGCACAAGTTGCGCCTGAAATTTTCGGCATGACCTTTGCTAAAAAGGGACATATGGAGCGCCTGAAATTTGTCGGAACAGAAATGAATCAACATTCCGGAAAAACATAGGCCACTCGGATATTTTTCGACATTCAACCAACATTGCAAAACCAACATATAATTGTTTTTTAGTTTCTCCAAAACATCTTATATTTGTGAATGGAGAGGGAGTACTAAAGCTTTTTCATCCAATTCATCCACCCATGGAGCACACTAACTAGTCTAGGTCATGGAGTATAACTCTTTATCATGCAAAAAAACAAAAAATAGACATTTGAAGATTCATGGTGTTGCTTTTGTCATTGCGCTATATATATTTTCTCGGGAAACTGCTATCGTTACCCAGGAACTCATTTTTTCAGATCCTAGCTGCAACTGCAATCATATATGCACGAATTTGTTATGAAATCTGGGTTAGTTGGAGAGATGCAGTTAACAGGGTTGGAATTGGGAGTTGAAATATCAACATGTTGCAGGAGCAAGCCAACAAACACCATGTCTTTCTCTATGATGAAGTTCTGTCATTTGTTTTAATGCTTGGTTATGAATTTGGATTGGACAGAGGCAATTAAGAAGGCTGGAACTTGAAACTGTTTGCAGGAGCAAGTCAGTATTTATCTATGATTTTCTGGACATGCTTGCTATAACATCATACAACACCCCAAGTATTGTCAAGTGGACTGACTGCACTAGCTAACAGATGAGTGCATATAGCTGCTACACAGCTCATTGGTCAGTTTGGATGTTTCTCTTGCAGTCTTGCTTAAGTCCACCTTTTTCAGACAACAACAAAAATACATTATGAAGATGCAGTTTTTTGTTTGATCGGAGTGGATTCCTCTTGCTTAACCAAGTTCACTATTACTCACAATCATAGTAGTCTAGGCGATGGAACTAGTAAATCTGAACAACAGTATTACCTTGCAAAATAGCTTCACCGGAAGGAGGGGGCGCTGGAGCTCGGGAGGAGGAGCAGAAGAAGGGCCATCGCACCGCCATGCCGGCGAGCTAGGGTTTGCCTGGGGGGCGTGCGCAGGGGCGGGAGGCCGGGGCAGAGGCGGTGAATCGGTAGAGGGGTCCGAGGGGGAGCCAAGCCAGTGAACTGCGACACGGGAGGCGTCGGAGCTGGCCGGAATCGGCCGGCGACGGCGGCGACAGAGGGGGGATCGGGAGGAGCGCACGCCGCGTGCGGGGGGGGGGGGAGAGCGAGAGCGAGAGGTGGGAAGGAGAGATGGGGGAGCCCACGTGGTAGCTATAGCACTTGTTCCTAAACCAGCGCTACTACTAAATATTCCAATTTTATTTTTTTAATTTTTTTTCCTTTTCTAGTTTTTAGTTTTCTTTTCTTTTATTATTTTCCTTTTATTTTCTATTTACTTTTCTTTTCTTTTGTATTGCTTTCTCCCTTTTGTTTTTGTTTTTTTGTTTTTTTGTTTTCTCCCGATGACGGCGTCACCCTCTCGCACACTGCGTGAATATTATCACCGGAACCATGCATGTGGTGGTAACATATCAGTTGACCGATAACGGTTACTTAAGTGCGTACACAAAGTAGATACATATATATATATATATATATATATATATATAATATATATATATAAATGATGGTTTCTGATCAGCTGCGTCGACAACGTTTCACATTGAGCTTCTTCCCTTTCTTGTTCGTTGCCGAGTAATTGAGCCCCTCCTTGTGACTTTTCCGGAGCCATGGAGTACGATCTTTCTTAGGTAATGTAGTATTTATTCTTATTTTCACGTATGCTTCATCGTCATCATCATCTTCCCTCATTGGGTTGCCATATTGGTTGTAGTCTTCCTCGTTGACGACTCCATCCATTCCGATGATGCTCCTTTTGGATCTCCTCATGATAACATGGCTGGGATTGGCTGGGTCGGTTATGAAGAAGCATTGTGTCACATGCTCAGTGTGTACCCATGGCTCATTTTTGGCAATGACGTTAACGTTCACGAGAGTGCTCTTCGCGCCGGGTATAGACATGGCGGTGAAATACTTGTTTTCTCTTATGACGTCCTTGGCCCATCTGACACGGAACATCGTCGCATCATGCATTCTAGCATAGTCAAGCTCTCAGATCTCTTCGACCCTTCCGTAAAATCTTTCAGTTTTGCCATTGGCATCGGTCACGCATTGAATTGTGACCCCGGAGTTCTGGTAATCACTATCCATGTCTTTGGCCTCCGTGTAGAACATGTACCCATTGATATCGTAGGACTGATAGGTTGCGAGCTTGGGCACGGGGCCATGTGCTAAGGCGTGTATTAGCAATCTGTTCGAACTGCCCTATTCCGGGGGATTTTCAAGAACTTGCTCTTTGAACCAACACAAGAAAGCGGCGTTGTGCTCTATAGTAACTTCGTCGTCCGTCTTGAGCATCCCCTTATCACGGTACTTCTTTGTGATGCTTTCTTTGTGCCATGCCACATAATCATCTACCACATCTAGGTGTTGTAGCACTACTAAGTTAGCCATGTCAAAGTCATTCCGTCGATCCGAGTAGTCCACGTGCAATTCCCTCCGGCCGTTGTTATGACTATCTCCTTCGAGCTTCCCATCGTGTTTCTTGACGGACAAACCAACAACAGGTTCTCCGATGCCTATATAATTCTCGCAAAAGGAGACACACTCATGCGTCAGATACCCCTGGACCTGATGTATGCCATAGGCTCTATTATGTATGCCATGTTGTGTACCAGACCTGATGTGAACCTTGCCATAAGTTTGGTAGGGAGGTACCAAAGTGATCCCGGAGCGGAACACTGGACAGCGGTCAAGAATATCCTGAAGTACCTGAAAAGGACAAAGGACATGTTTCTCGTATATGGAGGTGCCGAAGAGCTCGTCATAAAGGGTTACGTTGATGCTAGCTTCAACACAGATCCGGGCGACTCCAAGTCGCAAACCGGATACATGTATGTTTTGAATGGAGGGGCAGTGAGCTGGTGTAACAGCAAGCAAAGCGGCGTGGCGGCATCTACATGTGAAGCGGAGTACATAGCTGCTTTGGAAGCATCAAAGGAAGGAGTTTGGATGAAGGAGTTCATCACCGACTTAGGAGTAATTCCAAGTGCGTCGGGTCCGATGACTCTATTTTGTGACAACACTCGAGCTATTGCCCTTGCGAAGGAGCCCAGGTTTCACAAGAAGACAAGACACATCAAGCGCCACTTCAACTCCATCCGTGATTACATTCAGGAGGTAGATATAGATATTTGTAAAGTGCATACGGATCTAAATGTCGCAGATCCGTTGACTAAACCTCTCTCACGAGCAAAACATGATCAACACCAGAATGCTATGGGTGTACGATTCATCACAATGTAACTAGATTATTGACTCTAGTGCAAGTGGGAGACTGTTGGAAATATGCCCTAGAGGCAGTAATAAAATGGTTATTATTGTATTTCCTTGTTCATGATAATTGTCTATTGTTCATGCTATAATTGTGTTAACTAGAAACTATAATGCATGTGTGAATACATAGACCACAATGTGTCCCTAGTGAGCCTCTAGTTGACTAGCTCGTTGATCAATAGATGGTTATGGTTTCATGACCATGGACATTGGATGTCGTTGATAACGAGATCACATCATTAGGATAATGATGTGATGGACAAGACCCAATCCTAAGCATAGCACAAGATCGTGTAGTTCGTTTGCTAAAGCTTTTCAATGTCAAGTATCGTTTCCTTAGACCATGATATTGTGCAACTCCCGGATACCATAGGAATGCTTTGGGAGTGCCAAACATCACAACGTAACTGGGTGGCTATAAAGGTGTACTACGGGTATCTCCGAAAGTGTCTGTTGGGTTGGCACGAATTGAGACTGGGATTTCTCACTCCGTGTGACGGAGAGGTATCTTTGGGCCCGCTCGTTAAACATCATCATAATGAGCTCAATGTGACTAAGGAGTTAGCCACGAGATGATGTGTTATGGAATGAGTAAAGAGACCTGTCGATAACGAGATTGAACAAGGTATAGGGCTACCGACGATCGAATCTCGGGCAAGTATCATACCGATAGACAAAGGGAATTGTATACAGGATTGATTGAATCCCCTACATCGTGGTTCATCCGATGAGATCATCGTGGAGCATGTGGGAGCCAACATGGGTATCCAGATCCCGTTGTTGGTTATTGACCGGAGAGGTGTCTCGGTCATGTCTACGTGTCTCCCGAACCCGTAGGGTGTACACACTTAAGGTTCGATGACGCTAGGGTTATAGGGAAATGGTATACATGATTACCAAAGGTTGTCTGGAGTCCCGTATGAGATCCCAGACGTCACAAGGAGCTCCGGAATGGTCCGGAGGTAAAGATTAATATATAAGAAGTCCAGTTTTGGTCACCGGAAAGTTTTCGGGCTCATCGGTAGTGTACCGGGAGTGCCGGGAGGGTGCCGGAGGACCCCCGGGAGGGGTGTGACGACCATAGGACTTCATGGGACCTTAGAGGAGGTGTGCCAACCCTTTTTGGGCTGGACAAGACCTTCTAGAAAGTCCCATGCTGCTGGGATCAAGAGATAAAGGGAAAAAGGGTTTTAAAAGAGAAGATCCACCTCCCTTGTGGGAGGTGGACTCTATCCCTGGTTCGGCCGAACCTCTCCTCCTTGGAGGAGAGGCCAAGGCATCCCTCCCTCTCCCTCCTACTATATATATGCAAGGGTTTGGGCTTATTTGAGACACCACTTCTCTCTCTCACGGCGCAGCCCTACCCTTCCTCTTCCTCGTACTCCGTATCGCTTGGCGAAGCCCTGCCGGAGTCCACGTAGCTCCACCGTCACCACGCCGTCGTGTTGCCGGAGCTCTCCCTCAAGCTCTCCTTCCTCCTTGCTGGATCAAGGCGTAGGAGACGTCACCGGGCTGCACGTGTGTCGAACGCAGAGGCACCGTTGTTCGGCGCTGAGATTGGAATCCACCGCGATCTGAATCGCTGCGAGTATGACTCCACCAACCGCATTCTTGTAACACTTCCGCTTAGCGATCTTCAAAGGTATGAAGATGCAATCTCTCCCCACTCGTTGCTGGTTTCTCCATGGATAGATCTTGGTGATCGTAGGAATTTTTTTGATTTACTACTACGTCTCCCAACATTGACTTCTTCTTTACCGCAATTCTCCTTGAATTTTTCAAAGTTCTCTTCCATTATTGAAGGATTATCAGCATGAATCTTGGGCCACGGTTCATTCTTCGCAATCGCTTTTTTCACCCGAACTTTCCAGGAGGACAAGTCATTGGTGAACGTCACCATCGCATTGGCGTTTATCTTTGTCATGGCAACATCGTCCCATGGGTCTTTAAATGTGCTTTCATCCCAACCGGGGAATAGGAACCTATTATGCAACTTCTTTAGGAGCATGTGCTACATATGTGGTATCTTCTTAAATAGAACATCATTGATGTTCGCGGTTTTCCTAAGGATGAATCCTAGTTGATTGCCCCAGCACGAGCACGCTTCCTCCGGCGTTGTTGGCTCTAACTTCTTCGGGTGCATCTCCGTGACCACAATTTGTCCGATGCCGAGCTCGTTTGGTTTTCGTGACCTCTTCTTCTTCGATACTTTACTGACCACGACAACATCGCTGCCAGTCTCAGGGGTGGTGTCGGTGCTGGTGCTAGTGCCGGTGCCGGTGTCAGTGTCAGGGCTGGTTCCACTGCCGCCACCATGCAACCCCATCTGGTGTTCGTCCAGGTAATCAAAATAGTGATTTGCTGCCTCGTGGGGGTCTACTACGAGGCGAGCAGAACCCCCGACTTCGACGTCGTTAGACATGTTTCCTATTCAACAATTGTAAATAAAAGATATAATGAAGAGAAAAAAGGGGCATATATATATTTGGTCGGAATGTTGATTCATTCCCCTTCCGGCAAATCCAGGGTACTCCATATGTCCTAGTTTCTAGCACAAGTTGCGCCTGAAATTTTCGGCATGACCTTTGCTAAAAAGGGACATATGGAGCGCCTGAAATTTGTCGGAACAGAAATGAATCAATATTCCGGAAAAACATAGGCCACTCGGATATTTTTCGACATTCAACCAACATTGCAAAACCAACATATAATTGTTTTTTAGTTTCTCCAAAACATCTTATATTTGTGAATGGAGAGGGAGTACTAAAGCTTTTTCATCCAATTCATCCACCCATGGAGCACACTAACTAGTCTAGGTCATGGAGTATAACTCTTTATCATGCAAAAAAACAAAAAATAGACATTTGAAGATTCATGGTGTTGCTTTTGTCATTGCGCTATATATATTTTCTCGGGAAACTGCTATCGTTACCCAGGAACTCATTTTTTCAGATCCTAGCTGCAACTGCAATCATATATGCACGAATTTGTTATGAAATCTGGGTTAGTTGGAGAGATGCAGTTAACAGGGTTGGAATTGGGAGTTGAAATATCAACATGTTGCAGGAGCAAGCCAACAAACACCATGTCTTTCTCTATGATGAAGTTTTGTCATTTGTTTTAATGCTTGGTTATGAATTTGGATTGGACAGAGGCAATTAAGAAGGCTGGAACTTGAAACTGTTTGCAGGAGCAAGTCAGTATTTATCTATGATTTTCTGGACATGCTTGCTATAACATCATACAACACCCCAAGTATTGTCAAGTGGACTGACTGCACTAGCTAACAGATGAGTGCATATAGCTGCTACACAGCTCATTGGTCAGTTTGGATGTTTCTCTTGCAGTCTTGCTTAAGTCCACCTTTTTCAGACAACAACAAAAATACATTATGAAGATGCAGTTTTTTGTTTGATCGGAGTGGATTCCTCTTGCTTAACCAAGTTCACTATTACTCACAATCATAGTAGTCTAGGCGATGGAACTAGTAAATCTGAACAACAGTATTACCTTGCAAAATAGCTTCACCGGAAGGAGGGGGCGCTGGAGCTCGGGAGGAGGAGCAGAAGAAGGGCCATCGCACCGCCATGCCGGCGAGCTAGGGTTTGCCTGGGGGCGTGCGCAGGGGCGGGAGGCCGGGGCAGAGGCGGTGAATCGGTAGAGGGGTCCGAGGGGGAGCCAAGCCAGTGAACTGCGACACGGGAGGCGTCGGAGCTGGCCGGAATCGGCCGGCGACGGCGGCGACAGAGGGGGGATCGGGAGGAGCGCACGCCGCGTGCGGGGGGGGGGGGGGGGAGAGCGAGAGCGAGAGGTGGGAAGGAGAGATGGGGGAGCCCGCGTGGTAGCTATAGCACTTGTTCCTAAACCAGCGCTACTACTAAATATTCCAATTTTATTTTTTTAATTTTTTTTCCTTTTCTAGTTTTTAGTTTTCTTTTCTTTTATTATTTTCCTTTTCTTTTCTATTTACTTTTCTTTTCTTTTGTATTGCTTTCTCCCTTTTGTTTTTGTTTTTTTGTTTTTTTGTTTTTCTCCCGATGACGGCGTCACCCTCTCGCACACTGCGTGAATATTATCACCGGAACCATGCATGTGGTGGTAACATATCAGTTGACCGATAACGGTTACTTAAGTGCGTACACAAAGTAGATACATATATATATATATAATATATATATATATAAATGATGGTTTCTGATCAGCTGCGTCGACAACGTTTCACATTGAGCTTCTTCCCTTTCTTGTTCGTTGCCGAGTAATTGAGCCCCTCCTTGTGACTTTTCCGGAGCCATGGAGTACGATCTTTCTTAGGTAATGTAGTATTTATTCTTATTTTCACGTATGCTTCATCGTCATCATCATCTTCCCTCATTGGGTTGCCATATTGGTTGTAGTCTTCCTCGTTGACGACTCCATCCATTCCGATGATGCTCCTTTTGGATCTCCTCATGATAACATGGCTGGGATTGGCTGGGTCGGTTATGAAGAAGCATTGTGTCACATGCTCAGTGTGTACCCATCGCTCATTTTTGGCAATGACGTTAACGTTCACGAGAGTGCTCTTCGCGCCGGGTATAGACATGGCGGTGAAATACTTGTTTTCTCTTATGACGTCCTTGGCCCATCTGACACGGAACATCGTCGCATCATGCATTCTAGCATAGTCAAGCTCTCAGATCTCTTCGACCCTTCCGTAAAATCTTTCAGTTTTGCCATTGGCATCGGTCACGCATTGAATTGTGACCCCGGAGTTCTGGTAATCACTATCCATGTCTTTGGCCTCCGTGTAGAACATGTACCCATTGATATCGTAGGACTGATAGGTTGCGAGCTTGGGCACGGGGCCATGTGCTAAGGCGTGTATTAGCAATCTGTTCGAACTGCCCTATTCCGGGGGATTTTCAAGAACTTGCTCTTTGAACCAACACAAGAAAGCGGCGTTGTGCTCTATAGTAACTTCGTCGTCCGTCTTGAGCATCCCCTTATCACGGTACTTCTTTGTGATGCTTTCTTTGTGCCATGCCACATAATCATCTACCACATCTAGGTGTTGTAGCACTACTAAGTTAGCCATGTCAAAGTCATTCCGTCGATCCGAGTAGTCCACGTGCAATTCCCTCCGGCCGTTGTTATGACTATCTCCTTCGAGCTTCCCATCGTGTTTCTTGACGGACAAACCAACAACAGGTTCTCCGATGCCTATATAATTCTCGCAAAAGGAGACACACTCATGCGTCAGATACCCCTGGACCTGATGTATGCCATAGGCTCTATTATGTATGCCATGTTGTGTACCAGACCTGATGTGAACCTTGCCATAAGTTTGGTAGGGAGGTACCAAAGTGATCCCGGAGCGGAACACTGGACAGCGGTCAAGAATATCCTGAAGTACCTGAAAAGGACAAAGGACATGTTTCTCGTATATGGAGGTGCCGAAGAGCTCTTCATAAAGGGTTACGTTGATGCTAGCTTCAACACAGATCTGGGCGGGAAGTACATCTCAAGCTCACATAGTATGACAACGATCTCTTCCTGTAGCCTTCGGAACTGCTTCACACTTATGGACTTTCGGGAGATAACGCCAAAGAAGTTGCAAAGACCAATAAGCGTGTCATGGACGTGCTTCTCCATTATCCCTCTAATGGCAACCGGGAGTATCTGCGTCATCATCACGTGATAGCCATGAGACTTCATCCTGCTGAACCTTTTCTTCTTGGGGTCTAGAAATCTGCTTATCTTCCCACAGTAGCCGGAACTGACTTTGATTCCGATAAGGCACTTGATGAATTGATCGATCTCCTTCGCACTTAAGGTGAAGCAAGAAGGGGGGCAATAATTCTCCTCCTTCTTGTTGACTTTTCTGCCCCTTTCCCCCTCCTCCGTCTCTGTCTCCGTCTCCTCCGTTGACTTTTTACGGTGGAGATCTTTCTTGATCTTCAAATCTTCCAAGTATTTCCTTGCCTTCGGCCCATCCTTGGTCTTGTCCGGCATGTTCATCAGTGTGCCAAGCAAGATCTCGAGGACATTCTTCGTGATATGCATTTGATCAAGGCAATGAGGCGTGTCATGATTGGGCCAGTACTCCAAGTCCTAGAAAACAGACCTCGTTTTCCATACCTTCAGCAGTGGCTCCGGCGCCTTTTTGATCTTTCCTGGCACGGGGCATTGTTCCCAGTTTCTCAACAGCTTGTTGATTTCTGCGCCGCTCCTCTTACGTGGAGGTACTCAAAGCTCATCCAACCCATTGAATAGATCTTCATGCTTTCTCCACGGGTCATCCTTCTCGAGCCATCTACGATGGCCCATGTACACGATCTTCCCGGACCCGCCATCTTTCGTTGACGTAAGATGCTGAGACGTTGTATCATCCATGCACCTCGTGCATCTGCAGTATCCATGGCACACCTGGCCTGAGGTGTACCCGTAACCGAGATAGTCGTTCATCGTCGTCATCAGCGCGGCTCTCATATGGAAATACTCTCCTTTGCTAGTGTCCCATGTCCATGCCGGTGTTTTCCATAACGTGTCTAGCTCCTCTTGCAGAAGACCCATATACAGGTTAATACTATTTCCCGGTTGTTTCGGCCCTTGAATCAGCATGCTCATGTGTACG
This sequence comes from Hordeum marinum, assembly GCA_022496015.1. Taxonomy (NCBI): domain Eukaryota; kingdom Viridiplantae; phylum Streptophyta; class Magnoliopsida; order Poales; family Poaceae; genus Hordeum; species Hordeum marinum. The sequence goes on along the minus strand of CM039672.1, from coordinate 408,119,524 downwards.
TACTTTGTCTTCATGCACTTCCATGGGGGGAGGTTGTACATCCATACAAACACGGGCCATGTGTTGTGGTTGGTGTTCTAGTTTCCAAACGGATCCATGCCATCGGTACTCACACCAAGCATGATGTTCCTTGGATCTTCTGTAGCAAATCCATATACAGCGTTGAATGCTCTCCACTCGCTACCATCTACGAGGTGTCTTAGCTTCGGATCATCTCCATCGTCGAGCTTCTTCGTCTCCAGCGCATGAGCTTTGCTTCCTTAGGATCTACGAAATACCGCTGTAGATGGGGAGTGATCGGAAAGTACCATACAAGTTTCTGAGGAGCTTTCTTTCCTGTCTTCTTGTATCGAGAAGCATTGCACACTGGACAACTGGTTTTTTCCGCATGCTCCCCCGGATAAATGATGCAATCGTTGATGCATGCGTGGTACCTAATGTGCGGCAAATCAAAAGGGCAAACGATTTTCTTGGCTTCCTCGACACTAGTAGGACACAGGTTCCCCGCGGGAAGAACTTTATCATGTAGTTACTTCAAATGCTCATCAAGGCTTTTGTCTGTCCATTTGTTTGTTGCCTTCGTCTTCAGAAGTTCGAGCGTGAAATTCAAGCGGGTCACCTCGGGATCGCAACCATCATACAATGGAGTCTTCGAGTCTACATCAAGTTGTGCCAGCTTGGCCTCCTCTGTAGAAGCAGCTCTCTCGCTAGCCGTACTCTTGCAAAGGTCTCGAACATGAGGGTCCTGTAGGACTGCACTTAGTAGCGTCAAAGACTGCGGCATGACCTCTTCTCTGCCATGTCCGGACTCTTCTTCGCCGTGTTCAGAATCTTCTCCGATGCTGTCATTTCCAGACTCTTCCCCGACGCCATCGTCGTGTCGATCAGTCATCTCTTCGTCAAGCCCCATGTCGTTATTCCCTGCCATGTGGACGTCCTCATCATCAGCAGCTTCTTCACTTATCCACTGAGTATAGCCATCCATGAAACCATTCTTCAGCAGGTGCGCCTTCAAAGTACCACGATCAAAAGGGTCCAAAAGGACTCCTTCCTTGAATCTTCCACATGGACATCTAATCCTAGTCAGATTATTTGCGTACATGTTCATCACCGCGGATTGCATGTACTGCTCCACCTTCCATCCACTCACCTTCATGACCGACTGCACAGTATAACAAGAAAAAGGGTTATAAAATAAATAATGCATGCATGCTTCAAAGTCATATAAAATTTTGGCATGACCTTGCCTAAAAAAAGGACATGTTGAGTTTGCTAGAAATTCACCGAAACAGAGATAAATCGACATCTCGACGAAACATAAGCAACTCGAGGGCATGTCACTCACACAAATCTCTCCATATATCCCAAACACACACATTTGCATTCACACACATATTCCCATTCTTGAAATGAACAACTTTTTACTCACCTATATATCTCCCGAGAGCGATATCGATCTAGAGAGCACGCCATTAATTAGATGATGGGAGAGACCGATCGAGACGTGTGGATGGCTAATAGCTAGCTAGATCTAGTTCTTGGGGAGGAGAGGTGAATCTAGCTAGCTAACTAATGGATAGGGAGTTATGTTGGAGGGGGACATTAATGGGCGGAGAGGAACAGAGGTAGGAGAAAGAGAGATAATGTTAGAGAGGCCATTTATGGAGGAGAGTTATGGTGGAGGGGGACATTAATGAGGAGAGAATTAGAGAGGTAGGAGGAAGAGAGAGGAAGAGAAACAATGATGGAGAGTGGAGAGGGGAAAGGAGGGGAGAGAGGGCAAAGTGGGGGAGAGAGGGAGGGGGTGAAAAGGTGGCAGCAGCCGCAACTAGCAGTAGCGCTGCTTACACAAAAGCGTTGCTACTATGTGTGGTACATTAGCAGTAGCACTTGCATGTCAGAAAGCGCTACTGGCAGTGGCCTTAGCAGTAGCGCTTCCTACCACCCAGTGTTGTAACTATAAATAGTGTCTGCAGGGTCGTCGGGGCCACCTTATCAGTAGCGCTTTCTTAGAGCCCAGCGTTACTGCTAAGCCCTTAGTTGTAGCGCTACAGGAATACAACGCTACTGGTAATTAGCAGAAGTGGTTTTATTTTTCCAACGCTACTAGTAGGCTCCTGTCTATAAGGTTTTCCCTAGTAGTGATTCCCACAATTTATATCTCCAAATATAAGCTATGGAAACACTTGAAACAAGCAAACAATGCATGCAAAATAAAATCTGTCAAAACAGAACATCCTGTGAAGATCTGAATGGTCACCATACTTCCCTGACTCTAACAATTCTGAACAATTAGGAAAAACGTAGAATTTGCATAGAATTTGTTTGTAAAAATTTCAAAAATTTTGACGCTCCAGTAAAATCAGATAATTCATATGCTGGATACAAAACTTTCTATTTTTGTACAGAATCAAACAAGCAAGTATCCACGCTATCCCAAAGGCTTTAATTGGTACTTTATTAAAATAAAAGACAAAAATCATCATTAACACAGTAGCTTTATCATGTTAACAAACAAAAACAGAAAGTGAAAGTGTTGGGTTGTCTCCCAACAAGCGCTTTTCTTTAATGCCTTTTAGCTAGGCATGATGATTTCAATGATGCTCGTATAGGAATAAAAGTTGAAAATGCAAGAGAGCATCATGAATCACATGACAAGCACATTTAAGTCTAACCCACTTCCTATGAATAGGGATTTTGTGAGCAAAAAATTCATGGGAACAAGAATCAACTTGCATAGGAAGGCAAAACAAGCACATCTTCAAAAATTTGAACACATAGAGAGGAAACTTGATATTATTGCAATTCCTACAAGCATATGTTCCTCCCTCGTAATAATTTTCAGTAGAATCATGAAGGAATTCAACAATATAAATATCACATAAACCATTCTTTTCATGATCCACAAGCATAGAAAATTTATCACTCTCCACATAAGCAAATTTCTTCTGATTCATAATAGTGGGAGCGAACTCAACAAAATAACTATCGTGAGACACTTGATTGACATAACCACTTTGAATATTAAAATCATGATAAGAAGTTTAATGGTTGTCATTACTCTTTATAGCATACATGTCATCACAATAATCATCATAATTAGGAGGCATGCTATCATCATAATAGTTTTGCTCATCAAAACTTGAGGTTCTAAAAATATCATATTCATCAAACATAGCATCCCCAAGCTTGTGGCTTTGCATATCATTAGAATCATGAATATTCAGAGAATTCATACTAACAATATCACTATCATGCTCATCATTCAAGGAATTCTCATCAAGTATTTTCATAATTTCTTCCTCTACCAATTGAGCACAATTTTCTGAATCCTTATTTTCACGGAAGACATTATCAAGACGAAATAAATGATGCAACCCAAACTCTATTTTTTTGTAGTTTTCTTTTATAAAACCAAACTAGTGAAAAACAAGAAACTAAAAGATTTAATTGCAAGATCTAAAGATATACCTTCAAGCACTCACCTCCCCAGCAATGGCGACAGAAAAGATCTTGATGTATACTATACAACTTGTTCTTGTAGACTCGTGTTGGGCCTCCAAGCGCAGAGTTTTGTAGGACAGTAGCAAATTTCCCTCAAGTGGATGACCTAAGGTTTGTTAATACATAGGAGGCATAGGATGAAGATGGTCTCTCTCAAACAACCCTGCAACCAAATAATAAAAAGGCCTCTTGTGTCCCCAACACACCAAATACAATGGTAAATTGTATAGGTGCACTAGTTCGACGAAGATATGGTGATAAAAGTGTAGTAACGATAGTAGATATTGATTTTTCTCGTAGTAACAATAAAAAACAGTAAGGTAGCAAGTAACAAAAGTGAGCACAAACGGCATTGCAATGCTTGGAAACAAGGCCAAGGGTCCGTACTTTCGCTAGTGCAATCTCTCAACAATGCTAATATAGTTGGATCACATAACCAACCCTCAACGTGCAACGTAGAATCACTCCAAAGTTCTTATCTAGCGGAGAAGATAAGAAGAAATTGTTTGTAGGGTACGAAACCACCTTAAAGTTATCTTTTCTGATCGATCTATCCAAGAGTTCGCACTAAAATAACACCAAGTTATCCTTTCCATTCGATCTATCTAATAGTTCATACTAAAACAACACCATATAAAATGCATCAACCAACTCTAATGTCACCTAGATACTCCAATGTCACCACAAATATCCATGAGTTAATTATACGACATGCATCAAACAATTTCAGATTCGTAATACTCAATCCAACACAAAGAACCTCAAAGGGTGCCCCAAGATTTCTACCGAAGAAAGTAGGACGAAAACGTGCATCAACCCCTATGCATAGATTACCCCAATGTCACATCAGGAATTCGCGAGTTGAGTGCCAAGACATAGATCAAGTTCTCTCAAATCCATAAAAGTATTCAATCCGGTAATAACGAAATCTCAAAGGGAAAACTCAATTCATCACAACAAGATAGAGAGGGGAAAACACCACATGATCCAACTATATTAACAAAGCCCGTGATGCATCAAGATCGTGCCAAATCAATAACACGAGAGAGAGAGAGAGAGAGATTAAACACATAGCTACTGGTACAAGCCCTCAGACCAGAGGGTGGATCACTCCCTCCTCATCATGGAGACCATAGGGATGATGAAGATGGCCTCCGGTGATGATTACCCCTCCGGCAGGGTGCCGAAACGAGGTCTAGATTGGTTTTTCATGGCTACAGAGGCTTGCGGCGGCGGAACTTTTGATCTAGGGCATTTAGGGTGGTTTCTGAATATATAGGATTTTTGGGCATCAGTTTCACACGAATATGGGCCACGAGGAGCTCACAAGACACCAGCGCAAGCCAGAGGGGGCTGGCGCGCCCTCGTGGCTCTTCTGTCCCTCCCACGAAGTTTCTAGTGCCTCTTTTGTTCCAAAAAAACATCAAAAAGTTTCGTTGCATTCATAGAACTTTTATTTCTACATAAAAAAAACACCACGGTAGTTTTGCTGAAACAACGCAAGTCTGGGTTAGTTCCATGCAAATCATAACAAAACCATATAAAATTGTTGTAAATATGACATGAATACTTCATAAATTATAAATATGTTGGAGACGTATCACCTCGTCATCGGCAATCTTGATCGGCATCCCCTCCGTCCCGGCGCAGGTGTCCTCATCACCATCTCCTGCAACGGCAACAACCCAAAGATGTGGGAATGGAAGGCCGCCCACTTTAACTGCTTGGCCGGATCCTCTGATTCTGCCTTCTTCATCGCCCAGAGCACAACCTCGATCGCTGAAAGAGCACGAGATTTGGGAAAGCATCTATCTATCTCCTTCGTAGATGGGGAATGAATCGCATTCACCACGTCGTTCAGGGACTTGGCCGTCGACAGCCATGAGTCGATCTCGCGAAGCCCTGCAAGCTTCTCCGCATTGCCTCCAGCCAACTCCACCTTTATCGCCTCGCCTCCCTCGTCGACATCGCTCCCCAGATGGAAAGGGGAATCACGACCAACTGCTCTTAGATCTGGTTAGACGTTGCATGGTGGAGTGGGGAATGCGACGAGCGGTCCAAGCAAGTACGCTACAGGACCTAGCCAGTGCTACCATTAATGGTTGTAGGAACGAAGTAGTCTACCTGAGGGGGGGTAAATGGGAGATTTAATTTTTCTTTTGGAAACTTTAAATCTTTTGGACCCAGCAATGGTATGAGACTACATAGTGATCTTAGAGCGAAAAACTATTGTTGAATGAGAACTCAGACAGGTGAACGAGAGTCAACCACATGATCAAAACATAATGCAGAACAGATATCGAATGTAAATAGAGTGAAGAATGACCAATGGTGCTCGATGGCGACGAAGGATTTGATTGACCAGTTCGCCTTCTGTAAAAGGACTACGTTTGGTTGGAGAGACTTATGATTGAACACAGAAGATAAACTCTCTTTGTCCTATTCTCCTCGACAACTGATTTGTCAACCAATGTCGATTACTCGTGGTAGATACTTGAGATGATCTTCAAACCTTCACAAACTTATTCTTCGTGAACCATAATTACTCTTGGTTACTAGAGAACTTGACACCTAACCGCCTGGAGGGTTCACATGTCTCGAGAGTAATAGGTGAAGCATACTAGACTTAGATTCCAGTGATGGACAATCTAATTTTTCGGCTTTGGGGTTTTCTCTCGATGGATCTTAAACTCAAGTTACTCAGAGAGGGGTGATCACACAATCTTCTCGGAATCACATGGAGCAGTCAACGAACAACGTTGGACGGGGTGGGCTATTTATAGACGCGGTCTTTTCGATGGGAAATGACCATTTTGGACATGACCACTCAGCCAATCTAACCAAAATGTATCTATGGTTGGATTTTTTTAGCACAATTGTAACATTACTTGCGGACAAAGTAATAATAACTCCTCGGCCCGAATCAAATCTCTAGCAGCAAAGAAGAATTGTGTCACTTTCTCGCAAGTATTTATTCGAAACACGAAGAGAATTCTCTCAACTCACGTAGTATTTGGTTTAACATCAGAGAAGCGTAAGTATTGAATAATATACCCCTCTTAATATTACGGTGCTCCTGTGACTCGAAAAAGTGAAAGAAGAACAACAAAATAAATGTTATGTCTTCATTTCATTTTCAACTTCTCGTGTGCAGTCAATTTCTTCGGACAGATGCCAAACTAATTGTTTTGCATCAATAATTTTTGGGGTCACTTTTCACAGTCATATTCTTCGATGATAATCTTTGTTGCCCCACATGAGATTATCTTCAGAATTCATTCCAAACTCCACATGACATCTCGAATTTATCACTCCCTATACACTAGCAAACACATTAATTTCATACAATTTACGCTAACAATCTTCAAAACACAAGGAGACAAATTATTGCATCAACAATGGCCTCAAAATCCACGTGAGGCATGTCTCGCTCCTTCCATGCACCACGGCTCGGAGTGCACACACGCGCCAGGTGACACGAGAACTTTACCTGTTACCTAGGGGCGAACGTGTCGCTCGCGCGACATCTGCGCGTGTCTACCGGACTTCCCTTGTCATCAATCAACTTGATCCGCTCTCCCTGCGGACAAAGTTCTCCTTGCCGGTGCACTCAAAAAAAAAAGTTCTCCTTGCCGGTATTCGAGCAACGCCGTGACGAAAGGTTGACGACGAAGTCACACGGGGCACGCATGCCGCGAGACATCCCTCCGACTAGGTCGACCAATTCCAGTTCAGCCAATACGCATCTCAGCGAATTTAATTGAACCAAAACCCTGGACAGCCATATAGTTGATTTGTTGTTGCAGGAGCTTTCTGGCGCGGGTTTCTTCCACTCGTTTGGAGGCGGCGAAAGTTCGACCAGAATGGTATGTATCTATTAGAAGGATCAATGCAAATGAAGACTCTTGTAGGAGTACTATATGTCAGTTTGTTTTCTGGTTGTAATTTTGTCTATCAGGGACATTTTTGAATGATAATAAGAGAAACACTAAGCTCACTAACAAGTGAACCCACCTAGAGACTGACCTGGACCCACCTGCCAGTCAATATTCATACTCTATTCCTACCGCGCCGCCCTCGCTTGCAGTTTTCGCGGGACCTTTGCTTCCCGGTGAAGCCAGTTCACTCCCCGCCCCCACAATGACTGGTAGACCCCACCCAAGCTGCCAAACGAAGCTAATGCCTGATTTCTCCCGCTCCGGCTCCGCCACTCGCCCAGATGTTTCCCCCTTCGCACGGCAACCGCCGTCCTCCTCTTCCGCGCCGCCGCGCCCACGGCCTTACTCCCTCGCCGCGACGCGAGGGATGGCTCGTCGTTCTCCTCCTCGCCCTCACCTTCGTCGTCCTCGCGGCGGCCGTGCTCCACCGCGCCTCCTCCACAGTGCGCGCCGGCCACCACGATCGCAAGGAAGGCGACCTCCGGACCGCCGCTCCGAGGGTCACGATCTTCTCGGCCCCGCTCCGCCCGCCCGACGGCTCGCCCGCGCGGCAGGAGCTGGCGGTGCGGTCGTGGCTGGCGCTCCCGTGGGACGTCACCATCGTGCTCCTCGGCTCCCACCCGTCCGTGATCGCGCTCGCGGAACGTCTCGGGCGCCGGGTCACCGTCGAGGCAGCCGTCGATTCCTCGTACGCGCACTCTCGCAAATTTAGCTCGCCGTTTGTTCAGTCCGCCATGTAAGCTGCTCCAACTGAGCGCACTTAATTTCCTGGTTTCAGGTTCACGGGGACGCCATTCTTCCACTCCATGATCGCAAGAGCGCAAGCTGCCGCCGACTCCGACATCTGCGTCCTCGTCGACGCCGAAATCATTCTGCTTCCTGAAACAGTCACATTACTGACAGATCTCAGCAGAATCCACCGTGACTGGCTCCTCCTTTCAATGTCACGCAACATCTCCAGTTTTCCCTACAATCTCACACACGACGGGACAGACGGCGTAAAACCGAGCTTCAAGACGGTACCTTTTCTTCGATCCACGGCACTCTTAGATGCATAAAAAATTCCAACTTGGTCTACTAGTTTTTTTTTTCCAAGTTGTTCTACTACTAGTTGATAATGAAGTGTACTCATTTGATGATTATAATTCCATCAGTTGGAGGAGATTGAAGCTGACAAATGGGCGGCAGATAGCAACGACAGGATGCTCATTTTCGCGTGGAACAATCCGGGCCGTCCATTGCTTGCAGGGGTTGTGCCTTCTTTCCGGTATGGAAGAGGGGCGCACAGCTTGTGGCTGGCCCATGAGGTTCTGTCATCTGAAATGAGACTCGTATTCGACGCAGGCAGTCTAGTTCTTGGGCTGTGCCCCGAAGCTCTCAGCCCGAAGCGCGGCGCAGGTTTGAGTAGCAGTGGTAGATTACCTGATGGATCATGGGAGCACGGTGTCAACCGCCATCTCGCTTCCGTTTACGGGTCGCATTGCCATCGTCCGCCAGTACCAGGAGGACACCATTCTTTCCCCATGCTGTATGAAGTGGTAAAGCATTCTGAAGATTACCAGTTGAGCAAAGTTGAAGAGCCTACCTTCTCAAATTTTGTGATAGGTAGAGAACAGAATGTTCATCAAGGGGTTGGTAAGCCATGGAACAAAGAGAACATTTGCTTGTCGCATCATCTGCGAAGCTATTCTTCGGAAAACCAGGAGGCAGCTGATGTTCCATATTCACTAGAAATGCTCCTTCAGTTTGTAACAGATGAGAATCGGTCTGTCGTTCTTGGTGTAGCTGGGGCAAGTTACAGGGACATGCTTATGAGCTGGGTGTGCCGCTTGCGCCATCTCGGAGTCACCAATTTTGTAGTCTGTGCCCTAGATCAAGAGACATACGAATTCTCCGTCTTGCAGGTAATGATGAACTCGATTTCATCCTATCATTTTTTTTATTTTTCTTGTTTTCTGTAGTTATTTTCCTTCTCCAAACTGCTGATTTATGCTCAAGTTTTCAACTTCTAATTCTAGGGTTTGCCGGTTTTCAGAGATCCATCGTCGCCGAAGAACGTCAGTTTTGATGACTGCCACTTTGGAACCCAGTGTTTTAAGCGAGTGACGAAGGTTAAATCGCGCATTGTTCTGGAGATTATAAGGATGGGGTACAACGTGCTGCTGAGTGATGTTGATGTCTACTGGTTTCACAATCCAGTGCAGTTCCTGCACTCGCTTGGACCTGCTACATTCGCAGCCCAATCAGATGAATACAATGAGACAGGTGACTTTTAGTTTTACCTCCTATCGATTACGATTAAAAATGTTGCTTTTGCTAATGTTTCTTGCCGTGTTCTCATTCAGCCCTCACGCGTCAGATTCTCTTGAACATCGTACACCTTATGCAATCGTGCCAGCTTCTATTTATAACAATAACATCTAGCAGAAACATCATGTTTGAGAATTCCCATTTCTCGCTGTTGACAGGGCCAACAAACCTGCCACGACGGCTAAACTCGGGTTTCTACTATGCCCGATCAGACAGCGCCACCATCGCCGCGATGGAGATGGTAGTGAAGCACGCGACCAAATCCAACTCATCGGAGCAGCCAAGCTTCTACGATGTCCTGTGTGGGAAGGAGGGCGTGAACCGCCTCGGCGACGACAGATGCCTAGAGCCTAGGACGAACCTCACCGTCGTGTTTCTGGACCGGGACCTGTTCCCCAACGGAGCTTACAAGGGGCTGTGGGGGAGGCGCGACATGCGCTTGGCTTGCAGGAAGCTCGGGTGCTTCATCATCCACAATAACTGGGTAAACGGGAGGACGAAAAAACTCCGACGACAGATGGCGTCCGGGCTGTGGGACTATGATCCTAGCTCCAGGATTTGCTTGCAGGGCTGGGGCGAAGCAGGTTCTAGCTTCACAGTGGCCGAGCAGTTTCATGCGTCTGACGACACAGAAAGTTTAGAATTAGACAGTTAGCTACTTGCCAATGTCAATTCTGAAGATGTTCAAGGATCGGCAGCCTGCTTGTTTTGACAAGATGTATAATGTATTTTGATATATGATGTCATGGACACAAAACAAACAAAAGTTCAGAGTTCAGACTTGAATCACGAAACATAGTCAGTAATAGCAAATCATGCCTCTCAATTATCTGATACTCTGTTGCGAGGACGTCCTATACATTTCAGGTGTTAAAAAGGAAAGGAAAAACTTACATTTATCTTGATGGTTCAGACCCCCTTCATCTGTGGCTGCTGTAATATTCAGAAACAAGCATCCACCTGACAAAAATCACAACACTAAAATGGGACAGTACATTGGCAGACTTGCAGCTCATTTCAGTTACAATACAAACAAACAGGCAAGCGAAAATCCATGCTGATTTGGTGCCCAAAAGATCAAACTCATGCCCATCAGAGTTGTTTACATGGAACTCTAGAATCTAGAACACGCTAATAAATGTAGCGTTGCTTTCGACCAAAATGAATGGCGGTGATCTTATGTTAAGAAATAAAGACTGGAGCATCTCACTTCATCTTGGCTTCGGTAAATAAAACATGCTTGTTTACACGCGGATCAAACTTCCTGAACTCAAGCTTCTCTGTAGAAAAATCCAGTTGCGGCTGCTGAGACGAGCCTGATAAATATTGATGCCCGCTTTGCCTTCCCCCTCTAGTGGGTATGACCTTGCACGGCAGAGGAAACTGAAAATGGGGCAGGCAAACAGAAGATTAAAGTGGTAAGATTCAAGCTCCTGCAACGTGAAAGGCAGACACAAGGAGCAAAAGAGAATAGCAAAGCAAGAGAAAAAGCATGACAAGAGTTAAGAGAGAGACGCATCTGGAGACTAAAACTTCAAAACCGAATTCTCAAAAAAAAACAAAAAAAAAGGTTTACATTGGTCACACCAGTTTGCACATATCACTTGTTATCATTGGTCCCAGGTCCACATCACGACACCGTTTGCTCCATCAGCAATGTGGTTTCTCAACAATGTAGTATATATATAGATAAGTCCAAATCTGTTGCAGGTGTATCAGATAACAAGTGATATGTGCAAACTGGTGTGACCAATATAAATAATTGCGGGGATTGGTCATGTAGTGGTTATAAGTAGATTGATTAACCAGCAATGATGCAATGAGTGTTCATATGATACGTATTTACAGCAAACTCACTGGCAAATTCCATCAACCCCTCCCCGCAAAGAAATTCCGGTTCCCGGCGAGGCCGGGCGGCGTGGGCTTCTAGAAGGCTCCCTAAACGAGTTCGGATCTACTACAAGGCTATAACATCTCCAAGACTTGTCCAAAATTATTCAACACATCCTGCCCCGAGATTTACCGTGGAAAGTTGCCGTCGCAGAACCCACAAGCGCAAGGGACGGGAACGAATAAGAAGAAACTTGTGCCATAGTGTGGCTGCCGGGTGGGACCAGGAGGAGAAAGTAGGGTTTATTATGACCTTTTCATCATCGCCCCCACATGTCACGCGATTGCCTGGAGATGCGTGCGATGGTAGATGGACTGATCATAGTCCGAGCAGAAAAATGAACCGAATTTGCAACTTTCTTTGTTTTGTTGAGAAAACATTTGCAGCTGAAATGGCCGGCATGTTACCAAAAAATGCTTTCACCCGCTTTGTATATAAAGCAACAAATGGCAGGCATGTTCAACAATAGCATTCGGGATGTAAATGGATCGGATTGTATCGGATAATGCCTTTAACGTATCATTTACCATATATTTTTATCGGATTCGTAGTGGAGCGGATAATGACCGGATGCGAATTCGAATGCGGATTATATCGGATTACGGATTTGAAGCGGACATGAAACGGACTCGGACCGAAAATGGACAAAATAATTTGGGCGATATTTATTTCTACTATGAAGACAATATGATAAATTTTTATCCAACTGCATAACAATAGAGAGTACACAAGTGTTTAAAGTCTATAGACATGTCGGTTTAAACATTTAGAAAATAATATTAGCTAGGCAAGCTAGTACAATAATACGTGTCCTCAAGCCTATCAACTATGCTTGTACGTGCATCGGTGCATGTAAGCAATCAGTGATCGTCCATTTTTTTAGGGAAGCTCAAGTACATATTGGTTGCCTTTATGTGTGTCTTTCTGTGTGTTACGCATGTGCTTACTACCACGACCACGACTGGTTGGCTACATGAAGAAGGCGATAGTTGCAATGACCACGCCCGTAATATTGTTTGTACAATCATACTACGGTGCTACTAGGGTTAGGGACTTATGGTTATACTTTACTTATATGTCGTGATTCTAATTAGTGGTCTAAACGGGGATTTGAGCTTGTCGATTGGAGTAAATTTATCAGATAATCCTATTTAATACCTTTGGATAATCCAAAAAAAAATACCGAATAATCCGCATCCGCCGGATATTATCAATACCATATCCACAACCATATTTGTCGAATATCCGATTGACCAAAATCCATATCGGCGTCCATATCCGTCGGATTTGTGTAAGCATATATTATATCCTTAAAAACGGATGCGGATGCAGATACGGAATCGGAACGGAAATTGTCCGTACCATTTACATCCCTAAATAGCATAGTTCCGAAGCACAACACAAACTGTATAAACTATTGTACCCAAATCATCCCGATTCCGTTGCAAATAGCACAAAAATTTCAACAGAATCCCACACTAAACAGATCAATCCCCAGCACGGTAATTTTGTTTTTGAAGGGGTACTACTTTCTTCGTCCTATAATATAAAAACATTTTTAACACTAGTGTAATTTTCCATAGAGCTGAGCTTCTAGACTATGGAATGAGATTGCCAAGAGGTTCGGGATGCTGGAAACATATAAGTAGGCCTTCGGTAGTGAATGCATTCCGCGTTGTCGATCAAAATTCAGTGTTCATGCCTATGATGCTGCAAACCGTTGTTGAAATCGTGACTAAAAACATATTATTCACAGCTTAAGCTAGCCGGCTGTCCAGAGGATATTAACGGGCCGTGTTGACCGAAGAAAACAAAGTTATATATAAGTTATATATATGCTGCCCATTCATCCCAATTACATTGCAACTAACACAACAATTTCATCAGAATTCCACACTGAGCAGGTCAGTTCAACAGTAATCTTTTTCCCTTTTAATAACCCACATCCCACAGGAATCAGGAAACATAATTCCATCTCGCAAAGTTTCAAATGAGATTGGAAAAAAAAATCCATGTTCCAAACTGACCATAAATCTTTTTCTGGGACAAATTATTGGTTGTCCTCAAACAGGGGTGACGGTGAAACAAAAGCAGAAAATAGGAATTCTACAAGAGCCGCGCTAACAAAATGTACAAGATTCACAGTTCAGATACATGAAAGCTCCGCCTGATCGCTCAAACAAGTCAACAAACTCAAACTGTACAAGAAGAAGAAAAAATGTTGTCGACAAAAATCAAAAATAAAAAGTTACAGATGAGAAGAAAACTTGGCAACAATCTGTGCACAAATCCTATCTGGTGAAACTCCGCCGATCTCAAGGAAACTGCATCTCCCAGCTTCTGCAATACCCAATTATGTACAGGCCAACTCACTGCAGTACCCAATTATGTACAGGCCAACTCAACAATGGAGTGGCCGACAATGTGTTAATCACAGTTGCTCCGTCATCCATCGCTGCCATCCTCCAATGGCTAGTACATCTCCTGCCGTCTCAAGGCTTTCTCTTCGTCTTCTGTTGAATCTGTTCTCCTCGCATCCTCCTCGACGTGCCTCAGTAGTTCTCCGTTCAATCTTGTTGCCGATGTAGGAGACAACGGTGCATAAAGGCCTACTTCACGACGGAACAATGGGGTGTCATGAGCATGAATTGAAGCGAATCTAATATATGATTGAAAAGGATGAAAATTTAGTAAGGGTTACATACTTCTCGACTGTGGAATCCTTTCGTAATCCTTTGTGACATGCAACAAAATGGTACCGGACAACACGACAATCAAGCCACATATTTCAGAAGTGATGCTTCCAAGGCTCTGACCAGACCAATCCTGTGCTCATCATTATAATACAGTAAGAGGTTCGGTTAGCTATTTTTTTCATAAAAGCTAACACTATGTTAGGAGATTTGTTTAGCTCATATTTTTTCTCTCCATAAAAATGAATATGTCAACATAGTGGTGCTTAGTAGCAGTGGCGGAGCTATGTGTACTTGGGGGGGGGGGGGGGGGGCAGCCTTAGGAAAATGTGTGAAGGGGTTATTTTTAGAGAGCTTAGATAAGAAAAAAAAAAGCATTTGAACCCCTCAAGTCCACATATTTTACCATTTGGCCCCCTAAACTTCCTCTCTAGCTCCGCCACTGCTTGGCACAGCATGGCCTGATCCCCCTTCTCTCAGACGCCGGGGCGGCCATCCGACCGCACTGCTGCTGCTGCCCTCCACCTTGTCCCAATCGCACGCCGCGCCGGGCGAGGCCGAGGCCGAGGAGGATATGGCGTCGTCCATGGCGGGGATGTGACCATCGAAGCCTGTCGAATCGAGATTGGTCGCACAGTAGAAGTGGGATCAAGGTGAGGAAGAGAATCGGGACGACGGGGATGTGACGACCGAAGCCCGTAGAATCGCGATCGGTCGCACATGGGAAGTGGGATCGAGATGAGGAAGAGAATCAGGATGGTAGGGATGTGACGACCGAAGCCTGTAGAATCGAGATCGGCCGCATAGGGGAAGCGGGATTGAGGGGAAGAACCTGTCCGGGTTGGTGAGCAAGAGAGAACAGGAAGGAGGGTGAGAATGATTCAGACTTATCCCGTTGCATATCCAGCCAGAAGGGGAAAGAGGTGTGTTTGATTCGAGTCATTGGATGTAATGTAATGGGCCCGTTCCGTTCTTTGAGCCCATTCTCGTGTTTGGTCCAGCCGAGGAACCTGAACCCACTCGTTCCATGGCATGGCATATATCTAACAATATTATAGCGGCTAAGCTAGGCCTCACCTTGTGTGTTTGGAGTGTTGGTGCAAACTCTCTATTAGGTTGACAAGTATATTACTCACTTAGGCTGACAAATTTTCCTAAGGCTAGGGGGCGATGCCTCCTCCAGCCTTAGGAAAATGTGTGAAGGGGTTATTTTTAGAGAGCTTAGATGAGAAAAAATAGCATTTGAACCCCTCAAGTCCATTTTTTTACCATTCCCCCCGTAAACTTCCTCTCTAGCTCCGCCACTGCTTGGCAGAGCATGGTGTGACCCCCCTTCTCCCAGACGCCAGGGGCGGCCATCCGACCGCACTGCTGGTGCTGCCCTCTGCCTTGGCCTTGCCGCACGCCGCGCCGGGCAAGGACGAGGAGGAGACCGAGGAGGATATGGCATCGTCCATGGCGGGGATGTGACCACTGAAGCCCGTAGAATCGAGATTGGTCGCACAGTGGAAGTGGGATCAAGGTGAGGAAGAGAATCGGGACGACGGGGATGTGACGACCGAAGCCCATAAAATTGCGATCGGTCGCACATGGGAAGAGGGATCGACGTGAGGAAGAGAATCAGGATTGTGGGCATGTGACGACCGAAGACCGTAGAATCGAGATCGGCCGCATAGGGGAAGTGGGATTGAGGTGAGGAAGAGAATCGGGATGAGGAAGAACCTGTCCGTGTAAGTGAGGAAGAGAGAACAGGAAGGAGGGTGAGAATGATTTAGACTTATCCCATTGCATATCCAGCCCAGAGGGGAAAGGGGCGTGTTTGGTTTGAGTCATTGCATGGAATGTAATGGGTTCGTTCTGTTCCTTGAGCCCATTCTCGTGTTTGGTCTAGCCAAGGAACTGGAACCCATTCGTTCCATGGCATGGTATATCTCTAATAATATTATAGCGGTTAAGCTAGGCCTCACCTAATGTATTTGGAGTGTTGATACAAACTTTTTATTGGGTTGACACGTACTCCCTTTGTTCCGAAATGTAAATCGCTGGGAGTTTCTAGTTCAATTTTCATCCAGTAACGAAATATCCCCACTTTGCAATTTTGCCCCCGCGTCGCTCACTCGCCCAGCCGCACTGCCCGCACTCACACGCTCGCACTCGCCGACATCCCCTCTCCCCGTCGCTCGCCGGCCTGCCCCTCTCCCCGTCGCTCGCCAAACTCTCTCTCTCCCCGTCACCGGACTCTCCCTCTTCCGTCGCCACTTCATCTCCCCCACCCTGCCTCCACTCACCCCGGGAGGTAAAGAAAAATCAAATGTTTTGCCCCGGCGATGAGCTTCTACTCCACAGGGGCGTGTATGTGGGCGTGCCAGCGCTGGATCTCGAGGACGGAGACATTGAGCGGCGCCGGAGTGGCGGAGCGCCTCCGCGTCCGCTGCTGCCTAGTCCTCGAGCCGACCCTTTCTGCTCCCATGGCGGACCCGGTCGACACTCCTTCCAAGGCAGCCCCGGTCGGCACTCCTCTTCCTCCCAAGGCGACCCAGGTCGACGGCCAGGGCGACGCTCCTCCC
This sequence comes from Hordeum marinum, assembly GCA_022496015.1. Classification (NCBI taxonomy): domain Eukaryota; kingdom Viridiplantae; phylum Streptophyta; class Magnoliopsida; order Poales; family Poaceae; genus Hordeum; species Hordeum marinum. The sequence goes on along the minus strand of CM039672.1, from coordinate 408,102,621 downwards.
AAGGCGGCCACCGGTCCCGGCCTCTACTCCGAGATCAGCCAGGTCAGGATGAGCGCTTCCCTTTTGGGTCACTGTTCAGGGATTCTTGATTTGAGCTTTCTAGGAGACCAATCGTTTCCCCCTTAGACCGATTGCTAGTGGTTGTTCTCTCCTTGGTGGTTTTGCAGATCTTTTGTACAAGGATCTCCTTGGTGGTTTTGACCGATTCCTGGTGGTTGTTCTCTCCTTGGTGGTTTTGCAGATCTTCTGTACAAGGATCTCCATGGTGGTTTTGACTGATTGCTGGTGGCTGTTCTCTCCTTGGTGGTTTTGCAGATCTTCTGTACAAGTATCTCCTTGGTGGTTTTGACCGATTGCTGAAGGTTACCCTCAGCACTTACGCCGCAAACAGACTGTGAGTACTAACAATCTCTGCTCGATTTTCGTGGCTTCCTGAGAAGTGATTGCCTCGCATGGTTCGGTCATGTATGCAGCAGTCAGGGAGTATTGTATGTTTCTTTGCTTCGTTCATGGTGTTGGTCAGATTTTTTCTGAACTTTAAGCCTAAAGCCCCAACTGATTTTTCAGTTTGTTCCATCTATTGTTATGGTTCGGTTATTCCCTTGTCAAGCTAATGCCACAATCTACTCAACTCAGTCAGTGTCCTGATATTTTGTTTGTCAACTACTGCAACTGAAGTTTCTGAAATTCCTTGCAGTACTGTCCACTGAACGTCTTGGTGTTATTATGAACCATTGCATTTGCTGTATTTTGTCACCATTGTTCACTATTTATCGATGACTTGGTCAGTAACACTTGTGGGTAGTCTTTTTCTATCGGTATATTACCTGCTTGTTGCATTTCCACTGAGATTAATTCTGGTTCAGCTTGCAGACTTTATACCGAGAGTAGTATCTAGCAAAGTCATGAGTCGTCTGACAACTTGGAAAGCAAGGCGTGCTAATTAGTATGCTTATGTACCTATTGTTGGAAATATGTCCTATAGGCAATAATAAAATGGTTATTATTATATTTTTTGTTCATGATAATTGTTTATTATCCATGCTATAATTGTATTGATTGAAAACATATTGTATGTGTGGATATATAGACAACACTTTGTTTCTAGTGTGTTTCTAGTAGACTAGCTCGTTGGTCAAAGATGGTCAAGGTTTCATAGCCATTAACATGAGATGTTTTTTGATAACGAGATCACATCATTAGGAGAATAATGTGATGGACAAGACCCAAACTATAAACGTAGCATTTGATCGGTTTATTGTTATAGTTTTCTGCATGTCTGGTATTTGTTCCTATGACCATGAGATCATGCAACTCACTGACACCGGAATAGTATCTTGTGTGTATCAAACGTCGCAACGTAACTTGGTGACTATAAAGGTGCTCTATAGTATCTTCGAGGGTGTCTTTTGAGTCAGCATGGATCAATACTGAGATTTGTTACTCCGTGTGATGGAGAGGTATCTCAGGGCCCACTCGGTAATACAACATCACAAATAGCCTTGCAAGCAATGCGACTAAAGTGTTAGTTGCGGGATCTTGTATTACGGAACGAGTAAAGAGACTTGCTGGTAACGAGGTTGAACTAGGTATAAAGATACTGACGATCGAATCTCAGGCAAGTAACGTACCGAAGAACAAAGGGAGCACCATACAGGATTAACTGAATCCCTGACATAGAGGTTCGACCGATAAAGATCTTTGTAAAATATGTAGGAATCAATATGGGCATCCAGGTCCCGTTATTAGTTATTGACCGTAGAGGTGTCTCGGTCATGTCTACATAGTTTTTGAACCCGTAGGGTCTGTATACTTAAGATTCGATGACATTTTGGTAGTATAGAGTTATATATGGTGGTGAACGAAGGTTGTTCGGAGCCCCGAATGAGATCCCGGACGTCACGAGGAGCTCCGAAATGGTCCGGAGGTAGAGATTGATATATAGGAAGTCTTGTTTTGTTCGCCGAAAAAGTTTCGGGCTCATCGGTAGTGTACCGGGAGTGCCGGGAGGGTACCAGGGGACCATCGGGAGGGGTATTTCGACTCAAAGGCTACATGGGCTGTGGGAGGAGGTATACGAGCCCTTAGTGGGCTGTCCAAAGCCCCATAGGAGGCCCATGCGGCTAGGAAGGAAAAACCCAAGGTGTAAAGAGAGGCCCAAGTGGGAAAGGAGGAGTCCTAATCCTACTAGGAGTGAAGGAGGAGGATTCCTCCCCCACTTCGGCCGAACTAGGGTTGGCTCCCAGAGGTTTTGGGGGTTTTTGACACAGAAAAACAGTCACGTGTTACCTCTCTTCTAGATCGTAGTTTCTTCTCTATATCGGTTTCAGCAGTGCTTAATCGAAGCCCTGTTGGAATAGCTCCATCACCATCGCCGCAACGCCGTCGCGCTGCCGGAGAACTCATCTATCTCTCCGCTTCCTCTTACTGAATCAAAAAGGTGGAGATCGTCATCGAGATGTACGTGTGCTGAGCGCGGAGGTGCCGTCCGTTCGGCGCTAGCTCGGGACGGATCGTGATTGGATCGCAGGACGCTCGGCGATTTGAATCACGATGACGTTCGACTACATGAACCGCATTTTCTTAACGCTTCCCGTTTAGCGATCAACAAGGGTATGCAGATCCATTCTCCCCCTCGTAGATGCTCATCTCCTAGATTGATCTTGGGTGAAGCGTACGATTTTTTTTATTTTCTATCCAACATTCCCCATCACCTATGTCATCCAATCTTTGGAAGACCCCATTTTCCTCTCCTGAATGAACAAGAACAAGTTAAAGTAAGATTATGACATATTTTTCCTGACTATAAATTGTAGTGTGATTGACTAATTTCATCAGTTGTGAAGCTAGTCTTTGATTACTTGCTGCTTCTACCAATTTGTAACTGTTGCTTCTTTTGCAAAATTGATGCTGCTGCTTCTACTGCTACTGTTGTCACGTTTCAACTTAGAGCAGTCAAATTGCTGCTGCTATTGATGTCATATTTTCAACCTTAGAGCTGTCAAATTGCAGACTTAGAGCCCTGGAATTGCTGCTGTTGCAGGAGAAGGAACACACGCAGGAGATGATCGTGGATGTTGTTGTTGCTAGAAAAAGGAGCACGCCTAGAGGTAAACCATGATCTCCATCTCCTCCAAAACCGTATGCTTGTGTTGATCTTCTATTGCTGCCGATCTATTGCTGATATGTTGCTAGGGAGGGGTAATCTGATCTTTTTGGCGTTTTTCATCTCATCGGCATTGTTTCCCCATCGACTTATATTTCGGGACGGAGGGAGTATATTACTCACTTCGGGTGACACATTTTCCTAAGGCCAGGGACAGCCCCCTAGCCTTAGGAAAATGTGTGTCTATCCCCGTCACTGCTTGGCAGAGCATGTCCTGACCCCCCTTCTCCCAGACGCCATGTCCTGACCCCCCTTCTCCCAGACGCCATGGGTGGCCATCCGAACGCACTGCTGGTGCTGCCATCCGCCTTCTAAGCTGGTCGCAGACAAGCCCGTGACCAACAGCAATCAGCGGCGACCAGTTGTTTGGTTTAGCACTGTAATCTCATGTTAGTAAGTACAGTGCAACCTCTGAACACTCAAATCACCCAACTGTTGACCGTATTTTGTATGTCAATGCACAGTTCGATGTAAAAAAGTAGAATATCCGGTACATATTCTTTGCATATGGCATAACGCACTGGCCAACGTGTAATGTAATCTCACCATTTCTCATTTCTGTAGCAAAGAGCTGAACTGAATTGTATTCATTCTATTTCATCTCTCCAACCAAACATCCAAATGGAACCATTCCATTCTATCTAATTATTTCTACCAAACACAAAAACGGAATTGACCCGTTCTTATGAAATGGAACCATTCCACTCCATTCCGGAACCAAACATGCAAAGGTTGCCCTTGCTTGATATTACTAAACTGTTGCAGGATAGGGATACAAAGTAAGCCAAAAATTATGCTAAGCCATAGTCCTAGTAGCTTAGGATACTAGATTTGAGGTGTGGATGTTATAAAGAGGCAAAAATGTCTTCAAGTGGTGCCAGCAAATATGTAGCAACAATTCACACCTTTTGTGAGACGAACAGGAGAACATGACAAAGTTATGGATACACAGAAAGTACAAAATAAAAGTTTACCTTAAACATTATGATGCTTGCCAGTATTGTCAGTGACGTAAACATCACGTAATAAATCGGTGATACGATCGCCGCGTTAAACGTATCAAGTGCCTGCAAAAAATGAACAATTACTATATGGATGCTGCCAATAAAATAAAATTTGCAAATGGACATGGGCACACAAATGAGAAAAGGCCACAGGACATAAAGGAAATTAGAATTTAAGGCTAGTATAGAATACTTAAGAAAAATATATTTAAATAGGTTTCCACATTGCACAAAAAATATACCCCTGCACAATTCATCATTATCATTCAATTCCAACAACTCTTTCTATTGCTCCAGCAGCAGTTCATGCATTCAAATTTGATGTTCTTAGTTCTTACTCCCTCTAGCTCTGCAAAACATGTTACTTTTAACATGCAACGGAGTTCTGAAACTTTGACTACCAATATCTTCTAAATTATGTAGAAGGGGTACATGAAAATCATAAGTAGATTTGTGTTGCAATGTACTAGCATAATATCATAATATTGTCGGGTTGTATAAATATACTACAATAAAAGTTACTGGACAAATTTGACTTTTGGAGACTGTTTTGATATACAAAGCAAATTCTAAAGAAGTGGAGGGCGTACTGCGAATCAATATTCCGAAAGCTGTTGCTTGATGGCATTTACCATAAGGATACAATTTACTGAATATACATAATGCACTCAAACAAACCTTGTTCAGATAATTCATCTGTGTCAGCACACAAATAGCCACGACAAGCATAAAGAACCACGTCTCAGGATATGCTAACTGGTTTGTCCCCTCAAAAGTCAACTTTAAGGATGTACCAAGAGCTTTAACACTCATAACCTGCGTAAGGAGGAAGGGTCAGAACCTTCGTCAGGAAGGTTAAAATAAAAACTTACATCAGAAACTGGTGTTAAAAGCGAGCGGCATTACCGAAAGGGAACCCATCAAAGAGCAAATGGCGGTGTAGATCAAGACGTTCGACTGCCCCCAGAGAGGGGAGAAATGGAACACCAGCACAGAGACCATGACTATAACCGAAGCAACATATAGCAAGAAAGCTGCAGAGGAACACGAAGAAAACCCTCGGTTATTCGATCGCACTTCCTGCAACCAACAGCGAACTAAAATGGCACCCATGATCATCATGATAAATGGACAGCTCCTCACATGGTTGTGTTGCCATGTGCCATATCTCCTTGACCGACGTGATCTCCTGCTCCAGCGGCGCATGGATGACGATCACCATCGACCCCGCAATGCACATCACGCAGCCAAGGACCCCGAGTGCGTGCAGTCTCTCGTTGAGGATGAAATGGGCCAGCACTGCACTGGACAAGGAACAACACCAGCAATAGACACGCACGTTCAGCATCACATCTGAATTACGTACACGATTGGAAATTAAAATTCACGGCTTGGTTGTATGTGCACCTTACGATTATGCTCAGTGCTCCCAGAGGAGTAACCAGCACCGCCGGGGCGAAGGCGTAGGCCACGAAATTGGCGATCTCTCCCACGATCACTGAGAAGAGAAAAGAGAAGAACAAAGAATTTGGTTTGAGCAAGCTAAGAATTGAGCTAGCTCTGTTTGGTACGCCGCACTGGGAATTATACTAGAGAAAAGAAGCTTACTGGTGATCATGCCGACCCACCATAGGGGCTCCAGGAGGTAGGAGTGCCCACCCACCCCTGCAAACGAAGCAAAAAGGAAAAAAACAGATGACATTTTCAGAGGATTAAACAAACATACTCTGAAGAAAGAAAGAGATGGCGGCGAGGTCGAGGGACGGACCTGCGCTGATGCCGGAGGCGAGGGCGGCGCGGCGGAGGCCCTTCTTCTTGATGATGAAGCTGGAGCCGATGAAGCCGCTGGAGAGGAGCGCGAGCACTATCCCGCGCACGTTGTCCGCCGAGAGCTCCTGCTGCCCGCCTCCCGCCATCCCTCCATTCATGATCGCGATCGAGGCGCTCGGGTTGACTGGTTCCGGCGCGGCTGGCCGGCCGGATCGGATGGCACCGCCACCGCGCAGCTCCTTCTTCTCCTTCTGTGCAGTGATCTCGGCGGACGGGGGATGGGACGGGATGAGGGTTCTTGGATGGTTGCGGCGCGTAGGATTTTGTTTCGTGCGTGCGGGTTCTTGGATGAGGGAGGGGGAGCTGATTGGCCAATGGCACACGACAGGGTGGAGGACGGACTTGGAAACGAAACAGCAGTAGACACGCTGATCCGGGCGTCGCTTTCCGAAATATTTATTTCCCTGAGCGGAGATCGCACTGCTGGCATGGCTGGCTTGCTGACTGGGAACGTCACGGTGACAGCTGATGAGACGAGGCCGCACGTGCTGATTTCCACGCTCTCATTGATTTGGATTTACATGTGCCATTTTGTGGTTCTTCCTTTTCTTATTTATTTTTAGAAAAAATGCCACGGATCTATTAACCAAACCAGTAATAAATACACAAACGATACACCCAGATTCCCCAAGGACCGGCCCTCTTCTTCCTCCCGAACGGCCCACTCGCGTCGTCGTCATTGTCTGAGCTTGACAGTCAACCCTTGTTGATCGCGGACAGAAAGCCATCGAGGCAATGGTACTTCAGGACCAACGTGGCGATGAAAAAACTTCCGGAAGGTCCACACATCCATGATCCCAACCTCTAAAAAGGCTCAAAGGCCTCACGCCGGCACCGAAGGGCATCACTTGATGGAGAAGAGACCGAAGAACCAAATTGCAAAGGGAAGTTGCCTCCGCCATCACATCGACAAACCCTATAAACCCTAACTTCGACTAGAAAATAATAGCAAAAATTTACTCCGTCACCAAGGTTGAGATGGGGAGTCTCGAGGAACTTTATTTGCCAGAATGACATCATCGTCACACAATGTTCAAAATATCGTATATCGGGTTCGTATCGGTTTGGCTTGAACATATCAGATGTCGGATATCGGGTGATATATTGGACGATGTGTAGATATATCGAAGGAAATATATCTAGATCGTTTTCAATATTCTTGTCCAAAAATGACCTTTTAGTAGAAACAAATTGTATGATGTCAACTCTCTAGCATAACAAATTCCTAGTTTATGAACTTGTTAATTAATGAACTATTTAAGATAGATTCACAAAATCCTCACTCTAAGATTAAGAACAATACATTATATATGTGTTCTATGGAACATTATACATAACTTTGATAATACGATGAATTTGTGAATATATAATAAAAAGTTTCACCGTTTTCCGATAAAAAAATGTGTTCATTGAGGTACGGTCTATATCAATGGACATATCGGGCAAGATATCAGCCATATCGGTCGATATTTCGGTTCATATCGGATGATATATGTGAAAATGATTATTACAAAATAATATGTTACGCTTATATCGGCAGAGCCCCAAAACCGGTATATAGACCTATGTATATGATATGCTCATATCGGCCCAGATTTAAAATCTTGTCGTGACGTAACTATTGGGAAACGTTGCATGAGAAACAAAAAATTCCTACGCACACGCAAGATCTATCCATGGTGATGAGCATCTACGAGAGGGAGAGTGGATGTACATACCCTTATAGATCGCTAAGCGAAAAGCGTCAAGAAACGCGGTTGGTGTAGTCGAACGTCTTCGCGATTCAAATCGCCAAGCGTCCCGCGATCTCATCACGATCCGTCCCGTGATCCAATCACGATCCGTCCCGCGAACTCATCACGATCCGTCTCGCGATCTTGATCACGGTCCTTCCGATCTAGCACCGAACGGACGACACCTCCGCGTTCAGCACACGTACGGCTCGATGACGATCTCCGCCTTCTTGATCCAGCAAGAAAGAACGGAGAGGTAGAAGAGTTCTCTGGCAGCGCGATGGTGTTGCGGCGATGGTGGTGGAGTTATTTCGGCAGGGCTTCGCCTAAGCACTGCAGAAAACCGATCTAGAGGAGAAACTATGCACTAGAGGAGAGGTAGCACGTGGCTATTAGGGTTTGCTTTTTCCTCTAAATCCTCTAGTATATATAGGAGGGAGGGAGGGGAGGAGGCAACCTCAAACCCTCAAGGTTTGATCGAAATTGGAGGTGGAGGAGTCCTACTCCAATCCTATTAGGAATAGGATTCCTCCTTTCCACTTGGAAACTCTTTCCATCTCTCCATCTTGGATTTTTTTTCCTTCTCAAACCACTCCAACCGCATGGGCCCTTAGAGGAGGCTTCGGCCAGCCCATCAGGGGCTGGTTTACCTCCTTCCACAGCCCATGTAGCCTCTTGGGTCGAAATACCTCTCCCGATGGTCCCCCGGTACACTATCGGCACTCCCGGTACACTACCGATGAGCCCGAAACTTTTCTGGCGACCAAAACAGGACTTCCTATATATCAATATTTACCTCTGAACCATTCCGGAGCTCCTCGTGACATCCAGGATCTCATCCGAGACTCCGAACAACCTTCGATCACCACCATGCATAACTCTATACTACCGAAACGTCACCAAACCTTAAGTGTGCAGACCCTGCGGGTTCGAGAACTATGTAGACATGACCGAGACACCTCTACGGTCAATAACCAATAGCGGGACCTGGATGCCCATATTGGTTCCTACATATTCTACAAAGATCTTTATCAATCGAACCTCTATGTCAAGGATTCAGTTAATCCCATATGATGTTCCCTTTGTTCTTCGGTATGTTACTTGCCCGAGATTCGATCGTCGGTATCTCCATACCTAGTTCAATCTCGTTACTGGCAAGTCTCTTTACTCGTTCCGTAATACAAGATCCCAAGACCAACACTTAGTCACATTGCTTGCAAGGCTTGTTGTGATGTTGTATTACCGAGTGGGCCCTGAGATACCTCTCCGTCACACGGAGTAACAAATCCCAGTCTTGATCCATGACAACTCAACAGACACCCTCGGAGACACCTGTAGAGAACCTTTATAGTCACACAGTTACGTTGCGACGTTTGATACACACAAGGTACTCCTCCGATATCTGTGAGTTGCATGATCTCATGGTCATAGGAACATATACTTGACATGCAGAAAACAGTAGCAATAAACTGACACGATCATAAGCTGCGTTTGTAGTTTGGGTCTTGTCCATCACATCATTCTCCTAATGATGTGATCCCGTTATCAAATAGCATCTCATGTCCATGGCTAGGAAACCTTAACCATCTTTCAATCAACGAGCTAGTTCACTAGAGGCATACTAGGGACATTGTGTTTGTCTATGTATCCACACATGTATCCATGTTTCCAATTAATACAATTATAGCATGGACAATAAACGATTATCATAAACAAGGAAATACAATAATAAACACTTTATTTATTGCCTCTAGGGCATATTTCCAACAGTCTCCCACTTGCACTAGAGTCAATAATCTAGTTCACATCACTATGTGATTTACATTGTAATGAATCGAACACCCATGCAGTTCTGCTGTTGATCATGTTTAGCCCTTGGAAGAGGTTTAGTCAACGGATCTGCAACATTCAGATCCGTGTGCACTTTGCAAATATTTATGTCTTTCTCCAAGATGTAATCGCGGATGGAGTTGAAGCGTCGCTTTATGTGTCTGGTCCTCTTGTGAAACCTTGGTTCCTTGGCCAGAGCAATGGCACGAGTGTTGTCACAGAACAGGTTCATTGGATTCAGTGCACCGGGCACTACTCCAAGATCTATCATGAACTGCTTCATCCAGACACCTTCCTTCGCCGCCTCCGAGGCTGCGATGTATTCCGCTTCTCACGTAGAATCAGCTACCACGCTTTGCTTGGAACTGCACCAGCTTACCGCTCCCCCATTAAGAATAAATACGTATCCGGTTTGCGACTTAGAGTCATCCGGATCAGTGTCAAAGATTGCATCCACGTAACCCTTTACGACGAGCTCTTCATCACCTCCATAAACGAGAAACATTTCCTTAGTCCTTTTCAGGTACTTAAGGATATTCTTGACCGTTTGCCAGTGCTCCATTCCAGGATCACTTTGAAACCTTCCGGCCATATTTATGGCAAGGCTGACATCGGTTCTTGTGCACAACATTGCATGTATGATAGAGCCTATGGCTGAAGCATAGGGGATGACAGTCATCTCTTCTCTATCTTCTGCAGTTACTGGGCATTGAGTCTTACTCAACTTCACACCTTGTAATACAGGCAAGAACCCCTTCTTGGACTGTTCCATTTTGAACTTCTTCAAAACTTTATCAAGGTATGTGCTCTGTGAAAGTGCTATTAAGCGTCTCGATCTATCTCTATAGATCTTAATGCCTAATATGAAAGCAGCTTCTCCTAGGTCCTTCATTGAAAAACTCTTGTTCAAATATTCCTTCACGCTTTCCAGCATTTCTATATTGTTTCCAATCAGCAATATGTCATCCACATATAATACTAGAAATGCTATAGAGCTCCCACTCACTTTCTTGTAAATACAAGCTTCTCCGTAAACTTGTATAAACTCAAACGCTTTGATCACCTCATCAAAGCGCTTATTCCAACTCCGAGATGCTTGCACCAGTCTATAAATGGATCGCTGGAGTTTGCAAACTTTGTCAGCATTCTCTGGATCGACAAAACCTTCGGGTTGCATCATATACAACTCTTCCTCAAGGAAACCGTTGAGGAACACTGTTTTTACATCCATCTGCCAAATTTCATAGTCGAAATAGGCAGCTATTGCTAACATGATTCTGACAGACTTAAGCATCGCTACGGGTGAGAAAGTCTCATCGTAGTCAACTCCTTGAAATTGTGAAAACCCCTTTGCCACAAGTCGAGCTTTATAGATGGTGACATTACCGTCCGCGTTTGTCTTCTTCTTAAAGATCCATTTGTTCTGAATGGACTTTCGCCCTTCAGGTAATACTTCCAAAGTGCATACTTTGTTTTCATACATGGATCCCATCTCGGATTTCATGGCCTCTAACCATTTCTCGGAATCCGGGCACATCACTGCTCCTCCATAGCTCGTAGGTTCATTGTTGTCCAACAACATAACCTCCAAGACAGGGTTGCCGTACCACTCAGGGGTAGTACGCGGCCTTGTCGACCTACGAGGTTCAATAGCTGCTTGATCCGAAGCTTCATGATCATCATCATTAACTTCCTCTTCTACCATCGTAGGTTCCACAGAAACATCTTTTTGTGCTGCGCTACTTTCTGATTGAAGTAAAGGTTCAATAACCTCATCAAGCTCTATTTTCCTCCCACTCAATTCTTTCGAGAGAAACTCTTTCTCAAGAAATGTTCCGTTTTTAGCGACAAACACTTTTCCTTCGGATCTGAGATAGAAGGTATACCCGACTGTCTCTTTCGGGTATCCTATGAAGACGCATTTCTCCGCTTTCGGTTCCAGCTTTTCAGGCTGAAGCTTTTTGACATAAGCATCACATCCCCAAACTTTAAGAAACGACAACTTTGGCTTCTTGCCAAACCACAGTTCATATGGCGTCGTCTCAACGGATTTTGATGGTGCCCTATTTAAAGTGAATGCAACTGTCTCTAATGCATAACCCCAAAACGATAGTGGCAAATTAGCAAGAGACATCATAGAACGCACCATATCTAATAAGGTTCGATTACGACGTTCGGACACACCATTACGATGTGGTGTTCCAGGCGGTGTCAACTGTGAAACAATTCCACACTGTCTTAAGTGACTACCAAACTCATAACTCAGATATTCACCTCCTCGATCAGATCGCAGGAACTTAATCTTCTTGCTACGATGATTCTCAACTTCACTCTGAAATTGCTTGAACTTTTCAAACGTTTCAGACTTGTGTTTCATTAAGTAAATATACCCATATCTACTTAAGTCATCAGTGAAGGTAAGAAAATAACAATATCCACCACGCGCTGTAACATTCATTGGACCGCACACATCAGTGTGTATGATTTCCAATAAGCCACTCGCCCGTTCCATTGTTCCAGAGAACGGCGTTTTAGTCATCTTGCCCATGAGGCATGGTTCACATGTGTCAAGTGATTCAAAATCAAGTGACTCCAAAAGTCCATCAGCATGGAGCTTCCTCATGCGTTTTACACCAATATGACCTAAACGGCAGTGCCACAAGAAGGTGGTACTATCATTATCAATTATATATCTTTTGGCATCAATGTTATGAACATGTGTGTCATCACTATCAAGATTCAATATGAATAAACCCCTAACATTGGGTGCATGACCATAAAAGATATTACTCATATAAATAGAACAACCTTTATTCTCTAATTTAAATGAGTAACTGTCTCGCAATAAACAAGATCCAGATATAATGTTCATGCTTAACGCAGGCACTAAATAACAATTATTCAGGTTCATCACTAATCCCGATGGTAATCGAAGAGAGAGCGTGCCGACGGCGATCACATCAACCTTGGAACCATTTCCCACGCGCATCGTCACTTCGTCCTTTGCCAGCCTTCGTTTATTCCGTAGTTCCTGCTTTGAGTTGCAAATGTGAGCAACCGAACCGGTATCAAATACCCAGGCACTACTACGAGAGCTAGTAAGGTACACATCAATAACATGTATATCATATATACCTTGTTTGTCGTTGGTCGCCTTCTTGTCAGCCAGGTACTTGGGGCAGTTCCGCTTCCAGTGACCAGTTCCTTTGCAATGAAAGCACTCAGTTTCTGGCTTGGGTCCATGCTTGGGCTTCTTTCCAGGAGTAGCAACTGCTTTGCCATCCTTCTTGGTTTTACCCTTCTTGCCCTTGCCCTTGACTTTGCCATTTTTCTTGAAACTAGTGGTTTTATTGACCATCAACACTTGATGTTCTTTCTGGATTTCAGACTCAGCGACTTTTAGCATCGCAAACAGCTCAGCGACTGACTTGTTCATCCCGTGCATCTTATAGTTCATCACAAAGCTCTTGTAACTAGGTGGCAGTGATTGAAGAACTCTGTCAGTGATCGCCTCTGCCGGAAGGGCAATTCCCAACTCCGCTAGACGAGTTGAATACCCAGACATTCTGAGTATATGTTCACTGATAGACCCGTTCTCCTCCATCTTGCAAGCATAGAACTTATCGGAGGTTTCATACCTCTCGATCTGGGCGTTATTCTGAAAGATAAACTTCAACTCCTGGAACATCTCATATGCTCCATGACGTTCAAAACGTCTTTGAAGTCCCGGTTCTAAGCCATACAATATTGCACACTGAACTATTGAGTAATCTCTAGTACGTGCCTCCCAAGCGTTCTTAACATCTTCGGAGGTCATGTCTTCTGGTTGGTCACCAAGCGGTGCATCAAGGACATATGATTTCTGGAAAGCCATGAGGATAATCCTGAGATTACGGGCCCAGTCAACAAACTTACTTCCATCATCTTTCAGTTTAGCTTTCTCTAGGAACGCATTAAAATTCAGGGGTGCTACTGCGCGAGCCATTGATCTACAACATAAATATGCAAAGTTCACTTAGACTATTGTTCAAGATAATGAGTTTAGTTAATCAAATTACTAAAGCTCCCACTCAAATTGACATCCCTCAGGTCATCTGAGTGTCACATGATCCAAATCCACCAACTCAAGTCCGATCATCACGTGAGTTGAGGTGGCTTCAATGGTGAACATCATTGTGTTGATCATATCTACTATATGACTCATGTTCGTCCTTTCGGTCTCTTGTGTTCCGAGGCCATGTCTATACATGCTAGGCTCGTCAAGTTTAACCCGAGTGTTCTGTGCGTGCAACACTGGCTTGCACCTGTTGTATGTGAACGTAGAGTCTATCACACCCGATCATCACGTGGTGTCTCAACACGACGAACTTTCGCAACGGTGCACACTCGGGGAGAACACAATTTTTTCTTGAAATTTAAGTGATGGATCACCTTATAATGCTACCATCGTACTAAGCATAACAAGGTGCATACAAGTATTAACATCACATGCAATTCATAAGTGACATGATATGGCCATGAACTTGTGCTTTAGATCTCCATCTTGAAAGCACCGGCATGATCTTCATCGTCACCGGCACGACACCATGATCTCCATCATCTTGATCTCCATCAACGTGTCGCCATCGAGGTTGTCACGCCCTGCATGCTTCTACTACTATTGCTACCGTTTAGCGATAAAGTAAAGCATTACATAGCGCTTAATGATTGACACGCAAGTCATACAATAATTAAAGACAACCCTATGGCTCCTGCCAATTGTCATACTCATCGACATGCAAGTCGTGAAATTTTATACATCACATGATCATCTCATACATCACATATATCACATCATGTAATTGGCCATATCACATCACAACATACCCTGCAAAAACAAGTTAGACGTCCTCTAATTGTTGTTGCATGTTTTACGTGGCTGCTACGGGTTTCTAGCAAGAACGATTCTCACCTACGCATAAACCACAACGGTGATACATAATTTTCTTTTCAACCTTCTCAAGGACCGCCTTTGTTGAATCCGATCCAACTAAAGTGAGAGAAACTGCCACCCGCAAGCCATCTAGGCAACAAGTTGCGTCGAGGGAACCGGTCTCTCGTAAGCGTACGAGTAATGTTGGTCCGGGCCGCTTCATCTCACAATACCGCTGAACCAAAATCCGACCAAGGGAGGAAGCAATCTAAACATCAACGCCCACAAACCTTTTGTGTTCTACTCGAGATCTCATCTACACATAGACCTAGCTCATGATGCCACTGTTGGGGAACGTTGCATGGGAAACAAAAAATTTCCTACGCACACGAAGATCTATCCATGATGATGAGCATCTACGAGAGGGAGAGTGGATCTACATACCCTTGTAGATCGCTAAGCGGGAAGCATTAAGAAACGCGGTTGGTGTAGTCGAACGTCTTCGCGATCCAAATCGCCATGCGTCCCGCGATCCAATCACGATCCGTCCCGCGATCCGATCACGATCCGTCCCACGAACTTGATCACGATTCGTCTCACGAACTTGATCATGATCCTTCCGATCTAGCACCGAACGGACGACACCTCCGCGTTCAGCACACGTACAGCTTGATGACGATCTCCACCGTCTTGATCCAGCAAGAAGGAGTGGAGAGGAAGAAGAGTTCTCCGGCAGCCTGATGGCGCTCCGACAATGGTGATGGAGCAATTCCGGCAGGGCTTCGCCTAAGCACTGTAGAAAACCGATCTAGAGGAGAAACTATGCACTGGAGGAATGGGTAGCACGTGGCTGAAAATCTAGTGCAAAAACCCTCAATACTACCAGTATATATAGGAGGAGAGGAGGAGAGGAGGAAGCTTGGCCTCCAAGCCTCCTAGGCTTCGGCCGAACTAAGAGAGGAGGAGTCCACCTCCTCCACTCCTAGTAGGATTAGGATTCATCCTTTTTTTTCCTTTTTGCTTTTTCCACCTTTTTCCTTTCGGGTTTTCTTCTCCAGCCACATGGGCCTTGTGTGGGAGTTTCCACCAGCCCACTAAGGGCTGATATTCACTCTCCCACAGCCCATGAAGCCTCTTGGGTCGAAATACCCCTCCTGGAGGTCTCCCGGTACACTACCGGCACTCCCGGTACACTACCGATAAGCCCGGGACTTTTCCGGCGACCAAAACAGGACTTCCCATATATGAATCTTTACCTCCAGACCATTCCGGAGCTCCTCGTCATGTCCAAGATCTCATCCGGGACTCCGAACAAACTTCGGTCACCACCATACATAACTCTATACTACCGAAACGTCACCAAACCTTAAGTGTGCAGACCCTGCGGGTTCGAGAACTATGTAGACATGACCGAGACACCTCTACGGTCAATAACCAATGGCGGGACCTGGATGTCCATATTGGTTCCTACATATTCTACGAAGATCTTTATCGGTCGAACCTCTATGTCAAGGATTCAGTTAATCCCGTATGATGTTCCCTTGGTTCTTCGGTATGTTACTTGCGCGAGATTCGATCGTTCGTATCTCCATACCTAGTTCAACCTCGTTACTGGCAAGTCTCTTTACTCATTCCGTAATACAAGATCCCAAGACCAACACTTAGTCACATTGCTTGCAAGGCTTATTGTGATGTTGTATTACCGAGTGGGCCCTGAGATACCTCTCCGTCACACGGAGTAACAAATCCCAATCTTGATCCATGCCAACTCAACAGAGACCCTCGGAGACACCTGTAGAGCACCTTTATAGTCACCCAGTTACGTTGCGACATTTGATACACACAAGGTACTCCTCCGATATCTGTGAGTTGCATGATCTCATGGTCATAGGAACATATACTTGACATGCAAAAAACAGTAGCAATAAACTGACACGATCATAAGCTACGTTTGTAGTTTGGGTCTTGTCCATCACATCATTCTCCTAATGATGTGATCCCGTTATCAAATGACATCTCATGTCCATGGCTCGGAAACCTTAACCATCTTTCAATCAACGAGCTAGTTCACTAGAGGCATACTAGGGACATTGTGTTTGTCTATGTATCCACACATGTATCCATGTTTCCAATTAATACAATTATAGCATGGACAATAAACGATTATCATGAACAAGTAAATACAATAATAAACACTTTATTTATTACCTCTAGGGCATATTTCCAACAACCCGATCATCACGTGGTGTCTCGACACGACGAACTTTCGCAACGGTGCACACTCGGGGACAACACAATTTATCTTGAAATTAAGTGAGGGATCACCTTATAATGCTACCGTCGTCCTAAGCAAAACAAGGTGCATAGAAGGATTAACATCTCATGCAAATCGTAAGTGACATGATATGGCCATGAACTTGTGCTTTTAATCTCCATCTTGAAAGCACCGGCATGATCTCCATCGTCACCGGCATGACACCATGATCTCCGTCAACGTGTCGCCATCGGGGTGTCACGCCCACCATGCTTCTATTACTATTGCTATCGTTTAGCGATAAAGTAAATCATTACATAGCGCTTAATGATTAACATGCAGGTCATACAATAATTAAAGACAACCCTATGGCTTCTGCCGGTTGCCATACTCATCGACATACAAGTCGTGATATTCTATAAAACACATGATCATCTCATACATCACATATATCTTATCATGTAATTGGCCATATCACATCACAACATACCCTACAAAAACAAGCTATACGTTCTCTAATTGTTGTTGCATGTTTTATGTGGCTGCTACGGGTATCTAGCAAGAACAATTCTCACCTACGAAAACCACAACAGTGATACATAAATTTCTTTTCAACCTTCTCAAGGACCGCCTTTGTCGAATCCGGTCCAACTAAAGTAGGAGAAACAAACACCCGCCAGCCATCTTTGTGCAACGAAGTTACACGTCAGTCGATGGAACCGGTCTCTCGTAAGCGTACGAGTAAGGTTGGTCCGGGCTGCTTCATCGCACAATATCGCTGAATCAAAACACGACCAAGGGAGGAAGCAATCTAAGCATTAACGCCCACAAACTCTTTGTGTTCTACTCGAGATCTCATCTACACATAGACCTAGCTCATGATGCCACTGTTGGGAAACGTTGCATGGGAAACAAAAAATTTCCTACGCACACGCAAGATCTATCCATGGTGATGAGCATCTACGAGAGGGAGAGTGGATCTACATACCCTTGTAGATCGCTAAGCGAGAAGCATTAAGAAACGCGGTTGGTGTAGTCGAACGTCTTCGCGATCCAAATCGTCGAGCATCCCGTGATCTCATCACGATCCGTCCCGTGATCCAATCACGATCCATCCCGCGACCTCATCACGATCCGTCCCGCGATCTCATCATGATCCGTCTCGCGATCTTGATCACGGTCCTTCCGATCTAGCGCTGAACGGACGACACCTCCGCGTTCAGCACACGCACGGATCGATGACGATCTCCGCCTTCTTGATCCAGCAAGAGAGAGTGGAGGTAGAAGAGTTCTCCGGCCGCGCGACGACGTTGCGGCGATGGTGGTGGAGCTATTCCGGCAGGGCTTCGCCTAAGCACTGCAAAAAACCGATCTAGAGGAGAAACTATGCACTAGAGGAGAGGTAGCACGTGGCTATTAGGGTTAGCTTTTTCCTCTAAATCCTCTAGTATATATAGGAGGGAGGGAGGGGAGGAGGCAGCCTCAAACCCTCAAGGTTTGGTCGAAATTGGACGTGAAGGAGTCCTACTCCAATCCTATTAGGAGTAGGATTCCTCCTTTCCACTTGAAAACTCTTTCCACCTCTCCACCTTTGAACTTTTTCCTTCTCAAACCACTCTAGCCGCATGGGCCCTTATAAGAGGCTTCGGCAAGCCCAACAGGGGCTGGTTTACCTCCTCCCACAACCCATGTAGCCTCTTGGGTCGAAATACCTCTCCCGATGGTCCCCCGGTACACTACCGGCACTCCCGGTACACTACCGATGAGCCCGAAACTTTTCCAGCGACCAAAACAGGACTTCCTATATATCAATCCTTACCTCCGGACCATTCTGGAGCTCCTCGTGACGTCCGGGGTCTCATCCGGGACTCCGAACAACCTTCGGTCACCACCATGCATAACTCTATACTACCGAAACGTCAACAAACCTTAAGTATGCAGACCCTGCGGGTTCGAGAACTATGTAGACATGATCGAGACACCTCTACGGTCAATAACCAATAGCGGGACCTGGATGCCCATATTGATCCCTACATATTCTACGAAGATCTTTATCGGTCGAACCTCTATGTCAAGGATTCAGTTAATCCCGTATGATGTTCCCTTTGTTCTTCTGTATGTTACTTGCCCGAGATTCGATCGTCAGTATCCCCATACCTAGTTCAACCTCATTACCGGCAAGTCTCTTTACTCGTTCTGTAACACAAGATCCCATGACTAACACTTAGTCATATTGCTTGCAAGGCTTGTTGTGATGTTGTATTACCGAGTGGGCCCTGAGATACCTCTCCGTCACACGGAGTAACAAATCCCAGTCTTGATCCATGCCAACCCAATAGACACCCTCGGAGATACCTGTAAAGTACCTTTATAGTCACCAAGTTACGTTGCGACGTTTGATACACACAAGGCACTCCTCCGGTGTCAATGAGTTGCATGATCTCATGGTCATAGGAACAGATACTTGAGACGCAGAAAATAGTATCAATAAACTGACACGATCATATGCTACGTTTGTAGTTTGGGTCTTGTCCATCCCATCATTCTCCTAATGACGTGATCCCGTTATCAAATGACATCTCATGTCCATGACTAGGAAACCATAGCCATCTTTGATCAACGAGCTAATCTATTAGAGGCATACTAGGGACATGGTGTTATCTATGTATCCACACATGTATCTGAATTTCCGATCAATACAATTATATCATGGATCGTAAACGATTATCATGAACAAGGAAATATGATAATAACTAACTTATTATTGCCTCTAGGGCATATTTCCAATAGTAACCCTATTAAAAATCCCAAAGCGGGGTAACCTACAACTCCAAAAAAATGACATTTAACCTACAACTCCATTTGGTAGATCATGGCCTCCCCTGGCAGCTCTCTTAATATCAATAGTTTAGTACGAGGGTGAACTTTTTATTGATGGAGTTTCCTTCTTATTTATTAGTAATAAAACAGATCGACATATGATAGTGATCTTCCCTTGTTTATACAAAATATGATATACGCTATTTTTTAGAAAAGTGCCCACATAAAAACATTTATTATACATACCCATGTAGTTCTTGTACATTTGAACAAACCATTGCTTCTCATTCATATCCATTTTTTTCTACTTTGCGTTTTTTGAATCTTACAATCCCTCGATGGGGGCGAAGAAGACCCCAAATTTGCAATAACTGAACGGGGGTATTTCTAAGAACTAAATACCAGAGCTTTCAAAGAAAACACCATACGAGACAAGGAAAGGGATGAGAAGAGAAAGACCCGGATCAAAGGGAAAGAAGCAAGAACGTTTCCACCTCTCATATTATATCAAATACAGTATCAATCAGCCATCTCCAGTGATCGACCCGTCATCAGACAAGGACCGGAATTGAATCACAACACGGCATAAAACCAGCCCTTAGTATACCAGCCCTTAGTGCGCTGGCCAAATCCCCACAGGAGGCCCATGCGGCTGGGAAGGAAAACCCAAGGTGGAAAGAGAGGCCCAAGTGGGAAAGGAGGAGTCGTAATCCTACTAGGAATGGAGGAGGAGGACTCCTCCCCCCACTTCGGCCGAACTAGGGTTGCTCCCTTGGGAGCCAAGCCTCCTCCTTCCCATCCTCCTATATATACTAGTGGTTTTGAGGGTTTTGACACAGAAAAATAGGCACATGCTACCTCTCCTCTAGATCGTAGTTTCTCCTCTAGATCAGTTTCAACGGTGCTTAGGTGAAGCCCTGCTGGAATAGCTCCATCACCATCGCTGCAACGCCGTCGCGTTGCCGAAGAACTCATCTACCACTCTGCTCCCTCTTGCTGGATCAAGAAGGCGGAGATCGTCATCGAGCTGTACGTGTGCTGAACGTGGAGGTGCCGTCCATTCGGCGCTAGATCGGGACGGATCGTGATTGGATCACGGGACGCTCGGCGATTTCGATTGCGAAGACGTTCGACTACATCAACCTCATTTCTTAACGCTTCCTGCTTAGTGATCTACAAGGATATGTAGATCCACTCTCCCTCCTCGTAGATGCTCATCTCCTAGATTGATCTTGGTGAAGCGTTGTAAATTTTTTGTTTCCCATGCAACGTTCCCCATCACCTATGTCATCCAATCTTTGGAAGACCCCATTTTCCTCTCCTGAATGAACAAGAACAGGTTAAAGTAAGATTATGACATATTTTTCTTGACTATAAATTGTAGTGTGATTGACTAATTTCATCAGTTGTGAAGCTAGTCTTTGATTACTTGTTGCTTCTGCCAATTTGTAACTGCTGCTTCTTTTGCAAAATTGATGTTGTTGCTTCTACTGCTACTGTTGTCACGTTTCAACCTTAGAGCAGTCAAATTGTTGTTGTTGTTGTTGCTGCTGCTGATGTCATATTTTCAACCTTAGAGCAGTCAAATTGCAGACTTAGAGCCCTGGAATTGCTCTTGTTGCAGAAGAAGGAACACACCCAGGGATAGATCTGCATGTGCGTAGGAAATTTTTTGTTTCCCATGCAACGTTCCCCAACAGTTGCCTCCGCCATCACACCGACAAACCCTATAAACCCTAACTTCACTGACTGGAAAATAACAGCAAAAATTTACTCCGTCAACAACGTTGAGATGGGAAGGCTCGAGGAACTTTATTTGCCAGAATGGCATCATCATCACACAATCTTCATAATATCGTATGCCGTGTTCGTATCGGTTTGACTTGAACATATCAGATGTCAGATATCAGATGATATCGGGCGATATGTATATATATCGAAGGCAATATATCTAGAGTTTTTCAATATTCTTGTTCAAAATTGACTTTTTAGCAAAAACAAATTGTATGGTGTCAACTCTCTAGCATAACAAATTTAAATTCCTAGTTTATGAACTTGTTAATTATGAACTATTTAAGATAGATTCACAAAATCCTCATTCTAAGATTAAGAACAGTACATTATATATGTGTTCTATGGAACATTATACATAACTTTGATAATACAATGAAGTTGTAGATATATAATAAAAATAATCACCACTTTCTGATATAAAAAATTGTGTTCATTGACGTACCAGTATATATCAGCAGGCATATCGGGCAAGATAATAACCATATCGGTCGATATTTCGGTTCATATCAGATGATATATATGCAAATGATACTTACAAAATAACATGTTATGCTTATATCGGCAGAGCCCCAAAACCGATATATCGACCTATATATCCGTCATATCAGTCCAGATTTAAAAGCTTGTCGTGATGTAACCCTATAAAAAATCCCAAAGCGGGGTAACCTACAACTCAAAAAAAAAAGACATTTAACCTACAACTCCATTTGGTAGATCATGGCCTCCCCTGGCAGCTCTCTTAATATCAATAGTTAAGTATACAAGGGTGAACTTTTTATTGATGGAGTTTCCTTCTTGTTTATTAGTAATAAAACAGATCGTCAAACCATAGTGCTCTTCCCTTGTTTATACAAAATATGATATACACTATTTTTTAGAAAAGTTCCCACATAAGAACATTTATTGTACATACCCATGTAGTTCTTGTACATTTGAACAGACCATTGCTTCTGATTCATATCCATTTTTTTTCTACTTTGCATTTTTTGAATCCTACAATCCCTAAAAGGGCCCGAAGAAGACCCCAAATTTGCAATAACTGAGCGGGGGTATTTCTAAGAACTAAATACCAGAGCTTTCAAAGAAAACACCATACCAGACGAGGAAAGCGATGAGAAGAGAAAGACCCGGATCAAAGGGAAAGAAACAAGAACGTTTGCCACCTCTCATATTATATCAAATACAGTATCAATCAGCCATCTCAAGTGCTCGACCCGTCATCAGACAAGGACCGGAATTCAATCACAACACGGCATAAAACCATGGCAGCAGCAGCAGCAGGGTACAAACACACCGCTTCATTTGTCAAATCAACCACCAAAATACATATCCAAGCAACTGACTATAACTAACGAAATGGGCTAGCGTTCATTCCACAACCACATTCCCCAGGCATGGGGCAGGCTAGCAGGGATGTCAATCAGCTTGAACAGTGGCTAAAATGATGGCGTAAGTCGAGCATGGACCACTCAACTGATCCAAGCGGTTCTATCGAACTGATTCTTCTACTCGGGCAGCCGCTGATCACGTACATCATTGGCGCAGCATGTCTCGCAGCTGAAGCACCTGCTGTCGTTGCTCCGGGGGCAGAGCGTTGATCTGCTCCGGCGACATGCTCATGACTTGCTGTACTAGCATCTTTTCCATGTCGGCTGTCAACTGCTCCAACAATAACAACAACAACAACAACAACAACAACAACAACAACGTGAGCGGTTCATTTTTTAGGAAAAGGGGTAAAACGTAGCACATATGACCATTTGTTCCAAAATGCAGTTGCAGGAACACTTACAGGTGCTTCTGGGCGGCCCGCCTGGATGCCGCCAATTCCTTGGGTCATCTGTCCAGGTAGACCTTGGAATTGTCCAGGGAAATGGGATCCGGCCGACGATGCTTCTTGGTTGCCACGCCCCCATGGAGCTGATCTATCGACTTGCATACTTTGGGAATTGTAGTGCGAGTTCACATGTGAATTAGCCTGTTAAGCAGACAAATTACAAGAGTTATATGCTGTGACTGTTGATTGTTGAGTCCACGATCGACACATCACAGACAAGGTGGGACTGTTAGAATCTGGCGAACAACAATAAGCTATCTAAGAAGTGATGTGTGGTTTGCTTAGACCAAACTTTAGGTTATGCTTGATGTCCTTGGACCAAATTTTAGGTTGTGCTTGATGTCCTTGGACCAAATTTTAGGTTGTGCTTGATGTCCTTGGACCAAATTTTAGGTTGTGCTTGATGTCCTTGGACCAAATTTTAGGTTGTGCTTGATGCCCGAAAAGTCAGCAATAAGCTGGTAAACCATAAGTCAACAAAACCCAAGACATGAATTAAATCTCAAACTGGCTTGTTAAGGGTCTCCCGTTCAATCATGGAAAGAGAACACAGAGTGACCAGCTTTTAGAGGAGTTTATGCCTGAAAAATTGTTGAAGAGATGCTTAAAACTGTCCATGGATTAGATATTATACACGAGCCCTCAAATTTTGTGATGTCCTAACAAGAATAACTAGGATATGTGGTCCTTGGCTCCTTGCTGGGTAAACAAACACATTGTAAGATGCTATATTTGGCGTTTGGTTCAACTGTCCAAGCAAGAACACTATGAGCAGTATCAAATATTGAAAGGGAGAATAAATGATGATATAGTGGTAAAGAATTTGCAGCACAGCAGTAAGAAAAAATAGTAACATTTGAACTGCATGTGCACTGATTTTTTTTTAAATATCAAGTGTCAATCAGAACAAGGAAAAGCACTGTAGAACCTAGCCAAGTAAAACATGTGGAAGGCAGTGCTAACTGTCATGCAGGCCAACATGTGTGAAATACTCCCTCCGTCCCAAATTAATTGACACTCAAACGGATGTATCTAGACGCATTTTAGTGCTAGATAGATCCATTTGAGTGTCAATTATTACGGGACAGATGTAGATAATAAGAGTCAATTCACGCGCTACTTTATAATGCTGATAACATGTCATTTGATACAGATAATTTAACAGCAGTCAGGACTACCACACTACGATAGCGGTAGGTTAATTAACAATTACTAATTGCATCCATAGTTCTTCAAGACCTAAAACTCCTGAGATAATAGCAGATCAAGAGTACTCCATCATTTCATTTACATCCTAAAACTTATTTTGCAAAGCAAATGCTGTGGAAAGGCAGAAACATTCAGGAATATTCTTGCAATTTTCTTTACGCGAGGAAAAAGTCAACTTTAAGACAGCATAATCAAATTAATCATATCTTCTAGAAGACAAGATATCACACCTGGTATAGCTGTGGTGGTGGCTGATTAGGCAATGGTGGTGGCTGGTTGGGTAATTGCTGCTGTTGTTGACCTGTAAAGAAAGAATTTTGTGGATTCCCACCTGGCTGAGAAATTCCAAATATCATGGTTAGTTTGCAGAAGAGTATCTAGTTATCAGGACCACATAAATTTAGTATAGAACCTTACATGAAACATTGGTTGTTGCAACATATGCTGACCATATGAATTGGGTACTTGCTGATGCATCTGATGTGTATATGCCTGCATGGAAGGTGGCCTAGGCAACTGGGGCAGGGGTGGCTGTAATTGCTGGTTAAACATTCCAGGGTTTTGCAATGGTTGCTGTGGTTGACTATTCATTGTTGGCATATGAGATGGAACATTTGAATACTGTGGAGGGGCATGAGGAGGCATGGTAACATTTGGATACTGAGATGACTGTGGTGCTGATGCAGAATGCATCTGATGGATAGGGTATCCTTTTGATTGTGCTGATTGTGGTGGATTTGCTGGCATAGGTGGAAGGTCCAAAGATGACGTCACATTAGAAGCGCCCGATGGAAATCGGCCAGAAGGTTGTAAATTCTGTTGATTGGTAGGCAAGTGAGACTGGGGCAAGCTAACATGATCTTGTACTGTAGCTTTAACTGATGTGGTAGGAGTTGTCTGAGCAACTGCTGGCTGGGGCATGTCCGAAGATTGTGCCTGTGGAACAACAAGCATTTGATGATTTTTTTTATTCAATTTCAATATTAATAATCTAAATACTACATGTCAAAGAACTTATGTTACATACAGCTTTAGGTGTTTTCACCATTCCAAGAACTACTTGAGCCTGAAAGGAGAAAAAAATACTATATAAGAAATTCATCCAATGCAAATGCATATAACAAATTCATCATTGTGAGCAAATAATCGTGTTGAAACTTGAAAGTAGTAAATTCACATATACAGACAGACACCACACCAAATAATCCATATTGACTACAACATATCAAAGGCAACTTTGCCAAGAGAACAAACATTAATGATGTGTATTAGAATGCTTATAAAAATTGATCAAACCATTCGGAAACAGGAGTATTATAATAAGTAGTGGATCCAGTTTTAGTCTTTTATTAGACAGGTTTGCTAAACCAACATAAGCGCATGACACATGGTCTTCTTCTTCTTCCAGTTTTTTCATATAAAACAACAGGTGTGAACACCCTGTGGTGACACTATCAACATTAACACAACTATACAGCATGTTCTTATGACTGGATTTTCCATCTAAATCATGTAAAGAGCAAGCCTACAATGTTTTTACAACATATAAATGACCCTCGATTCCACTCCACTCCTTATGCAAACACGAACCAGGTTTAACCGGGGCAGCCAGCAATGCACACCAGATGTTCAGCGACTACCATTTGTGATAGGCATGGAGTTTTATCCTATTCCTTCCTGCCTGAAACCCACAAACCCTAGCTGCAGAGGCTGCGAGAGGACTCACCCGGAAGAGCGCGCGGGTGACGTCGGGGTTCTCGACGAGCATTCGGCGCACCCTCTCCTGGTCGTGGTCGATCATGGCCTGCGCGACGAGGTGAAACGGTGAGGAAGCCGGGAGGGGGAGGAATCGAGCTCGTAGGGTTTGGGGATTGGGGGACGCACCTTCATCTGGGACATGAGGTCGTGCATCTCGGGGCGGGACATGCCGGAGATGTGGGTCGCGAGGGCCTCGCCCGCCGGCTGATTCGCCGTCATGGCGCGCGCAGGAGCAGGGGAGCGGCCGGAGCCGGTGCGGCGGCGATTTGGGCGGAGGCCGGAAAGCGCTATCCGTGCTGCGAGCTTCAAGCCTGTGTTTGTCTGTGGCCGGTCGGTCGATTTCTTGATGTGGGCCAGGCCTTACTTTTGCGGAGAAAACGGGCCATGCTCTAAAACGAGAAAAATAAAGTACCACTAGGTATTTTCCATTGCCCCTAAAAAGAATATATTTTTCATTTTTTGCGACGATTTTTTTTCTGTGAAGGGCCTGCTTTATTAAAAAAATAAACGGTTTAACTGTTTTTTTTAGAAAAAACCTTCATGGCATGTGCGGTTGATTTTATAGAATTTTAAGCCGCCTAGCCAGCCGTCTGATTTGTTCCATAAAGATGGATTAGAGCCGCTGGATTCCTCTTTAATCATTGCTTCCATCCGCGGGGACGTGTCATCATAGGTTTGTCGCTGGGAGCAGCACCAGCACCATTGTCGGAGAAAAAAAAAACTCACGTGAACGGTGCCATGGTTGTTGGTTGTAGCATCGTCGTCGACGAGCAGCGCCATAGACTGCTGCGTTGCAGCAACGTCACCGACAAGCAGCCAACATCGTCGGCGAGCAGCCATGGGTGCTGCATTGCAGCAACATTGCCGGCGAGCAGCGCCATGGACGGTTGTGTAGCAGCAACATCGTCGGTGAGCAGTGCCATGGTTTCTTCGTTGCAGCACCATCGTCGACAAGGAGCGCCATGGACTACCGCATTGCAGCACCGTCGCCGGCGAGTAGCGCCATCGATTGCCGCATAGCATTAACGTCGCCGGCGAGCAGCGTTGTGGTTGCTGCGTAGCAGCACCGTCGTCGACGAGCAGCTCCGTGGTTGTTGTGTTGCAGCACCGCTGCCGACAAGCAGCTCCGTGGTTCCTGTGTTGCAGCACTGTTACCAACAAGCAGTTGGACTGCCGCGTTGTAACACCTTCGTCGACGTGCAGTTCCATGGATTGTTGTGTTGTAGCACCATCGCCGATGAGCAGCGCCATGGACTGTTGTGATCTAGGATCGGCGCCGGCATAGTGCCAATCGTCCCCCCAGACTTGGCCATGGATGCTGCGTAGCGATGCAGCTTCTCGGCCTCTCGTCGGATTTGAAGGAGAGAAGAAATCGCCAGCGAGATTCATCGGGAGTAGAAGGAGAGAGAAGAGTCAACGCGCGAGAAATCTAGTTCCCTTCCGCTCATGGGGAAATAAGAAAGAAAGAGCATCGGTGCTCGGGCCCACTGTGACGCGTGGCACGCGCATGACGCGGCTTAATTCTTCTCAAAATCGGCCGGTCAAAAATAAGCATTTTTCATGTTTTATTGATTGCATACATCATTAGCAAGAAAGGGTAATAAAAAACAAGGAGGTTCATTTCCCTCAAAAAAAAAGCAGGTTCATAGACCCAATTACAATCAACTCCAGAAATATAGCCGTCTTTAGCAATCTCATGAGCCACTTCATTAGATTTCCTAAGACAGTGTTGAAACTTAACTCTTCCAATGTCTCGGCAAATATCCATGTGGTTTGCATATATAGCGACAACTTCAACCCACCATTGTTCCCTAACTAAACACACATCAATCACCTCAATATTATCCGATTCCGAATGAACTCCGTAAGCTTGTGCCAAAGAAGCAGACGCCACATGAGGTAAAAAAGGCACTTGACGCAGCAATAGAAGTCCCATCGACATCCCTTAAAACTGCTCCCATCGAACCATTCCCTTCATCAGCATGATATGGGGTATCGACATTAACTTTCACGAATCGAGCATCAGGTTTACTCCGTCTCATTGATCGATCTCTCACATGTGTGCGTACTTTCGGATACTCGTGGTTAGAGGCCAGAGCAAGAATAGATAGAGCACAATGGTAATGAAGGGGGTACACTTTCACCATGTGTTAGCTGCCTCCTCATCCACCGTAAGTACCAACAGGTAATGACAACAATCTCATGAACTCCAACCTTAACGGCACCATTTAGTTGCTGATTCGGAGATCTTAATATTTCCTCTAGAACCACCGACCCAGATCTGTCCACGTCAGCAGACGATTAAACAATGTGGTTTAGATCAAGATCTCTCCAAATCTGGGAGGTCGAGCTACATGTGTAAAACACAAGTGCATAACGTTTTCTGTCCCTTGCTGGCAAACTTATATGTGTGTTGCTTGCTTTTCTTCCCTTTCAATGTCATCTTTTTGGATCAATTTATTAGGGTTTTCTTCATTTACTCGTGCCTCTTGGAGAGAAAAAAAATCATATGTTTTCCTTTTCCTTTGAGGGGTAAAAAAATAAAAATAAACATATGGTGCTATTGCGTGTCAATTAGCCTACATGATTCAAGTTGGATGACAGTGGAATCCTTTTCGTGTATCCTTTTTTCACCCCGCAAGTCAAAACAACCCTAAGAACCTCCTTCGAAATTTGGTAATTGACAAGACGGAGAATTGAATACGTAAATCATGAATTTTCAAAGTTCTTATACAGAGTAGTTACCAATGAAAACTTTGGAAGGAGGGCACGTAAAATCAATTGATAGGCTTCTAAGGAAAACAGTCTGGTTCCCAAGGTGACTTCACTAATCATGGTCTTCTCCTACCAAGCGTACAGAAACATTGCCTAAACACCTAAGATGTTGGGAAGGATGGAGTACTTTTATCTTGACAATGTACTCCCTCTATTCATAAATATAAGTTTCTTTTAGAGATTTCATCAATATGAACCACATACATACATGTTTTAGAGTGTAAATTCACCATACAGATGTTATATAGACATGCTTTAGAGTATAAATTAACTCATTTTGTTTCATATGCAGTCTAAATTAAAATATCTAAAAAAGACTTATATTTAGGAATGGAGTGAATATATGCAAGCGGTGTATTCACATTAAATCACCACTAAGCCATGTTAAGTTGCTACTGCGGTTGAAGAGTGAATTTGGTGTAGATGAGATGATTCACAGTCGAAAACCACTGTTAGATTATTTCTCAATCAAGTCGATAAATGTCTGCACGATGCAGTCATCTCTATGCCTCAGAGAATGCAATGACCACGGACCATTAAGAAAAACGCCTATCTCAACGCATGTTATGACAACTAAGCACAAGGCAAACTTGGTGGCGTGGTCTCAAACTCTTTAACAGGGACCGTGTGCTATAAGCCTATTCTTCACATGGGAATGGGATGCCCAAGAAATGGAGATCGGTATAAGAAGATGGGATCAGTGCTGATATCGGTCGTAAGGTTGGCAACCTAAACTGCCAAACTACCAAGCCAGTCGACTAGAAATGCAATGCACAGGAGTGTCTCAATATGCTCTCCTTCCAACAAAAAACACGCGCAGCTAGGATTAGGTCAATTTGGAGCTTTGTCCTTCCAGCAGATCAGATCCATCACCGCCGCCATATGCTCTTACGTTGCTTCTGCTCTTGCTTCTGCCTGTAAGATGGTGAAGTAAAGGTTACTCAATTCACAGAAGAAAAAAACAGGTTTGTGTGCAAAAAATAACTGATCCCAGATAGGCTACTTGAAATCTGATACAGTCAAGGTCAATGTCCTAATTTTCCATTACTGGGATTGGTGTGGTTCTCAAAGAAGCATCATGCCCTGGATTCTATCCCAATCCAGCGCAACACCTAAAAAGTCTCTACTTCAAAATTCAGATCAACTTATGCATAAACCATACCAACTAAACAACATACGCAACCGCCATGACAGTCCACAACAAATGGCACACAAAAAGAGAGGTCCACTCGTATAGTTACACTGATGACATCTATAGCAATATATCGCGTTCATAATAATGTAAAGAAAGCAAACCTGAAATATTCTAAATGACAGGCATCCAGCAGTAGAATGTAACCAGGATAGTGCACAACAAATGCCACACAAAGAGAGTTTCACTCCTCAATGTAAAGACGGCAAACCTAAAATATTCTAAATGACAGGCATCCTGCAGTAGAATGTAACCATGTGCTTACCTCTCCAGTTCTTTGTTACGCTTACGGAACTCTTTAGCAACGTCATGACCTTGATAGGAAGCAAGCACTGTCCGAATATCAGAAGGCCTTGCAATGGCAAGATCTGTAATATAAAAGTTAGCATCGTTAACATTTAAGCACTTTGATGTCACAGACTCAGAAGGCAACAACGAAGATACCAAGAACCACATGGTAATGCTGTGATACAGGAGATGTTTTTTTGTTTAGGGATACAGGAGATGTTTTTGTACACTTACACTCAAGAAATGGAATCAGATCCAGCAATTCAGTGTCATCAGTTTCAAGCTTCCAGGGTTTGATTGCAACACAATTTTCAGGTTGCAGGCAAGATTCAAGAGCATGTGCGCTGATGTAAAGAACTTGCGCAGGATTTCTGTTCAACTTTGACAAATCCTGGTAAAACATGACGAAAAATATTGAAAGGAGAAATATCATACAGCAACAAAACGGAAGGCTTGGTGATGGGTCAGATATCAGATAATTGACCCAATAAACAAACAAACAGATAAATACACAATTGAATAGAAAGAATACTATAATACTGTATTAGTGTCCATATTCATTTACATGCTTCCTTGGGTATATGCTCCCATACTTAAGCACATACCGTGAATGATTGGAAGGAGATTATTAGTATAAAACAGCACAAAATGGATGATATTCACTATTACTGACAATGTTTTATTCTTTATGGTTATTGCTCAAATAGTAAAGCCAGGCAGTCTCCATACCCGATAATGTTTACCATCTTGGTACTTAGTTGCAGGCCTTGATAATTTGTGTATTTGACCACTCTTTGTCTCCAACCTTTCAACCACAGGGTCCACATACTACAAATGAAAAATGTGAAATTAGGGTATTAACATAACAGTCTACCTGAAGGATAAGTTAAAAACAACTTACCATTTGCAGTTGATCAGAATATACAGCAACTTCATACATGGTTGACATATGTTGCAGAAAAGCGTCAACTCCTGGTCTCTTGAATGTCTTCCAACCTCTCTCACGCTTTACACAGAGAGAAAAAGTTATATTGATATTCCTGAATTGCACAAATAGGAAAATACAAAGAGGATAAAAAAAATGAAAGACAATTTATGAATTATCCCATGCGAGTATGGAACTAATAGCAACATACTCCCTCCGTTCTTAAATATTTGTCTTTTTAGAGATTCAACTACGGACTACATACGGAGCAAAATGAGTAAGTCTTCACTCTAAATTGTGTCTATATACATCCGTATGTAGTCCGTAGTGAAATCTCCAAAAAGACAAATATTTAGGAACGGAGGGAGTAGGTAAGATGAGTTGAGTTCAACCCTCATCCTACTACGTTATCATAAGGCAATGCAAAATCTCATGAGCATGTTACATGCCTAGACACAACCAAGCAAACGAGCCCTGGATGTGGCAATGGAAAATCTCATGAGCATGTTACATGCCTAGGCACAAATATGTGCTTCGTTTGAGTAATGCTTAACTGTCATGGGAGTGTACCAAGTCCCTAACCCAAGTTATGGGAAGAAGTACTGTTCATGAGTACTGTAGCACAACAGGTACTAGTCTCGTCCAATGAAATGAAGAGATAGGAATCCTATTTATAAAGTTGTACATAAATAGTTAGGAAAATAAGAGATGAAAATAAAATTAGTTTTCCTTCAACTGGAGATGGTTTCATTTAAGTTATATATAGTGCTGCACTTGTTAGCACATTATCTGACAGCAAGGAAAACAAGATGCACGTTGCCACCCACATGGACTTGAAGTCTATTTTTTTTTCATAACGTAAATATCAGCTCATATATCATAGTACCACATTTCCATCAAATCCTAAGATTGGGTTGTAGTACTGGAAAAAATCAACAATCAAACAACAGGACTAAATATTTCATTCACTCTACCTGCCAATCATTGCATACAAGAGTGTCAGTCAGATCAACAACTAGGGTGAAGATATGCCGGTCATCCGGATGTAAATCTGGCAACAGTTTGTCTGATGCGGGTTCAGTAAAGCCCTGTCAAACAAATATTTGGTGTGGTTATTAACATTTACTAGAAATACAACTGTAAGATAAAAAATGGTAATATTATAATTCGTTACTAACCACAACATGATTTTCAATTCTGCTCCTAATTTCCAGGTAAAGCTCTATCGCTGCAACAGGAACTGCAGTACCAAAATGTACAGGGCTAGTATTAAGTATTAACAAGGTACCAAACAAAAAGGTATACTGGAGCTCAAGGAATAATTTTGACTATATTTATGTATTCAAGAAGTACTCCATCCGTTGCACAAACATGCCATTCTAAGATTTTACAGTCCCTGTCTTTCAAAAAAGATCTTACAGTCCCATCCCACCAAGGCTGCATGGAATGTACCTGAAGTATTAACAAGGTATCAAGCAGAAAAGGTATACTGGAGCTCAAGGAATAATTTTGACTATATGGTATGTATTCAAGAAGTACTCCATCCGTTGCACAAACTTGTCATTCTAAGATTCTACAACCCCATTCCACCAAGGCTGCATGGCATGTATCCGAAATACCACATTCCCCTCCTTATAGTTACCTCACTTATCACTATTGGATGGTTGGGTGCTACTCGAGGCATAGTAGTGAATGACCTTGTGAGTAATAAATTTTTGGGGTATGCAAAGGAAAAGATGGCAAGAATTGCCTCCTAATCGTAGAATGACACCTATTTAGGAAGAAAATGTGAAAGCTAGAACAGCATCTATTGTGGAACAGAGGGAGTATCAACATAACCGTATTCAATTCCAATCTTCATTGCATTCACTGAGGACAATTCTTCTAATTTATTACTTACTATATAATCTTTGTCAGATCACTGTTCAATCAAGTGTTTGGAACGTGTACAAAAGCATAAAGTGAGGAAAGCAGTGAGAGGAGGTAGAAAACAAACAGCAAGAGAGTAAAAACTGTATATGGCAATCTTGCCGTCCAAAAGGAAAAAATATTTCAGGTAGTAGGAAAAAGGAAGGCAAGTATAATAATAAGAATAATAAAAGAAGGAAGATGTCATAGCTTGTACCTTTCATAGCTGTTTCGTAGGCCCTAGCCCGAAATTTCTGCACAAACAAAGCACAAACGCTCTAGTATTAGACATAGTTTGACACACAACAAGGCTGCTAGCTGCAGTTTATTCCCACAATCTCCATTTGTTTATGTATCACATATAAGTATATTGATGATTTTTGAGATCATAGACTTGCATGTTTCTGTGTCGCTAGATAGGTTTTCCCTTGGACCTCTTACTGCCAGTGCTTTGTTGCATTACAAGTTTACAAGAAACAGAGCTGCCAGTAGGCAATCAGGTACACTATTGTCCCTAGCGAAATTACTCCAGCAAGCAACGAAGCAACGACAATGACTGGAAGACGTCGCGGCATTGGTTAATTACCTCGAATTCTGAAGCGTCCTCCGCGACGGGGATCGGGGTGGTCATCTCCTTCCTGAACTCCAGGGTCTTCTTGTCAACCTCGGCCAGCGAGTAGGCTTAAATAGACGGCAAGGAACAAACAAGGCAAAGTCAAACAAAAGTGAGAACGCGGAGCAAACGCGGAACCCCAAACGGAGGCGCTCAAGCAGAGATCAGGGCGGCGGAGATCACACCGTGGGTGGCGTAGCCGGCGCCGCCGATGGCTCCGACGAGGGTTGCGAAGACGCCGAACTTGACCAGGCCCCTGACCCACCCCTTGCGCGCCGCGGGAGGAGGCGGCGCCACCGCCGCGGCAGCCTCCGCGCCAGCGCCAGACGCCGCAGCAGCAGCAGCAGCGGCGGCGGCCGCGGCCGCCTCGGCGGCGGCCGCCTCGGCGGCGGCCGCCTCGGCGGCGGCCGCCTCGGCGGCGGCCGCGGAGGAGGCGTAGGAGGAGGAGGGGGGGGCGCCGCGGGCGTAGGAGGAGTAGGAGTAGGAGGAGGGGGCGAGGGTGGAGGCGAGCGCGGCGGCGGCCCGGGGCAGGAGGAGACCCCGCGATCTCGCGGCGGCGACGCGGAGCATGGCTGGCGGGCGGGGCGGGGCTGGCTGGCTTGGGGGGAAAGAAAGAAAGAAAAAAAAGAAGGGGCGAAGAAGGGGATTTGTGGGGTTTGCGCTTGGTTTGTAGCGGAGGGGGGAGGGGTTTAAGCCAGCAAATGCCAAACGCGAACTGATCTCGGCTGCGGCGGAGGAAAGCGGAGAACAACGACGAGCCGGAACTCTGCGGCGCTGTCGGGGCTCCGCCGCGGGCTACCAGGCCAGATGGGCCTTACCTAGCTTCTCCAGAGATGATAATGATGATATAGACAGGTCCGTTTTGATATGGCCTGCAAAAAGTTCTAAAAAAATGATATGGCCTGCAAAATGGGTCTAAAAAAAATGATATGGCCTGCAAAATGGTTGCTCAAATATGCCTCAGATCGAGATTTGACCAGCTATGGTGCGATAGTTCAAGAGATTACAAATATGCCTCAGATCGAGATTTGGCCAGCTATGATGCGATAGTTCAAGAGATTACAAATATGCCTCGGATCGAGATTTGGCCAGCTATGGCGTGATAGTTCAAGAGATTATAGATCGCCTGTTTCTTTTATTTCATGTAATATCGTTCATGAACGTAGGAGCTTAAATTTTGAAGCTCACAATTAGCGAATCATGCACTTACCCTGGGTGGTGGCCACCATGTTTGGTTAGATCACCCGGAAAATCTTCCATCCATCCTTGTAATCACCGTGACGAATTAATAAAGCTTTGTGAGATTGCCTAAAAAATGTCCATCTTTCTCTAAAAAAACATGTCTTTCTTTTATATCTCAAAACTAAAATGTTTTACATCCATTTTTCGTTGCCCTATTTATTGTAATTAGTTTCATTCGTAACAACAATGTACCCTCTCTATATGAGCATTTTTTATGCTTAATATGTTTGAAAATATACATTTCTATTATTATTATTAATTTTATAAAACATGTATCCTGTATTAAAAATGTTCATCGGGTATTTTAGAAATTTTCCACCAGGTTTGTAAATACAGTTCGTTAGATTTTATGTTTTTTAGTTGAAAACTAAAATTATTCATGCAATTTCAATAATAAATATTTGATATTTACAAAAATGTTCGTTCTCCCTCCGTACAGATCACTACTTTAGTGATCTAAAAAAGCCTTTATATTTCTTTACAGTGGGAGTACCATTCAACAACAATGTTCGCATGTTGAAAAACTTGTGCATGAATGTTCAGGGAATGTAAAAGGTTGTTCACATAATTTAAAAAAAATATTCATAGGATATAAAAATAGTTATATCATTTCTAAAAATGTTTTCGACACTTAAAAAATCTTTATATTTTTTAACAATGTTCATCTAAATGTGAAATTTTGTTCACGCAATATTTAAAGAATGGTCATGATAACCAAAAAACGTTTGTACATTAATATACAGATGATTAAAATGCTTCATGAATTTGAAAGAGAGAAAAAAAGAAAAATAAATAAATAAATGAAAACAAATAGAAAAAGGAAAGAAAATATAACCTCCTTTTCTATATAGGAAAATATGAAATCTTACACTTGGCGTCTTACATTTAGGAAGCAGATGTAGTATAATATAAAAATATGATAAAGAAAACCACAGGGAAAAAAATGAAACCTTCTAAGTCGTGTGAAGGATCCACAAACCGCTCTTTAGAAGGTCAAAATCACTAGTTAGCGAGTACACCTTCTAACGATTACTTCCATCCCCCAGTTTGCGAAAGGCGGCGCACTGCATGCGTGTCACTTGTCGCGACTGGGAGTTTTCGCTTTTTTCGTAGATCCGTATTTTAAAAACGTTTTTATTTTCTAAACCATGTGTTCAAATCTCGAACCATTTTCACCGTTGGCTTTCTCAAGTCGAGATCTACAAAACTAGATCCCATGTTGATAGGTTTTGACGAACTTTTTAAAAATAAACCGGACGCGAAAAACCGGACGAAAAAACCGTGCCTCACGCGGTAGAAAAAAAACAGAAAACGCATTTTTTTCCTTTCCGAGAGGCACGGGCCGTGCCTCTCGTGAAGACAAAACCGTGCCTCTCACGAAAAAAAAGCAGAAAACGCGTTTTTTTTCCTTTCGGGAGAGGCATGGTCGTGCCTCTCGCGGAAGCAAAATCGTGCCTCTCGTGAAAAAAAAAGCAGAAAACGTTTTTTTTCCTTTTGGCTGTGCCTCTCGCAGAAGCAAAACCGTGCCTCTCACGAAAAAAAGAAGTAAAAACGCATTTTTCCCTTTCGGGAGAGGCACGGGCGTGCCTCTCGCGGAAGCAAAATCGTGCCTCTCGCGAGAAAAAAAGAGAGCAGAAAACACGTTTTTTTCCTTTTCGAGAGGCACGGCCGTGCCTCTCGCGAAGGCAAAACCGTGCCTTTCGCGAAAACAAAACCGTGCCTCTCGCAAAAAAACACGTTTTTTTCACGTAAAAAAACAGAAAACGCGTTTTTTTTGTTTTTTTGTCCAAAAGCTATGAAAGACCGGTGAAAAAACCGTAACACCAAAAAAATCTGGAAAAAACCCACTCTAAAAAGGCAAAAACGCGTACGAAAAAATAAAAAAATAAAATCCGAAGAAAACGTTCAGAGCGCGACACGTGACGACGACTGAGAACGCATGAAGTGATGACGTGTGGGATCGATCGTTGGAACGCTTGTGAGGAAGCGCTAACTAGTTGCTCCCTTGGAAGGTTCCACAAACTGCAAGAAGAAAACTTATTGGGCCGGGTCACTTTGCACGAGACATCTCGTCTATGGCTCATTATCGATCTCGTATATAGCTCTTGCTTGCCTAAAAAAAAAATATAGCTCTTGCATAAGATGTCGGGAAACGCACACACTCGATGACTTGGTCAACCCGATTGTTGTTCAACAAATTATTTATTATTATTTTTGTTTCCGGTCTTGGGAAGGTCATGAGTCTCGTTTTCCCAGTTTTAGGAAGGTTCTCATCTGGTTTCTATTATTTTTCGCTATGGTTTACTGGTTTTCTTTTTCTATATTTCGTTTTTATTTTTTATTGTTGGTTTCTAAAATTCCCCAAATTCTCCATTGTTCACTTTTTTATTAAGAATTTTTGACGTTTATTCAGGATGTTCACCATTGTTTTTCAAAAAAAGTTACTTTTTAAAAAATTGTAAACTTTAAATGTGTACACAATTTGTGTAAAAAATTCAGAAAATAAATAAAAAATTGTGACATTTAGAAATGTGCGCAAATATCATGATGTTAATTAAAAACATATATTTAAAAAGTTCACTTTATAGAAATGCACTCTTTGTGTGTGTGTGTGTGTGTTTGTGTGTTTATACAAACTAAAATTGATTGAAAACTCGTAAAACCAAAGAAACATAGCTACAACCGATACACACTAAGGAACCACCTGCTGACACAAAATATATCTGCCCATCTTGTGTCACTATGTGTGTACTCGACTGTTTGACACACGAAGTGACAAATAGGAGGTCCTTCAAATATTATAAAAAGGGAGCAAATAGACGGAGTACCCTCTAATGGGCTTCCCAAATGGGCTTGTGAGGCATGCGGGGGACAGTTGTGTGGCATGCTCGGAGATAGCTACTGACCGCCGAGAGCTTGCTCGGGGGACGGGAGGGAGCCATCGTGATTTTTTTGTCTATATATAGGGTATGAGACTAGATAATTTTTCTTGAATAAATTAATGCAAATTGATGTTTTGTGTGTGTGGGGGGGGGGGGGGGGAGGGCACACTTTTTTAGACTATGTGAAAAAATAGAAACAAAGCATATTTTGGAAACACATTCCCTTATGATCCTTTTGTGGCAATATTCAAATTGCATTATAACTTGAATGATCAAGGCATATTGCAGGAAAGCATTGGCAAAGGAAAACTTTTAATGAGTCGAGAAGAAGGAGGTGATGCGTGAGGCGTATGCAAGAAGCTGATGACCCACATGTATTAAGCAAATGACAAGTGATTTTCAGTAAGGTAATTCCTACAAGCACTAAAAGTAGCAGTAACAGATAATTTTGTAGTAGAGTAATTCATAACGAGTAACAAGTAACAATTGTAACAAAGATGCAGCAAGGTGGCCCAATCCTTTTTATAGCAAAGGACAAGCCTGAAAGTTCTCTTATATAAAGTAAAGTGCTTTTGAGGACACATGAGAATTATTGTCTAGTCACGTTCATCATGTTTAGTTGATTCGTGTTCGGTACTTTGATAATTTGATTTGTGGGTGGACCAGTGCTAGGGTTTTATTCTTACATGAACAAACAACCCTCTTATGACTACCCCCTTTCGCAAGCATCCGCAACTATGAAATAAGAATTAAGATAAATCTAACCATATCATGAAATATATGGATCCAAATTAGCTCCCTACGGAATAATGCATCAACTAGGGTTTAAGCTTCTGTCATTCTCGCAACCCATCATCTAACTATTACTCTCCAATGCTTTCCCTTAGGCCAAAATATGGTGAAGTGTCATGTAGTCGATGTTCACATGACACTACACCTGTTCATGGACAGCCCGACACGAAGGCCCGAACCCGAAGCCCAACATTCGGGCCGGGTTCGGGA
This sequence comes from Hordeum marinum, assembly GCA_022496015.1. Classification (NCBI taxonomy): domain Eukaryota; kingdom Viridiplantae; phylum Streptophyta; class Magnoliopsida; order Poales; family Poaceae; genus Hordeum; species Hordeum marinum. Next base: position 408,063,647 of record CM039672.1, on the reverse strand, counting down.
TCCATTTACTGGTTCGAAGCCCAACCCGAAAGCCTGAACAAAACCCCAAAAGTGTGTATAAATATATTTTTATTCAAAATATAGGTATAATAAATTAATAAAATATCCTGGATAATATTAATTTAATTAAAAACGCTATTGTTCATGTGCTTCGGGCCGGGCCAGGCTCGGGCTTGGGAATTTTTTTCGGGCTTTGCAAAGCCTGGCCCGAACCCGACCCGGCCCGACCAATGATCAGGTCTACATGACACCACTAAAGGAAGAGCAACATACACATCATCAAAATATCAAACAAATACCAGCATCACATGATTACTTATAAAAAGACTCATCCCATGTCCTCAAGATAACTACTCACACATCATCATCATGTTAAAGAACAGAGGTGTAATGAATATGATTAAGGATCTAAACATGTTGGTCAGGTCCTTTGGGGTCTGGTTTCGGTTCGGGCGACTCAGGCTCAGGTCATCAGGGCTAGGGAAACCATGGAGGGAATAATCAACAATATGGCGTTGGAGGTCAGCAGCAAAATAACCAGTCCAGGTATCAGAGTAATCCCAAGCAGCTTAACTCTGGGCAGTACCACGTCTTTACAACCAGCCTTGACAAGCGAGACCGGAAGTTACGCAAACGGACAGTTAATGCTGCTATGCCGGCTCTTCCGTAGTATTTAAAGTGGTCTGAGTATGATATAACTTGGACTAGGGAGGATCACCCGCCACGTGTGGATAACCCGGGGCAATTGGCTCTTGTGGTCGCCCCCAAGTGGGGGGATACGTGTTCACCAAGGTTCTCATGGATGGAGGCAACAACATCAACATTCTGTATTATGACACTTTCCGCCGGATGAATTTGCTTGACAAAGATCTCAAGCCTTCTTCAACAATTTTTCATGGCGTGGTGCCTGGGAAGTCGGCTTATCTAGTGGGAAAGATTTCGTTGGAAGTCGCCTTTGGTAATGAATTCAATTATAGGGTGGAGTCTCTGTGGTTTGAAGTGGTCAAGATTAAGAGCCCATATCATGCTCTGTTCGGATGACCGGCTTATGCCAAATTCATGGCTAGGTCTTGCTACATTTACTTGCAGCTCAAGATGCCCGGGTTAAACGGGACGATCACGGTACATGGAGACCGAAAGACGACAACTGAGTGTGAGGAAGGGGATGCAGCCTATGCAGAATCAAGTTGTGCGGAGGCAGAGCTCAAGTTTTATAAAGAGAATGTCGACTCGGCGGACATGACCCCGCTAAAAAAGACCAATACAGAATCTGAGCCGCCGCTCAAGTTTGTGCCAGATGATACCAAGTTGATAGACTTCGCACCTAGTGACTCATCACATCAGTTCACTATTGGGGCTAATATAGATCCCAAATAGGAAAGTGCGCTCATCGAGTTCATCCGTGAGAGTCTGGACATCTTTGCATGGAAGCCTTCTGACATGCCGAGTGTACCGAGAGAACTCGTTGAGCACCACCTTAATGTAGATCCCATGTTTAAGCCAGTCAAGCAGTTCCTGTGCTGATTCAATGAGGAGAGGCGGAAAGCAATTGGCGAAGAGGTGGCCTGGCTCTTGGCAGCAGGGTTCATCGTTGAAGTTTTTCACCCATAGTGGCTCGCTAACCCAGTGCTGGTTCTCAAGAAGAACGGCACGTGGCGGATGTGCGTGGAATACACGGACCTTAACAAGGCGTGTCCAGTTGACCCATTCGCTCTCCCCGTATTGACCAAATCATTGACGCGAAGGCGGGTTGCGAGAGTCTGTGTTTTCTGGATGCTTATTAAGGTTATCATTAGATCAAGATGGAAGTTAAAGATCAAGAGAAGACAACTTTCATTATGCCTTTTGGTGCTTTCTACTATGTGTCTATGCCTTTTGGGCTCAAGAGTGCCCAGGCGACTTACCAGCGTTGTGTGCAGAACTATCTTCATGGTCAGATTGGGCGCAATGTTCACACTTACGTGGATCATACTGTGGTCAAGTCAAGGAATAAGGAGACTCTGTTGGATGATTTGAAGGTAACCTTTGACAATTTGTGGGTCTACAAGGTGATGCTTAACCCGTCAAAGTGTGTTTTCGGTGTACCTGCAGACAAGCTCTTGGGATTCTTGGTCGGTGAGCGTGGCGTTGAAGCTAACCCAGACAAGATAAATGCTATTACTTCCTTGTCTAAGCTGGCATGCATCAATCATGTTCATTGCCTGGCGGGTCGTATTGCTGCATTAAGCCGGTTCATAAGCCGCCTTGGCGAGAAAGCTATTCCTTTGTATCAGATGATGAAAAAGACGGATGACTTTGTTTGGAGCAAGGCTGCGAACGAGGCGCTTAAGGCACTAAAGAAGCAGTTAGCTGAGCCGCCGGTCTTGGCTGCTCCGATTGAGAAGGAACCTTTGCTCTTGTACGTAGCGGCTAACAACAGGGCAGTCAGCGTCGCGATTGTTGTGGAGCGTAAGGAGGCAGGGAAAGAATATCCCGTCCAGAGGCCGGTTTACTATGTTAGAGAGGTGTTAATAGAATCCAACCAAAGGTACCCGCATTGGCAAAAACTGATCTATAGGGTATTCACGGCAAATCGCAAGTTAAAGCATTACTTCCTTGGGCATCCGATCACAGTGGTTAGCTCTACTCCGTTGGAAGATATTATCCAAAATAGAGAAGCTACTGGCAGGATTGCTAAGTGGGCGCTTGAGCTTGGGCCCTTAAATTTGAAATATGTGCCTCACACGGCTGTCAAGTCTCAAGCCTTGGTGGACTTCATAAATGATTGGACAGAAAGTCAATCGCCTGAGGAGAAGCCAGACAACATGTACTGGACGATTCACTTTGATGGATCCAGGCAATTGGAAGGCTCGGGGGCTAGAGTTGTGTTAACTTCCCCACGAGGTGACAAATTCTATTATGTTTCGAGACTAATGTTTCCTTTTACTAACAATGCAGCAGAGTATGAGGCTTTGCTTCATGGGCTTCGGGTGGCCAAGGAGATGAACTTGAGCGAGGTCAGATGTCTTGGTGACTCGGACTTGGTGGCTCAGCAAGTCTCTGGCACATGGGACTCAAGGGACCCTCGTATGGTAGCTTACCGCCAGGCGGTTGATGTTATTGCTGGTCACTTCAAGGGTTATCAGGTGGATCACATTGATTGGCACAAGAAAGAGGCGACTGACGTGTTATCCAGGCTGGGGTCTTAGTGTAAGCCGGTGCCGCTTAATGTGTTCCTAGACGTATTGCATCACCCGTCAGTCAAGTTACTGTCGGAGGAGGATTTGGCTATACCTGACCCGGAGGAACAATTGGTGACGGCTCTTCATGCGATCCCTGATTGAACACCGCCTTACCTGGCATACTTAACCTGCGGTGAGTTACCCCAAGATGAGACCTTGGCACGACAGATCATAAGGCGGTCTAAATCTATTATTATCAAGGACGGCGAGTTGCATCGGCGTAGTGTGACTGGTGTTTTTCAACGATCTGTCTCTCCTGATGAGGGCCATGAAATCTTGCAAGAAATTCACGCCCGCGACAATGGTCATCACGCCGGGTCAAAATCATTGATGTCCAAGGCTTTCCGCCATGGTTTTTACTGGTTGACAGCTTGTAAGGATGCAGAGGATTTGGTCAGTAAGTGTGATGGGTGTCAGAAGTTTGGGCGTCGTGCCCACATGCCGGCTCAAGAGCAACGGATGATTCCAATCACCTGGCCGTTTGCGGTCTAGGGGCTCGATATTGTAGGGCCTTTCAAGGTCTAAGGATAAGAAGACCCACCTCTTGGTGGCGGTTGACAAGTTTACTTAGTCGATTGAGGCTGAGCCGGTTAGCAAGTGTGATGCTGCAACAACAGTTCAGTTCGTCAAAAAGCTGATTTTTCACTTTGGTTATCCACATAGTATCATCACTGATAATGGCACCAATCTATCCGAGGGGGCTATGTAGGATTTCTATGACGAGGAGCATATTCGACTTGATGTGTCTTCAGTAGCTCACCCACAATCTAAAGGTCAAGCTGAGCGTGCTAACCAGGAAATTTTGAGAGGTATCAAGCCCCGGTTCATGGTTCGTTTGGAGCGCACGCCAGGTCGTTGGGTGGAAGAGTTGCCGTGTGTTCTTTGTAGCATAAGAACCACCCCCAACAGGTCTACAGGCTTTACGCCTTTCTTCATAGTTTATGGCGCACAAGCGGTTCTCCCCAGTGATATTCGTCATGACTCTCCCAGAGTGGCGGCTTACGTGGAAACTAACAATGAGGCGGCGCATCAGGATGCTTTGGATGTCTTAGATGAAGAACGGGATCTTGCAACCGCTCGTTTGTCGATTAATCAGCAAGACTCGCGTCGCTATCATAGGCCGCAGGATCAAGACCCGGACGTTCCAAGAAGGTAACTTAGTACTCTGTTTGATTCAAGACCAGTCAGATATGCACAAGTTATCACCTCCCTGGGAAGGACCGTTCGTGATCAACATGAATCTCAACAACGGATCTTATTTTCTCATAGACATACGGGAGAGTGACAAGTCTCGCACTTCTGGGGAGGAGACCAAGAGGCCATGGAATATTGCTCACCTTCGGATGTATTATACTTAAGCCACCATCCAACTCTTATCAATGTACATATCTTTGTCATTGTACAAACCATATTTTATGATATAATAAAGTGGGCATCCCCTTCATTAGGGGCCTCTGCCGTGTTCTTCACACTGAGTGTCATACAAATGAGTTGGTCCTTCATCACGTCACTTGGAGGGCTTTTAAACCCCCGTGGCCAGGATTTCTATGCCATCATGAGTCAATCCTTAATTTGGTACTATAAGAAGGGCTTTTAAACCATCTTGGCCAGATTTAAAATAGAAAAGGAGTTTGATCCTTTAAAACTGGTCACTTGGGGGGGCTTTCGGCCCTATGGGTTAAGCTTATTACCTCCTCTTGACCCGATTTTCCGCCATCTCCGAGTTATACCTGCCTGTTTGCAACTTGCTACTCCACCAGGTGACCCACCTGAACTTTTTCTAAAGTTATTCTCGCACAAAGATAGTGAACTTGTCAAGGTTTAAACGGAGGCTTTTGTCACGAGAGAGCCGGCTTACAGTGAGCGAGGACAAACTCGTCTTGTCTACCATATCCCCTCCGCTATGTGGCCTGTTCGTACTCTTAGAAATGTCAATCTTTTAAAGACCCTGAACTTGCTAAGGTTTAAATAATAGATTTATATCACGTGAGCCCTGGTTTACAAGTTTTTAGGTTTTCATAAAAAAGGGGAACAAGAGTTGTCTTATCCTGTCATGCCTTTAAAGCCAGCTTATAGGATGAGGCGTACAACTGTTCGTTCTTGCAGGTACTCTCATGATAAGGTTCTAAGTCTTGGGAAAATTCTGTCTTGGCCCATGGAGTATAAGCCGCCCGACGAGTTAAAACAGCTAAAGTGCTCCTATATCAACATTTGAGTTTGATGAGTCGCCAGCGGAGCTTTCAAGCATAAACATCAAAGGTCCAAGAACATGCAATCAAGAGTTTTCTACAACTATTACAAGGCTATCCAAAAGCCCCAAGCAGTGAAAACTAAGTTTTTTCAACAAATTTTGAACCCGATGGAGTAAACAAGGCCGGGTTACATGACGCAAGTTTAGTTCTTTAGCTCGCCGCTGGGTCATCCTGTGCCGGGTCTTCGGTTTCTTTGGTCTGAAGGTTGTCCACATCCCAGTTGCAGTTTAATAAAGCTTCAAATTGAGCCTCGTCAAAAGGGGAGACGGGTCAATTTCAGGAGCGAAGAGTGGCTTACGGCGTGTAGGAATTAAGTCCCTGACTTCAAAAGTAGGGTAGCGTATCCGTTTGCTATCTGTGCCATAAGCCGCTTGGTAGGAGGTCAGGTCAATTTCGTTGACAAGGGTTGATGCAAGCACTCGGGAGGCCTGTTGGAAATATGCCCTAGAGGCAATAAATAAAGTGTTTATTATTATATTTCCTTGTCCATGATAATTGTTTATTATCCATGCTATAATTGTATTGATTGGAAACACATTACATGTGTGGGCAAATAGACAACACTTGGTCCCTAGTATGCCTCTAGTGAACTAGCTCGTTAATCAAAGATGGTCAAGGTTTCCTAGCCATTGACATGTGATGTCATTTGATAATGGGATCACATCATTAGAAGAATGATGTGATGGACAAGACCCAAACTACAAACGTAGCATATGATCGTGTCAGTTTATTGCTACTGTTTTCGGCATGTCAAGTATATGTTCCTATGACCATGAGATCATGCAACTCACGAACACCGAAGGAGTGCCTTGTGTGTATCAAACGTTGCAACGTAACTGGGTGACTATAAAGGTGCATTACAGGTATCTCCGAGGGTGTCTGTTGAGTTGGCATGGATCAAGATTGGGATTTGTTACTCCGTGTGACGGGGAGGTATCTCAGGGCCCACTCGGTAATACAACATCACAATAAAGCCTTGAAAGCAATGTGGCTAAGTGTTAGTCACGGGATCTTGTATTACAAACAAGTAAAGAGACTTGCTGGTAACGAGGTTGAACTAGGTATACAGATACCAACAATCGAATCTCGGGCAAGTAACATACCGAAAAACAAAGGGAACATCATACAAGATTAACCGAATACTTGACATAGAGGTTCGACCGATAAAGATATTCATAGAATATGTAGGAACCAATATGGGCATCCAGGTCCCGCTATTGGTTATTGGCTGTAGAGGTGTCTCGGTCATGTCTACATAGTTCTTAAACCCGCAGGGTCTGCACACTTAAGGTTTGGTGACGTTTGGGTAGTATAGAGTTATGCATGGTGGTGACCGAAGGTTGTTGGGAGTCCCGGATGAGATCCCAGACGTCACGAGGAGCTCCGGAATGGTCTGGAGGTAAAGATTAATAATAGGAAGTCCTGTTTTGGTCGCCAGAAAAGTTTCGGGCTCATCGGTAGTGTACCGGGAGTGTCGGTAGTGTACCGGGGGACCATCGGGAGGGGTATTTTGACCCAAGAAGCTACATGGGCTGTGGGAATGTGAATACCAGCCCTTAGTGGGCTGGTGGAAGTCCCATACAAGGCCCATGCGGCTGGGAAGAAAAGCCCCAAAGGAAAAAGGTGGAAAAAGGCAAAAAGGAACAAATAAGGAAGGAGTCCTAATCCTACTAGGAGTGGAGGAGGAGGACTCCTCCCTCCTTGGTTCGGGCGAAGCCTAGGGTTGGCCCCTTGAGGGACAAGCCTCCTCCTCCCCTCCTCCTATATATACTAGTGGTTTTGAGGGGTTTTGCACAGAATTTACTGCCACGTGTGCCCTCTTCTCCAGTGCATATTTTCTCCTCTAGATCAGTTTTCTGCAGTGCTTAGGCGAAGCCCTGCCGGAACAGCTCCACCACCATCGCCGGAGTGCCGTCATGCTGCCAGAGAATTCTTCCACCTCTCTGCCACCTCTTGCTGGATCGAGAAGGCGAAGATCGTCATCAAGCCGTACGTGTGCTGAACGCGGAGGTGCCATCCGTTCGATGCTAGATCAGGACGGATCGTGATTGGATCGCGGGATGCTCGGCGATTTGGATCGTGAAGACATTCGACTACATCAACTGCGTTTCTTAACGCTTCACGCTTAGCGATCTACTAGGGTATGTAGATCCACTCTCCCTCTCGTAGATTCTCATCACCATGGATAGGTCTTGCGTGAACGTAGGAATTTTTTTGTTTCCCATGCAACGTTCCCCAACAAGGCCTTCATGCAGTTGGCATAGTCAATTTCAGTGAAGTCATACCCGTCGTCCTTCTTGGACGGGAAGCCATCCATCATTTCTTTGGGGGTTAGCTCAGGGGCAAAGGCTACAGACCGGCTTAGGGCAGCCATCACCCCCTTCCTGGCGGCTGATCGCCTTAGCTCTTCAATCTGTTTGGGCAGAGTAGACAAGACCTCTATTACCCCCTTCATGAATTTGGGGACGCCTTTTTCGACCATCAGGGTTTTGATGGTGGAGAGGGCCCCACTGTACAATTGTTCTATCAAGGTGTATATTGCCTTCAGCTTCAACAAATTGTCGGAAGATAGTTGGCGACTCCTCTAGCTTGCAAAGAAAGTCAAAGATTATAAGCCGCCTGAAAGGTTTTTGTGGTAGGGCAAGGAAACTTTCTAAGTATTAATACTTACCAAAGATAGCAGCAGTCATCTTGGATATATGGCACTTGAGGGTTGTCAGTTCTTCTGATACAAGCTTGAGTTGCTCGTCAGCATCATCTGTGCGCTTTGTTAGGGCGGCTTATTCAGACTCAACAGTCTTTTTGAAGATAGCAAAGTCAGCTTGAGTCTTCTCAAGTGTTTCAATGGCAACCCGTAATTTTTCTTCCGCCATAGCCCGGGCGGTTTGATGGGAGGCAATGTTTCCCCTTAAGCAGGCCAGATCAGACTCGACCGTGTCCAAAGCTTCCTGCATCATACAAGTAAAGTTCATGCAGTTTAAGTTGCCAAGATGAAGTAGGAGTGAACCAATGTGGTGAAGCTATTATGATGCAAGTCCCAAGTAGATTGCAAGAAATATACTTGACACTTGGGGGCTAATGTATGTGTTTTCTCTCAAAGTCTACAATGAAGTTCCAGCTCATCTTCGTAAAGTTAAGCTGGTACTTGGGGGCTACACATGGCGCTTTGAGGTAATGAAGTCTCGGTTTATCTTCCTACAAGTTAAGCCGGTACTTGGGGGCTACACCCGGCGAGTTTTCTCAAACATTGAAATTCTAATTCATCATTATCATAATGACCTGGACTTGGGGGCTACTCTTGGATTTAAATTTCAAGTAAGTACATGCGAAGTTATTTGCAGTATGACGAATTTCGGAAGACCCTGTCTACTATTTGCAATATTAAACCATCTCTTGGGGGCTACATAAGGGTATAAGGAAAAACAGAGAAGAAGGTTACCTCATATTTTTTCTTCATTGGTCCGACAAGCTTGGGACTCCATATTGCAGCTGGCAGAAAGGCGGTTCAGATAACCAACATACAAGTCATTTGCAGTCATTTTCTCTAAAACAGGGAATTCAAAATCAAGCTTCTCTGGTGAGAATGTTTCAGTCTTGCTGGTGTGTTTTGTTAACACATGAGGAGCAGGGGATTGATAACCTGTCCGAGTAATAACAACTTTTGCAATGAGCCGTGTCTTCGACGGCTGTCGAAGTGTCGGGCGGCTTAGGATCAGCCACTAGAGGACTCTCAGGAGTGGCCATGTTATGATCCGCCGGCTCAGAGGGTTGAGGAGTGTTTTTAGGTGCATCCTTCCTGGCATCAGAAGGCTCAATATGAGCTGTAGGGGAGTCTGGTTTAGCATTCTACGGCTCTTGGACAGTAGTAGTGACGGTAGGCCTGCCTGCCTTCCTTCGTTTGGCTTGAGCCCTGAAAGCAAAAAGAATCATTCCACAACACAAGGACAATGATGATAATGTGTACTTTGAAAGGTAAAGATACATACTCTGGATTGATTTTCAGAGGAGGAAGCTTTGATGCAGTTGAGTCACCAGATGAAGGGGGCGACTCCTAAGAAGTGACAAGTCAGTAAAAATAGAGTCATAAAGGTTATATGGCAGAAATATCACGCGGCTATTAAAATTGATTAAAAGAATACCTCAGCGCGTCGTTTCCGGGGAGCCGGAGAGTTTGGTAAGTCGGCCATGAGATCTTCAGAGCCGATGCTCCAGGTCTGACATTGTGAATCTTGTTGTTGATTTTGCAAACGAAAATCGGGATCTAAGTAAGCAAGAGGATGTGAAAATGGAACTTTTTGGACGACCCACCGTATTTTCTCTCGCGGTAAGACCTCTGAGTCGGAGGAAATGTAAGTTACCTCAGGGGCGTCGACGTGGCTTAACTCCGCTTCCTCCTGTGTACAATTATCTTCAATAAGTTGCATAAAGAGACGGACAAGAGAATCAAGTTCTACCTCTGAATCGTCAAGTTCAAGTAGTTCCCGAGGAGAAGTTTTCTTCTACGACCATGGGCTTTACCCGCTTGAGACTTCTTCTTCAAGGGAGGAATATATTTCTTCTTCCAGAAGTTAGAGCCGTCCTGTGCGTAAGCCACTGAAGGGTTAAAGGAGTAAGGAAAAAAGTCAAGACGAGAACAAACATTTTCATGAAAAATGTTTTCTTACATCTGGAGCGGGGTTCTTGACGCAGAAAGGCTTCAACCTAGTTTTGTTGCAAACTACCTGGGTTTCGCCAAGAAGTGACTTGATGGCAGTGTTAATGTCTTGTTACATTAGGGGTGTGGAGTTGAAGCAAAGAGGATCGTCCCTTTCACCCATATATTCACACATAAGCCGTTCGCGCTGGCTTAGTGGCAAGACTTTCCATGAAACCCAGCAACGGGTTAGGTCGACACCAGTTATACCATTCGCCAGAGGATCCTTGATCTTTGCAAAAGATGGAGCATAATTCACTCGTTCTGCGGCGGACATCCGGTCCGGAAGCTCGGTGGAAGTGCAGAGCCGGGTAGGACGATAACCCACCAACGGGTTCTTCTCTTTGGTTGAGGTGTCTTGGCAATAAAACCAAGTTTTATTCCAGTCCTTGGGCGGCTTGGCAAGAGGGCAGCTAGATAGGACAAAGTTCTCCGTCTCTGGATAGAGACACCGCCCAGTTCTAAACTTGGTCCAGCCGCCACTTCAGTTTGGCGGATGACATAGAAGAAATCATGGAAGAGGTCGACAGACGGCTCTTCTTGTAGATATACTTCACATAGGACTTGAAACTGGCACATATTGGTGACATAGTTTGGGGCTATGTCCTGAGGGTGAAATTTGAAGAAGTGAAGAACGTCCCGGAAGAATTTTGACCTGGGCGGGCAGAAACCACGAAGGAGGTGATCAGTGAATATGACAACTTCCCCTTCCTTCGGGGTAGGCCTGATTTCTGACCCTGGAACCCGCCAATGAATGACATCCTGAGCCGACAATGAACTAGTCTCCACGAAATCAAGCAAAAGCTGTTTTGTGACGCCGGAGCCAACTCAGTCGCAGGATGAAGGTGCTCTTGACATAGTGGTGGGTCAAACTGTGAGAAAGTGCAAGATATAGCGGATTAGAAAGGCCAACGAATCAAGATGTCTATGGTTAACAAAATGGTGAGGTGCTAAGCCGCCAACACATTTTATCAGAGAGCCGGCAACTCGATGGCGGGTTAAGCGGGCAAGAGAGTACTAGAAATACTGCTAAGTACAAGCAAACCGTTTCCACAACTACAACCATGGATTTAGGATCTACGGGCAAAGGAAAATGAAAAATATTCTAGCCCTAAAAAACCTGGCAAAAGAACAGATGGACAATACTTGAATTATTTCAGGGCTATAGATCTACAAACAAGTGCGGCCAAGTGCGGAGTAAACAACAGCGGGATTTCGGCGATGTTGCGAGGTTATACCAGGAAGGTTACAATGGCGGATGCTCCCATGAAAACGAAGAACACTGACGAACTCCATGGATGCAAGAAACCCTTAATGCATATCTAATAGGGATAAAGTTCAAACCTAGAGAGTATGATGGATGTGCGGAGACTCTGGATCGTTTTTAGGTTAATGCAATGGCTAGTTCTGGTGAAGAGGGTGATGACCGGGCGACACATCTGGCTTTGGCGGTGCGGGCGTCCGGAGGAAGAAGAAGAAGATGGAAACGGAGGGCAAGTGAAAGTGATAACCCCCGCGCCTATTTATAAGGGCATAATGGTCTCCCGAACGGTCCGGTGCAGGAATCGAGGGAGCATGATGATGATTATACTAAGAAGACGCCTTGATTTTCGGGTTGGTTTCATTAATAACGAAAGATCTGCTCTAACGTCATAGGAATCTTTTTTAGTTTTACCAATGACGTCACGACGGGTCATGAGAGCTTGTTAGATGCAAGGGTTGCCCATTTTTCGGCGGGTTATGAAGACTTCAAGAGAAGGCAAGACTCGCCAACCAGAAGATTTGAATATTGACATGAACTGGTTCAAGTCAATCTGGGGCCTAATGTTGGGGATATAACCCCAGGGTGAGACCCACCCAGGTGGGGCCCGGTCATGCGGTTGGCGGCTTACGACAGCTCCAAGGGTAAAACATAACCAGCGGGCCATGAAGTCCTTGAGCCAGGTGAGAGGATGTAACCTGGTGGACTTGGGCCGTCGGGAGCGACTTGTTAGATAAGGCATATTTATTTATAGGTAAGGTCGGTTGTCAGACATAACCCGACCCAGACTCTTGTAAGCCGAGGGCCTTGACCCATGTATATAAGGGCGGCTTACCTGGACGGCTTAGGCCACGAAACAACTGATCGAGAGCTAGGTCAAGCGAGATTGCTCCCTTGTAATCAATACAAAATCAATACAACACAAAGCAGAACATAGGCTTTACCTCTTTCTGAGGGGCCAAACCTGGGTAAACCCTTGTCTCTCGATTCTGATCAACCCTACGAGTTCACCGCCTTAGTGATGGCCTCGAACCTAAGTCCGTTGACCCAGACATCTGCCATGACAAATCCACGACAGAACATATGATCTTCCACCAAATAAACCATCTAGCATCAACTACTAGATGCAATCAACACTACTAACAACCCACATGTACCAATCAGAGATTTTGAGACAAAGATTGAATACAAGAGATGAACTAGGGTTTGAGATGAGATGGTGCTGGTGAAGATGTTGATGAAGATTGGTCCTCCCATGATGAAGGAAGTGTTGGTGATGACGATGGCTTTGATTGCCCCCTCCAAAAGGGAAGTTTCCCTAACGGAAATGCTCTGTTGGAGAGCAAAAGTGCTCCTGCCTAGGTTCCACCTTGAGACGTCGACGCTTCTTTCCGAAAGCAATCTTATGATTTTTCTAGGGTAAATGGCGCCATATAGGAGAAGATGGGCACCAGAGGCCTGCTAGAGGGCCCACGAGCTCGATGGGCGCGTCTGATACTTGTGATCTGCGTTGGGTTTTCTGTGAAGAGGAACGCGTAATTGCAGCACAAAGTGGATAAGTATTTCCCTCAGTTATGAAACCAAGATTTATCAAACCAGTAGGAATATTAACCCTCATTCGTCTTCAGAGGCTGCACACAAATGAAAAAACAACTTGCACCCAATGCGGGCAAGAGGGTTATCAATCCCCTTGATCTCGTTATTTGCAAGCAAATGAGTTGTGTAGATAATTGTTGATAAATATAAATTGCAAAATAAATAAAAAGTAAATGAAGGCAACAAGGTAAATATAGCATCCGCGAATATATATAAGTTAATAGACCTGGGGGCCATAGTGTTCTCTAGTGGCATCTCTCGTGTAGGCAACATACGGTGGGTAAACAAATTACTGTTGGGCAATTGATAGAAAAGCGGATAGTTATGCAATGTTCACGGCAATTATCATGTATATATAGGCATCACGTCCATAAGTAAATAGGCCGACTCCTGCCTGCACCTATTACTATTACTCCACTCATCTACCTCTATGCATCATGCATCTGGAGTATTAAGTAAAACCGAGTAATGCTTGGAGAACGATGACATGATGTATATGAAGTAAACTCAAACAATATGAATGAACCCCATCGTTTTATCATTATTAGCAACAATACAAAGACGCATCTTATCCCCTACTTTGCACTGGGATATAGAAATTTGCCAGGTTGAACCTACCACAATGCACCACTCCCACCGATGAAGTATCAATGTACTTGGCCAAAGCACATCAATAGATCGGAGAGCGTTACGAAACTATAATGATCATGCACTTAAGATATAATATAATACAAAGGCATCTCAAATACTTTTCATGAATAATCTGAATATAAACCCACAATTCATCGGATCCTAACGAACACACCGCACAATAGGATTGCATCGAATATATCAAATCGAAGATGCGATGACCATTGTATTGAAGATCATAAGAGAGAGATTTCCATCTAGGTACTAGCTATGGACCCGTAGGTCTGTGGTGAACTACTCACATATCATCATGAGGGCAGCAAGGTTGATGAAGAGGCCCACCGTGATTGATCCCCCCTCCAGCAGGGTGCCAGAACGGAGCTCCAGATGGCCTCGTGACAGAACAAAGACTTGCGGTGGTGGAAAAGGGTTTCGGGACTACCTCCAGGGTTTTTAGAATATTAGAGAATTTATAGGCCGAAGAGGGACATCGAGAGGTGCCCGAGGGGGCCACCACATATCAAGGCATGCCACCCCAGGGCGCACCGAGATGTGTGATGGGGTCCTCTTGCGCCTCCCGGCTTCCTTCCGAAGCTTCTAGGTCTTCGTATAGTCCAGAAAAAATCATCAAAAAGTTTTGTGGCAATTGGACTTTGTTTGGTATAGTAAACCTGCAAAGGCAAAAACACGCAGAAAACAACAGCTGGCACTAGGCACTGGGTGAATAGGTTAGTGCTAAAAATATTATAAATTGGTAAATAATGACGCAAAAAGTATCCTATTATGATAATATATCAGCATGGAGCAATAAAAAATTATAGATACATTGGAGACGTATCAAGCATCCTCAAGCTTAATTCCTGCTCGTCCTCGAGTAGGTAGATAAAAAACAGAATTTTTGATGTGACATGCTATCCACTATGTAATCTTATTCATGTATGCTCATTTAGAAAATATGAATCAACAAATATTAGCATAGCAATATTCAAAGTGTAAGAAACAGAATTGTTAATTCCTAAAACTACACGATTCTGAAGAAATGTTTACCCCCCATTCATCTTATTGTATTAGGAAGGCACTACTCCATCTTCAGCATATTAATACAAATGTTAAGTACCATGGTGTCCAAGTCAGGCAATTGGTTCGTACCTTTTCAATATGCATCAACTTTTTATTCTTCACGTGATACATGAGTGTGAGCCATTGGACATAGCATTTAGATGGAATAGAGTATGGTGGTAGATATCAAATGGGTAGGAAGTGGAGAAGATAGTCTCACATCAACTAGGCATACCAACGGGCTATGGAGATGCACATTGATAGATGTCAATGCAAGGGGTAGGGATTTCCATGCAAATGATGCACTAGAGATATAAGTGTATGGAAGCTCAAATGAAGCTAAGTAGGGTGTGCATCCAACTTGCTTGATCATGAAGACCTCGGGCATTTGAGGAAGCCTGCCGTAGGAATACACAAGCCAAGTTTGAAATAATAAATAGGTAATTCCTACTAGCATATGAAAGTGATATATCATGAGACTCTCTACATGAGGAACATGGTGCCACTTTGAGGCACAAGTGTGGTAAAGGATAGTAGCAAAGTCCCTTCTCTTATTTTCCCTCATTTTTTGTGGGTGGTGGGCTCATTTTCCCTCCCCCATCTTTATTGTTGTCAGGAGTCTCATCTTGACTTATGGGAGAATCATTGTCTCCATCATTCGTTCCTCATTGGGACAATGCTCTAACAATGATGATCATCACACTTTTATTTACTTACAACACAACATGGAGAACTGATATGAAGGTATGAGTCTATATGAATGCCTCTGGCAGTGTACCAGGATGTGCAATGATTTAGCGTGACATGTATCAAAAACATTATGAAGGTGGCTTTGCCACAAATACTATGTCAGCTCTATATGATCGTGCAAAGCAATATGAAGATGAACAAACTAGTCATGTGATGTGACCATGGAATTTGCATGGCAATATATCTTTGAATGGCTATGGAAATGCCATGATAGGTAGGTATGTTGTCTGTTTTGAGGAAGATATAATAAGGCTTATGTGCAATAGAGCGTATCATGTCATGGGGTTTGGATGCACTGACGAAAGTTGCACCAATCCTCGAGGTGAGAACGGGCTATGCACGGTACCGAAGAGGCTAGCAAATTATGAAAAGGTGAGATTGTGTATGTCTATGGTTTCACATTAGTCATAAAGAACTCATATACTTATTGCAAAGTTTTATTAGTCTATCATAAATCAAAGTACTAATCGCATGCCCCAAGGCAAGAGGTTGGTAGGAGTTAACCATCGCGCGCTTCCGACCAGAAACAACACTATGATTTCAACAAGGAATAGAAATGCTCACACATCATCATCACGCCTCTTTAATTTTTAGATGAACAAAAAGGTCAACCCCTCTTAATATCGACACTTGTACGGTTTAACAATTATGAACTCACACCTATTTCATATTACTACATCAATATCATTAACCCACAATTTCTTTATATGTGCTACATGATGGTTTTGATTATCACTCTTTGAATACCTAATGTTTTTGGACTAGTCTGTATGACCCATGCAAATTACCGTCACTATTTATTAATTCTCAAACAAATATAAGTGAAGAACGAGAGTGAAATGAGTTCTTTAAAATCTACATGCCACTGTGCTAAAAAAGATATAAGTGAAGTACTAGAGCAACTGCTAAGCTCAAAAGATATAAGTGAAGCACATAGAGTATTCTAACAAATTATGATGAAGGTGTGTCTCTCTTAAATAGGTGTGTCCAGAAAACAATGATTGTGGAAAACTGAAAGTAAAAGCAAACAAAAGCAAACAACGCTCCAAGCAAAACTCATATCATGTGACAAACAAAAATATAGCTTCAAGTGACATACCGATGGATTTGAGACGAAAGAGGGGATGCCTTTTGGGCCATCTCCAAGCTTAGACACTTGAGTCTCCTTTAAAATATTACCTTGAGGTGCCTTGGGCATCCCCAAGCTTAGCCTCTTGCTACTCCTTATTCCTTTGTCCATCAAGATAACACCCAAAACTTCAATCACACAAAACTCAACAAAACCTTGTGAGATCCGTTAGTATAAGAAACTGTTGGGACCCCGATCCTAAGCCATACAAGTCTAGCTTGTAACACACCATATCACTTTGCGGCCTCACTCATAGTAATACCCACGGCTGCCACCTTACCTTGGTTGGGACCTGTCGGGGATATACCCCGCGGCATGACCCGGCCTGGCGACTCACATGAGACCTGGTCAAGACATGGCGTTTTATTGGTGACCCGGCAGGCGGGTCGTAGGATGACCAGGCCCAAGACCCGACATGTAAGCCAGCACCAGGTGGCTCACAAGAGAAGGCCCAAAGAGAGAAAGACTCCCTCCCGAAGGAGACAAGACCCAGATTAGGATTCAAGAGAGACTAGTCCTAATCCTACTCCCAGTAGGACTCTATTTGTAAACCTACCCTCTCCACTTATATAAGGAGGAGTAGAGCTCCCTTAGAGAGACAGGTTCACAAGTTTAGACAAGTTGAAGTCATTAGAGATAGATAGATTAGAGGCTCTCGAGATTAGAGGTAGCAAGACAACACCCTTGTAACCGAGAGATCTTCTTCCTGATCAATACCAGACAAGCAGGACGTAGGATTTTACCTCCATCGAAGGGGCCGAACCTGGGTAAACTCACGTCTCTCGATTCCGAGCAACCCCTCTCAAGCCGCCACATAGTTGCGACCGCCCCGAACCTAAGTTCGTTCACCCGGACATCTACCATGACAAATCCACTACAGTTGGCACCCACCGTGGGGCCTGCACGGTTGTGTTGTGTTCTTGAAGGGATCTCATCTAGGGGTTGAGAAGTTCGTAATTTTCTGGATGAAGGAAAGACCGGTCTCAGAAGGATTTACATCAAATCCGAGTCACCAGTCAAAATTGAAAGGATTTCAGTAGCATTGTAAATCAAATCAGAGTCAAAATAACTTCGGTGGCAGTCAGAACAACGTGTATGAAATTGAGACCAAGTTCGGGAAACTTGGGCTAGGTCAGGTGTGCCGCTGGAAATATGCCGAGTTGACGAGACCGCGAGACAAGCCAAGGCCAGACGGACTTTGGAGCACTGGCGGCTTGTGCTGTAACAAACAAATCCCAAGATGGATGCTTGAGCTTTCAATAGTTGAAATCGGATCAAGAGAGGGAGAGAAGATGACAACATACGCCGGGAAGCAAAAACATTCTACTTTTTCCTGGGACATACATGCAAATTATGGGAAGTCTGAAAAAGAAAAAGAAAACAAAGATTTCTATGGACACACGGATCGAGGAGGTAACCAAGTCAAGGATGTTCCTGTACACCGCCGAAAGCGATCTGAATATTTCTTCTGTAGATGCCTGCACAGGGAGGTGGTCAAAAGTGTTCTGTTGTCGCCGTTGTTCTGACACTACGCGGACGTGGTTTCTACAAACCAACTATGACCCAAAGAAGGAGGACTCACCTCGAGCAGGATGTTGCTTCGCCAGGTCTGCTCCACCGCCGTGGTCGGGTGCGGCAACTGTACCTCACCGGCGCGCCTCCACTACCGGGCCACGAGGCCACACCACTATTTCCGAGCCGGCCTCCACCTCACCTCAAGTGGTCGTCTCCCGGGTCTCATGGCGCCTCAAGATGCCTCACCTCCTCTGCAAGTCTCCACTGTTGGCCGCGTCAAAACCATCGGCCAAGCCACTGTCATCGCACTCCTCCACCAAACGTGCGAGGCGCTACCTTCGCTGCTTTGGCGGCCTCCTCCGCTGACCGCCTCACACCGCAGACGACGGACCGACCCCCGGACCCGCCATGTTCTGCTTTGAGTCGTCACCTCCTCTCGACCCACCCCTGCTCTGCCGCCGCCTGTGGCTGGGTGCCTCACACCCGCTGGCTTCACCTCTGCCAACAAGGCTGCCTGCCTCAACTCGCCCTCACCGGAGTGGTCACGCATCAACTTCAATCCACCGACCGGATATTTCATGCCGCTCCGAGCTGCAAGCCTTCGGACCCGCGATGACTGCCGTAGCTGGCCCCCTACGCCCACCCGCGTGACACTCGGTTGCCAGATCTACCGTGCCACGAGCCGCCCCGCCCGCCTGTTCGCCCATGAACTACCTCGGCTGCAGCTCGACTCGCCGGACTAGGCCGTTTTGATCCGCCATCTTTGAGTTGCCGCAGCGGTTATGTCCACTGCCGAGCCGCCTTCGCCTTGCTGGTTGCCGCCAAGCCGCTCGCCCATCTGCCGCCGCTGCACCGTGGCCACATCGCCTCAAACTCATTGGCCTGCCTCTGCTCGCCCACGTGAGTCGCTGCTGTACCCGCCGAGTTCGCCTCACCCCTCCGTGCTGCGACCCGGTGTGACTCGCCGCATTACCTCGGCTCATCCCCATGGTCTTCACCCCGTGCGCCGGTTTCGAGCCGCCCACTGTCACAGCTCCGCCATGCCTCGCTCTAAGCCGGTCGGGTTCTGCCGGCGTGCGTCCGAGCCGCCCCGTCACCGCCTCTGTTGCGCTTCACTTTTACTCCGGGCTCACCTCTACACGTCCGAGCCGCTGTGTTGTAGCTCCTATCGCTGAGCCGCCTTGCATCGTCGCGTCGCCGCTCCTACTGGTGAGCCGCCACACCTACCGGTGAGCCGCCCCGTGCTGCTGGGACGTCACATTGGCCTTTGTGCCACCTCGCTTCGCACTGCTGGCTTTGCTTCACCATCACCTGCATCTGCATCGCTGCTGCGCCAGGCCAACTCCACTCCATCTTCGTGCTCACCGCTCCGGTCACCCAGCACACGCCTGCGCTAGGCCGGTTCTTCTTCACCCTGTGCCAACGCCGGGTCATCTCTGGATCCATCAAGTGGACTGGCCGAATCTAAAAGGAAATGGGACAAAGAAATATAAGTGGGCCGGCGGGCCTGGTTAGATGAAAGGCATCTGTTCGTCCGATTAAGTCCGCACACGGATCATTGGTAGTTTTCTACAAAGATTATCAGGTGATATTTTTCTAACTATTATTTCGTATAATTAAATATCATTGAATGGTTTTACTTCGAGTTATGCTATTATGTACAGAGGTCGATTAACTCATGATCAGAGTACGGTCCGGTCCTCATCAGAGGCCGCATCCGCATATGCGCCATGACAAGCTACCGGACGGACGCATACAACCCACCGTTCATACGATCGGGTCTACATGAGCGTACCGGCTTACAAGCGTCGTAGCTGCCTCTCGTGACCACACCGGCTTACAACGCCGCAGCCGTCTCTCGTGACCACACCGGCTTACAATGCCACGGCCGTCTCTTGTGACCACGCTATCTTTAAACGCCGCGACTGACTTCTACGTCTACATCAACATGCCAGGAGCCACATGCACCGGTACGAGCCGCCCAACGGACGATTCTGAATCGCCGCCCTGCGGTCCAATCTACATTGGCATATTGGTGCGGTGTTCGCGTGTACGAGCCGCCCGACGGACAGGCGCACAAATCGCCGCCACTGTAGTGTGGTTAACTTCAACAACCAGCCGGGATGAACCATCAACCGGATTATCGAAAAAATTCATACAGGATAATATATACCCCGCCACGGTCAACCTCGACCTTCAGTGGAGACTCTCAATCCACCTCTTCGAGTCAACTTAAGACTCGGGGGTTACATACATGGCTCGACGCATTTGATCATTTTCTCAACAAGAACCCCGGTTCATTGCAAGAAAAGTTAACCCAATCCTGGGGGCTACCACATTATTGGCAGAAGAATTAAAAAGTTGCCCAAGAGGACGAACCGTCGAGATACATCGTTCAAACATGGGTGCCCGGATTTATTGGATCATCATAAAGTCACTTGGAGGCTTCTGCCGTTTCTTCATACAAGATGGCGGCTTACAAGATGGTGACTTGCAAGATGGTGCACAAGTTGATATCATCGACAAGGTCATTTTGGGGCTTTCAACCCACCGGGTTAAGCTTCAACCCTTTTGATCGGCTCTTCAGCCACCGTAAGGCGGGTTGTATACCCAAAAGTTGACTCCGTCAACAAGGTCATTTGGGGGCTTCCAACCCATCGGGTTTAGCTTACACACCCTCTTGATCGGCTCTTCAGCTACCACAAGTTTGAGTTAAACCTGCCTGTATGCTGCTGCTGCTCCGCTATGTGACCTATCGAACTCTTTCCAGTTAATCTCGATTAGAGACCCTGAGCTGTTCAAACATATTTGGCAGTCACTCTCTCTAGAGACCATGTACTGGTCAAGGTTAAACCAACGGCTCTTGTCACGTGAGGGCCGGATTACGAAAAGCGAGGACAAACTCACCCATCTGCTGCCGACTCTTCGCTATGTGCCCCGTTCATACTCTTAAACAGTTACTCTTTTAAAGACCCTGCACTGTTTAAGGTTCAAACGACGGATTTGTGTCACGTGAGAGGTAGCTTATGGGCCTTAAGGGTACTCATGCCCTACCGCGTCTCTTTCTGGTTCGTTGAGCTCTTATCAGTTAATCTCGCCTAGAGACCTTGAGCTGTTCAAAGAAATTGACGGTCACTCTCGATAGAGACCCTGTACTGTTAAAGAGTTCTAGTAGCGAGTCCATCCAGAAGAACCGGCATATGAGTTTTCGAAAAAGCAAGGTCTTGTCTCTTAAGATGAGCCGCCATTAAGTATGATGAAAGAACTTCTGTAGGAACAAATAGATCTTTGATAGCCAAAATGGCTGGATCTTCATCATGGTTTATCATAACCAGTATTAAGCGATTGGGGTTTTTTCAATCCAGATTGGAAAGTTGATTATTCTTGAAGAGCTTCCCTATAAGATATAATGCCGTGTCATCTAATTGACCGGTTCTCGGGTTTCTTCAATTGTGCTCTGTAGTAATCTAAACACTCATGGATTTATCAAATATATATTTGTCGGGTTGCACCGCAACCGTGAGCAGGGATTTCATGTAAAAAACAAAGGAATTATTCCAGGATATTCATTCTAGGTTATATTACAACCATGATAGTTGGCATATAGTCCCAAGTCGCTGCAGGCAAACGGCCCGACACTTGGGGGCTACACTATTCAAGTCCAGTTTATATCAAATATGCAAATCCCATGTCGATGCAAGCATGCACCACGACACTTGGGGCTAATGCAAGCCGGTTTTCAAATCATTACATTGTCAGCAAGACCCTATTAGCCTATTAATTCTTACTGACCCGACACTTGGGGGCTACACCACTCAAATCAAATTTTATAAAGTCCCAAGTCACTGCAGACATGCGACCCGACACTTAGGGGCTACATTATCCAGTTGTTCAAACAGATTATGAGGTTCAAATTGAAGATCCGGTGCATCACGTTTTGATGAGCCGGCCCTTGGGGGCTACACCCATTGAAGCTTTATAAAGTATAAGGCAGTTACAAGTCCCAGGCTGCTGCAGGCAAGACAACGTGGTACTTGGGGGCTACATAGTCCAATATATTATTGCAAAGCACCAAGACATCATGGATAATCTCATAGCTTGGGGGCTACAGGTAATATGGACATATCAAAAACTTTGAGAATTTTCAAGATGTTAATTATGTAGTTCAGTTGTTAGACCCGGCGTCACCAACATTCATGACCCGGCGTTATCAAAAGATCATAACCCGCCAGAGTTTATATAAGCCACCCTGCTTCACAACAATGGAAGTCCGGATGAAGCTTAGCATGAATAAATTCAAGCTAACCCAGGGGCTAATGTCGGGGATATACCCCGCGGTATGACCCGACCTGGTGACTCACAGGAGACCTGGTCAAGACATGTCGTTTTATTGGTGACCCGGCAGGCGGGTCGTAGGATGACCAGGCCGAAGACCCGATGTGTAAGCCAGCGCCAGGCGGCTCACAAGAGAAGTACCAAAGAGAGAAAGACTCCCTCCCGAAGGAGACAAGACCCAGATTAGGATTCAAGAGAGACTAGTCCTAATCCTACTCCCAGTAGGACTCTATTTGTAAACCTACCCTCTCCACTTATATAAGGAGGAGTAGAGCGCCCTTAGAGAGACAGGTTCACAAGTTTAGACAATTTGAAGTCATTAGAGATAGAAAGATTAGAGGCTCTTGAGATTAGAGGTAGCAAGACAACACCCTTGTAACCGAGAGATCTTCTTCATGATCAATACCAGACAAGCAGGACGTAGGCTTTTACCTCCATCGGAGGGGCCGAATCTAGGTAAACTCACGTCTCTCGATTCCGACCAACCCCTCTCAAGCCGCCAGATAGTTGAGACCGCCCCGAACCTAAGTCCGTTCACCCGGACATCTGCCGTGAAAAATCCACGACAGAACTGTTTGCGCCTTTTGGCTCACGTATATGAATATGTCGCTAGCAATCATATGTCAAAGAACCCGGGTCGACATGACTTGTTATATACCCAAGTGGCACAACCGTACAGGGACAGGCATACATAACCCAACAGTGTAGGTGTCAATCATCAACGTGTGTAGACGAGTCGTAGCAAGCTACATGGACTCGATTACACAGCGTGACATTTTCTCGAAGGAACAAACATGACAGCAAAGAAGGATACATGCCGGTCAATCAATGTGTCCTGAGCAGTAGCAAGCTACTAGGGCTCAACAAAAGCACAAAGAGTCATTTCCCTATAAAGAAGGCTACCATAGGCATACTACTAGGTGTCGAATCCCACACATACCAATGCATTTCAAACATACACACAATATGCACGATATGCGTAGATACAACATGGCTTCACAACATAACTCTATGACTCAAGTATTTTTTAAAGACTCCTAAGAGCCAACATAGTGTGGTGTTACAAACAGCGGTCACATGACCCAACACTCAAGTCATACAAGAAACAAGTGGAAGCAAAACATGTCTGGGTACAGACATCTACTAAAAGTGGCTGGAGGAGCCTAAAAAGCTACAATGACCCTACCAAAGGAACCAAATCTCTGTATGGGATTCCCATGATAATCTGGTCAATATCAAACTTCACGTCGTAAGAATCACTAACGAGACTAACGTCTCCTCTGCAAAAACATAAATTAAGCAACCATGAGTACAAAGGTACCCAGCGAGACTTACATTAGAACTATCTACATATGCATCAGAATCAATGAAGGGGGTTGTTGAGTTTATTGCAGCAAGCCAGCTTTGAATCTTGGCTAACCGGTACTACGACTACAAGTACTTTCTTTGAGGTGGGATAGTGCACACGAGTCCACATATTCACAAATCAATACACCACTATGGATCCACTTCCGTCTTCCTACAAGAAAGCCATACCCATTTCACTTGTCTATGAACCACATAAGTTTTCCAAGTAGTCCATATCCGAGGACGCGACTATTTGAACAGATTCATAACCCTACAGGGGTGTACTTCTTCACACATGCTCCCGCCACTTATCGCATGTGCACGTGAAAAGGCACCTCGGCAACCTTCAAGCGGAAGCCCGGCGAGGGAGTCGGCCACGACCGTTAACCACACAAGACCCTATTCCAGGTTTATCCCCTATTTGAGACTGAACCCGCAAGGAAGTCTGTGTTGGAAATATTCCCTAGAGGCAATAATAAATTAGTTATTATCATATTTCCTTGTTCATGATAATTGTTTATTATCCATGCTACAATTGTATTGATTGGAAACTAAATACATGTGTGGGTATATAGACAACACTGTGTCCCTAGTATGCCTCTAGTAGACTAGCTCATTGATCAAAGATGGTTAAGGTTTCCTAGCCATGAACATGAGATGTTATTTGATAACGGGATCACATCATTAGGAGAATGATGTGATGGACAAGACACAATCTATAAACATAGCATATGACCGTGTCAGTTTATTGCTAGAGTTTTCTGCATGTCAAGTATCTGTTCCTATGACCATGAGCATGCAACTCACTGACACCGGAGGAGTGCCTTGTGTGTATAAAACATTGCAATGTAACTGGGTGACTATAAAGGTGCTCTACAGGTATCTCCGAGGGTGTCTATTGGGTTGGCATGGATCAAGACTAGGATTTGTTACCCCGTGTGACAAAGAGGTATATCAGGGCCCACTCGGTAATACAACATCACAACAAAGCCTTGCAAGCAAAGTGACTAAGTGTTAGCCCACAGGATATTGTATTACAGAACGAGTAAAGAGACTTCCCAATAACGAGATTGAACTAGGTATAGAGATACCGACGATCGAATCTCGGGCAAGTAACATACCGAAGAACAAAGGGAACAACATACGGGATTAACTGAATCCTTGACATAAAGGTTCGACCGATAAAGATCTTCGTAGAATATGTAGGAACCAATATGGGCATCTAGGTCCCGCTATTGGTTATTGACCGTGGAGGTGTCTCGATTATGTCTACATAGTTCTCGAACCCGCAGGGTCTGCGCACTTAAGGTTCGATGACGTTTCAGTAGTATAGAGTTATGTATGGTGGTGACCGAAGGTTGTTCGGAGTCTCGGATGAGATCCCGGACGTCACAAGGAGCTCCGTAATGGTCCAGAGTTAAAGATTGATACATGGGATAATGGTGTTTGGTCTCTGGAAGGGTTTCGGAATTCATCGAAAATAGTTTCGGATGTTTCCCGAAATGTTCGGGGTACAAGGACACTTTATTTGGGCCAAGGGGTAAAGCCCATGAGGCTTTAGGAAGGTGCAAAAGGTGTTTTGTGGAGGCCAAGGGCCAGATGCCAGGGACCCTGACGTCTAGGGCCCGCCGCCGAGGACCTTGGCGTCTGGTCCTGGAGTTTGAGGAGGACTCTTGCCTTGCGAGCAAACCGACCTTGAGGAGGATTTTTCTCCAAGTTTCGACCCCAGGGCTCAGCATATAAATAAAGGGGCGGGGCTAGCACTTGGGACACATCAAGAAACCCTAAGCCGCGTGCTGCCTCTCGTCTAGTTTATAGTTTCTCCTCTAAATCGGTTTCAGCGGTGCTTAGGCGAAGCCCTGTTGGAATAGCTCCACCACCATCGCCGCAACGCCGTCGCGCTATCGGAGAACTCTTCTGTCTCTCTGCTCCCTCTTGCTGGATCAACAAGGCGGAGATCGTCATCGAGTTGTACGTGTGCTGAACGCGAAGGAGTCGTCCGTTCGACGCTAGATCGGAAGGACAACGACTAGATCGCGGGACGGATCATGATGGGATCGCGGGACGGATCGTGATTGGATCACAGGACAGATCGTGATGGGATCGCGAGACGCTCGGCGATTTGGATCGCGAAGACGTTCGACTACATCAGTCACATTTCTTAACGCTTCCCGCTTAGCGATCTAGAGGGGTATGTAGATCCACTCTCCCTCTCATAGATGCTCATCACCATGGATAGATCTTGTGTGTGCATAGGAATTTTTTTGTTTCCCATGCAACGTTCCCTAATAGTGGTATCATGAGCTAGGTCTATGTGTAGATGAGATCTCGAGTAGAACACAAAGAGTTTGTGGGCGTTGATGCATAGATTGCTTCCTCGCTTGGTCGTGTTTTGGTTCAGCGGTATTGTGGGATGAAGCGGCCCAGACCAACCTTACGCGTACGCTTACGAGAGACCGGTTCCATCGACTGACGTGTAAATTTGTTGCACAAAGATGGCTGGCAGGTGTCTCTTTCTCCTACTTTAGTTGGATCGGATTCGACAAAGGCGGTCCTTGAGAAGGTTGAAAAGCAACTTATGTATCACCATTGTAGCTTTTGCGTAGGTGATAATTGTTCTTGCTAGATACCCATAGCAGCCACGTAAAACATGCAACAACAATTAGAGGATGTCTAACTTGTTTTTGCAGGGTATGTTATGATGTGATATGGCCAATTACATGATGAGATATATGTGATGTATGAGATTATCATGTTTTGTATAGAATACCACGACTTGCATGTCGATGAGTACGACAATCGGCAGGAGACATAGGGTTGTCTTTAATTATTGTATGACCTGCGTGTCAATCATTAAGCGCTATGTAATGCTTTACTTTATCGCTAAACGGTAGCAATAGTAGTAGAAGCATGGTGGGCGCGACAACCCCAATGGCGACAGGTTGATGGAAATCAAGATGATGGAGATCATGGTGTCATGCCGGTGACGATGGAGATCATGTCGGTGCTTTCAAGATGGAGATCAAAAGCACAAGTTCATGGCCATATCATGTCACTTATGATTTTCATGTGATGTTAAACCTTTTATGCACCTTGTTTTGCTTTGGACGACGGTAACATTATAAGGTGATCCCTCACTTAAATTTCAAGATAAGCTATGTTCTCCCCGAGTGTCCACCTGTTGGAAATATACCCTAGAGGCAATAAATAAAGTGTTTATTATTATATTTCCTTGTTCATGATAATTGTTTATTGTCCATGCTATAATTGTATTGATTGGAAACACATTACATGTGTGGGTAAATAGACAACACTTTGTCCCTAGTATGCCTCTAGTGAACTAGCTCGTTGATCAAAGCTGGTCAAGGTTTCCTAGCCATTGACATGTGATGTCATTTGATAACGGGATCACATCATTAGGAGAATGATGTGATGGACAAGACCCAAACTACAAATGTAGCATATCATCGTGTCAGTTTATTGCTACTGTTTTCTACATGTCAAGTATATGTTCCTATGACCATGAGATCATGTAACTCACGGACACCAGAAGAGTGCCTTGTGTGTATCAAACGTCGCAATGTAACTGGGTGACTATGAAGTTGCTCTACAGGTATCTCCGAGGGTGTCTGTTGAGTTGGCATGGATCAAGACTGGGATTTGTTACTCCGTGTGACGGAGAGGTATCTTAGGGCCCACTCGATAATACAACGTCACAATAAGCCTTGCAAGCAATGTGACTAAGTGTTAGTCACGATATCTTGTATTACAGAACGAGTAAAGAGACTTGCCGGTAACGAGGTTAAACTAGGTATGGAGATACCCACGATCGAATCTTGGGCAAGTAACATACCGAAGAACAAAGGGAACATCATACGGGATTAACTGAATCCTTGACATAGAGGTTCGACCGATAAAGATCATCGTAGAATATGTAGGAACCAATATGGGCATCCAGGTCCCGCTATTGGTTATTGACCGTAGAGGTGTCTCGGTCATGCCTACATAGTTCTCGAACCCATAGGGTCTGCACACTTAAGGTTTGGTGACGTTTTGGTAGTATAGAGTTATGCATGGTGGTGACCGAAGGTTGTTCAGAGTCCTGGATGAGATCCTGGACGTCACGAGGAGCTCCGGAATGGTCTGGAGGTAAAGATTGATATATAGGAAGTCCTATTTTGATCGTCGGAAAGGTTTCGGGCTCATCGGTAGTGTACCGGGAGTGCCGGTAGTGTACCGGGAGACCAACGGGAGGGGTATTTCGACCCAAGAGGCTACATGGGCTGTGGGAGAGTGAATACCAGCCCTTAGTGGGCTGGTGGAAGTCCCACATAAGGCCCATGCGGCTGGGAAGAAAATCCCAAAGAGAAAAAGGTGGAAAAAGGCAAAAAGACCAAAATAAGGAGTCGTAGTCCTACTAGGATTGGAGGAGGAATCCTCCTCTCCTCCTTGGTTCGGCCAAAACCTAGATGGCTTGTCCCTTGGTCCAAGCCTCCTCCTCTCTTCCTCTTATATATACTAGAGGTTTTAGGGTTTTTGGCACTTGATTTTCAGCCACGTGCTACCCGTTCCTCTACTGCATAGTTTCTCCTCTAGATCGGTTTTTTGCAGTGCTTAGGCGAAGCCCTGCCGGAATTGCTCCACCACCATCGCTGCAGCGCCGTCACGCTGCCGGAGAACTCTTCTACCTCTCCACTCTCTCTTGCTGGATCAAGAAGGTAGAGATCGTCATCAAGCTATACGTGTGCTGAACGCGGAGGTGTCGTCCGTTCGATGCTTGATCAGGACGAATCGTGATTGGATCGCGGGACGCTCGGTGATTTGGATCGAGAAGACGTTCGACTACACCAACCGTGTTTCTTAACGCTTCCCGCTTAGCGATCTACAAGGGTAAGTAGATCTACTCTCCCTCTCGTAGATGCTCATCACCATGGATAGATCTTGCATGTGCGTTGGAATTTTTTTGTTTCCCATGCAACGTTACCCAACAGTGGCATCATGAGCTAGGTCTATGTGTAGATGAGATCTCGAGTAGAACACAAAGAGTTTGTGGGCATTGATGCTTAGATTGCTTCCTCCCTTGGTCGTGTTTTGGTTCAGCGGTATTATGGGATGAAGCGGCCCGGACCAACATTACTCGTACACTTACGAGAGACCGGTTCCCTCAACTGCAACTTGTTGCAAAAGATGGCTGGCGGGTGCCAGTTTCTCCTACTTTAGTTGGATTGGATTCGACAAAGGCAGTCCTTGAGAAGGTTGAAAAGCAACTAATGTATCACCGTTGTAGTTTATGTGTAGGTGAGAATTGTTCTTGCTAGATACCCGTAGCAGCCACGTGAAACATGCAACAACAATTAGAGGACGTCTAACTTGTTTTTGCAGGGTATGCTATGATGTGATATGGCCAATTACATGATGTGATATATGTGATGTATGAGATGATCATGTGTTGTATAGAATATCATGACTTTCATGTCGATGAGTACGGCAACCGGCAGGAGCCATAGGGTTGTCTTTAATTATTGTATGACCTACGTGTCAATCATTAAGTGCTATGTAATGGTTTACTTTATCGCTAAACGGTAGCAATAGTAGTAGAAGCATGATGGGCGCAACAACCCCGATGGCGACACGTTGATGGAGATCATGGTGTCGTGCCGGTGACGATGGAGATCATGCCGGTGCTTTCAAGATGGAGATCAAAAGCACAAGTTCATGGCCATATCATGTCACTTATGATTTGCATGTGATGTTAGTCCTTTTATGCACCTTGTTTTGCTTAGGAAGACGGTAGCATTATAAGGTGACCCCTCACTTAAATTTCAAGATGAATTGTGTTCTCCCCGAGTGTGCACTATTGCGAAAGTTCGTCGTGTCGAGACACCTCGTGATGATCGGGTGTAATAGATTCTACGTTCACATACAACGGGTGCAAGCCAGTGTTGCACATGTGGAACACTCGGGTTAAACTTGACGAGCCTAGCATGTAAAGACATGGCCTCGGAACACAAGAGACCAAAAGGTCGAACATGAGTCATATAGTAGATATGATCAACATGATGATGTTCACCATTGAAACCACCTCAACTCACGTGATGATCGGACTTGAGATGGTTAATTTGGATCATGTGACACTCAGATGACCCGAGGGATGTCAATTTGAGTGGGAGATTTAGTAATTTGATTAACTAAACTCATTATCTTGAACAAAAATCCAAGTAAACTTTGCATATTTATGTTGTAGATCAATGGATCGCGCAGTAGCACCCCTGAATTTTAATGCGTTCCTAGAGAAAGCTAAGTTGAAAGATGATGGAAGTAACTTTGTTGACTAGGCCCGTAATTTGAGGATTATCCTCACGGCTTCCCAGAAATCATATGTCCTTGATGCACCGCTTGGTGACCAACCAGAAGACATGTCATCCGAAGACGTTAAGAACGCTTGTGAGGCACATTCTGGAGATTACTCAATAGTTCAGTGTGCAATATTGTATGGCTTAGAATCGGGACTTCAAATACGTTTTGAACGTCATGGAGCATATGAGATGTTCCAGGAGTTGAAGTTTATCTTTCAGGAGAATGCCCGGATCAAGAGGTATGAGACCTCCGATAAGTTCTATGCTTGCAAAATGGAGGAGAACGGGTCTATCAGTGAGCATATACTCAGAATGTCTGGATATTCGAATCGTCTAGAAAAGTTGGGAATTGCCCTTCCGCTAGAGGCGATCACTGACAGAGTTCTTCAATCACTGCCACCTAGTTACAAGAGCTTTCTGATGAACTATAACATGCATGGGATGAACAAGTTAGTCGCCGAGCTATTTGCGATGCTAAAAGTCGCTGAGTTTGAAATCCAGAAAGAACATCAAGTGTTGATGGTCAATAAAACCACTAGTTTCAAGAAGAATGGCAAGGGCAAGGGCAAGAAGGGTAAAACCAAGAAGGATGGCAAAGAAGTTGCTATTCCTGTAAAGAAGCCCAAGCATGGACCCAAGCCAGAAACTGAGTGCTTTCATTGCAAGGGAACTGGTGACTGGAAGCGGAACTGCCCCAAGTACCTGGCTGACAAGAAGGCGGCCAACGACAAACAAGGTATATATGATATACATGTTATTGATGTGTACCTTACTAGCTCTCGTTAAAGTGCCTGGGTATTTGATATCGGTTCGGTTGCTCACATTTGCAACTCAAAATAGGAACTACGGAATAGACGAAGGCTGGCAAAGGATGAAGTGATGATGCGCGTGGGAAATGGTTCCAAGGTTGATGTGATCGCCGTCGGCACGCTCTCTCTTCCATTACCATCGGAATTAGTGATGAACCTGAATAATTGTTATTTAGTGCTTGCGTTAAGCATGAACATTATATCTGGATCTTGTTTATTGCGAGATGGTTACTCATTTAAATCAGAGAATAAAGGTTGTTCTATTTATATGAGTAATATATTTTATGGTCATGCACTCAATGTGAGGGGTTTATTCATATTGAATCTTGATAGTGATGATACACATGTTCATAACATTGATGCCAAAAGATGTAGAGTTGATAATGATAGTACCACTTTCTTGTGGCACTGCCGTTTAGGTCATATTGGTGTAAAACGCATGAGGAAGCTCCATGCTGATGGACTTTCGAAGTCACTTGATTTTGAATCACTTGACACATGTGAACCATGCCTCATGGGAAGGATGACTAAAACGCCGTTCTCTGGAACAATGGAACGGACAAGTGACTTATTGGAAATCATACATACTGATGTGTGCGGTCCAATAAATGGTACAACGCGTGGTGGATATCGTTATTTTCTCACCTTCACTGATGACTTAAGTTGATATGGGTATATTTACTTAATGAAACACAAGTCTGAAATGTTTGAAAATTTCAAGCAATTTAAGAGTGAAGTTGAGAATCATCGTAACAAGAAGACTAAATTCCTGTGATCTGATCGAGGAGGTGAATATCTGAGTTATGAGTTTGGCAGTCACTTAAGACAGTGTGGAATTGTTTCACAGTTGACACCGCGTGGAACACCACAGCGTAATGGTGTGTCCGAACGTCATAATCGAACCTTATTAGATATGGCGTGTTCTATGATGTCTCTTGCTGATTTACCACTATTGTTTTGGGGTTATGCATTAGAGACAGCTGCATTCACTTTAAATAGGGCACCATCGAAATCCGTTGAGACGATGCCATATGAACTATGGTTTGGCAAGAGGCCAAAGTTGTCGCTTCTTAAAGTTTGGGGATGTGATGCTTATGTCAAAAAGCTTCAGCCTGAAAAGCTGGAACCCAAAGCAGAGAAATGCGTCTTCATAGGATAACCGAAAGAGACAGTCAGGTATAACTTCTATCTCAGATCCGAAGGAAAAGTTTTTGTTGCTAAGAACGAAACATTTCTTGAGAAAGAGTTTCTCTCGAAAGAATTGAGTGGGAGGAAAATAGAGCTTGATGAGGTTATTGAACCTTTACTTCAACCAGAAAGTAGCGCATCACAGAAAGATGTTTCTGTGGAACCTACGACGGTTGAAGAGGAAGTTAATGATGACAATCATGAAGCTTTGGATCAAGCTACTATTGAACCTCATAGGTCAACAAGGGCGCGTACTACTCCTAAGTGGTACGGCGACCCTGTCTTGGAGGTCATGTTATTGGACAACAATGAACGTACAAGTTATGGAGGAGCGGTGATGGGCCTGGATTCTGAGAAATGGTTAGAGGCCATGAAATCCGAGATGTGATCCATGTATGAAAACAAAGTATGGACTTTGGAAGTATTACCTGAAGGGCGAAAGGCCATTTAGAACAAATGGATCTTTAAGAAAAAGACGGACGCGGACGGTAATGTCACCTTCTATAAAGCTCGACTTGTGGCAAATGTTTTTTCACAAGTTCAAGGAGTTGACTATGATGATACCTTCTCGCTCGTAGCGATCAAGTCTGTCAGAATCATGTTGGCAATAGCTGCTTATTTCGACTACGAAATTTGGCAGATGGATGTCAAAACAACGTTCCTCAACGATTTCCTTGAGGAAGAGTTGTATATGATGCAAATAGAAGGTTTTGTCGATCCAGAGAATGCTGACGAAGTTTGCAAACTCGAGCGATCCATTTATGGGCTGGTGCAAGCATCTCGGAGTTGGAATAAGCGCTTTGATGAGGTGATCAAAGCATTTGAGTTTATACAAGTTTATGGAGAAGCTTGTATTTACAAGAAAGTGAGTGGGAGCTCTATAGCATTTCTAATATTATATGTGGATGACATATTGCTGATTGGAAACAATATAGAAATGCTAGAAAGCGTGAAGTAATATTTGAACAAGAGTTTTTCAATGAAGGACCTAGGAGAAGCTGCTTTCATATTAGGCATTAAGATCTATAGAGATAGATCGAGACGCTTAATAGCACTTTCACGGAGCACATACCTTGATAAAGTTTTGAAGACGTTTAAAATGGATCAGTCCAAGAAGGGGTTCTTGCCTGTGTTACAAGGTGTGAAGTTGAGTAAGACTCAATGCCCAGTGACTACAGAAGATAGAGAAAAGATGAGTGTCATCCCCTATGCTTGAGCCATAGGCTCTATCATGTATGCAATGCTATGCACAAGACCCGATGTCAGCCTTGCCATAAGTATGGCCAAAAGGTTTCAAAGTGATCCTGGAATGGAGCACTGGCCAGCGGTCAAGAATATCCTTAAGTACCTGAAAAGGACTAAGGAGATGTTTATCGTTTATGGAGGTGATGAAGAGCTCGTCGTAAAGGGTTATGTCGATGCAAGCTTTGACACTGATCTGGATGACTCTAAGTCGCAAGCCGGATACGTATTTATTCTTAACGGGGGAGCGGTAAGCTGGTGTAGTTCCAAGCAAAGTGTGGTAGCCGATTCTACGTGTGAAGGGGAGTACATCGCAACCTCGGAGGCGGTGAAGGAAGGTGTATGGACGAAGCAGTTCATGACAGATCTTGGAGTAGTGCCCAGTGCACTGAATCCAATGAACCTGTTCTTTGACAACACTGGTGCCATTGCTCTGGCCAAGGAACCAAGGTTTCACAAGAGGACCAGACACATAAAGCGACGCTTCAACTCCATTAACGATTACATCGAGGAGAAGGACATAAATATTTGCAAAGTGCACACGGATCTGAATGTTGCAGACCAATTGACTAAACCTCTTCCAAGGGCTAAATATGATCAACACCAGAACTGCATGGGTGTTCGATTCATTACAATGTAAATCACATAGTGATGTGAACTAGATTATTGACTCTAGTACAAGTGGGAGACTATTGGAAACCTAGAGGAAATAAATAAAGTGTTTATTATTATATTTCCTTTTTCATGATAATCATTTATTGTCCATGCTATAATTGTATTGATTGGAAACACATTACATGTGTGGGTAAATAGACAACACTTTGTCCCTAGTATGCCTCTAGTGAACTAGCTCGTTGATCAAAGATGGTCAAGGTTTCCTAGCCATTGACATGTGGTGTCATTTGATAATGGGATCACATCATTAGGAGAATGATGTGATGGACAAGACCCAAACTACAAACATAGCATATGATCGTGTCAGTTTATTGCTACTGTTTCTGCATGTCAAGTATATGTTCCTATGACCATGAGATCATGTAACTCACGGACACCGAAAGAGTGCCTTGTGTGTATAAAACTTTGCAACGTAACTGGGTGACTATAAAGGTGCTCTATAGGTATCTTCGAGGGTGTCTATTGAGTTGGCATGGATCAAGACTGGGATTTGTTACTCCGTGTGACGGAGAGGTATCTCAGGGCCCACTCGGTAATACAACGTCACAATAAGCCTTGCAAGCAATGTGACTAAGTGTTAGGCATGGGATCTTGTATTACTGAATGAGTAAAGAGACTTGCTGGTAACGAGGCTGAACTAGGTATGGAGATACCGACGATCGAATCTCGGGCAAGTAACATACCGAAGAACAAAGGGAACATCATA
Source organism: Hordeum marinum (assembly GCA_022496015.1). Taxonomy (NCBI): domain Eukaryota; kingdom Viridiplantae; phylum Streptophyta; class Magnoliopsida; order Poales; family Poaceae; genus Hordeum; species Hordeum marinum. The sequence goes on along the minus strand of CM039672.1, from coordinate 408,028,883 downwards.
CGGGATTAACTGAATCCTTGACATAGAGGTTCGGCCGATAAAGATCTTCGTAGAATATGTAGGAACAAATATGGGCATACAGGTCCCGCTATTGGTTATTGACCATAGAGGTGTCTTGGTCATGTCTACATAGTTCTCGAACCCACAGGGTCTGCACACTTAAGGTTTGGCGACGTTTCGGTAGTATAGTGTTATGCATGGTGGTGACCGAAGGTTGTTCGGAGTCCCAGATGAGATCCCATACATCATGAGGACCTCCGGAATGGTCTGGAGGTAAAGATTGATATATAGGAAGTCCTATTTTGGTCACGGGAAAGGTTTCGGGCTCATCGGTAGTGTACTGGGAGTGCCGGTAGTGTACCGGGAGACCATCAGGAGGGGTATTTCGACCCAAGAGGCTACATGGGCTGTGGGAGGGTGAACAGAAGCCCTTAGTGGGCTGGTGGAAGTCCCACATAAGTTCCATGCGGCTGGGAAGAAAAGCCCAAAGAGAAAAAGGTGAAAAGAATGCAAAAAGACCAAAATAAGGAGGAGTCCTAGTCCTACTAGGATTGGAGGAGCAATCCTCTTCTCCTCCTTGGTTCGGCCGAATCCTAGATGGCTTGGACCTTTGTCCAAGCCTCCTCCTCTCTTCCTCTTATATATACTAGAGGTTTTAGTGTTTTTGGCACTTGATTTTCAGCCACGTGCTACGCGTTCCTCTAGTGCATAGTTTCTCCTCTAGATCGGTTTGCTGTAGTGCTTAGGCGAAGCCTTGCCGGAATTGCTCCACCACCATCGCTGCGGCACCATCACGCTGCCGGAGAACTTGTCTACCTCTCCGCTCCCTCTTGCTGGATCAAGAAGGTGGAGATCGTCATCAAGTTGTACATGTGCTGAACGCGGAGGTGCCGTCCGTTCGGTGCTTGATCGGGACGGATCGTGATTGGATCGCGGGACACTCGGCGATTTGGATCGCGAAGACGTTCGACTAAACCAACCGCGTTTCTTAACTCTTCCCGCTTAGCGGTCTACAAGGGTACGTAGATCCACTCTCCCTCTCATAGATGCTCATCACCATGGATAGATCTTGCGTGTGCGTAGGAATTTTTTTGTTTCCCATGCAACATTACCCAACAACACCATTGCGAAAGTTCGGCGTGTCGAGACACCACGTGATGATCGGGTGTGATAGACTCTACGTTCACATATAACGGGTGCAAGCCAGTGTTGCACATGCGGAACACTCGAGTTAAACTTGATGAGCCTAGCATGTACAGACATGGCCTCGGAACACAAGAGACCGAAAGGTCGAACATGAGTCATATAGTAGATATGATCAACATGATGATGTTCACCATTGAAACCACCTCAACTCACGTGATGATTGGACTTGAGTTGGTGGATTTGGATCATGTGACACTCGAATGACTAGAGGGATGTCAATTTGAGTGGGAGTTCTTAAGTAATATGATTAATTGAACTCATTATCATGAAGATAGCCAGTAGTCTCTTTGCAAATTATGTTGTAGATTACTAGCTCACACTGTAGCTCCCTTGCATTTTATATGTTCCTAGATAAATAGAGTTGAAAGATGATGGTAGCAATATTGCGGAATGGGTCCGTGATTTGAGGATTGTCCTCATTGATGCACAGAAGGCTTATGTCCTTAATGCACCGCTCGGTGTGCCACCCCCTCTAGCGTTGTCTGTAGATGTTGTGAACATCTAACAGGCACGTTCCGATAACTACTTGATAGTTCAGTGCGTCATGCATTACGACTTAGAATTGTGTCTCCAAAACGTTTTGAACGTCACGGAACATATGAGATATTGTAAGAGCTAAAATTGGGATCTCAGGCTCGTGCTCGTGTTGTGGGATATGAGATCTCTAACAAGATTCTTTGCCTGCAAGATGAAGGAGAATAGCTCAATCGTTGAGCATGTGCTCAGATTGTCTGGGTGCTACAATCGCTTGAATCGAGTGGGAGTTGATCTTCTAGATAAGATATTGATAGATATAGTTCTCCAAGTCACTGTCACAAACCTACTAGAACTTGGTGATGAACTATAATTATGCCAGTGATGGAAATGCTGATCCCCGAGCTATTCACGATGTTCGTCATCGCGAAGGTAGATATCAAGAAGGAGCATCAAGTGTTGATGGTTAGTAAAACCACTAGTTTCAAAAAGGGAAAGGGTAAGGAGGGAAACTTCATGGATGGCAAGTCAGTTGCTGCTCCAGTGAAGCAACCCAAGGTTGAACCCAAACCCGAGACTAAGTGCTTCTATTATGAGGAGAGCGGTTGCTAAAGCAAAACAACCTTAGGTACTTGGTAGATAAGAAGGCTGGCAACGTCGACAAAAGTATATTTGATATACGTGTTATTGATGTGTACCTTGCTAGTACTCCTAGTAGCACCTGGGTATTGAATACCGGTTCGGTTGCTAAATGTTTGTAACTCGAAATAAAAGCTACGAAATAAACGGAGACTAGCTAAGGGTGAGGTGACGATGTGTGTTGGAAATGTTTCCAAGGATGATGTGATCAACATCGCACGCTCTCTCTACCTTCGGGATTAGTGACAAACCTAAATAAATGTTATTTGGTGTTTGCGTTGATCATGAACATGATTAGATCATGTTTATTGGAATACGGTTATTCATTTAAGTCAGAGAATAATGGTTATTCTATTTACATGAATAATACCTTCAATGGTCATGCACAAAATGAATGGTTTTTTTAATCTTGATCGTAGTAGTACACATGTTCATAACATAGATGCCAAAAGATACAGAGTTAATAATGATAGTACCACATACTTGTGGCACTGCCGCTAAATGTCGTATTGGTGTAAAGCGCATGAAGAAACTCCATGCTAATGGATCTTTGGACTCATTTGATTTTGAATCGGTTGAGTCATGCGGACCATGCCTCTTGGGCAAGATGACTAAAACCCCGTTTTCCGGCTTGATGGAACGGGGAAGTGACTTATTGGAAATGATACATGTTGATGTATACGGTCCAAATAGTGTTGTAGCATGCAGTGGATATCGTTATTTTCTTACCTTCACTGATGGTTTGAGTATATGTGAGTATATTTACTTAATGAAACACAAGTTTGAAACGTTTGAAAAGTTCAAACAAATCCAGAGTGAAATTTAAGATCATCATGACAAGAAGATAAAAATGTCTATGATATGATCGTGGAGGTGAATATCTGAGTTACGAGTTTGGCATACAACTTTAGACAATGTGAAAGTTGTTTCACAACTCACACCACCTGTAACACCATAGTGTGATGGTGTGTCCGAACATTATAGTCGTGCTCTATTGGATATGGTGCGTACTATGATGTCTCTTATCGTTTTGCCACTATCATTTTGGGGTTATGCATTAGAGACAACTGCATTCACTTTAAATAGGGCACCATCTAAATCTATTGAGATGACACAATATGAATTATGGTTTGATAGAAACCTAAGTTGTCATTTCTTAATGTTTGGGGCTGCGACGCTTATGGGAAAAAGGTTTTAGCTCGAACCCAAAGCAGACAAATGCATCTCCATAGAATACCCTAAGAACAGTTGGGTATACCTTCTATCTTAGATCCGAGTGCAAAGTGTTTGTTGCTGAATACCGGGTCCTTTCCCGAGAAAGAGTTTCTCTCGAAATAATTGAGTGGGAGGAAGATAGAATTTGATGAGGTTGTTGAACCTTTGTTTCAACCAGAGAGTAGCACAACGCAGAAAATTGTTTCTATGGAGCCTACATTAGTTGAAGAGGAAGTTAATGATGATGATCATGAAGCTTCAGATCAAGGTACTATAGAACCTCGTAAGTCGACAAGGACGCGTACTTTTCCTGAGTGGTACGGCAACCCTATCTTAGAGGTCATGTTGTTGGACAAGATGAAACTACGAACTATGGAGAAGCGATGGTGGGCCCAGATTCCAACAAATGGTTAGAGGCCATGAAATCCGAGAAAGGATCCATGTATGAAAACCAAGTATAGACTTTGGTAGACTTGCCCATTGGACGACAAGTCGTTGAGTATAGATGGACCTTTGAGATAAAGACAAACGCTGATGGTGAACCATTTATAAAGCTCTACTTGTCGCAAAGAAGTTCCGCCAAGTTCAAGGAGTTGACTATGATGAGACTTTCTCACTCGTAGCGATGCTAAAGTCTATTGGAATTATGTTAGCAGTTGTTGCATTTTTCAATTATGAAATCTGGTAGATGGATGTACAAACATCATTTCCTTAATGGTTTCCTTGAGGAAAGGTTGTATGTGATACAACCAGAAGGTTTTCTCAGTCCTAAGGATGCTAAAAGGTGTGCAAGCTCCAGTGATCCTTCGATGGGATGGAGCAAGCATCTCGGAGTTGGAATATACGCTTTGATGAGGTGATCAAAGTTTTTGAGTCTATACAAAGTTTATGAGAAACTTGTATTTACAATAAAGTGAGTGGGAGCACTATAGAGTTTTTGATAAGCATATGTGGATGCCATATTGTTGATTGGAAATGATGTATAATTTCTGGAAAGCATAAAGGGTCGTTTGAAAAGAGTTTTTCAAAGGAAGACCTGGATAAAGCTACTTAATTGTTGGGCACCGAGATCTATAGAGATAGATCAAGACGTCTTGATGAGACTTTCAATGAGTACATACATAGACAAGATTTTGAAAGAGTTCAAAATGGACCAATCAAAGAAGGAGTTCTTGCCTGATTTGTAAGGTGTGGAGTTGAGTGAGACTCAAAGCTTGACCATGACAGAAGAAAGAGAAAGGACGAAGGTCGCCCCCTATGCCTTAGCCATAGGCTCTATATTATGCCATGCAGTGTACTACACCTGGTGTGTGCCTTGCCATGAAGTCTGTCAAGGGGTAAAAGAGTGATCCAGGAGTGGATCACTAGACAACGATCAAGATTATCCTTAGTAAATAGAGGACTAAGGAAATATTTTTTCTCAATTATGGAGGTGATAAAGAGTTCGTCGTAAAGGGTTACGTCAATGCAAGCTTTAACACCAATCCGGACGACTCTTAGTAGCAATCCGAATACGTATAGTGGAGTAGCCATTTGGAATAGGTCCAAGTGTAGTGTGGTAGAAGTGTTTATAGTATGAAATAGAGATTTGCGAAGCACACATGAATCTGAATGTCGCAGACCTGTTGACTAAAAGACCTCTCTCACAAGTAAAGCATCATCGAGCCCCAGAACTCATTGGGTGTTAGATTCATAACAATGCGAATCACATGGTGATGTGAACTAGATTATTGACTCTAGTGCAAGTGGGAGACTGTTGGAAATATGCCCTAGAGGCAATAATAAATTAGTTATTATCATATTTACTTGTTCATGATAATCATTTATTATCCATGTTATAATTGTATTGATTGGAAACTAAATACATGTGTGGGTATATAGACAACACTGTGTCCCTAGTATGCCTCTAGTAGACTAACTCGTTGATCAAACATGGTTAAGGTTTCCTAGCCATGAACATGACATGTTATTTGATAATGGGATCACATCATTAGGAGAATGATGTTATGGACAAGACCCAATCTATAAACGTAGCATATGATTGTGTCCGTTTATTGATATAGTTTTCTGCAAGTCAAGTATCTGTTCCTATGACCATGAGATCATGCAATTCACTAACACCGGAGGAGTGCCTTGTGTGTATCAAACGTCGCAACGTAACTGGGTGACTATAAAGGTGCACTACAGGTATCTCTGAGGGTGTCTGTTGGGTTTGCATGGATCAAGACTGGGATTTGTTACTCTGTGTGACGGAGAGGTATCTCAGGGCCCACTCAGTAATACAACATCACATCAAAGCCTTGCAAGCAAAGTGACTAATACAACATCACAACAAAGCCTTGCAAGCAAAGTGACTAAGTGTTAGCCACATGATCTTGTATTATATAATGAGTAAAGAGACTTACCGGTAACGAGATTAAACTAGGTATAGAGATACCGACGATCAAATCTCGGGCAAGTAACATACCAAAGAATAAAGGGAACAACATACGGGATTAACTGGATCCTTGACATAGAGGTTCGACCGATAAAGATCTTCATAAAATATGTAGGAACCAATATGGACATCGAGGTCCCACTATTGGTTATTGACCGTGGAGGTGTCTCGGTCATGTCTACATAGTTCTCGAACCCGTAGGGTCTACACACTTAAGGTTCGATGATGTTTCGGTAGTATAGAGTTATGTACCGAAGGTTGTTCGGAGTCCCGGATGAGATCCCGGACATCACGAGGAGCTCCGAAATGGTCCGAAGGTAAAGATTGATATATGGGATGTTTGGTTTCCGGAAGGGTTCTCGAATTCACCGGAAATAGTTTCAGATGTTTCCCGAAATGTTCGGGGTACAAGGACACTTTATTTGGGCCAAGGGGTAAAGCCCATGAGGCTTTAGGAAGGTGCAAAAGGTGTTTTGCGGAGGCGAGACGCCAGACGCCAGGGACCCTGGCATCTTAGGCCACACGTCGAGGACCTTGGCGTCTGGTCCTGGAGTCCGAGGAGGACTCTTACCTTGCGGGCAAACTGACCTTGAGGAGGATTTTGTCCAAGTTTCGACCCCAGAGCTCAGCATATAAATAAAGGGGCGGGGCTAGCACTTGGGACACATCAAGAAACCCTAAGCCACGTGCTGCCTCTCCTCTACTTCATAGTTTCTCCTCTAGATCGGTTTCAGCGGTGCTTAGGCAAAGCCCTACTGGAATAGCTCCACCACCAGCGACAAAACGCCGTCGTGCTGCCGGAGAACTCTTCTATCTCTTCGCTCCCTCTTGCTGGATCAAGAAGGCAGTGATCGTCACCGAGCTGTACGTGTGCTGAACGCAGAGGTGCCATCCGTTCGGCGCTAGATCAGAAGGACCGTGACTAGATCTCAGGACGGATCGTGGGACGAATCATGATGGGATCCTGGGACAGATCGTGATTGGATCGCGGGACGGATCGTGATGGGATCATGGGATGCTTGGCGATTTGAATCGCAAAGACGTTTGACTACATCAACCGCGTTTCTTAATGCTTCCCACTTAGCGACCTACAAGGGTATGTAGATCCACTCTCTCTCTCATAGATGATCATAACCATGGATAGATCTTGCGTGTGTGTAGGAATTTTTTTGTTTCCCATGCAATGTTCCCCAACAGTCCGACCGAAGTTTCCTCTACGACCCCAAACGATGTGCATAGGGTTCCACAAGTCCACCTTGCGAGTGACACTTGGTACACCGTGCCACCGTGCAGCTACCGCATGGAAGCCCACCCCGTCAGGCAATGCTAAGCACGTCCGCCAGCACTTTTACTACAAACACCAGAAACTAGTTGCAACTCCTGGACAGAGCTCTAGGCGATTAATAAGTCGAGCGCGGTCATATTTCATGGCCCAATGTGTGGTACTAACTGTCTTGGATCACATACATAGAACTCAGTTCTTAAGGACGATCCCAATGACACAACCTGCCATGTACTCCTACATGGCCTCTGATTGCTACCTTTACCAAATCGTATTCACACACTTAGGTCTTACACAGTAAGACATGAACACTTCCCTTCCGATTCATCGCTCAGATGGATCAGACCCGACCGACACAACTCTAAGCATAGCAGGCACAGTAAGCAAGCAAGCATGGATGAGTAGGCACATCAAGGCTCAAACTGTTGCTACTCACGCTAAGTGGTTTCAACTATTTACTATGACAAAGACATGTCATGCAAAGGAATGGGCTCAACTACCAAGAACATGTAAGAATTGAATCGTTATTGTCCTAATGAAGTAAAAGAGAGCAGGAGCGAGAGAGTGGGTTTATATCAGTATGCCCAAGGGGGTTTGCTTGCTTGACAGTTTTGAAGATAGTACTTCTCTTCATTAATGTCAACGATCATAATGCGGAACCATCGTCTATCGACAAGGAACAACACCGGCAAACAAGAAGGAAAAACATTTAATTCATGCAATGCATAACCATGATGTATGACATGACAAATTAAGGTACTAAATTGACCTAGAGAAATAGTTAACCAAGTTAATTGAAGTGGAACTCAAACAAGTTTGTCCAACTCCAAATGATATAGCATACGTTGCCGTAATCATAAAATATCCTAGTTGATGATGTTAACTTGTTCAAACATGCATGATCATGGCATAAATAGATTCATTGAATTTTTCTGATCATTTTTCATATATAAATTATTTTCATCTGACTTACATATTATTTTCTATGATTTTTAGACATTTCTATTATTTTCTAGAATATACAGTTTTATTTCTAAATAGGAAATTCCATGAAATTGCTTTATGACATCATAATGACATCAACACCATGTCAACAGGTCAACCGTAGTCAAACCTGCCACGTGGGACCTACTTGTCCTCTACAAAGGGTAAATCCCTGCCTTGACCTTTGCTTTGACTCACTACGGGGTCCGCTGTTAGTGACTAATGGGTTTAGTAAGTGGCTTGATTAGTCACTAATGGACCTGCCACCTAGGAAGTCGTCGGAGTTGACTAACGATGACCAAATTGACGACGGAAGCTCGCCGGACTTGCTCTACAGACGACCATTCAATGAGTGGAGGACACCAGCAGGTAGGCCACACTCGTCGGCATCCAGGGGAGGCTCCAGGAGGTCACGGGGTGGTCGGAGTCAACGGCGGTGAGCACATTTGCTGCGGCCGGAGCTACGGGATTGACTGTTTCGGCGCTACGGTGGTACACAAGATGAGATGATGAGTTCTAAAGCTTCCTTGGGGCTTGCCGAGCACACTCGTGTGCTCGGACACGAGCTGCGATTGTTGAGCATACGACGACATCATTGCCGGCGGTGAGGAGCTCTCGGCTCCGGTGGCATAGCTAGCTAGGGGGCGTCGGAGCAATGGGTAGGGGAAACGGAGCAGTGGCTCACCGCGGTTCTGATGAGCAGGTCAGTGGGCTCGGGACGCTCTCCCCATAGCTAATTGAACGACGGCGACCAGCGGATCCCGAGGTTGAGCATGAGATCGTGGCGATGATGAAGACCATCCGGTGATGCTTGGCTCAATGAAGACATACATGGGGTCATGGCTGACCTCCTGGACAACATGGGAGAGGGAGAGAGGTGCGGTGGCTATGACAATTACGGCATCGATCTCGTGGCAAGAAGTATCACTATGTCAAGAATTCATAAGAGGAAGTGCAATTCTCATGACAATCTTGACATGAAGAGGGTAATACTTCAAGGTAGAATAGAGCAAAAGCTGGATTGGCATTTTGATCGGCGGAACACAACTACTTGGACCCAATAAAAGAAATGGATGAGGTACTGAAGTTTGCTTCTCCTAGTCATTCTGAAATAGAATGGTTTGACGGACCACAAGAATAATATGCATCGATGAAAACGAATGCACAACTACTCTTGCCTATCCATTGATAGATGAAGGTCTTAATACAATTGAAGAAGGGCAACTTAAGAGCACATGATTTTTCCTGAGTTGTAGACGCATAGATTGAATACGTTGAACAAAGTTCAACACGTTTCTTCCAGATAATCTATGCAGAAAGGTAGGATTGGCAGAGTCACGATTATGGAATGGAGAACTCATCACGAGCACTCATGTTGTGATCTTTCGTTCATGAAGAACTTCTGCTGGGGTTGATTAATGGTATTGGAAGAATGACATACCACAGACCTTGGAGACTACAGAAATGTTACTAATCATCCTAAAGGAACGGGCAATACTATCAATGGGAGTGAGCAGAATGATTCTTGGGTTCAAGAACCCATAAATAGAATACCTACTGACTAAGTAGCATCACGAGATGCTTTTGATAAGGATGGCCATAATTATCACACTGGTTACACACAACACAACTAGACTATTGAGTGATTCACTGGAATAACCTGGTTTCCTGACACCTTAACAATTACGTCGAGGTAATAGAGTACCTCAACAAAATAATTAGTGTGCTTTGTCTGGCCCAAAAGACATCGGGAACAGGATGAAAGAATTTGCAATTGCATCAGATTATTCATAACCCTTGGATAACTTGGATAGCATAACAGTTGTATGGGCATGAAATATTAAGCAACCTGCAAGAAAACTGACAACATAACAACAAAATTCTTATGGAGACATCGATCCACGAAGATATCAACTTTCCTATAAGTCTCCAGCATAGTAACTCGTCATCCTGATAGATAGATGAGAAAGCCTAGTTCTTAATCCCTGTAGAATAAAGAAAAGGGTGACTCAGAATAAGGACATGGGGGAAATGAGTAAAAAGAATCTTACGTTCCCTTCCACAATCAATTCCCTTATATAACTAAAGCAGTTCTAGACTCAACATCAACCAGTTTGGCTTGGTAATCCTACAGGGAGTTAAGGTCCAATACCAATGCTGTCGGGATCCCGATCCTAAGCCATAAAAGTCTAGCTTGTAACACACCATACCACTTTGCGGCCTCACGCACAGTAATCCCCACGACTGCCACCTTACCTTGGCAGGGACCGTTCGCGCCTTTTGGCTCGCATATATGAATATGTCGCTAGCAATCATATGTAAAAGAACGCGGGTCGGCATGACTACTTATAGACCCAAGTGGCACAACCGTACAGGGGCAGGCATACATAACCCGTCAGTGTAGGTGTCGGCCATCAATGTTTGTAGACGAGTCATAGCAAGCTACATGGACTCCATTAAACCGCGTGACATTTTCCCAAAGGAACAAACACAACAACAAAGAAGGATACATGCCGTTCAATCAATGTGTCCGGAGCAGTAGCAAGCTACCAGGGCTCAACGGAAGCACAAAGAGGCATTTCCCTGTAAAGAAGGCTACCATAGGCATACGACTAGGTGTCGGATCCCACACATACCAATGTATTTCAAACATACACACAATATGCACGATATGCGTAGGTACAACATGGCATCAAAACATAACTCTATCACAAGTATTTATTAGAGATTCATAAGAGGCAACATAGTGTGGTATTACAAGCAAGGGTCACATGACCCAACACTCAAGTCATCCAAGCAATAAGCGGAAGCAAAACATATCTGGGTATAGACATCTACTAGAAGTGGCTGGAGGAGCCTAGAAAGCTACAATGACCCTACCAAAGGAACCAAACCTCTATTTGGGATTCCCAAGCTAATCCAGTCAACATCGAACTTCACGTTGTAAGAATCACTAACGAGACTAATGTGTCCTCTAAAAAAACATAAATTAAGCAACCGTGAGTACAAATATACTAGCAAGAAAAAGGTACCTCAGCAACCTTCAAGCGGAAGCCCGGCGAGGGAGTCGGCCATGACTGTTAAGACCCTAGTCCAGGTTTATCACCTATTTGAGACTGAACCCGCAAGGAAGTCCGACCGAAGTTTCCTTTACGGCCCCAAACGATGTGCGCAGGGTTCCACAAGTCCACCATCCGGGTGACAGTTGGTACATCGTGCCACTGTGCATCTACCTCATCAAAGCCCACCCCGTTGGGCAGCACTAAGCACGGCCGCCAACACTTTTCCTGCAAACACCACAAACCAGTTGCAACTCGTGGACATAGATCTAGGCGATTAATAAGTCGAGCGGGGTCATATTTCAGGACCCAACATGTCGTACTAACTGTCTTGGATCACATACATAGAACTCAGTTCTTAAGGATGGTCCCAATGAGAAAACCCTCCATGTACTCCTACATGGCCTCTCATTGCTACCTTTACCAAATCGTATTCACACACTTAGCTCTCACACAATAGGACATGAACACTGCCATTCCGATTCATCGCCCAAATGGATCAGACCCGACACGACACGACTCGAAGCATAGCAGGCATAGTAATTAAGCAAGCATGGATGAGTAGGTACATCAATGCTCAAACCATTGCTACTCATGCTAAGTGGTTTCAACTATTTACTATGACAAAGACAAGTCATGCAAAGGAATGGGTTCAACTATCGAGAATAGGTAACAGTTGAATCATTACTGTCCTAATACAGTAAAAGAGAGCAGGAGTGAGAGAGTGGGTTTATATCAGTATGCTCAAGGGGGTTTGCTTGCCTGAATTCTGAAGATAGTACTTCTCTTCATCAGTGTCAACGATCATAACGTCGGAACCATCATCTATTGAGAAGGAACAACACCGAGAAACAAGAAGGAACAACATTCAATTCATGCAATGCACAACCATGATGTATGACATGACAAATTAAGGTATTGAATTGACCTAGAGAAATAGTTGACCAAGTTAATTGAAGTGGAACTCAAACAAGTTTGAAACCCAACTCCAAATGATATTTCATATGTTGCCCTAATCATAATTTTTTTAGTTGGTGATATTAAATTGTTGAAACATGCATGATCATGGCATAACAAGATTCATTGGATTTTTCTGATCATTTTTCATATATAAATTATTTTCTATGATTTTTAGAAGTTTCTATTATTTTTTGGAATATAAAGATTTATTTATAAATAGGAAATTCGAGGAGATTGCTTTACGACATCGTCATGACATCAACACCGCGTCAACAGGTCAACCGCAGTCAAACCTGTCATGTGGGACCTACCTGTCATCTACAGAGGGTTAATCCCTGTGTTGATCCGTGCTTTGACTCACTACGAGGCCTGCTGTCAGTGACTAATGGGTTTAGTTAGTGGCTTGATTAGTCACAAATGGACCTGCTACCTTGGGAGTCGTCGGAGTTGGCCGGTGATGACCAAACTAACGGCAGAAGCTCACCAGACTTGCGCTACAGACGGTCATTGGACGAGCAGAGGACACCAGCAGGTAGCCCATGATATCTACTATGCAACCTTCCTCTTGTAGACTCGTGTTGGGCCTCCAAGCGCAGAGTTTTGTAGGACAGTGGCATTTTCCCTCAAGTGGATGACCTAAGGTTTATCAATCAGTGGGAGGTGTAGGATGAAGATGGTCTCTCTCAAGCAACCCTGCAATCAAATAACAAAGAGTCACTTGTGTCCCTAACACACCCAATACAATGGTAAATTGTATAGGTGCACTAGTTCAGTGAAGAGATGGTGATACAAGTGTAATATGGATGGTAGACAGAAGGTTTTTGTAATCTGAAAATATAAAAACAACAAGGTAATAAGTAACAAAAGTGAGCAGAAACAGTATTGCAATGCTTGAAAACAAGGCCTAGGGTTCATACTTTCACTAGTGCACGTTCTCTTAACAATACTGACATAGTTGAATCATATGTAAATACCTCTCGTGTGACAAAGAGTTCACTCCAAAGTCACAAATAGCAAAGAACTAACAAAGAAAATATTGTAGGGTACGAAACCACCTCAAAGTTATCTTTTCCGATCAATATTATGAGCTATCCCTATAAGTGTCATGAACAGCCCTAGAGTTCATACTAAAATAACACCTTAAGACACACATCAACCAAAACCCTAATGTCACCAAGATACTCCAATGTAACCACAAGTACCCATGGGCTTGATTATACGATATGCATCACATAATTTCAGATTCAGCATGTTCAATCCAACACAAAGAACTTAAAAGATTGCCCCAAAGTTTATACCAGAGATTCAAGACAAAAACATGTGCCAACCCCTTTGCATAGATTCCCAAGATCACGGAACCCGCAAGTTGATCACCCGCAAGTTGGGTATTTATAGGAGTATTTGGTGTTGGTCCCACGTACAGAAGGTTCTTGAGGAGGCCACAAGCCAACTAGGCCCGACCAGGGGGTGGCCGCGCCCTGGTGGCTTGTGACTCCCTCGGGACTCTCCTCTGGTATCTTTTAGCTCCAGTATTTTTCATATTTTGTAAAAATATTCTCCGTAATTTTTCAGCCCATTCCGAGAACTTCTATTTCTGCACAAAAACGACACCATGGTAGTTCTGCTAAAAACAACGTCACTCCGGGTTAGTTCTAATAAAATCATACCAAAATCATATAAAATTATTGTGAACACGACATGAATACTTCATAAATTATATATACGTTGGAGACGTCAGCATCCCCAAGCTTAATTCCTGCTCGTCCTCGAGTAGGTAAATGATAAAAATAATAATTTATGAAGTGTGAATGCTAGCATAGTGCATAAATTTGATCAATGATAGTTCCAAACACTTTTTCTAGCATCATTATATATCATAAGTAGTAGCTCATCTCATAAAACTTCTCATGATGAAGTAGCAAGATATTCACATGTTAAAGTATAGACCATAAAGTTTATTGAAAACTAACAAACTATGTTTTCAGTCACCAAATAATTGCAATTCATCTTATTTCTGGAAGGGTCTATGTAAGAGCTTTGATTTAGCAAATTCCACATACTCAACTATCATATAGTATTCCATGATTGGTAACACTCAATGCATATTTTTAGAGCAAATGGCATCTGACAAACACAGAGAAAGATATGGGCTTAAAGTTTTGCCTCCCAACTTATTTATCATATAGATAATTGTCAACAATAATAATTCATGATCAAATATATTTGAATGGCCATATATGCTTGGATCTTTCCCCACCACATGATGCTTGCCAAGAGAAAACGACAAAATATAGGAAGTGGTGAAGATCACCATGACTCTTGTATAAAGGTAAGTACTAGAAAGTAAAATATAGACCCTTTGTAGAGGGAAGCATTGATTTGCAGAGGTGCCAGAGCTCGAGCTTTGAAAATAGAGATGAATAACAATTTTGAGACGTATGCTTTCATTGTCAACATAACAACCGAGAGATCTCGGTATCTTCCGTGCTAGATACATTATAGGCGGTTCCCAAACAAAATGGTAAAGTTTTTACTCCCCCTCCACCAATCAATCACACTCCACGGCGAGCCGAATCCACGGGTACTGTCCATACAAACAACAATCCTAGGGGAGTTTTGTTTCATTATAATTTCATTTGATTTTTGAGCATGGAACTGGGCATCCCGAATACCAGCCACTTTCTCGTGGATGATAGTGAATCAACACATATCGTGAGAATAACCCACCTAGAATGGAAGATACTCACAACCCCTAGTCACTATATGAGTGTTTCGGGCATACAAAACATAATATTATTTGAAGGTTTAGAGTTTGGCATATGCAAATTTACTTGGAACGGCAGGTAAATACCACATATAGGTAGGTATGGTGGACTCATATGGAACAACTTTGGGTTTAAGGGTGTTTGGATGCACAAGTAGTATTTCTACTTGGTGCGGAAGTTTTGGCTAGTATGTGGTGGAAGCAAGCACCACATGTTGGAGGATCCATAACAATATAACTTCTATACAAATATACCCAAGCATAACCCATTAAGTTGTCTTCCTTGTCCAACTTCAACTAATTTGCTCAAGTTTGAAAATAATTAATGCGTATTCACAATCATAGAAGATGTCCAAGATAGTATATTTATATGTGAAATCTCTCTTCCTTCAATATTCTTTCATGAATTGTTCAAGTGACCAATGGGGTGTTTGCTAATAAATTTTACCACCTATACTTCTTATATGTGAAGTCATTACTCCCCATGGGATACACATATAAAACATATATAATTTCAGATTTATGATATTCAATTCATTCAACCATTTACTCATAGGATATAAGTGAAGCTCAAGAGTAAATGACAAAACTACTCCAAAACATATAAGTGAAGATCAGTGAGTAGTCAAACAATTAAGTAGCTATGTGAGGACTTTCTCTCTCTATCTCAATAAAGATTTTCGGATCTGAGTATTTTATTTAAACAGCAAGCAAAACAAAAATATCACTCCAAGAATAGCACACATTATGTGAACGAATTAAAATTTAGGCTCAACATAGGCTAACCGATAATTGTTGATGAAGACAGGTGGGATGCGTAGCATCCCCAAGCTTAGATGCTTGAGACTTCTTGAAATATTTACTTGGGATGCCTTGGGCATCCCCAAGCTTGAGATTTTGTATCTCATTCAATCCTCTCATATCATGGTTTCACTCATTCTCAAAAACTTCTTCTTGTAACTACACAACCTTCTTCTTGTAGACTCGTGTTGGGCCTCCAAGCGCAAAGTTTTGTAGGACAGTGGCAATTTTCCCTCAAGTGGATGACCTAAGGTTTATCAATTCGTGGGAGGTGTAGAATGAAGATGGTCTCTCTCAAGCAACTCTGCAATCAAATAACAAAGAGTCTCTTGTGTCCCCAACACACCCAATACAATGATAAATTGTATAGGTGCACTAGTTCGGCGAAGAGATGGTGATACAAGTGTAATATGGATGGTAGACAAAGGTTTTTGTAATCTTAAAATATAAAAACAACAAGGTAACAAGTAACAAAAGTGAGCACAAACGGTATTGCAATGCTTGAAAGCAGGGCCTAGGGTTCATACTTTCACTAGTGCGCGTTCTCTAACAATACTGACATATTTGAATCATATGTAAATACCTCTCGTGCGACAAAGAGTTCACTCCAAAGTCACAAATAGCGGAGAACTAACGAATAAATTATTGTAGGGTATGAAACCACCTCAAAGTTATCTTTTCCGATCAATCTTGTGAGCTATCCCTATAAGTGTCATGAAAAGCCCCAGAGTTCGTACTAAAATAACACCTTAAGACACATATCAACGAAAACCCTAATGTCACCTAGATACTCCAATGTCACCACAAGTACCCATGGGTTGATTATATGATATGCATCACATAATTTCAGATTCATCATGTTCAATCCAACACAAAGAACTTCAAAGAGTGCCCCAAAGTTTCTACCGGAGAATCAACATGAAAACATGTGCCAACGCCTAGGCATAGATTCCCAAGGTCACTGAACCCGCAAGTTGATCACCAAAACATACATCAAGTGGATGAATAGCACACCCCATTGTCACCACAGATATCCCATCACAAGACATACATCAAGTGTTCTCAAATCATTAAAGACTCAATCCGATAAGAAAACTTCAAAGGGAAAACTCAAGGTCACAAGAAGATAGAGAGGGGAAAACTCCAATGATTCAATCTGTATCAATAAAGCTCGTGGTACGTCAAGATCATGCCATCTCAAGAACACGAGAGAGAGAGAGATAGAGAGATCAAACACATAGCTACTGGTACATACCCTTAGTCCCGAGGGTGAACTACTCCCTCCTCGTAATGGAGACCGCCAGGATGATGAAGATGGCCTCTGGTGATGGTTTCCCCCTCCGGCAGGGTGCCGGAATGGGCTCCCGATTGTTTTTTTGTGGCTCTGGAGGCTTGCGGCGGTGGAACTCCCGATCTAAGTTTCTTTTTGGAGGTTTGGGTATTCACAGGAGTATTTGGCATTGGTCCCACACCCATAAGGTTCTCGAGGAGGTCACAAGCCAGCTAGGTGCGGCCAGGGGGTGGCCGCACCCTGGCGGCTTGTGACTCCCTCGGGACTCTTCTCCGGTATATTTTCGCTCCAGTATTTTTATATTTTCCAAAACTATTCTCCGTAAATTTTTAGCCCATTCTGAGAACTTTTAATTCTGCACAAAAACGACACCAAGGTAGTTCTGCTGAAAACAACATCTGTCCGGGTTAGTTGTAAGAAAATCATACCAAAATCATATAGAATTATTGTAAACATGGCATGAATACTCCATAAATTATAGATGCATTGGAGACGTATCACCCCACACTCATCTGCATCCAAGGGAGCTCCAGGAGGTCTAGGGGTGGTCGGACTCAATGGCAGCGAGCACATTTGCGGCGGCCAGAACTATGGGATCGACAGTTTCGGCGCTAAAGTGGTACACAAGACGATATGATGAGCTCTAAAGCTTCCTAGGGGTTTGTTGAGCATGCTCGTGTGCTCAGACACGAGCTGTGGTTGCTGAGCGTACGACGGGATCATTACCGGTGGCGAGGAGCTCTCGGCTCCGGCAGCGTAGCTAGGTAGGGTGCGCTCGGAGTAACGGGGGTAGGGGGAAACAGAGAAGTGGCTCACCGCGGTTCTGATGAGCTGGGCTGGGCTGCTCTACTGGCCGACTAGGTAAGTCAGGTGAGGTTCTCTTTTTATTTATTTATTTTTTGTTTTCTATTAATTGCTCTCTGTTTTATAATGTTTGGGCAAAAAACCCTAACAACAAAACTCTGTAATCTATTCTGGGGCATGGGTATACTATTGCCAAGCCCCATAATGTGTTTCAACATTTTTGGAGAAGCTAAAATTATTTATAGACATTTAGTTATCATTTTCAGATGCATATGTGATTTATTTAAAATGACAAAAGAGTGGTTTGAAACTTCATCACTTCTGGTATGTTGTTTCCAACATATATCAGTAATGGTGAACATTTTGTAAGGCCATTTTGGGTTCATTGGAAATCTTAGCTATTTGGATTTGTTTCAATAATGGAGTGCTAGGGTTCAATTAATCCCCAATTCCAAATTCAATTAAATTTTAACATGATGTATGATGTTGACGCAACTAATTATAACCATTATTCTAGGGTTGTGAGAGAAACATATTTCATACTTTAAGTACTGGTAAATTGAGTCAAATTTCTAAATGCATAAAAGGTATTGTATTCTAACTTCTCCATGGCTTATACCCCCCAATATAATCCATATTTTAATCAAAATAAGCTACTATGCAAGCAAAAACAGAATCTGTCTAATACAGAACAATCTGTAGCAATCTATAGAGAACCTATACTTATGTAGCTGTAAAAATTCTGAAAAATTAGGACGAACTCGAAATTTGTATGTCAACACCGTGTAAAAATTTCAGATCATTATCATGCTCCAACAAAAAAATGAAAATAATGTACTAGAGTCAAAACTTTATGCTTTGTTTCAACATCGATTCTACTTGGCACAAACACTAATTTAAACACAAAAACATAATCATTACAGAGTAAATAATCATGTTATTAAAAATATATAGAAAGTTCTAAGCAAAAATTTAAAGATAACTATTGGATTGCCTCCCAACAAGCACTATTGTTTTATGCCCTAGCTAGGCATAATGCATAGTTTCAAGTCTTGTCATCTTTGCCCTCAAGCTCCTTAATAACACAGCCATGGATAGTAGGTGCAATATGTGTCTTGTAAATAGGAGCTTTTATCGAATTGATAAAGTTGGGATGGACACTGATCATTTATAGATCCTCATCTTTTTTGTAGAAGGCTTGGGAACATATCTGAACTTGCAATTTTTTGTTTTGAAAGGTAGCAGCATTAGCTTTGGAAGGTGTGAAGGCCAAGCATACCTTGTCAATGTCCTCTTCCATTTTATCAATTCTATTCAAACCTTGTTCTATCCTCTCGTCAATGGTGGTGTCTTTTTCCTTTAAGGTTTTCAAAGTCATTCCTACTTATGACCCAAGTTGAGTGATATGATTATGAAGTTTTTTATCCAACTCCTCAATGGTTTTGTTTGTGATCATATTCTTTTCAATAGCATCAAGCCTTTGAATAACATGTTCCAAGGTCAAATTTGTTTCATTAAGAATAATGGGTGGTGTCCCTACAAGATTTTCAATTGCGGTGTAGGCATCCAAGGTGTGACACATTAAGAAATCCCCACCGGTGATGGCGTCAAGTACGAACCTATACCAAGTGGTCACACCAACATAAAATTGTGAAGCAAAGTAGTGGTACATAAATTTTTGGTTGCTTTATTTTGAGAAAAGAAAATGCTATACCATGCATGTTGTAAACTTTCTCCTCCCCTTTGTTTGAAATTCACTACATTGTCATTGGGAGTAAAGCAAGTGGAAGAAGAACTAGCCATGACTTCAAACAGGGAAACTAGTAACAAGCAAAGGTAAATATTTCTATATTTTTGATTTTTATGTGACAAGCTAAATATAACACCAAATAAAAATAAGAACAAGTGAATGTAAATTTGTGTGAAGTTACTTTGTAGTTGATGATGATATTCCTCGGCAATGGCGTCGAAAATCCTTCCTAATACTTGTGATCGGCATTGGGTTTTCCGTGAACAGGAACGAGTAATTGCAGCACAAAGCGGATAAATATTTCCCTCAATTATGAAACCAAGGTTTATCGTACCAATAGGAATATCAAACCTCAACTGTCTTTAACAGCTGCACAAAAATGAACAAACAACTTGCACCCAATACGAGCAATAGGGTTGTCAATCCCCTTGATCTTGTTATTTGCAAGCAAATGAGTTGTATAGATAATTTTTGGTAAATATAATTTGCAAAATAAATAAAATGTAAATAAATGCAGCAGTAAATATAGCATTTGCAAATATATAAGTCAATAGTGTTGGAAATATGCCCTAGAGGCAATAATAGATTAGTTATTATCATATTTCCTTGTTCGTGATAATCGTTTATTATCCATGCTATAATTGTATTGATCGGAAACTCAGATACATGTGTGGATACATAGACAACACCATGTCCCTAGTATGCCTCTAGTAGACTAGCTCGTTGATCAAAGGATGGTTAAGGTTTCCTAGCCATGGACATGAGATGTCATTTGATAACGGGATCACATCATTAGGAGAATGATGTGATGGATAAGACCCAAACTACAAACATAGCATATGATCGTTTCAGTTTATTGCTACTGTTTTCTGCATGTCAAGTATATGTTCCTATGACCATGAGATCATGCAACTCACGGATATCGGAGGAGTGCCTTGTGTGTATCAAACGTCGCAACGTAACTGGGTGACTATAAAGGTGCTCTACAGGTATCTCCGATGGTGTTTGTTGAGTTGGCATGGATCGAGACTGGGATTTGTTACTCCGTGTAACGGAGAGGTATCTCGGGGCCCACTCGGTAATGCAACATCACAATAAGCCTTGCAAGCAATGTGACTAATTGTTAGTTGCGGGATCTTGTATTACGGAACGAGTAAAGAGACTTGCCGGTAACGAGGTTGAACTAGGTATGGAGATACCGACGATCGAATCTCGGGCAAGTAACATACCGAAGAACAAAGGGAACGATATACGGGATTGACTGAATCCTTGACATAGAGGTTCGACCGATAAAGATCTTCGTAGAATATGTAGGAACCAATGTGGACGTCCAGGTCCCGCCATTGGTTATTGACCGTAGAGGTGTCTCGGTCATGTCTACATAGTTCTCGAACCCGCAGGGTCTGCACACTTAAGGTTCGGTGACGTTTCGGTAGTGTGGAGTTATGTATGGTGGTGACCGAAGGTTGTTCGGAGTCCCGGATGAGATCCCGGACGTCACGAGGAGCTCCGGAATGGTCCGGAGGTAAAGATTCATATATAGGAAGTCCCAGTTTGGTTTCCGGAAAAGTTTCGGGCTCATCGGTAGTGTACCGGGAGTATCGGTATTGTACCGGGAGTGCCGGTAGTGTACCGGAGGACCTCCGGGAGGGGTATTTCGACCCCAAGAGGTCCATGGGCTGTGGGAGAATAATAACCAGCCCTTAGTGGGCTGGGAAAACAGCCACAAAGGCCCATGGCGCAGGAGAGAAAGTCCTAAAGCAAAAAGTGGAAAATCAGCCAATAGGAGGCAATCCTACTCCAACTAGGATTGGAGGTGAAGTAGGATTGCTCCCACCTCCTATTTCGGCCGACCCAAAGGCCTTGGCTGCCTCTCCTCTCCTCTCCTCCTATATATACTAGTGGATTGGGTGGTTTTTGGACAGAATTTCCGGCCACGTGCTACCCGTTACACCGGTGCACAGTTTCTCCTCTAGATCGGTTTTCCGCAGCGCTTAGGCGAAGCCCTGCCGGAATCACTCCACCACCATCACCGGAGCGCCGTCACGCTGCCGGTGAACTCTCTCTCCTCTCCACCTCCTCTTGCTGGATCAAGATGGTGGAGATCGTCATCAAGCTGCACGTGTGCTGAACGCGGAGGTGTCGTCCGTTCGGCGCTAGATCGGAAGGACCGTGATCGAGATCGCGAGACGGTTCGTGATGTGATCACGGAACGGATCGTGATGAGTTCGCGGGATAGATCGTGATCAAGATCGTGAGATGGATCGTGATGAGATCGCGGGACGGATCGTGATGAGTTCACGGGACGGATCGTGATTGGATCGCGGGACGGATCGTGATGAGATCGCGGGACGCTCGGCGATTTGGATCGCGAAGATGTTCGACTACACCAACCGCGTTTCTTAACGCTTCCCGCTTAGCGATCTACAAGGGTATGTAGATCCACTCTCCCTCTCGTAGATGCTCATCACCATGGATAGGTTTGCGTGTGCGTAGGAAATTTTTTGTTTCCCATGCGACGTTCCCCAACAGTGGCATCATGAGCTAGGTTGATGGTTCGATGAGATCTCGAGTAGAACACAAAAGGTTTGTGGGCGTTGATGCTTAGATTGCTTCCTCCCTTGGTCGTATTTTGGTTCAGCGGGATTGTGAGATGAAGCGGCCCGGACCAACATTACTCGTACGCTTACGAGAGACCGGTTCCCTCGACGCAACTTGTTGCCTAGATGGCTTGCGGGTGACAGTTTCTCTCACTTTAGTTGGATCGGATTCGACAAAGGCGGTCCTTGAGAAGGTTGAAAAGCAAACTAGTGTATCACCGTTGTGGTTTATGCGTAGGTGAGAATCGTTCTTGCTAGATACCCATAGCAGCCACGTAAAATATGCAACAACAATTAGAGGACGTCTAACTTGTTTTTGCAGGGTATGTTGTGATGTGATATGGCCAATTACATGATGAGATATATGTGATGTATGAGATGATCATGTGATGTGTAGATTATCACGACTTGCATGTCGATGAGTACGGCAACCGGCAGGAGCCATAGGGTTGTCTTTAATTATTGTATGACCTGCGTGTCAATCATTAAGCGCTATGTAATGCTTTACTTTATCGCTACGGTAGCAATAGTAGTAGAAGCATGCAGGGCGTGACAACCCCAATGGCAACACATTGATGGAGATCAAGATGATGGAGATCATGGTGTTGTGCCGGTGACGATGGAGATCATGTCGGTGTTTCGAAGATGGAGATCTTAAACACAAGTTCATGGCCATATCATGTCACTTATGAATTGCATGAGATGTTAATCCTTTTATGCACCTTGTTTTGCTTAGTACGGCGGTAGCATTATAAGGTGACCCCTCACTTGAATTTCAAGATGAACTGTGTTCTCCCCGAGTGTGCACCGTTGCGAAAGTTCGTCGTGTTGAGACACCACGTGATGATCGGGTGTGATAGACTCTACGTTCACATACAACGGGTGCAAGCCAGATTTGCACGCGCAGAACACTCGGGTTAAACTTGACGAGCCTAGCATGTACAGACATGGCCTCGGAACACGAGAGACCGAAAGGTCGAACATGAGTCATATAGTAGATATGATCAACATAATGATGTTCACCATTGCAGCCACCTCAACTCACGTGATGATCGGACTTGAGTTGGTGAATTTGGATCATGTATCACTCGAATGATCGGAGGGATGTCAATTTGAGTGGGAGTTCTTAAGTAATATGATTAATTGAACTCATTATCATGAACATAGTCAAAGTGTCTTTGCAAATTATGTTGTAGATTACTAGCTCGCGCTGTAGCTCCCTTGTATTTTTATATGTTCCTAGAGAAATAGAATTGAAAGATGTTGGTAGCAAAATTGCGGACTGGGTCCGTGATCTGAGGATTGTCCTCACTGCTGCACAGAAGGCTTATGTCCTTAATGCACCGCTCGGTGCGCCACCCCCTCTAGCGTCGTCTATAGATGTTGTGAACATCTAACAGGCACGTTTCGATGACTACTTGATAGTTTAGTGCGTCATGCATTACGGCTTAGAATTGAGGCTCCAAAACGTTTTGAACGTCACGGAACATATGAGATGTTCTAGGAGCAGAGATTGTGATCTCAGGCTCGTGCCTTTGTTGCGAGATATGAGATCTCCAACAAGATTCTTTGCTTGTAAGATGAAGGAGAATAGCTCAATCGTTGAGCATGTACTCAGATTGTCTGGGTACTACAATCGCTTGAATCAAGTGGGAGTTGATCTTCCAGATAAGATAGTGATTGATATAGTTCTCCAAGTCACTGTCACTAAAGCTACTAGAACTTAGTGATGAACTATAATACACCAGGGATAGAAGTATTGATCCCTGAGCTGTTCGCGATGTTTGACACCGCGAAGGTAGAAATCAAGAAGGAGCGTCAAGTGTTGATGGTTAATCAAACCACTAGTTTCGAAAAGGGCAAGAGCAAGGAGGGAAACTTCATGGATAGCAAGTCAATTGCTGCTCCAGTGAAGCAACCCAAAGTTGAACTCAAACCCGAGACTAAGTGCTTCTATTATGAGGTGAGAGGTCGCTGAAGCGGAACAACCCTAGATACTTGGTAGATAAGAAGGCTGGCAACATCGACAGAAGTATATTTGATATACGAGTTATTGATGTGTACCTTGCTAGTACTCCTAGTAGCACCTGGGTATTGGATACCGGTTCGGTTGCTAAATGTTAGTAACTCGAAATAAAAGCTACGGAATAAACGGAGAACTAGCTAAGGGTGAGGTGACGATGTGTGTTGGAAATGTTTCCAAGGTTGATGTGATCAACATCGCACGCTCTCTCTACCTTCAGGATTAGTAACGAACCTAAATAAATGTTATTTGGTGTTTTGCGTTGAGCATGAACATGATTAGATCATGTTTGTTGCAATACGATTATTCATTTAAGTCAGAGAATAATAGTTATTCTGGTTACATGAATAATACCTTCAATGGTCATGCACCAAGTGAGAATGGTTTGTTGAAATCTTGATCGTAGTAGTACACATGTTCATAACATTGATGTCAAAAGATACAAAGTTAATAATGATAGTACCACATACTTGTGGCACTGCCGCTAAATGTCATATTGGTATAAAGCGCATGTAGAAACTCCATGCTGATGGATATTTGGACTCATCGATTTCGAATCGGTTGAGACATGCGAACCATGCCTCTTGGGCAAGATGACTAAAGGACCCCGTTGGATGGAGCAGGCAAGTGATTCATTGGAAATGATACATGTTGATGTATGCAATCTAGTGAGTCTTGTAGCGTGCAGTGGATATCGTTATTTTCTTACCTTCACTGATGATTTGAGTAGATATAGTGTATATTTACTTAATGAAACACAAGTCTGAATCGTTTGAAAGGTTCAAGCAAATTCAGAGTGAAGTTTAAAGATCATCGTGACAAGAAGATAAAAATGACCGCGATATGATCGTGGAGGTGAATATCTGAGTTACGAGTTTGGCATACAACTTAAGACAACATGATATTTGTTTCACAACTAACGCCACCTGGAACACCATGCTGTGATGGTGTGTCCGAACATCATAGTCATGCTCTATTGATATAGTGCATACTGTGATGTCTCTTATCATTTTACTACTATAATTTTTGGGGTTATGCATTAGAGACAACTACATTCACTTTAAATAGGGCATCATCTAAATCCGTTGAGATGACACCGTGTGAATTATGGTTTGATAGAAACCTAAGCTGTCATTTCTTAATGTTTGGGGCTGCGATGCTTGTGTGGAAAATGTTTTCACATAATAAGCTAGAACCCAAAGCGGACAAATGTATCTTCATAGAATACCCTAAGAACAGATGGGTATGCCTTCTATCTCAGATCCGAGTGCAAAGTGTTTGTTGCTAGAACTGGGTCCTTTCTCGAGAAAAAGTTTCTCTCAAAAGAATTGAGTGGGAGGAAGATAGAACTTGATGAGGTTGTTAAACCTTTGTTCAACCAGAGAGTAGGCAGCGCAGAAAGATGTTTCTGTGAAGCCTACGTTAGTTGAAGAGGAAGTTAATGATGATGATCATGAAGCTTCAGGATCAAGTTACTATCGAACTCCGTAGGTCGACAAGGATGTGTACTGCTCCTGAGCGGTACGACAACTCTGTCTTGGAGGTCATGTTGTTGGACAACGATGAACCTACGAGCTATGGATAAGCGATGATGGGCCCGGATTCCGACAAATGGTTGGAGGCCATGAAATCCGAGATAGGATCCATGTATTAAAACCAAGTGTAGACTTTGGTAGACTTGCTCGTTGGACGGCAGGTCGTTGAGTACAAATGGATCTTTAAAATGAAGACAGACACTGATGGTGAATGTCACTATTTGTAAAGCTCGACTTGTTGCAAAGATGTTTGTGACAAGTTCAAGGAGTTGACTACGATGAGACTTTCTCACTCGTAGCGATGCTAAAAGTCTGTTGGAATTGTGTTAGCAGTTGCTGTGTTTTCAATTATGAAATCTGGCAGATGGATGTCAAAACATCGTTTCCTTAATGGTTTACTTGAGGAAAGGTTGTATGTGATACAACCAGAAGGTTTTGTCAGGCCTAAGGATGCTAAAAGGTGTGCAAGCTTCGGTGATCCTTCCATGGACTGAAGCAAGCATCTCGGAGTTGGAATATACGCTTTGATGAGGTGATCAAAGTTTTGATGTTTATACAAAGTTTATGAGAAACTTGTATTTGCAATAAAGTGAGTGGGAGCACTATAGAATTTCTGATCAGTATATGTGGATGACATATTGTTGTTCAGAAATAATGTAGAGTTTCTGGAAAGCATAAAACGGTTATTTGGAAAGTGATTTTCAAAGGAAGACCTGGATAAAGCTACCTAATTGTTGAGCATCAAAATCTATAAGATAGATCAAGATGCTTGATGAGACTTTCAATGAGTGCATACCTTCACAAGATTTTGAAAGAGTTCAAAATGGATCAGCCAGAGAAATAGTTCTCGTCTGATTTGTAAGGTGTGAAGTTGAGTGAGACTCAAAGCTCGACAACGGCAGAAGAAAGAGAAAGGACGAACGTCGTCCCCTATGCCTTAGCCATAGGCTCTATATTATGCCATGCTGTGTACCGCACCTATGTGTGCCTTGCCATGAGTTTGTCAAGGGGTACAAGAGTGGTCCAGGAGTGGATCACTGGACAGCGGTCGGAATTATCCTTAGTAACCAGAGGACTAAGGAATTGTTTCTTGATTATGGAGGTGATAAAGAGTTCGTCGTAAATAGTTACGTCGATGCAAGCTTTAACACCTATCCGGATGACTAGTAGTAGCAATCTGGATACGTATAGTGGAGCAGCCATTTGGAAATAGTACCAAGTGGAGTGTGGTAGCAGTGTTTACGGTTTGACATAGAGATTTGCAAAGTACACACGGATCTGAATATCGCAGACCCGTTGACTATAAGACCTCTCTCACATGCAAAGCATGATCGAGCCCCAAAACTCATTGGGTGTTAGATTCATAACAATGCGAATCACATGGTAATGTGAACTAGATTATTGACTCTAGTGCAAGTGGGAGACTGTTGGAAATATGCCCTAGAGGCAATAATAGATTAGTTATTATCATATTTCCTTGTTCGTGATAATCGTTTATTATCCATGCTATAATTGTATTGATCGGAAACTCAGATACATGTGTGGATACATAGACAACACCATGTCCCTAGTATGCCTCTAGTAGACTAGCTCGTTGATCAAAGGATGGTTAAGGTTTCCTAGCCATGGACATGAGATGTCATTTGATAACGGGATCACATCATTAGGAGAATGATGTGATGGATAAGACCCAAACTACAAACATAGCATATGATCGTTTCAGTTTATTGCTACTGTTTTCTGCATGTCAAGTATATGTTCCTATGACCATGAGATCATGCAACTCACGGATATCGGAGGAGTGCCTTGTGTGTATCAAACGTCGCAACGTAACTGGGTGACTATAAAGGTGCTCTACAGGTATCTCCGATGGTGTTTGTTGAGTTGGCATGGATCGAGACTGGGATTTGTTACTCCGTGTAACGGAGAGGTATCTCGGGGCCCACTCGGTAATGCAACATCACAATAAGCCTTGCAAGCAATGTGACTAATTGTTAGTTGCGGGATCTTGTATTACGGAACGAGTAAAGAGACTTGCCGGTAACGAGGTTGAACTAGGTATGGAGATACCGACGATCGAATCTCGGGCAAGTAACATACCGAAGAACAAAGGGAACGATATACGGGATTGACTGAATCCTTGACATAGAGGTTCGACCGATAAAGATCTTCGTAGAATATGTAGGAACCAATGTGGACGTCCAGGTCCCGCCATTGGTTATTGACCGTAGAGGTGTCTCGGTCATGTCTACATAGTTCTCGAACCCGCAGGGTCTGCACACTTAAGGTTCGGTGACGTTTCGGTAGTGTGGAGTTATGTATGGTGGTGACCGAAGGTTGTTCGGAGTCCCGGATGAGATCCCGGACGTCACGAGGAGCTCCGGAATGGTCCGGAGGTAAAGATTCATATATAGGAAGTCCCAGTTTGGTTTCCGGAAAAGTTTCGGGCTCATCGGTAGTGTACCGGGAGTATCGGTATTGTACCGGGAGTGCCGGTAGTGTACCGGAGGACCTCCGGGAGGGGTATTTCGACCCCAAGAGGTCCATGGGCTGTGGGAGAATAATAACCAGCCCTTAGTGGGCTGGGAAAACAGCCACAAAGGCCCATGGCGCAGGAGAGAAAGTCCTAAAGCAAAAAGTGGAAAATCAGCCAATAGGAGGCAATCCTACTCCAACTAGGATTGGAGGTGAAGTAGGATTGCTCCCACCTCCTATTTCGGCCGACCCAAAGGCCTTGGCTGCCTCTCCTCTCCTCTCCTCCTATATATACTAGTGGATTGGGTGGTTTTTGGACAGAATTTCCGGCCACGTGCTACCCGTTACACCGGTGCACAGTTTCTCCTCTAGATCGGTTTTCCGCAGCGCTTAGGCGAAGCCCTGCCGGAATCACTCCACCACCATCACCGGAGCGCCGTCACGCTGCCGGTGAACTCTCTCTCCTCTCCACCTCCTCTTGCTGGATCAAGATGGTGGAGATCGTCATCAAGCTGCACGTGTGCTGAACGCGGAGGTGTCGTCCGTTCGGCGCTAGATCGGAAGGACCGTGATCGAGATCGCGAGACGGTTCGTGATGTGATCACGGAACGGATCGTGATGAGTTCGCGGGATAGATCGTGATCAAGATCGTGAGATGGATCGTGATGAGATCGCGGGACGGATCGTGATGAGTTCACGGGACGGATCGTGATTGGATCGCGGGACGGATCGTGATGAGATCGCGGGACGCTCGGCGATTTGGATCGCGAAGATGTTCGACTACACCAACCGCGTTTCTTAACGCTTCCCGCTTAGCGATCTACAAGGGTATGTAGATCCACTCTCCCTCTCGTAGATGCTCATCACCATGGATAGGTTTGCGTGTGCGTAGGAAATTTTTTGTTTCCCATGCGACGTTCCCCAACAAATAGACCCGGGGTTCATGGTGTTCTCTAGTGGCATCTCTCATGTAGGCAACATACAATGGTTAAATAATTTATCGTTGGGCAATTGATGGAACAGCGGATAGTTATGCGATGTTCACGGAAATGATCATGTATATATAGGCATCACATCCATAAGCAAATAGTTTGACTCCTGCCTGCACCTATTACTATTACTCCACTCATCGACCGCTATCCAGCATGCATATAGAGTATTAAGTAAAACAAAGTGATGCTTGGAGGACGATGACATGATGTAGACAAAGTAAACTCAAACAATATAAATGAAACCCATCATTTTATTCTTGTTAGAAACAGCACAAACATGCATCTTGTCCCCTATTTTTTCATTGTGATATAGAAACTAGCCAGGTTGAACCTACCACAATGCACCACTCACACCAATGAAATATCAATCTACTTGGCCAATCCATATCAATAGATTGAAGAGCATTACGAAGCTATAATGACAATGCACATAAGAGATAATATAATTCAGAGGCATCTCAAATACTTTTCATGAATAATCTGAACATAAACCCATAATTCATCAGATCCCAACAAACACACTGCACAATAGGATTACATTGGATATATCAAAGCGAAGATGCGATGACTGATACGTCTCCAATGTATCTATAATTTTTGATGATGGCATGCTATTATATTATCTGTTTTGGATGTTTTATATGCATTAATATGCTATTTTATATTATTTTTGGGACTAACATATTAATCTAGAGCCTAGTGCCAGTTTCTCTTCTTTCCTTGTTTTTGTGTTTTGCAGATATGGAATATTAAACAGAGTACAAACGGAATAAAACCTTAGGAATAATATTTTTTGGAAGGAAAGAGATCCACGAGACTTGGAGTGCACGCCAGGGGATCTACCAGGAGATCACAAGCCTGGTAGGCACGACCACCCCCCTAGCCATGTCTAACAGGCTTGCCGTCTCCTGGCAGGTCTCCTAACCCTATTCTAAGTCCTATAAATACCCAAATATTCCCCCAACACTAGAGGGAGCCACACAAATACTTTTCCGCCGCCATAAGCCTCTAGTGAAATCTATGGCCCCCGAGTCTACTTTCCATAATATATTTCCAGATCTATAAATCAAAAATACCAAAAATACTTTGTTATAATTTACTTATCTTTTACTTTCTGTTTTCGTTTACATCTATCTCTATCGGATCTAATCCTTGCACATAACCGTGAAGGGATTGACAACCCCTTTATTGCGTTGGGTGCAAGAGTTGATAGTTTGTGTAGGTGCATCCATTGGTGACTTGCTTATTCCTCCTACTGGATTGATACCTTGGTTCTCATTAACTGAGGGAATAATTATCTACTTCACTGCATCACCCTTTCCTCTTCAAGGGAAAACCAACGCAAGCTCAAGAGGTAGCAAGAGGGATTTCTGGCGCCGTTGTCAGGGAGGATACATAGCAAGTCAAGCATCGAGCCTACCAAGTACCCATCACAAACTCATCTATTGCATTTACATTATTTGCGATTTGCCTCTCGTTTTCCTCTCCCCCACTTCTAAACAATTTTCAGAAAATACCAAAATGATTTTCCTTTTTATTCGCCCTTTTTTCGTTTGCCTTTCGTTTGCTTTTGTGCTAGATTGCTTGCTTTGTCACGATGTCTGAAGCGGGGGAGGTTATCACTGCAAATCTAGAGGATATTGCTAGTACTAATCTTGAGAAAAAATTTGAATCTTGCTCTCTAGATCATGAAACTGAATCTCCTCCTAATTATAAAGCTAACACTCTTCAACTAGGAGATGGGAATATTATTGGGAAGAGTGTTATTCAAGAGTTCTTTGATTGTATGGGGGAAATGCCTATGCGTAAGAGATCTATTCTTCTTAGCACAAATATTTATGTGGATGCTATTGTCATGCTCATTGAAAAATTGGAGAGAAAATGTGTGCACATTCATCCCGCTTTGTAGAAAGTGTTTTATGAACTTCCAAATATTAATCATCCTAAGGCTAAGAAGATTGCCACTATCATCCTTATGCAAGAATTTGATTTCATCATACAAGAAGCTAGGGAGATTTTTCTTTCTATGATAAAGATGTTGAACACCCTCCAATTGAAGAAATTCTCCATGATAAAGAAACTTTGTGTAGTCTAGAAGCTAGAGACTATAAATCTTATAGTGAAAATCTTAGGAGGAGAGTTCCCCACGCGAAAGTCTCTCAAGCCTTGTATCTCGATACTTATGAGGAATTTGATTGGATTACTAGGGGAATTTTCCTAGGGTATAAATATGATTGGCTTGAAAATATGGCTAGGAAACCCGTTATAAATAAGATACATGTTTTATACGATGATATCTATGGTGATGATCTAGATTACGGGTTTATGAATGTTAAAATTATTAGCCGAACCTCTTTTCATGATTTAAGTTCATCTACTAGGAAAGAAATAAAGGAAAGGATAGATATAGTTAGAAAAGCTTTTGATGGTTTGATCAAGTTTGGATTGCATACCCAAGATGACAATACCTAGATCTATTGCGTTTTCCCTAGTTAGGGGCGTTAAACAATAGCGCTTGTTGGGAGGCAACCCAATTTTAGTTTTGTGTTCTGTTTTTTGCTTCTGTTTTTGAGTGTTTCCCAAGTTATTACTTCCGTAGTAATTTTTTTTGGTGTTTTAATTAGTGTTTGATCCAAGTAAAACCTTTGGGGTGATCTATGGTAGTTGTTGATTTGATCTTGCTAAAAAACAGAAACTTTTGCGCCCAGTCCAGGAATTTTTCTAACTTTTTCAGAGCGACTAATGAGTCTGTAATTTTTACACAAGATTTATATATAAATTTCCCAGGTTTTACTATTTTTTCAGAATTTTTTGAGTTACATAAGTATACGAAGTTTTCAGATTGCTACAGACTGTTCTGTTTTTGACAGATTCTGTTTTCTTTGAGTTGTTTGCCTATTTTGATGAATCTGTGGCTTGTATCATGGGGTATGATTCATGGAGAAGTTAGAATACAGTAGGTATAACACCAATATAAATAAATAATAAGTTCACAACAGTACCTAAAGTGGTGATTCATTTTCTTATACTAACGGATCTCACGAGTTTTCTATTAAGTTTTGTGTTGTGAAGTTTTCAAGTTTTGGGTAAAGGTTTGATGGACTATGGAATAAGGAGTGGCAAGAGCCGAAGCTTGGGGATGCCCAAGGAACCCCAATTCATATTCAAGGATGCCAACGAGCCTAAGCTTGGGGATGACCCGGAAGGGATCCCCTCTTTCGTCTTCAATCCATCGGTAAATTTACTTGAGTCTATATTTTTATTCACCACATGATATGTGTTTTGCTTGGAGCGTCTTGTATGATATGAGTCTTTGCTTCTTAGTTTTCCAAAATCATCCTTGATGCACACATCTTTTGAAAGATACACGCTGAATCGTGAATTTATTAGAATACTCTATGTGCTTCACTTATATCCTTTGAGATAGGCAATTTTGCTCTATATGCTTCACTTATATTTTTTAGAGCATGGTGGTGTTTGTGTTTTATAGAAATAATTGAACTCTCATACCTCACTTATATTACTTTGAGAGTCTCTCAACATCATGTTAATTGGTCTTGGTTATGAATTTAGTCCTAATATGATAGGCATCCAAGAGGGATATAATAAAAACTTCCATCTTAAGTGCATTGAATATTATGAGAAGTTTGATTCCTTGCATAAAGTTTTGAGATATAAAGATGGTAATGTTAAGAGTCGTGTTAGGAAGTAATTGTGATTTGGTAAAAATACTTGTGTAAAGGTTTGTGATGCACGTAGCATGCACGTATGGTGAACCGTTATGTAAGGAAGTCGGAGCATGATTTGTTTATGGATTGTCGACCTTTGTGTGAGGGTCGAGAGCGCGCGATGGTTAACTCCTACCAACCCCTCCCCAAGGAGCATGCATTTAATACTTTGCTTCAATGACTAATAGAATTTTTCAATAAGTATGTGAGTTCTTTATGACTAATGTTGAGTCCATGGATTATACACACTCTCACCCTTCCACCTTTGCTAGCCTCTCTAGTACCGCGCAACTCTAGCTGGTACAACAAATATACCTTCCTCAAAACAACCACCATATACTTTCGTCAAAACAGACTCCATCACTGCTGGAATCAGGATCTTTGCCATCAGCTAGCTCTTGGTTGTCAGCTAGCTGACGAGCTGATGACAAACAAGGTCTTTGCCATCAGCTTACAGAAAACTGCCGGTAAAGAAAGAGCTGACGACAAAGATCATGTTTGCTGTCAGCCAGCTCTTTGCCGTCTGCTAGCGGATGACATAGAAGCCTTGCCGTCAGCTAGCGGACGACAAAGAGGGAGGGTGGCCCACTAACAAGAACAACCTAACGGCCACTTTCTTTGCGGTATGCTAGCAGACGGCAAAGCTTCTTTGCCGTATGCTAGCAGACGGCAAAGAAAGTGGCGACCCTAATGGCCGTTCCCTACCACTAGCTAGGCTCTTTGACGTCTGCTAGCAGATGACAAAGAGCTTTGACCTAACAAAAACCGGTGAGCACCCGCACCCCACCCCCTCTCTATCCCCTCTCTCTCTGCCCTCACCTCACCTGCGCCGTCCTCGTGCCCGAGCCGCCCCCGCCGCCGACCCCCACCGCCCCCGTCGCCCCCGACCCTCACCCTCCTGTTGGAAATATTCCCTAGAGGCAAAATAAATTAGTTATTATCATATTTCCTTGTTCATGATAATCATTTATTATCCATGCTATAATTGTATTGACCGGAGACTTAGATGCATGTGTGGATACATAGACAAAACCATGTCCCTAGTATGCCACTAATAGACTAGCTTGTTGATCAAAGATGGTTAAGGTTTCCTAGCCATGGACATGAGATGTCATTTGATGACGGTATCACATCATTGGGAGAATGGTGTGATGGACAAGACCCAAACTACAAAAACAGCATATGATCGTGTCAGTTTAATGCTACTATTTTCTACATGTCAAGTATCTGTTCCTATGAGCATGAGATCATGCAACTCACTAACACCAGAGGAGTGCCTTGTGTGTATCAAACGTCGCAACATAACTAGGTGACTATAAAGGTACACTACAGGTATCTTCAAAGGTGGCTGTTGGGTTGGCATAGATCAAGACTGGGATTTGTTGCTCCGTGTGACGGAGAGGTATCTCAGGGCCCACTCGGTAATACAACATCACAATAAGCCTTGCACGCAATGTGACTAAGTGTTAGTCACGGGATCTTGTATTACAGAACGAGTAAAGAGACTTGCCGGTAATGAGGTTGAACTAGGTATGGAGATACCGATGATCGAATCTTGGGCAAGTAACATACCGAAGAACAAAGGGAACATCATACGGGATTAACTGAATCCTTGACATAGAGGTTCGATCGATAAAGATCTTCGTAGAATATGTAGGAACCAATATGGGCATCCAGGTCCTGGTTATTGACCATATAAGTGTGTCGGTCATATCTACATAGTTCTCGAACCCACAGGGTCTGCACACTTAAGGTTCGGTGACGTTTCGGTAGTATAGAGTTATGTATGGTGGTAACAGAAGGTTGTTCGGAGTCCCGCATCAGATCCCGGACGTCACGAGGAGCTCCGGAATGGTCCGGAGGTAAAGATTTATATATAGTAAGTCCTATTTTGGTCGCCAAAAAAGTTTCGTGCTCATCGGTAATGTACCGGGAGTGCCGGTAGTGTACCGGGAGACCATCGGGAGGGGTATTTCGACCCAAGAGGCTTCATGGGCTGTGGGATAATAAATACCAGCCTTTTGTGGGCTGGTGGAAGTCCCACACAAGGCCCATGCGGCTGGGAAGAAAATCCCAAAGAGAAAAAGGTGGAAAAGGGCAAAATAAGGTGGAGTCCTAGTCCTACTAGGATTGGAGGAGGATTCCTCCTCTCCTCCTTGATTCGGCTGACCCAAGAGCTGGCTCCCTGGGAGCCAAGCCTCCTCCTCTCTTCTTGCTATATATACTAGAGGTTTTAGGGTTGTTGGCACAAGATTTTTAGCCACGTGCTACCCGATCCTCTAGTGCATAGTTTCTACTCTAGATCGGTTTTTTGCAGTGCTTAGGCGAAGCCCTGCTGGAATAGGTCCACCACCATCGCCGGAGCGCCGTCATGCTGCCGGTGAACTCTTCTACCTCTTCGCTCCCTCTTGCTGGATCAAGAAGGCAGAGATCGTCATCGAGCTGTACGTGTGCTGAACGCGGAGGTGCCGTCCGTTCGGCGCTGGATCGGAAGGATCGTGATCAAGATTGCAAGACGGATCATGATGAGATCGCGGGACGGATTGTGATGAGTTCGCGAGACGGATCATGATTGGACAAGGGACGGATCGTGATGAGTTCGCGGGACGGATCGTGATTGGATCGCGGGACGGATCGTGATGAGATCGTGGGACGCTCGACGATTTGGATCGCGAAGACGTTCGACTACACCAACCGCGTTTCTTAACACTTCCCGCTTAGCGATCTACAAGGGTACGTAGATCCACTCTCCCTCTCGTAGATGCTCATTACCATGGATAGATCTGCGTGTGCTTAGGAATTTTTTTTGTTTCCCATGCAACGTTCCGCAACAGTGGTATCATGAGGTAGGTCTATGTGTAGATGAGATCTCGAGTAGAACACAAAGAGTTTGTGGGCGTTGATGCTTAGATTGCTTCCTCCCTTGGTCGGATTTTGGTTCAGCGGTATTGTGAGATGAAGCGGCCCGGATCAACATTACTCGTACGCTTACGAGAGACCAGCTCCCTCGACCGCAACTTGTTGCATAGATGGCTTACGGGTGCCAGTTTCTCTCACTTTAGTTGGATCGGATTTGACAAAGGCGGTCCTTGAGAAGGTTGAAAAGCAACTAGTGTATCACCGTTGTGGTTTTTGCGTAGATGAGAATTGTTCTTGCTAGATACCCTTAGCAGCCACGTAAAACATGCAACAAAAATTAGAGGACGTCTAACTTGTTTTTGCAGGGTATGTTGTGATGTGATATGGAAAATTACATGATGTGATATATGTGATGTATGAGATGATCATGTGATGTATAGATTATCACGACTTGCATGTCGATGAGTACGGCAACCGGTAGGAGCCATAGGGTTGTCTGTAATTATTGTATGACCTGCGTGTCAATCATTAAGCGCTATGTAATGCTTTACTTTATCGCTAAACGGTAGCAATAGTAGTAGAAGCATGATGGGCGCGACAACCCCGATGGTGACACGTTGATGGAGATCAAGATGATGGAGATCAAGATGATGGAGATCATGGTGTCATGCCGGTGACGATGGAGATCATGCCGGTGCTTTCTAGATGGAGATCAAAAGCACAAGGTCATGGCCATATCATGTCACTTATGAATTGCATGTGATGTTAATCCATTTATGCACCTTGTTTTGCTTAGGACGACAGTAGCATTATAAGGTGATCCCTCACTTAAATTTCAAGATGAATTGTGTTCTCCCCGAGTGTGCACCATTGTGAAAGTTTGTCGTGTTGAGACACCACGTGATGATTGGGTGTGATAGACTCTACGTTCACATACAACAGGTGCAAGCCAGTGTTGCACATGTGGAACACTCGGGTTAAACTTGACAAGCCTAGCATGTACAGACATGGCCTCGGAACACAAGAGTCCGAAAGGTCAAACATGAGTCATATAGCAGATATGATCAACATGATGATGTTCACCATTGAAACCACCTCAACTCACATGATGATCGGACTTGAGTTGGTGAATTAGGATCATGTATCACTCGAATGACCGGAGGGATGTCAATTTGAGTGAGAGTTCTTAAGTAATATGATTAATTGAACTCATTACCATGAACATAGTTAGTAGTGTCTTTGCAAACTGTGTTGTAGATTACTAGCTCACGCTATAGCTCCCTTGAATTTTTTATATATTCCTAGAGAAATAGAGTTGAAAGATGATGGTAGCAATACTGCGCTGGCTCCGTGATCTAAGGATTGTCCTCATTGCTGCACAGAAGGCTTATGTCCTTAATGCACCACTCGGTGCGCCAACCCCTCTAGCGTCGTCTGTAGATGTTGTGAACATCTGACAGACACGTTCTGATGACTACGTGATAGTTTAGTGCATCATGCATTACGGCTTAGAAATTGAGGCTCCGAAACGTTTGGAACGTCACAGAACATATGAGATGTTCTAAGAGCTAAAATTAGGATCTCAGGCTCGTGCCCGTGTTGAGAGATATGAGATCTCCAACAAGATTCTTTGCCTGCAAGATGAAAGAGAATAGCTCAATCGTTGAGCATGTGCTTAGATTGTCTGGGTGCTACAATAGCTTGAATCGAGTGGGAGTTGATCTTCCAGATAAGATAGTGATTGATATAGTTCTCCAAGTCACTGTCACTAAAGCTACTAGAACTTGGCGATGAACTATAAAATGCCAGAGATAGAAATAATGATCCCTGAGCTATTCGCGATGTTTGACACCGTGAAGGTAGAAATCAAGAAGGAGTGTAAAGTGTTGATGGTTAGTCAAAACCGCTAGTTTCGAGAAGGGCAAGAGCAAGGAGGGAAACTTGATGGATAGCAAGTCAGTTGCTGCTCCAGTGAAGCAACCCAAAGTTGAACCCAAACCCGAGAGTAAGTGCTTCGATTATGAGGAGAGCGGTCGCTGAAGCGGAACAACCCTAGATACTTGGTAGATAAGAAGGCTGGCAACGTCCATAGAAGTATATTGATATACGTGTTAATGATGTGTACCTTGCGAGTACTCCTAGTAGCACCTGGGCATTGGATACCGGTTCGGTTGCTAAATGTTAGTAACTCAAAATAAAAGGTACGGAATAAACGGAGAACTAGCTAAGGGTGAGGTGATGATGTGTGTTGGAAATATTTCCAAGATTGATGTGATCAACATTGCACGCTCTCTCTACCTTCGGGATTAGTGACGAACCTAAATAAATGTTATTTGGTGTTTTGTGTTGAGCATGAACGTGATTAGATCGTGTTTATTGCAACATGGTTATTCATTTAAGTCAGAGAATAATGGTTATTCTGTTTACATGAATGTCATGCACCCAGTTAGAATGGTTTGTTGAATCTTGATCGTTGTAATACACATGTTCATAATATTGATGCAAAAAGATACAAAGTTAATAATGATAGTACCACATACTTGTGGCACTGCCGCTAAAAGTCATATTGGTATAAAGTGCATGAAGAAACTCCATGTTGATGGATCTTTGGACTCATTCGATTTCGAATCGGTTGAGACATGCGAACCATGCCTCTTGGGCAAGATGACTAAGGACCCCGTTTTCCGGATTGATGGAGCGGGCAAGTGATTTATTGGAAATGATACATGTTGATGTATGCAATCCAATGAGTCTTGTAGCGTACGGTGGATATCGTTATTTTCTTACCTTCACTGATTATTTGAGTATATATAGTGTATATTTACTTAATGAAACACAAGTCTGAATCGTTTGAAAGGTTCAAGCAAATTTAGAGTGAAGTTTAAGATCGTCGTGACAAGAAGATAAAAATGTCTACGATATGATCGTGGAGGTGAATATCAGAGTTACGAGTTTTGCATACAACTTTAGAAAGTTGTTTCACAACTCACGCCACCTGGAACACCATAGTGTGCTGGTGTGTCCGAATGTCATAGTCGTACTCTATTGGATATGGTGCGTGCTATGATGTCTCTTATCCTTTTCGTACTATAATTTTGGCGTTATGCATTTGAGACAACTACATTCACCTAATCCGTTGAGATGACATCGTGTGAATTATGTTTTGATAGAAACCTAAGCTTTTATTTCCTAAATGTTTGGGGCTGCGACGCTTGTGTGAAAAAATGTTTTCACCTAATGAGCTCGAACCCAAAGCGGACAAATGCATCTTCATAGATTACCCAAGAACAGTTGGGTGAACCTTCTATCTCAGATCCAAGCATAAAGTGTTTTTTTGCTAAAACTAGATCCTTTCTCGAGAAAAAGTTTCTCTCGAAAGAATTGAGTGGGAGGAAGATAGAACTTGATGAGGTTGTTGAACCTTTGTTTCAACCAGAGAGTAGCGCAGCGTAGGAAGATGTTTCTGTGAAGCCTACGTTAGTTGAAGAGGAAGTTAATGATGATGATCATGAAGCTTCAGATCAAGTTACTATCAAACCTCATAGGTCGACAAGGACGTGTACAGCTCCTAAGTAGTACGACAACCTTGTCTTAGAGGTCATGTTGTTGGACAATGATGAACCTACGAGATATGGAGAAGCGATGATGGGCCCGGATTCCGACAAATGGTTAGAGGCCATGAAATCCGAGAAAGGATCCATATATGAAAACCAAGTATAGAATTTGGTAGACTTGCTCGTTGGACGGCAGGTCGTTGAGTACAAATTGATCTTTAAAATGAAGACAGACGCTGATGGTGAATGTCACCATTTATAAAGCTCGACTTGTCGCAAAGAAGGTTCCGCCAAGTTCAAGGAGTTGACTGCGATGAGACTTTCTCACTCGTAGTGATGCTAAAATCTGTTGGAATTATGTTAGCAGTTGCTGCATTTTTCAATTATGAAATCTGGCAGATGGATTCCAAAACATCGTTTCCTTCCTTAAGGAAAGGTTGTATGAGATACAACCATAAGATTTTGTCAGTCCTAAGGATGCTAAAAGGTGTGCAAGCTTCAATTATCCTTCTATGAACTGAAGCAAGCATCTCGGAGTTGGAATATACACTTTGATGAGGTGATCGAAGTTTTTGAGTCTATATAAAGTTTATAAAGTTTATGAGAAACTTGTATTTACAATAAAGTGAGTGGGAGCACTATAGAGTTTCTGGTACGCATATGTGGTTGACATATTGTTGATCAGAAATGGTGTAGAATTTTTGGAAAGCATAAACGGTTGTTTGAAAATAGTTTTTCAAAGGAATTCCTGGATAAAGGTACCTAATTGTTGAGCATCAAGATCTATAGAGATAGATCAAAATGCTTGATGAGACTTTCAATGAGTACATACCTTGATAAGATTTTGAAAGAGTTCAAAATGGATCAGTCAGAGAAAGAGTTCTCGCCAGATTTATAAGGTGTGAAGCTGAGTGAGACTCAAAGCTCAACAACGGCAGAAGAAAGAGAAAGGACGAACGTCGTCCCCTATGCCTTAGCCATAGGCTCTATATAGTATGCCATGCTATGTACCGCACCTGTGTGTGCCTTGCCATGAGTCCGTCAAGGGGTACAAGAGTGATCTAGGAGTGGATCACTGGACAACTATCAGGATTATCCTTAGTAACTAAAAGACTAAGGTGATGTTTCTTGATTATGGAGGTGATAAAGAGTTCATTAAAGAGTTACGTCGATGCAAGCTTTAACACCAATCCGGATGACTCGTAGTAGCAATATGGATACGTATAGTGGAGCAGCCATTTGGAATAGTACCAAGTGGAGTGTGATAGCAGTGTTTACGGTTTGACATAGAGATTTGCAAAGTACACATGCATCTGAATGTCGCAGACCCGCTGACTATAAGACCTCTCTCACATGCAAAGCATGATCGAGCCCCAGAACTCATTGGGTGTTAGAAGCATAACAATGTGAATCACATGGTGATGTGAACTAGATTATTGACTTTAGTGCAAGTGGGAGACTGTTGGAAATATTCCCTAGAGGCAATAATAAATTAGTTATTATCATATTTCCTTGTTCATGATAATATTTTATTATCCATGCTATAATTGCATTGATCGGAGACTTAGATGCATGTGTGGATACATAGACAAAACCATGTCCCTAGTATGCGACTAATAGACTAGCTCATTGATCAAAGATGGTTAAGATTTCCTAGCCATGGACATGAGATGTCATTTCATGACGTGATCACATCATTGGGAGAATGGTGTGATGGACAAGACCGAAACTACGAATGTAGCATATGATCGTGTTAGTTTAATGTACTGTTTTCTGCATGTCAAGTATCTGTTCCTATGACCATGAGATCATGCAACTCACTGACACCAGAGGAGTGCCTTGTGTGTATCAAACGTCACAACGTAACTGGGTGACTATAAAGGTGCTCTAAAGGTATCTTTGATGGTGTCTGTTGGGTTGGCATGGACCAAGACTGGGATTTGTTGCTTCGTGTGACGGAGAGGTATCTTCGGGCCCACTCGGTAATACAACATCACAATAAGCCTTGCAAGCAATGTGACTAAGTGTTAGTCATGGGATCTTGTATTATGGAACGAGTAAAGAGACTTGCCGGTAACGAGGTTGAACTAGGTATGGAGATACCGACGATCGAATCTCGGGTAAGTAACATACCGAAGAACAAAGGGAACATCATACGGGATTAACTGAATCCTTGACATAGAGGTTCGACCGATAAAGATCTTCGTAGAATATGTAGGAACCAATATGGGCATCCAGGTTTCGCTATTGGTTATTGACCGCAGAGGTGTCTCGGTCAAGTCTACATAGTTCTCGAACCCGCAGGGTCTGCACACTTAAGGTTCGGTGACATTTCGGTAGTATAGAGTTATGTATGATGTTGACAGAAGGTTGTTCGGGGTCCTTGATGAGATCCCAGACATCACGAGGAGCTCCGGAATGGTCCGTAGGTAAAGATTTATATATAGTAAGTCCTATTTTGGTCACCGGAAAAGTTTCGGGCTCGTCGGTAATGTACCGGGAGTGCCGATAGTGTACCGAGAGACCATCGGGAGGGGTATTTCAACCCAAGAGGCTTCATGGGCTGTGGGAGAATAAATACCAGCCTTTTGTGGGCTGGTGGAAGTCCCACACAAGGCCCATGTGGCTGGGAAGAAAATCCCAAAGAGAAAAAGGTGTAAAAAGGCAAAAAAGGCAAAATAAGGAGGAGTCCTAGTCCTACTAGGATTGGAGGAGGATTCCTCCTCTCCTCCTTGATTCGGCTGACCCAAGGGCTTGCTCCTTGGGAGCCAAGCCTCCTCCTCTCTTCCTCCTATATATACTAGAGGTTTTAGGGTTTTTGGCACAAGATTTTCAGCCATGTGCTACCCGTTCCTCTAGTGCATAGTTTCTCCTCTAGATCGGTTTTCTGCGGTGCTTAGGCAAATCCCTGCCGGAATAGGTCCACCACCATCGCCGGAGCGCCGTCACGCTGCCGGCGAACTCTTCTACCTCTCTGCTCCCTCTTGATGGATCAAGAAGGCGGAGATTGTCATCGAGTTGTACGTGTGCTGAACGTGGAGGTGTCGTCCGTTCGGCGCTAGATCGGAAGGACCATGATCAAGATTGCGAGACGGATCGTGATGAGATCGCGGGACAGATCGTGATGAGTTCGCGGGGCAGATCGTGATTGGATCGCGGGACGGATCATGATGATTTCACGGGACAGATCTTGATTGGATCGCGGGATGGATTGTGATGAGATCGCGGGACGCTCGGCGATTTGGATCGCGAAGACGTTCGACTACACCAACCGCGTTTCTTAACGCTTCCTGCTTAGCGATCTACAAGGGTACGTAGATCCACTCTCCCTCTCGTAGATGCTCATCACCATGGATAGATCTGCGTGTGCGTAGGAAATTTTTTGTTTCCCATGCAACGTTCCCCAACACGCCCCCGACCCCCAAGGCCGCTCGCCGCCCCGGCACCCCGCCCAGGCCTTGCGGGCACCCTGCCGCCCTGGCGCCGCTCCGCCCCCATCGCCCGGCCCCTCTCCGTCCAGCCGCCCCTGCCGCCTGGCGGCGCTCTGTCCAACCGCCCCCTGGTGAGGTTCTTCCTCTTTTTTTCTTTCTTTTTTTCTTGCTCTTTTTTGATTTAGGTTGTACTATTAGTAATTTAGGTTAGTTGATTTAGGTTGTACTGTTAGTAATTTATGTTAGTTGCTTTTTTTAGGTTAGTAGATTTTTGGTTAGTAGATTGTAGGTTAGTTTTTTATATTTAGTCATATTTTAGGTTAGTAGATTTTAGGTTAGTCATATTTTAGGTGTCGAGGGGTCAAGGGTCAAGGGAAAAAGGGATCCAAGGGTCAAGGGGTCAAGGGTCGCCGAGGGCTCGAGGATTTGCCATCCCGACCCTGACACCCCGACCCCCTGACCTCGACACCCCGACCCCGACACGTCACCCCGACCCCGACACGACACCCCGACCCCGACACGACACCCCGAGACCATGACCCCGACACAGCACCCCGACCCCGACAAGACACCCCCGACCCCGACATAGCACCCCGACCCCGACACGACACCCCCGACACCCGACCCCCGACACAACACCCCGACACTCCGACACGGCACCCCCAACCCCGACACAGCACCCCTACCCCAACATGACACCCCCGACACCCCGACCCCAACACGACACCCCTAACACCTCGATCCCGAAAAAGGTGCTCTTCGGCCTTCCAGAG
The DNA here is from genome assembly GCA_022496015.1 of Hordeum marinum. Classification (NCBI taxonomy): domain Eukaryota; kingdom Viridiplantae; phylum Streptophyta; class Magnoliopsida; order Poales; family Poaceae; genus Hordeum; species Hordeum marinum. The sequence goes on along the minus strand of CM039672.1, from coordinate 407,985,247 downwards.
GCCGACAGGTCATATATTTGTGAATTATGAGTTAGGTCATATATTTTTTGATTTTGTTGTACAAAACATCATATTTATGTTGATTAGGTGGATTTAAATGTGTAGTTGTTTCGTCGCTGCGAGGGTCTGCTGTTCGACAACCTCCCCATGCATTTGACGAGCTCCACCCCTGCGTTCGTGGGTGAGCACAAATGACATCTCCTCCTCCCCCCTTCATTTCTCCTGTTCCGGTCTACGTGCCGATGAAACTTGCTAGCTATAGGTGTCTTCAATCATCAGTATGCGTGACCACTATGCGTCTCCCATTCGAAAGGGTTACATCTATAAATATGCATTCATTAGCATATTTATAACCATGATTCTTTCGAATTGTCCAACGTTATCCATGGACAGCCTGAGTATGTGTAGATTGGGTTTGTTTTCCCATATATGCTCTGCTCCGGATCCGATGCAGAATTTCGTCCGTGCCTCCCTGTTGTTCTTCGGGTACACATCCTCTCTGCTTATTGCAGAGACGTGTATCAGGAGAACAACGGGGAGGTGCTGCCAAAATTGTGCATCGGATCCAGAGCAAAGCATGGGAAAACGAATCCAATCTACACATACTTGGGTGGGATTAGGACCTATCTTTACCTACTAGCATCTAGGTTGCATCGACGTAATAAAACTGATAAACTCTATTAACTGATGAATATGGTTTGCTGAATTATGTATTTTTTTTTCTGTGTCCGATAGCTAGGCAAGATGAGTGATCGTGGGTGGATGTACACCGGTCACACTAGTGAGAAAGACATGACCCGTGAATGGATCACAAAAACGAAGGAGTTTGTGAGAGTCGCATTTGCAAATAGACAGAAAATAACCTGGTGCCCTTGTGTCAATTGCGACAACTTTAAGAAGAAGTCGGAGTTTGAAATGATCAAACACCTACAGAAGTGGGGTTTATGCCTAATTATACGGTCTATACATTTCATGGCGAGTCTTCCCAACATGGCAGAGCTGAGGTGGTTCATCGTCGCACCGACGAGCATGGTATCGGGATCGAAGCATGGTGCAAGACTTTGATGATGCTCGGTATTCGGACGATGAGATGGAGGAATCTGCAAAGGCCTTCTATGAAATGTTGGAGTCTTCAAAATGTACTCTCCACAAGCACACTGAGCTTTGTTAGCTGGATGCCATTGCGCAAGTAATGGCTCTAAAGGCTCAGTTCAACCTGGGCAGAGAATGCTACAATGCGATGATGATGATATTTGGACGCTTTCTACCCAAAGGCCATGTATTGCCAGCAAACCTGTACCACTCGGACAAAATCCTACGTGCGCTTAAGATGCCCTATGAGAAGATAGATGCCTATGAGCATGGATGTGCCTTGTTTAGGCTTGAGTATGCGGGCTTCAACTATTGTCCCATTTGCAATGCTTCCAGGTATGTTCTGGTAGACAACGGTATGGGTGAGAAGAGTCAGACCAAAATCCCAGTCAAGGTTCTTCGGTATCTACCAATCATACCAAGACTTCAACGTATTTTCATGGTTGAAGAGATGACCAGACAGATGACATGGCATAAATTGGGCAAAAGAACAGAACTAGATGAAGATGGGAATCCAATGGTGGGACACACTTCAGACGCTTTTGCGTGGAAGCACTTCGATGCATTACATAAGGATAAAGTGGTAGATCCAAGGCATCCTTGAGTTGCGATCAACACGGATGGGTTCAATGTGTATGGTATGACGACAACACAATACAGTTGTTGGTCTGTATTTGTCATTCCACTCAATCTCCCCCGAAGAGATTATGAAAAGAAAGAACATTTTCCTGACGTTGATAATTCCAGGGCCCAATTATCCGGGGAAGAATATGAATGTGTACATGCAACCGCTTAAGGATGAATTGCAAGAAGCCTAGGATAATGGGATCAAGACATGCGACACCGCTACCAAAAAGAACTTCAAAATGCATGTGTGGTACATGTACTCGTCGCATGACTTGCCGGCGTATGCGCTATTCGTTGGCTGGTGTGTGCATGGAAGGTTCCCGTGCCCCACATGCAAGGCAGCTCTTCAGTTCCGTTGGCTGTAGGCGGGTCGCAAGTTTTCTTGCTTCGACATGCATAAACTTGTAGGCTAATGCAGAGTCTATGGACTCCAAATTGAGACAAGTTGCTAATGGTTTTGACTATAAGGTCCATTCATTTGACAAATACGACATCAACGGGTATCGCTTTTGTACTTTTGGCAAAGAGCTATCTATGGCCGACCGACAGTCTACAAATTGTTGTGTCTCTGCTGTTGACAAGGGAGGGGTCGAGTATTATGGAAGAGTTGAAGAAATTTATGAACTTACATTCTTTGGTGAAAACCCACCAAACGTCATAGTCTTCAAATGCTATTGGTTCCAGCCGAAGGAGACTAGAAGGACTCATGAACATATAGGGCTAGTCAAAATCAAACAAAGCACCCATTTAGATGTTCCTGATGTCTATATTACGGCTCAACAGGCGAGCCAAGTTTTCTATCTACCATGGGCCTGCCAAACGGATCCAAATCTGAATGGTTGGGATTTCGTTTATGATGTGCCGACACATTTTAGACCACCTCCCCTCAATGAAGATGATTATGAACCTCACATTAACCCAGCCACATATGAAGGAGAATTCTTCCAAGAAACACGTGTTTCCAAAAAACGTTTCAAGAACCGCTCTACTTCACCCCAGAACATTGAGGTAGACAGCGACAGTGAAACCGACTTCACCCCTGAGCCGGAACAAGAAGAGACGGAAGAAGAAGAGATTGCTGCTGCGGATGACCTGTCAATGCTTGACCGATTACATAAAGGAGACCTTCCACATGTTGATGCATTTATTGATGATGCTAATGAGCACATCATTACTGATAGTGATGATGATTATGCATTTATTGATCTGGGAGCATATATAGACGATGAAGATTAATATTAGTAATGTAAGGTATTCAATTATTATTATTTACATATATATTATTAATTAGTTCATGTTATTAGGTATTTCTTTTTTTATGTTTAACTAATTTCCTTCACTCTTTGTCATTGCAGGTGTTGACAGATGGTGGGCGCGGGTCGAGAGCGCTCTGAGCATCCTTCCTCGGCGCGTGCTGGGAGGGGTGCTATTATTCCACCCTAGCAACTCCGGAGAGTGCTGGTACACTGTATGTAGACACCGACAGGCACTTCTTCGATCGGGAGAGGCCGAGGGAAGACGAAGAGAGGTGCTAGAGGTAGGAAGGCTGCTGTGCCTTCCTCGCCGCCACCCCCAGCTGATTCTCCCGACCACAGGAGTGCTTCGTCTCAGGTGGACCCGTCTGACTTGGACCCGTCTCGGACTCCGGTTGCCGAGCCTCGGGCCAACAAGCCTCGGGTCACCGAGCCTTCGTCCCAGGAGACTCCGGTCCTAGAGCCTTCGTCCCAGGAGACTCCGGTCCCAGAGTCTTCGTCCCACGTGACTCCGGAGGCTAGTGACCATGCTGATGGTGGCGAGGACAACTTGTCTGAGGACACCTATAGCGAGGGCGAGCTGGTTGAGGAGGGAAAGAAGGTCTACCAGCGTGGTTGTACAAAGCTCCCGCCCGTGCCGACGACCCGCGATCAGAGGTGGTTGATTGAGCCTAATGCGGAGAAGTAAGTGCAGTTACTCTTTTTTAACCTTTTGCCTTCATGTTTCTTTAAATTAATACCTAATATGTTGGCCTTGTCATACCGTAGGGGTTGGAAACACGAGCGCGGTGTCCGCAGGCCCAACTAGGTCCTTGGTGTGCTTCTCTGGCACCACTTCCCGGGGAAGGTCTAGTTGCCTGGTGAAGGTGAGGTTCCACAGGTTGCACTGACCTGGGAGCTGTACATGGATGCCCTGGCCCCGCCGGAGGAGAGGGTCAACGGTGTCTTGTGTGAGATGGTGGCTGACATTGTGATCCGTCGGTTTTGGGTAATTTATCCTTTATAGAATTAAAAATCAACATCATCTAGTGATTGTATTAATCAGTGTTGTCTTGTTTGATTGTGGACCTTCTACATGTGTATTGAGGAATACGAGGCAAATGGGGCTATTTTTCTCGTAGTCGAGTGCAAGCGCCTACTTCAGAACTTACGACACAAGGCTCGGGTGTAGGCTATTTGAGACTACTACGCCTCGACTAACAATAAGCGGGCCAAGAAGTGCCGCAAAATTTATTTGAGTAAGGATAAGTTAATGAAGGTAATTATCTATTCTTAAGGCCTTGTACTTAGTTTTCTTGATTTGATTCATAGGCGTAGCGCTGAAATTTCTCTTCCCTAACTTAGGTGCCCCCGAGATGCTGTGCGGATAGGATGGACTGTTGGGAGGCATTGGTGGATGAGTGGTGCTCTCCCAAATGGCTATCCTATCACAACAAGGCCAAGGATAAGTGTGCCTAAATGAAAGGTGTGCCACACCATCAAGGGAGCTCCAACCTATTTGAGTACGGGGATCACTGGGTATGTGGTTTGCTTCATGATTCATGCAATTTCATTCTTCATGCTAGCTTGAGCCCTTAACTAATATTTTGTTCCTATCTTTTAGGCGCGAGAAAACAAGAAGAAGGTGCCACCGCTGTTCGACCTCTATGCCATGGCCCATACTGCTTCGTACAAGAGGGCCAAGGCATTCTCTGAGGATGACCTCGATCATCCAGAGAGCTTCAGCAACATCTCCTCCCACAACAAGCTCATGAGGTACAGAGATGAGGGGAAGGCGAGGAAAGGGGAGGACTTCAACCCGAGCCAGAGTCCTTTTGATCCAGAGCTCGTGATGATATCTGGTCGCCGGAGGCCCCATGGCTCGATAGCCATTGGGGATGGACTAATACGTTGTCCTAGAACTCTCCCGGAGATCAAGAAGCGCCAGACATGCTCCGATCCTGAGATAAGGCCTCGTCCACATCCAATGGAGCCACCATCGAGGCTAGGGCCCAGGAGATTCTGGCGGAGGCAAACAGGCAGGCGGCACACAGGGAGAGGGACATGGAGGAGAGGATGGCTAGGCTGTTGGAGGAGGAGAGGAACTAGAACGACGCATCTCACCGAGCCCTATACGAGCTCCTCGTGGTAAGTTTCTCTTGCATATTAGCCAAATCATGCACGTAATGTTCATTTCATCACTAACTAATATGACTGACTCGTGAAAACAAAATGTGCAGACCGTGTGCCAGACAATGGTCAGACCCCTCCGTCGATGCCCCAGATTGGTATAGCACCCACGATGAGTTTCATTTGAATGGTCATTAGTTACTAGTATTCACATTTGAGTTGCATCATGCTAAGGAGACATTGCAAGTGATCTTTGGCGCAACATGCCTCCCGACAAGCATCGACCGATCCTTCTACGTCTGTCGCAACCCCGACCGGTCCTTCTCCGTCTCACCCTGGCGCAAACCCGACCGGTCCTTCACCTCCGTGATGATGGTAAGTTTTCCCAAGTGTTTTGCTTAACAAATGCATACTTAGATTAAGAAATGACCAATTTAGCTCCAAAATGACCTATACTTATCTTATTTAGTTCATTTATGACATACTAAGCATACTTAGGTAAAAAATGGAATGATAACCTTGGTTTAGCTCCAAAATGACATATACCTAGCTTATTTTCCTCCAAAATGACAAAATAACCTTACCTACCTCCAAAATAACCGATTATAACTAGGATAGCTCTAAAATGACCGATTATAACTAGGATAGCTCAAAAAATGACATAATTAGCTTATTTAGGTAAAAAAATGACATAATAACCTTACTAACCTCCAAAATGACCTAATTACCTAGCTTAGCTCTAAAATGACCTACACTTAGCATTTTTACCTAGCTTAGCTAAAAATGGGATTTTTACCTACCTTAGTTAGAAGAAGAAGAAGATAAAGAAGAGGAGAGGAGAAAAAGAAAGAGAAGAAAAATTCTTCTTCTTCTTCTTCTAGCTAGTCTTCTTCTTCTTCTTCTTCTAACTTTCTTCTTTCCCAATTTGTAGATTTGCTTCCAATGAGGAAGCTTGCATTGATGTAGTCTACTCTTTTTCTTGTGCTTCCTTTTTGTTTTGATTTTGTAGGATGACCAATGTGAAACTTGCTACCTATATATGTATGTATGGATGAAACCATTGTATGCTTGTTGTGGGATATGTTGGCTAGCTATATATGTTGCATATGGACTTTTCATTTGGTATGTATATATATGTGTTGGATGATCATATCCATATGGCAGGGATATGATTTGGTATGTATATGTGTTGTTATGCTTGTTGAAAGTATTTTCAAATGTGTATATATGTATATATGTATATATGTGAAATTCTGCGAAATTGAATGAATTTACGAAAAAATAGAAAAAACAGGGACTATGCAGGCTCTTTGCTGTCTGCTGGCTGATGGCAAAGAGCTTTGTCATCCGCTGGTAGACGGCAAAGCTGCCACGTGGCAGCTACCTGTGCAACCTGGGGTGGCACTAGGCTGGCCTATGTGGTTTCTTTGCCGTCTGCTTGCTGACGACAAAGAACTTTGCATCTTTGTCGTCTGCTAGCGGACAGCAAAGAAACCACATAGGCCGGCAAAGAAACTGTTGCTTTGTCATCCGCTGGCAAGCAACAAAGAACTTTGCATCTTTGTCGTCTGCCAGCCGATGGCAAATCACGCCATTAACCCCTTAACGGCCGTAAGCTGCCACGTGTGCCGTCCACGGTCTTTGCCGTCTACTGGCTGACGGCAAAGCTCTAAGCATCTTTGCCATCTACCAGCAAACGACAAAGCGCCCTTTACTATAGCTTATTTAGCCGGACGGTTGGCCGTCTGCTGGCAGACGACAAAGCCTTTGTCGTCCGCCATGCATGCCTTTGTCGTCCGCTATGGCGGACGACAAAGTAGCTGATTCCTGTAGTGCATATACCTTCCTCAAAACCACCACCATGCCTACCAATTATGGCATTTCCATAGCCATTCCGAGATATATTGCCATGCAATTTCCACCATTTCCCTTTTATGACATGCACCATCAGTTCCATATTACATATAGAGTCATATTTTTTCATAGGTATCAAGTTGTAATTTTCCTTCGAGTTGTAAGTAAATAAAAGTGTGATGATTACCATTTTTAGAGCATGTCCCATGTGAGGAAAGGATGATGGAAGCTATGATTCCCTCACAAGTGGGTATGAGATTCCGGACTTTATGAAAAATAAAAGAGGCCAGCGAAGCCCAAATAAAAAAAATAAAAGAGGCCTTAGATGCCCACCCAAAAAAACAAAAAATATGAGAAAAGAGAGAAGGGACATTGCTACTATGTTTTTCCACACCCGTGCTTCAAAGTAGCACCATGATCTTCATGATAGAGAATCTCCTATTTTGTCACTTCATATACTAGTGGGAATTTTTCTTTATATAACTTGGCTCATATATTCCAATAATGGGCTTTGAAATTTCCCTAGGTCTTCATGAGAAAGCAAGTTAGTTGCACACCCACTTAGTTTCCTCGTGAGCTTTCATACACTTATAGCTCTAGTGCATCCGTTGCATGGCAATCCCTACTCACTCACATTGATATCTATTGATGGGATCTCCATAGTCCGTCGATATGCCTAGTTGATGTGAGACTATCTTCTCCCTTTCCTTGACAACCTCCACCATATTCTATTCCACCTATAGTGCTATATCCATGGCTCACGCTCATGTATTGTGTGAGAGTTGAAAAACTTTGAGAAAATAAAAGTGTGAAAACAATTTCTTGACTTGTCATTGGGTTTGTGCATGATATAAATACTTTGTGTAGGGAAGATGGAGCATAGCCAGACCATATGATATTGTAGGGATAACTTTCTTTTGCCATTATATTTTGAAGAGATACAATTGCTTTGCTAGTATGCTTGAAATATTATTGTTTTTATATCAATATTAAGCTTTTGTTTTCAGTCTTATGGATCTGAATATTCATTCCACAATAAAGAATATTACATGGATAAATATGTTAAGTAGCACTCCACATCAAAAATTCTGTTTTTATCATTTACCTACTCGAGGACGAGCAGGAATTAAGCTTGGGGATGCTGATACGTCTCCAACGTATCTATAATTTTTTATGATGTCATGCTATTATATTACCTGTTTTGGGTGTTTTATATGCATTAATATGCTATTTTATATTATTTCTGGGACTAACCTATTAATCTAGAGCCTAGTGCCAGTTTCCGTTGTTTCCTTGTTTTTGAGTTTTCCAGATATGGAATATTAAACGGAGTCCAAACGTACTAACCTATTATTTCTATTTGGACTCCATTTAATATTCCATATCTACATAACTAAAAAACAAGGAAAAAACAGAAACTGACGCTAGGCTCTAGATTAATAGGTTAGTCCCAAAAATATTATAAAATATCATATTCATGCATATAAACATCCAAAACAGATAATATAATAGTGTGCCATCATAAAAAATTATAGATACATTGGAGACGTATCAGCATGCCCAAGCTTAACTCCTGCTCATCCTCGAGTAGGTAAGTGATAAAAACAGAATTTTTGATGTGGAGTGCTACCTAACAATTTATCCATGTAATATTATTTATTGTGCCATGAATATTCAGATCCGTAAGACTAAAAAAACTTAATATTGATATAAGAACAATAACATTTTAAGCATACTAGCAAAGCAATTGTATCTCTTCAAAATATAATGGCAAAAGAAAGTTATCCCTACAATATCATATGGTCTGGCTATGCTCCATCTTCCCCACACAAAGTATTTATATCATTCACAACCCCTATGAAAAGTCAAGCTATTGTTTTCACACCTTTATTTTTTCAAACTTTTTCAACTCTCATGCAATACATGAGTGTGAGCCATGGATATAGCACTATAGGTGGAATAGAATATGGTGGAGGTTGATAAGGAAGGGGAGAAGATTGTCTCGCATCAACTAGGCATATCAACGGGATATGGAGATGCCCATTACTAGATATCAATGTGAGTGAGTAGGTATTGCCATGAAATAGATGCACTAGAGCTATAAGTGTATGAAAGCTCAACGAGAAACTAAGTGGACGTGCATCATGAAGAAAAAAATTCCACTAGTTATATGAAAGTGACAAAATAGGAGACTCTCTACATGAAGATCATGGTGCTATTTTGAAGCACAAGTGCGGAAAAAGGTGGTAGGAATGTCCCTTCTCTCTTTTCTCTCATTTTTTTATTTGGTGGGCATCTAAGGTCTCTTTTATTTTTTTATTTGGGCTTCGATGGCCTTTTTTTCATAAAGTCCGGAATCCCATCCCCACTTGTGAGGGAATCATAGCGTCCATCATCCTTTCCTCACATGGGACATGCTCTAATAATGATAATCATCACACTTTTATTTACTTACAACTCAAAGAAAATTCACAACTCGATACCTATGACAAATTATGACACTATATGCAATATGGAAGTGATGGCTCTGTCATAAAAGGAAATGGTGGAAGTTGCATGGCAATATATCTCGGAATGGCTATGGAAATGCCATAATAGGTAGGTATGGTGGATGTTTTGAGGAAAGATATATGGTGTCTGTTTTGAGGAAGGTATATGGTGGCTGTTTTGAGGAAGGTATATGTTGCTATCCTCTTTCCTAATAGGCAAAGATTGACCTCTGTAGAAAGACTGATTCATTCAGATCGATATGAGGACCCAACTCCATTGCATTGCCAGAATCCATGTTCCATATTTGAAGCGGGTTGACCTCCATTCTTCTCTCATGGTACAATCCTCTTCCCACTGATCCCCCTTTCTCCTCGGTCCACAGAGAAAAAAATGTAGGACTGGTGCCGACAAGGCTAGCAAAGGTGGAAGGGTGAGATTGCGTATAATCCATGGACTCAACATAGTCATAAAGAACTCACATACTTATTGCAAAAGTCTATTAGTCATTGAAGCAAAGTATTAAATGCATGCTCCTAGGGGAAAGGTTGGTAGGAGTTAACCATCAAGCGCTCCCGACCCTCACACAAAGGTCGACAATTTATAAACAAGTCATGCTCCGACTTCCTTACATAACGGTTCACCATACGTGCATGCTACGGGAATCACAAACCTTTACACAAGTATTTTTACCAAATCACAATTACTTCCTAACATGACTCTTAACATTACCATCTTTATATCTCAAAACTTTATACAAGGAATCAAACTTCTCATAAATACTCAATGCACTTAATATGGAAGTTTTTATTATATCCCTCTTGGATGCCTATCATATTAGAACTAAATTCATAACCTGGACCAATTACCATGCTTTTTAGAGACTCTCAAAATAATATAAGTGAGGTGCGAGAGTTCAGTTATTTCTATAAAATGCAAACACCGACGTGCTCTATAAGATAAAAGTGAAGCACATAGAGCAAAATTGCCTAACTCAAAAGATATATGTGAAGCACATACAGCATTCTAACAAATTCACGATTCAAAGTGTCCTTCTCAAAAAATGTGTGCATCAAGGATGATTGTGGCAAACTAACAAGCAAAGACTCATATCATACAAGACGCTCCAAGAAAAACACATATCATGTGGTCAGTAAAAATATAGCCTCAAGTAAATTTACCGATGGATTGAAGATGAAAGAGGGGATACCTTCCTGGGCATACCGAAGCTTAGGATATTTTTCATCCTTGAATATGACTTGGGTGCCTTGGGCATCCCCAAGCTTAGGATCTTGACACCCCTTATTCCATAATCCATCCAATCTTTACCCAAAACTTGAAAACTTCACAACACAAAACTTAACAGAAAACTTGTGAGATCCGTTAGTATAAGAAAATAAATCACCACTTTAGGTACTGTTGTGAAATAATTCTTTATTTATATTGGTGTTATACAAACTGTATTATAACTTCTCCATGGTTCAAACCACATGATACAACCCAAAGATTCATCAAAATAGGCAAATAACTCAAAGAAAACAGAATCTGTCAAAAACAGAACAGTCTATAGCAATGTGAAAACTTCCTAGACTTATGTAACTCACAAAATTCTGAAAACTTAGGATAACCTGGGAAATTTATATAAAAATATTTTATAAAAATTTCAGACTCATTCCACGCTCTGGAAAATCTGCAAAATTCTTGGACTTAGCGCAAAAAATCGGTTTGTCAGCAAGATCAAATCAACAACTACCATAGATCACCCCAAAGGTTTCACTTGGCTCAAACACTAATTAAAACACCAAAACACAATTACTATAGAAGTAATAATGTGGGAAACACTCAAAAATAGAAGCAAAAACAGAACACAAAAATAAAATTGGGTTGCCTCCCAACAAGCGCTATTGTTTAACGCCCCTAGCTAGGCAAAACGAAAAAAATCTAGGTATTGTCATAATAATAAGGGAGAACATCCATGATCATCTCATACCCCCTTCTTTCAGCAGCAAGTTCCTTTTGTGTCAAGCCAAAATAATCAAAAGGACTGAATTTAATAGGATAAGGATCCTTAAGATCAAGTGCGGGAGGGATAGGTTCCTCCTTTGGTCCCCTATAGTGTATAATCAATTCATCATTATAAGCTTTCCTTGAGTGAAGGCCATAAGCCTGTTTGTTATGATGAACTCTAATATGTTGTTTTGTATAGAAAAATTATCATTGAGCTCAGAATTCTTATCAGCCAAAACCTCAGTAGGGACCCTTTTTCTCAAGTTTTCATTATAAGTAACATAATCTGGAGATTGTAATCTCATTATGTCTTCTTGATTAAAAAGGATCTCCTAAATGGGAGGACATCCATTAATTTATAATGAGAAAAAATTTCACTAGCCTCTTACATGATAAATCTAAACTCGTGGGCTAGGAATATAGTGGCAGCATGCTTAACGGAAGAATGCTGAATATTAGAGAACTCAAGAAAAATCCTTTGTATGAAAGGGTGCATAAGAATGAATTGTCTCTCAAGTTCAATTATTAACAAATTTATAGCATCTGCAAGACTATTAGTTTTATTGAGAATGGACCCCCCTAAGGTAGGATGCGTTCCCGCACAAGTAAACAAATCTTGAATAACACATTTTCCAACGATATTACCACTACCTATGCGGATCTTTTTCTGTATGAATGATAGTAGGTTCTTCTTAAGGGTTGTTATTGGCAAAGTCGTCAAAATTCCCCTCAAGATTATCACTATCCTTTTCAATGAAAACCTCCCAAGATTTCGACATGGTGGCAAAGCAAGAAATCAAGTACACAAGCAAACGAAAGGCAAACAAAAGAAGGGCGAATAAAAAGGCAAATCTTTTTGGTATTTTCTGAAAATCGTTTTAGAAGTGGGGGAGAGGAAAATGAGAGGCAAATGGCAAATAATGTAAATTCAAGAGATGAGTTTGTGATGGGTACTTGGTAGGCTTGATGTGTATCCTCCCCGGCAACGGCGCCAAAAATCCTTCTTGCTACCTCTTGAGCTTGCGTTGGTTTTCCCTTGAAGAGGAAAGGGTGATGCAGCGAAGTAGATAAGTATTTCCCTCGGTTGTTGAGAACCAAGGTATCAATCCAGTAGGAGGAACAAGCAAGTGACCAATGGATGCACCTACACAAACAATCAAACTCTTGCACCCAACGCTATAAAGGGGTTGTCAATCCCTTCACGGTTATTTGCAAGGATTAGATCTGATAGAGATAGATGTAAACAAGAACGGAAAGTAAAAGATAAATAAATTGCAGCAAGTATTTTTGGTCTTTTTGGTATATAGATATGAAAGTATATTATGGAAAGTAGACCCGGGGGCCATAGGTTTCACTAGAGGCTTCTCTCTTGAAGGCAAATATCATGGTGGGTAAAGAAATTACTGTCAAGCAATTGTTAGAAAAGCGAATAATCATGTAGTTATCCAAGGTAATGATCATGCATATAGGTATCACGTCCGTGTCAAGTACACCAAAATGATTCTGCATCTACTACTATTACTCCACACATCGACTGACTCCTGCCTACATCTAGAGTATTAAGTTCATGAAGAACAGACTAACGCATTAAGAAAGATGACATGATGTAGAGGTATGAACTCAAGCTATATGATGAAACCCCATCTTGTCACCCTTGATGGCAACAATACAATACATGCCTCGCTACCCCTACTATGTCATTGGGTGAGGACACCGCAAAATTGAACCCAAAACCAAGCACTTCTCCCATTGCAAGAATTACCAATCTAGTTGGCCAAACCTGTTGGAAATATGCCCTAGAGGCAATAATAAATTAGTTATTATCATATTTCCTTGTTCATGATAATCGTTTATTATCCATGCTATAATTGTGTTGATCGGAAACTTAGATACATGTGTGGATACATAGACAACACCATGTCCCTAGTATGCCTCTAATAGACTAGCTCATTGCTCAAAGATGGCTATGGTTTCCTAGTCATGGACATGACATGTCATTTGGTAATGGGATCACATCATTAGGAGAATGATGTGATGGACAAGACCCAAACTACAAATGTAGCATATGATCATGTCAGTTTATTGCTACTGTTTTCTGCATGTCAAGTATATGTTCCTATGACCATGAGATCATGCAACTCACAGACACCGGAGGAGTGCCTTGTGTGTATCAAACGTAGAAACGTAACTGGGTGACTATAAAGGTGCTCTACAGGTATCTTCGAGGGTGTCTGTTGGGTTGGCATGGATCAAGACTGGGATTTGTTACTCCGTGTGACGGAGAGGTATCTAAGGGCCCACTCGGTAATGCAACATCACAATAAGCCTTGCAAGCAATGTGACTAAGTGTTAGTCACGACATCTTGTATTACGGAACGAGTAAAGAGACTTGCAAGTAACGAGGTTGAACTAGGTATGGAGATACCGACGATCGAATCTCGGGCAAGTAACATACTGAAGAACAAAAGGAACATCATACGGGATTAACTGAATCCTTGACATAGTGGTTCGACCGATAAAGATCTTCGTTTAATATGTAGGAACCAATATGGGCATCCAGGTCCCGCTATTGGTTATTGACCGTAGAGGTGTCTCGGTCATGTCTACATAGTTCTTGAACCCGTAGGGTCTGCACACTTAAGGTTTGGTGACATTTTGGTAGTATAGAGTTATGTATGGTGGTGACCGAAGGTTCTTAGGAGTCCCGGATGAGATCCTGGACATCACGAGGAGCTACGGAATGGTCCGGAGGTAAAGATTCATATATAGGAAGTCCTGTTTTGGTCGCCGGGAAAGTTTCGGGCTCATCGGTAGTGTACCGGGAGTGCCGGTAGTGTACCGGGAGACCATCGGGAGGGGTATTTCGACCCAAGAGGCTACATGGGCTGTGGGAGAGTGAATACCAGCCTTTAGTGGGCTGGTGGAAGTCCCACACAAAGCCCATGCGACTGGGGAGAAAAAGCCCAAAGAGAAAAGGTGGGAAAAGGCAAAAATAGGGTGAATCCTAGTCCTACTAGGATTGGAGGTGGATTCCACCTCCTCCACTTGGTTCGGCCAACTCCTAGAGGCTTGTCCATTGTGCCAAGACTCCTCCTATCTTCCTATTATATATACTAGAGGTTTTAGTGTTTTTGGACAAAATCTTGTGCCACGTGCTGCCCGTTCCTCCAGTGCATAGTTTCTCCTCTAGATCGGTTTTCTGCAGCGCTTAGGCAAAGCCCTGCTGGAATTAATCCACCAATATCGCCGCAGTGCCGTCATGCTGCCGAAGAACTCGTCTACCTCTCCGCTCCCTCTTGCTGGATCAAGAAGGCGGAGATCGTCATCGAGTTGTACGTGTGCTGAACGCGGAGGTGCCGTCTGTTCGGCGCTAGATCGGAAGGACCGTGATCAAGATCGCGAGATGGATCGTGATGAGTTCGTGGGACGGATCGTAATTGGATCACCGGACAGATCGTGATTGGATCGCGGGTTGAGTCATGATGAGTTCGTGGGACGGATCGTGATTGGATCGCGGGACGGATTGTGATGAGATCGCGGGACGCTCGGCGATTTGGATTGTGAAGACGTTCGACTACACCAACCGCGTTTCTTAACGCTTCTCGCTTAGCGATCTACAAGGGTATGTAGATCCACTTTCCCTCTTGTAGATGCTCATCACCATGGATAGATCTTGCGTGTGCGTAGGAAATTTTTTGTTTCCCATGCAACATTCCCCAACAAAACCAAACCAATAACTCGAAGAGACTTGCAAGCATATGAAATCATGCAAATAAGAATTCAGAGGAGATACAAATAAGATTCATGGATAATCTGAACATAAACTCACAATTCATCAAATCTTGACAAACACACCACAAAAGAGGATTACATTGGTTAGATCTCCATGAAGATCATGGAGAACATGGTATTGAAGAT
Organism: Hordeum marinum; assembly: GCA_022496015.1. Taxonomy (NCBI): domain Eukaryota; kingdom Viridiplantae; phylum Streptophyta; class Magnoliopsida; order Poales; family Poaceae; genus Hordeum; species Hordeum marinum. The sequence goes on along the minus strand of CM039672.1, from coordinate 407,969,900 downwards.
CATAGAGAGAGAATAAGCCATCTAGCTACTAGCTATGGACCCGTAGGTCTGTGGTGGACTGCTCATGCATCATTGGAGGGGCAATGGAGTTGATGTAGATGCCCTTCGTGATCGAAACCCCCTCCGGCATTTTACCGGAAAAGGCTCCAAGATTGGATCTCTCGGGAACGGAGGCTTCTATTAGCAAAAAAGTATTTGTGTGGCTCTTTTAGATGTTGGGGGAATATTTGGGTATTTATAGGCCAAAGATTAGGGTTAGGAGACCTGCCAGGAGACGACAAGCTCGCTTGGTGCAGCCACGGGGCCACGCCTAGCAGGCTTGTGGCCTCCTGGCACGTCCCCTGGCGTGCAATCTAAGCCTGGATGATTTGTTTCCTTCCAGAAAAATTCCTTCTGAAGGTTTCATTCCGTTTGGACTCCGTTTAATATTCCACATATACAAAACTCAAAAACAAGGAAAAAAACAAAAGCTGACACTAGGCTCTAGATCAATAGGTTACTCCAAAATAATATAAAATAGCATATTTATGCATATAAAACATCCAAAACAGATAATATAATAGCGTGCCATCATCAAAAATTATAGATACGGTGGAGACGTATAAGGGCACCAGAACATGTCTCCAGATGGGCACACGGTGGAAAAGAGACTTGCGGCGGGGGGAAAGTGTTTCGGTAGGCTCTCTAGAGTTTTTGGGATTTATTGGGATATATAGGCTAGAGACGGGCGCCGAGAAACGCCCGTGGAGCCCACCACATACCAGGACGCAGTAACTCCCTCGGCATGCCCTATCATGTGTTGCCTCCCTCATGGAGCCTCCGACCTCCTCCCAAAGCTTCCAAGTCTTCTTTTGGTCCAGAAAAAATCATAAAAAAGTTTTGGGGTAATTGGACTTCGTCTGGTACTGTAAACCTGAAAAGTCAAAAACATGAAGAAAACAACAACTCGCACTGGGCACTAGGTTAATAGGTTAGTGCTCAAAAATAATCTGAATTGGTAAATAATCACCAAAAGCATCCTAGAATGATAATATTATAGCATGGAACAATAAAAAATTATAGATATGTTGGAGACATATCACAATCTTTCAACGATGCTAACATCATAGAATCATGTGATCATCCCTTGAAGTGTGACAAAGAGTCATTCCAAAGTTCATATCTAGCGGAGAACATATGATGCAATTGTTGTAGCTAGTAGAACCACCTCAAAGTTATCCTTCTGATCAATCTATTGAGCTATATAGGTGTCACAAACAACCCTAGAGTCATACTAAAATAACACCATGTGATACACATTAATCAACCCTAATGTCACCTACATAATCCAATGTCACCACAAGTATCTGTGGGTTAATTATTCGACATGCATCAAACAATTTCAGATTCATCATATTCAATACAACATTAAAGAATACCCAAAGATTTCTATTGGAGAAAGTAGTACAAGAACGTGTATCAACGCGTATGCATAGATTACCCCATTGTCACCATGAGAATCTGCAAGTTGAGTACCAAAACATATATCAAGCGAATCAATAGAACACCCCATTGTCACCACGGTTATCCACATGGAAGACATACATCAAGTGATCTCAAATTCAATATTCAATCCGACATAACAAAACCTCAAAGGTAAAGATTCAATTCATCACATGAATATAGCAAGGGTAGAACACCATAGGATTCAACTATATTAACAAAGCTCATGATACATCAAGATCGTGACATCTCAAGAACATGAGAGATAGAGAGCAATCACATAGCTACTGGTACATACCCTCAGCCCCGAGGATGAACTACTCCCTCTTCATCATGGAGATGACCTGGATGATGAAGATGGCCTACGGTGATGATTGCCCCCTTGGGAAGGGTGCCGGAATAAGGCTCCAAAAGATATTTCTTTGGTACAGAGGCTTGTGGTGGCGGAATGGAAGTTCTATGTTTATTGCTGGGTGTTTCTATATTTATAGGATTTTTTAGCATTGTAATCACGCAGAACGGATCCATGGGGTGGTCCCAAGGCATCAGGGCACCCTAGGGGGGTGGTCGCGACCTGTTGGCTTGGGGGCACCTAGTGGCCCCTCTTTTTTTAAGGGTTAGACAGTAGGAAAAGCTCCTACTGCATGCATGTAATTAAATCAAGCTGGTCAACTTTACAAAGAGCATGGAGGTGGGGGTGGGGGGAGACCTATACAAGGGCTAAGCTTACAAGACTACCTATGTGTGAGGCAATGTTACAGAGTCTAAAAATTCTAAAACAAGATGTCTTTTGTGCTCTGGCAGTCTATGAGCAATGTTGGAAAAATCGCTCTTGAATCTGGTCCACCAGGTAGAGAAGGAGGGCGTCACTTGCTGAAAGTAATTATTATTCCTTTTTTTCTAGAGACTCCAAGCAGCCACAAGGAATACATCCATGATCATTTTTTGGTGATGTCTCGTCTTCAAGTAGGTCATCATGTCCAGGCGATTGCCATCCGCCGGCCAGCTAATATTGAGTTCGTGCCAGCAGTGTTCACTAAATTTGCAATGGAAGAAGAGATGCTCAACCGTTTCTTCAATATGGTCACCACAGAGTAGACAATCAAGATTGGTCCCTATGTTATAGTGTCTTCTCTTCAACATATTGCACGTGTTGAGCTGATCCACCAATAGGAACCACCCAAAAACTTTAAATTTTGGGACACTTTTGGCCTTCCATAGCCAACCAAATGCTTCATGTGCGAATACATCTCTGAAGCAGAATTTGTAATAAGTTGTGGTTTTGAAAACTTGTGCCCCCCAAGTGCAAATCCAAGCATGTTTGTTCTCAAAGAGGGTGGTGGAGCTGACATCAAGCTGGAGGGCTCGAAGTTCTTCATGAACCTGAATGGAGAGAGGCAATTGAAAAGCTTCCCTTATGTTGGATATTGTGAGCATTATGTTGACTGAAGCATCTTCCAAGGTGGTGTAAGAGAACGCTCGGGGGAAGGTTTCCTCTAGGATGTGTTGATTCCAGTCATCCTTCCAGAAAAGGTGGTGTAAGAGAATGCTCTGGTGGCCCCTCTGGTGGTTCTTCACTGCAGTATTTCTTATTTGTTCCAAAAAATCGTCAAAAAGTTTTGGGCAATTTCGAGAACTTTTATTTTCTGCACAAAAGCAACACCACGGTAATTCTCCTGAAAACAACGTCATCCCAGGTTAGTTCCAATTAAATCATATAAAGTGCATCAAAACAATATAAAAGTATTGTAAACATAGGTAAATATGGCATGAATTCTTCATAAATTGTCCATATGTTAGAGATGTATCAAAGGTGTCAATAAAATAAAATACGGATATGCAAGAGTCATGATAATTATCATAGCAGCAATATATCACCATTAAACTTATTATAAACAAGTGATAATCTATTCACAAGCTAAAACATGAACCATGAACCTTAATGAAAACTAACAAACTATGTTCTTAGTCGCTGAAACAATTGCAATCCATCATATTTTCAGAACGAGTCTATGTCAGAGCTTTGTGTAGGAAGTGCACATACCCAAGTATCATTTAGAGTTCCATGATCATTTATACTCATGGTTGATACGTCTCCAACGTATCTGTAATTTTTGGTTATTCCATGTTATTATATTATCATCCAAATGATAACCAGTGCATTGCGCCCGACATGGGGAAACCCTAGAGGCCTGAGCTTCCGCCCTCTAGGGAAAAACATGTTCGCTGTGGATTTTGCGTCCAAACGGGACCGCGATCGAGTCTAGGAAGGCTCCCCATGGCACATCAGCAAGCATGCGGTGATCCTAGAGGAATTTGAGGAATGCATACAACCATCTGAACTTAAATTTGACAAGCTGCCAGTCTGGGCAAGGGTAGTGAATCTATCCTATAACTTGAGGAAAGACAAGCGGGGATTGGCAATAGCCCAGCAGATCGACAAGACTGCCTCTGTGGTCTAGATTGATCAAGTTGGAGGTTTTCTGCGAGCACGAGTAACTATTGATGTCAACAAACCCCTTCGCCGATGGATTTTGATCAACTCAGCCAAGGGACAGAGCACAGATCGCTATGATATCGAATACGAGCAAATTCTGCACTTCTGCTTCTCTCGTGGGCGGTTGGGTCATTTCGATTTACATTGCCCTACACCCAGAACCAGGGATGAGAAAGGCAATCTTCCCTTCACGACTTCCTTGCGAGCGCCGGAGGATCGTAGGAAAGAAAATTCTAGTGAGAGCTTGACTAGGGATCAGAACGATAAGCAACAGCACAATGCCAAGAAATCTCAGTCATCGAGCACTCAGCAGAAAGCTACATCGGAGGTGACCTCTCCGGCAAAGCACCAGGCACCTTTCAAGCGTAAAGGGGGGGCATCTCAGATTTATCGCAAGGTGACAACACCTCCTCTAGCTATTAAAGCGCACAGCGAACCAGTCAATACTAATGCTACCAGCGAGGGACCACAGGATCCCACAAGCCAAGGCGCTGATGATCTGATCGAAACCTTCACCGAGAGGGAACTAAAAAAGAAGAAACCTGCACCACCATCATCTGAAACTTCGGCAGCGGCTGCTACTCAGCCCTGCCCGAGTCAATGATCACAATGAGTTGGAACTGTCGAGGGCTTGGGAACCCTGCGACAGTTCGAGAGCTTAGCAAGCTTGTGAAGCAAGAAGGTCCTACCCTGTTATTTGTCATGGAGACGAAGATCAGGGGGCAACGTGTGGAAGATCTGAAATTTACATTGGGTTTTTCTAGTTGTTTTGCCGTCGACAGCGATGGACTAAGTGGGGGCATGGGCCTCTTATGGACAAGGGATATTGATGTTGATATGTAAAGTTTTAGCAAGTCTCACATAGATGTGAAGGTCACACAGAATAATAACCTGTGGAGCTTCACCGGTTTTTATGGAGAGCCACGTGTGGAGAATCGACACCACAGCTGGAGGTCTCTTCGTAATCTTTTTGTTGTTCCGCATGAAGCTTGGTTGTACATGGGTGACTACAATGAGACCCTTCATGCGGACGAGCACTTCAGTGCGATTACATGACCGGAAGGACAGATGCGTGCCTTCCGAGAGCCTGTCTCAGATTGCGCGCTCCAAGATGTGGGGTGGCGCGGTGTCCCTTTCACATGGGATAACAAACAACAGGGGAACATGAACATTAAGGCAAGGCTAGATCGGGCCTTTGCAAATGCTGGTTTCCTACAACTGTACGAGTATACTTTTGGCAAACACATCGATAGCACCGACTCAGATCACTGTTTCCTTGCTCAATTGACCAGACCGTCTCTGGACGGCTTCGATAGGATGCGGTCCTACTAGGGAAGAACCATCACCCCTTAGCTGCGGGACGCCCTGTGACAAGAGGGAGTTTGGTTTAAACATCGGTCTCGAGTACTCTAGCTACGGGCCGGAGATCGAAATACGGGCTACTTTCAGGCTCAAGCCAGACAACATAAGAGGACAAATCATATTATCTCGCTGGAACGCTCGGATGGTCTCATCTGCAGTGACCCGGTGGATGTGAAAGCGGAGATATCAACCTTTTATCATGCTCTCTATCAGTCTCAGGGTTATAGGCCGATGGATGAGCTGCTACAATGTGTTGCACCCCGAGTTTACGAGGGGATGAATGAGGCACTTGAAAAAGAGTACACTGCGGCAGAGGTGAAGAAGGCACTCTTTGACATGGCTCCCTCTAAGGCGCTCGGAGTGGATGGTTTCACCGATGGCTTCTACCAACAACACTGGAATGTTTTTGGGGGTAGATATCACTATGGCCATACTCAGCTTCTTAAATGGGCGGGGGGCAGCTTTCGTTTGGCCTGAATGATACGGCCATCACTTTGGTTCCCAAAGTCAGTTACCCTCAGAAGATTGCTCAGTATAGACCTATCACCCTGTGTTGAGTCTTGTACAAAATCGCTGTCAAAATTGTAGCAAATCATTTTCGTTTAGTCCTCGATGAGGCCATTGGTGAAGAACAGAGCGCTTTTGTGCTAGGCCGCTTGATAACCGACAACGTATTGGTGGCCTATGAATGCATCCATGCTATCAGAAAGAGGAATAAAGGCAAAAACTTCAGTTGTGCGGTGAAACTCGACATGCGTAAGGCATACGATCGTGTGGAGTGGCATTACCTCGAAGCCATGCTACGCAAGCTGGGCTTTGGAGATAGGTTCATCAGCTTGGTGATGAAGTGTGTGACTTCTGTGAGATTCACAATTAAGGTGAATGGGGAGCTGTTACCGTATTTTAATCCCTCCAGGGGGTTACGCTAGGGTTGCCCTATCTCCCCGTATCTCTTCCTTATATGTGCGCAGGGTCTGACCTCGTTGCGCAAAAACTATGGTGGTGCCCACACTGATAGAGGAATCAGAGTGAGTATACATGCTCCATGGGTTAGTCATCTCCTATTCGCTGATGATAGTCTTATTTTCCTGAGTGCTAACGTTCAAAGTGCAGCAAGACTCAATGACATCCTGCAGATTTATGCTGACAGCTCGGGGCAAGCAGTAAACCAAGAAAAAAGTTAGATATTCTTCAGTGGAAATTCAGACCAGCCCTTGCGAGAGCAACTTAAACAGGCTCTTGGCATCTCAGTTGAGGTGTTTTCTGAATGCTATCTGGGTCTACCTACAGCCACTGGAAGAATTACCAGCGGTACCTTCACCCATGTTAATGAACGTATCCGCAGCAAGATAGGAGGCTGGTCGGAAAGAAACTTAGCATGTGCGGGAAGAGAAGTTCTCTTAAAATCTATCGCTCAAGCAATATTAACCTATAGTATGAGTTGTTTCTGGACGACTCAGAAATTTTGCAAAAACATAACCTCTTCAATGGCCAAGTATTGGTGGGGCAGTTCCCTGGAAAAAAGATCCCTACACTGGTTGTCATTGCAGAAGCTTACACAACCAAATATCACTAGTGGAATGGGTTTTCTAGACCCCCAAAACTTCAACCTTGTCATTCTCGGCAAGCAAGGATGGAGGCTCTTGACTAATCCCAATTCATTGTGTGCCCGGGTGTTGAAAGGTAAATACTACCCCCACATCACTTGCCTTCAAGCAACTATCCCTCGACGAGCTTCCTTGACCTGGAGGGCCATAGTTGAGGACAGGAAAGCCTTGGAGACAGGGCTTATTAACCAGATTGGTGATGTATCCTCTATCTCCATCTGGACTGAGCCTTGGATTCCCAATACCTCATCCATGAAGCCGACCGACAGGCTAGGGACCTCACCCCTACAAACAGTCTCGGATCTGATTGATGAGTACAATGAGACCTGGAAGGTTGATATTGTGCACCAAAACTTCCTCCCTCTTTATGCCGAGGCATTTCTAAACATACCTTTGAGCAGAGCAAGAGGAGCTGACACTTTGGCCTGGGCACTGGAGAAATCAAGAAACTATACTGTCAAATCAGTGCATCGGTCTCTAATGACTCGTGACGAGCTTAGCACTCTAGAAGAAGGGACTCTTACTAGATCTACACTTGATAACAAACAGTTGTGGTCTGCACTTTGGAAACTACATGTGGTACTGAAGGTTCGGGTGTTCTGGTGGAGAGCTATCTGCGGCATTCTTCCAGACTCTAAAACCTTGTGGCATCAACATGTCAAACCATCAGGCCATTGTGACATCTTCTAGGCCGTGGAGGAAGACTTGATGCATGCACTCATCACATGCCCGCATGCTAAACAGTTCTGGGATGTGGCAAGAGAACGGTTCGACATCCATCTATCGTGGCTGCTCCCTTCATCATGGACTCGTGATATTGTGATTGGTAACATGTTCTCAAATGACTCTAGATGCAAGATCATCATAGTTATGCACGCTATCTGGACCTCGAGAAACCACTAGAGTCATGGCAGCGAGGGCTTTCACCCAGTGCAAGCACTCAGATGGGTCCATGAGACCTTGTCCCTACTGGATTTACCTGCACGCCGGCCACTGGCGTCAGCTGGGCAGAACTGGAGGCCGCCAGACGCGGGGTGGATCACCATCAACATTGATGCTTCTGTGTTCCCGGACGCATCAAATGGAGGAGCAGGTGGTGTTGTCCGGTCTCACCTATCCTTCATAGGTTCTTGGTGCAAACCGCTTGCTGGTGTGACTGATCCCTTCATTGTTGAGTTGCTGGCTTTCCGAGGGGGAGTGATCTTAGCCCAGCTTCACGGTATGTCACATGTGATCATGGAGGTCGATAGCTTGGAGCTGGTCACCCAATGGAACTTGTGCGGTTACTCTCGATCTGTGGCTATGCCTATCTTTAGTGAACTAGATGGTTTAGTTCCTTCTTTTATGTCTTTCTCGGTTACTCATGTGAGCAGAACTTTAAACGTCCTGGCCCTTCTGTGTGCATAGCGTGCCTGTGCCTCCGAGGGGACGGAATGTTGGATCACTCAGAGTCCGGACTTCCTCGTTTCTAGCCTACGGGCAGACTGTAACCAGCTACTTTTACGTTCAATAAACTCTTAGTTCGATGCAAAAAAATTCTAGGATACTTTTTGAGTAATAATTTACCAATTTATATTATTTTTGAGCACTAACCTATTGACCTAGTGCCTAGTGCTAGTTGTTGTTTTCTTTGTGTTTTTTACTTTTCAGGTTTGCAGTACCAAATGAATTCCAATTGCCCTAGAACTTTTTTATGTTTTTTTCTAGACCAAAAGAAGATCTAGAAGGTTTGGGAAGCATGGAAGATAATGATCGCCCTGTCGCTCCATGAGAGGTATGAGCACACAAAACAGATGTTTATTTGAATGTTTAGATGTGGCACATGCAAATTTACTTGGAACGGCGGTGAAATACCATATATAGGTAAGTATGGTGGACTCTCATGGAAGAAACTTGGCTCAAGGATTTGTATGCACAAGTAGTATTTCTACTTAGTAAGAAGTTTTGGCTAGCAAAAGGTTCTAAACAAGCATCACATGTTAGAGGATCCATGACAATATAACTGCTACGTGAATATAAACAAACATAACCATTACGTTGTCTTCCTTGTCCAATGTCAACTACTTGATCAAGTTTGAAAATAATTAATGGGAGTTCACTGTCGTGGTTTTGTCACGGCAGATGTCCGGGTAAACGAACTTCGGTTCGAGGCCATTGCTAATGTGATGGACTCAAAGGGGTTGATGGGGACGAAAGACATGGATTTACCCAGGTTCGGCCCCTCAACTCGAGGTAATAGCCTACGTCCTTCTTGTGTTTGTATTGCTTGATGTATTGATTACAAGGGAGCTAAAGCTTGACCTAGTATTCGACAACCTGATCTCTAAATCGCCCCGGGTCTGCCTTTATATAGGAGGTCTAGACCATGGGTCATACAATTGGTAACCGACTCTCATTGTCTATCCGAGTCTTCCTCTATCTTCTAGTCCAAGTTGTCCCCGGGCGGCTTACACACCCGGGTCTTCTAGGCCACTGTCCGACCCACCTTATGAGCCGCCAAGCTTCCTGGGCTTTAGGACCACCGGTTCACCTTGGCCAGTGTACGAGCCGCCAAGCATAACCCGGAGCCCTTAGGGTGGGTCATACCGCGGGGTTATATCCCCAACATTAGGCCCCAGGTTGATTTGAGCTTGCTCACTTCACCCTCTTGTCTTGCTCTTTTGGCGAGTCGCCCGGAATGACCTGCCATGACGTCACGTTGACCCTGCAGAAAAGATTCACTGACGTACTCACCAAATCTTTGCATTAAGTGACCATCCCGAAAATCGAGGCATCCACCTCGGCTGAAACATTTCCGTCGCCTGGATTTTCGCGCTCATTCTACCTTCTCCTTTTAAATAGGACCGCCCCGGGTGGTTTATTACTTCTCCCGCTCGCTTCCTCGTCTTCATCCTCTTGACGCAACTGCTTCCATCACTTCCAGCTCCGGCGCCGCCTCCGCTTCGTCGACGACAGGCCGCTGCATCAACCTGTGCAAACCAGAGTTTCATCCGCGTTTCACTGTGCCGTCGCCGGTAGGCCCGTGCTTCTCCTTAGATCCATTACCGCACCGGTAGGGTTTGTAGAAAGCTTGTCGCCTTCGCGCGGGTTCTTCCGACGCCGTTGCTCGGGGTCCTCTGATGATGGTCGCACCCTTGACGCTCATCCTGACCGCGCCGCCATGCAAGGGGCGGCCGTGCACAATGCACGGGCCCATCGCGGCTCATTCTTACCGTTTCAGTTTTCCTCTGCTTCGCCTGTTCTTCGCTAGGTCTAAAAATAGGAACCTTTTTCCTGATTTTGTAGATCCATAAATATAGCGGTAGTTTGTGAAATCTGTTTTCCAAGACTTAGCCAAATCCCCCCCCCCTCATTTGCTAGGTTGACCCGCTACACTGCACCGGCTCTCATCAGCCGGAGTATAGCATCTTATACGTAGAATCTTTAAGCTCGTAAGTCACCATAGATTTTAGCCTCCTCTGGACTCACCGGGTTTTAATTTTCACAATCTTTGAACCGGCAGAATGTCTCGTGCCTCGAACTCCTGTAACTGGGTTGGGTCGTGCGTTATGGAAGAGTTTTTTATGGACTTTGTTCACCCTGGCACTCTCCCTTCCAAAGATGCCATCCACTGGCGGGTCCCGGGTGATGAACTGAAGCCCATTCCCCAAGAAGGAGAGGTGGTCGTTTTCTCATACCATATTGAGCGGGGTTTCATGCCTCCGGGCTCAAAATTCTTCCGTGATGTCCTTCATCTTTACAAACTCCATCCTCAAGACCTCGCCCCCAATTCCGTCTCAAACATCTGCAACTTTCAAGTATTGTGTGAAGTCTATCTGCAAGCCAAGCCGTTGGTAGGCCTGTTCTGGGAGTTCTTCTATGCCAACCGTCAAACTGAAGTGAAGGCTGGTCCGAGTCTCGAGCTGGGGAGAATTTCTATCCAGAGGCGTCAGGACATCACCTTTCCGGTTATGCATATGCCGAGTCACCCAAAGGACTGGAATAAAATGTGGTTCTATTGCAAAGATACTTGTCGAGAGGGTGAACATCCACTGCCGGGTTACCGTCCTTCCCGGCTCAAGACAACTTCAGAGCTTCCTGGCCGGCTGTCAGCTTCAGAGTCTGCAAGATACGAGCCGGCTCATGACAAGATTAGGGCCCTCACGGCCAACAGCTTAACCAGATTGGACCTTATCCACTGCTGGATCTCTTGGCGGATCATGTTGTTAAGCCATAGAAGCCCCCTTATGTGCGAGTACAAGGGCGAATATGACAACTCACTCTGCTTCAGCTGGTCAACCTTGATAGAAGACGACATCACCACTGCTATTAGGAGTCTCGTTCATGAGACATCCGGAGCCTGCAGCGCTATCGGGTTGATCTCCTTTAGTGCCCTTAATCCAGCCCCAGATGTAAGGCGATTTCTTCCCATCCGTCTCTTGGACCTTACTTGTACCTTGCTAATCTACTGCCCTTAACCGGCTTACTCTTTCAGGATGACTCTGACTTCTGGAAGAAGGAGTACATCCCTCCCTTGAAGAAGACCAAGAAGAGGCCCCGGCTAAGAAGCCCAAGAAGGAAGCCCCGCAAGAGGGATGGTTTGAACCACCACAATCATCCAGCTCAGAGGTAAAATTTTAGCTGTTTTCTGAGACTTCGTCTTCTCATTTCACTAACACCTGTTTTACTCACAGGATGATGTGGAGACCAGCCGCGCCAACGTCCCTGAGGTAATCTACGTTTCTTCCGTCTCAGAATATTTTGTCCCCCGGAAGCCGCGGCAGGTTATTGGAAAAGTTCCTCTCTCTCATCCTCTTGCTTATCTGGACCCTCAATTTATTTTTAAAAGCAACAACAGCTGATCGTCGCTAGAGCCGGAGCGCCGGCTCTACGGATCTCGCTTCTGGTTTACCGAACTCCCCGGCTCCAAAGAAGTGCCCTGTAGAGGTATGTATCTCTTGTTTGACTGGTTTGCTTTGCCATTTCAATACTGTTTTATATTTCTCAACTGTCTCTCAGAGGTCACCTTCCTCTGGCGACTCTACGGCGACCGCCCTACCGCCTCCTAAGATCAATCCGCTGTAAGTATTTCCTTTAACCGTGCTTTTCTGTTCCCTTTGGCGGCTGTAATCCTTGGGTTCTGACGTTCGTGCTCTCCAAGGCTCAAGTGAAGCGTCGAAAGACGAACAAGTCCTTCCCTAGCCCTGCAGCCCAAGAGCCGGAGCATGAACAACTGGACGAGTCATGACCGGATGTGGATCCACCAGCCACATCTACTAGGCTGGCTGATGAAGATATCATCCCAGAGAGCCCTCCAAGGGATCCTTCGAAGCCACCAAGTCCTGCCCAGATGACTAAGAACGCTGCCACTCCGGACGTCGTGATCACCGACTCTAGCTTCGAGTCTCCCCCGGCTCACGTGCTGACCAAGCATAAAGAGCCGGCTGAAGCCTCGAAGAAGTTGGAGTTTGAATCTTCTGCCTTTGAGAAGATGACATCCGAAGAGCTTCATGCCGGTTATGTGAACCAGATTTCCACCAGCCGGGATCTGGAGTTTGGACTGGTCAGTCTGATGAAGAAAAAATATGAGGTAATCCTTTTCCTGTTATAGCCTTCCTTAGCCCCCAAGGGCCGGCTCAATCTAGTCCAAAGTTGAGCCGGGTCTTTCATGATCTTCCTTGTAGAAAATCCAAATCCGTAGCCCCCAAGGGCAGGCTCAATCTAGTCCAAAGTTGAGCCGGGTCTTTCATGATCTTCCTTGTAGAAAATCCAAATCCATAGCCCCCAAGGGCCGGCTCAATCTAGTCCAAAGTTGAGCCGGGTCTTTCAGTGCCAAAATGTCTGAAAATAGACATTAGCCCCCAAGTGTCATACATATGGCTTGCGATCTGTTTGGAGACTTGCCTACTGATGCTATGCTTTGACATGCCACAGGAAACTTTAGCTGAAGCCGGGTCGCAGTTGACGGATCTGAAGACCAATCTGGCGGCTCAACAAACGGCTCTAAGTGCCACAGACGACAAGTGCCGGCTCCTCTCTGAGGAGTTGGCTAAAATCAAGGCCGACTTTGCCGCCTTTAAAGAGTCAGACGAGTCTGAAAAAGGCCTCCTTCACCAAGCGGGCGGATGACACCGATCATCGACTGATAGTTGTATCAGATGAACTCCAAGCCTTGAAGCATCATATTACCAGAATGACAGCCGCCCTCTTTGGTAAGTTTCTGATAACTTGTGCTTCAATGGTCATATAATACTTCTACTAGCGACTCACCATGAAATTTCTGACTTATGCAGGCCCTAGGAGCCGGCAACTGGCTTCTAACAGTATGTTGCCATTGAAGGCTATCTATACCCTGACGGAGCAGCTGTACTGCGATGCAGTGTGCAATATTAAAGCCGTGCAATACAAAGACAAGATTCCTGTGACTCTCAAGGGCGTCTTGGAGCTCTTGTCCACCATGCCCAAGCAGATTGCCAAGTTAAAGAAATCAACCGCCCGCCAAGGGGCGATTGCGGGCATCAGCCGGGCCTTGGCTTTATCTCCAGAGCTGACATCAGCCAAGATGATGGATGGATTCCCTTCAGTGAAAGATGACGGCTCTGAGTTCACCAATGCTCACTATAGCCGGTGCGTGAAGGATTCCAGAGTGCTGGCTTCCGTCCTAGCAGAGGAAGCTGATCTGACGACCTACCAGGCGGCTTATGGCCCTAACCAAAAGAGAATCCGTGGCCCGCTTTACGAGTGCAAGGACTTAACGCCTACCCGTAGTAAGGACCTCTTCGCTCCTGACCTTGACCCGTCTCCTTACTTTGAGGAAGGCTCTTTTGCGGCTCTAACAAACTGCAACTGGGACTTGGACAATCTCTAGATCGGGGCCACCGAAGAGCTGGAGCAGGATGACTCGGCAGCTAGCTAGTCCTTACTTTTAAAATCTTGTAACAACCGACTCTCCATGACACACCGTGTGGTGTTGAAAAGACATGTCCAAAATTTTGGGCTCCTCAGGGAGTGTATGTAATAGACTATATGTCACTTTTGCTTCTGCTGAATCTTGTTCTATTACGCTGTATAAAATGATCTGTCTCTTCAACTGTCATTGTATTTGTATGTTGCTTTGATCACTTATGCTGCTTTGTCAACATAGAAGACATCGGTGGCCAAGATTAGGTAAGCTACACCCGGAGGTGGTAAGCCCCCTTAGCAATCATGGCTAATCTGGTTAGCCGGGGATGGCATAAAGCCTGGCCGATAAGGCATTAGAAGCTATACCCAGAGGTAAGAAGCCACCCTCCACCGGTTGTTTAGGGTTAGATAAGCTACACCCGGAGGTGGGAAGCCCCCTTGGCAACCATGGCTAATCTGGTTAGCCGGAGATGGCATAAAGCCTGGCCGATAAGGCATTAGAAGCTATACCCAGAGGTAAGAAGCCGCCCTTCACCAGTTGTTAGGGTTAGATACCCGTCGGTAAAAAACTTCCTACAACTGCGGCTAATCATGTTAGCCGGAGATTTGGCATGAAGCCGGCCGATAGGGTGTTAGAAGCGATACCCGACGGTAAGAAGCCTCCTTCAGCAATATGGTGTAAACATCGGCCGATAAAGCATTAGAAGCGATACCCAAAGGTAAGAAGCTGCCCTCCGCCGCGGCTAATCATGTTAGCCGGAAATTTTGGCATAGAGCCTGGCCGATAAGGCATTAGAAGATATACCCGGAGGTAAGAAGCCGCCCTCCTTCGGTTGTTAGGGTTAGATACCCGTCGATAAAAAACTTTCCTACAAATGCGGCTAATCATGTTAGCCAGAGATTTGGCATGAACCGGCCGATAGGGTGTTAGAAGCGATACCCGTCGGTAAGAAGCCCCCTTCAGCAATATGGCGTAAACGCTGGCCGATAAAGCATTAGAAGCGATACCCGAAGGTAATTAAGAAGTCGCCCTGCGCCGTGGCTAATCATGTTAGCCGGAGATTTTGGCATAGAGCCTGGCCGATAAAGCATTAGAAGCGATACCCGAAGGTAAGAAGCCACCCTCCGCCGCGGATAATCATGTTAGCCCAAGATTTTGGCATAGAGCCTGGCCGATAAAGCATTAGAAGCGATACCCGAAGGTAAGAAGCCGCCCTCCGCCGCAGTTGATATATCAACTGGAATTTTTATGAACTCTTCTTATATGAACAAAGATGTGTGTAACAAAAGAGGTCCTGTCTTGTGGGGATTTTATTTTATTTATATATGGTATATACAATGATAGTGTACAATGGCGAGTCTCAACACCCTCATGTGTAATACGGCTGTAGATGTGCTATGTTCCATGGCCGGCGGGTTTCCTGACCCGCCTTCTCTGAGTCATCTCTGATATCGACAAGATAGTATGACCCATTGTTGAGATTTCTACTGACCACAAAAGGTCCTTCCCAAGGAGGAGATAGCTTATGCATGCCTGTCTGGTCTTGAATCAGCTCGAGCACTAAGTCGCCTTCCTAGAACGTCCAGGTCTTGATCCTGCGACTATGGTAGCGGCGCAGGTCTTGCTGATAGATCGCCGATTGGGCAGCCGCCAGCTCCCGTGCTTCTTCCAAAGCATCCAACGTGTCTTGATGTGCCGTCTCATTATCCGTCTCAACATAAGCCGCTACACGTGGCGAATCATGCCGGATGTCACTCGGCAATACTGCCTCGGCACCGTACACCATAAAACAAGGTGTATAGCATGTAGATCTGTTGGGGGTAGTCCTGAAACTCCATAAGATGGAAGGCAATTCTTCTACCCAACACCCGGGCGTTCATCGTAAAGGAACCATAAGCCGTGGCTTGAGGCCCCTTAAAATCTCTTGATTAGCACGCTCCGCTTGACCATTAGACTATGGATGCGCAACTGCTGAAACATCCAGCCGGATGTGCTCCTTGTCACAGAACTCTTTCATAGCCCCCTTAGATAGATTTGTGCTATTCTCGATGATAATGCTGTGAGGGTAAACAAAACAGTAGATCAGCTTCTTAACAAATTGAACCGCCGTAGCCGCGTCACACTTGCTAACCGGCTCTGCCTCCACCCATTTGGTGAATTTATCAACCGCCACCAAGAGGTGCGTTTTCTTATCTTTGGATCTTTTGAAAGGTCCTACCATGTCTAGCCCCTAGACTGCAAACGGCCATGTAATTGGTACCATCCTTAACTCTTGAGCCGGAACATGAGCACGCCGGCCGAACTTTTGACAGCCGTCACATTTGCGAACCAAGTCTTCTGCACCCTTGTGAGCCGTCAACCAGAAGAACCCGTGCCGGAAGGCCTTGGCTACCAGCGGCCTCGAGCCGGCGTGATGTCCACAATCTCCGGCATGACTTTCATTTAAGATTTGCTGACCCTCCTCAGGTGAGACACAGCGTTGAAAACGCCAGTCACGCTGCATTTGTGCAACTCACCATTAACTATCATCATTGACTTAGAGCGCCGAGTGATCTGTCTGGCCAGGTCTTCATCATCAGGTAACTTGCCCTGGGTTAGATAGGCCAGGTAGGGGACAGTCCAATCTAGGATAGCATGCAAAGGCACCACTAACTCCCCTCCGGGTCAGGAATAGCCAAATCCTCTTCCGAAGGTAACTTAACAGTCGGATGATGTAAGACGTCCAGGAATACATTGGGCGGCACCGGCTTTCATTGGGAGCCTAGCCATGACAGCGCATCTACCGCCTCATTCCTACGATGATCAATGTGATCCACCTGATACCCTTTGAAGTGGCCGGCAATAATATCAACCGCGTGTCGATAAGCCGCCATTTGTGGGTCTTTGGGTCCCAAGTGCCCAAAACCTGCCGAGCCACCAAATCTGAGTCGCCCAAACACTTTACCCGGCTTAAATTCATCTCCTTGGCTAATGTAAGCCCATGAAGTAGAGCCCCATACTCAGCCACATTGTTAGTGCATGGGAACATCAACCGGAGCACATAACAAAACTTATCACCTTTAGGAGATGTCAAAACAACTCCTGCGCCTGATCCTTCTAGCAGCTTGGATCCATCAAAGTGTATAGTCTAGTATGTGTCATCCGGCTTTTCCTCAGGGGCTTGACATTCTGTCCAATCATTTATAAAATCCACAAGAGCTTGGGACTTGATGGTCGTACGAGGCACACATTTTAGATTAAGAGATCCCAACTCCAATGCCCACTTAGCAATCCTTCCAGTGGCTTCTCTTTTCTGGATTATATACCCCAACGGAGCAGAACTTACCACGGTTATCTGGTGCCCTAAAAAATAGTGCTTTAATTTGCGGCTAGCCATGAACACCCCATATACCAGCTTCTGCCAATGCGGATACCTTTGCTTGGACTTCTTCAGGACCTCACTGATATAATAAACCGGCCTTTGAACCGGATACTCCTTTTTAGATTCCTTGCGCTCGACCATGATCGCAGCGCTTACTGCCCGATTATTAGCCGGCATGTATAGAAGTAACGTTTCTTTCTTACCCGGAGCAGCTAGCACCGGCGGTTCAGTCAGCTGTTTTTTGAGCACCTCAAGTGCTTCAACCACCGCCTTGCTCCAGAAAAATTTGTCCGTCTTCTTCATCATCTGATATAAAGCAATAGCCTTATCTCCAAGGCGGCTTATGAAACGGCTCAACGCGGCGATCCGCCCCGCCAAGCGCTGGACATCGTTAATACAGGTCGGCTCTGCCAGAGAAGTGATAGCCTTGATTTTATCTGGGTTAGCCTCAATGCCACGTTCAGAAACCAGAAATCCTAGGAGCTTGCCAGCCGAAACACCAAAGACACATTTAGTCGGGTTAAGCATCATCTTATAGACCCAGAGATTATCAAAGGTTTCCTCTAAGTCGCCAAAAAGGGTCTCCTTCTTCCTGGATTTGATCATGATGTCATCTACGTAAGCATGGACGTTGCGGCCAATCTGACTGTGAAGGCAGTTCTGCACACATCGCTGATAAGTCGCCTGGGCACTCTTGAGCCCGAAAGGCATAGATACATAAAAGAAAGCCCTGAAAGGTGTAATAAAAGCCGTCTTCTCCTGGTCTTTAACCGTCATCTTGATCTGATGATAGCCTGAGTAAGTGTCCAGGAAACACAAGCTTTCACAATCCGCCGTAGCATCAATGATTTGATCAATACGAGGGAGGGCAAACGGATCAGCCGGGCAAGCCTTGTTAAGGTCCGTGTAGTCCACACACATACGCCATGTGTCGTTCTTCTTGAGCACCAGCACCGGGTTAGCCAACCACTCTGGGTGAAAAACCTCAACAATGAAACCCGCTGCCAAGAGTCGGGCAACTTCTTCCCCAATTGCCTTGCGTCTCTCCTCATTTAACCATCGTAGAAACTACTTAATTGTCTTAAACTTCGAATCCACATTAAGGTTGTGCTCAACGAACTCTCTCGGTACACCCGGCATGTCAGAAGGTTTCCATGCAAAGATGTCCCGATTCTCACGGATGAATTCGATGAGGGCGCTTCCCTATTTGGGATCCATGTGAGCTCCAATGATGAACTGTTTGGATGAGTCGCCCGAAGTGAAATCTACTGCCTTAGTATCATCCGCTGAAAACTTAAGGGGCGGCTCAACCTCCGTGGTAGGCTTTTTCAGCGGGGTCATATCCTCCGGATTAACATTCTCCTTGTGAAATTTAAACTCCTCCTAAGCGCAACTGGACTCTGCATAAGCCGCATCTCCTTCCTCACACTCACTGGCCGTCTTTCGGTCACCATGAGCAGTAATGGTACCTTTTAAGTCAGGCATCTTGAGCTGTAGGTATACATAGCAAGGCCTAGCCATGGATTTTGCATAAGCCGGACGTCCAAACAGTGCGTGGTAAGGACTCTTGATTTTTACCACCTCAAACCCCAAGGATTCCACCTTGTAGTTACACTCATCGCCAAAGGCCACTTCCAAAGAAATCCTGCCCACCGGATCGCCGACTTGCCTGGCACCACACCATGAAAAACGGTGGATGAGGGTTTTAAATACTTGTCTAGCAATTTCATCCGTCGAAAAGTATCATAGTAGAGGATATTAATACTATTGCCTCCATCCATTAACACTTTATTCACCATATACCCTCTCACTTGGGGGGCCACAACCAAAGCCAGCCGCCCTGGGTCATCGACATGCGGTGGGTGATCCTCCCGGCTCCATGTTATATCATACTAAGACCATCGTAAATACTGTGCTAGGGCTGGTGCAACCGCATTGACCGCCCGCTTGTGCAACTTCTGATCCCTTTTGTTGAGGTTGGTCATGAAAACATGATACTGACCGGAGCTGAGCTGCTTCGGGTTACTCTGATAACCAGACTGATTACGCTGTTGCTGATTGTTGTTACTAGAATACTGCTGGTGTCCTCCTTCATTACCTTGACCTGGGTGACTAGACCCTGAGCCGCCGGACCCAAAACCGACCCCTGACCCGCCGTGTCCAAAGCCGCATGGCGGGCCACCGTCCTGATTGTTGGGGTGTGTAAATTGATTCTTAAGTTTCTGCATGAAACGGCACTCTCCCCATGTGTGGTTCACCGGCTTATCGGGCTGGCCGTGATCCGGACAAGGACCCTTCAGCGCCTCCTCCAAATTAAAGGTAGGCGTGTCCTTATTAAAAGGTGGCCTAAACCTCCTGTTGCCCTTGGGGTGATTCTGATTGGTAATTGCATTGGCCACCAGTTCTGACCCGGCCTCAGGATTCTTACGTTTACTCTGGCTACCATTGTTTGCCATACCCTTGCTCTGATTGCCCTTCTTCCCTTGGCCGGCCTTCTCCTCATTGGAGCTCGGATCCTTCGTATTGTTAGAGTCGGCGTATTTCGTGAGAGCCTTCATGAGCTCTCCCATATCTTGACATGTGCGCTTGAGCCGGCCAAGCTTCTGCTTTAGCGGGACAAAGTGACAGTTCTTCTCTAGGATCAGTACTGCCTGAGCCGCCGTGATCTGCTCTGAAGAGTGGATGATGGTCGAGACCCGCCATACCCAATGATGAGCTAACTCATTCTCCTGTTGAACACAGTGATCAAGATCCACGATGGTCATGGGTTGTTTACACGTTCCTTGAAAGTTTTTAATGAATCTGGCTCTCAGCTCTGCCCATGAGTTGATGGTATTGGGTGGTAATCCCTTTAACCATGTGCGGGTCGGGCCTTCAAGCATCATGATGAAGTATTTGGCACAAACCGCCTCACTGACGTCCAGCATCTCCATGGCTAGTTCATAACTTTCCACCCAAGCCTCTGGGGGTAAATCAGTGGTGTAATTTGAAACTTTGTGGGGCCCTTTGAAATCCTTTAGCAGCCGCTCACTCAGCAGAGCTGGTGATAAACATGGCAACCCCCACTCTAGTGGTTTCTCCAACTCCTATTGACACGGATGGCATAGGCTCCTGGCGAGCCGCCTCGGTTAAAGCTGTCACCTCTTGCCGGCCTCTTGCACGATTTCCGAATGCTTGTGTATCCATAGCCGACCGATGACCCGTTGGAATCTCTCGGTGCCGGTTGCTGCTGGAACCCGCCGGCGACTCACGGCACCGGCTAAAACTCCGGCTAGGTAGAGGGGTTGAATGAACACGGCTCTGGCAGTAGGTGTACTTTTCCTGCTGAGCCATCGCCGTCTGCAAGTATCTAATGGCATTTCGCACATCCTCCACAAAGGGTGCCTCATCCGGAATAGGAATTGTTTCGAGCCGGGTGGCTGCTGCCACCATATTCTCGGTCGGGTTAGAATAATGATCCGCCGGTGTTGGAAAGGCCGCAGGCGAGGCCTGATTTCGTCGGGTCGGTTGAGTCACTGGCCGAGCCGCCGGGCAGCTTCCAGGTGCATTCGATGTTCGCCCTGTCCCTAGCGTGTTGAAGAGGTTTCTTGCTTCATAACGTTCCGGCAGACGGGATTGATGCCTCATCCGATGAACCGTGGCTGCCGATTGTTTCTCCAGTCCAAGATGGAAAGCGTCTATCTTGATGCGTTCTGCCTCTTGCTCCATCTGGGCTTTTAACTCAGCCATCCTCTGCTGCTCTTCCGCCATCCGGTCCTTGATCCTTGCAATCTCCAAGTTCCTAGCCGCTTCATTGTCCGGTGTAATGTCAGTAGCCATTAGGGCTGCGAGCTCGTCCATCAGCTCCAAAAGAACTTGAGCCGGCGACGACGGGTTATCGCCTAAGGTGGCGGCCCCTGCGGGCATACTATTCATGCCTGGGACTGACCCCGCCATGAACATGGCAGCATGAACCGGTGGCCCAAGATCGTCCGCCTCAGAGCGATCTGACTCAGGGCAGAGCTCATCGTAGCCCCCGAGTCTGCCGTTGTGAAGCCTGTAGGCCGACTCTATTTCTCCACTTGAAGATTTGTCCTCTGAGTAAATGAGAGTTTCTGTGATCCGGAAGCTTCCAGATCCATACCTTGAGTAAAGCCCACGAAGACATGCTTCCGACCCGGCTAATGCAGGCGGGTTGCACACTACGAGTAGGTTGCAGACGTTGGGCCGGCTCGATGAGGTTGGTGCATACATCTGGCCCGGGTGTTGCTCCATCAACTTTTCCGATGAACACGTCGATCTCACCGAATGGAACCTGGAAGCCATACTCCACAGAGTCGGCATCAAGCCCCCAGCCGGCATCATCGATGTAGAGCCGGCCGCGGCAACTCTTGCTCATCCTACCAACCACGTATCCCTTGAGACCCAGGAGAGAGCCCTTTGAGAATTCAACACCATCGAGTGCAAGCCCCATGGTGGGCGCCAACTGTCGTGGTTTTGTCACAACAGATGTCCGGGTAAACGGACTTCGGTTCGAGGCCATTGCTAACGTGATGGACTCAAAGGGGTTGATGGGGACGAAAGACACGGATTTACCCAGGTTCGGCCCCTCAACTCGAGGTAATAGCCTACGTCCTGCTTGTGTTTGTATTGCTTGATGTATCGATTACAAGGGAGCTGAAGCTTGACCTAGTATTCGACAACCTGATCTCTAAATTGCCCCGGGTCTGCCTTTATATAGGAGGTCTACACCACGGGTCATACAATTGGTAACCGACTCTCATTGTCTATCCGAGTCTTCCTCTATCTTCTTGTCCAAGTTGTCACCGGGCGGCTTACACACCCGGGTCTTCTGGGCCACTGTCCGGCCAACCTTATGAGTTGCCAAGCTTCCTGCGCTTTAGGACCACCGGTTCACCTTGGGCCAGTGTACGAGCCGCCAAGCATAACCCGGAGCCCTTAGGGCGGGTCATACCACGGGGTTATATCCCCAACATTCACAATCATATAATATGTCCAAGATAGTGTATTTATCTGTGAAACATCTATTCCTTCAATATTCTTTCATGAATTATTTAAATGACCAATGCTATGTTTGCTAACTTCTAATGATTTTTACCGCTTATACTCCTACTATGTGAATTCACTACTCCCTATGGGACAAGAATATGAATCATACATAATTTCTCATTTATGACATTCAATTTATTCAACGTTTACACTTAGGATATAAGTGAAGCACAAGAGTGAATTTCGAACTACTCTCAAAAGATATAATGACTAGTCAAATAGTAAAGGAGATTCTGAGGACCCACTATCTCAATAAAGATTTTAAGATCTGAGTATTTTATTCAAGTGGTCAAAAAAACAGAAATACACTCCAAGAATATCATGCATCATGTGAACGAATAAAAATTTAGGCTCAACATAGGCTAACCGATAGTTGACGAAGAGAGGTGGGATGCATAGCATCCCCAAGATTAGATGCTTGAGACTTCTTGAAATATTTAATCTGGGTACCTTTGGCATCCCCAAGCTTGAGCTTTTGTATCTCATTCAATCCTCTCATATCCCGATTTCACCTAAGTCCCAAAAACTTCATCCACACAAAACATGGAAAGAACTCATGAGATAGGTTAGTGCGCATAAGAATAAATCAACACTTTATATACTGCCAAGACAAGTTTCGCAATAATTTTCAGACATTATACTGTATACTATCATTTCCACAATTTATATCTACCAATATAAGTCATGAAAACCATCGGAGAAGTAGATAACAAAACTGACAACAATCTGTCTAAACAGGACAATTTGTAGCAATTAATTTACAAAGTGCACTTCTGTATCTCTAAAAAATATAGGAATTTAGGACGTGATAAAGAATTTATATTAAAATAATATGTAAAAAATTCAAAAACTTTCCATGTCCTAGTAAAATATGAAAATTCAAACACTACAGCAATAGTTTCTATTTTTGCACAACACACATCAAACATGTGATTCAAGCATCCTAAAAGGCAATTCTTCGAACTTATTATTGAAAAACAAGATTATAAATAACATATAATAGAGAAAAAAATGATGCTCCAAGAAAAACACATATTATGTGACGAATAAAAATATAGCTCTAAGTAAGATATACCGATAGTGTTGAAGACGGAAGAGGGGATGCCCCAGAAGGCATCCCCAAGCTTAGAAGCTAGGGTATTCCTTGGATATTACCTTGGGGTGACTTGGGAATCCCAAATCTTAGCTTCTTGTCACTCCTTATTCTCCTCATATCGGTGTCTCACCCAAAACTTGAAAAATTCAATCACACAAAACTTAACGGAACTTCGTGAGATGGGTTAATATAGTACATATAGACCATTCATTTAGGTACTATTAAGACAAGATTCATAATTGTTCTCACATGATAAAGACTATATTATATCATTTTCATAATTTATATTACTCAATATAAGCTATGGGAGCACTCAAACAAGCAAACTATGCATGCAAAACAAAATCGGTCAAAAATAGAATAGTTTGTGAAGATCTGTAGTATACCCATACTTGTGCGTATCTAAAAGTTTTGAAAATTAGGACAATGCAAGGAATTTTCTTACCAATATTTTTTAAATTTTTTAGAATTTTAACACTCCAGTAACATCAGATAAATTCTGCACTGGACATAAAAGTTTTTGTTTTGCACAGAATCAAACCAACAAGTATCCACACCATCCCAAAGGCTTTACTTGGCACTTTATTGAAATAAAAGACACAAAACATGATTAGTACAGTAGCTTAGTCATGTGAACACACAAAAACAGAAAGTAAAAGTGTTGGGTTGTCTCCCAACAGGCGCTTTACTTGAAAGACTTTTAGCTAGGCATGACGATTTCAATGATGCTCACATAAAAAGTAGTAATTGAAATATGCAAGAGAGCATCATGAATCTCATAACAAGCACATTTAAGTGTAACCCACTTCCTATGCATAGGGATTTTGTGGAAAACAATTGATGGGAGCAAGAATCAACTAGCATAGGAAGTCAAAACAAGCATATCTTCAAGATTTTGAACACATAGAGAGGAAACTTGATATTATTGCAATTCCTACAACCATATGTTCCTCCCTGATAATAAATTTCAGTATAATCATGAAGGAATTCAACAATATAACTATTACATAGATCATTATTTTCATGATGCACAAGCATAGAATTTTCGTTACTCTGCACGTAAGCAAATTCCTTTTCATCCATGGTAGTGGGAGCAAACTCAAGAAAATAACTATCATGAGACACTTGATTGACATAACCACATTCAATATTAAAATCATGATGACAAGTTTTGTAGTTATAATTATTCTTTATACCATACATGTCATCATCATGATCATCATAGATAGGAGGCATGCCGTCATCATAATAATTTTTCTCATCAAAACTTGGGGTACTAAAAATATCACCTTCATCAAACATAGCATCTCCAAGCTTGTGGCTTTGCATATCATTAGCATCATGGATATTCAGAGAATTCATACTAGCAACATTGCAATCATGCTCATCATTCAAAGAATTCTCATTAAGTATTTTCATAAATTCTTCCTCCACCAATTGAGCACAATTTTCTGATCCATCATTTTCACGAAGGACATTAAAAAGACGAAGCAATTGAGGCAACCTAACTCCATTTTTTTGTAGTTTTCTTTTATAAAACCAAACTAGTGAAAAACAAGAAACTAAAAGATTTGATTGCAAGATCTAAAGATATACCTTCAAGCACTCACCTCCTTGGCAACGACGCCAGAAAATGGCTTAATGTCTACTACACAACTTTATTCTTGTAGACTTTGTTGGGCCTCCAAGCGCAAAGTTTTGTAAGACAGTAGCAATTTCCCCACAAGTGGATGGCCTAAGGTTTATCAATCCGTGGGAGATGTAGCATGAAGATGGTGTCTCTCAAACAACCCTACAATCAAATACAATAAATCTCTTGTGTCCCCAACACACCCAATACAATGGAAAATTGTATCGGTGCACTAGTTCGGCGAAGAGAGTGTGATACAAGTGCAATATGGAAGGTAGATATAGGTTTTTGTAATCTGAAAATATAAAAACAGAAAGGTAACAAGTAGAAAACAGCGAGCAAAATAGTATATAAATGCTAACATAGTTGAATCATATGATCATCCCTCTACGTGCAACAAAGAATCACTCCAAAGTTCCTACCTTACATAGAACATAAGATGAAATTGGTGCAGGTAGTAGAAAAACCTCAAAGTTATTCTTTCCAGTCAATATTTTGAGCTATTCCTATAAGTGTCACAAACAGCCCTAGAGTCCGTACTAATATAACACCAATGGGACATATCAATCCACCCTAATGTCACCTAGATACTCCAATGTCACCTCAAGTATCCATGGGTAAATTATGTGACATGCATCAAACAATTTCAGATCTATCATATCCAATCCAACACAAATAACTTTAAGGAGCACCCCAAGATTTCTATCGGAGAACGTAGGACAAGAACGTGTATCAACCCCTATGCCTAGATTACCCCAATGTCACCTCAGGAATCCACAAGTTGAGTACAAAAACATACATAAAGTGAATCAATGGAACACCCCATTGTCACCACGGGTATCCACATGCAATACATATATCAAGTGTTCTCAAATCCAATATTCAATCCAACATAACGAGATCTCGAAGGGAAAGATTCAATTCATCACAACAAGATAACAAGGGAAACACACCATATGATCCAACTATATTAACAAAGCCCGTGATAGATCAAGATCGTGCCATGTCAAGAACATGGGAGCGGAAGAGAGATTGAACACATAGCTACCGGTATATACCCTCAGCCCCAAGGGTGAACTACTCCCTCCTCGTCATGGCCTCCACCGAGATGATGAAGATGGCCACTGGATGATAATTTCCCTCTCCGACAGGGTACAGGAAAGGCTCCAAATTGGTTTTTCATCGATACAGAGAGTTGCGGTGGTGGAACCGAGAGTCTCTCTTTATTACTGGGGTTTCTTGGATTTATAGGATTTTTCAACGTTGGAATCACGCGCAACGGAGCCACGTGGGCCCCAACACACATTAGGGCATGACCTAGGGGGCAACCTGATGACTTGTGGCCCACAGGTGGCTCCCCTTTGGTGGTTCTTCGCTCCAATATTGCTTATTGCCTCCAGAAAAATCATCAAAATGTTTCGGGCGATTTTGAGAACTTTCATTTTCTGCACAAAAACAACACCACGCTAATTTTGTTGAAAACAACGTCAGTCCGGATTAGTTCTAAATAAATCATATAAAGTAAATCAAAACCATATAAAGTATTGTATACATAGTGTCATGGATTTGTCACGGCAAGGTGTCCTCGTGAGAGAACTTAAGTGTGAGGCCATCGCAACTATGTGGTGGCTTGAGAGGGGTTGGTAGGAATCGAGAGACGCGAGTTTACCCAGGTTCGGCCCCTTCGATGGAGGTAAAAGCCTACGTCTTGCTTGTGTGTATTGATGATGATGATGATGATCTTGGTTACAAGGGTGCGGAATCGCTACCTCTAGTCTCGAGGGTTTGTAATCTATCTATCTCTAATGACTTGAAGAAGTTGTCCCTCTAGAGGCGCCTTACCCTCCTTATATAAGTGGAAGGGGTAGGTTTACATGCCGAGTCCTACTAGGAGTAGGATTAGGACTAGTCTCTCTTAAATCCTAATCCAGGTCTTGTTTCCTTTGTGAGGGCATCCTTTCTCTCCTTTGGACCTTCTCTTGTGAGCCGCCCCTCCAGGCCCGTCCACGAGCCGCCTTATGCCGGCTTGCTCACTAGGCCCTAGGTAAGTTGGAAGCAAGCCCACAGCGATGGAGGTGCGTGGCCAGGAAGAAGCAGAGGCGAGGTGGGGGAAATTGAGCACAATGTATCCGCCTCGAGGCATCCACGACACAGTGGCAGGGCGAGGCAGAAGCAGGGAGGCAGCTCGTACATGGGCAAGGTGGAGCCGAGGTGGCCATGGATACATTGTGTCGGAATCGAGACCATGGAATCCAACTTGGATGCGTGAACGAGGGCCGGCTCAGGCAAGGCGCTGGCGGCTCAAAGCAGCGTGAGGCAGGGGATGGCGCAGGATGGGGGCTGCTCAGCAATAGGAGCGAAAGCGCGAGGCAACACGCGACGACTCGAGGGCGCGGTTGCTCGGACGGGAGGAGCGGAGGCGCGATGGAGGGTTTGGCCACGACGGCGGGGAGATGCTGGCTTGGAGGCATGGCAGTAGAGGTAGGCGAGGCCGGCTTGGCGGAGGCAAGGTCGTGGTGGTAGAGTCGAGTTCGTACTAGAATAACACCAATGATACATATCAATTGACCCTAATGTGACCTAGATACTCCAATGTCACCTCAAGTATCTATGGGTAAATTATGCGACATGCATCAAACAATTTCAGAGCTATCATATTCAATCCAACACAAATAACTTGCAAGGAGCACCCCAAGATTTCTATCGGAGAACATGGTATGAAAACGTGCAATCAACCCCTATGCATAGATCCCCAAGGTCACCGAAATCTGCAAGTTGATGCCTCAACATATATCAAGTGAATCAATAGAATACCCCAATGTCACTGCGGGTACCCCACGCAAGACGTACATCAAGTGTTGTCATACCAATATGCTCAATCCAACATAACGAGATCTTAAAGTGAAAGACTCAATTCATCACAACTAGATGGTAAAGGAAATACATCATATGATCCGACTATATTAACAAGCCCGTGATACATCAAGATCGTGTCATCTCAAGAACACGAGAGAGAGAGAGAGAGAGAGAGATTGAACACATAGCTACTGGTACATACCCTCAGCCTTGAGGGTGAACTACTCCCTCATCATCATGGAGACCATAGGGATGATGAAGATGGCCACCGGTGATGGTTTTCCCTCTCTGACAGGGTACTGGAATCACTCTAGATTGGTTTTTCGGTGATATAGAGAGTTGCGGCGGTGGAGCGGCAGGTCTCTCTTTATTTCCGGGGTTTCTAGGATTCATACGATTTTTTAGCATTGGAATCACACGCAACGGAGCTACATGGGCTCCACAAGCTATCTGGCCGTTCCCTAGGGAGGGGCGTGGCCAGATGTGTGGTGGCCTCCTGGCACACCCCACCGGTGGTTCTTCGCTCAAGTATTTCTTATTTCCTCCAGAAAAAATCATAAAAAAGTGTCAAGCGATCCCGAGAACATCCATTTTCTACACAAAAACAACACCATGGTAATTCTGCTGAAAATAGCGTCAGTCCGGGTTAGTTCTAAATAAATCATATAAAGTGCATCAAAACCATATAAAAGTATTGTAAACATAGGTGAATATGGAATGAATACTTCATAAATTATACATATGTGTCAGCATCCCCAAGCTTAATTCCTGCTCGTCCCCGAGTAGGTAAATGATAAAATAAATAATTTATGAAGTGTGAATGCTAGCATGATGTATAATATTGATCAAGGATATTTTCAGCCATTTTTTTCTAGCATCATAACCAGAAAGTATTTCTCATAAAGCTTCTCATGATCAAGTAGCAAGTTATTCACATGTTAGAAGTATCAACCATAAACTTCCTTGAAAAATAGCAAACTATGTTTTCAGTCATCAAACAATTACAATTCGTCTTGGTTTCAGGAAGGGTCTACGAAAGAGCTTTGGTTCAGCAAATTCCACATACTCAACTATCATTTAGTCTTCCATGATTGTTGACACTCAAAGCATATTTTTAGAACAAATAGTTTCAGTCAAACACAAGGAAGATAGGGGCTTAAAATTTCACCTCCCAACTCATTTATATTGGGGATAATGTCAACAAATAATGAATCATGATCACCTATATTCAATTGGATATATGTGTCTGGATCTTTCCCCAACACATGATGCCTGCCAACTAAGGAATTAATAGATTGGAATAAGAAGTTGACTCAACATGAAAAGTAAAAGATAGGCCCTTCGCAGAGGGAAGCAGAGGTTGTCATGCGCTTTTTATTTTTGGATGTGTAATTTGTTAATGACAAGGAATGTCACTTTATATTACACCTTGTGATGGCAACCTTTATTATGCAGTTCATCGCTTTTATTTCTTCACCATCTCAAGTTCGTACAAAGCTTATTTTCCCTTCCAATAAAAGATCATACATATTCAGGAGCAATTTTTATTGCTTTTTTGCACCGATGACAACTTACTTGAAGGATCTTATTCAATCCATAGGTAGATATGGTGGACTCTCATGGAAAAAAATAACTTGGTTCAAGGACTTGGATGCACAAGTAGTATCGCTACTTAGTGCGAAGTTTTGGTTAGCAAAAGGTTCTAAACAAGCACCCCATGTTAGAGAATCCATGATAATATAACTGCTATGTGAATATAAACAATCACAACCATTAATTCATCTTCCTTGTCCAACGTCAACTAATTGATCAAGTTTGAAAATAATTAATGGGGCTCACGATGATAGAATATGTCCAAAATAGTATATCTATATGTGAAACCTCTCTTCCTTCAATGTTCTTTCATGAATCATTTAAATGACCAATGTTATGTTTGCTAACTTCCAATAAATTTTACCACTTATACTCCTAGTATGTGAATAGCTACTCCCCATGGGATAAGAATATGAAGCAAATATTTAATTTCACATTTATTATGTTCAATTCATTCAACGTTTTACTCTTAGGATATAAGTGAAGCACAAGAGTAAACATCAAACTACCCTCAAAAGATATAAGTGAAGATCAATGAGTAGTCAAACAATTAAGTAGCTATGTGTGGACTCTCTCTCTCAGTAAAGATTTTTTGGATCTTGGTATTTTATTCAAACAGCAAACAAAACAAAAATGACACTATAAGAATAGCACATATCATGTGAACGAATAAAAATTTAGGCTCAACATAGGCTAACCGATAGTTGATAAAGAGAGGTGGGATGCGTAATATCCCCAAGATTAGATGCTTGAGACTTCTTTTAATATTGTATTTGGGTGCCTTGGGAATCCCCAACCTTGAGCTTTTGTATCTCGTTCAATTCTCTCATGTCCCGGTTTCACCTATGTCTCAAAAACTTCATCCACACAAAACTTGAAAATAATTCGTGAGATAGGTTAGTATACATAAGAATAAATCAACACTTCATGTAATTCCAAGACAAGTTGCATAATAATATTCAAACATTAGGTACTGTATACTATCATTTCCACAATTTATATCTACCAATATAAGTCATGAAAACTATAGGAGAAGTAGATAAAAAACTATGACAACAATCTGTCTAAATAGGACAGTCTGTAGCAATTTATAAAATGGTATACTTCTGTAACTCAAACAATTATTAAAATTTATTAAATTCTAAATAATTTATATTAAAACACTGTGTAAAAATTTCAGAAACTTTTCACCTTCCAGTAAAATATGAAAATTCAAACACTACAGAAAAGTTGTTGTTTTTATACAGCACATAGCAAAACATGTAATGCAAGCATCCTAATGCAATTCTTGGAACTTTTTATTGAAAAACAAGATTATAAATACCATATAACAGATAAAAAATTATAATGATGCTCCAAGCAAAACACATATCATGTGACAAATAAAAATATAGGTCCAAGTTTGATGTACCGATAATGTTGGAGACGAAAGAGGGGATGCCTTCCGGGGCATCCCCAAGCTTCGACACTTGAGTCTTCCTTGTATATTAACTTAGAGGTGACTTGGTCATACCAAAGATTATTTAATTTCTTCTCATTATTCACCTCATATCGGCACCTCACCCAAATCTTGAAAACTTCAATCACACAAAACTTAACAGAACTTCGTGAGATGGGTTAGTATAGTAAATATAGAGCATTCACTTAGGTACTGTCAAGACAAGATTCATAATTTCTATCACATAATACCTACTGTATTCCATAATTATCACAATTTATATCACCAAATATAAGCTATGGAAACACTTGAAACAAGCAAACTATGCATGCAAAACAGAATCTGTCAAAAACGGAACAGTCTGTAAAATCTGAATGATCACCATACTTACCTGATTCTAACAATTATGAAAAATTAGGAACACTTAATACCATTGCATATAAATTTTTTGTCAAAATTTCAGAATGTTTTGAGTCTCTAGTAAAATCAGATAATTCATATACTGGATGCAAAACTTTCTGTTTTTGCACATAATCAACAAGCAAGTATCCACACTATCCCAAAGGCTTTACTTGGCACTTTATTGAAATAAAAGACACAAAACATGATTAATAAAGTATCTTAATAATGTGAACATATAAAAACAGAAAGTAAAAGTGTTGGGTTGTCTCCCAACAAGCGCTTTTCTTTAATGCCTTTTAGCTAGGCATGATGATTTCAATGATGCTCACATAAAAAGTAGTAATTGAAACATGCAAGAGAGCATCATGAATCACATGGCAAGCACATTTAAGCATAACCCACTTCCTATGCATAGGGATTTTGTGATAAAACAATGTGTGGGAGCAAGAACCAACTAGCATAGATAGGCAAAACAAGTGCAACTTTGAAACTTTGAACACATGGAGAGGAAACTTGATATTATTGCAATTCCTACAAGCATATGTTCCTCCCTCATAATAATTTTCAGTAGCATGATGAAGGAATTCAACAATATAACTATCACATAAAACATTCTTTTCATGATCTACAAGCATAGAAAATTTATTACTCTCTAAATAAGCATTTTTCTTCTCATCCATTGTAGTGGGAGCAAACTCAACAAAATAACAATCATGAGACACTTGATTGACATAACCACATTGAATATTAAAATCATGATAACGGGTTTCATAGTTACTATCACTATTTATATCATACATGTCATCATCATAATAATCATAGGTAGGAGGCATGCAATCATCATAATAGTTTTTCTCATCAAAACTTGGGGGACTAAAAATATCATATTCATCAAACATGGCATCCCCAAGCTTGTGGTTTTGCATATCATTAGCATCATGGATATTCAAATAATTCGTACTAACAACATTGCAACCATGATTATCATTCAAGGAATTCTCATTAATTACTTTGTAAATTTCTCCCAG
The DNA here is from genome assembly GCA_022496015.1 of Hordeum marinum. Lineage (NCBI taxonomy): Eukaryota > Viridiplantae > Streptophyta > Magnoliopsida > Poales > Poaceae > Hordeum > Hordeum marinum. The sequence continues at coordinate 407,937,616 of CM039672.1, read as the reverse complement.
CATTTCATCATAATTTTTAGATTCTTTATTTTCAAGCAAGACCTCATAAAGATAATCTAGTGCACTCTCACTAGCAATTGGTTCAACATAATCGGGTCTTGTGAAAAGACTAGTAAGTGGATGAGGATCCATTTATCTAATTTTTGTTATAAAGCAAAACTTGTGGAAAACAAGAAATTAAAATATTTAATTGCAAGATCCAAAGATATACCTTCAAGCACTCACCTCCCCGACAACGGCGCCAGAAAATAGCTTGATGTCTAATACACGACTTTATTCTTGTAGACTCGTGTTGGGCCTCCAAGCGCAGAGTTTTGTAGGACAGTAGCAATTTTCCCTCAAGTGGATGACCTAAGGTTTATCAATCCGTGGGAGGTGTAGGATGAACATTGTCTCTCTCAAGCAACCCTGCAATCAAATAAAAGAAATCTCTTGTGTCCCCAACACACCCAATACAATGATAAATTGTATAGGTGCTCTAGTTTGGCGAAAAGATGGTGATACAAGTGCAATATGGATAGTAGATATGGATTTTTGTAATCTGAAATTATAAAAACAGCAACGTAACAAGTGGCAAACAGCAAGCAAAATTTTGTATTAATGCTTGGAAATAAGGCCTAGGGTACATACTTTCACTAATGCAATCTCTCAACAATGCTAACATAGTTGAATCATATGATCATCCCTTAATGTGCAACAAAGAATCACTCCAAAGTTCCTATCTAGCGGGGAACAATAAGATGAAATTGCTGTAGGTGGTAGAACCACCTCGAAGTTATTCTTTCCGATCGATCTATTCAAGAGTTCGTGCTAAGATAACATCAAGTTATCGTTTCCGTTTGAATTTTGAGCTATTCCTATAATTGCCACAAATAGCCTCGCGTTCATACTAGAATAACACCAATGATACATATCAATTGACCCTAATGTCACCTAGATACTCCAATGTCACCTCAAGTATCCGTGGGTAAATTATGCGACATGCATCAAACAATTTCAAAGCTATCATATTCAATCCAACACACAGAACTTGCAAGGAGCACCCCAATATTTCTATCAGAGAACATGGTATGAAAACGTGCAATCAACCCATATGCATAGATCCCCAAGGTCACCGAAATTTGCAAGTTGATGCCTCAACATATATCAAGTGAATCAATAGAATATCCCAATGTCATTGCAGGTATCCCACGCAAGACGTACATCAAGTGTTGTCATACCAATATGCTCAATGCAACATAACGAGATCTTAAAGTGAAAGAATCAATTCATCACAACTAGATAATAAGGGAAATACATCATATGATCCGACTATATTAACAAGCCCGTGATCCATCAAGATTGTGTGAACTCAAGAACACGAGAGAGAGAGAGAGAGATTGAACACATAGATATTGGTACATACCCTCAGCCTCGAGGGTGAACTACTCCCTCCTTTATGATTGTGGGTGTCATTTTAATTGATATCAGTAGTAATATGTTATAATATTTCTACATGTACATACGTGTCACTATTAATTCGATCTCATTCAAACAATGCCGATGTGCATCTTGTAATACAAAGACTATTGCATTTATATTTAGCTTCCTCATAAAATTGTCAATTTGTTATTACACATGACAGAAACAGAGCAAGGATGAGAACCTGAGCATCCTACTACGAATACTCTTCGACCATAACCATGGCATGCCCGATAAAAAAATTGACATGACTATCTAAGAATAAAGCAGACCCATTTTGAAGCACGCAAAGAAAACCATGGCTAGTCATTTCTTGTTGGTGAATACTTTGAGAATATTGCATGGACAAAATTTCAGAAGGATAAAATCATAACATTCTGCAAGTGTACTATGACAGTAAGCATTTCAATCACCTTCCGGGCACCATCAGTGTGGAATTCGAGGACTTTCATTTTTTTCTTCAACTTCAGTGAGCTCTGTGTCATTCTTGTTAAATGCTTGATGTTGTAAGTACTTCAGAAACTCTGATCAATTTATCCATACAAGGTTGTAAACGAAAAAAACTAATTGTATTGTCTGTCTAGTTCTTGCATTCCTATTATTCGAGTCACAGTTGCGAAACAAAGAAGGAAGGAAGTGAACTTGATGGTGTTGGTTACATATTCTTCCAGTAAAACATTGTAAGAGGCGACTAGTAACGGGATGCAATGGAAGATGGATACATACAATTGCCTCATTTGGTTCACAGGATTTCTATAGGAACTTTGTAGGATAGGTATTTTGTAGGAAAAAATGTTAGGGAACATTGCATGGGAAACAAAAAAATTCCTACGCACACGCAAGATTTATCCATGGTGATGAGCATCTAAGAGGGGGAGAGTGGATCTACATAACCTTGTAGATCGCTAAGCGGGAAGCGTTAAGAAACACGGTTGTTGTAGTCGAACGTCTTTGCGATCCAAATCGCCGAGCATCCCGCGATCCAATGAGGATCCATCCCGATCTAGCGCCGAACGGACGACACCTCCACGCTCAGCACACGTATAGCTTGATGAAAATCTCTGCCTTCTTGATCCAGCAAGAGTGAGCGGAGATGTAGAAGAGTTCTCCGGCAGCGCCACGGCATGGCGGCAATGGTGGTGGAACAATTCTAGCAGGGCTTCGCCTAAGCACTGCTGAAAACCGATCTAGAGGAGAAACTACGAACTAGAGGAGAGGTAGCACGTGGCTGTTTTTCTGTGTCAAAAAACCCTCAAACCTCTAGTATATAAAGGAGAGGGGAGGGAGGAGGCTTGGATCCAAGGGAGCCGACCTTGCTTCGGCCGACGGGGTGGGAGGAGTCCTTCTCCTCCAATCCTAGTAGGACTGGGACTCCTCGTTTCCCACGTGGGCCTCCTTCCACACTTGGGCTTCTCCACCCTAGCCACATGGTCTTCCTGTGGGGTGTCGGCCAGCCGACTAAGGACTGGTATACCTTATCCCACAGCCCATGCAGCCTCTTGGGTCGAAATAACCCTCCCGATGGTCCCCCGGTACCCTCCCGGCACTACCGGTACACTACCGATGAGCCCAAAACTTTTTTGGCGACCAAAACAGGACTTCCTATATATCAATCTTTACCTCCGGACCATTCCGAAGCTCCTCGTGACATCCGGGATCTCATCCGGCACTCCGAACAACCTTCAGTCACCACCATACATAACTCTATACTACTGAAACATCACTGAACCTTAAGTGTGCAGACCCTGCGGGTTCGAGAACTATGTAGACATGACCAAGACACCTCTATGGTCAATAACCAATAGTGGGACCTGGATGCCCATATTGGTTCCTACATATTCTACGAAGATCTTTATCCGTTGAACCTCTGTGTCAAGGATTCAGTTAATCCCGTATGCTATTCCCTTTGTTCTTCGGTATGTTACTTGCCTGAGATTCGGTCGTCGGTATCTCTATACCTAGTTCAATCTTGTTACCGGCAAGTCTCTTTACTCGTTCAGTAATACAAGATCACATGGCTAACACTTTAGTCACATTGCTTGCAAGGATTGTTGTGATGTTGTATTACCGAGTGGGCCCTAAGATACCTCTCCGTCACACGGAGTAACAAATTCCAGTCTTGATCCATGCCAGCCCAACAGACACCCTCTGAGACACCTGTAGAGCACCTTTATAGTCACCCAGTTACGTTGCAACATTTGATACACACAAGGTACTCCTCCTGTGTCAGTGAGTTGCATGAACTCATGGTCATAGGAACATATACTTGACATGCAGAAAACTGTAGCAATAAAGTGACATGATCATATGCTATGTTTATAGTTTGGGTCTTTTCCATCACATCATTCTCCGAATGATGTGATCCCGTTATCAAATGACATCTCATGTCAATGGCTAGGAAACCTTGACCATCTTTGATCAACGAGCTAGTCTACTAGAGGCACACTAGGGACAAAGTGTTGTCTATATATCCACACGTGCAATGTGTTTCCAATCAATACAATTATAGCATGGATAATAAACAATTATCATGAACAAGGAAATATAATAATAACCATTTTATTATTGCCTCTAGGGCATATTTCCAACAAAAAAACCTTTGGAGGCCTCTGGTTTACGCCTCCTTCGATTCACATGATTTCTATAGAAAATTTATAGGATAGGGTATTTGTAGGAAACAAAATCCTTTGAAGACCTTTGCCCTTTGGTTTAAAGGAATGCAATCTTATTCCTGTACAGGATTTCTTCCTTCCCTTCACATTTCATGGGGAAATAAAATAAGGGTCCAACCTCATGGAAAACTTACCGGTGCGAACGACGCATGAAGCAGCAACTATTTCCCTCGCTTTTTGCTCGGTCACTTCGTTCACCCGTGCACAAATAGAGGGAGAGGGGGAGAAGCAAAATTGACATGTCCAGCCTCCCCTCCACCGCCCACACAGAACGTGCAGCTCCCACCTTGAAGACCGACTATCATGGCCCGATCTGAAATTATGCTAGGGTTTGTCGCAAGCCAAGAGAAAAGGGGAAAGTGCAAAGTATGTGTTGGGTATATTCTCTAAAAGAGGAATATTTGTGTCTTGATCAAGCTCATACAATTCAATGATACCGGTTACAGGCAAAAGCAGGGGAGGTTAAATAGCCCAACGACATGGGTAGAAAAGTAACAGTATGACAGTGCAAAAACTACAATAACCATCCATCCATGGCGAGCTTTGCGAGCCGTCGGATCCTCTTGAATGCTAACATCACGACCGTCCATCAACTGAAGAACTTCATACTCTTTGGCAGGCTTGACAATGTCCCTCCCTGAGAGCGAACTTGTCCTCGAGGAGTTGTTGTTTGTTGGAACTGGCCTTGAACTGTCTGCTTGAAGAAGGTGGGGAAGGTGCGTTTGATGAAATCGGTGTCTTCCCACGATGCATCATCTGGGGGCAAGTTGGCCCACTATATCAGCCACTGAACAACAACCATGTTGTTGCGGGGAATCTGGCGTGTCTCTAGGACCAGTACAGGTTCCGTTTGGATGGTTCCATCAGAGGTGATCGAGGGTAAATCTGCACAAGCTATGGCCCTTGGTCTGATGTGTTTTTTCAATTGGATGATGTGAAATACCGGATGGATGCGCACACCATCAGGTAGAAGCAATTTGTAGCCCACTTTTCCAACACGAGCAAGAACTCTGAAAAAACCATAGTATTTGCTTTGTAACTTGATGTGAGAACGAATACCAAAGGCATTGAGCCTGTAGGGTCGCATCTTGAGATAGACCATATCGCCTACTTCCAAACTCCTGTCCACACGCTTGCAGCCAGCGTACTTTTTCATTCTCGCTTGAGCAGCAGCCAAATTGTATTTGAGTTGTTGTAGGAAGGCTTGTTGGTCAATTAGAAATTCCACTGCCTCAAGTGTGATGGCATCAGGCAAGTTGTACTCACTGAATGCTGGTTGTGGGTAGCCGTACATAGCTTCGAAGGGTGTTTTTTGAAGGAAAAATGGAAGGAAGTGTTGTACCAGTATTCAGCAAGACCTAAATTTTTGATCTAGCGCTTAGGGTGACTTGATGACATGCAACGTAGGTAATTCTCTATGCATTGGTTCACTCATTCAGTCTGGCCATCTGACTGGGGATGATAAGATGTACTTGTTGGGTTACGTCGCATGGGAAACAAATAATTTCCTATGCACAAGCAGATCTATCCATGGTGATGAGCATCTACGAGAGGGAGAGTGGATCTACATACCCTTGTAGATCGCTAAGCGGGAAGCATTAAGAAACGCGGTTGGTGTAGTCAAACGTCTTCACGATCCAAATCGCCGAGTGTCCCGCGATCTCATCACGATCCGTCCCGCGATCCAATCATGATCCGTCCCGCGAACTCATCACGATCCGTCCCGCGATCCAATCATGATCCGTCCCGCGATCTCATCACGATCCGTCCCGCGAACACATCACGATCCATCTCGCGATCTTAATCACGGTCCTTCCGATCTAGAGCCAAACGGACGGCACCTCCGCGTTCAGCACACGTACAGCTCGATGACGATCTCCGCCTTCTTGATCCAGCAAGAGGGAGTGGAGAGGTAGACGAGTTCTCCGGCAGCGTGACGGTGCTGCGGCGATGGTGGTGGAGTAATTTCGGCAGGGCTTCGCCTAAGCGCTGCAGAAAACCGATCTAGAGGAGAAACTGTGCACTAGAGGAACGGGCAACACATGGCTAAACATCAGGTGCCAAAAACCCTAAAACCTCCATTATATATAGGAGGAAGAGAGGAGGAGGCTTGCCTCCCAAGGAGCCAGCCCTTGGGTCGTCCGAACCAAGGAGGCGAGGAGGATTCCTCTTCCAATCCTAGTAGGACTAGGATTCCTCCTTATTTTTGCCTTTTTTGCCTTTTTCCACCTTTTTCTCTTTGGGCTTTTCTTCCCAGCCACATGGGACTTGTGTGGGACTTCCAACAGCCCACCAAGGGCTGGTATTTACTCTCCCACAGCCCATGTAGCATCTTGGGTCGAAATACCCCTCCCGATGGTCTCCCGATACACTACAGGCACTCCTGATACACTATCGATGAGCCCAAAACTTTTCCGGCGACCAAAATAGTACTTCATATATATCAATCTTTACCTTCGGACCATTCCGGAGCTCTTCGTGACGTCCGGGATCTCATCCAAGACTCCTAACAACCTTCGGTCACCACCATACATAACTCTATACTACCAAAATGTCACCAAACCTTAAGTGTGCAGACCCTGCGGGTTCGAGAACTATGTAGACATGACCAAGACACCTCTATGGTGAATAACCAATAGCAGGACCTGGATGCCCATATTGGTTCCTACATATTCTGCGAAGATCTTTATCGGTCGAACCTCTATGTCAAGGATTCAGTTAATCCCGTATGATGTTCCCTTTGTTCTTCGGTATGTTACTTGCCCGAGATTTGATCGACGGTATATCCATACCTAGTTCAAGCTCATTACTGGTAAGTCTCTTTACTCGTTCCGTAATACAAGATCCCGTGACTAACACTTAGTCACATTGCTTGCAAGGCTTATTGTGATGTTGCATTACCGAGTGGGCCCTGAGATACCTCTCAGTCACACGGAGTAACAAATCCCAGTCTTGATCCATGCCAACCCAACAGACACCCTTGGAGATACCTGTAGAGCACCTTTATAGTCACCCAGTTATGTTGCGACGTTTGATACACACAAGACACTCCTTCAGTGTCCGTGAGTTGCATGATCTCATGGTCATAGGAACATATACTTGACATGCAGAAAACAGTAGCAATAAACTGACACGATGATATGCTACGTTTGTAGTTTGGGTCTTGTCCATCACATCATTCTCCTAATGATGTGATCCCATTACCAAATGACATCTCATGTCCATGACTAGGAACCATAGCCATCTTTGATTAACGAGCTAGTCTATTAGAGGCATACTAGGGACATGGTGTTGTCTATGTATCCACACATGTATCTAAGTTTCCGATCAACACAATTATAGCATGGATAATAAACGATTATCATGAACAAGGAAATATGATAACAACTAATTTATACTTGCCTCTAGGGCATATTTCTAACAGTCTCCCACTTGCACTAGAGTCAATAATCTAGTTCACATCACCATGTGATTTGCATTGTTATGAATCTCACACCCAATGAGTTCTGGGGCTCGATCATGCTTTGCATGTGAGAGAGGTCTTATAGTCAACGGGTCTGCGAATTCAGATCCGTGTGTACTTTGCAAATCTCTATGTCAACCCGTAAACACTGCTACCACACTCCACTTGGTACTATTCCAAATGGCTGCTCCACTATATGTATCCAGATTGCTACTACGGGTCATCCGGATTGGTGTTAAAGCTTGCATCGACATAACTCTTTACGACGAACTCTTTATCACCTCCATAATTGAGAAACATCTCCTTAGTCTTTTAGTTACTAAGGATAATGTTGACCGCCGTCCGGTGATCCACTCCTGGATCACTCTTGTACCCCTTGACGGACTCATGGCAAGGCACACACAGGTGTGGTACACACCATGGCATACTATACAGGGCCTATGGCTAAGGCATAGGGGAGGACATTCGTCCTTTCTCCTTCTTCTGCCGTGGTCGAGCTTTGAGTCTCACTCAACTTCACACCTTACAAAGCAGGCGAGAACACTTCTCTCTGACTAATCCATTTTGAACTCTTTCAAAATCTTGTCAAGGTATCTACTCATTGAAAGTGTTATCAAACATCTTGATCTATCTTTATAGATCTTGATGCTCAACAATTAGGTACCTTTATTCAGGTATTCCTTTGAAAATCACTTTTCAAACAACCTTTTATGCTTTCCAGAAATTCCACATTATTTCCGAATAGCAATATGTCATCCACATATACTTATTAGAAACTCTATAGTGCTCCCACTCACTTTATTGCAAATACAAGTTTCTCATAAACTTTGTATAGACTAAAACACTTTGATCACCACATCAAAGTGTATATTCCAACTCCGAGATGCTTGCTTCAGTCCATAGAAGGATCACTGAAGCTTGCACACCTTTTAGCATCCTTAGGACTGACAAAACCTTCTGGTTGTATCACATACAACCTTTCCTCAAGTAAACCGTTAAGGAAACGATGTTTTGACATCCATCTGCCAGATTTCATAATTGAAAAATGCAGCAACTGCTAACATAATTCCAACAGACTTTAGCATCGCTACGAGTGAGAAAGTCTCATCGTAGTCAACTCCTTGAACTTGTCGGAAACTTCTTTGCGACAAGTCGAGCTTTATAAATGGTGACATTTACCATCAGTGTTTGTTTTCATTTTAAAAGTCCATTTGTACTCAGCGACCTGCCATCCAACAAGCAAGTCTACCAAAGTCTATACTTGATTTTCATACATGGATCCTTTCTCGGATTTCATGGCCTCTAACCATTTGTCGGAATTCGGGCCCATCATCGCTTCTCCATAGCTCGTAGGCTCATTGTTGTCCAACAACATGACCTCCAAGACAGGGTTGTTGTACCACTCAGGAGTAGTACACATCCTTTTCGACCTACGAGGTTCGATAGTAACTTGATCCGAAGCTTCATGATCATCATCATTTACTTCCTCTTCAACTGACGTAGGTTCCACACAAACATCTTTCTACGTTGCGCTACTCTCTGGTTGAAACAAAGGTTCAACAACCTCATCAAGTTCTATCTTCCTCCCACTCAATTCTTTCGAGAGAAATCCTTTGTCGAGAAAGGACCCAGTTTTAGCAACAAACATTTTATGCTTGGATCTAAGATCGAAGGTTTACCCAACTGTCTTTAGGGTATTCTATGAAGATGCATTTGTCCGCTTTGGGTTCGAGCTCATTTGGTGAAAACATTTTCCACAAAAGAGTCGCAGCCCTAAACTTTAAGAAATGACAGCTTAGGTTTCTATCAAACCATAATTCACACGGTTCCATCTCAACGGATTTAGATGGGGCCCTATTTAAAGTATGTAGTTGTATCTAATGCATAACCCCAAAACTATAGTAGTAAAATGATAAGAGACATCATAGCATGCACCATATCCAATAGAGCACGACTATGACGTTCGGCCACACCATCACACTATGGTGTTCCAGGTGGCTTGAGTTGTGAAACATTTCTCACATTGTCTAAAGTTGTATGCCAAACTCGCAACTCAGATATTCATATCGACGATCATATCATAGACATTTTTATCGTCTTGTCACGATGATCTTAAAATTCACTCTGAATTTGCTTGAACCTTTCAAACGATGCAGACTTGTGTTTCATTAAGTAAATATACACTATATCTACTCAAATCATCAGTGAAGGTTAGAAAATAACGATATCCACCGCACGCTATAAGACTCATTGGATTGCATACATCAACATGTATCATTTCCAATAAGTCACTTGCCCATTCCATCCATCTGGAAATGGAGTCCTTAGTCATCTTGCCCAAGAGGCATGGTTCGCATGTCTCAACCGATTTGAAATCGAATGAGTCCAAAGATCAATCAACATGGATTTTCTTCATGCGCTTTATACCAATATGACATTTAGCGACAGTGCCACAAGTATGTGGTACTATCATTATTAACTTTGTATCTTTTGGCATCAATGTTATGAACATGTGTATTACTATGATCAAGATTCAACAAACCATTCTCACTGAGTGCATGACCATTGAAGGTATTATTCATGTAAACAGAATAACAATTATTCTCTAACTTAAATGAAGAACCATGTTGCAATAAACACGATCTAATCACATTCATGCTCAATGCAAAACACCAAATAACATTTATTTAGGTTCGTACTAATCCCGAAGGTAGAGAGAGCGTGCGATGTTGATCACATCAACCATGGAAACATTTCCAATACACATCGTCACCTCACCCTTAGCTAGTGCTCCGTTTATTCCATAGATTTTATTTCGAGTTACTAGCATGTAGCAAACGAACCGGTATCCAATACCCAGGTGCTACTAGGAGTACTCGCAAGGTACACATCATTAACACGTATATCAAATATACTTCTGTCGACATTACCAGCCTTCTTATCTACCAAGTATCTAGGGTTGTTTCGCTTCAGCGAGCGCTCTCCTCATAATCGAAGCACTTAGTCTCGGGTTTGGGTTGAACTTTGGGTTGCTTCACTGGAGCAACAACTGACTTGCTATCCATCAATTTTCCCTCCTTGCTCTTGCCCTTCTCGAAACTAGTGGTTTGACTAACCATCAACACTTGACGCTCCTTCTTGATTTCTACCTTAGTGGTGTCAAACATCGCGAATAGCTCAGGGATCATTATTTGTATCCCTAGCATTTTATAGTTCATCACCAAGTTCTAGTAGCTTTAGTGACAGTGACTTGGAGAACTATATCTATCACTATCTTATCTAGAAGATCAACTCCCACTTGATTCAAGCGATTGTAGCACCCAGACAATCTGAGCACATGCTCAACAATTGAGCTATTGTCTTTCATCTTGCAGGCAAAGAATCTTGTTGGAGACCTCACATCTCGCAACACAGACACGAGCCTGAGATCCTAATTTCAGCTCTTAGAATATCTCATATGTTTGTGACGTTCAAAACGTTTCGGAGCCTCAATTCCAAGCCGTAATGCATGACGCACTAAACTATCAAGTAGTCATCACAACGTGCCTGCCAGATGTTCACAACATCTATAGACGACGCTAGAGGGGTTGGCGCACCGAGCGGTGCATTAAGGACATAAGCCTTCTATACAGCAATGAGGACAATCCTCACATCACGGACCCAGTCCGCAATATTGCTACCATCATCTTTTGTAACATCCCAAAAATTCATTTTGGAATGTTATGAAATATAGCTATGCATTATCATCACTTTGTTTGAATGAAATGAATGGTTGAAGTGCTTCCTTTGAAATTCTGAAAGGCCATTTCAATTTTTCCATGTATTTGTTTCACCTATTTGAAAACCTTTGGAAATGTTCAAAGAAAGAGGGGAGTAACATGACACTCCACACCAGGGGCATCTTGGTGAAATATTTTGAACAATAAAACAAGGGGGTTATTTGAAAAATTATTGCAAAAGGATTTAAAAACAATTAGATATTTTTCTGAAAATAATTTTTTTTTTAAATATTCAATATGACAGAGGAAAAATGTTCATTAAATAGCATTTAATCCCCTGATCATTTTGATATATATACATTTCCTATGTTTGGAAATTATTTGAATGCATTAAATATGTTTTAAACGCTCTGCAAATAAAATAGGAAATGAATTAAACAGAAACAGGCCGGCCCACAGCCTTTAGGACCCGAAATCACTGCGGGTCGGCCACCGACGCGCAGATCCCGCGTCCCACCCTCACTAACGCGCGGGACCCACCGTCCAACCGCGGCATCAGCGTGCTCGTCTCCGTCCCCACGCCTCCGACGTCACCGGCGATCTCTCCCCACAAATCTCGCTCCTCTTTCCCTCCCCGACCACCGACCACCCCCTATAAGAACCCCCCGTCCCTCCGCTCTCCATTCCACCCCGAGCCCCCCTCTACCCTCGCCAGAACGCCACCGCCTCCACCTCGCCGGAGTTCGGTCGACGACCGAAGCTCTCCGAGCATGAGTTCGTCGCCTTCGTCGTCCCCAGCCCCGGCCGACGCCATCAATCGACGCCGGAGCTTCGCCGATGTCGCCTGAACACTTCGGACACCGCCCCCGACCACCGCACCATCGCCTCCGACCACCTCCGACGTCCGGCCGCCGTCGACCTCGCCGGAACCCCGACCCCCACCGCTGTAAGCCACCGCACCCCCCCTGGGTCGTTCGATCTAGATCCAACGCGCCAGATTAGAAGTTTTATAAAACAAATCGGTACGCGTTAAGTTTCGGTCGTCCGCTCTCTAGCTCCCGCACGCACACTCTCTCAACCAATCACAGCAAGCCACGTAGCCCCTAACCGATCGATATTTTTTTCTTTTTTTGTTTAGAAAACAGAATGTGTTCTGATTTTATTTTTGTTATATCTTTTAAACTAATTAGTGTTTTTAATTGATTCTTTTTGCATTAGGTCACAAATTTCATGTAGATTCATCCTGAAGTCTTAGATTTCAAATTTGAACTTTAGAATTTGAATCTAACCAAATTTGCTTAAATTACTAAAATCTGTATCACTAGAGTTTAAAAATATATTTTTGAGTGAATCTTTTTGTCACTGTTTTGTATTAGTTAGTCCTATCATCCTACATAGTTTGAGAATTTTCAAGATGAATTTGGTTAGGGTTTTTAACAAAAACAGAATCTGTTTAGTTCTTAATAGATTTTAGTTAGTTTGATTTTAGTTTAGTTTGAACCTGATTTAGTTTAACTTTTGTTTTTAGATTTCATTAGGTTCTGTTGTTTCAACATTAGGTGTATTATTTTCTATTAATAAAAATATTATTTTTTGTTTTGTGCTCTAGTTTGAACAGGTACATCTTATTTTCACCTTTAGTATTGTTTAGAAAAAAGTTTTGTAGTAACTCTTTTTGCACAAAAATTTTATAATAAAATACTTTATGTTTTGTAATAAATTTTGTATTTACTTTTCTGTTATCTAAATGCCTAGTTGTTCAAAACAAATTTTTGACTTGTTATGTCTTAGTAGAGATTTGACACCAAAAAATTTAGAGTCTTATACCTTGAGTGATTCTTCCATTTGATTGTGCTATTGTTTGTTGAAGTGTTTGTTTACCTTGCTGTTGTGTGAATTATATTGTGATTATACTTATAGTGTGCTTTCTTTGATGCGTTAGATCATTCGGAGTGCGAAGCTTGTTATCTAGAGTCACTTGAGTACGAGGATCATCAGCAAGGCAAGTCACTTTGACCATGTATACCTATGTTTTATTGCATTAGTTCTACCATCTCCCCAATTGCATGCAAAGTAGGTAATTTGGAAACTTGGTTACTTGAAGTAGTATCATGTGGTAGGCACCCCTCAACCTTTGACACATTGGCCCCGGGAAACGTTGATTTAATTTTGCTATGCTATTAGTAGACGGGGTTGGTTGTGTGATTCATGAGAGTTGTGAGATAATAATTTCAAGACCTACAAGATGAACAAGACTTAAATACTCCGAGTTTTCAACATACCTCTGGGTGGATGATGGTTGAACGGCGCCCTGGAGAAACCAGTGGTTAGCCTAGATGTTGCTGGAGAAGTGCTAGTATGCATGCGGAAAGGTCCACCCAGGCACAAAGAGATGGATGGATGCTTCAAGACCCAAGGCTTACCTGCACAGCCACAAGCCATTATGGGCTCTAGCTTGGTTGGATATCGTGGTGACCCTGGACAGGCGGTGCTACGAGATGTAGAAGAACGGTAGGGAAGGATGGGCACCGACAGAGTCTCGGGGAAACCCTTTAGAAGACCATGTTTTGGTCATCCGTTTCTCAAACACCCTGAAGTGCGAGAAATCCAACGGAGGCGATCAAATCTTGTGGGGAATGTGTGCAAAACTCTGCAGAGTACCCCAACCTAATCGATTAGCTGTGTCCGCGGTCATGGACAGTTTGAGCCAAAGGAACTGAAACTATCTGGAACTCTCAACACAATTAAGTATATTGATGTGGGTTTTTAATGACAACTTGGGTAGGAGAATTGGTTGGTGGAACCATCTCATTAATCAACCAACATTGTAGCAATTATGCTTTGGCCCTCTCTTGTTGGAGGAAAAAAATTGGCTTTATGCAAAAAACTTACTACCCCACCTGCCATATATGCATATAGACTAGATGATTACTTTACCCCCTCTTTTGTGACATTGCCGGCATATTCAATATGCTGACCTACACGGATGCAACGTATCATGTTGCAAAGTACTTTTCCGACCAGGAGTGAGGATACACTCTACGCTCGGTGACATGCCCTTGGAGTCAGATGGACTCAACTACCTTTGAAGCTTCCGCAAGATTAGTTATTCTCATGAGTTGGCCTTCAGCCACTTTATTGTAATTCTTATTGTAATAAAGGACTCGATATGAGATTTTTTATTATTATTAAATTTGTGTGATTTCACTTTGATATATACATTGATGTACCATGTGTGTACCAGCATGATCTTGGGATGGTACAGAAACACCGGAGATTCGACCTTTCAGGTCGGGTCGCTACAGAAATGGTATCAGAGCACACGCTGACCGTAGGACGTAACCTCTAGGATTGGAAAAGCCTTAGCTTTTTATTTCTCTTTTGTCTTTAAAATTCTTATACTCTCATCTACTCGTTTCTGACTTCCCTCCGATTTATTTCAAAATTTATAGATGGCCACCTTCATCCTAGTTTTGATCACGGAGTTTTGTCAGCCTGACGCGACGATGCCCTTTGGCAAAGAGATGATGAAGATCGTCAGGGACGTAAGGATTGCCTTGCCAAGCATCACCGGGACTCCTATCATGTCTTTTCCACAAGATGGTCGCTACAAGATCGAGGTGCACATCCCCGGAAAGACTTTTGGAAATTGTAAGGAACCCATCGACTTCAAGTTTGTGGCACCCAGCTGGATTCTTGGGAGGGACATGGCAATTCACCATGCCCTTGGACGTATTTGGGAGGAATACAGGGGTGGTCCCATTTCACCAGGACTCAGCATGGTTTGTCGTAGGGATGCCAATGGAAATATCATAAACACTCCCACTGAAGACTCCACAATTTCCTATATCCAGACTTTGGAGACGCACATTAGGACCTTGGAGCTTCAGGTATGTGCCGACACGAAGACGGTCAAGAGGCTGATGAACCGCGAGATTGACCTCGAAGCTGGCCTACGGGAAGCCAAGTACGAGCATGAGCATGAAGTGAAGGATTTCTTAGAGAGGATCGATAAGCTGAACACTCCCATTGCAACTCTGGAGGAACAGCTAGACATGAGGGAAAATCTCCACCCAGAAGGAGACATGGCTCCCTTGATCAGCAATGATGACGACTATGAGGAGAGCGTCACCGGAGGAGGCCACTTCACCATGTACTTTTGAGGAGAACTTTAGTTATGCCCCCCATGTATCTTTATTTTCGTAGTTAAAGCGTAGGTCGATGCTTAGTTTGATTTGGAGACTTGTATCTCGATGTTTGAACCTGTAGTTGAATAAATGAATGGGTGTTTGGTGTAATATGTTTGTTGCATTGCATATGGGTAGTGAAATTTTCTTTTAGGTCCTTGTTCTATTCTAAATTCTCACCCCTCTGAAAACAGCAATATGCCTCCGTGACGTGAGCCCGACTTCACCTTCCCGTCGGAACTCACACAACTTCTCCAGCAGCAGAATGCCCTGATGCAGCTGTTGATCCAGAACCAGACCAACAACCACCCTCCACCCCAAGGCGACAACCTCACCCATTTTCTGAGGCTGAATCCACCAACTTTTTCTAGCAGCACTGAGCCCATCGTGGCAGATGATTGGCTCTGCAAGATGGAGAGGGAACTCACCACCGCTGGATGCACTGAGGCTGAAAAGGTGCGTTTCGCCGCCCATCAACTGGAGGGACCACCAGCTTCATGGTGGGAGAACTACACCACCACGTACCCCATTGCTGGTGTGACTTGGGAGCAGTTCAAGCTAGCTTTCCGCTGCCCATGTCTCAGCTGGAGCCATGAGTCTGAAGAAGCGTGAGTTTCGCAACTTACGCCAGGGGAACCGCTCCGTGGCCCAGTATGTGGATGAATTCAGCATGTTGGCTCGTTATGCACCAGGAGATGTGGCCGATGACGCATCCAAACAGGAGAAGTTCCTGGAAGGACTCAACGATGAGTTGAGCGTGCAGCTGATGGTGGCTACTTTCAACAACTACCAGGAGCTGGTAGACAAGGCCCTCATCTTGGAGGGGAAGCAGCAGCAAATTGAAAACCGCAAGAGGAAGTATGGACAGGAGAAGTCTCACTCTGGATCTCAACAGAAGCCTCGCTATTCCCCGTACTCAGGAAATACCGGATCAGGGACCAGCAAGTATGGAGGACACACTCATCACGTGCACAACCATGGAGGCCATAACCATGGAGGAAATGGGAATAATCGTCCCAACAATGGCAACTTCAAGAATGGCAATGGAAGTGGGAATGGAAACCAACACCGTCCCATTTCAGCTCGGAAGGATCTGAACCATATCACCTGTTTCAAGTGCCAGAAGACAGGACACTATGCCACTGAATGTCCTTAGAACAAGCAAGGAAATGGAAACGGCAACTCCGCAGATAAGAAGCTAAATCCTTTTCCCCGAGCTCAGGTGAACCACCTTGATGTGGAAGAAGTCTATGATCAACCCGAGACTGTGGTTGGTAAGTTTTTATTACATTCACGTCCAGTTATAGTACTTTTTGATTCCGGTGCAACTCACTCATTCATATCAAGGGTAGTTGTGGAAAAGTATGGTTTACCCACCAGAACCCTTAGTCAACCCATTAAGGTCAATTCCCCAGGAGGTATGATGATGGCAGGGATAGGATGCCACGCCTTGAAACTCAATATAGGAAAGCATGTTTTTCCCACCCACCTCATCGTCCTAGAGTCCCAAGGATTGGATGTAATCCTAGGCATGGATTGGAGGACCAAGTATGAAGGAAATCTTGATTGCCCCAGCAAGTCTATTTCACTCACCACCCCAGAGAACAAGAGGATTAAGTATGTATCCCGACGCACACGGATGAGTGCTCGGTTAAATTCCCTCACAGGAGTTGTTCAGGAGGAAGTGCCGGTGGTACAATACTTTCTAGATGTATTCCCGGAGGAATTACCAGGCATGCCACCAGATAGAGAGATTGAGTTTCTGATAGAGTTACTACCAGGAACCGCCCCAATTTCCAAGAGACCCTATCGGATGCCCGCCAATGATTTAGTAGAAATCAAGAAGCAGATTAAGGAGTTATTGGATAAGGGATATATTCACCCAAGTTCTTCACCTTGGGGAGCCCCAGTCCTTTTGGTGGAGAAGAAAGATAAAACCTTGAGGATGGTAGTCGATTATCGTGCATTGAACGAGGTGACTATCAAGAACAAGTACCCTTTGCCGATGATTAATGACTTGTTTGATCAGCTAGTAGGAGCCAAAGTATTCTCCAAGAACGATCTTCGATCAGGGTATCACCAACTGAAAATTCGCGAATAGGATATACCCAAAACAGCCTTCACCACAAGGTATGGCTTATATGAGTATACAGTCATGTCTTTTGGTTTGACTAATGCTCCTGCCTACTTCATGAATATGATGAACAAAGTGTTTATGGAATATTTGGAATAGTTTGTCGTGGTGTTCATCGATGACATTTTGATATTCTCCAAGAGCGAGGAAGAACACAAGGAACGCTTGCATTTAGTTCTGGAGAAGCTTAGAGAGCATCAGTTATATGCCAAGTTCAATACATGTGAATTATGGCTGACGGAAATCGGATTCCTTGGACACATTATTTCCGGAGAAGGAATAGTAGTAGACCCCGCTAAGGTTGAAGCAGTCACTAAGTGGAAGTCACCCACCTCATTTAAGGATATTCGTAGTTTTCTCGGACCTGCCGGATATTACCGGAGGTTCATTGAGAATTTCTCAAAGATTGCCAAGCCCATGACAGAGTTGTTGAAGAAAGAGTCTAAGTATATCTGGACTGAGGAATGTGAGGCCAGTTTCCAGGAGTTGAAGAAACGTTTGGTCACAGCCCCAGTATTGATACTGCCAAACATTCGGAAGGACTTCCAGGTTTATTGTGATGCATCACGTCAAGGACTTGGAGGAGTACTCATGCAGGAGGGAAAAGTTGTAGCCTATGCATCCAGACAGTTACGACCCCATGAGTTGAATTACGCCACCCATGATTTGGAACTAGCAGCCGTAGTGCACGCACTCAAGACCTGGAGACATGTCCTTATAGGAAATAGTTGTGATGTTTACACTGATCATAAAAGCCTGAAGTATATCTTCACACAAAAGGAGTTGAACCTTAGATAGAGGAGATGGTTAGAGTTAATCAAGTACTATGACATGAGACTACATTACCATCCAGGAAAGGCAAATGTTGTAGCAGACGCTTTGAGTCGGAAGAGTTATGTGAACACACTCATAGCCGGAGGATTACCCCAGGAGTTAACCGATGATCTCAGAGAGCTTCGGCTAGAGATAGTTCCAAGAGGATATGTTTGTTGGGGAACGTCGCATGGGAAACAAAAAAAATTCCTACGCACACGCAAACCTATCCATGGTGATGAGCATCTACGAGAGGGAGAGTGGATCTACGTACCCTTATAGATCGCTAAGAG
This sequence comes from Hordeum marinum, assembly GCA_022496015.1. Lineage (NCBI taxonomy): Eukaryota > Viridiplantae > Streptophyta > Magnoliopsida > Poales > Poaceae > Hordeum > Hordeum marinum. The sequence continues at coordinate 407,918,874 of CM039672.1, read as the reverse complement.
GGAAGCGTTAAGAAACGCGGTTGGTGTAGTCGAACTTCTTCGCGATACAAATCGCCGAGCGTCCCGCGATCCAATCACGAACCGTCCCGCGAACACATCATGATCTGTCCCGTGAACTCATCACGATCCGTCTCACGATCTTGATCACGACCTATCCTGCGAACTCATCACGATCCGTTCCGTGATCACATCACGAACCGTCTCGCGATCTCGATCACGGTCCTTCCGATCTAGCGCCGAACGGACGGCACCTCCGCGTTCAGCACACGTGCAGCTTGATGACGATCTCCACCGTCTCGATCCAGCGAGAGGAGGTGGAGAGGAGAGAGAGTTCACCGGCAGCGTGACGGTGCTTCGGTGATGGTGGTGGAGCAATTCCGGCAGGGCTTCGCCTAAGCGCTGCGGAACTACGATCTAGAGGAGAAACTATGCACCGGTGGAACGGGTAGCACGTGGCCGGAAATTCTGTCCAAAAACCACCCAATCCACTAGTATATATAGGAGGAGAGGAGAGGAGAGGCAGCCAAGGCCTTTGGGTCTGCCGAAATAGGAGGTGGGAGCAATCCTACTTCACCTCCAATCCTAGTTGGAGTAGGATTGCCTCCTATTGGCTGATTTTCCACTTTTTGCTTTAGGACTTTCTCTACTGCGCCATGGGACTTTGTGGCTGTTTTCCCAGACCACTAAGGGATGGTTATTATTCTCCCACAGCCCATGGACCTCTTGGGGTCGAAATACCCCTCCCGGAGGTCCCCCGGTACACTACCGGCACTCCCGGTACACTACCGATACTCCCGGTACACTACCGATGAGCCCGAAACTTTTCCGACGACCAAACTGGGACATCCTATATATGAATCTTTACCTCCGGACCATTCCGGAGCTCCTCGTGACGTCCGGGATCTCATCCGGGACTCCGAACAACCTTCGGTCACCACCATACATAACTCTACACTACCGAAACGTCACCGAACCTTAAGTGTGCAGACCCTGCGGGTTCGAGAACTATGTAGACATGACCGAGACACCTCTACGGTCAATAACCAATGGCGGGACCTGGATGTCCACATTGGTTCCTACATATTCTACGAAGATCTTTATCGGTCGAACCTCTATGTCAAGGATTCAGTTAATCCCGTATAACGTTCCCTTTGTTCTTCGGTATGTTACTTGCCCGAGATTCGATCGTCGGTATCTCCATACCTAATTCAACCTCGTTACTGGCAAGTCTCTTTACTCGTTCCGTAATACAAGATCCCACAACTAACAATTAGTCACATTGCTTGCAAGGCTTATTGTGATGTTGCATTACCGAGTGGGCCCCGAGATACCTCTCCGTTACACGAAGTAACAAATCCCAGTCTCGATCCATGCCAACTCAACAGACACCATCGGAGATACCTGTAGAGCACCTTTATAGTCACCCAGTTACGTTGCGATGTTTGATACACACAAGGCACTCCTCCGATATCCGTGAGTTGCATGATCTCATGGTCATAGGAACATATACTTGACATGCAGAAAACAGCAGCAATAAACTGACACGATCATATGCTACATTTGCAGTTTGGGTCTTGTCCATCACATCATTCTCCTAATGATGTGATCCCGTTATCAAATGACATCTCATGTCCATGGCTAGGAAACCTTAACCATCCTTTGATCAACGAGCTAGTCCATTAGAGGCATACTAGGGACATGGTTTTGTCTATGTATCCACACATGCATTTAAGTCTCCGATCAATACAATTATAGCATGGATAATAAACGATTATCATGAACAAGGAAATATGATAATAACTGATTTATTATTGCCTCTAGGGCATATTTCCAACAGTCTCCCACTTGCACTAGAGTCAATAATCTAGTTCACATCACCATGTGATTCGCAATGTTATGAATCTAACACCCAATGAGTTCTGGGGCTCGATCATGCTTTGCATGTGAGAGAGGTCTTATAGTCAATGGGTCTGCGATATTCAGATCCGTGTGTACTTTGAAAATCTCTATGTCAAACCGTAAACACTGCTACCACACTCCACTTGGTACTATTTCCAAATGGCTGCTCCACTATACGTATCCATATCGCTACTACTAGTCATCCGGATAGGTGTTAAAGCTTGCATCGACGTAACTCTTTACGACGAACCTTTTATCACCTCCATAATCAAGAAACATTTCCTTAGTCCTCTGGTTACTAAGGATAATTTCGACCGCTTTCCAGTGATCCACTCCTGGACCACCCTTGTACCCCTTGACAGACTCATGGCAAGGCACACACAGGTGCGGTACACAGCATGGCATACTATACAGAGCCTATGGCTAAGGCATAGGGGACGACGTTCGTCCTTTCTCTTCCTTCTGCCGTGGTCGAGCTTTGAGTCTCACTCAACTTCACACCTTACAAATCAGACGAGAACTATTTCTCTGGCTGATCCATTTTGAACTCTTTCAAAATCTTGTCAAGGTATGCACTCATTGAAAGTCTCATCAAGCATCTTGATCTATCTCTATAGATTTTGATGCTCAACAATTAGGTAGCTTTATCCAGGTCTTCCTTTGAAAAACACTTTTCAAAGAACCTTGTATGCCTTCCAGAAATTCTACATTATTTCCGATCAACAATATGTCAACCACATATACTTATCAGAAACTCTACAGTGCTCCCACTCACTTTATTGCAAATACAAGTTTCTCGTAAACTTTGTATAAACTACAGAAACTTTGATCACCTCATCAAAGTGTATATTCCTACTCTGAGATGCTTGCTTCAGTCCATAGAAGGATCACTGAAGCTTGCTCATCTTTTAGCATCCTTAGGACTGACAAAACCTTCTGGTTGTATCACATACAACCTTTCCTTAAGTAAACCGTTAAGGAAACGATGTTTTGACATCCATCTGCCAGATTTCATAATTGAAAATGCAGCAACTGCTAACATAATTCCAACAGACTTTTAGCATCGCTACGAGTGAGAAAGCCTCATCGCAGTCAACTCCTGGAACTTGTCACAAACAACTTTGCAACAAGTCGAGCTTTACAAATGGTGACATTCACCATCAGTGTCTGTCTTCATTCTAAAGGTCCATTTGTACTCAACGACCTGCCGTCTAACGAGCAAGTCTACCAAAGTCTATACTTGGTTTTCATACATGGATCCTATCTCGGATTTCATGGCCTCTAACCATTCGTCGGAATCCGGGCCCATCATCGCTTCTCCATACTCGTAGGTTCATCGTTGTCCACCAACATGACCTCCAAGACAGAGTTGTCGTACCACTCAGGAGCAGTACACATCCTTGTCGACCTACGAAGTTCGATAGTAACTTGATCCTGAAGCTTCATGATCATCATCATTAACTTCCTCTTCAACTAACGTAGGCTTCACAGAAACATCTTTCTGCGCTGCGCTACTCTCTGGTTGAACAAAGGTTTAATAACCTCATCAAGTTCTATCTTCCTCCCACTCAATTCTTTCGACAGAAACTTTTTCTCGAGAAAGAACCCAGTTCTAGTAACAAACACTTTGCACTTGGATCTGAGATAGAAGGTTCAGCCAACTGATCTTAGGGTATTCTATGAAGATGCATTTGTCCGCCTTGGGTTCGACCTCATTACGTGAAAATATTTTCCACACAAGTGTCGCAGCCCCAAGTATTAAGAAATGATAGCTTAGGTTTCTATCAAACCATAATTCACATGGTGTCATCTCAACGGATTTAGATGGTGCCCTATTTAAAGTGAATGTAGTTGTCTATTAATGCATAACCCCAAAATTATAGTAGTAAAACGACAAGAGACATCATAGCACGCACCTTGTCCAATAGAGCATAACTATGATGTTCGGACACACCATCACACTATGGTGTTCCAGGTGGCGTTTAGTAGTGAAACAACTTTCACATTGTCTTAAGTTGTATGCCAAACTCGTGACTCAGATATTCACCTCCACGATCATATCGCGGTCATTTTTATCTTCTTGTCATGATGATCTTTAAACTTCACTCTGAATTTGCTTGAACCTTTCAAACGATTCAGACTTGTGTTTCATTAAGTAAATATACACTATATCTACTCAAATCATCAGTGAAGGTAAGAAAATAACGATATCCACTGCACGCTACAAGACTCACTAGATTGCATACATCAACATGTATCATTTTCAATGAATCACTTGCCCGCTCCATCCAACGGGGTCCTTTAGTCATCTTGCCCAAGAGGCATGGTTCGCATGTATCAACCGATTCGAAATCGAATGAGTCCAAATATCCATCACCATGGAGTTTCTTCATGCGCTTTATACCAATATGACATTTTGCGGCAGTGCCACAAGTATGTGGTACTATCATTATTTAACTTTGTATCTTTTGACATCAATGTTATGAACATGTGTATTACTACGATCAAGATTTGAACAAACCATTCTCACTGGGTGCATGACCATTGAAGGTATTATTCATGTAAACAGAATAACTATTATTCTCTGACTTAAATGAATAACCGTATTGCAACAAACATGATCTAATCATGTTCATGCTCAACGCAAAACACCAAATAACATTTATTTAGGTTCGTCACTAATCCTGAAGGTAGAGAGAACGTGCGATGTTGATCACATCAACCTTGGAAACATTTCCAACACACATCGTCACCTCACCCTTAGCTAGTTCTCCGTTTATTCCGTAGCTTTTATTTCGAGTTACTAACATTTAGCAACCGAACCGGTATCCAATACCCAGGTGCTACTAGGAGTACTAGCAAGGTACACATCAATAACTCGTATATCAAATATACTTCTGTCGATGTTGCCAGCCTTCTTATCTCCCAAGTATCTAGGGTTGTTCCGCTTCAGCAACCTCTCACCTCATAATAGAAGCACTTAGTCTCGGGTTTGAGTTCAACTTTGGGTTGCTTCACTGGAGCAGCAACTGACTTGCTATCCATGAAGTTTCCCTCCTTGCTCTTGCCCTTTTCGAAACTAGTGGTTTGATTAACCATCAACACTTGATGCTCCTTCTTGATTTCTACCTTCGCGGTGTCAAACATCGCGAACATCTCAGGGATCAATACTTCTATCCCTGGTGTATTATAGTTCATCACTAAGTTCTAGTAGCTTTAGTGACAGTGAGTTGGAGAACTATATCAATCACTATCTTATCTGGAAGATCAACTCCCACTTGATTCAAGCGATTGTAGTACCCAGACAATCTGAGTACATGCTCAACGATTGAGCTATTCTCCTTCATCTTACAGGCAAAGAATCTTGTTGGAGATCTCATATCTCGCAACACAGGCACGAGCCTGAGATCACAATCTCTGCTCCTAGAACATCTCATATGTTCCGTGACGTTCAAAACGTTTCGGAGCCTCAATTCTAAGCCGTAATGCATGACGCACTAAACTATCAAGTAGTCATCGAAACGTGCCTGTTAGATGTTCACAACATCTATAGACGACGCTAGAGGGGGTGGCGCACCGAGCGGTGCATTAAGGACATAAGCCTTCTGTGCAGCAATGAGGACAATCCTCAGATCACGGACCCAGTCCGCAATATTGCTACCAACATCTTTCAACTCTATTTCTCTAGGAACATATAAAAATTTAAGGGAGCTACAACGCGAGCTAGTAATCTACAACATGATTTGTAAAGACACTTTGACTATGTTCATGATAATGAGTTCAATTAATCATATTACTTAAGAACTCCCACTCAAATTGACATCCCTCCGATCATTCGAGTGATACATGATCCAAATTCACCAACTCAAGTCCGATCATCACGTGAGTTGAGGTGGCTGCAATGGTGAACATCATTATGTTGATCATATCTACTATATGACTCATGTTCGACCTTTCGGTCTCTCGTGTTCCGAGGCCATGTCTCTACATGCTAGGCTCGTCAAGTTTAACCCGAGTGTTCTGCGCGTGCAAATCTGGCTTGCACCCGTTGTATGTGAACGTAGAGTCTATCACACCCGATCATCACGTGGTGTCTCAACACGACGAACTTTCGCAACGGTGCACACTTGGGGAGAACACAGTTTATCTTGAAATTAAGTGAGGGATCACCTTATAATGCTACCGTCGTCCTAAGCAAAACAAGGTGCATAAAAAGGATTAACATCACATGCAAATCATAAGTGACATGATATGGCCATGAACTTGTGCTTTTGATCTCCATCTAGAAAGCACCGGCATGATCTCCATCGTCACCGGCATGACACCATGATCTCCATCATCTTGATCTCCATCAACGTGTCGCCATTGGGATTGTCACACCCTGCATGCTTCTACTACTATTGCTACCGTAGCGATAAAGTAAAGCATTACATAGCGCTTAATGATTGACACGCAGGTCATACAATAATTAAAGACAACCCTATGGTTCCTGCCGGTTGCCGTATTCATCGACATGCAAGTCGTGATAATCTATACATCACATGATCATCTCATACATCACATATATCACATCATGTAATTGGCCATATCACATCACAACATACCCTGCAAAAACAAGTTAGACGTCCTCTAATTGTTGTTGCATATTTTACGTGGCTGCTACGGGTATCTAGCAAGAACGATTCTCACCTACGCATAAACCACAACGGTGATACACTAGTTTTCTTTTCAACCTTCTCAAGGACCGCCTTTGTCGAATCCGATCCAACTAAAGTGAGAGAAACTGTCACCCGCAAGCCATCTAGGCAACAAGTTGCGTCGAGGGAACCGGTCTCTCGTAAGCGTACGAGTAATGTTGGTCCGGGCCGCTTCATCTCACAATCCCGCTGAACCAAAATACGACCAAGGGAGGAAGCAATCTAAGCATCAACGCCCACAAACCTTTTGTGTTCTACTCGAGATCTCATCGAACCATCAACCTAGCTCATGATGCCACTGTTGGGGAACGTCGCATGGGAAACAAAAAAAATTCCTACGCACACGCAAACCTATCCATGGTGATGAGCATCTACGAGAGGGAGAGTGGATCTACGTACCCTTGTAGATCGCTAAGCGGGAAGCGTTGAGAAACGCGGTTGGTGTAGTCGAACTTCTTCGTGATCCAAATCGCCGAGCGTCCCGCGATCCAATCACGAACCGTCCCGCGAACACATCATGATCTGTCCCGTGAACTCATCACGATCCGTCTCACGATCTTGATCACGATCTGTCCCGCGAACTCATCACGATCCGTTCCGTGATCACATCACGAACCGTCTCGCGATCTCGATCACGGTCCTTCCGATCTAGCGCCGAACGGACGGCACCTCCGCGTTCAGCACACGTGCAGCTTGATGACGATCTCCACCGTCTCGATCCAGAGAGAGGAGGTGGAGAGGAGAGAGAGTTCACCAGCAGCGTGACGGCGCTCCGGTGATGGTGGTGGAGCAATTCCGGCAGGGCTTCGCCTAAGCGCTGCGGAACTACGATCTAGAGGAGAAACTATGCACCGGTGGAACGGGTAGCACGTGACCGGAAATTCTGTCCAAAAACCACCCAATCCACTAGTATATATAGGAGGAGAGGAGAGGAGAGGCAGCCAAGGCCTTTGGGTCGGCCGAAATAGGAGGTGGGAGCAATCCTACTTCACCTCCAATCCTAGTTGGAGTAGGATTGCCTCCTATTGGCTGATTTTCCACTTTTTGATTTAGGACTTTCTCTCATGCGCCATGGGACTTTGTGGCTGTTTTCCCAGCCCACTAAGGGCTGGTTATTATTCTCCCACAGCCCATGGACCTCTTGGGGTCTAAATACCCCTCCCGGAGGTCCCCCGGTACACTACCGGCACTCCCGGTACACTACCGATACTCCCGGTACACTACCGATGAGCCCGAAACTTTTCCGGCGACCAAACTGGGACATCCTATATATGAATCTTTACCTCCGGACCATTCCGGAGATCCTCGTGACGTCCGGGATCTCATCCGGGACTCCGAACAACCTTCGGTCACCACCATACATAACTCTACACTACCGAAACATCACCGAACCTTAAGTGTGCAGACCCTGCGGGTTCGAGAACTATGTAGACATGACCGAGACACCTCTACGGTCAATAACCAATGGAGGGACCTGGACGTCCACATTGGTTCCTACATATTCTACGAAGATCTTTATCGGTCGAACCTCTATGTCAAGGATTCAGTTAATCCCGTATAACGTTCCCTTTGTTCTTCGGTATGTTACTTGCCCGAGATTCGATCGTCGGTATCTCCATACCTAATTCAACCTCGTTACTGGCAAGTCTCTTTACTCGTTCCGTAATACAAGATCCCGCAACTAAAAATTAGTCACATTGCTTGCAAGGCTTATTGTGATGTTGCATTACCGAGTGGGCCCCGAGATACCTCTCCGTTACACGGAGTAACAAATCCCAGTCTCGATCCATGCCAACTCAACAGACACCATCGGAGATACCTGTAGAGCACCTTTATAGTCACCCAGTTACGTTGCGACGTTTGATACACACAAGGCACTCCTCCGATATCCGTGAGTTGCATGATCTCATGGTCATAGGAACATATACTTGACATGCAGAAAACAGTAGCAATAAACTGACACGATCATATGCTACGTTTGCAGTTTGGGTCTTGTCCATCACATCATTCTCCTAATGATGTGATCCCGTTATCAAATGACATCTCATGTCCATGGCTAGGAAACCTTAACCATCCTTTGATCAACGAGCTAGTCCATTAGAGGCATACTAGGGACATGGTTTTGTCTATGTAGCCACACATGCATTTAAGTCTCCGGTCAATACAATTATAGCATGGATAATAAACGATTATCATGAACAAGGAAATATGATAATAACTAATTTATTATTGCCTCTAGGGCATATTTCCAACAATGTTGCCACACTAGAGATCCATTCCACCTTGACCGAAAGAATTCGTGAAGCCCAGAAATCGGACAAGGAGATAGCTGAGATAAAGCAGAGAATGAAGGATGGAAAAGCTAACGACTTTCGTGAAGATGAACAAGGTACTCTATGGTTTGAGAACCGAATCTATGTGCCCAATGACCCAGAGCTCAGGAAGTTGATACTTCCAGAAGCTCATGATTCACACTACTCGATACACCCAGGCAACACCAAGATGTACCTTGATTTGAAGGAAAGTTACTGGTGGACAGGTATGAAGAAGGATATTGCCGAACATGTTGCAGTATGTGATGTTTGTCAGCGAGTAAAGGCGGAACATCAGAAACCAGCAGGGTTACTCCAACCTTTGCCGATACCCGAGTGGAAATGGGATAAGCTTGGTATGGACTTCATCACAGGATTACCCAGGACCCGTTCAGGTTATGATTCCATCTGGGTAGTGGTCGATCGCTTGACCAAGGTGGCTCATTTCATCCTAGTAAAGACCACCTATACCAGTGCTAACTTAGCCAAGATATATATGACCAGGATCGTATGTCTGCATGGAGTTTCGACGAGTATCGTGTCAGATAGAGGAACACAATTTACCTCAAAGTTTTGGCATCAGCTACATGAAACTTTAGGTACGAGGCTGGAGTTCGGTACAGCTTTTCATCCGCAGACCGATGGACACACTGAGAGAGTCAACCAGATTCTGGAGGACATGTTGAGAGCTTGTGCGCTAGACTATGGGTCTAGTTGGGATGACAACTTACCTTACGCAGAGTTCTCGTACAATAGTTATCAGACTAGTCTGAAGATGGCCCCTTTTGAATCTTTATACGGAAGGAGGTGCAGAACACCATTGATGTGGGATGGTGTTGGAGACCGAAAACTCTTTGGTCCCGATCTTATCCGAGATTCTGAAGAAAAGGTCAAACTGGTTTGAGACCGACTCAAGATAGCTCAATCCAGGCAGAAGAGCTATGCGGATAACAAACGCAAGGAGGTGACATATGAAGTGGGAGATCGAGCATACCTTTGTGTGTCCCCACTTCGAGGAATCAAGAGGTTTGGTGTTAAAGGAAAGTTAGCACCCAGATTCATAGGCCCCTACAAAATTCTTGAACGTGGAGGCAAAGTTGCATACAAGCTGGAATTGTCGGAAGGATTGTCCGGAGTTCATGATGTTTTCCATGTTTCCCAGCTGAAGAAATGCCATGCTGAGATGGATGATATTCCTTTGAGAGACACAATGCCCCTAGAGGCCATACAACTTGACAGTGACCTGACCTATGAGGAGAAGCCTGTCAGAATCCTCGAGACTACCAACAGAGTTACCCGTAGAAAGACCATCAAGTTTTGTAAAGCTCTGTGGAGTCACCACACCGAGGAAGAAGCCACCTGGGAACGCGAAGAAGATCTTCGTAGAGACCACCCGCACCTATTTTCTAGCCAACCCGAATCCCGAGGGCGAGATTCATCTTAAGGTGGGTAGGTTTGTAACATCCCAAAATTTCATTTTGGAATGTTATGAAATATAGCTATGCATCATCATAACTTTGTTTGAATGTAATGAATGGTTGAAGTGCTTCCTTTGAAATTCTGAAAGGCCATTTCAATTTTTCCCTGTATTTGTTTCACCTATTTGTAAACCTTTGGAAATGTTCAAAGAAAGAGGGGAGTAACATGACACTCCACACCAGGGGCATCTTGGTGAAATATTTTGAACAATAAAACCAAGGGGTTATTTGAAAAATTATTGCAAAAGGATTTAAAATCAATTAGGCATTTTTCTGAAAATAATTTTTTTTTAAAATAATATTCAATATGACAGAGGAAATTTTTTCATTAAATAGCATTTAATCCCCTAATCATTTTGATATATACATTTCCTATGTTTCGAAATGATTTGAATGCATTAAATATGTTTTAAACGCTCTAGAAATAAAATAGAAAATGAATTAAACAGAAACGGGCCGGCCCATAGCCTTTAAGACCCGAAATCACTCCGGATCAGCCACCGACGCGCAGATCCCGCGTCCCACCCTCACCAACGCACGGGACCCACCGTCCGACCACGGCATCAGCGCGCTCGTCTCCTTCCCCGTGCCTCCGACGTCGCCGGCGATCTCTTCCCACATATCTCGCTCCTCTTTCCCTCCCCGATCTCTCCCTAGCCCCGGCAGACGCCATCAATCGACGCCGGAGCTTCGCCGCCATCGCATGAACACTTCGGACGCCGACCCCGACCACCGCATCGTCGCCTCCGACCACCTCCGATATCCGGCCGCCGTCGACCTCGCCGGAACCCTGACCCCCACCGTTGTAAGCCACCGCACCCCCCTGGGCCGTTCGATCTAGATCCAATGCGCCAGATTAGAAGTTTTATAAACGAATCGGTACGCGTTAAGTTTCGGTCGTCCGCTCGCTACCTCCCGCATGCACACTCTCTCAACCAATCACAGCATGCCACGTAGCCCCTAACCGATCGATATTTTTTTCTTTTTCTGTTTCTATTTTAGAAAACAGAATGTGTTCTGATTTTATTTTTGTTATATCTTTTAAACTAATTAGTGTTTTTAATTGGTTATTTTTGCATTAGGTCACAAATTTCATGTAGTTTCATCCTGCAGTCTTAGATTTCAAATTTGAACTTTAGAATTTAAATCTAACCAAATTTGCTTAAATTACTAAAATCTGTATAACTAGAGTTTAAAAATATATTTTTGAGTGAATCTTTTCGCCATTGTTTTGTATTAGTTAGACCTATCATCCTACATAGTTTAAGAATTTTTAGGATGAATTTGGTTAGGGTTTTTAACAAAAACAGAATCTGTTTAGTTCTTAATAGATTTTAGTTAGTTTGATTTTAGTTTAGTTTGAACCTGATTTAGTTTAACTTTTGTTTTTAGATTTCATTAGGTTCTGTTGTTTCAACATTAGGTGTATTATTTTCTGTTAATAAAAATATTTTTTTGTTTTGTGCTCTAGTTTGAATAGGTACATCTTATTTTCACCTTTAGTATTGTTTAGAAAAAAGTTTTGTAGTAACTCTTTTTGCACAAAATTTTTATAATAAAATACTTTCCGTTTTCTAATAAAATTTTGTATTTACTTTTCTGTTATCTAAATGCCTAGTTGTTCAAAACAAATTTTTGACTTGTTATGTCTTAGTAGAGATTTGACACCAAAAAATTTAGAGTCTTATACCTTGAGTGATTCTTCCTTTTGATTGTGCTATTGTTTGTTGAAGTATTTGTTTACCTTGATGTTGTGTGAATTATATTTTGATTATGCTTATTGTGTGCTTTGTTTGATTCGTTAGATCATTCGAAGTGCTAAGCTTGTTATCTAGAGTCACTTGAGTACGAGGATCATCAGCAAGGCAAGTCACTTTGACCATGTATACCTATGTTTTATTGCATTAGTTCTACCATCTCCCCAATTGCATGCAAAGTAGGTAATTTGGAAACTTGGTTACTTGAAGTAGTATCATGTGGTAGGCACCCCTCAACCTTTGACACATTGGCCCCGGGAAACGTTGATTTAATTTTGCTATGCTATTAGTAGACGGGGTTGGTTGTGTGATTCATGAGAGTTGTGAGATAATAATTTCAAGACCTACAAGATGAACAAGACTTCAAGACTCCGAGTTTTCAACATACCTCTGGGTGGATGATGGTTGAACGGCACCCTGGAGAAACTAGTGGTTAGCCTAGATGTTGCTGGAGAAGTGCCAGTATTCATGCGGAAAGGTCCACCTAGGCACAAAGAGATGGATCGATGGTTCAAGACCCAAGGCTTACCTGCACAGCCACAAGCCATTATGGGCTCTGGCTTGGTTGGATATCGTGGTGACCCTGGACAGGCGGTGCTACGAGATGTAGAAGAACGGTAGGGAAGGATGGGCACTGACAGAGTCTCGGGGAAACCCTTTAGAAGACCATGTTCTGGTCATCCGTTTCTCAAACACCCTAAAGTGCGAGAAATCCAACGGAGGCGATCAAATCTTGTGGGGAACGTGTGCAAAACTCTGAGAATACCGCAACCTAATCGATTAGCCGTGTCCACGGTCATGGACAGTTTGAGCCAAAGGAACTGAAACTATCTAAAACTCTCAACACCATTAAGTATATTGATGTGGGTTTTTAATGACAACTTGGGTATGAGAATTGGTTGGTGGAACCATCTCATTAATCAACCAACATTGTAGCAATTATGCTTTTGCCCTCTCTTGTTGTAGGAAAAAAATTGGCTTTATGCAAAAAAAACTTACTACCCCACCTGCCATATATGCATATAGACTAGATGATTACTTTACCCCCTCTTTTGTGACATTGCCGGCATATTCAATATGCTGACCTACACGGCTGCAACATATCAAGTTGCAGAGTACTTTTCTGACCAGGAGTGAGGATACGTTCTACGCTCGGTGAGATGCCCTTGGAGTCAGAATAAAAAAACTACCTTTGAAGCTTCCGCAAGATTAGTTATTCTCATGAGTTGGCCTTCAGCCAATTTATTGTAATTCTTATTGTAATAAAGGACTCGATATGAGATTTTTTTCGATTATTAAAGTTGTGTGATTTCACTTTGATATATACATTGATGTACCGTGTGTGTACCAGCATGATCTTAGGATGGTACAGAAACACCGGAGATTCGACCTTTCAGGTTGGGTCGCTACATCTTTCAACTCTATTTCTCTAGGAACATATAAAAATTCAAGGGAGCTACAGCGTGAGCTAGTAATCTACAACATAATTTTGCAAAGGCACTACTGACTATGTTCATGATAATGAGTTCAATTAATCATATTACTTAAGAACTCTCACTCAAATTGACATCCCTCCGGTCATTCGAGTGGTACATGATCCAAATTCACCAACTCAAGTCTGATTATCACGTGAGTTGAGGTGGTTTCAATGGTGAACATCATCATGTTGATCATATCTACTATATGACTCATGTTCGACCTTTCGGTCTCTTGTGTTCCAAGGCCATGTCTATACATGCTAGGCTCGTCAAGTTTGACCCCAGTGTTTTGCACGTGCAACACTGGCTTGCACCCATTGTATGTGAACATAGAGTCTATCACACCCGATCATCATGTGGTGTCTCAACACGACGAACTTTCGCAACGGTGCACACTCGGGGAGAACACAATTTATCTTGAAATTAAGTGAGGGATCACCTTATAATGCTACCGTCGTCCTAAGCAAAACAAGGTGCATAAAAGGATTAACATCACATGCAAATCATAAGTGACATGATATGGCCATGAACTTGTGCTTTTGATCTCCATCTTGAAAGCACCGGCATGATCTCCATCGTCACCGGCAAGACACCATGATCTCCATCATCTTGATCTCCATCAACGTGTCGCCATGGGGGTTGTCGCGCCCAACATTCTTCTACTACTATTGCAACCGTTTAGCGATAAATAAAGCATTACATAGCGCTTAATGATTGACACGCGGGTCATACAATAATTAAAGACAACCCTATGGCTCCTGCCGGTTGCCATACTCATCGACATGCAAGTCGTGATAATCTATACATCACATGATCATCCCATACATCACATATATCACATCATGTAATTGGCCATATCACGTCACAACATACCCTGCAAAAACAAGTTAGACGTCCTCTAATTGTTGTTGCATGTTTTACGTGGCTGCTACGGGTATCTAGCAAGAACAATTCTCATCTACGCAAAAACCACAACGGTGATACACTAGTTGCTTTTCAACCTTCTCAAGGACCGCCTTGGGCGAATCCGATCCAACTAAAGTGAGAGAAACTGGCACTAGCAAGCCATCTATGCAACAAGTTGCGGTCGAGGGAATCGGTCTCTCGTAAGCGTACGAGTAATTTTGGTCCGGGGCGCTTCATCTCACAATACCGCTGAACCAAAATCCGACCAAGGGAGGAAGCAATCTAAGCATCAATGCCCACAAACCTTTTGTGTTCTACTCGAGATCTCATCTACACATAGACCTAGCTCTGATACCACTATTGGGTTACGTCGCATGGGGAAAAAATTCCTACGCACACATAGATCTATCCATGGTGATGAGCATCTACGAGAGAGAGAGAGTGGATCTACATACCCTTTTAGATCGCTAAGCAGAATGTGTTAAGAAACGCGGTTGGTGTAGTCGAACGTCTTTGCGATCCAAATCGCCGAGCGTCCCGCGATCTCATCACGATCCGTCCCGCGATCCAATCACGATCCGTCCCGCGATCCAATCACGATCCGTCCCGCGAACTCATCACGATCCATCCCGCGATCCAATCATGATCCATCCTGCGAACTCATCATGACCCGTCCCGCGAACACATCACGATCCGTCTCGCGATCTTGATCACGGTCCTCCCGATCTAGCGCCGAACGGACGGCACCTCCGCGTTCAGCACACGTACAGCTCGATGACGATCTCCACCTTCTTGATCTAGCAAGAGGGAGCAGAGAGGTAGACGAGTTCTATGGCACCATGATGGCGCTGAGGCGATGGTGGTGGAGTAATTCCGGCAGGGCTTCGCCTAAGCGTTGCAGAAAACCGATCTAGAAGAGAAACTATGCACTAGAGGAACGGGCAGCACGTGGCTAAAAATAGGGTGCCAAAAACCCTAAAACCTCCAGTATATATAAGAGGAAGAGAGGAGGAGGCTTGGCTCCCAAGGATCCAGCCCTTGGGTCAGCCGAACCAAGGAGGAGAGGAGGATTCCTCCTCCAATCCTAGTAGGACTAGGATTCCTCCTTAATTTTTTCCTTTTTTTGCCTTTTTCCACCTTTTTCTCTTTGGGATTTTCTTCCTAGCCGCATGGTCCTTGTGTGGGACTTCCACCAGCCCACTAAGGGCTGGTATTTACTCTCCCACAGCCCATGTAGCCTCTTGGGTCGAAATACCCCTCCCGATGGTCTCCCGGTACACTACCAGCACTCCCAGTACACTACCGATGAGCCCGAAACTTTTCCGGCGACAAAAATAGGACTTCCTATATATCAATCTTTACCTACAGACCATTCCGGAGCTCCTCGTGACGTTCGGGATCTCATCCGGGACTCCGAATAACCTTAGGTCACCACCATACATAACTCTATACTACCCAAACGTCACCAAACCTTAAGTGTGCAGACCCTGCGGGTTCGAGAACTATGTAGACATGACCGAGACACCTCTACGGTCAATAACCAATAGCGGGAACTGGATGCCCATATTGGTTCCTACATATTCTACGAAGATCTTTATCGGTTGAACCTCTATGTCAAGGATTCAGTTAATCCCGTATGATGTTCCCTTTGTTCTTCGGTATGTTACTTGCCCGAGATTCGATCGTCGGTATCTCCATACCTAGTTCAACCTCATTACTGGAAAGTCTCTTTACTCGTTCCGTAATAGAAGATCCCGTGACTAACACTTAGTCACATTGCTTGCAAGGCTTATTGTGATGTTGCATTACCGAGTGGGCCCTGAGATACCTCTCGGTCACACGGAGTAACAAATCCCAGTATTGATCCATGCCAACCCAACAGACACCCTTGGAGATACCTGTAGAGCACCTTTATAGTCACCCAGTTACGTTGTGACGTTTGATACACACAAGGCACTCCTTCGGTGTCCGTGAGTTGCATGATCTCATGGTCATAGGAACATATACTTGACATGCAGAAAACAGTAGCAATAAAGTGACACGATCATATGCTACATTTGTAGTTTGGGTCTTGTCCATCACATCATTCTCCTAATGATGTGATCCCGTTACCAAATGACATCTCATGTCCATGACTAGGAAACCATAGCCATCTTTGATTAACGAGCTAGTCTATTAGAGGCATACTAGGGACATGGTGTTATCTATGTATCCACACATGTATCTGAGTTTTCGATCAACACAATTATAGCATGGATAATAAACGATTATCATGAACAAGGAAATATGATAACAACTAATTTATTATTGCCTCTAGGGCGTATTTCCAACAGTACTGTATCGCAGCTCAATTCCCATGGCTTTGAAGATATCTTGCCAAAGTGTGCTAGTGAAGATTCTGTCATGATCCGATACTATTGCAAGTGGTGGTCCATGAAGTTTGATCACATTATCCAGGAAGGCTTTGGCCACTGTTTGAACTGTGAAGGGGTGGGCCAGAGGAATGAAATGGGAAAATTTGGATAGTCTGTCAACTACCACAAAGATGACATCCATGCATCCAGATTTGGGCAACCCTTCAACAAAGTCCATGCTTAAATGTGTCCACACCATATCGGGTATGTGAAGAGGGTCGAGGAAGCTAGGGTATGGGAAGTTTTCACCTTTGGTTTTTTGGCAGATTGGGCATTGAGACACAAACAAGTCCACATCATGTTTGAGGCCTAGCCAATAGAAATTTCTTTTAATTCGCTGGTAGGATGCTTTCCTTCCAAAGTGACCGCCAATTGTAGAGGAGTGCAGTGCTTTTAGGAGCGTGTTCCTAAGGGTGGTATCTTTTCCCACATATATTCTTCCCTTGTGTCAGATAATTCCTACCTGGAGTGTGTTTTTGTTAATAGTGTGATCAGCAGCTAGCAATAGTTGCTCCAGGGGAGTGGTGCAATGAGGATCCTGTAAGTAAGAAGCCTCCACTTGTTTGATCCACTCAGGAGTGACAATGGAAATTGCTTGGAGAGAATGTTTCCTAGAGAGGATATCTGCGGCAATATTTTCTTTCCCTCTTCTATATTCTAGTTGGAAATTGAATTCGAGCAACTTGACCATGAGTTTGTGCTGAATACTGCTTGTGACTTTTTGATCTGTCATGAACTGCAAGCTCTGGTGATCAGTCCTTATAATCAGCTTGTGTCCAAGGAGGTCGTGTCTCCAGCATTTGAGAGCTTCAATAATAGCCAAAGCCTCTTTCTCGTAAGTTGAGAGGGTGGTGTTCCTTGGGCATAAAGTGGAGCTGTAGTAGGCCAAGGGTTGGCTATTCTGCCTGAGAACAACACCTAATCCAGTGCCAGAAGCATCAGTCTCAAGGATGAATGGGAGGGAAAAAATAGGGAGGGCAAGTATTGGAGCAGTAGTGAGAGTAGTTTTCAACTATGTAAATGCAACATCTTGAGCTTGAGACCAATGGAAACTATCTTTCTTGAGCATATCATGCAAGGGTCTTGCTATTGGTCCAAACTTCTTGACAAACCTTCTATGATACCCACACAGGCCAAGAAATCCCCTGAGTTGTGTTACTATGGTGGGGGTAGGCCAATCTGTTGCAGCTTGTATCTTGGCAAGATCTGTTGCTACTCCTGAGTTGTTGATGATGTGGCCTAGGTACTCCACCTAAGGGACAACAAAGTGGCATTTGGACAGTTTGACTTTTAGCTGATGTTCTTTCAAAAGGTCCATGACAATTTGCAGATGGGGGACATGTTCTGCATGTGTTTTGCTGAAAACTAGTATATCATCAAAGAACACTAGTATAAACTTTCTGACATATCTGCCAAAGATGTTGTTCATGAGATCTTGAAAGGTGCCAGGTGTGTTGGAAGAGCCAAAAGGCATGACCAAAAACTCATAGTGTCCAAAAGAAGTTCTGAGAGCAGTCTTTGGTATATCTTCTTCTTTCATTCTCACTTGATGATAGCCTGGCCTTAAGTCCAATTTGGAAAAAAATAGTTGCTCCATGTAGTTCATCGAGAAGATCTTCTATTATGGGTATGGGAAACTTCTTTTTGATAGTTGCTACATTCAATTTCCTATAGTTAATGTAGAGTCTCCAAGAGCCATCTTTTTTTCTGACAAGGATGGCAGGAGAAGCAAAGGGGCTCTGGCTTGGTCGTATAACTCTGTTTTTGAGTAACAGTTGAATCTGATGTTCCAACTCATCTCTCTAGGTGTGGGGTACTCTATATGGTCTTGTGTTAGGAGGGTCAGTTCCAGGTGCCAAAGGAATCTCATGGTCACACTCCCTCTTAGGAGGTAGGCCTTCAGGTTCTATGAAGAGATCAGGGTATTTTGCAATATTCCTTGTACCTCTAGAGGAACAGGATCACTAGTTTTTGTTGTAGGAGAAGTGTCTTGTGTTAGACTGATCATGTAAGCAGGAGCTCCACTGAGCAGAAGCCTATTTAATGATAGATGATCAATTTTAGTAGCTGCAAACATTGGTCCACAAGCAGGAATAGTCACTAGTGTAGTCCCATCTTTAAGCAGAGTGAATTTTCTTGGGCTGTAATGGAAGGAAACTGGCCCATGCTTTGCGGGCCAGTCTGATCCCAGAACTACATCATGTCCTGGTAGGTACATTTAGTATTGTTGCTTGCTTACATTTGTGTCCATGGAACCAGGCGTCCCCACATCTCCAGCATTTTCCAGGTTCTCTGGATTTGTGTGTGGTGAGGGGTTGCTTGAACTCATTGGTCTTGTCCTGAGATGTGGGTGTTTGTTTGTAGTAACTAGTAGCAGGTCTAGTAGAAGTACTAAATGTTGTGGCTTTTTTTCTTTTCCACTGCACCTTGTTCCAAGTCCACAGCAAGCCAATATGCATCAATCAGTGATGTTGGTTCAAGTGTTGGAAATATTCCCTAGAGGCAATAATAAATTAGTTATTATCATATTTCCTTGTTCATGATAATCGTTTATTATCCATGCTATAATTGTGTTGATCAGAAACTCAGATACATGTGTGGATACATAGACAACACCATGTCCCTAGTATGCCTGTAATAGACTAGCTCGTTGATCAAAGAAGGCTACGGTTTCCTAGTCATGGACATGAGATGTCATTTGGTAATGGGATCACATCATTAGGAGAATGATGTGATGGACAAGACCCAAACTGTAAACGTAGCATATGATCGTGTCAGTTTATTGCTACTGTTTTCTGCATGTCAAGTATGTGTTCCTATGACCATGAGATCATGCAACTCACTGACATCGGAGGAGTGCCTTGTGTGTATCAAACGTTGCAACGTAAATGGGTGACTATAAAGGTGCTCTACAGGTATCTCTGAGGGTGTCTGTTGGGTTGGCATGGATCAACACTGGGATTTGTTACTCCGTGTGACGGAGACGTATCTCAGGGCCCACTCGATAATACAACATCACAATAAGCCTTGCAAGCAATGTGACTAAGTGTTAGTCACGAGATCTTGTATTAGGTAACGAGTAAAGAGACTTGCCAGTAACGAGGTTGCACAAAATTTTTATAATAAAATACTTTCCGTTTTCTAATAAAATTTTGTATTTACTTTTCTGTTATCTAAATGCCTAGTTGTTCAAAACAAATTTTTGACTTGTTATGTCTTAGTAGAGATTTGACACCAAAAAATTTAGAGTCTTATACCTTGAGTGATTCTTCCTTTTGATTGTGCTATTGTTTGTTGAAGTATTTGTTTACCTTGATGTTGTGTGAATTATATTTTGATTATGCTTATTGTGTGCTTTGTTTGATTCGTTAGATCATTCGAAGTGCTAAGCTTGTTATCTAGAGTCACTTGAGTACGAGGATCATCAGCAAGGCAAGTCACTTTGACCATGTATACCTATGTTTTATTGCATTAGTTCTACCATCTCCCCAATTGCATGCAAAGTAGGTAATTTGGAAACTTGGTTACTTGAAGTAGTATCATGTGGTAGGCACCCCTCAACCTTTGACACATTGGCCCCGGGAAACGTTGATTTAATTTTGCTATGCTATTAGTAGACGGGGTTGGTTGTGTGATTCATGAGAGTTGTGAGATAATAATTTCAAGACCTACAAGATGAACAAGACTTCAAGACTCCGAGTTTTCAACATACCTCTGGGTGGATGATGGTTGAACGGCACCCTGGAGAAACTAGTGGTTAGCCTAGATGTTGCTGGAGAAGTGCCAGTATTCATGCGGAAAGGTCCACCTAGGCACAAAGAGATGGATCGATGGTTCAAGACCCAAGGCTTACCTGCACAGCCACAAGCCATTATGGGCTCTGGCTTGGTTGGATATCGTGGTGACCCTGGACAGGCGGTGCTACGAGATGTAGAAGAACGGTAGGGAAGGATGGGCACTGACAGAGTCTCGGGGAAACCCTTTAGAAGACCATGTTCTGGTCATCCGTTTCTCAAACACCCTAAAGTGCGAGAAATCCAACGGAGGCGATCAAATCTTGTGGGGAACGTGTGCAAAACTCTGAGAATACCGCAACCTAATCGATTAGCCGTGTCCACGGTCATGGACAGTTTGAGCCAAAGGAACTGAAACTATCTAAAACTCTCAACACCATTAAGTATATTGATGTGGGTTTTTAATGACAACTTGGGTATGAGAATTGGTTGGTGGAACCATCTCATTAATCAACCAACATTGTAGCAATTATGCTTTTGCCCTCTCTTGTTGTAGGAAAAAAATTGGCTTTATGCAAAAAAAACTTACTACCCCACCTGCCATATATGCATATAGACTAGATGATTACTTTACCCCCTCTTTTGTGACATTGCCGGCATATTCAATATGCTGACCTACACGGCTGCAACATATCAAGTTGCAGAGTACTTTTCTGACCAGGAGTGAGGATACGTTCTACGCTCGGTGAGATGCCCTTGGAGTCAGAATAAAAAAACTACCTTTGAAGCTTCCGCAAGATTAGTTATTCTCATGAGTTGGCCTTCAGCCAATTTATTGTAATTCTTATTGTAATAAAGGACTCGATATGAGATTTTTTTCGATTATTAAAGTTGTGTGATTTCACTTTGATATATACATTGATGTACCGTGTGTGTACCAGCATGATCTTAGGATGGTACAGAAACACCGGAGATTCGACCTTTCAGGTTGGGTCGCTACATCTTTCAACTCTATTTCTCTAGGAACATATAAAAATTCAAGGGAGCTACAGCGTGAGCTAGTAATCTACAACATAATTTTGCAAAGGCACTACTGACTATGTTCATGATAATGAGTTCAATTAATCATATTACTTAAGAACTCTCACTCAAATTGACATCCCTCCGGTCATTCGAGTGGTACATGATCCAAATTCACCAACTCAAGTCTGATTATCACGTGAGTTGAGGTGGTTTCAATGGTGAACATCATCATGTTGATCATATCTACTATATGACTCATGTTCGACCTTTCGGTCTCTTGTGTTCCAAGGCCATGTCTATACATGCTAGGCTCGTCAAGTTTGACCCCAGTGTTTTGCACGTGCAACACTGGCTTGCACCCATTGTATGTGAACATAGAGTCTATCACACCCGATCATCATGTGGTGTCTCAACACGACGAACTTTCGCAACGGTGCACACTCGGGGAGAACACAATTTATCTTGAAATTAAGTGAGGGATCACCTTATAATGCTACCGTCGTCCTAAGCAAAACAAGGTGCATAAAAGGATTAACATCACATGCAAATCATAAGTGACATGATATGGCCATGAACTTGTGCTTTTGATCTCCATCTTGAAAGCACCGGCATGATCTCCATCGTCACCGGCAAGACACCATGATCTCCATCATCTTGATCTCCATCAACGTGTCGCCATGGGGGTTGTCGCGCCCAACATTCTTCTACTACTATTGCAACCGTTTAGCGATAAATAAAGCATTACATAGCGCTTAATGATTGACACGCGGGTCATACAATAATTAAAGACAACCCTATGGCTCCTGCCGGTTGCCATACTCATCGACATGCAAGTCGTGATAATCTATACATCACATGATCATCCCATACATCACATATATCACATCATGTAATTGGCCATATCACGTCACAACATACCCTGCAAAAACAAGTTAGACGTCCTCTAATTGTTGTTGCATGTTTTACGTGGCTGCTACGGGTATCTAGCAAGAACAATTCTCATCTACGCAAAAACCACAACGGTGATACACTAGTTGCTTTTCAACCTTCTCAAGGACCGCCTTGGGCGAATCCGATCCAACTAAAGTGAGAGAAACTGGCACTAGCAAGCCATCTATGCAACAAGTTGCGGTCGAGGGAATCGGTCTCTCGTAAGCGTACGAGTAATTTTGGTCCGGGGCGCTTCATCTCACAATACCGCTGAACCAAAATCCGACCAAGGGAGGAAGCAATCTAAGCATCAATGCCCACAAACCTTTTGTGTTCTACTCGAGATCTCATCTACACATAGACCTAGCTCTGATACCACTATTGGGTTACGTCGCATGGGGAAAAAATTCCTACGCACACATAGATCTATCCATGGTGATGAGCATCTACGAGAGAGAGAGAGTGGATCTACATACCCTTTTAGATCGCTAAGCAGAATGTGTTAAGAAACGCGGTTGGTGTAGTCGAACGTCTTTGCGATCCAAATCGCCGAGCGTCCCGCGATCTCATCACGATCCGTCCCGCGATCCAATCACGATCCGTCCCGCGATCCAATCACGATCCGTCCCGCGAACTCATCACGATCCATCCCGCGATCCAATCATGATCCATCCTGCGAACTCATCATGACCCGTCCCGCGAACACATCACGATCCGTCTCGCGATCTTGATCACGGTCCTCCCGATCTAGCGCCGAACGGACGGCACCTCCGCGTTCAGCACACGTACAGCTCGATGACGATCTCCACCTTCTTGATCTAGCAAGAGGGAGCAGAGAGGTAGACGAGTTCTATGGCACCATGATGGCGCTGAGGCGATGGTGGTGGAGTAATTCCGGCAGGGCTTCGCCTAAGCGTTGCAGAAAACCGATCTAGAAGAGAAACTATGCACTAGAGGAACGGGCAGCACGTGGCTAAAAATAGGGTGCCAAAAACCCTAAAACCTCCAGTATATATAAGAGGAAGAGAGGAGGAGGCTTGGCTCCCAAGGATCCAGCCCTTGGGTCAGCCGAACCAAGGAGGAGAGGAGGATTCCTCCTCCAATCCTAGTAGGACTAGGATTCCTCCTTAATTTTTTCCTTTTTTTGCCTTTTTCCACCTTTTTCTCTTTGGGATTTTCTTCCCAGCCGCATGGTCCTTGTGTGGGACTTCCACCAGCCCACTAAGGGCTGGTATTTACTCTCCCACAGCCCATGTAGCCTCTTGGGTCGAAATACCCCTCCCGATGGTCTCCCGGTACACTACCAGCACTCCCAGTACACTACCGATGAGCCCGAAACTTTTCCGGCGACAAAAATAGGACTTCCTATATATCAATCTTTACCTACAGACCATTCCGGAGCTCCTCGTGACGTTCGGGATCTCATCCGGGACTCCGAATAACCTTAGGTCACCACCATACATAACTCTATACTACCCAAACGTCACCAAACCTTAAGTGTGCAGACCCTGCGAGTTCGAGAACTATGTAGACATGACCGAGACACCTCTACGGTCAATAACCAATAGCGGGAACTGGATGCCCATATTGGTTCCTACATATTCTACGAAGATCTTTATCGGTTGAACCTCTATGTCAAGGATTCAGTTAATCCCGTATGATGTTCCCTTTGTTCTTCGGTATGTTACTTGCCCGAGATTCGATCGTCGGTATCTCCATACCTAGTTCAACCTCATTACTGGAAAGTCTCTTTACTCGTTCCGTAATAGAAGATCCCGTGACTAACACTTAGTCACATTGCTTGCAAGGCTTATTGTGATGTTGCATTACCGAGTGGGCCGTGAGATACCTCTCGGTCACACGGAGTAACAAATCC
Organism: Hordeum marinum; assembly: GCA_022496015.1. Classification (NCBI taxonomy): domain Eukaryota; kingdom Viridiplantae; phylum Streptophyta; class Magnoliopsida; order Poales; family Poaceae; genus Hordeum; species Hordeum marinum. Next base: position 407,894,370 of record CM039672.1, on the reverse strand, counting down.
CAGTATTGATCCATGCCAACCCAACAGACACCCTTGGAGATACCTGTAGAGCACCTTTATAGTCACCCAGTTACGTTGTGACGTTTGATACACACAAGGCACTCCTTCTGTGTCCGTGAGTTGCATGATCTCATGGTCATAGGAACATATACTTGACATGCAGAAAACAGTAGCAATAAAGTGACACGATCATATGCTACATTTGTAGTTTGGGTCTTGTCCATCACATCATTCTCCTAATGATGTGATCCCGTTACCAAATGACATCTCATGTCCATGACTAGGAAACCATAGCCATCTTTGATTAACGAGCTAGTCTATTAGAGGCATACTAGGGACATGGTGTTATCTATGTATCCACACATGTATCTGAGTTTTCGATCAACACAATTATAGCATGGATAATAAACGATTATCATGAACAAGGAAATATGATAACAACTAATTTATTATTGCCTCTAGGGCGTATTTCCAACAGTACTGTATCGCAGCTCAATTCCCATGGCTTTGAAGATATCTTGCCAAAGTGTGCTAGTGAAGATTCTGTCATGATCCGATACTATTGCAAGTGGTGGTCCATGAAGTTTGATCACATTATCCAGGAAGGCTTTGGCCACTGTTTGAACTGTGAAGGGGTGGGCCAGAGGAATGAAATGGGAAAATTTGGATAGTCTGTCAACTACCACAAAGATGACATCCATGCATCCAGATTTGGGCAACCCTTCAACAAAGTCCATGCTTAAATGTGTCCACACCATATCGGGTATGTGAAGAGGGTCGAGGAAGCTAGGGTATGGGAAGTTTTCACCTTTGGTTTTTTGGCAGATTGGGCATTGAGACACAAACAAGTCCACATCATGTTTGAGGCCTAGCCAATAGAAATTTCTTTTAATTCGCTGGTAGGATGCTTTCCTTCCAAAGTGACCGCCAATTGTAGAGGAGTGCAGTGCTTTTAGGAGCGTGTTCCTAAGGGTGGTATCTTTTCCCACATATATTCTTCCCTTGTGTCAGATAATTCCTACCTGGAGTGTGTTTTTGTTAATAGTGTGATCAGCAGCTAGCAATAGTTGCTCCAGGGGAGTGGTGCAATGAGGATCCTGTAAGTAAGAAGCCTCCACTTGTTTGATCCACTCAGGAGTGACAATGGAAATTGCTTGGAGAGAATGTTTCCTAGAGAGGATATCTGCGGCAATATTTTCTTTCCCTCTTCTATATTCTAGTTGGAAATTGAATTCGAGCAACTTGACCATGAGTTTGTGCTGAATACTGCTTGTGACTTTTTGATCTGTCATGAACTGCAAGCTCTGGTGATCAGTCCTTATAATCAGCTTGTGTCCAAGGAGGTCGTGTCTCCAGCATTTGAGAGCTTCAATAATAGCCAAAGCCTCTTTCTCGTAAGTTGAGAGGGTGGTGTTCCTTGGGCATAAAGTGGAGCTGTAGTAGGCCAAGGGTTGGCTATTCTGCCTGAGAACAACACCTAATCCAGTGCCAGAAGCATCAGTCTCAAGGATGAATGGGAGGGAAAAAATAGGGAGGGCAAGTATTGGAGCAGTAGTGAGAGTAGTTTTCAACTATGTAAATGCAACATCTTGAGCTTGAGACCAATGGAAACTATCTTTCTTGAGCATATCATGCAAGGGTCTTGCTATTGGTCCAAACTTCTTGACAAACCTTCTATAATACCCACACAGGCCAAGAAATCCCCTGAGTTGTGTTACTATGGTGGGGGTAGGCCAATCTGTTGCAGCTTGTATCTTGGCAAGATCTGTTGCTACTCCTGAGTTGTTGATGATGTGGCCTAGGTACTCCACCTAAGGGACAACAAAGTGGCATTTGGACAGTTTGACTTTTAGCTGATGTTCTTTCAAAAGGTCCATGACAATTTGCAGATGGGGGACATGTTCTGCATGTGTTTTGCTGAAAACTAGTATATCATCAAAGAACACTAGTATAAACTTTCTGACATATCTGCCAAAGATGTTGTTCATGAGATCTTGAAAGGTGCCAGGTGTGTTGGAAGAGCCAAAAGGCATGACCAAAAACTCATAGTGTCCAAAAGAAGTTCTGAGAGCAGTCTTTGGTATATCTTCTTCTTTCATTCTCACTTGATGATAGCCTGGCCTTAAGTCCAATTTGGAAAAAAATAGTTGCTCCATGTAGTTCATCGAGAAGATCTTCTATTATGGGTATGGGAAACTTCTTTTTGATAGTTGCTACATTCAATTTCCTATAGTTAATGTAGAGTCTCCAAGAGCCATCTTTTTTTCTGACAAGGATGGCAGGAGAAGCAAAGGGGCTCTGGCTTGGTCGTATAACTCTGTTTTTGAGTAACAGTTGAATCTGATGTTCCAACTCATCTCTCTAGGTGTGGGGTACTCTATATGGTCTTGTGTTAGGAGGGTCAGTTCCAGGTGCCAAAGGAATCTCATGGTCACACTCCCTCTTAGGAGGTAGGCCTTCAGGTTCTATGAAGAGATCAGGGTATTTTGCAATATTCCTTGTACCTCTAGAGGAACAGGATCACTAGTTTTTGTTGTAGGAGAAGTGTCTTGTGTTAGACTGATCATGTAAGCAGGAGCTCCACTGAGCAGAAGCCTATTTAATGATAGATGATCAATTTTAGTAGCTGCAAACATTGGTCCACAAGCAAGAATAGTCACTAGTGTAGTCCCATCTTTAAGCAGAGTGAATTTTCTTGGGCTGTAATGGAAGGAAACTGGCCCATGCTTTGCGGGCCAGTCTGATCCCAGAACTACATCATGTCCTGGTAGGTACATTTAGTATTGTTGCTTGCTTACATTTGTGTCCATGGAACCAGGCGTCCCCACATCTCCAGCATTTTCCAGGTTCTCTGGATTTGTGTGTGGTGAGGGGTTGCTTGAACTCATTGGTCTTGTCCTGAGATGTGGGTGTTTGTTTGTAGTAACTAGTAGCAGGTCTAGTAGAAGTACTAAATGTTGTGGCTTTTTTTCTTTTCCACTGCACCTTGTTCCAAGTCCACAGCAAGCCAATATGCATCAATCAGTGATGTTGGTTCAAGTGTTGGAAATATTCCCTAGAGGCAATAATAAATTAGTTATTATCATATTTCCTTGTTCATGATAATCGTTTATTATCCATGCTATAATTGTGTTGATCAGAAACTCAGATACATGTGTGGATACATAGACAACACCATGTCCCTAGTATGCCTGTAATAGACTAGCTCGTTGATCAAAGAAGGCTACGGTTTCCTAGTCATGGACATGAGATGTCATTTGGTAATGGGATCACATCATTAGGAGAATGATGTGATGGACAAGACCCAAACTGTAAACGTAGCATATGATCGTGTCAGTTTATTGCTACTGTTTTCTGCATGTCAAGTATGTGTTCCTATGACCATGAGATCATGCAACTCACTGACATCGGAGGAGTGCCTTGTGTGTATCAAACGTTGCAACGTAAATGGGTGACTATAAAGGTGCTCTACAGGTATCTCTGAGGGTGTCTGTTGGGTTGGCATGGATCAACACTGGGATTTGTTACTCCGTGTGACGGAGACGTATCTCAGGGCCCACTCGATAATACAACATCACAATAAGCCTTGCAAGCAATGTGACTAAGTGTTAGTCACGAGATCTTGTATTAGGTAACGAGTAAAGAGACTTGCTAGTAACGAGGTTGAACTAGGTATGGAGATACCGGCGATCGAATCTCGGGCAAGTAACATACCGAAGAACAAAGGGAACATCATACGGGATTAACTGAATCCTTGACATAGAGGTTCGACCGATAAAGATCTTCGTAGAATATGTAGGAACCAATATGGGCATCTAGGTCCTGCTATTGGTTATTGACTATAGAGGTGTCTCGGTCATGTCTACATATTTCTCGAACGCGCAGGGTCTGCACACTTAAGGTTTGGTGACGTTTTGGTAGTATAGATTTATGTATGGTGGTGACCTAAGGTTGTTCGGAGTCCCGGATGAGATCCTGGACGTCATGAGGAGCTCTGGAATGGTTCGGAGGTAAAGATTGATATATAGGAAGTCCCATTTTGGTCGCCGACAAAGTTTCGGGCTAATCGGTAATGTACCGGGAATGCCGGTAGTGTACCGGGAGACCACCGGGAGGGGTATTTCGACCTAAGAGGCTTCATGGGCTGTGGGAGAGTAAATACCAGCCTTTTGTGGGCTGGTGGAAGTCCCACACAAGGCCCATGCGGCTGGGAGAAAAAGACCAAAGGGAAAAAGGTGGAAAAAGGCCAAAAAAAGGAGGAACCCTAGTCCTACTAGGATTGGAGGAGGAGTCCTCCTCTCCTCCCCACTTTGGCCAACCCAAGGGCTGGCTTTTTGGCAGCCAAGCCTCCTCCTCCTCTCCTCCTCTGTATACTAGAAGATTTTAGGGTTTTGGCACAAAATTTTCAGCCACGTGCTACCCGTTCCTCTAGTGCATAGTTTCTCCTCTAGATCTGTTTTCTGCAGTGCTTAGGCGAAGCCCTATCGGAATAGCTCCACCACCATCGACGCAGCGCCGTCATGCTGCCAGATAACTCTTCTACCTCACCGCTCCCTCTTGCTGGATCAAGAAGGCGGAGATCATCATCAAGATGTACGTGTGCTAAACGCGGAGGTTCCGTCCGTTCAACGCTAGATCGAAAGGACCGTGATCAAGATTGCGAGACGGATCGTGACGAGATCGCGGGACGGATCGTGATGAGATCGCGGGAGGGATCGTGATGAGTTCACGGGACGGATCGTGATGAGATCCCGGGACGGATCGTGATGAGTTCGCGGGACGGATCGTGATTGGATCGCGGGACGGATCGTGATGAGATCGCGGGACGCTCGGCGATTTGAATCATGAAGACGTTCGACTACACCAACCGCGTTTCTTAACGCTTCCCACTTAGCAATCTACAAGGGTATGTAGATCCACTCTCCCTCTCGTAGATGCTCATCACCCTGGATAGATCTTGCGTGTGCATAGGAAAATTTTTGTTTCCCATGCAACGTTCCCCAACAGTGGCATCATGAGCTTGGTCTATGTGTAGATGAGATCTCGAGTAGAACACAAAGAGTTTGTGGGCGTTGATGCTTAGATTGCTTCCTTTCTTGGTCGTGTTTTGGTTTAGCGGTATTGTGGGATGAAGCGTCCCGGACCAACCTTACTCGTACGTTTACGAGAGACCGGTTCCATCAACTGACGTGTAACTTCGTTGCACAAAGATGGCTGGCGGGTGTTTGTTTCTCCTACTTTAGTTGGATCAGATTCGACAAAGGTGGTCCTTGAGAAGGTTGAAAAGCAACTAGTGTATCACCGTTGTGTTTTTTGCGTAGATGAGAATTGTTCTTGCTAGATACCCGTAGCAGCCACGTAAAACATACAACAACAATTAGAGGACATCTAACTTGTTTTTGCAGGGTATGTTGTGATGTGATATGGCCAATTACATGATGTGATATATGAGATGTATGAGATGATCATGTGTTGTATAGAATATCACGACTTGCATGTCGATGAGTACGGCAACCGGCAGGAGCCATAGGGTTGTCTTTAATTATTGTATGACCTACGTGTCAATCATTAAGCGCTATGTAATGCTTTACTTTATCTCTAAACGGTAGCGATAGTAGTAGAAGCATGGTGGGCGCAACAACCCAGATGGCGACACGTTGATCGAGATCAAGATGATGGAGATCATGGTGTCATGCCGGTGACGATGGAGACCATGCCGATGCTTTCATGATGGAGATCAAAAGCACAAGTTCATGGCCATATCATGTCACTTATGATTTGCATGTGATGTTAATCCTTTTATGCACCTTGTTTTGCTTAGGACGACGGTAGCATTATAAGGTGATCTCTCACTTAATTTCAAGATAAATTGTGTTCTCCCCGAGTGTGCACCGTTGCGAAAGTTCGTCGTGTCGAGACACCACGTGATGATTGGGTGTGATAGACTATACGTTCACATACAATGGATGCAAGCCAGTGTTGCACATGCAGAACACTCGGGTTAAACTTGACGAGCCTAGCATGTATAGACATGGCCTCGAAACACAAGAGACCGAAAGGTCGAACATGAGTCATATAGTAGATATGATCAACATGATGATGTTCACCATTGAAACCACCTCAACTCACATGATGATCGGACTTGAGTTGATGAATTTGGATCATGTATCACTCGAATGACTGGAGGGATATCAATTTGAGTGGGAGTTCTTAAGTAATATGATTAATTGAACTCATTATCATGAACATAGTCAATAGTGTCTGTGAAAATTATGTTGTAGATTACTTGCTCGCACTGTAGCTCCCTTGAATTTTTATATGTTCCTAGAGAAATAGAGTTGAAAGATGTTGGTAGCAATATTGCGGAATAGGTCCATGATCTGAGGATTGTCCTCATTGCTACACAGAAGGCTTATGTCCTTAATGCACCGCTCGGTGCGCCAACCCCTCTAGCGTCGTTTGTAGATGTTGTGAACATCTGACAGGCACGTTCTGATGACTACTTGATAGTTTAGTGCGTCATGCATTACGGCTTAGAATTGAGGCTCTGAAACGTTTTGAACGTCACAAAACATATGAGATGTTCTAAGAGCTGAAATTAGGATCTCAGGCTCGTGCCCATGTTGCGAGATATGAGATCTCCAACAAGATTCTTTGCCTGCAAGATGAAGGAGAATAGCTCAATCGTTGAGCATGTGCTCAGATTGTCTGGGTGCTACAATCGCTTGAATCGAGTGGGAGTTAATATTCTAGATAAGATAGTGATTGATATAGTTCTCCAAGTCACTGTCACTAAGCTACTAGAACTTGGTGATGAACTATAAAACGCCAGGGATAGAAATAATGATCCCTGAACTGTTCGTGATGTTTGACACTACGAAGGTAGAAATCAAGAAGGAGCGTCAAGTGTTGATGGTTAGTAAAACCACTAGTTTCGAGAAGAGCAAGGAGGGAAAATTCATGGATGGCTAGTCAGTTGTTGCTCCATTGAAGCAACCCAAAGTTGAACTCAAACCCGAGACTAAGTGCTTCAATTATGAGGAGAGCGGTCACTGAAGCGGAACAACCCTAGATACTTGGTAGATAAGAAGGCTGGCAACGTCAACAGAAGTATATTTGATATACGTGTTATTGATGTGTACCTTGCTAGTACTCCTAGTAGCACCTGGGTATTGGATACCGGTTCGGTTGCTAAATGTTAGTACCTCGAAATAAAAGCTACGGAATAAACGGAGAACTAGCTAAGGGTGAGGTGACGATGTGTGTTGGAAGTGTTTCCAAGGTTGATGTGATCGACATCGCACGCTCTCTCTACCTTCGGGATTAGTAACAAACCTAAATAAGTGTTATTTGGTGTTTTGCATTGAGCATGAACGTGATTAGATCGTGTTTATTGCAACACGGTTATTCATTTAAGTTAGAGAATAATGGTTATTCTGTTTACATGAATAATACCTTCAATGGTCATGCACCCAGTGAGAATGGTTTATTGAATCTTGATCGTAGTAATACACATGTTCATAACATTGATGCCAAAAGATGCAAAGTTAATAATGATAGTACCACATACTTGTCGCACTGCCGCTAAATGTCATATTGGTATAAAATGCATGAAGAAACTCCATGCTGATGGATCTTTGGACTCTTTCGATTTCGAATCGGTTGAGACATGCGAACCATGCCTCTTGGTCAAAGATGACTAAGGACCCCGTTTTCTGGTTTGACGGAGCGGGCAAGTGATTTATTGGAAATGATACATGTTGATGTATGCAATCCAATGAGTCTTGTAGCGTGCGGTGGATATCGTTATTTTCTTACCTTCACTGATGATTTGGGTAGATATAGTGTATGTTTACTTAATGAAACACAAGTCTGAATCGTTTGAAAAGTTCAAGCAAATTCAGAGTGAAGTTTAAGATCATCGTGACAAGAAGATAAAAATATCTGCGATATGATCGTGGAGGTGAATATCTGAGTTACGAGTTTGGCATACAACTTTAGACAATGTGAAAGTTGTTTCACAACACACGCCACCTGGAACACCATAGTGTGATGGTATGTCCGAACGTCATAGTCATGCTCTGTTGGATATGGTGCAGGTTATGATGTCTCTTATCGTTTTGCTACTATAATTTTGGGGTTGTGCATTAGAGACAACTACATTCACTTTAAATAGGGCACCATCTAAATCTGTTGAGATGACACCGTGTGAATTATGGTTTGATAGAAACCTAAGCTGTCATTTCTTGATGTTTGGGGCTGCGACGCTTGTGTGGAAAATGTTTCACCTAATGAGCTCGAACCCAAAGCGGACAAATGCATCTTCGTAGAATACCCTAAGAACAGTTGGGTGAACCTTCTATCTCAGATCCAAGCATAAAGTGTTTGTTGCTAAAACGGGTCCTTTCCCGAGAAAAAGTTTCTCTCGAAAGAATTGAGTGGGAGGAAGATAGAACTTATTGAGGTTGTTGAACCTTTATTTCAACCAGAGAGTAGCGCAGCGCAGAAAGATGTTTCTGTGGAACCTACGTCAGTTGAAGAGGAAGTAAATGATGATGATCATGAAGCTTCGGATCAAGTTACTATCAAACCTCGTAGGTCGACAAGGATGTGTACTGCTCCTGAGCGGTACGACAACCCTGTCTTGGAGGTCATGTTGTTAGACAACAATGAACCTACGAGCTGTGGAGAAGCGATGATGGGCCCGGATTCCGACAAATGGTTAGAGGCCATGAAATCCGAGAAAGGATCCATATATGAAAACCAAGTATAGACTTTGGTAGACTTGCTCGTTGGACGGTGGATTGTTGAGTACAAATGGATCTTTAAAATGAAGACAGACGCTGATGGTGAATGTCACCATTTATAAAGCTCGACTTGTCGCAAAGAAGTTTCCGGCAAGTTCAAGGAGTTGACTGCGATGAGACTTTCTCTCGTAGCAGTGCTAAAGTCTGTTAGAATTATGTTAGCAGTTGCTGCATTTTTCAATTATGAAATCTGGCAGATGGATGCCAAAACATCGTTTCCTTTCTTGAGGAAAGGTTGTATGTGATACAACTAGAAGGTTTTATCAGTCCTAAGGATGCTAAAAGGTGTGCAAGCTTCAGTGATCCTTCTATGAACTGAAGAAAGCATCTCGGAGTTGGAATATACACTTTGATGAGGTGATTAAAGTTTTTGAGTCTATACAAAGTTTACGAGAAACTTGTATTTACAATAAAGTGAGTGGGAGCATTCTAGAGTTTCTGATAAGCATATGTGGTTGACATATTGTTGATCGGAAATGATATAGAATTTCTGGAAAGCATAAAGGGTTGTTTGAAAAGAGTTTTTCAAAGGAAGACCTGGATAAAGCTACCTAATTGTTGAGCATCAAGATCTATAGAGATAGATCAAGATGCTAGATGAGACTTTCAATGAGTACATACCTTGACGAGATTTTGAAAGAGTTCAAAATGGATCAGTCAGAGAAAGAGTTCTCGCCTGATTTGTAAGGTATAAAGTTGAGTAAGACTCAATGCCCAGTGACTGCAGAAGATAGAGAAAAAATGAGTGTCATCCCCTATGCTTCAGCCATAGGCTCTATCATGTATGCAATGCTGCGCACAAGACCCGATGTTAGCCTTCCCATAAGTATGGCCGGAAGGTTTCAAAGTGATCCTGGAATGGAGCACTGGACAGCGGTCAAGATTATCCTTAGTAACTAAAAGACTAAGGAGATGTTTCTCGATTATGCAGGTGATAAAGAGTTCGTCGTAAAGAGTCACGTCGATGCAAGCTTTAACACCAATCCGGATGACTCGTAGTAGCAATCTGGATATGTATAGTGGAGCAGCCATTTGGAATAGTACCAAGTGGAGTGTGGTAGCAGTGTTTATGGTTTGACATTGAAATTTGCAAAGTACACACGGATCTGAATGTCGCAGACTCGTTGACTATAAGACCTCTCTCACATGCAAAGCATGATCGAGCCCCGAAACTCATTGGGTATTAGATTCATAACAATGCAAATCACATGGTGATGTGAACTAGATTATTGACTTTAGTGCAAGTGGGAGACTGTTGGAAATATGCCCTAGAGGTAATAATAAATTAGTTATTATCATATTTCCTTGTTCATGATAATCGTTTATTATCCATGCTATAATTGTGTTGATCGGAAACTCAGATACATGTGTGGATACATAGACAACACCATGTCCCTAGTATGCCTCTAATAGACTAGTTCGTTGATCAAAGATGGCTATGGTTTCCTAGTCATGGACATGAGATGTCATTTGGTAACGGGATCACATCATTAGGAGAATGATGTGATGGACAAGACCCAAACTGTAAACGTAGCATATGATCGTGTCAGTTTATTGCTACTGTTTTCTGCATGTCAAGTATGTGTTCCTATGACCATGAGATCATGCAACTCATTGACATCGGAGGAGTACCTTGTGTGTATCAAACGTCGCAACGTAACTGGGTGACTATAAAGGTGCTCTACAGGTATCTCCGAGGGTGTCTGTTGGGTTGACATGGATCAATACTGGGATTTGTTACTCCGTGTGACGGAGAGGTATCTCAGGGCCCACTCGATAATACAACATCACAATAAGCCTTGTAAGCAATGTGACTAAGTGTTAGTCACGAGATCTTGTATTACGGAACGAGTAAAGAGACTTGCTGGTAACGAGTTTGAACTAGGTATGGAGATACCGACGATCGAATCTCGGGAAAGTAACATACCTAAGAACAAAGGGAACATCATACGGGATTAACTGAATCCTTGACATAGAGGTTCGACCGATAAAGATCTTCGTAGAATATGTAGGAACCAATATGGGCATCCAGGTCCCGCAATTGGTTATTGACTGTAGAGGTGTCTCGGTCATGTCTACATAGTTCTCGAACCCGCAGGGTCTGCACACTTAAGGTTTGGTGACGTTTCGATAGTATAGAGTTATGTATGGTGGTGACCGAAGGTTGTTCGGAGTCCCAGATGAGATCCCGGACGTCACGAGGAGCTCCGGAATGGTCCGGAGGTAAAGATTGATATATAGGAAGTCCCATTTTGGTCGCCGGAAAAGTTTTGGGCTAATCGGTAATGTACCGGGAGTGCCGGTAGTGTACCGGGAGACCACCGGGAGGGGTATTTCGACCCAAGAGGCTTCATGGGCTGTGGGAGAGTAAATACCAGCCTTTTTTGGGCTGGTGGAAGTCCCACACAAGGCCCATGCGGTTGGGAGAAAAAGTCCAAAGGGAAAAAGGTGGAAAAAGGCCAAAAAAAAAGGAGGAATCCTAGTCCTAGTAGGATTGGAGGAGGAGTCCTCTCCTCCCCACTTTGGCCGACCCAAGGGCTGGCTTTTTGGAAGCCAAGCCTCCTCCTCCTCTCCTTCTATATATACTAGAGGATTTTAGGGTTTTGGCACAGAATTTTCAGCCACGTGCTACCCGTTCCTCTAGTGCATAGTTTCTCCTCTAGATCGGTTTTCTGCAGTGCTTAGGCGAAGCCCTGCCGGAATAGCTCCACCACCATCGCCGCAGCACCGTCACGCTGCCGGAGAACTCTTCTACTTCTCCACTCCCTCTTGCTGGATCAGGAAGGTGGAGATCGTCATCAAGCTGTACGTGTGCTGAACGCGGAGGTGTCGTGCATTCGGCGCTTGATCGGAAGGACCGTGATCAAGATTGCGAGACGGATCGTGACGAGATCGCAGGACGGATCATGATGAGATCGCGGGACGGATCGTGATGAGTTCGTGGGACGGATCGTGATGAGATCGTGGGACGGATCGTGATGAGTTCGCGGGACGGATCGTGATTGGATCGCGGGACGGATCGTGATGAGATCGTGGGACGCTCGGCGATTTGGGTCGTGAAGACGTTCGACTACACCAACCGCGTTTCTTAACGCTTCCCGCTTAGCGATCTACAAGGGTATGTAGATCCACTCTCCTTCTCGTAGATGCTCATCACCATGGATAGATCTTGCGTGTGCGTAGGAAATTTTTTGTTTCCCATGCAACGTTCCCCAACATCAAGGGTCGAAGTTGATACTTCAGAGTAGATTTGAGGCATTGACATGCCATTTGACGAACCATTGTTCAGAGATCATGGGGTTTTCCTCCTGGACATCTGCCATGAGGTCTTCAAACTGGTGGGTGTACTCCACAACAGATAGAGCGTGTTGTTTGAGAGTGTTGAAGCGTTCGTTGAGATCATAGGAACTAGATGGAGAAAATCCGTGCAGAATTTCCTCACAAAATTGTGCCCGTGTCAACCTTTTCTTATGGAGACCAGACCTGCAGAGCCAAACATCAGCTGGTCCAGTAATGTACAATTGTGCTAGTCCCACTCTATATTTTGGAGTAGCACCAGCCATCTGGAAGTATTTGTCACATTGGCAAATCCACCCTGTTGGGTTCACACCATCAAATCGAGGAAATTCCATCTTTGGTCCTTTGGTGATGGATTTTAGGAATTGAGTGTGCATCTCATTTTCATAATGACCATAGAAATCTTCCCATCGCGTACGCACCAGCGGTGGTTGGAAGTTGTGGAATGCCGGAGTATGAGCGGTACAGATAAGATCAGTAGGTGTGGCCTGGCCTGCCTGTACGTCTTGAACTTGCCCCGTTGGAAATCCAGGTGGAGCAGAACATCTGTTGACATTGAGTGGTGGCAAGTTTGGGGGTGCCTGTGCGGCTAACAATCTTCTCTTTTCTTGTTCAGCAGCAAGTTGTTTCTGCGGTTCTTTTGTAGTAGGTCTATCTGGTTCAGGTGGTTGTCTTGCTCTACTAGGGTCATCTTGCTCTGGTGGTGGGGTGATGACCAGGCGGTTGGATGTTGATGCTCCCGGTGTTCTGAATGATTTGAGGATGTCAGACATGGCCGAGAGCTGAGTGTTCAACGCTGATACGGCTTGCTGGACGCCATCCATCACCTGTGCCATGGCGTCTTGTTTTAGGGTCACAGCATGGACATCCTTGCGCAGGCCCTCAACATCTTCCCGCAGCTCTGTTGCTTCCTCTCTAGTCTGCACAACTTCAGCTTTCATTGCTAGCAAATCTGCCACTTCTGCCTCATCCAGACTCGGCTTCGATTGTCCCATCTTGACTGGAGATTGAGGAGAGGAATTTTACTCCCGGGCAAGCCGGTAACCCGATCCCCAAGTCCAGCCCTGCCACCGCCTAGATCTGCACCTCCGATTCAGCACCGCCCGTCGCTGACCTCGGATTTGACACTGGAGCGTTGTGCTCGAGCAACCAGTCAGACGCTCACTAGCTGTCGACGAATGATTCTACCGTCACCAGCGCCGCCCTGCTCACCACCGCCAAACCACCAATTCGCCACCACCGCCGAATAAGGGAGGGAAGGGAGGGAGATCAGCATCGCCCCGCAGATCGGTCGGCCGCCAAGGAAACGGCTGGCTCATGATACCAATTGTCATGGCCCGATCTGAAATTATGCTAGGGTTCATCGCGAGCCAAGAGAAAAGGGGAAAGTGCAATGTATATGTTGGGTAGAAAAGTAACAGTATGGCAGTGCAAAAACTACAATAACCATCCATCCACGGCGAGCTTTGCGAGCCGTCGGATCCTCTTGAATGCTAACATCACGACCGTCCGTTAACTGAAGAACTTCATACTCTCTGTCAGGCTTGACACCGACCGGCAGGGAGGACGGCGGCAAGATGGTCGTGCGACGCGACCACATCCAGGCGGCGGGCAGGAACCACCGGCAAGCTGGAGGAACTACCGCTGTCCAGCTAGCCACCAAGCTCCAGCAGCATCCGTCTGCCGCAAATCTCTTCAGGTCTGAATGTATCTTGCCTTCTCTAATCAGATCTGGTGCTAATTAATGAAGAAATAATCCTGTCCATCTTGCCGGTGTGAGATGCCCCTATAAATCCCTCGTATCAGGAGTCCCTAGTCCAGCCCGAATCCCTAGTTTTTTTAGCAAAGGGCCTAACAAAATTAGACACACAGTCCTAATCTAGTTGTTCACTTTGCTAGCTTAGAAACCCAATCTATAATCTTTTAGGTCATTGTACGTGTCCCTTCTCTCTTCATTTGAAGATGTGATTGTACTATGGTAAAAGAAGTTATCGATTCTGCTGTGGATTGTAAGAAATTAGATGGGTTCAAATACTAACTTATGAACAAACTGTTCACCTTTCTTGCAATAACTTTCTTTTTTTGTCTGAAAGAGTCAAAAAGATGAATTTGCTACTCACTGCTTCTAACCTATACTTAATAATAAAAGTAACGAGTAATAGCACATATTTTGACATCTCACTATTCACATTATATGTCTTAAAACATTAATTTCTTTTACAACTAACAATACATATTTTACCATCTCACTAGTCCCACTAATAGTACAATTCAGTTTCTTCAGATGGATGATCAAGGCGGGATGATAGACTTTGGTATTCAAGGACTTGATGACCATAAGTTCAGTCAAAGGACTACAATACCTCATCCAAATATTGGTCACCATCAGCACAATGCTACAATTTCTCTTATTCTCATTCAAGTTAATATGTTACAATTTAATCACAATTGCATAATGTTTAATATGTTCAAAGATTTGATGACCTAGAGTTCACTCAAAGGGCTACAGGACCTCAAACAAATATTTGTGAGGACAATGGTATTAATTCTTGAACGCTTACCTGGTCTACAAATGGCTAATATGGTGATGGCTGCTGATATGTTCAAAAGTAAGGAGAATAGAGAACTTTTCCTATCATCTTCTGCTGATGAACCAAAGTTAGCCTGGCTCAAAAGGCAGATTGGGCATATCTAAACATATTAATTGCAGGCTGCTAGGTAGTATTTTGGTAGAATTACTTGATGTAGAAAACTGAACTTGGGAGTAGAAGTACGTGGCTGGCTAGGTAATATTTTGGTAGAACTATACTTGCTGCGGAAAATGAAAGAGCAAGCATGTAGTAGTTGCAGAACATTAACATGGCATCTAGTACTTTTGCTCAATGAATATTATAAGTTTGACATGCCATAATCTTAGTTTGCAGTACATTTTTTGCCATACATTTGTTTACAGTACATGTTGCAATGCATATATCAAGCTCTTCTCACAGTATAGTCCTCCCAGTGTTTATCTACTATATAATCCCATAGGTGGTTTCCTGCTTCTCTTGTGTTATTGAATGCTCCAACATCACTAGTGTAGTTTTCATCTCCGGTGGGCACGTCCACAATTAGATGTGGGTCAATATCTGGAGTGTCATTACTGAGCCATGTCACATCTCCATCATGAAGCCGAATGAAATTATGTAGGACACAACATGCTATTGATATGTCAACTTGTTTGTCGGGAGAATAGTGTGTACCAACTTTCAGAACTGGAAATCTCTCTTTCACTATGCCAATAATTCTCTATATGATTCCGTAATTGTGCATGGCGAAGGTTAAATAGTTCTCATCGAGGCCTTTGACGTACTTGTGCTTGTTCTTGCAAATGGTATCCTTTTTTTGAGGCAATGCAAATGGTATCTAGTTTCATGGTATGGGGCAAGAAATTGTGGTGTGTTTGCATAGCCCGCATCTACAAGATAATATTTACCATGAGGTACCTGAAATCCATGGTTAAGTGCATCTTGCAGAACCCTTGCATCTGAGGCTTATCCTTCCCAGCCAGGATGCACATGCACAAACCTCAAATCAAAGTCACATGCAACCATAACATTTTGTGTCATTGTGTGCTTTCTGTTTCGATATGGCTCTTGTTCATGTGGTGAGATAGTCATTGGAATATGTGTACCATCAATAGCACCAATGCAGTCCTGTATTCATATTATATTCATGAGATATTATTTTGAATAAAACTTCAAACAATCATATTACATTTTACCAATACAAAGTCAGAAATATATGGAAATGTATGCTTATATTGAAGTAGAGATGAAAGTGTGATCTCCTCAAGACTGGATGTGGTCGAAGAGAAGGTGGGCATATATAGATACTTGCAAGCTTTGTAATTGCCTCTAGTACATCTCCAAAGTGTCGATTCATGGTTTGCCCACTCTGTTGGAATCGATCTTGCAAGGTTTCATTATTGGCATTTTTTGCAACTGCATATAAAAATATCGCGACCTTTTCTTCCAAGGAGACTATTGTTGAATCCTCTCAAGTATTTCATTCTCATGTAGCTTCTCAACTAGAGCATGAAAAAGCCTCCATTCTAAAATGCCTTTTACATAAGCTTCCATGACCATTTAAGATTTCCTAGACATAAGCAGCTCGTGTAAGACTAGATGTATGCATTGGTTTTTTTCTCTTCCTTCTTTCATGGTAGGAAAGACAAATAACATGAATTCATTTTCCATCTGTGACCTCCTTGTGATAGCTTGGATCCATTGAAATGTATCGAAATCAGCAAGAAATGCTGAAAATATTTGCATGTTCTATCTGTGAGATGTGGATCAACAAAGAAAATATGGAGCTAAATCATATTGTGAATGTATATGTACTAGCCTGTTGTTTATGTTATCCGGGTTGTCGTTGATGTCTATGCTAGAAGCTGCTGGAGGGGGTCCTTCTTTGGTTAGCTAAGCATAAACTGAAGATGAGATATGGTGTAGTCTGAAGATGATATGTGTGTTTTGATCTCCACAACAAGGTGATATATAGGGAGAGAGGGCTACGTACAGCCATGTAACGGCTAGTTGCTTCAAATTAAAAAATATTATTTCTTTATGTTTTCTATGTGTGTTCATATCCTCTGAACCAAATAGCATTTAATTTTCCGTTCCTATGGTCTGAGCATTCATAGGATTGAAAATGCATATACCTCATTTCCTATACTTTTCCTACTCCTATAAAATTCCTATCGTATGAACCAAAGGAGGCCTTAACCTGTTCCTTGCATGGGATTTGCATCATCCTTCAAACCAAACATTTGAATTTGCAACTAATGAAAGCATATCTCTGTGTGATTTATCAAATTTCTTGCTTCTCATTGAAGTATCTATCAAATGATTTGAATGGAGAAATCATCATTCCACAGGGAACAAGAGTTGGCATGTTGTTACCTGACCTGATGTGTCACCTCTTACTGCCAAGCGGAGAATGCGGGAAAAGGAGAGGTAAACCTGGGAGAGGAAGACATGTACTATTGTGAAAAGAGGAAGCAGAGAAGGTATGGTCCTGGCACCGGTGGCCTCCTCCTACTCGAGCTGCTCCTCCTCTTTTCCTTCCTTATTGGCGTCCAGTTGCAGCAGACACTCGCATGCTCCTTGTCAGCACTGTCATTTTTCTCCCCATGGTCAGTATACAAGGGGTGGAAGATGCATGCAAGAGCGAGGCACGATTGGCCCAGATCTTGATCCAGAACCTATCTTATGATAACAAACGCCATAAATACAAGTGTATGTTCTGTGTCAAGACCTTGAATTGACAAATCTACTCAAAAATATTAGACACGTCACAGAAGGTTTGTTATGTGTTATGTACACTTTTGAAGAAAAGGGTACCAAGACAAAAATAGCAAAAACTTTTGAAGTAAATGGGAACTAAGAAAAATGATACTAAACCACAGCTTATATAGCAATAAGCGTTGCCAATGGAGCATGAAGATATCAATTGACGAGTCGGAAAAAGGTTAGAGTGAGGCCTAACTAGTAGATGAAGAAACAGAGAAAAGATTACCACATAAACATGCTAACAGTACATGCTCCATAAGTGAAACAAGGCAACATATTAGGGATTCATACAGTAGTATAAAAACACTTAATGTTCAGGGAAGAAATAGAAAACCAACTATCAAAAAGAGTGGAAGGTGCAAGGAGCCAAAAGACATCAAATTACAAGATTGAATTTATGTTACTAAAAATGCTATAATTAATTGAATATTAATTTAATGGTAGACAGTTTAATCTACCCAAATATTGTACAAGAATTACGTTACTTCCATGTATTGCAAGAATTACAAATCTACCCAAATATTTATGTTACTAAAAATGCTATAATTATTTGAAAAATCTACCCAAAAATATTAGACAGTTTCCCGTACAAATTCCAAGATTGAATTTATGTTACTAAAAATGGCATTAAATGGTGGAACAAAGAAGGACCTCATCTGAACTCTTCAGTGTGCCCATCCTTGTTGAACCTTTCAGTATCTAGTATCTGCCATACCCAAGCTTGACAAATCATCTCCAATAGGCAATCCTATTATCAATTGGCCATCTAAACCTACAAAGTCACCATAATGAGAAAAGCATTTTGCCATTGAGCTCAACTGTAATAGCAAAATGGATCACTTGGCAGTTCCATCAGTTTTCTCCTATGGTGATTAAAACTAGTTGATGAAACATCATTTTATTGAATCTAAGAAAAGGACAAAACCCTGATAAATAAAGTTTTATTGATTAAAACTACTCTTGCCCTTTTTATTTGAAGTTCACGGGCAGAATGTAATGAAACATGTTCATGTTACCTGAGATGTCTACCAACTATGACGATATTCGTACATGCATGAAGAAATAGGTGGATCATTTGTCCCTCTCACGAATAGGGTCATGCTAGATACATAGATGATTCTTGATCAAGAAGTATAAACCACTAGGAGATATAAATTCCTTAAACCAATATTTCACCTGGCCGGTGTCTTTGGCTGACCCAAAAAATGGGCATGTCGCAAACCTGGCTTGCCTTCAGATGTATCAAATCTGGTAGCAGCATAGCTTGCGAAAGCTAAGCTCGATTCGATGGATTGATTGAATCCATTTCTCTGACAAGTATTTTCGGAGGGGGAGTACTATCTTATAGAAATATATTGTTCAAGGATTAAGAGGTGGATAAGTTTGTGGCTTTAGTTACTAAATGTTTAGATCCGTCTTGCTTCTCAGCCAGGGCCTACATTGAGAGAAGACATATTTATATGCAAAGTATTTAAGGTCAATTACCTCCCCCTGTTGTAATGCTCATCATCTTAATTCAGACATTGTTATATATATGCACCATGGTTCATGATTCTACTGTTTCTATACGCGTTTGCAAAGTTTGTCGGTATCTTTATGCAGAGACAACCTGCCATGGCTTACATTGGACGACGCCGTTCTGCAAAGGTGCAGCCAAATCCCCAATCAATGTTGTTTCTCAACCAAAAGGCAAGAAGAACAATGTATCAAACCCAGCTAAATCTCCAGGTGAAGGCAAGAAAAAGGAAGCAGCTAAAACTTCATTAAAGGGTGGGAAAGGAAAGCCAAAGGGTACTGCACCTAAAAAGGAAACTAGGTCTGCAACCATTACAGTGAGGCCAAAAGTCGGAGCCACAAGGAAGTTGAGTGATTTGATTAGAGAGAATAAGTATGGAGTTAGTTGCTTGTAATTCGTGATTTAGTTTTATCAAAACCTTCATGCATCAATTGATTCTCTGAACTGGTGGTCATGAAATGTGTGACGTTATTTTGCCAAGAATTGGGGGGAATTTAGGATGTGCACTGATATTATTTGGCCAAGTGGTGTTATATTCAAGTTAAGTTGTCAATTGATGCTTGCTTGTACAATTTGCATATGCATTCCACACAGTACAAACAGAGCTCCCAGTTGCAATTTTGCTGTCAATTTTGTAGTACAAACATATCCTGATTTTGCTGTCAATTTTGGAGTACGAGCAGATCCTAGTTGGAATAGCAAGCATATCCTAATTTTGCTTCATGTGGCTACATGCTTCAGGTTTTGCATTTGCTAGCCATTGCTACAAGCTTCAGGCCTTCTTGTAGTGCCTACTGCCTACAACTGCTACTGGTGGTGCACATGCATAGCTGCCATGCGAAGTCATGCGCCGGAGCACGCGTTAACTCCTTGTTGCCTTGTTGCTGTTCTCCGTCGTCGTCATCGTCGCCAACACTGGGGTGTGTTTGGTAGGGTGCATGGATCTAGCTTAGTTGTTCTTCTCTCATCCATGCTGAGTGTAGACATGCTGAGTCCATGCAGTTGCCCTTGTTTGGTAGTGATGTATGCGTTGAGACATGCTGAGCTGAGACTTTGTTTAGCAACCTGCATATGTTTAAACATGCTAAAGATTTATTTTTTTGCAAATTTTAAATTCTGAACATTTTCTAAAATTTGAAAGTATTTGAAATTATGGGTTTTCTGAAAATATAATTAAATATTGAATATTTTCTAGAAAATAAAACAAAATTTGAAAGTCTCAACATTTTTTTTGAATATAATTTTTTGAAATTCTAACTTTTATTTTTTTAATTTGAACATTTTTAGTAATTTAAAAAATCTGAATATTTTTTTAAAAATGTAAACAAATTTTGAGAATTTTTCGAAAATTTAATTTTTTTTGAAATTCTGGACATTTTCAAAAAAATACAAATTCTGAAATTCTAAACTTTTTTGAAAATTGGGACAAATTTTGAAATTTTGAATACATTTTTAAAATTTAGTCAAACTTTGAAATTATGTTTTTTTAAATTAAAGATATTTGAACGTGGTCTGGTGGGTAGAGATGAGGGTCAGGGCCAGCATGACTGCCTCTATGCACCCTGTTTAGCATGTATGAGATGGGCATGGCTGAGGGCCTTTTTGGGTGTGTTTGGTAGGGCACATGGAGGGTGCATGAGGACAAGAGTTCCCTATTCGACCAACTTTTGCTTGTTTGGTAGAATGCATGGGCCCACCTGAGCTATGCTCATGTGATGCATAAAAGGCCCCTCACCCATGCTCATCTCATGCACCCCAGATAGGGTGCATGGAGGCAGCCATGCTGGTCTTGACACTCGTCCCCACCCACCAGACCACGTCCAGATATGTTTAAATTTTCAAAAAATGTTTATAATTTAAATTTTGGTTTAAATTTTCCAGAAATATTTAGAATTTTAAAATTTGTTCCAATTTTCAGAAAAGTTTAGAATTTCAAAAATTGTATAATTTTTTGAAAAAAATCGAATTTCAAAATTGTTTAAATTTTCAAATAATATTCAGAACTTCAATTTTTTAGGAAAAATTAAAAAATATCCATATTTTTTGAAAAATAATATTAAATGTTATTTTTTTTAAATCATAAATATTTAGAATTCCAATTTTTTTAAAACTTTTAAAGAAGATTCGGAATTTCAAAAAAAAAATATTTTTTATAAAATATAAAAAAGTTAAAAATTAAAAATGTTTAGAAATACAAAATTTGTTTAAATTTTCAAAAAAAGTTCAGAATTTCAAATTTTGTTTATTTTTCAAAAAATAAACAGAATTTCAAATATGTTTAATTTTTTTTAAAAACCAGAATTTGAAATTTTCAAGAAAAATGTTCAGGATGTCTAAACACATGTAGACTGTCAAACAAAGTCTCAACTCAGCATGTTTCATCGCATACATCACGGCAAATAAGGGCAACTGCATGGACTCATCATGTCTACACTCAGCATGGATGAGAGAAGAACAACTAAGCTAGGTCCATACATGCTATCAAACACACTCTTTATGTATGAGATGAACATAGCTCACGTAAGCTTATGCACCCTACCAAACAAGTAAAAATGGGTCGGATTAAAAACTTTTATCCTCATGCATCCTACCAAACACTCCCTGGTATCAACGGCTAGGTGCCGGACGCGGCGTGCACACGCCCAACTGTCATGCTGCCGTTCCGCCCAGCGTGGCGCATCTCCGTCGTGTCGTCGTTCTTGGCCATCGTCAGCACCGCCAACACCAAGCAACAATGGCACCAGGGCCATCAGCTACGTGGAGGTGGAGAAGCTCTGGGAGAACAACTAGGAGGAGGTTGGGAAGTTCGCGACTGGAAGCAGCAACAACGGCGGCCGGGAGTAGCGGAGGGCCGAAGTTGGCTGTTTTGAGAGAGACGAGAAGGATAGGGATAAAAGCAAATACATACGTGTTCATTGTTTTTGATATAGCTTACCACCCAAGCCAAGTGGTGCAAATACATGCGTGACAGTGTGTCTAATCCTCTAAAACGGTACGCAGTGGCATATTCCAAAGCTAGGGAACTCTGTAGTAGCATATTTCCGAATTAAAGAATAGTAATGACATATTTCAAAACTAAAAATATATCAAATTTGCCCAAAAGTTTATGAACGGTGAGTGCATGGATTGGATAACAAAATATGATGTGGAAGAGGAGGGGCTAACCTTGGTCGAAGTAGGTGTTTGCCATCGTAGTCGTTGCCGTTGCCGTTGCCGGATGAAACAGGAGCTTCGAGCCGGAGGCGTGGGCCGGGGAAGGAGAAGGGTGAGGCCTATCACTGGTGGGGCGGAGCGTGGATCCTAAGCACCGGAGGGAGGGAGGCAAGGGACGTCGCTTCGGTCACCTGCGACGGAGAACGGAGGCGGAGGAGCTCGGAGGTTGGTGGCGGAGTAAGATCTTGGTCGACGGCGCCTGGTCGGCCTAACCTATCGACACTGGGCGAACTATCCCCGGGATGGGCCGCGAGGTCTTTCACCTTCACATGCCACCAAATGGCGCTGCCTGCTCCCTTAGGCCAACTCAGCCCATGGTTATCTGACCTAGGAAATACCCCCCCCCCTTCCCTCCGCCCCTGATTCGTTCAAACCAAATGAGGCCAGATGATATCCTCCTAAAAGTAACAAATTAATAGGCAGAGGTTGTTTCGTACTTGCCAAACCAGTTTGGTTGTCAAAGTTTGCATCACATATTCACAACACATCCTCGGAAAATAAAATGTATGCAACTTTGATGTGCCCTTACTTGATTGCAACATCGTATTATAAATTACTCGTATTATAAATTGCTCCCTCTGTATCGAAATATTTAGCCTACTAAAACTATAAATATTTCACGGTACAAAGAGAGTAGGTGCTAGTAACAAAGTCATACGCATTGTCAGTTTTTTCTCCTGCCAAGCGAAATTTAAGCCTTTGTGTGAACACATATGATACTACTACAAACACCATCTCTGAAGATTTTTGCCAAATACATTGTAAACTATCTTAGGATATGTGCAAGGTTCTCTGGTATCTCCTTGCATGACGTGATAATGAAATAGCTTCTTGAATAAGATTTAAAAAAATTGCTTATCTTTTGTCGTGCGAATATACTTTTGTATCGAGATAATGGCCAATCGTTTACACTGGTGTTCTTCTATTTGTTGTAAAAGCGATATTTTTTTAGGGGAAAAGCGATATTCATAATGATCAGCAAGACCAGAGGCAATAATTACGCGGCTGCAAGGTGCGAGTTGGCCGGTAACTGCATAGCTAATCGGGAAACAAAACTCCCTCATGAGTTGTATGTGGATGTCCTGGTTTGACACATGATCTTCTTTCTTAGCTAAGTTACCGTTGACCCCACATGTTGTTCTTGACCATATTGTATTGTTTTATCTTTGTATTAAGACAATTATTTCTTGATGATATTGTAAATCTGATTCCAGATGACTAATTCGGATGCCGTCATTTTCCTCAATGGCGACGTTTTCTGTAATGATCCCTGGTCCAAGTACGTTCATCGGTCAAGGCTTCTCATCATTTTGAATGAGTGACTCAAGGCGCTTTCAAAAACCATTATTGAAATGTTTGTGCGGTTCAAAAGTGACAACATCGTTGCTCCAATTCAATTACAACCTCTTTACCAGTATATACCGTGAATAAGGTGGTTTTAAGAGATTTCATTGTAATTCTTAATCATAGAAGCTACTTTATATTTTTCTGGGATCTTAGGTTCAAATTAGTGTACCTATAATGTTATGAGTATGAATGAAGTTACATGTGTGCTTAAAAAAAGCAAGACGTAGCTCTTGTGATTAGATATCAGGTAAGTAGCCCACACAAGTCTGGTTTTCTCAGTTTTAGGAAGGTTCTCATCCGGTTTTACTATTTTTCGTTATGGCTTACATGTTTTCTTTCCTCCTTTTTGTTTTTATTGGTTTTTAAAATTCCCCAAATTTAAAAAAAAAACAATTTTCTCTAATGTAATCTTGACGTTTATCGGAATGTTCACAATTGCTAAAAAATATGAAAATTTTAAAAACGTTCACAATTTGTGTAAAAACTTCAGGAAAAAATTAAAAAAATGATCGTTACATTTAAAATGTAACTCAGATATCATAATGTTACTTTAAAATAAACAAATTCATAATGTTTAAAAATGGTCACTTTATAAAACTAAAATGGATAAAAAAACTCGTAAAACCAAAGAAACATAAATACAACCGATACAAAGGAACCACGTGGCGACACAAAATAGGCCTGTCCATCTTCATCATTTAGAGCATCTACAATAGACGCACAAAAGTTTCAAGCGGGAAAAAAGTTATAACGTGTCATTGTAGCACTTTTAATGCACCGGAGTCAACATTGGTTTTCCAAATGCCCAAAAATGCATGCCAAAAAAACACGTAGTACAAATTATGAAGCACATGTGATTTGGTATCCAAAATTTGCAACGTGCGATAGCGCTTTTTAACGTGTGCCCAAAACTTTTTCGCGCGCACACTATTTTACTGCCTTTGCTGGAGCTGTCCGGCGCCCAAACAAACCGGATTATAGCGTGCGCGGCAGTTTTTAACGTCTGTTGGAGATGCTCTTATATGTGTTTGATTGAGTTTGACGTACAAAATGACAAATAAAAAGTCTCATAAAGTATTATAAAAAAGGAGTGTGAGGCGTGCGGGAGCTTCGTGGCATGCTGGGAAATACTTCCTCCAGTCCTTTTTAGTCTGTATATAAGTTTTGTCTGAAATCAAAATACTTCTACTTTGATCAAACTTAGAGGAAAAAGTATCAACGTTCGCAAATTAATATTGCCGGATTCATTATGAATTGTAGTTTCATAATATATATTTTTGCTATTATAGATGTTGATATTTTTTAATATATATTTGATCAAAGTTTGCAAAGTTTGACTTGACAGAAATTTAATACGCGGAGTAAAAAGGACCGAGGGAGTAGCTGGCAAAAGAGCTTGTTTAGGCTTTGAAAACACATTCCCTTGACCTTAATGTGGCAATATTCAATTTGTTATAATTTGAATGATCAAGGCATATTGCAGAAAAGTCGAGACAGAGAAAAACTTTAATGAGTCAAGAAGATTAAGGAGGGGATGCGTGAGGCGTATGCAAGAAGCCATGGATGGAGTACGATGATACTCAGGATTGCGACCAGCCCTTCGATGATGTGATAGTTGTTCGCCCTCCTCTCATCCGTCAACAGCTTCTGAAAGAAGAGGCATTTAAATTATTTATTGAATTTAGAAATTAAATGCCATTGTGGACTCATTCTGACCAACTTGCCTGGTAATGTCAAGATGGATGCTTCCAGGGAAGACAGGAGGCAACTGATGCGCTGCAACATTGTCAAAAGTTTTATTCGGAATAATGGAAAATGTAAGCATATCCAGAGGTACAAGCAAAGGCAACACCCAATCAGATCTTAAAGTATTATTCTAGAACAAATATGCAAAATATATTATCCACGCTTAGTTTCAGAGCTGTACACACCTAAAAGGGACCAACATGTGTTCAACATCTAGAATGGACAATATCTTATGACTGTCAGCCGAACCGTGATTACATAAGGTGTAGTCATGCTGACATTCAGCTTGCTCCCTCGGTCAACGCGGTAGCCAGCTTGCCACGTTCCGGTGTGATGTGAAGTCACGCCGTAAATTACTGTAGTTTGAATGGCGGATTTGAGAAATACCGATGAAGAAAAGAAATATATTTGTATTTATATAAGATTCGACAAATAATGAGTAGCACTGTATGAAAGAATCACCTAATAAGCTATCTGAAGTATGAAAACTGCAGTTCGACAAGTAACTACTGTACCAAACAAAGGTATGAAAGAATCACCTATGCTAAGTGAATTGTGAAATATGAACACTGCGGTATGAATGAATCATGTCGATTTCCGGCGTGTCAGGATGTCATGGAGAGTCCGGTCCGGCACGGGGATGAACTTGACGGCCCAGCCGATGGGCCACGACACAGCGGCGATGGCGAGGCAGACGCCCCACTGTCCCAGTCCCAGCCTCTTGGTGCCGGCGAACCTGGTCAGCACCTCCACCATGACCACCTGCAGGACGAGCGTGATGGCGATGATGATGAGGAACATCCTGTTCTTCAGCACCCCGGCGAAGACGTTCTTCTTCTCGATCTCGCGCGCGTTGAACTCGTTGAACACCTGGCACAGCACGAAGGCGTTGAATATCATGGTGCCGTTGGCCTTCTCATCGGTGCCGAAGATGTCCCGGCCCCGGTACTGGAGCGCGAGGAGGACAGAGATCTGGAACACCGCCTGCGCGGCGAGGTTGCGCCACATGGCGTTGCTGATGAGCGGCGCCGTGCGGCCGATGGGCGGGCGGTCCATGAGCGCCTTGGTGGGCGTGTCGGTGGCCAGCGCCAGAGCGCCCATGGTGTCCATGATGAGGTTCACCCACAGGAGCTGCACGGTGGTGAGCGGCATCTTGCCAGTGGTGATCGCGGACACGAAGTTGATGACGAGGGCCGCCACGTTGACGGTGAGCTGGAACTGGATGAACTTCTGGATGTTGTTGTAGACGCAGCGTCCCCACCGCGTGGCCGTCACCACCGTGTCGAAGTTGTCGTTGAGGATGATGATGTCAGAGCTCTCCTTGGCCACCTCGGTGCCCTGGACGCCCATGGACAGCCCGACGTCGGCCTCCTTGAGCGCCGGCGCGTCGTTCGTGCCGTCGCCGGTCACGGCCACAACGTGGCCCTTCTGCTTCAGCCGCTGCACCAGCGCCAGCTTGTCCAACGGCAGGGACCGCGCCATGACGCGGATCCTGTCCACGATCTCGAGCTGCTGCTCCGGCGACATGGCGCGGAACTCGTGCCCCTCGATGACGATACCGCTGGGGTCGTTGCTGGATATGATGCCGCACTCCTTGGCGATCGCGCGTGCCGTGAGGATGTTGTCGCCGGTGACCATCTTGACGGCCACACCTGCCTTCGTGCAAGCTTCAATGGCGGCCTTGACCTCTGGCCGGCAAGGATCTTTCAACCCGACGAAACCCAACAATGTCAGTCCGTCGTCATCGATCTTTGATTGCTGAGTGCCGCTGAGTTGCTTGTAGGCGAAGGCGATGCACCGGAGGCTGCCGGCGGCCATGTCGTTGATCACCTTCTCAAGGTTCCTCCTCTGCTCCACTCCGAGCTCGCGCGCCGCTCCGACCGTGTCCACGTACATCGAGCAGTTCGCCAGCACCATCTCCGCAGCGCCTTTCCAGTGCGCGATCACCGTGCCGGTAGCGTTGTCCTTGATCATCACGCCGCTGCGCTTCTTGTCCGAGTTGAAAGCCTCAACGTGCAGCACCTTGCAGCTCCTCTTCAACGCGTCGACGTCCATGCCGAGGTCCGCTACTGCCCATGACAGCAGCGCCTTCTCCGTCGGGCTGCCTGTTATCTCCGGCGGCGACACGTTGTCAGGCTTGTAAACGCTTCCTGTGGTGTTGAGCCCAGCTCCCTGGCAGAGCAAGCTGACGACCCTCCCGGCGATCGCCGTGGCACCTCTGGGCTGGTCAGTGCCGACCCAAAACTCGGTCACCTTCATCTGGTTGAGCGTCAGAGTTCCGGTCTTGTCGGTGCAGATGGCTGTGACTGATCCCATTGTCTCGCACGCCGACAGGCGGCGCACCAGCGCGTTCTCCTTCACCATTCTCTTCATGGAGAAAGCGAGCGTCAGCGTCACCGCGAGCGGGAGGCCCTCAGGGATGGCGACGACAATGATGGTGACGGCCTGCTGGAAAATGACAACCAGAGAGCTGAACACGGCGTCGAAGGTGACGTGGCCCTTGTTGAACAGCGGCTTCCCTTGGTCGTCCTTGGTGCTGCCGGTGAAGTGGCGCGCGGTGAGCACGGTGAAGACGAGCACCGCGACGGCGACGCCGATCTTGCCAATGCTTGAGGTGAGGCGCTCGAGGCGCTCCTGGAGCGGCGTTGGCTCGGCGGTCTCCTTGATTATGCTGCTCATCATCTCGCCCCACAAGGTGTCCGTGCCGACGGCTGTGACGAGCATTCGGCCGTAGCCATCGATGATCTTTACGCCGCCGGTGAGGAAGGGGTTCTTCTCAACATCAATCTCGACGGGGTGGGGCTCGCCTGTCATGCTCGACTCGTCCACCTGCAGGCCGTGACCCTCCAGGAACACACCGTCCGCTGGCACCGAGTCGCCGATCTTGAGTATCACCACGTCGCCGACGAGGATATCGAATATGGAGACCTCCTGCCTCCGGCCGGCGCGGACGACGGTCACGGCGATGTTGTCAGACTCGCTGGCCAGCTTGTCGAACCGCTTGGCCTGGCTGTGGTTGCTGACGGCGGAGACGGCAGCAACGAGGAACACGGCGAGAAAGATACTGACACCGTCATACCAGCCATCCTTGAGGCCGTGCTCCTTGATGCCGAAACCGAGGGAAACGACAGCGCAGACGAGGAGCACGATGAGGAAGACGTCCTTGAGGGCGTCCCAGACGTGGCTGAAGAAGCTCTTGGGCTTGGGTTTCGGATACGCGTTCCCGCCGAACGACTCCCTGCGGCGCCGCACGTCGTCGCCGTCGCCACGGATGCCGCCCTCCGCGTCGGACGCCAGCGCGGCGGCAATGCCGGCGCCTCCCCCGAGGCGGCAGAAACAGTCTTGGCGCTTCTCCTTGACCAGGCCCTTGAAAAGATCGTCATCGGCCGCTACGGAGAATGCGGCGACATTGGCGTTACCGGACGAGTCGGCGTCAGAGTCGCTGCCGTCGTGGTGGATCTTGATGACGACGTAGGAGGAGTTGCCCCGTGGCAGGACGCCGGCGGACAGAATGCCGAGTCTGGCTAGCCTGTGGCACGTCCGGATGACGTTGAGCGCCTTGCGCCACTGCCTCCCCGGCTGCCACGAGGAGGAGGACAAAGGCGACGTCGACCGTCGGCCCGCGGCGATCAAGATGTCGGCGCCCTCCATCCGTTGTGCGGCGCGCGATTCGGAACGATCAGTGCAAGCCAAGGCGGCTGGTGAGAAAACAAGATGGAAGGGTGGACGGATCTGCTTACTAGTTGGGAGGGTCGGGGAATTCCTTGCTGAGTTGGATTGGATGCAGCCGGGGCTGAATATATATGTAGAATAGCCCTGTATATGAAGCGAATCAGGGAAGCTTCCTGGAAATCAGAGTCGAAACTGCCCGACGAACCGCCTCTTCATTGCGGCGAGTTCGTTCGTTGGTTGCTTTCGTCACGCCAACGGAGCAACCAACGGCACTTATTACTGTTGGTCTGTTATATACGTACAAGGCAGCCGTTTTGCATTGCATGCGGGGGAAGCGCGGCGGAGGAACCTTCACTCGGAACATACCAAAACACCCTGCATGTACTGACCAAAAAAGTATTTTGTTCTCGTGTGAATGTCGTTCCAAAGCTGCAGCGTTAATTTACGTAGGACAGAGGACGTATACGGCACGAATGTACAAGGGAGCGCGTAGGTTCGTGCAACGTGCAACTTAATGGCTAAGGTGTTTCCAAAAAAAAAAACTTAATGGCTAAGGCAGGAGAACGGATGTCGACGATGTCGATCAAGCCAGGACATGCCGCATGCATGAACACGCCGGTGAAAGCGGCGCCGTGTGGCCTCGCCGTGCACCGTGACGGCCGGCGTGCACGAGCCTGGGCCAAGTCCTCTCGACGTTGTCGATCGAACCAACGCGGTTTCCTTTCCCGCCACCTGGGAACAGCACAGGAAGAACTACCGGGTCTCCTTTTTTTGAAAGTGAACTACCGGGTCTCTTTCATGCTTACAATTTCCGGCCTGCCCAGGTGTATTCTGCTTGCACTGTCAACGCGGCGTGAGACTGCTCAATGCCAGCGTACGTACGTCGTGCCAAGTGGTACTGCTACGGAAGATAGCGCGTTGCACGTCGATAATGCGCTCTGGACTAGGCCGGATCCCGTTATTTTTCTTCTTCTTCTTCGTCTAAATTAAAGCCCCAATGGCATTCCTACTTTCTAAGGTAACTAACTGGAATTCATCGATTAAACAGTGGTAGTGGACCTCAGAGTAGATGGCCGGAGCCAAAGCATACGTTTAAGTAGATGGCCGGAGCCAAAGCATACGTTTAATGTGGACATCGATGATCACAAAGACCACAACTGCGCTGGAAATGTAGCTCGAATACCTTTGCTCCGTGGAGTTTACCATTGTCTCGTCCGGCTTATAATGGATAAAGTCGTATGGTCAGGTCATACCTCGTTGTAAGATATATAATCCTCTTACAAAGCAGATCAAAGAAACTATGAAACAATACAAACAAAACCCAATTCTGGTATGTTTTTCTTTCCCCTCTCGCAATGCGACTAGGGGAAACTCCTTCCATGGATCTTCGTTGGCGAGCGCGTGGATTGGCCTCCCTCTCCATGCCGCTTCGGTGGCAGAGAGGAATCCTGGTGCCTCGGATTCAGCTAGTAGATAGGTTAGGGTTTTAGTTCTCATAGGAACGGTGCTTCTTCATCGAGTCAGTCTTTCAGGCTCCGATCCTCCTCGATCTCGTATGTTCTGAATTTCTGATGGATTAGTGGGAGCTCTGACGTAGATTCCCGCCAGCTCCTTGAGGAGGCGAGGTTGGGGTTTCTCACCGTACGTACGCGACGAAGAGATTTGGTGTTAAGTTCTTCATATCGATTGAACGGTTCGACGATGACGACTACTGCGACTCCGGGTGCTGGTCCTGAAGGGCACATGCATGAAGACTTACCGGCTATCATCGACAAGGCTAGGCCAACTTCGAAATGTGAGCGGCAACGACACATTGGCAACGCGTTCTTGCGGCGGCTGTGGTCGTCCGGTGGTCCAGGAACCTCGATTTAATTTTTATTGTGTTTGGGTGCTTTGCACTCCTATGAACTTTTATAATAGATTGGAGCCCATTTTGCAAAATAAAACAACCCCCCTTCCCCTTAAAAATCTGGTACCAAGCCCATGGTGCGAAAACATCAAGAGGAAAGTGCAGTAAATGCACTAGCGCAAGCTCCCTCTGCCCCTTTCCACCGCCATAGTGGTGAATCCCAGCCGCAACGGTAGCGAGAAGTTAGGTGAGGGAGCGTCCCGAAAACACAATAAATGCACTAGCACAAGCTCCCTCCACCCCCCTGCCAACCGCCATAGGAATGAAGCCTAGCTGCAATTAATGGTAGCAAGAAGTTAGGTGAGGGATTGCCCCCAAGCCCTCCTTTGTTGGTGGTGTGCTACACATGTTAGAGCATCTACAACCGTGATGGGAAAATTCGGCCCCTTATACGTCCACGGACACGTCCGAGCACGTTCGCGGACAGTGACCGGTCAAGCCTAAAATTACCCTTCGTACAACCGGACTCCTCAATTAGCTTACCTCAAATCCATACAAACTCATGCAACTACGATGTTGCACTGTACACATCGTTCGGCTACCACGTACAACATGTCATCAGACAACCAAATTTTGACTTGTTTGGCTATGGTGGACAAGATCATCAATGGTTGTCCTTGCCCTTCCTGGCGTCATTGCCGTCCTTCTCGCGGAAGTAACGACTGAACACGTAGTACTGATTGAGCCGGATCTGCTCCTTACCGGAGTTGTCTGACCCATCGCTATCCTCCTTGTCCTTCTTGGGTGGCAGTCCAGCCATGACACAGACCGCCTGATTGAAAGCACATTTGCTCCCTTGGTGGTTTTGATAATTAATAACAACATATAAGTCATTGAACTAATGTTTCCACCAAGTATATTTCAGGAAATGTTCAATGTTAGGATTGGCAAAAGGAGATTGTGGAGAAACCCCAAGATTCAAGGAAATAGGTTGGCCAAGCTTCAAGCAAGAGGACTCTACATTTTATATTTATGAGAAATCACTTTGAGTCCATAGGAAAGTCAATACTATTAAAACAGGGTAAGGTTTTGTTGGTGAACAATATGCTCAAACGTGCACAAGAGATAGTCGCCAAAAACATCCACAAACTCTCTCACCAAAGTCTGTTCTGTACCTACCACTCAAAGTCGGTGCAACCAACTGTTGGGGAACGTTGCATGGGAAACAAAAAATTTCCTACACACACGCAAGATCTATCCATGGTGATGAGCATCTACGAGAGGGAGAGTGGATCTACATACCCTTATAGATCGCTAAGCGGGAAGCGTTAAAAAACGCGGTTGATGTAGTCGAACGTCTTCACGATCCAAATCACCGAGTGTCTCGCGATCCCATCACGATCCGTCCCGCGATCCAATCACGATCCATCCCGCGATCCAATCACGAATCGTCTCGCGATCTTGATCACGGTCCTTCCGATCCAGCGCCAAACGGACAACACCTTCGCGTTCAGCACACGTACAACTCGATGACGACTCCGCCTTCTTGATCCAGCAAGAGGGAGCGGAAAGGTAGAAGAGTTCTCCGGCAGCACAACGGCATGGTGGCGGTGGTGGTGAACTAATCCTGCAGGGCTTCGCCTAAGCACCGCAGAACTAATCTAGAGGAGAAATAGATCTAGAGGAAGAAGAGGGCAGCACGTGGCAATTAGGGTTATCTTTTCCCTCTAAATCCTCTAGTATATATAGGAGGGAGGGAGGGGAGGAGGCAGCCTAAAACCCTGAAGGTTTGGTCGAAATTGGAGGTGGAGGAGTCCTACTCCAATCCTATTAGGAGTAGGATTACTCCTTTCCACTTGGAAACTCTTTTCACCTCTCCACCTTTGGATTTTTTCCTTCTCAAACCTCATGGGCTTTAGTGGAGGCTTCGGCCAGCCCACTAGGGGCTGGTTTGTCTCCTCCCACAGCCCATGAGGCCCCTCGGGGCGTGACACCCCACCCGATGGTCCCCCGGTACCCTCCCGGCACTCTCGGTACACTACCGATGAGCCCAAAACTTTTCCGATGGCCAAAACAGGACTTCCTATAGATCAATATTTACCTCCAGACCATTCCGGATCTCCTCGTGACGTCTAGGATATCATCTGGGACTCCGAACAACCTTCGGTCACCACCATACATAACTCTATACTATCAAAACGTCACCAAACCTTAAGTGTGCAGACCCTGCGGGTTTGAGAACTATGTAGACATGACCGAGACACCTCTACGGTCAATAACCAATAGCGGGACCTGGATGCCCATATTGGTTCCTACATATTCTATGAATATCTTTATTGGTTGAACCTCTATGTCAAGGATTCAGTTAATCCCGTATGTTGTTCCCTTTGTTCTTCGGTATGTTACTTGCGCGAGATTCGATCGTCGGTATCTCCATACCTAGTTCAATCTCGTTACCGGCAAGTCTCTTTACTCGTTATGTAATACAAGATCCTGTGGCTAACACTTTAGTCACATTGCTTGCAAGGCTTGTTGTGATGTTGTATTACCGAGTGGGCCCTGAGATACCTCTCCGTCACACAGAGTAACAAATCCCAGTCTTGATCCATGCCAACCCAACAGACACCCTCGGAGATAGTTGTAGAGCACCTTTATAGTCACCCAGTTACGTTGTGACGTTTGGTACACACAAGGTACTCCTCCGGTGTCAGTGAGTTGCATGATCTCATGGTCATAGGAACAGATACTTGACATGCAGAAAACAGTAACAACAAACTGACACGATCATATGCTACGTTTATAGTTTGGGTCTTGTCCATCACATCATTCTCCTAATGACGTGATCCCGTTATCAAATGACATCTCATGTCCATGGCTAGGAAACCTTAACCATCTTTGATCAACGAGCTAGTCTATTAGAGGCATACTAGGGACATGGTGTTGTCTATGTATCCACACATGTATCTGAGTTTCCGATCAATACAATTATACCACGGATAATAAACGATTGTCATGAACAAGGAAATATGATAATAACCAATTTATTATTGCCTCTAGGGCATATTTCCAACAGTTTCCCACTTTCACTAGAGTCAATAATCTAGTTCACATCACCATGTGATTCACATTGTTATGAATCTAACACCCAATGAGTTCTGGGGCTCGATCATGCTCTGCATGTGAGAGAGGTCTTTTAGTCAACGGGTTTGCGACATTCAGATCCGTGTGTACTTTGCAAATCTCTATGTCTTACTGTAGACACTGCTACCACACTCCACATGGAGCTATTCCAAATGGCTACTCCACTATACGTATTCGGATTGCTACTAAGAGTCATCCGGATTGGTGTTAAAGCTTGCATCGACATAACTCTTTACGACGAACTCTTTATCACGTCCATAAGTGAGAAACATCTCCTTAGTCCTTTGGTTACTAAGGATAATTTTGACCGATGTCTAGTGATCCACTCCTGGATCACTCTTGTACCCCTTGATAGACTCATGGCAAGGCACACACCAGGTGCAGTACACAGCATGGCATAATATAGAGCCTATGGCTAAGGCATACGGGACGACCTTTGTCCTTTCTCTTTCTTCTACCGTGGTCGAGCTTTGAGTCTCACTCAACTTCACACCTTACAAAACAGGCAAGAACTCTTTCTTTGACTGATCCATTTTGAACTCTTTCAAAATCTTGTCAAGGTATGTACTCATTGAAAGTCTTATTAGACGTCTTGATCTATCTCTATAGATCTCGATGCCCAACAATTAAGTAGCTTTATCCAGGTCTTCCTCTGAAAAAGTCTTTTCAAACAACCCTTTATGCTTTCCATAAATTCTATATCATTTCCGATCAACAATATGTCAACCACATATGCTTATCAGAAACTCTATAGTGCTCCCACTCACTTTATTGTAAATACAAGTTTCTCATAAACTTTGCATAGACTCAAAAACTTTGATTACCTCATCAAAGCGTATATTCCAACTCCGAGATGCTTGCTTCAGTCCATAGAAGGATCACTGAAATTCACACACCTTTTAGTATCCTTAGGACTGACAAAACCTTCTGGTTGTATCTCATACAACCTTTCCTTAAGGAAGGAAACGATGTTTTGACATCCATCTGCCAGATTTCATAATTGAAAAATGCAGCAACTGCTAACATAATTCCAACAGACTTTTAGCATCGCTACAAGTGAGAAAGTCTCATCGCAGTCAACTCCTTGAACTTGTTGTAAACATCTTTGCAACAAGTCGAGCTTTATAGATGGTGACATTTACCATCAGCATCTGTCTTCATCTTAAAGGTCCATTTGTACTCGACAACTTGCCATCCAACGAGCAAGTCTACCAAAGTATATATTTGGTTTGAATACATGGATCCTTTCTCGGATTTCATGGCCTCTAACCATTTGTCGGAATCCGGGCCCATCATCGCTTCTCCATAGTTCGTAGGTTCATCGTTGTCCAACAACACGACCTCTAAGACAGGGTTGCCCTACCACTCAGGAGTAGTACGCGTCCTTGTCAACCTATGAGGTTCGATAGTAACTTGATCCGAAGTTTCATGATCATCATCATTAACTTCTTCTTCAACTAACGTAGGCTCCACAGAAACATCTTTCTACACTGCGCTACTCTCTGGTTGAAACAAAGGTTCAACAACCTCATCAAGTTCTATCTTCCTCCCACTCAATTGTTTCGAGAGAAACTCTTTCTCGAGAAAGGATCCGTTTTTTAGCAACAAGCACTTTATACTTGGATCTGAGATAGAAGGTTTACCCAACTGTTATGTTAGGGTATTCTATGAATATGCATTTGTCCGCTTTGGGTTCAAGCTCTTTAGGTGAAAACCTTTTTCACATAAGCGTCGCAGCCCCAAACATTAAGAAATGACAGCTTAGGTTTCTATCAAACCATAATTCACACGGTGTCATCTCAACGGATTTAGATGGTGCCCTATTTAAAGTGAATGTGGTTGTCTCTAATGCATAACTCAAAATCATAGTGGCAAAGTGATAAGAAACATCATAATTCGTACCACATCCAATAGAGCACGACTACGACATTCGGACACACCATCACACTATGGTGTTCCAGGTGGCGTGAGTTGTGAAACAACTTCCAAATTGTCTAAAGTTGTATGCCAAACTCGTAACTCGGATATTCACCTCCACGATCATATCATAGACATTTTTATCTTCTTGTCACGATGATCTTAAACTTCACTCTGAATTTGTTTGAACTCTTTCAAATGATTCAGACTTGTGTTTCATTAAGTAAATATACACTATATCTACTCAAATCATCAGTGAAGGTAAGAAAATAACGATATCCACTGCATGCTACAACACTCATTGAACCATATACATCAACATGTATCATTTCCAATAAGTTACTTGCCCCGCTCTATCATATTGTAAATGGGGTTTTAGTCATCTTGCCCACGAGGCATGGTCCGCATGTCTCAACCGATTCGTAATCGAATGAGTCCAAAGATTCATCGGCATGGAGTTTCTTCATGCGTTTTAGACCAATATGACATTTAGCCGTAGTGCCACAAGTACGTGGTACTATCATTATTAACTTTGTATCTTTTGGCATCTATGTTATGAACATGTGTATTACTACGATCAAGATTTCAACAAACCATGCTCATTGGGTGCATGACCATTGAAGGTATTATTCATGTAAACAGAATAACCATTATTCTCCAACTTAAATGAATAACCATATTGCATTAAACACGATCTAATCATTTTCATGCTCAATGCAAACACCAAATAACATTCATTTAGGTTCGTCACTAATCCCGAAGGTAGAGAGAGCGTGCGATGTTGACCACATCAACTTTGGATACATTTCCAACACACATCATCACCTCACCCTTAGCTAGTCTTCATTTATTACGTAGCGTTTATTTCGAGTTACTAACATTTAGCAACTGAACCGGTATCCTATACACAGGTGCTACTAGGAGTACTAGCAAGGTACACATCAATAACACGTATATAAAAATATACTTCCGTCGACGTTTGCCAGCCTTCTTATCTACCAAGTATCTAGGGTTGTTCTGCTTCAGCGACCGCTCTCCTCATAATAGAAGCACTTAGTCTCGGGTTTGGGTTCAACTTTAAGTTGCTTCATTGGAGCAGCAACTGTCTTGCCATCCATGAAGTTTCCCTCTTATCCCTTGCCCTTCTCGAAACTAGTGGTTTCACTAACCATCAACACTTGATGCTCCTTCTTTATTTCGACCTTCGCGGTGTCAAACATCGCGAACATCTCAGGGATCATTATTTCCATCCCTGGCATAATTATAGTTCATCACGAAGTTCTAGTAGCTTAGTGACAGTGACTCAGAGAACTATATCAATCACTTTCTTATCTGGAAGATCAACTCCCACTCGATTCAAGCGATTGTAGCACCTAGACAATTTGAGCACATGCTCAACGAGTGAGCTCTTATCCTTCATCTTGCAGGCAAAGAATCTTGTTGGAGATCTCATATCTCACAACACGGGCACGAGCGTGAGATCCCAATTTCAGATCTTTAGAACATCTCATATGTTCCGTGACGTTCAAAACGTTTTGGAGCCTCAATTCTAAGCTGTAATGCATGACGCACTAAACTATAAAGTAGTCATCGGAACGTGCCTGTTAGATGTTTCACAACATCTACAGACGACGCTAGAGGGGTTGGCGCACCGAGCGGTGCATTAAGGACATATGCCTTCTGTGCAGCAATGAGGACAATCCTCAGATCACGGACCCAGTCCCCAATATTGCTACCATAATCTTTCAACTCTATTTTTCTAGGAACATATAAAAATACAAGGGATCTACAGCGTGAGCTAGTAATCTACAACATAATTTGCAAAGACACTATTGACTATGTTCATGATAATGAGTTCAATTAATCATATTACTTAAGAACTCCCACTCAAATTGACATCCCTCCGGTCATTCGAGTGATACATGATCCAAATTCACCAACTCAAGTCCGATCATCACGTGAGTTGAGGTGGTTTCAATGGTGAACATCATTATGTTGATCATATCTACTATATGACTCATGTTCGACCTTTCAGTCTCTTGTGTTACGAGGCCATGTATGTACATGCTAGGCTCGTCAAGTTTAACCCGAGTGTTCTGCATGTGCAACACTGGCTTTCACCCATTGTATGTGAACGTAGAGTCTATCACACCCGATCATCACGTGGTGTCTCGACACGACGAACTTTCGCAACGGTCCACACTCGGGGAGAACTTATCTTGAAATTAAGTGAGGGATCACCTTATAATGCTACCGTTGTCCTAAGAAAAACAAGGTGCATAACAGGATTAACATCACATGCAAATCATAAGTGACATGATATGGCCATGAACTTGTGCTTTTGATCTCCATCTTGAAAGCACCAGCATGATCTCAATCATCATCGGCATGACACCATGATCTCCACCATCTTGATCTCCATCAACGTGTCGCCATCGGGGTTGTCGCGCCCACCATTCTTCTACTACTATTGCTACCGTTTAGCGATAAATTAAAGCATTTCATAGCACTTAATGATTGACACGCAGGTCATACAATAATTAAAGACAACCCTATGGCTCCTGTCGGTTGCCGTACTCATCGACATGCAAGTCGTGATATTTTATACAACACATGATCATCTCATACATCACATATATCTCATCATGTAATTGGCCATATCACATCACAACACACCCTGCAAAAACAAGTTAGACGTTCTCTAATTGTTGTTACATGTTTTACATGGCTGCTATGGGTATCTAGCAAGAACAATTCTCACCTGCGCAAAAACCACAATGCTTGTTACCGGCAAGTCTCTTTACTCGTGATGTAATACAAGATCTCATGGCTAACACTTTAGTCACATTGCTTGCAAGGCTTGTTGTGATGTTGTATTACCGAGTGGGCCTTGAGATACCTCTTCGTCACACAGAGTTACAAATCCTAGTCTTGATCCATGCCAACCCAACAGACACCCTCGGAGATACCTGTAGAGCACCTTTATAGTCACCCAGTTACGTTGCGACATTTGGTACACACAAGGTACTCCTCCGGTGTCAGTGAGTTGCATGATCTCATGGTCATAGGAACAGATACTTGACATGCAGAAAACAGTAGCAATAAACTGACACGATCATATGCTACGTTTATAGTTTGGGTCTTGTCCATCACATCATTCTCCTAATGACGTGATCCCGTTATCACATGACATCTCATGTCCATGGCTAGGAAACCTTAACCATCTTTGATCAACGAGCTAGTCTATTAGAGGCATACTAGGGACATGGTGTTGTCTATGTATCCACACATGTATCTGAGTTTCCGATCAATACAATTATACCACGGATAATAAACGATTGTCATGAACAAGGAAATATGATAATAACCAATTTATTATTGCCTCTAGGGCATATTTCCAACACCAACTTTCCCACTTCGGTGCCACCGATTCCAGAACCTAGACAGACTACTAGCCACTTCGGTGCAACCGATTCCATACCGGTGCCACCGAGTTTAGGTTGCCAACTTTCTGTTACGCAAATTCACATTTCCGGTCCCACCGAGAATGTTGGATCGGCGTCACCGAGATTGGGAATCTGACCGTTGGTCACGTTAGCGGTGCAACCGAGTATCATATATCATCTTTACCGAGATTCAAAAGTTGCCATCTTTTGGTCACTTCGGTACCATCGAGATTAACACATCGGTGTCACCGAGTTGGTCATTTTGTGTGTAACGGTTGGATTTTTGGGGATGCCTATATATACCCCTTCACCACCACCTACTCGAAAGAGAAGCACTCAAGACTATTCCATACCTATCCTATCAGATTTTCTGAGAGAGAACCACCTACCCTTGTGTTGAGGTCAAGATCTTCCACTCCAATCATATGGATCTTTATTTCTAGCCTCTCCAAGTAGCCTTCCACCAATCCCATCTCTTCCACCATG
Source organism: Hordeum marinum (assembly GCA_022496015.1). Taxonomy (NCBI): domain Eukaryota; kingdom Viridiplantae; phylum Streptophyta; class Magnoliopsida; order Poales; family Poaceae; genus Hordeum; species Hordeum marinum. The sequence continues at coordinate 407,854,600 of CM039672.1, read as the reverse complement.
CCAAATCTGTGAGAGAGTGATTGGGTGTTGAGGAGTATATCATCTTGAAGCACAAGAGCAAGGAGTTCACCGTCATTATCGAGCCTATTACCTTTTGGAGGGTGGTGCCTCCTAGATTGGTTAGGTGTCGCTTGAGAGCCTCCTACTTCGTGTTGTGGAGTGAACCAAGAAGTTTGTAAGGGCAAGGAGATCGCCTACTTCGTGAAGATCTACCCATAGTGAGGCTAGTCCTTCGTGGACGGAAGCTATTATGGAATAGTCAAGGTTGCTACTTCGTGGACCCTTTTGGGTGGAGCCCTTCGTGGACTCTCGCGACCGTTACCCTCCATGGGTTGAAGACTCCATAAACGTGGATGTACGATAGCGCCACCTATCGGAACCACGGGAAAAATCATCGTGTCTACAACTGCGTTTGATCTTCCTACCCTATCCCTTCTATACATGCTTGTTGTTACTTTCCGCTGCTATACACTCTTAGACTTGCATGTGTAGGGTGTACTTGACTTGCCATGAAATGCTAAAAACTGTCAACTCTAAAACTTGGTATAGGCAAAACTTTTTAATTGGTCAAGTAGTCTAGTCACCCCCCCCTCTAGACTTACTTTCTATCCTACACCGATTCTGCTCTCGGGGGAGGGCGCATGTGTTCCTCCGCTGCCGCTTATGTACAATGCGGGTGCGAATGGCTTTCTCCTCTGCAACCACCTACGTCGCCACATCCATCGCCGCCATGTCTTCAACGAGGCGGGCCACGAACGCCCTCGTCCCCTCCTTCCCATGGAGGGTACACTGGTCCAAGTGGGACTTATACCCCGTTGGACCGGTGATAGAGAAGGGGAGATTTGAAGGCTCCTGGGACCGTGATGATCCAACCCCTGAGGATCCCATCGCCTGATACACCGATGCTATGGAGTTGTGCCGGATAGATCCTGTCATCGGTCGGATGCTGTCTTCCCGGGAGCGATGTAGTCAATACGGATCTCCATTGCCTCCTACGACCTGCACGGGTCGACACCCCAGTCAATGGATCTGGACTGGTCGAAGTCAGATTCGCTGCCCGCCATGCCGGAGAAGGCCGGAGATCGCCGAACAAGATCTTGGGTGGTAGAGTAGAATGGATAAGAGTGGAGTGTGGAATGGCTAGGGTTTGGTCCGGGAAGGAGATGGAGAAGTATATGTGGGGTCAACTGAACCAGCGTGGGCCGGGTCAGACAGGACGGATGCGCCCGGGCGCCCTCGCATGCGTCCCATGTTTGGTCTAGATATGAGGGGTTACCGATCAGTCCGAGTGTTTGAGGCCCGTTTGGGGCATCGGTCTTGGTCGCATTTCGTGATCGGTCGGTGACCGGACCGTCCGCCCGAGCATTTGAGGCGGGTTTAGGACGCCTGATTGTAGATGCTCTTAGAGCATCTGTTGGACTGTCATGTCATGTCTATTCATATTCTTAGAACCTATAATTATTCTAATATATTATTGCAAAAAATAATATTGTTAGTGCAAAATTTATGTAGGATATGAAAAAGATACATAAAGATAACATTGGTGCCTGATTTGATCAACAAATTCCGGCACTGTATGCATGGAAGATTTTTTATATCTTAGGTTTAGAATTATTATCTTCTATAAAATGATTCTATTTTTTGATCATCGCCCTTTCCTAGTTTTCCTTTTTTGATTTGTAAAATATATAGTTAACCGCTTTTAACTCGTGTATAAAAAGTTGATGGGGCATAGTCTCGTCTTAAGACATCTATAAACTTTGACCAAGTTTAGAAATATATAAACATGCTATGAAAAGGTATTTCATAATGGACCACCTTTCTTCTACTCCGCCCCTCCTGCTTCCCCTTGTTTTGTATTCGGGTCTTCTCATTATACCTCTACGGCCGTCCCCCAGGCACCACAGGATGTCTCGAGCCCCCACCAACGTGTATGTCCTCCTTGGACTAGTCCACCATCCACCTAGGATCCCTCTGTAAAAAGGTTCTATGAACTTGGAAAAAGACAAATAAGATATGAGAATGTTCAGTAAACATCATCAATATTTGCCTATAATTTTTATTTATGAAAAACGTATTGTTTATACCTTTTTAATTAAAAAATCTTAATGAATTAATAATTTCAGATTGTTTAATCAATATTTTTTCCTGAATGCAAATGACATGCACATAAAGGTAATGTTGTTCTGAATATTTCGATATGTTATTTGCATTTTTAAGAGTTCATATGATTTTTTTATGAATTTTCAATGAATTGGTCAAACGGTCAAAAGGCATTCAGACGACCTCAAAGACAAATTTAAGGGCAACGTTGAGCAAAGTCGAAACGCAAGGGCAAAACCCACGAGCTGGTACAACTAATAGAAAAAGTGTAATTGTCCCCAAAAAAATCTGATTTTCCGAACAAACATTACTAGACTTTCTGCATACCTGCAAATTTCCGCGAAGAAATATCCCTATTACAGGACAAAAATAGCAATTTGATGTTTCAAAAGAATTTTAAAAAACATTTTGAAGTACTGATTTGGTTATTTTGTCGAGGCCTCGAAGAATGTGATTTCATCACCAAAGTTTGCATGCATGCAGAAAACTAAACAGTTATCGTTGTAAACAAAAAAGCAGATGTATTTGAGTTTTTGCTCTATATTTTAGATTTTACTGTTTATATCAGAAGCATTCAAGCTCAGGATTTGGAAAACACTTTTGAGTACTATTTTTACTAATGCCAATCAAGCAATTTTTTCTATATGTATGCGAATATTCATTGTCATACACACTTTCAACAAGATCACATGCATGAGCCATCGCGCATCAGATCTGCGTGACATGCTCTCTCTCTCCCGCCGTAGCCGAAAAGAGTAAGAACAATGCCTACGAAATTCCGATTAACTTGTGAACGTGGCAACGACGGCGCGTCGTGACTTTACTCTTCGGGTCTAGGCATAGCAATGCTCGAGGACACAGGTCACGGCAGAGTCTTTTCACAATCAATATCTTAGTGACACTGGCCATAATAGCCTCATTCAAAAAGAAAAGGCTAATCCACGGTGAGGATGCTCGCACGCAAATGTCTAGCAGGTCACCTGCTCGCTTAATTTCTTCCTCGGAGAAATTAAAGACTAATCCAATGAAGAAGAAAATGAACGGAAAAAAGCTACCTGCGTTTAGAGCATCTATAGTTGGACCCCTCACATCTCCCTTAAACGTCACTCACCGGTCACAAAAATTGACCCAGGTGGCCTACTCAAACAGGTCTCAAACGTCCGGACTAGTCAACATCCCTCATATGTAGCCCAAATATGGGACGGATATGGAGCAGCCCGGGCGCGTTCGGACACGCCCGTCTGGACCGCAGTGGCCCGCATCGATCCCACATATATCTGTCCTCATTCATTCGCCGGACCAAACCCTAGTCACTCCCCTTCACCCCCATTCGCCATCCTAGCTCACATTCGGCGATCTCCAGCCTTCTCCGGCATGGAGGGCAGTGGATCCGACTCTGACCAGTCCGGATCCATCGACTGCGGGGTCGTCCTTTGCGAGTTAGAGGAAGCAATGGCGGTTCGCATTGCACATCACGGCCCCACGAGGACAGCGCCCGGCTGACTGCAGGATCTGTCCGCCGCGACTCCATAGCGTCTGCTCAACGGGCGTTCGGTTCCTCTAGGGCGGGTAGATCCATTGACCGGTCCGGCAGACTTCGAGTCCCACCGAGAACGGGCTGCCCGCCGTGAAAAGGAGAGGATAAGGGTCGTTGAGGCCCATCTTATGGAGGAAATGGCGGAGGCGGAGGCGGCTGATGTGGCGACGCGGGCGGCCGCAGAGGATGAAGCCATCCGCAGACGCATTTTGAAGAAACAATAGCAGGGGAACATGTGCATCCTCGCACGAGGAAAGAATCGCGCGGTCCATGAAATGGCAGTACTACCACCGAAGGAGGAGAAGGAGGCTAGCAATGGCGAGGATGGCTCCGGTGACGAGCATATCCCGCTCGATCCGTACTGCGTCTTTGACCGATACTTCGGCAAGAAGGACGACAAGGGCTCCGGATAAGGCAAGGGCAACCATGGATGATCTCCACCATAGCCAAACATGTCAAATTTTGATAGTCCGATGACATGCTAGTAGTGATGGAGTAGCCGGATGATGTGTGTAATGCATCGATGTATATATAGTTGCATGATCTATATGAATTTAAGATATAAGATTTGAGGTGTCCGGTTGTAGACGTAATCGATCAAAGTCAGTGACGGACACGTCCGGATGCGTTCGCGGACGTTTGAGAGACCGGATTTGTAAGTTCCAGCCGTAGATGCGGTGACACTGGCCAAATTAGCCTCGTTCAAAAAGGAAAAGCTAATACACGGTGAGGATGCTTGCACGCAAACGTCTAGCAGGTCACCTGCTCGAATAATTTCTTCCTCGGAGAAATCAAAGACTAATCCAATGAAGAAGAAAATGAACGGAATAAAGCTACCTGCGCTTAAACGTAAGCCTTTGATCATGTAGCTGACTCGTTTTCCCGCGTCAGCATTCACTTTAGTGAACAAAAATTATATAACTCAACCCATTTGCTCAACAAAGAAAGGGAAGTTTCTATCCCGGCCTCGTCGATCGCCGTTTCTAGGTCGCAAGTATGCATATGAACAGGCCGGTACGTCAACGGAAAGGGGAGCTTAGGGGACAAATACAACGCACCTCTAAGAAAAGAAATACTCCATCGTTCTAAATATTAGTTTCTCTAAAAAAATATTATAAACTATATACGGACGTATATAAATATAATTTAAAATGTAGAGTCATTCATTTTGTTTCGTATGCAGTTTATAGTTGAATCTCTAAAAAATCAAATATTTAAAAATGAAGGGAGTACTATATTAATGTACCACAAGACCGTAAGGTGCCTATGTACAATGCGTGTTTCTTCAAAGGAAAAGAACATAGTATTTTTTGTCGCTCAACTTTTCTGTTAGTTTAGAAATGACTCCTCAACTTCAAACCCAGCAAAAGCTAGTGCCCTGATTGTAAAAAACTGGACATTTCTCGTGCCTCGGATTGTTTTGGGTGGTTTTGTGCTGAACGTGTGGAAGGGTCTTGTCAATTTGGTGCCGCATGAACTTCCATTTAAGAGGCGCCATAGGATGGTGCCCCAACCCCTAGTTTAGCATATACACTGGTGCACTCCGACTATGTCTGGGTCAGTTAACTCATGGAAGGTGTGCATGGCCATTGAGACAAAGGCAGTGACCATGGAGGTGGAACTCGTACGTGTTGTTGGGGACAAACTTGTACACAAGCATGCGACTGGCGACAGCGCTGCAGTGACCCTTGAGGGACACGAGGTGGCAGTGGTGCACCCGGTTGATGATGTCCATCTCGGCTTAAAACTCATGCCCTGATATGTCTTTAACATATCTATTGTTTTTTATTGTTAAATGGTATTGTACTATCACTTTTGTATGTTTTCTATATCATTTTATATTATTTGTCTAGACAAACTTATTAATTTAATGCCCAACATCAGTTCCAATTTTTTGCTTTTTCCGGTTTTGCGGAAAATGCATACCTAGAAAGGTCCAAACACGATGCAAAATTCTCACAACTTTTTTTTGACAATAAGAGACCCTAGAAACTTCGGGAGAGGTCGAGCGGATCCACGAGGCAACCACATGGCCTGATGGCGTGGCCAGGGGGTGACCACGCCACCTCCCCATGTGGGGCACCTCAGCCTCCGTTTGACCTAGTGTGGACTATAAATACCCATATATCCAAAAATCCTCAAAAGAACCCCCCAAAAAATAATATCATCGTCGTAAGTCCCTATTTCGAAGTGATCTCATCTATATGCCTTCTCTGGCACTCCATCGAAGGGGGGATCCATCCACGGAGGGCTCTTCGTTAACCTTGTTGCCTCTATGGTGATGTGTGAGTAGTTCATCCTCGGGGCTGAGGGTAGGTATTAGTAGTTATGTGTTCAATCTCTCTCTCTCTCTCTCTCTCTGTCTCTCTCTCTCATGTTCTTGATGGATTCGAAGTTGATTGTATCATGAACTTGGTTAATAAAGTTGGACCTTAGATGTTCATCTACATCTATTCTTTTTATGGTGAATTGAGTCTTGCTCTTTTAAGTTTCTTTATGTTGGATTTGAGATCTCTTGATACATATCTATTAATTAAATTGCGTATAGCTGAGGTGACATTGGGGGTACTCTAAGCATGAAGGTTGAACGATAGTATCATATGGTGTTTTCATAGTACACTCTCTAGGACTATCTTGAGATAGTGGCACTTTGGGGGTGGTTCAATAGATTGATTGGAACACATCTTTGAGGTGGCTTGCTACCTACACGATTTCATCCTACTTTCTTTGATAGAATAGAAAATTTGGAGTGATTCTTTGCTGCACTTTGAAGGATAATCATGATGTTCAATTATGTCAATAATGTTGGAAGTTGTCACTAGTGAAAGTATGAACCAAGGGTCATGTTTCCAAGTATTGCAATACCGTTTTACCTACTTTCATAACTTGCTACCTTTCTGTTCTTATTTATTCAGACTATAATACTATATTTCTATCATCCATATTATTCTTGTAATATCATCTCTCTACCAAACTAGTGCACCTATACAACTAACAATTGTATTGAGTATGTTTGGGACACAAGATATTACTTGTATTTGATTGCAGGGTTGTTTGAGAGAGAACCGTCTTCATCCTACATTTCTCGTGGATTGATAAATCTTAGGTCATGCACTTGAGAGAAATTTATTACTGTCGTACAAAACAATGCACTTGGAGGCTCAACGAAGTATACAAGAAGAAAATTGTATATTAGACAGCATGCCCCTGCCTGCTCCAAGACTTGAGCTACTTCATGTCCACCACCCTATCCCAGGGGAGCACCCCCTTGTGCATGTACCCAAATCCACCCTACTCAAGTAGGTTTTCCTGCGAGAAGCGACCTCTCATCTCCGTGAGCTCCTCATAGATGAACGTGCCCAAGAGAAATGAATGTGTTCAACGACTGTGACCCGTCGGTGTACTATGTGTTGTTGCCTATGGTTGCCCCACCAAATTGTTGCTATGGTGATGTTGTGTTTTGCATGTAATAGAACTTTGGTGTCTCTCAAGAAATCAAGGTAGCCATCCCCTTTTATTCAAAAAGGAATGACATCGATTACTAGTTAACTACACATACACAAATCAAGATCAAGTTAGGAACAACAAGAGAATAGATATTGCGTATTACCTTTGTTGTCGAAGGTGTTTGCGTAGAAATTCATGGGATTTTGAGGCTTCCTCCTCACCGGTGCCGTCCTCCTCGAAGCAGCAAATACATACCATGATGAGGAGTGCAAGAGAAGGCAAAGGATCACGAAGGTGAGGCCATGGGTGGCGGAGCTGGGGTTAGATCATACACATGCGGCGAGTTGCCCTTGTGGGTGCAAAAAAGAGTGAGGTGAAGAAGGCAAATGTGAGATGGATAATGAGGTGGCAAGTTTAGCGGTCAAAACCATGCCATATCATCACATAACTGTTGGAAATATGCCCTAGAGGCAATAATAAATTGGTTATTATCGTATTTCCTTGTTCATGATAATTGTTTATTATCCATGCTATAATTGTATTAATCGTAAACTCAGATACATGTGTGGATACATAGACAACAGCATGTTCCTAGTATGCCTCTAATAGACTAGCTCATTGATCAAAGATGGCTATGGTTTCCTAGTCATGGACATGAGATGTCATTTGATAACGGGATCACATCATTAGGAGAATGATGGGATGGACAAGACCCAAACTACAAACGTAGCATATGATCGTGTTAGTTTATTGCTACCGTTTTTTGCATGTCAAGTATCTGTTCCTATGACCATGAGATCATGCAACTCACTGACACCGGAGGAGTGCCTTGTGTGTATCAAACGTCGCAACGTAACTGGGTGACTATAAAGGTACTCTACAGGTATCTCCGAGGGTGTCTGTTGGGTTGGCATGGATCAAGACTGGGATTTGTTACTCCGTTTGACGGAGAGGTATCTCAGGGCCCACTCGGTAATACAACATCACAACAAGCCTTGCAAGCAATGTGACTAAGTGTTAGTCACGGGATCTTGTATTACGGAACAAGTAAAGAGACTTGTCGGTAACGAGGTTGAACTAGGTATGGAGATACCGACGATCGAATCTCGGGCAAGTTACATACACTACAGGAATCAGGCACTTTGCCGTCAGCCATCCCGGATGGCAAAGGCTTTGCCGTCTGCCAGCAGATGGCCAACTGTCCGGCTGAATAAGCCACGGTAAAGGGCGCTTTGCCATCTGCTGGCAGACGGCAAAGACCTTTGCATCTTTGCCTCCTGCCAGCGGACGGCAAAGGGCATGGAAGGCACACGTGGCAACTTAGCTCTGTTAAGGGCTTTACTACGTGCTTTGCCGACGGCAAAGACCTTACTTCTTTGTCGTCTGCCAGCTGACGCCAAACACCTGTTTCTTTGCCGGCCTAGGTGGGTTCTTTGCCTTTCGCTGGCAGACGACAAAGAACCTTAGGTCTTTGCCGTCTGCCAACGAACGGAAAAGAACCCACCTAGGCCAGCCTAGTGCTACCCCAGGTTGCACAGGTAGCTGCCACGTGGCAGCTTTGCCGTCTGCTAGCTGACGGCAAAGGTCTTTGTCGTTTGCTAGCAGACGACAAAGTGGCTATATAGCCCCTGTTTTTTCTGTTTTTCTTAAAATCATTCAATTTGATAGAATTTCACATATATATCCAACATATCAACAATACAAGTTTCCAACAAGCATACCAACAATAAGTTTCAACAAGCATACCAACAATAAGTTCCAACAACATATCCAACATACAAGTTTCCAACAACTTATCCAACATACAATGGTTTCCAAAAACATATCCATACATACATATCCAAAACAAGTTTCCATAAACAAAAAGGAAGCACAAGTAGAATAGTACACTCCATCAATGCAAGCTTCCTCATCTATAGGAAATCTGCAAATTAGGAAAGATGAAAGTTAGAAGAAGAAGAAGACTAGCTAGAAGAAAAACAAAAAAGAAGAAGAAGAAGAAGAATTTATCTTCTCTTTCTTTTTCTCCTCTCCTCTCCTCTTCTCCAAGGTAGTAATGCCATTTTCTAGCTAACTAAGCATATGAAGTCATTTTGGAGGGGGAAATGCTAAGTATAGGTCATTTTATAGCTATCCTAGGTAGAATATATCATTTTGGAGCTAAGTAAGGTTATTATGTCATTTTTGAGGAAAATAAGCTAAGTATAGGTCATTTTGGAGCTAAACCAAGGTTATTATGCCATTTTTTACCTAAGTGAGCTAATTATGTCATAAATGAACTAGCTAAGCTAATTATAGATCATTATTGAGCTATCCTAGGTAGTTATGCCATTTTGTACCTAAGTGAGCTAATTATGTCATAAATGAACTAGCTAAGCTAGCTATAGATCATTATTGAGCTATCCTAGGTAGTTATGCCATTTTCTAGATAACTAAGCATATCAAGTCATTTTGGAGGGAAAAATGCTAAGTATAGGTCATTTTATAGCTATCCTAGGTAGAATATATCATTTTGGAGCTAAGTAAGGTTATTATGTCATTTTTGAGGCAAATAAGCTAAGTATAGGTCATTTTGGAGCTAATTAGGTCATTTCTTAAGCTAAGTATGCATTTGTTAAGCAAAACACTTGGGAAAACTTACCATCATCACGAAGGTGAAGGACTGGTCGGGTTTGCGCCAGGGTGAGACGTAGAAGGACCGGTCGGGGTTGCGGCAGATGCAGAAGGATCGTTCGATGCTTGTCGGGAGGCACACTACACCAAAGATCATTTGCAAGCAATGTCTCCTTAGCATGATGCAACTCAAATGTGAATACTAGTAACTAATGACCATTCATATGAAACTCACCGTGGGTGCTATAGCAATATGGGGCATCGACGGAGGGGTCTGACCATTGTTCTGGCACACGGTCTGCACATTTTGTTTTCACGAGTCATTCATATTAGTTAGTGATGAAATGAACATTACGTGCATGATTTGGCTAATATGTAGGAGAAACTTACCACGAGGAGCTCGTATAGGGCCCGGTGAGACGCGTCGTTCTGGTTCCTCTCCTCCTACAAGAGCCTAGCCGTCCTCTCCTCCATGTCCCTCTCCCTCTGTGCCGCCTGCCTGTTTGCCTCCGCCAGAAGCTCCTGGGCCCTAGCCTCAATGGCAAGCTTCATTGGCCGTGGACGAGGCCTTATCTCAGGATCAGAGATTCTCTGGCGCTTCTTGATCTCCAAGAGAGTTCTAGGACAACGTATCAGTCCATCCCCAATGGCTATCGAGCCATGGGGCCTCCCGCCACCAGATATCATCATGAGCTCTGGATCAAAAGGACTCTGGCTCGGGTTGAAGTCCTCCCCTTTCCTCGCCTTCCCCTCATCTCTGTACCTCACGAGCTTGTTGTGGGAGGAGATGTTGCTGAAGCTCTCTGGATGATCGAGGTCATCCTTAGAGAATGCCTTGGCCTTCTTGTACGACGCAGTATGGGCCATGGCATAGAGGTCGAACAGAGGTGGCACCTCCTTCTTGTTTTCTCGTGCCTAAAAGAGAGGAACAAAATATTAGTTAAGGGATCAAGCTAGCATGAAGAATGAAATTGCATGAATCATGAAACAAACCACATACCCAGTGATCCCCGTACTCAAACAAGTTGGAGTTCCCTTGATGGTGTGGCACACCTCTCATTTGGGCACGCTTATCCTTGGCCTTGTTGTGTTCAGCTAGCCATTCGGGAGAGCACCACTCATCCACCAATGCCTCCCAACAGTCCATCCTATCCGCACACCATCTCGGGGGCACCTAAGTTAGACAAGAGAAATTTTAGCGCTACGCCTACGAATCAAATCAAAGAAACTAAGTACAAGGCCTTAACAATAGATAATTACCTCCATTAACTTCTCCGTACTCAGATAATTTTTGCGGCACTTCTTCTTGGCCCTCTTAATGTTAGTTGAGGCGTAGTAGTCTCGAATAGCCTGCACCCGAGCCTCGTGCCATAAGTTTTGAAGTAGGCGCTTGCACTCGGCTTCGAGAACAACAGCCGCTTTCACCTCGTGTTCCTCAAGACACCTGTAGAAGGTCTGCAATCAAACAAGACAACACTGATTAGTACAATCACTAGGTGTTGTTGATTTTTAATTCTGTAAAGGAGAAATTATCCAAAAGCGATGGATCACAATGTCAGCTACCGTCTCGCACAAGACACCGTTGACCATCTCCTCCGGCGGGGCCGGGGCAGCCATGTACAGCTCCCAGGTCAGTGCTACCTGTGGAGCTTCACCCTCACCGGGCAACTGGACCTTTCCCGAGAAGTGGTGCCGGAGAAGCACACGAAAGACCTGGTTGGGCCTATGGACACCACGCTCGTGTTTCCAACCCCTGCAGTATGACAAGGCCAACACATTAGATATTAATTTGAAGAAACATGAAGGCAAAAGGTTAAAAAAGAGTAAATGCACTTACTTCTCCGCATTAGGCACAATCAACCACCTCTGCTCGCGGGTCGTCGGCACGGGCGGGAGCTTTGTACAACCACGCTGGTAGACCTTCTTGCCCTCCTCAACCATCTCGCCCTTGCTATAGGTGTCCTCAGACAGGTTGTCCTTGCCACCATCAGCATGGCCACTAGCCTCCGGAGTCACGTGGGACGAAGACTTTGGGACCCGAGTCTCCTGGGACGAAGACTCTGGGATCAGAGTCTCCTGGGACGAAGGCTCGGTGACCCGAGGCTCGTCGACCCGAGGCTCGTGTACTAGAGTCCGAGATGGGTCCAAGTCAGATGGGTCCACTTGAGACGGAGCACTCCTGTGGTCGGGAGAATCAGCTGGGGGTGGCGGTGAGGAAGGCGCAACAGCCTTCCTACCTCTAGCACCTCTCTTCGTCTTCCCCCGACCTCTCCCGGTCGAAGAAGAAGCGCCCGCCGGTGTCTGCATGCAGTGTACCAGCGCTGTCCAGAATTGCTGGGGGTGGAATAATAGCACCCCTCCTAGCACGCGCCGAGGAAGGAGGCTCAGAGAGCTCTCGACCTGAGCCCACCATCTGTCAACACCTGCAATGACAAAGAGTGAACGAAATTAGTTCAACATAAAAAAATTGAATATCTAATAACATGAACTAATTAATAATATATATGTACATAATAATAATTGAATACCTTACATTACTAATATTAATCTTCATCGTCTATATATGATCCGTAAATGCATAATCATCATCACTATCAGTAATGACGTGCTCATCAGCATAATCAATAAATGCACTAACATGTGGAAGGCCTCTATGTAATCGGTCAAGAATTGTCAGGTCATCCGCAGTAGTAACCTCTTCTTCTTCCGTCTCTTCTTGTTCCGACTCAGGGGTGAAGTCGGGTTCACTGTCGCTGTCGACCTCAATGTTCTGGGGTGAAGTAGAGCGGTTCTTGAAACATTTCTTGGAAACACGTGTTTCTTGGAAGAATTCTCCTTCATATGTGTCTGGGTTAATGTGAGGTTCATAATCATCTTCATTGAGGGGAGGTGGTCTAAAATGTGGCGGCACATCATAAACGACATCCCAACCTTTCAAATTTGGATCCGTTTGGCAAGCCCACGGTAGATAGAAAACTTGGGTCACCTATTGAGCTGTAATATAGACATCGGGAACATGTAAATGGGTGCTTTGTTTGATTTCGACTAGCCCTATACGTTCATGAGTCCTTCTAGTCTCCTTCGGCTGGAACCAATAACATTTGAAGACTACGACGTTTGGTGGGTTTTCACCAAAGAATGTAAGTTCATAAATTGCTTCAACTCTTCCATAATACTCGACCCCTCCTTCGCCGACAGCGGAGACACAACAATTTGTAGACTTTCGGTCGGCCATAGATATCTCTTTGCCAAAAGTACGAAAGCGATACTCGTTGATGTCATATTTGTCAAATGAACGGACCTTATAGTCAAAACCATTAGCAACTTGTCTCAATTCGGAGTCCATAGACTCTGCATTAGCCTACAAGTTTAATACGAAAGGATTGTTGCATTAGCCGAAAACTAGGCGAAGAAATGAAATCGTCTAATTAATGGAAATTACCGTTTGCTTGAACCAAGAGATGAAACCGGGATAGCCACCTCCATGCTTTGCCAGAAGCTCATACTCTTCGATGGAATCCTTTTGGATCACCGCTCCATCCGAGAATTTGGCGACGTATCGACTGTATCACATATCCGGGAATAAGAGCATTTCAAAGGAATTAGAAGTTTAAAAAAAATGTACCGAGAACTTACTCGATGTATAGCCACACTTCTGTTAGGTTGTTGAAGATATACAACGAAATGGTCCGCCATTCTTCGACATCCAACTCTATTGATTTCGAAGCACCGGCTGGTGCGAGCTTCCCTTTGAATAAGCTGAGGTTGGATCGACCTTTTTCATGGTCTCCATCATTGTACCGAGGCTTCAGATTATGCAAAATGATGATTACTTGGCTTTGTAGTGTGTTGTCACAAAGTTTGCCGCCTCCTCAGTAATGAATGCCTCGGCCATCGATGCTTCAACTCTACGTTTATTTTACATTTTGCTCGAAGCGTCTTCTGCATCCTCTCAGTTGCGAAGCACCAACGATTTTGCATGGGCACCCCCAATCTTGCCTCGGTCGGGAGATGCAAAATCAAATGCTGCATTGGATTAAAGAATCCCGGTGGAAAGATCTTTTCTAACTTGTAGATCAATTTCGGCGCCAACTCTTCCAGTTCGTCTAGAACGTCAGGCGATAGTTCTTTCGCACAAAGAGCATGGAAGAAATAGCTCAGTTCTGCCAGTACTAGCCTTTCATCCTCAGGGATAAAGCCACGCAACATCACCGGCATTACCCGTTCAAGCCAAATGTGCCAATCATGACTCTTGAGACCAAATATTTTCAATTTTTCAAGACTCGCTCCCCTTTTTAGATTCACTGAATACCCATCGGGGAACATCAACTGCATTTTCACCCACAAGATCATTTCCCTCATAGCTGGCCTTCCAAGATTTAACCATGCCTTTGGCTTTCTCCAGTTCTTCTTTCCTTTCGGTTGTCGAATGTTTTGTAACGGTCTATCACATAGAGCCTCCTGGTTGACTCTAGCCTTAGGATTATCCTTCGACTTCCCCTCTATGCCAAACAATGTACGAAAAAGGGCCTCCGTGATATTCTTTTCAACGTGCATCACGTCGATGTTGTGTGGGCAAAGGAGGTCTTTAAAGTAAGGAAGATCCCACAAACATATCTTGTGAGTCCAGGCGTGTTCCGTATTATACCCTTTGAAATACCCTGGATGGTCTGGATCCGGCTCGAGAGCGTTTATCTGATCCAGGATCTGTTGGCCTGTCAATACAGGTGGTGTAGTGTTTTTGACAACTCTACCTTTGATGAAATTCTTCTTGTTTTTCTGAACTTATGGTCAGGATCCAGGAACTGTCTATGCATGTCGAAGCAAGAAAACTTGCGACCCGCCTCCAGCCAACGGAACTGAAGAGCTGCCTTGCATGTGGGGCACGGAAACCTTCCATGCACACACCAGCCAACGAATAGCGCATACACGGGCAAGTCATGCATCGAGTACATGTACCACACATGCATTTTGAAGTTCTTTTTTGTAGCGGCGTCGTAGGTCTTGATCCCATTATCCCAGGCTTCTTGCAATTCATCCTTAAGCGGTTGCATGTACACATTCATATTCTTCCCCGAGTATTTGGGCCCTGGAATTATCAACGTCAGGAAAATGTTCTTTCTTTTCATAATCTCTCCGGGGGGAGATTGAGTGGAATGAAAAATACAGGCCAACAACTGTATTGTGCTGCCGTCATACCATACACATTGAACCCATCCGTGCTGATGGCAACTTGAGGATGCCTTGGATCTGCCGCTTTATCCTTATGTAATGCATCGAAGTGCTTCCATGCAAAAGCGTCTGAAGTGTGTCCCAACATCGGATTCCCATCTGCATCTAGTTCTGTTCTTTTTCCCAATTTATGTCACGTCATCTGTCTGGCCGTCTCTTCGACCATGAAAAGACGTTGAAGTCTTGGTATGATTGGCAGATACCAAAGAACATTAATGAGGATTTTGGTCTGACTCTTCTCACCCATACCGTTGTCTACCAGAACATACCTGGAAGCATTGCAAATGGGGCAATAGTTCAAGCCCGCGTACTCAAGCCTAAATAAGGCACATCCATTCTCACAGGCATCTAACTTCTCATAGGGCATCTTAAGCACACGTAGGATTTTGTTCGACTGGTACAGGTATGGTGGCAATACATGGCCTTTGGGTAGAAAGCGTCCAAATATCGTCATCATCGCGTCGTAGCATTCTCTGCCCAGGTTGAACTGAGCCTTCAGAGCCATTACTTGCGCGATGGCATCCAGCTGACAAAGCTCAGTGTGCTCGTGGAGAGGACGTTTTGAAGACTCCAACATTTCATAAAAGGCCTTTGCAGATTCCTCCATCTCATCGTCCGAATCCCGAGCATCATCAAAGTCTTGCACCATGTCTTCGATCCTGGTACCATGCTCGTCGGTGCGACGACGAACCACCTCAGCTCTGCCACGTTGGGCAG
This sequence comes from Hordeum marinum, assembly GCA_022496015.1. Taxonomy (NCBI): domain Eukaryota; kingdom Viridiplantae; phylum Streptophyta; class Magnoliopsida; order Poales; family Poaceae; genus Hordeum; species Hordeum marinum. The sequence goes on along the minus strand of CM039672.1, from coordinate 407,838,951 downwards.
ACTCACCATGAAATATCCAGACCGTATAATTAGGCGCAAAACCCCAATTCTGCAGGTGTTTGATCATTTCAAACTCTGACTTCTTCTTACGGTTGTTGCAATCGACACAAGGGCGGCAGGTTGTTTTCTGTCCATTTGCAAATGCGACTCTCACAAACTCCTTGGTTTTTGTTATCCATTCACAGGTCATGTCTTTCTGACTAGTGTGACCGGTGTACATCCACCCACGATCACTCATCTTGCCTAGCTACTGGACACACACAAAATATATACATAATTCAACAAACCATATTCATCAGTTAATAGAGTTTGTCAGTTTTATTACGTCGATGCAACCTAGACGCTAGTAGGTAAAGATAGGTCCTAATCCCACCCGAGTATGTGTAGATTGGGTTCGTTTTCCCATGCTCTGCTCTGGATCCGACGCACAATTTCGACAGCACCTCCCCGCCGTTCTCCTGATACACGTCTCGGCAATAAGCAGAGAGGATGTGTACCCGGAGAACAACAGGGAGGCACTGACGAAATTCTGCATCGGATCCGGAGCAAAGCATATGGGAAAACGAACCCAATCTACACATGCTCGGGCTGTCCATGGATAACGTTGGACAATTCAAAAGAATCACGGTTATAAATATGCTAATGAATGCATATTTATAGATGCAACCCTTTAGAATGGGAGACGCATAGTGGTCACGCATACTGATGACTGAAAACACCTATAGCTAGCAAGTTTCATCAGCACGAAGACCGGAACAGAGGAAATGAAGGGGGCAAGAGGAGATGTCATTTGTGCTCACCCACGAATGCAGGGGCGGAGCTCGTCGAACGCACGGGGAGGTCGTCGAACACCAGACCCTCGCAACGACGAAACAACTGCACATTTAAATCCACCTGATCAACATAAATATGATGTTCTGTATAACAAAATCAAAAAATATATGACCTAACTCATAATTCACAAATATATGACCTGTCGGCCTCTGGAAGGCCGAAGAGCACCTTTTTTGGGATCGGGGTGTCGGGGGTGTCGTGTCGGGGTAGGGGTGCTGTGTCGGGGTCGGGGGTGTTGTGTCGGGGTGTCGGGGTGTTGTGTCGGGGGGTCGGGGTGTCTGTGGTGTCGTGTCGGGGTCGGGGTGATATGTCGGGGTCGGGGGTGCCGTGTCGGGGTCGGGGTGCTGTGTCGGGGTCGCGGTGTCGGGGTGTCGTGTCGGGGTCGGGGTGTCGGGGTGTCGTGTCCTTTTCCCCTTGATCCTCGACCCCTCGACCACTCGGCGACCCTCTTTTCCCTCGGTGACCCTCTTTTTCTACTTTTTCTACTTCTTTTTTCATCTTCTACTTCTCCTTCTTTTTTTCATCTTCTTTGTCATTCTTCTTCTTCTATTCTTTTCCTCCTCCTCCTCCTCCTCCTCCTCTTCTTCTTCTTCTTCTTTATTTCCCTTTTTCCTCTCCATCTTTTTATTCTTCTTCCTTCTTTTCCTTCTTCCTTTTGTCTTCTTTTTCTTCGTCATTTTCCTTATTTTCCTTTTTCCTCTCCACTTCTACTTTTTCTTCTTTTCTTATTTTTTTCATCTCACAAAACGTACTAATAACCTAAAATATGACTAAATATAAAAAAATAACCTACAATCTACTAACCAAAAATCTACTAACCTAAAAAAAGCAACTAACCTAAATTACTAACAATACAACCTAAATCAACTAACCTAAATTACTAACAGTACCTAAATCAAAAACAGCAAGAAAAAAGTAATAAAAAAGGGGAAGAACCTCACCAGGGGGCGGCTGGACGGAGCGGCGCCGGGCGGTGGGGGCGGCTGGACGGAGAGGGGCCGGGCGGCGGGGGCGGGCACCAGGGCGGCGGGGCGGTGCCGGGCGGCGGGGGCGGCTGGATGGGGAGGGGTCGGGCGGCAGGGGGCGGGGCACCGGGGCGGCGGGGCGGCTGCAAGGCTTGGGCGGGGCACCGGGGTGGCAGGCGGCCTTAGGGGTCAGGGCGGTGGGGGTCGGGGGCGGCGGGGGCGGTGGTGGTCGGTGGCAGGGGCGGCTCGAGCACCGGGATGGCGTAGGCGAGGTGAGTGCAGAGAGATAGAGGGGATAGAGAGAGAGGGGTGGGGCGTGGGTGCTGACCCGTTTTTTGTTAGGTTAAAGCTCTTTGCCGTCTGCTAGCGGACGACAAAGAGCCTAGCTAGTGGGAGGGAACGGTCGTTAGGTTGGCCACTTTCTTTGCCGTCTGCTAGCGGACGACAAAGAAGATTTTCCGTCTGCTAGCGGACGGCAAAGAAGCTTTGCCGTCTGCTAGCGGACGGCAAAGAAAGTGGACGTTAGGTTGTCCTCGTTAGTGGGCCACCCTCCCTCTTTGTCGTCTGCTAGCAGACGACAAAGAAGCTTTGTCGTCCGCTAGCAGACGGCAAAGTGTTGGCTGACGACAAACATGATCTTTGCCGTCAGGTCTTTGTTTGCCGTCAGTTTTATTTAAGCTGATGGCAAAGACCTTCTTTGCCGTCAGTTAGCAGACGATAAAGAGCTGGCTGACGGCAAAGATCCTGATTCCAGTAGTGATACCAAAGAACAAAAGGAACATCATACGGGATTAACTGAATCCTTGACACAGAGGTTCGACCGATAAAGATCTTCATAGAATATGTAGGAACCAATATGAGCATCCGGTCCTGCTATTGGTTATTGACCGTAGAGGTGTCTCGGTCATGTCTACATAGTTCTCGAACCCGCAGGGTTTGCACACTTAAGGTTTGGTGATGTTTCGGTAGTATAGAGTTATGTATGGTGGTTACCGAAGGTTGTTCGGAGTCCCGGATGAGATCCCAGATGTCACGAGGAGCTCCGGAATGGTTCATAGGTAAAGATTGATATATAGGAAGTCCTATTTTGGTCATCGGAAAAGTTTCGGGCTCATCGGTAGTGTACCGGGAGTGCCGGTAGTGTACCGAGAGACCATCGGGAGGGGTATTTCGACCCAAGAGGCTATATGAGAGTGAATACCAGCCCTTAGTGAGCTGGTGGAAGTCCCACACAAGGCCCATGCGTCTGGTAGAGAAAATCCCAAAGAGAAAAGGTGAAAAAGGCAAAAAAGGAAGGAGTCCTAGTCCTACTAGGATTGGAGGAGGATTCCTCCTCTCCTCCTTGGTTCGGCCGAAGCCTAGGGCTGGCCCCTTGAGGTCCAAGCCTCCTCCTCTCTTCCTCTTATATATACTAGAGGTTTTAGGGTTTTTGCACTAGATTTTCTGCCACGTGCAACCCTCTCCTCTAGTGCATAGTTTCTCCTCTAGACCGGTTTTCTGCAATGCTTAGGCGAAGCCCTGCCGGAATAGCTCCACCACCATCGTCGCAGCACTGTCATGCTGCCAGAGAACTCATCTACCTCTCCGCTCCCTCTTGCTGGATCAAGAAGGCGGAGATTGTCATCGAACTGTACGTGTGCTGAACGCGGAGGTGCCGGCCGTTCGGCGCTAGATCGGAAGGACCGTGATCAAGATTGCGAGACGGATCGTGATGAGATCACGGGACGGATCGTGATGAGTTCGCAGGACGGATCATGATTGGATCGTGGGACGGATCGTGATGAGATCGCGGGACGCTCGGCGATTTGGATAGTGAAGACGTTCGACTACACCAACTGCGTTTCTTAACGCTTCCCGCTTAGCGATCTACAAGGGTATGTAGATCCACTCTTCCTCTCGTAGATGCTCATCACCATGGATAGATTTTGCGTGTGCGTAGAAATTTTTTTGTTTCCCATGCAACGTTCCCCTACAATAACCACCCGAAGCAACCCGGTTTCAGTAATTGAGAGATTAATCCTGGCTGATTTTAGAGCTAATAAGAGCATATAGAACCGGAGTTATCTCATCTCGACTCCTTTTCATCGACGGACGCGCCCGCGGACAATGACCGACCGGCCCTCAAATGACCCGTTTGCAACCACAACCCATGCTTTCGAAACATCAAATACATGCACGTAGATCATCGTTCCCAAACAATGTGTAGTGCACACCAATCAAAACTATTCGTACTTAGGAATACATAATCGATCATAGTGCAAACATAAAAATTGTTCATAGTGCACAATTGAAACATTGAAAAAAATATTGTTTTTCATCGTGGATCTACATATGATCCACAAGATCATTGAGAAATTGCATATGCACATGTTAATCTCACAGTTGTCGATGCATATCCACAAAGTTGCCAATATGCCCCCTGTTCCCGGAGGCAGACCTGAACACCAGGCTTCTTAAAATCATACGTGCAGGCTGCCCCTTCACCCTCGTCCTCGACAATCATGTTATGCAAGATTACACAACATGTAATGAGTTGCCAATGTGTTTATGCTTCCCACATTATTGAAGCTCCACGAACAATACCCCCAACAAACATGGAGCACTCCAAATGCCCTCTCCACATCCTTTCTAGCTCCTTCTTGCATTTTTTCAAAGTGACTTTGTTTGTTTCCATAGAGATCAGATATGGTCTTCACAAACGCCGTCCATTGAGGATAGATACCGTGGGGAAGGTAGTACCCTATGTTGTAGTTGTGCCCGTTGTCGGTTTACTTGCATGGAGGAGCTTCCCCATCAAAAAGTATCTTGAACAAATGAGATCGTTGGAGCATATTGATGTCATTGTTAGAACCAGACGTGCCAACTAAATCATGCCAAATCTACAAATCCTTTGATGTCATTGCTTCAAGTATGATCGTGGCTTTTTTGACGTGACCTTGTAGTACCCACACAAACCTTTTTTGGCGGTTCTTCATTTCCCTATGCATGCAATCAACTAAACATAAGAGACCTGAGAATCCTCTTGATGTTCTAATTACCAATAATTTTTTGGTGTCCTTCACAGTTGGCTTTCTCGGGTATTTAGGTCCAAACACCTTCACCACAATGCATGCAAATTGCACCATGGTGTTCAAGACGACAGTCTCTCCCATACGGATTTCAGTATCAATTGCTATGCATTTCTACATAGGGGAGAAAAAATGCGCAACAATCCTTTCTCGGCTTGAAGTTGCTATCAACCTTCTCCACGACAGTCACTACATGCAAGAACAAATCTCTGCTCATCTAGAAGCGACGTCGAAAGAAACCTTCATAATATGTTGGGTCTATTGTGAAGTAATCCATGTATAGAAGCCGTACACCGACAATCCTATCCCGGGAAATAACTCTCCGGCCCTTTATGGAACACTCAAAGTTCAGTACGTGCTCTTCTGCCTTCTCCATTTCCTCTTATATGATCATCGTCATTTCAACATCTTTGTCGTCCGAATTCGATGAATTAATGAACTCGTTGAATATGAATTCGTCAAGGTCTGTGTTCCCATAGCCATCATTCCACGAAAATCCATCGGTGACCTAGAAATGATCAAAAGAATAAAATGCTGCTCGGACATTTCATTAAACACATAGAGCACGAGGTGTATATCCGGTGGAGTTTGATGTATTGGGGTGCCATCCAGTGGCGCAGACCTTGACCGGATGCGGCATAGTTGGGGATGGTGTGGGTTAGGGCTACCGGTGGCGAAGTTGTGGATTCGGGATGACGGCAAAGCAACGATGACGGCAAAACTATGGTGGCGGTTATGTGGACGAGGGAGAAAAACGAAAGGGAACATGGCTGGTTGGGCAAGATGGGGGCATTTTCAAGCGAATTGGCACAGGGCATTGCGGACGTATGCGTCTAGCATCTTCATATTCACTCCAGATATGGATCGAATATGAGAAGTGTCCGTCAGCCAGACATTTGGACAAGATTGTCATGCTCTAAAGAATTATTTCTGAAATGTCGAAAAGGTTGATATATATATATATATATATATATATATATATATATATATATATATAAAGTCTATTCATCATCCAGGGTACAGAATAAGTTATTCTTCATCCGAGGTAATCTTACGATCGTTTAATAAATAAATTACATTTGAAATGCAAATATTTACATTTATATTGATTCACTGCATAAAATTTGGCATAAGAAAACAAAAATATAGGCCATAAAGTTAGAAAAATTGCATTTTATGTATATTTTACACTATATTTTTATGTTTGTAATTTTACATGACGTAAAATAGTTTTTACGGTGAGTATACGTTTTCTTACAGTCTCTTTTTAAGTATGAAATAAAACAGAATTTACGGAACGTAAAATTACGGTGCATTGATGTGAAAATCGAGGAGGGTGAAGAATAACTATTCCTCACCCAGGGTGACGAATAGTCGATCCCTCTCTCTATATATAATTTTGGTTCCTAGTTGTATATGCACCATATATGGGGATTTCTTTTTAATAATTAATCTAAAAGTCAAAATAGGTTCAAAGTATTTTTAGATTAAACTTGAGTTTATTTTGTACTAGTATATAAATTTTCATGAAAAAAAAGTTAACATTGACTTCTGGACAAAAAGACAAAATTATTTGCTATTACATGTCACTATTCATACTATTTTGATCGAAAATTTGTCTTTTTTGAAAAGAAGTCAAAGTGTAATTTTATTTTTGTAAATTTTTTCTTACAAATAGAATGAAAGGTCAAGTTTATTTTAAAAATATTTTCAGAATTTGTTGACTTTTTGTTGAATTGCTAAATTATTTTTGCATATAGGGTGTATATACACCCAGATTCCAAAAGTTCCCGTCCTATAATCCCTTCTTCCATCTATCGCACGCCTTGTACAATGCTGGCATATGGATACATATGCCCCATGATAAAAAAATAGCTTGATGCATCTACATTGATTTGTTCTCTTCAATGCAAGCTATCACTAGTTAACTCATTTATAAAAAGAAGAAAAAGATTTTGGTAAACATGCATCTCTATTTTTCATTTTAACTTTTCAGCTTTTTGCATTGGACTATACATTTTTTCCTCAAGCACCCGCCTTCTGCTGAGGATCCCGTTACCCCAACCGAACCTACATCCGAGCCTACGTGGCACGTGAAGCATCACCCTGAGGCTATGTATTGACCATGTCCTTAGTGTATTGGATTGGATGATGAGAGCACGGTGTGCATGTGCCAACATGCATGCATGGACCCAGGAGGACTCCGCGTTTGTGTTCCTCTTTGCTTCAGGTGAACAATTAACGTCATTTTTTTTAAAGTCTTAACGTAAACTGCTGGTTGGTGTGTTCGTGAAGTGGACACGTGGTAGAGATTGCCCAGCAGTTTTGCGGCCTTGTGGGTGAGACTGACCAGTGACCAGGGCGCGAGTCGTCTCCTGTGTGTCACACAAAGTACGTACGCAAGTCATATCAAAGATGAAACTGGACTGCCATTCGGTCCAAGTACATATTGAACGCGTGCACCGCGTACTGTATATAATTATATGATTCTTAATTAATGTTGACCGCAGAGCACGCTTTGTGGCTGACTGTGTCTAGCCAAGTCTTTCCACAAAGCCTAATAAACCCTCGGCACAGATAAGGCTTTACGCGGCGAAACGCGTAGGAGAAGCCGTGGCGCCGAAGAAAGTAGTCAGCGAGCTGATCGATATGGGCCAGACCGCGAGGCCCCGCGCTGTCATCCGGTGTGGCAGCTTCTTTGCGAATCAACTGGTTGACACGATCATCACACAATAGTATCGTAGAAATTACACAGAAAGTAGTAGGAGAAGGAGCTACCAACGTTCTGCTCTCGTGTTGGGCACCGCTGCCAATTGTCCGTCGAAATGCACTCGGGCATTGCAGCGAACTTGACTCGAATATATATAGTCAAGTCGATGGGTCAGTCGTCATTGGTCGGCTTCAGAGCATCCATGGTGTTTAGAGGCAGTTTGCCTCTAAAGCTAGGACCCACTGACCTGCGTCTAAGCTTAGATAAAACCTCCGCAGCGTGCTACTTTAGTATACTTTTAAAGTCGGTCCCATAACCGAATAAAATACAACGTCTTTATATCAATCAATACATCTATTTCTATGGCTGACAAGTGGAGACACATGAATATTATTTGAGAAGCGCTACGCGTCTTTTTGCGGATCTTTCTAAAAGATCCGTTGGATTGTGAGCCGTCATATCGATGTAACCTTATGGTCGAGCTTGTCCTCATTTCTTGCAACAGAGGTCGTGTTGCACGTTTTCTTTTGCAACACAAGTATTGTTACAAAAAAAATTATAACAAAGGTTTTGTTGTAGATTTTATTTTTGCAACATAGGTTTTGTTGCATTTTTTTGCAACAAATGTCTTGTTGCCGAATTCTTACGAGTCTCTTTTTTTGCAATATATGTGTTACCGCGGAATGTACTTTCGCAACATGGATGATGTTATAGAAAATATTACAACAAAAATATAGTGAAAATAGTGTGATGCATGGGTCACACAGGACAAGCGTCACACACTAGAGGTGGTGGACGCCCTGTACCGGATCAGCCGGTTGTTCCAAAGCTTTCCTCATATTATTTCAGCCCAAAGTGTAGGAGACGAGCGATAAGCTTAGAGATGCCTCGAAGGATTAGGTTTAGACGCAAGTATGGAGGCGACAAATGCTCACATTGTAGATGTTCTCATGATCATCCCGTTTTGACATGTTTAGAGCATCTACAAACACACATAATAAATTTCCGGGTTTTCTATTTCTCAGCTAGCTAAGAAATAGTATGGCCTCATTCACTTTTTTTTCCGAGGGGATGGCCTCATTCACTTAATTGCCCGTTAGATTTATTTTGTTATGCCCATAGTACGTAAGTGGTCGTGTAGGAGCACTAACGTCCAGACTTTGTTACGCCCGGCCCAAGTAGGAGTGTTGTCCGTTTATCATTATGGGCTAACCTTTATTGTTGTTGGGCTCATATTCTTCTTTTACGCCTTTTTTCTGTGCAGTTTTTTTTGGTGTGTTGTCCATTTCTCCTGCGGTTTTTTTTTTCGTTGTTTGACTTTTTGTTAATTTTGTTGCCCGGGAAAATTATGGGTTGTATGTTCATATTTGTATTACATCATGTGTATAGTTTATTTTTATGACATAATGATAGTTTTTATTTTTTAAATTAGTATTCAAAAAATAACTATTTTTTTAAGCATCTTGTATTTACGTCTTTACCTAATAATAAACCGGCATCGCTTCTGCCCGTACGTTTTGCAAAAACATCCCTATGGTTTTTGATAATTGAACCCGCGGTCCCTGTGTAAGTGATATCTAAGAAAATGTTTCAGTTTTGTAAAGTAACCCCTACATTTTGTGAGAATTCCACCCGCACTACTTTGTTCGGCTCGTCTCATCCGCGAGCGTGCTGCAGGAGGCTTCGCGGCGAGGAGGCCAGATTACCAGAGCCGAGAGATGAGCCATCAGCCGTGGAGGGCGTTGGGCGCCTACAGGGAGCGGGTAGGCCGAAGGCGGAACGCCTATACGGGGACCGGAGAGGAGAGACTGAGAGGGCCGGAGGCGGAGGGGAGGGCCGGAGGCCGAGGGAAGGGGAGAGATTGGCCAAGAGAGACGGACGAAGGAGAGAGAGAGAGAGAAAGAGAGAGAGAGAGAGAGAGAGAGAGAGAGAGAGAGAGAGAGAGAGAGAGAGAGAGGGCCGTCCGCTGGAGCCGGACCTGCAGAACAGCGGCGCGGCAATCTGGACGACGCGACGGCTTTGACCCCGGACAACGGCGATAGGTGTCTGCCAACAGACGAATCCCGACGGAGGAGGCTCTGGGAGGCGCGAGAAAGGCCGTGGAGGTTAGGGACGCCGGATCCAGAGTTCGGGGTGGTGAGAGATGAGGGAGAGGGAAGAATCTTGCCAGGGTGAGAGGATTCCGGGCAGCGGCAACGCGTGCGGAGCAGAGCGTGAAGGCCGCTCCCTCCAACAGGCGACGACGGATGGCAGCGCTCTTGGCGGCCCGGTCGCCCAATTCGCTCCGTGTGGCAATGGCCAATGGCCGGCAAGGCGGCGTTCTACAACGCACCAGCCCGCAACGGAGGCGGCGCCCACGACGCAGCCGTGGCCTTCACTACACACTGCGGGGGCAGTGCTACCGTCCACCAGCGTAGCCCCGACACTGCTCCTCCCAGACAGTGGTGCCTATGGCCCACTGGCCCCCGGTCGGGCTCCCTGCGGAGGCACGCAACAATGGCGGCTTCGAGCAGGCCGACCTGCCATGGCTGTTCAGCAGGGGATCTGCCGGCATGCAGGGGTGGGGATGCGTGGAGGGAAGGATCCCGGCGGTGGCTGCCACCGCGGCCGCGCACTCAAGTATTGGAGTGCTTCGTCGGTGCAGCACGGACGGCTGTTGTTGGGAGCACGGACAGGCGTCGGTAGAATGGGGAACAGGGGATGAGACAACACCAAGCTGTTCGTGGGCACTACTCCTGATCCAGCACTACTCTCCTCTTCTCTGTAGCAGAAGGAGGAAGATGGAGGCGGAGCAATGGTGATGTTATGGATGGGGCAGCACGCAGTGCGCAAGCTCGGTGGGGATTTAGTGCCTACTGATATTTTTAATCAATCGAGTTGCTATATGTACACCGACTGGAAGCTGCTGGACAATGCGTGCTCATCTTGAATTTATGTGTAATTGTTTGTGGCATTCCAATAAATGGTTATTTGCTAGGTGTGATCTCTCTCCTCACATTGATTCATTGTAATTATTTGACTATACCGTTTGGATCATTTACGGTCGGACTTGGTAAATCTGATCTCACAAACGTCTGCGAAGCGTTCAGATGCGTTCGCGAATGCTGACCAGTCAAGCATCAAATAATGCATTTTACAACAGGATACCTTAAATTAGAAACGTCAAATCCATATTCTTACACGCAACGTAAGCCTAATACTTAGCGGAGCTCATCTGGCTCCGTCGTGTTCATGTCTGGCAGCTGGCTGTGCCCCTCGCAGTGTCCGCCTGGTCACCATCGAGGTAGAGTAGGACATGGGACACTAGCGGGCTTACAAGAGTCGAGCTCCCGCCATCTCGCATGCCCGACTTTTCCTCGTCGGAGCCCATAAGCCAGACGGTGCCTGTGGACGTGAGGTCGATGACTTTTGAGACACCCGACTGGGTGCAAATTTCGAGACTGATTAGTGACCGGACGGCCTGTCCGAACGTTTGAGGGGGGTTTTGGGGGGGGGGGGGGGGGGGGTGTAGATGCTCTTACACTCCGATCGCAATACTTTCAACTTAGTAAGCCATATATTGATATTCATATGACTGTGATCTCGGAAATAAAAATTCATAGGAAAGGAACAAAAATCTTCATTGAACATAGAGTTGTGTTCCACCTGTATTAAGAAAGGTTTGTACAACATAAAAATATGTTTCAAGATAAAACAAATTATAATGGTTATTCATGATGGTTATAGGCACAACTAGAATCAACTAGGTGTTGTAATGCTGGAACAAGGATTGACCTTTCTCGGAGAAATCAACAAATTTACAGCTCTCTATGGGATAATATATCCTACATGTTCCCATTGTGCTTTGCAGAATTGTTTTTGGAAGCGTATCGATCTGGGCATATATTCAACAAAGCACTGAAACGATGCATTCTGTCTTTTCTTGAAGGCGCACCAGGTACATGTCAAAACCATTTTCTGTAATCGTGGAATCGAGTTTGGAGCTGATATGTTCCCACATACAAGAAAAGGCAGAATTGAATGTATGGGCATGTAACTATGAGCCTTCTTCTGTATAGAGATCTACACTATACTACACACACAGACTATGCATATTTTTTAGAAGACAATTCTTCTACTCACTTTGCACCTCACAGTTTTTAGGAAGATTGTAATACATATTGATCTTCTGCACACATCATATTTTTCTTGTGTCAACTAGATAAATTAAAAAGCGATTGAATTTTGACTTGTACATTTTCTTACGAATAGAGGATTCTCAATTGTACACTAAACTTTTCTTGGTACAAAAAATGCTAAAAAGATGGAAGTGAATGGACCAAAGACAATAAGCTGATAGGAACTCAACATAGCCATGCGAAGGAGAAAAGAACCAGGAAAAAGTTGAGATCCACATATAAGCTTTAGATTAAATATCGAAAACTTGTATCATGTTTCGAATAATTGATGTGGGTGTCTATTGGCTAGAGGAATGTGATATGTCTTGTGGAAGTCACATGGAAATCGAAGCTCAAGACACATGTATTTTTTTTCCAGCGTTTGTTTTCTTCTTCACATGGAAATGTTCCCGAATTTGAAACAACAAAAATCAGGTAAATTAAATTGCAAAAACCTAATAAAAACAACAACAAATGCCTGACCAAAAACTGGCTTAAAAACCGCAATTCACAAAATAAAAAAATGGCTTAAAAACCAGACTACCACTACAGTGCTAAATGGACCAACACGTTTCGGTCTGGGCGTGCGTCCCATGAAGCCCCAACTAGCAAGCTTGCAGGGACTCGCATATCTGTGTGTTCCTTGTGTTGTTTCAGGCGCCCAATCGAGAGTTTGATATGCATGATGCTCTGGGTCACGCAAGCTTCACGAGAATGGTGGTCACTCTTTGGTCAGCCTGGTATGCGCGGCATAAAACAGTATATGAGACCATATACCAAAGCCCATAAAAGATGATCGCCTTTGTTAATGGGTTTATTGCTGAGCTGAATCAAATGGCAAGAGTGTCATCTTGTCCAATTCCCCCATCAGTTCCAACAGGAAATCAGCAATGGCTACCGCCGGAGACGGGACGAGTAAATATTAATGCGGACGGGGCAATGGCTCGCACTAGGGAGTGCGGGGTTGTTGCAGCTATATCCAGGGACTCCGATGGGCTATTTCTAGGTGCTTCGGCAATAGTATACCAGGGAATCACGGACCCTTTAATCCTGGAAACTTATGCATGTCAAGAGGCACTGTCTTTAGCGAAGGATCTACATGTCCAAAACATCACGGTGGCAAGCGACTATCAAGGTGTTGTGCAAGATATCTGCCAAGGGACGGGGGGGGGGGGGTGTCCTCATGGAGCAATAGTACATGAAATCATAGCTCGTAGTAATAGTTTTACTTCCTATAAGTTCATTCATGAACGTAGTTTTTTTTATTTCGAAGCTCATAATCTCGCCAAGTTTGCTTGTAACTTAGGCATAGGGAGGCACGTCTGGTTGGGTTCTCCCCATGAACTGAACTTTGTACCTATGAACATCCTAAACGTTCAATAAAGTGGCGAGTTTCCCTAAAAAAAGTGCCCAATCAAGAAACTGGTGCTCACGTAGCAACTTCGGTTGCACCGATACGATAAAAGGAGTTGGGCGCTAGCCCGCTTCCTTCCTTCGCTCGCTCCACTAGTGGAAAAAGGCCCATTTGTCCCGGTTCATAAGACCCATTTATGCCGGTTCAGGAACCGGGACTAAAGGGTCGGGACTAAAGCCCACGACCTTTAGTCCTGGTTCGCTTACGAACCGGGACAGATGGGGCTACACGTGGCTGCTCCGGCGAGCACAGGCAGGAGGGCCTTTGGTCCCGGTTGGTAACACCAACCGGGACCAAAGAGCATCCACACGTCAGTAGCTCAGGAGCTGTTTTTTGAAAGAGGGGGGGGGTTGAGGGTTTTGAAGGGTTAATTTAGGGGTTTCATATATTTTGTTAGATAGCTAATAGAGAAAAGTAATCTATCTTATCTCCGTGCTTAGTCATGACGCTACGTACTATACTTATAGATAGAACATATAACACAGTTTAATCATCATTTTCGTCAAGGAGACATCATATAACAAGTTGGTCACTAGTCATAATCACAACTCCTCCTCCTCCTCCTCATCAACTCTAACACATTGTAGCACATAATAACACATTGTACCTAGGACCTACGTACTCCTATCTCGTAGTACCTACTCTACCCTCTTTTAGGTACAATATCATAAAACAAGATAGACCCTGACTCTCCATTATGGAGAACGGAGATAATCTCGTCTCCCATTCTTGGCCTACGCATAATGTTGCTTCCAAGTAGCTCTCTACGATTGAGCATATATATTTTCTAATCTTTGATTGTCATGACTCCATCGGTTTTAGAAATCCGGTATGGACAGGAGTGATGCGTACGTTGACCTGGCCGTGGTGGTCCTAAGCTCGTAACAACGCGACCTCTCGGAAACATCAGATGAGGCACACAATCCTCCAGGATTTTCTGTTGAAAAACATAGTAATAACTTTGTAGTTAGCAATGTAGTTTAGTTTTAGAAGAATTTATGCAAAAGATGCATAGCTGTCGTAATAGTAGAATTAAAATCTTACCATGCAATCTCCATGGATGTTACCGTAGTTCACCACGTGCACTAGTGACACGTATTGACCATAATGTGCGGGAGTTTGATAATAGCTATTGTAATTCTCAAGATGACTAAGAAATACGGTAAGATAATCTTTCTCCTTATAAGTTAATTCTGCTTCATCACTGTAGTAGTAGGTTATGTCTACCATCTTCCGTACATTTTTTGAAGAATGAAAATAAGTTGTCAATGCAAATAAGTTGTCAACTATTTTTAAATAAACAATATAAATTATTTAATAAATATGGTTGAGAAACTCACATAATGGTAGAACTGGAGGCGTCTACACATCGACACAGATGTCGATATTACCTTCAATTTCATCTTCTGGACGAGTATCAAAGGTGATAAGCATATTAGGCTCAAATGCATAAGCCTTGCATAGTGCTTGCCAATTTTTGCATTCAAAATAGAAATAGGTGTCTGCATGGTACAATTTTACCGCAAAAGTAAAACCTTGCTCGGTCCTCAAGTGAAATATCTTTACCTCCATATGTTTTTTAGTATTGAAACCAATTTTATCCAAGACAACAATTCTTGCATGGCAGGGGATACACTAGTAGAACAGTAAAAACTTAAAAATTAATTATAAGTTGAAGCAAAAGAGGCAGAAGTCATGCTTAATTACGAAGAAAGACTTGTCATTCTGACTTACGGTATCCACTTCGAAGGTCTTATCCAGCATGATGCTGAAGCGCCTACCATCAACTAGGAAAGTCTTGTCACACAGGCCGCGCTCGTCTTCATAGTATTCAAACATACCGAATTCATTTTCGTCGTCAGACATTTCCTATGTTCATAGTTGAAACATTTAAAATCGATCGAAGGAAACTACGAGAAAACTGATCAACACACAGAGCACTATTACTCAATATGCAACGGGTTGACTTTAGATCTGTCGAGTCTTTCCTTCCTAAAATCTCGTCTCACGTATATGGTGGGCACTCCCTCTGATATTGCGACCATCGATGATGGTGGCTCCTCCATTCGTCCCAGAGTGCATTACACCAAAATGTCTAGCACACTGGAACGAAGGAGAAGCGACCCTCACGACAACAGTCGGGATTCTTCCTCTCTCTCTCTCATATATATATATATATATATATATATATATATATATGGTGGACACTCTCCCTCACTGAAAGACACACAAGGAGCCGAAACAGACCTAAAGTCAACCCATTTCATATATCGAGCAATGACATAGAAAAAATTCCCTATGTTTTACCGAAATGACATGCAAATCACAAATACATTTATAATGAACTCGAATATAATATCACTAATACATCATCCCGAATAAGCCAATTCAAGAATTACGACACGCTTTGGATCCTAATGCGTGTGTGACTTTCGGTCCGTCGAGGCTTTCCTTAAGTAAATCTCATACTCATGGTGTGTTGGTGCGTTCTCTCTCACACTGATATGGTGGTGTATATATGTTGGTGGGCACTCTCTCATAGTAATAGTTCGACCGCCGGTGATGGACGTCTCTCCTCTTCTCTTCTTGCGCAATATATCGACGAGTACATCGCAAAGAAGAGAAAAAAGAAGAGGCGCCCCCCACGACAACGGTCGGGATTCCTCCATCAAGAACACACATGAAAGTCACACAAGGAGCAAAGACAGACCAAAAGTCACACACGCATTATACTGATAAAATATCACAAATAAATTAATATTTATAATGACCTTGAATATAATATCACTAATATATCATCCCGAATAATCCAGTTAATGCATCATCAAATATTAACTAATACATCTCGAATATTATCATATAAGATCACTAATACAGATCGAATATCCTAGAATCTAAAGTGGAGGACGGTGAACTCGGTTCACTAGCGGTCTCTGAGTCACCAGCGGTGGACATCCAAAGAAAAGTAACCATCACGGGATCATAACTCAAGTGAGATCCCTGAAGGATCTGCCAGGTATTGTCGAACCGGGCGTCCAACGCCACCATGTAGCGACGGGCGTGCTCGTCCTCCTCCCTGACACGGCGACGTACCACCTCCGCGGGTGCCCGCTCCCTTCGCACCGAAAGTGGCCCGCATGACCGCCACCACAGAAGGTCTGGGTCGACGACGATACCTGCATTCCTCAACAACCTCCGAGCCCGGGAAGGTAGCACCTCCCAGCGCCAGCCCGGCGTAGCCCAATCCCGGACATGGCGCCTATCAAGCAGGCTCTCGCGGACTACTCGACGACGAGGATGCGGGCCGGGCATCGTCGACAAATTCCTATGAGAACGTTTTCTTATCGTTTAATCACTAATTTTTCGTAAAACCCAAATAATTTCATCATTAACATACTAATCTAACATAAAAATTCATCATAAACATACTAATCTAACATAAACATTCATTATAAAAAAATTCTGTAATCTAACATACACATACTAATCTAACATAAACATTCATCATATAAAAAAATCAACATATATTTAAAAAAATTGCAAGGAGCCGGGGCGGCGGCGGCTCACAGCGGGGGCGGGGATGGGGGCAGGGCGACGACGAGGATGGGGCGGTGGATGGGGGCGGCGGGGGGAGGCGACGGGGGCGGCGACGAGGGCTGGGTGGCGACGGGGGCGACGGTGGAGAGACGGCGACGGGGGCGGCGGGGACGGCGACGAGGGCAGGGCCGCGACAGGGAAGGCGACGGGGACGGGACGGCGACAAGGAGGGGGATGACGACGGCGGGGGCGGCGACGGGGAGGCAACGGGGGCGGCGGGGACGGCGACGGGGAGACGAGAAGGGCAATGAAAACTGCAAATTTCCTAAGTGCTTCTTATATAGAACAAGCATTGGTCCCGGTTGGAGGAACCAACCGGAACCAATGCCCACCTTTAGTCTCGGTTGGTGGCACCAACCGGGACCAAAGCCTTGTTTTCAGCAGCCCAAAGGGCGGGAAACAGGGACCTTTGGTCCCGGTTGGTGGAACCAACCGAGACCAATGCAGACCTTTAGTCCCGGTTGGTGCCACCAACCGGGACCAAAGCCCTCTTTTCAGCAGCCCAAAGGACGGGAAACAGGGACCTTTGGTCCCGATTGGTGCCACCAACCGGGACAAAAGGAGGCAATTGGTCCCGGATGGTGGCACCAATCGGGATCACTAGTCCCTTTTTGTCGATCGGTGGGAAAGCAGCAGATGGTTAGTCCCACCTCGCTAGTCAAGGGGAGACAACACCTGTTTATAAGCCCCGATGCGCTTGACCTGTCAAGCTCCTCTCATAGTGAAAATAGATGCCCTTATACATGAAATTTGACCTAAATTCAAAATGCTAGTTAGGTGCCTAACTAGCACCTTGAATTTAGATTGAATTTCAATGTAAGCGCATCTATTTTCACTTTTACTATTTTTTATGTTATTACTTTGCTATTTTCCCAGCTATTTAATATTACTTTGTTTTAACATTATATTCAATTTGGTAATTTTAGGTTTTATATAATTTTAGTTTCAAAAATACTAGAGGTTTATAATTTTAGTTATTGATTTTTTTGAGCTAAATGACCCTGAAATTGAAAAGCACTACAAATGAACTCTGAAAAGGTTCAAAGTTGGCATGATATCATCATTTCACCCACATAGCATGTGCTAAAAAGTTGAGAGGGTTACGACAAAAGCTGGATGCACTTCGTGTACAAAACGGACAGTCTCTTTTGAAGTATCAGGGTTTCGTACGGAAACTCATCGGTTACAAAAGACATTTCATTTTCTTAAACTTATTTGAACTCCAGGCTTTTTGTGTGTTCAAAATGCACCATTCAAAGCCACATCATCAATTTTTAACCCTTCCCGACATCATTTGTTATTTTTCATGCAGTTATTGATTTTTTGAGCTAAATGACCCTGAAATTAGAAAGCACTACAAATGAACTCTGAAAAGATTGAAAGTTGGCATGGTATCATCATTTCACACATATAGCATGTGCTAAAAAGTTGAGAGGTTTACGGCAAAATCTGGATGCACTTCGTGTACAAAACAGACAGTCTCTTTCGACGTATCAGGGTTCCGGACAGAAACTCATTAGTTACAAAAGACATTTTATTTTCTTGAACTTATTTGAACTCCAGGATTTTTGTGTGTTGAAAATGCACCATTCAAAGCCACATCATCAATTTTCAACCCTTTCCGACTTCATTTGGTATTTTTCATGCAGTTATTGATTTTTTGACCTAAATGACCCTGAAATTGGAAAGCACTACAAATAAACTCTGAAAAGGTTGAAAGTTAGCATGGTATCATCATTTCACCAATATAGCATGTGCTAAAAAGTTGAGAGGGTTATGGAAAAAGCTGGATGCACTTCGTGTACAAAATGGACAGTCTCTTTCGAAGTATCAGGGTTCCGGACGGAAACTCATCGGTTACAAAAGGCATTTCATTTTCTTGAACTTATTTGAACTCCAGGCTTTTTGTGTGTTCAAAATGCACCATTCAAAGCCAGATCATCAATTTTCAACCCTTTCTGACTTCATTTGGTATTTTTCATGCAGTTATTGATTTTTTTGAGCTAAATGACCTTGAAATTCAAAAATCACTACAAATAAACTCTGAAAAGGTTGAAAGTTGGCATGGTATCATCATTTCACCCACATAGCATGTGCTAAAAAGTTGAGAGGGTTACAGCAATAGCTGGATGCACTTTGTGTACAAAACGGACAGTCTCTCTCGAAGTATCAGGGTTCCGGACGGAAACTCATCGGTTACAAAAGGCGTTTCATTTTTTTTGAACTTATTTGAACTCCGGGCTTTTTGTGTGTTCAAAATGCACCATTCAAAGCCACATCATCAATTTTCAACCCTTCCCGACATCATTTGTTATTTTTCATGCAGTTATTGATTTTTTTGAGCTAAATGACCCTGAAATTGGAAAGCACTACAAATGAAATCTGAAAAGATTGAAAGTTGGCATGGTATCATCATTTCACCCACATAGCATGTGCTAAAAAGTTGAGAGGGTTACAGCAAAAGCTAGATGCACTTCGTGTACAAAACGGGCAGTCTCTTTCGAAGTATCAGGGTTCCGGACGGAAACTCATCGGTTACAAAAGGCATTTCATTTTCTTGAACTTATTTGAACTCCAGATTTTGTGTGTGTTCAAAATTATGCAGGCCCTTAATATACTCGGAGGTGCGTCGGTCACCTTACATCCATTGCCGGTTCATCTGCGTGCGTTATATAATAAAGTGTATTAAAAACCATTACAACATATCATGAATAGAGAAGTGACCAAATTAATAGAAATTCATCATCACATTAAAGCCAAAGTACAATAATGACCAAAATAAATACGTACAGTTCACACATAGTTGTCATTATTGAACAACATATAGCTCTCTATAGCATCTAAGTAAAACATACAACGAAACTACGTAAAATTTTTAAATGCAACAACAAATGCAATCATAACCGCTACTAAGGTACCAATTGATCCAACGGCATAATGATACCAAGCCTCAGTATGAATGGCATATTTTCTAATCTTTCTAAGCTTCAAGCGCATTGCATCCATCTTGGTCTTGTGATCGTCGACGATCTCGGCAACATGCAACTCCAATCCCATCTTGTCATCTTCGGTTCTTTTGAATTTTTCTTTCAAATGATCGATTTCTTTTTCACCTTCTGTTAACTTCTCAAGCAGAATTGCATAGTCGGTTGGAATTTCTGGTTCAACTACTCCCTATAGATAAAAACATCTACGTCAAGTTCTTAGCATAATTAATTGTCATAGACATTAGATATGTGAAATAGTTATATAAAAGATAATATACCACATCTGAATCATAGACTGGACGAGGGCCGACGTGGGCGGATACCATAACCATGGCACTATATAATAACAAACAATAATAAAAGTAAGAAAATCTTACGAGTAAGTATATTTTCTTTTAGCAAGAAGATAAGATCAAGAGGCTCACCACGTGTGGGCGATCTACGGCGATTTCAGGATGGGGGCGGGACAGGACAGATCGCCAAACCTAGACAAATCTTAACGAAAATGGAGTTTGGACAACGGGCTTAGAGAGGAGAAAGCTTAAGTTTGGCTTGGGCATTTCATCAAACACCTCATCTGCATAGGAGGTGAGCTAGAGCACCACAAAGCTCTCCCCTCGCCGACTTGAAAAACAGAGCAATGTGGAGTGCTCTGCTCGCTGGCGAGAGGGATATATATATACATCTCATTGGTCCCGGTTCGTGGCTGGAACCGGGACTAAAGGACCCCCTTTGGTCCCGGATCCAGCCACAAACTCGGACCAATGGTTGTGGGCCAGGAGCGAGGCACATTGGTCCCGGTTCATGTCTGAAACCGGGACCAAAGGTTCCAGACGAACTGGGACCAATGCCCCACGTGGCTCGCCCGCCCCCCTGGCCTCACGAGCCGGGACTGTTGCCCCCATTGGTCCCGGTTCGTGACTGAACCGGGACTAATGTGCTGGCCCGGTCCGAACCAATGCCCTGTTTTCTACTAGTGCTCGGTGCTCTTGATTTGATCGTTTTACGGTTGTCTGGTCAATGGTTGACCATTCGAACATTCATAATTTTGGAAAATACAAAATAAGTATTAAAAATGGTGAATTAAAAAGTGTTCACTTTTTTAACAAATGCTCACAAACTTCAAAGAAAAATATGAATTTGAAAAAGTTTCGTCAAATTTGAATAAAATTTCAAAAAAATGAAAATAAGTTCATTGATTTTGAAAATTTAGTTCGTGTATAAAAAGAACTTCACTTTTGAAAGAAAGTTCATCGAATTTTTAAAGACTTCATTAACCCTGAAAAAGTTCATAATTTTTTAAATCACAAAATTGGAAATATGTTATCAATTTTGAAAATACTTCATTGATTTTGAGAACGTTTCAAAAATTTGAGAATATGCATTGATTTTAAAAATAGTTTGTGAACTTTTTAGTAAAAATAAATAAAATAGAAAAGAAAACCCCGAAAAGAAAAACGTTGTAGAATGTTTAGCGTTGAATAAGTAAAAAAGTAAAGTAGGTACAACACGCCGTGAGTCTCACTTACTTAGAGCATCTACAACTGAACTCCCCATACCCACCGCAAACGTCTAGATGGGTTACCGGCCTTAACGTTCGGACTCACTTGCACTCCCCATATCCGCTCAAGACCGGACATGCCCACACGTAAGCTCTATCAAGGCAAACCCATCACAAATAGTATGAAGATTGACTAGTTCTTTGCATCAACCGAACTCCTCCTGCCTCCTTCCTCCATTTCTCCCACCGGACACGCCCGCACGTAAGCTCTGTCAAGGCAAACCCATCAAAAATAGTATGAAGATTAACTAGTTCTTCGCATCAACTCAACTCCTCCTGCCTCCTTCCTCCATTTCTCCCACATTCGTGCAACCACCTACCATCCCTTGCTCGTCGTCCTACTCCACCTTCATGGCTATGGATGATGCCTCGGCGGAATCAGTCGGGGTCCCCTACTTGTCTGCGGATCCTTGCAAGGTGGAGAACCTTGCATGGAAGGAGCGCGCTAGAGGCAACGCGAGCGTGAGGCGGCGAAGAAGATAACGAAGGCTGCCAAAAGCGACCTTCATGGTCGCTATTGAGGACATTGACGCGACGCAACCCAATCTGTTGGTCGTGGCAACGGAGACAAACACCTTGTTGTTGTTGCCCGACTCCTTCATGCCCCCTAGTGGATGGGCATCCCGGATTTGAGCTTTTCACTAGTCGTCCCCGACGTGGACATAATGGATGACTCGTCGGAGGTCTAACCGCATCTGGCGCCCTCGTTCAGTGCAAGCTCTTGGCTTGCCCACTTCATGTTAGATAGAATGCCCGACCAAGACTTGGTATAGTTTTTGACCCTTTCACATTTGCATTCACACATTCTATTGTTGCACATATCTTTGGATCATGTTAGTAGGACGATAGTTAAATTATGATGCCTATTGTAGGAACAAATATTGCATGACATGGTAAATAATGGTAAAAAGTCTTTGCAATTAACTATGAAGGATATCAATCCCTCGGTGTTTGAAGTTGGGCAACCATCACACAGTAAAAGGAAGAAAAAAGTTGCAAAAGTCGTGAAGCCTAGAGTTCAACATTACAAAATTTGAAGATGTTTTGTTGTCTAAAAGTTGGTGTAACACTAGCATGGATCCCATTTGTGGAATCGAGCAAAAATGCGAGAAATATTGTTTTTTTTGGAAACGTCATGAGCAAAAATACTATGTGAAGTCACACCCAATATGCACCAACCTTGACCCCGCGTTGTCTTCAACATAGATGGTCACCATCCAAAATGCCGTTAGAAATTTTTTGGGTTATCCCAAACTAGTTGTAGTCCTGAACCAAAGCGGCATCGGAGTTTAAGCCCATGCAACTTTGCTGGCGTCTTTGTACTATCAAGTGGAAAATAAACCATTCACCTTTTCCTGTTGTTGGTTGAAATTGAATGGGAAACTCAAGTGGCAGGCTGTCCTCAAGGAAATTGCAAACGACGCGAAGAAGATGAAGAAAAATGATGGTTGAGCTCTCCTCAGTCAGTTGGATTGGATGAGGAAGGAGAAGAAAATGGTGCGGTAGACTTACAACAAACCGTGCGAAAAAGAAACCGTCAAGTGATGGGAACAAGTGGGAGAAGGAGAGGGCAGGGCATGAAGGTGTGACAAGAAAATATCCACCACTTGGAAGGGCATTTTTTATGCTAAGGGGATGAAGAAGGAGGAGACAACAAGATGTTGATTGATGTGCAAAGGAAGAAAATGTAGTTCGACCGTGATAGGTTGATCTTAGAGAAGAACAAGGTGGAATTGGAGAGGCAAGAGAAGGTTGCCAAATGGAAGCTTGAGCAAACAATGATAATGTGTGGCCTTGAGCTCAAGAATGAGAGGTTGTGTCTTGTGTGAGAGACGGAGGAATCAATGATCATGTTGCAGGTTATCAACCTGTTTGATAATGAAGGAAAGAAGTGATTGCTCCATATGAAGAAGAGGATCAATGACCATGAGGAGTGAAGTCATTGGTTCATTTGTGTATCGTTTATCTATGCATGAACTGTTGAAAAAAGGCGTGTAGATAATCTATTTGGACAACACACTATCTTTGTATCGATGAATGTACGATGAATTCGCATTGTGTGATCGTCGTAAATGGATTTGCATGGATTTGGGCATTCAGGTTTGGGAAATGTGGTGGTGGAGAGAGCAAAATGAGGACCTGTCGGACGTTATCATCGGGGGCGTATGCGGGTGTATAGGGGTCACATTAGTTACTTGCGGTTATAGACGCTCTTACTACCTCCAAGATTGAATAGGGATGTCCGCGATTCGAATCAAATAGTGGGCATTATTTTAGAGGCTAACAACTGAAGAAAAGAAGTAAATAGGCCGGCCCAAAATGTAGGGGATTGTGCACACTGTACGGAATGCCGTTTAGGAAGTGCCGCACACACATACGTGACCCGAGTCCCGAACTCCTATTTGACACCTGCGAGCGACAATTAATCAAGTTTTCGCTAAAGGCATGGTCGAATGGACCGGCCCATTTGGAGGTAACGAGCTCAAGACGTGCGAAGAACCTGCCCAAAGACATGTACAAGTGAGAGATCAAACTCATGAGCCCCCTCTCGTGAATGAGTGTTACAGCATCTCCAGCCGCTCCCCCAACAGCCCCCCAGGCGTGTTTTCCGCGCCGGCACCCAAAAATCGGTCCAGCCATGCCCCCAGGAGACCGTTTTTCGCCGGTTTGGGCCAAAACTGGCGCCAGCGGACCCAGGCCGAACCCGGTGCGTTGGGGGGCGCTCGGGGGCACCGGGGCGAGCGATTTTGGCTTGAAAGAGGATGGGCCCACCGAGTCATTGAGATGCCGCTTCATCGTCCTCATCGCCTAGGTTCCCGCGGGAATCAATGCGAAGGCTGCCGCACTGCCGCGCCGGTCACCTCCATTGATGCCTCACGGGTGGCGCACTAAAGGCGCTGCACCGCGCGTCCCGCCCTCACCCGCCACGCATCGCCCAGCATGCAGCCTCTCCCCGCCCCCGCTGCGGCTATAAAAGGCGACGTCCCCACCGGTGGATGGCACAATCCTCATTTCCCCCCACTCCAGCGCACAACCCTACACTCTCTCCCCGCCTTCCCGCCAACGAACAGATGGCTGAGAGGTTCCCAGGCGACGGCGCAGCGGCAAATGGCTTCGGCTACCGCCATCTCCAAGAGCCAGAGGCGCGTCTCCTCTATGAGGCCGAGTACCCGGCGCCCCCGGACATGCGGGTGCCGGGGGCATGGAGGCTGAGCGCCAGCGGCGTCCCGGTGCCACCTATGCCCGAAGGGGCAGCGCGGCGGGCCGAGATCGCCCGCATCCTCTCGTCCATGACAGAGGAGCAACGGAACGAGCAGCGGTACGCCGCTGACAGCCACACCATGTGGTCCATGTACTTCGCGCGTCGCCGCAAGGAGCAGATCGCCTCCACCAACAGCATCATCCCTCGTGGCCGCCTCAATGCCGACGGCCGGCGCTAGTGGTTGGGCGTGCCTGGCCGCACCCTCGAGGCCGTCCCCGACCACATCGAGACCGGCAACATGCCGCGCCTCGAGTACCCGCCGTGGCCATCTTTCTCTCACTGCCGTGGCAGCTCCTGGATGCTGTGGCGGATGGAGCTAGGGTCGTCCTCGTCGTCAGGCTCCGGCTCGCTGGCGCTTTGCCCCGTCAAGCCCGAGTCGGAGGAGACGCCGCTCGGGCGTCGCACTCGTAGCGGCGCCCTTGTTGGGGGAACATTGCATGGGAAACAAAAAAATTCCTACACACAAGCAATATCTATCCATGGTGATGAGCATCTAAGAGAGGGAGAGTGGATCTACATACCCTTGTAGATCGCTAAGCAGGAAGCGTTAAGAAACGTGGTTGATGTAGTCGAATGTCTTCGTGATCCAAATCGTCGAGCATACCGCGATCTCATCACGATCTTTCCCACGATCCAATCACAATCCGTCCCGCGATCTCATCATGATCCGTCCCGCGATCCAATCACGAATCGTCTCGCGATCTTGATCACGGTCCTTCCGATCTAGCACCGAACGGACGACACCTCCGCTTTCAGCACACGTACAGCTCGATGACGATCTCCGCCTTCTTGATCCAGCAAGAGGGAGAGGAGAGGTAGATGATTTCTCCGGTATCACAACAGCGTGTTGGCGGTGGTGGTGAACTAATCATGTAGGGCTTCGCCTAAGCACCGCAGAACTAATCTAGAGGAAGAAGAGGGCAGCACGTGGCAATTAGGATTGGCTTTCTCCTCTAAATCCTCTAGTATATATAGGAGGGAGGTAGAGGAGGAGGAAGCCTGAAACCCTCAAGGTTTGGCCGAAATTGGAGGTGGAGGAGTCCTACTCCAATCCTATTAGGAGTAGGATACCTCCTTTCCACGTGAAAACTCTTTCCACCTCTCCACCTTTTGGGTTTTTCCCACCCCTAGCCGCATGGGCCTTTGAGTGGGGGTTTAGTACAGCCCACCATGGACTGGTTTGACTCCTCCCACAACCCATGAGGTCCTTTGGGTCGAGACACCCCTCTCGATGGTCCCCTGGCACCCTCCTGGCACTCCCGGTACACTACCGATGAGCCCGAAACGTTTCCGGTGACCAAAACAGGACTTCCTATATATCAATATTTACCTCCGAACCATTATGGAGCTCCTCATGACGTCCAGGATCTTATCTGGGACTCCGAACAACCTTTGGTTACCACCATACATAACTCTATACTACTGAAACGTCACCGAACCTTAAGTGTGTAGACCCCGCGGGTTCGAGAACTATGTAGACATGACCGAGACACCTCTACGGTCAATAACCAATAGCGGGACCTGGATGCCCATATTGGTTCCTACATATTCTACGAAGATCTTTATCGGTCGAACTCTATGTCAAGGTTTCAGTTAATCCCATATGTTGTTCCCTTTGTTCTTCGGTATGTTACTTGCCCAAGATTCGATCATCACCATCTCCATACCTAGTTCAACCTTGTTACCGGCAAGTCTCTTTATTCGTTCTGTAATACAAGATCCCGTGGCTAACACTTAGTCACATTGCTTGCAAGGCTTATTGTGATGTTGTATTACCAAGTGGGCCCTAAGATACCTCTTCGTCACACGGAGTAAGAAATCCCAGTCTTGATCCATGCCAACCCAATAGACACCCTCGGAGATACCTGTAGAGCACCTTTATAATCACCCAGTTACGTTGCGACGTTTGATACACACAAGGTACTCCTCCGGTTTTAGTGAGTTGCATGATCTCATGGTCATAGGAACAGATACTTGACATGCAGAAAACAGTAGCAATAAACTGACACGATCATATGCTACGTTTCTAGTTTGGGTCTTGTCCATCACATCATTCTCCTAATGATGTGATCCCGTTATCAAATGACATCTCATGTCCATGACTAGGAAACCATAGCCATCTTTGATCAACGAGCTAGTCTATTAGAGGCATACTAGGGACATGGTGTTGTTATGTATACACACATGTATCTGAGTTTTCAATCAATACAATATTAGCATGGGTAATAAACGATTATCATGAACAAGGAAATATGATAATAACCAATTTATTATTGCCTCTAGGGCATATTTCCAACAGTCTCCCACTTGCACTAGAGTCAATAATCTGGTTCACATCATCATGTGATTCACATTGTTATGAATCTAACACCCAATGAGTTCTGGGGCTCGATCATGCTTTGCGTGTGAGAGAGGTCTTTTAGTCAACGGGTCTGCGCCATTCAAATCCGTGTGTACTTTGCAAATCTCTATGTCATACTATAGACACTGCTACCACACTCCACTTGGAGCTATTCCAAACGGCTGCTCCACTATACGTATTTGGATTGCTACTAAGAGTCATCCGGGTTGGTGTTAAAGCTTGCATCGACGTAACTCTTTACGACGAACTCTTTATCATCTCCATAATCGAGAAACATTTCCTTATTTTTTTAGTTACTAAGGATAATCTTGATCGCTGTCCAGTGATCCACTCCTGGATCACTCTTGTACCCCTTGACGGACTCATGGCAAGGCACACACAGGTGCAGTACACAACATGACATACTATATAGAGCCTATGGCTAAAGCATAGGGGACGACCTTCGTCCTTTCTCTTTCTTCTACCGTGGTCGAGCTTTGAGTCTTAATCAACTTCACACCTTTCAAATCAGGCAAGAACTCTTTCTCTGACTGATCCATTTTTAACTCTTTCAAAATCTTGTCAAGGTATGTACTCATTGAAAGTATCATCAAGCATCTTGATTTATCTCTATAGATCTTGATGCTCAACAATTAGGTAGCTTTATCCAGGTCTTCCTTTGAAAAACTCTTTTCAAACAACCGTTTATGCTTTCGAGAAATTCTACATCATTTTCGATCAATAATATGTCAACCACATATGCTTATCAAAAATTCTATAGTGCTCCCACTCACTTTATTGTAAATACAAGTTTCTCATAAACTTTGTATAGACTCAAAAAATTTGATCACCCCATCAAAGTGTATATTCCAACTCCGAGATGGTTGCTCCAGCCCATAGAAGGATTGTTGGAGCTCGCACACCTTTTAGCATCCTTAGGACTGACAAAAACTTCTGTTTGTATCACATACAACCTTTCCTCAAGTAAAGCGTTAAGGAAGCGATGTTTTGACATCCATCTGCCAGATTTCATAATTGAAAAATGCAGAACTGCCAACATAATTCCAACAGACTTTAGCATTGCTACGAGTGAGAAAGTCTCATCGCAGTCAACTCCTTGAATCTTGTCGGAAACTTCTTTGTGACAAGTTGAGCTTTATAAATGGCTACATTTACCATCAGCGTCTGTCTTCATCCTAAAGGTCCATTTGTACTGGATGACCTACCGTCCAACGAGCAAGTCTACCAAAGTCTATACTTGGTTTTCATACATGGATCCTTTCTCGGATTTCATGGCCTCTAACCATTTGTCAGAATCTGGGCCCATCATCATTTCTCCATAGCTCATAGGTTCATCGTTGTCCAACAACATGACCTCCAAGGCAGGGTTGTCGTACCACTCAGGAGCAGTACGCGTCCTTGTCGACCTACGAGGTTCAATAGTAACTTGATCTGAAGCTTCATGATCATCATCATTAACTTCCTCTTCAACTGACGTAGGCTCCACAGAAACATCTTTCTGTGCTGCGCTACTCTCTGGTTGAACAAAGGTTCAACAACCTCATCAAGTTCTATCTTCCTCCCACTCAATTCTTTCGAGAGAAACTCTTTCTCGAGAAAGGACCCAGTTTTAGCAACAAACACTTTGTACTCGGATCTGAGATAGAAGGTATACCCAACTGTTCTTAGGGTATTCTATGAAGATGCACTTTTCCGCTTTGGGTTCGAGCTTATCAGACATAAGTGTCGCATTCCCAAACAGTAAGAAATGGCAGCTTAGGTTTCTATCAAACCATAATTCATAGGGTTTCATCTCAACGGATTTAGATGTGCCCTATTTAAAGTGAATGTAGTTGTCTCTAATGCAGAACCCCAAAATGATAGTGGCAAAACGATAAGAGACATCATAATTCACACCATATCCAATAGAGCACGACTGCGACGTACGGACACACCATCACAGTATGGTGTTCCAAGTGGCGTGAGTTGTGAAACAACTTTCACATTGTCTTAAGTTGTATACCAGACTCGTAATTTATATATTCACCTCCACGATCATATCGTAGACATTTTATCTTCTCGTCACGATGATCTCAAACTTCACTCTGATTCTGCTTGAACTTTTCAAACGCTTCAGACATGTGTTTCATTAAGTAAATATACACTATATCTACTCAAATCATAAGTGAAGATAAGAAAATAACGATATCCATCGCACGCTACAACACTCATTGGACCGTATACATCAATATGTATCATTTCCAATAAGTTACTAGCCCGCTCCATCATACTGAAAACGGCGTATTTAGTCATCTTGCCCAAGAGGCATGGTCCGGATGTCTCAACCGATTCAAAATCGAATGAGTCCAAAGATCCATCAACATGGAGTTTCTTCATGCGCTTTACACCAATATGACATTTAGCGGCACTGCCACAAGTATGTGGTATTATCATTATTAGCTTTGTATCTTTTGGCATCTATGTTATGAACATGTGTACTACTATGATCAAGATTCAACAAACCATTCATTGGGTGCATGACCATTAAAGGTATTATTCATGTAAGCAGAATAACCATTAGTCTCTGACTTAAATGAATAAACGTATTGCAATAAAATTGATCTAATCACGTTCATGCTCAACGCAAACACCAAACAACATTTATTTAGGTTCGTCACTAATCCCAAAGGTAGAGAGAGCATGCGATGTTGATCACATCAACCTTGGAAACATTTCTAACACACATCTTTGCCTCACCCTTAGCTAGTCTCCATTTACTCCGTAGCTTTTTTTTCGAGTTATTAACATTTAGCAATCGAACCGGTATCCAATACCCAGGTGCTACTAGGAGTACTAGCAAGGTACACACCAATAACACGTATATCAAATATACTTCTGTCGATGTTGCTAGACTTCTTAACTACTAGGTATCTAGGGTTTTTCCGCTTCAGCGACCGCTCTCCTCATAATAGAAGCACCTAGTCTCAGGTTTGGGTTCAACTTAGGGTTGCTTCACTCGAGCAGCAACTGACTTACCATCCATGAAGTTTCCCTCCTTACCCTTTCCCTTTTCGAAACTAGTGGTTTTACTAACCATCAACACTTGATGCTCCTTTTTGATATCTACCTTCTCGGTGTCAAACATCGCGAATAGCTCAGGGATCATCATTTCCATCCCTAGCATAATTATAGTTCATCACGAAGTTCTAGTAGCGTAGTGATGGTGACTTGGAGAACTATATCAATCACTATCTCATTTGGAAGATCAACTCGCACTCGATTCAAGCGATTATAGCACGTAGATAATCTGAGCACATGCTCAACCATGAGCTATTATCCTTCATCTTGCAGGCAAAGAATCTTGTTGGACATCTCATATCTCACAACACGGGCACGAGACTGAGATCCCAATTTCAGCTCTTAGAACATCTCATATGTTCCGTGACATTCAAAACGTTTTGGAGCCTCAATTCCAAGCTGTAATGCATGACGCACTAAACTATCAAGTAGTCATCGAAACATGCTTGTCAGATGTTCACAACATCTACAGACGACACTAGAGGGGTTGGCACACCGAGCGGTGCATTAAGGACATAAGCCTTTTGTGCAACAATGAGGACAATCCTCAGATCATGGACCCAGTCCACAATATTGCTACCAACATCGTTCAAATGTATTTCTCTAGGAACATATAAAAAATTCAAGGGAGCTACAGCGTGAGCTAGTAATCTACAACATAATTTGCAAAGACACTTTGACTATGTTCATGATAATGAGTTCAATTAATCATATTACTTAAGAACTCCCACTCAAATTGACATCCCTCCGGTCATTCGAGTGATACATGATCCAAATTCACCAACTCAAGTCCGATCATCACGTGAGTTGAGGTGGTTTCAATGGTGAACATCATGATGTTGATCATATCTACTATATGACTCATGTTTGACCTTTCAGTCTCTTGTGTTCCGAGGCCATGTATGTACATGCTAGGCTCCTCAAGTTTAACCCGAGTGTTCTGCATGTGCAACACCTTCTAGCACCCGTTGTATGTGAATGTAGAGTCTATCACACCTGATTATCATGTGGTGTCTCGACACGACAAACTTTCACAACACTGCACACTCGGGGAGAGCACAATTTTACCTTGAAACTTAAGTGAGGGATCACCTTATAATGCTACCGTCGTCCTAAGCAAAACAAGGTGCATAAAAGGACTAACATCACATGCAAATCATAAGTGACATGATATGGCCATGAACTTGTGCTTTTGATCTCCATCTTGAAAGCACCGACATGATCTCCATCGTCACCGGCATAACACCATGATCTCCACCATCATGATCTCCATCATTGTGGAGCCATCGGGGTTGTTACGCCCACCATGCTCATACTACTATTGCTACCGTTTAGCGATAAAGTAAAGCATTACATAGCGCGTAATGATTGACACGCAGGTCATACAATAATTAAAGACAACCCTATGGCTCCTGCCGATTGCCGTACTCATCGACATGCAAGTCGTGATATTCTATACATCACATGATCATCTCATACATCACATATATATCATCATGTAATTGGCCATATCGCATCACAACATACCATGCAAAAACAAGTTAGACGTCCTCTAATTGTTGTTGCAAGTTTTACGTGGCTGCTACGGGTATCTAGCAAGAACAATTCTTACCTACGCAAAACCACAACAGTGATACATAAATTGCTTTTCAACCTTCTCAAGGACCGCCTTTGTCGAATCTGATCCAACTAAAGTAGGAGAAACAGACACCCACCAGCCATCTTTGTGCAACGAAGTTACACGTCAGTCGATGGAACCGGTCTCTCGTAAGCGTACGAGTAAGGTCGGTCCGGGCTGCTTCATCCCACAATACCGTTGAATCAAAACGCGACCAAGGGAGGAAGCAATCTAAGAATCAACGCCCACAAAGTCTTTGTGTTCTACTCGAGATCTCATCTACACATAGACCTAGCTCATGATGCCACCGTTGGGGAACGTTGCATGGGAAACAAAAAATTTCCTATGCACACGCAAGGTCTATCCATGGTGATGAGCATCTACGAGAGGGAGAGTGGATCTACATACCCTTGTAGATCGCTAAGCGGGAAGCGTTAAGAAACGCGGTTGATGTAGTCGGACGTCTTCGTGATCCAAATCGCCGAGTGTCCCGCGATGTCATCACGATCCTTCCAGCGATCCAATCACGATCCGTCCTGCGATCAATCCGTTCCGCGATCCAATCACGAATCGTCTCGCGATCTTGATCACGGTCCTTCCGATCTAGCGCCGAATGGATGACACCTCCGCGTTTAGCACACGTACAACTCGATGACGATCTCCGCCTTCTTGATCCAGCAAGAGGGAGAGGAGAGGTAGATGAGTTCTCCGGCAGCACAACAGCGTGCACCGCAGAACTAATCTAGAGGAGAAACAGATCTAGAGGAAGAAGAGCGAAGCACGTGGCAATTAGGGTTGGCCATCTCCTCTAAATCCTATAGTATATATAGGAGGGAGGGATGGGAGGAGGCAGCCTCAAACCCTCAAGGTTAATTTGGTGGAAATTGGAGGTGGAGGAGTCCTACGCCAATCCTATTAGGAGTAGGATACCTTCTTTCCACTTGAAAACTCTGTCCACCTCTCCACCTTTTGGGTTTTTCCCAGCCCTAGCCACATGGGCCTTTAGTGGGGGCTTAGTCCAGCCCACCAGGGGCTGGTTTGACTCCTCCCACAGCCCATGAGGTCCTTTGGGTCGAGACACCCCTCCCGATGGTCTCCCGGCACCCTCTCGGCACTCCTGGTACACTACCAATGAGCCCGAAACTATTCCGGTGACCAAAACAGGACTTCCTATATATCAATCTTTATCTCCGAACCATTCCTGAGCTTCTCGTGATGTCCGGGATCTTATCTGGGACTCCGAACAACCTTCGGTCACCACCATACATAACTCTATACTACTAAAACGTCACCGAACCTTAAGTGTGCAGACCCTGCGGGTTCGAGAACTATGTAGACATGATCGAGACACCTCTATGGTCAATAACCAATAGTGGGACCTGGATGCCCATATTGGTTCCTACATATTCTACGCAGATCTTTATCGGTCGAACCTCTATTTCAAGGATTCAGTTAATCCCGTATGTTGTTCCCTTTGTTCTTCGGTATGTTACTTGCCCGAGATTCGATCGTCGGCATCTCCACCTAGTTCAACCTCGTTACCGGAAAGTCTCTTTACCCGTTTTGTAATACAAGATCCCGTGGCTAACACTTAGTCACATTGCTTGCAAGGCTTATTGTGATGTTGTATTACTGAGTAGGCCCTGAGATACCTCTCCGTCACACGGAGTAACAAATCCCAGTCTTGATCCATGCCAACCCAACAGACACCCTCGGAGATACCTATAGAGCAACTTTATAATCACCTAGTTACATTGCGACGTTTGATACACACAAGGTACTCCTTCGGTATCAGTGAGTTGCATGATCTCATGGTCATAGGAATAGATACTTGACATACAGAAAACAATAGCAATAAACTGACACGATCAAATGCTACGTTTGTAGTTTGGGTCTTGTGCATGACATCATTGTTCTAATGATGTGATCCCGTTATCAAATGACATCGCATGTCCATGACTAGGAAACCATAGCCATCTTTGATCAACGAGCTAGTGTATTAGAGGCATACTAGGGACATGGTGTTATCATGAACAAGGAAATATGATAATAACCAATTTATTATTGCCTCTAGGGCATATTTCCAACAACCCTCGCCATCACCGAGGGTGCCCGGGCCTCCCCGCACTCCCTCCGCCTGGTACGGACGAAGCCCTGGCCATCACTGAGGTTGCTCCCCGTGAAGCCGGAGCAGGCCGACATGATGGCCCCCGACGACGAGTCCGCCCTCAAGTGGGAGAAGGAGGACTACGTCCGCGAGTAGGTGCGCTGCCAGCGTCGTGAGTACCTGAAGCTCCAGGCCCGTCGCCGCGAGAAGTAGGGCGGCGTCATCGTCCTCGACAGCGACGAGGAGGACGAGGCTGCGCCGTCCAGCGCCCCATCGTGTGTCAACGACCCCAGCCAGGGCTGCAGCAGGGACGGCGGCGCCGCAGGCGAGGCGCGCGACGACGACGACGACGACGACGACGACGGCGGCGACTACACCCGCTTCTACAGGTTTCTCGGCATGTAGACGACGGTGGCGACGGCATAGTTTAGGCGTAGTTTGCGTGATTTTATATTTTTTGTACAAATATCAATGAAGTATCACCGAGTTCGTGCAAAAGTCGCCGAGTTTGCAAAAAATTTGAACGTAATATCGCCGACCCCGCGGCG
This sequence comes from Hordeum marinum, assembly GCA_022496015.1. Lineage (NCBI taxonomy): Eukaryota > Viridiplantae > Streptophyta > Magnoliopsida > Poales > Poaceae > Hordeum > Hordeum marinum. The sequence continues at coordinate 407,804,704 of CM039672.1, read as the reverse complement.
ACCTGTGGGCCGACGAGTGGGAATGAAGTCGCCCCCAGGGGCCAACCTAGCGCCGGTTCGCCCGCAGGCCGCTCTTTTTCGGCACCCTGGGGTCCGAACGGCTGGAGATGCTCTTACTAACCAACCCAGCCGATGATTTCTAGCGATGGACTCGTGACACAATATTGAAGTGTCGAGCTTCTTTTGAATTTTCCTGACAAATACACACTAAACAATTCTTATTATCATCCGAACATTTTTTAATACACGTTGAACGTTTTCTGAATATATAATGAACATATTACTAATACACGATGATTTTCTTAAATATATGATGAACATTTTAGAAAAAAATGAAAATATGTGTCAACCAATTTTTTAATACACATTGAACATTTTGTAATATATGTTGATTTTTTTTTGAATACACATGGAATATTTGTGTAATATACACTGAACAAATTTCAAAAACACAGAGACCATTTGTATATTTATTGAACAATGTCTAATATAAGATGACATTTACAGTGCATTATGAACATTTTGTATGAAATTAACATTTCCTTAACATACGATTCAACATTTTCGTAACACGCAACGAACTTTGTATAAAGCAGGAAAAAGGAAAAGAAATAGAAAAAAAACAGAAAAAAAAGAAAAACAGCGAAGCAACCATGTGCCAACCCAAACTTGACCAGCGCGAGTCAAAGCTTTAGCGAAGCGACGCCACGAGCGTCAAATATGAATCACCCTCGTAGTTTACAATGCTCTCGTTTGTTTTTTTGAGACAACAATGCTCTCGTTAAAAGGGCGCAGACCTCTCTCCTTTCGGTAGTTTTGAATGTCCGGCCCACCATCTTAGGCTGAGCGGAAAGCAAACCGGTTTTGGGAAGCTTCTCGGCCTGGTTTTGTCAAGCTTCCTGCTGTTTTTTTTCTCTTTTTTCGATTTTTGGACGTTTTTATTTTTTATTTTTTGTTCTTTTTTTGTTCTTTTTTAGATTTATGAACTTTTTCTCATAGTACCTTTTTGAATTGTTTGTGAAGGTTTTCCTTTAAATTTATGAAGTTATTTATTCAAATCTACAAATATTTTTTACAAACTGGTGAAGTTTCTTCCTCAAAATCCACAAATACATGTGTCAAAGTGGTGAACTTCCTAAAAATCATGAAAGAAATTGAACCAACAAAACTATATTTTTCCAAATTTATTATATTTTCTCAAATTTAAGTTTTTATTTCAAGTTTGTGAACTTTTTCAAACTCATTTTTTAAAGGGACAACGGTAAGTCAATAGTTAATTGTAAACTACAATTTGTGAAAGTTTTCTAAATTTACAAACTGTTTTTTAAATCCACAATTTTCATCAAATTTGTGAACTTTTTTATAGTTCGCAAACCTTTTATGTTTTGTGAATTTCTCAAAAAAAATATTTGTGTGTGAACTTATTTTTTGGGAAAGTCAACTCTCAATGGTCCATCAATTAAAACGGCCAACCAGGTAAACCGATCCACTGGTGAACCGATCGAATAGGCGAGCGAGCGAAGGTGAGGTGGGGAGGCTAGCGAGTGGGTATTGTTGGGACGCAACCCACCCGAAGTGTGTATTCCATCCCACCTTCCAAATTGGGGAGGAGACATGGGGTAGGGGCTCGCCCCCTACCAATCGCCCCCTCAAAGTCTTTTGGTCCGTACAAGTAGTATTTTTTGATTGGGTGAAGATAATAACAATTTACTTTTCCGTCTCACTAGATTCATACATTTGAGCATTAATTAATATGGACAGAGGTAGTAGCTAGCTATATAGCCTAATATTAATGCTAATTTTTTGTGGATCGTGCAAACCAAAGCCCAATAGCCCATGATTAATGTAGATATGCCCAACAATGACGGATGCTAAATATCCATCAGTGCCGGGCGAGACTCTCAGGGGCATCTATCACTGACCTCTAATCACTGCTATTATGTGAGCAATGGAGGGCACGCAGCCGCCAGTGATAGAACATGTGCAGCGGGAGACGGTATTGTTTGCCCGCCACAAATTTTAGAGGTGCCAATGGCGGGCGTCGATCTTCGCCCGCCACAATCATATATGGCAGCTGTGGTTAGCCCTTATTTACACCTATCAGTGGTAGCAATTCAGGCCGAAATGCTGCCAATGCACCATTTTTCACCTAATCATCGCATTGCATACATATATAAAATGTTGTATCAACATTCATCCACATGCACACACCGCATTATAATGATGTCACAATAATTAGAACTATACAAGTGTACTGAAGCAAACACAATAAGTGCATTGCAACAAACATGTCTCATCATATGATTAATAGTTTCACAAGTTGTTCTGCGGTCACATTAGTGGCACACAAAGTCTGTATCGATAGTGCATCACCAAGACCCGCACATATTACCTGAACGACAAGTGCCAGGAACAAACGGTGACCAGTTGGTCGCCCGCTCTGAAATCGGAGATCCAACCTCTCGAAGAGCCCATTTAACTACCTCACCCGATGTGAGTGTGGTGGTTGGACTTAGACCCATCCAGATCCCAAACCTCTCATCTGAGGTCACATCCGTCAAGACTCTCTCTCTCTCCCCTCTTTCTCTCTCAAGTCTGAACCACCACATTTGTTGACAACGTATGTGCGAAGTCAAAGTGTGAGTTTTCGAACCATGTAGGATTGTTGCATTGCATCTCTATCTCCATACTAAGAATGTAAATTTTATGTTTCACTTTTATTTCCACCACCCCTTCGTCCAACCTTCCTCTATGATAATGAATCACCTTAATTCACTAACCTTCTAAACCAATTTCAATTTAATTTACTTACCGAACTTCTCACCAAAATATAAGGTAAATCACACACAAGATTTGACAAACATTTGTTTACATGATCGCATTAACATGGGCAGGTCAATCAGAACGCAATATGCTATAATATTTATATCCCATTGTAATGCATGGGCATTCCCCTAGTTCATTAAGAAAAACTATGGATCACCAAATAAAGCTCGACTTATACAAGATGCATGACGTAACCCATGCAAGAGGCACGTCACAAAAGGGAATAGCTTAAAGGACCTAAGGATCGCTAACCCAAGAGTCAAGTTCCTGGAGATGACCAAACCAAGCATAGGCTAGAGAAATATTAAATCACAAGGCACAAAGCAAGAAATCCGATGTAAGGGCCTAGAGACTAGATAACTACCACATGACAGAACTAAACTACCATGACAACGACTGGAGAGCAAGCACCAAATGGACAAATCTACCACAACCTTGAGACAACATCACTTGCATGAGCCAAGGTGCAACACCACTGAGCTATGAGGCCACCAACTCAATGGCATCGGATTGACCTTCACCAAGGCCATAGAGGAGGGGGGTCATGGGGGGGGCACATGTACCAACCGGAGGGGAACAAGACATCAAATACTAAAACATGGGACACAAACCCTCAACCAATAGCGAGAAGAGAAGTTTTAGCATGATCTGAATTAGAAGACCAAACTACCACAAACTAAAGTCTTCATGATGGTGTTTTGGATTAGGGGGTAGCAGCCATGTCGGCTCTTAGAGGGTGTGGACCGGGCCGAGAACCCCCGAGACAACCAACCAATGGGCCACGTTCGTCAGCCCCCCCTGGAGGAATCAAGATGGACTCTTCCAAAGACTTGACGCACACTCCAATGTGTCCTGTTACCAATGTGCCAAGATCACCAGCTCGGAACCCCCTACCTAAGATCTGCCGGATTCGGCTTCGTCACTTCGGGCAAACCACGAGCAGCCAATGATCGCCCATAGTACTTAACCAATGACCATAACTACCCATCGTCCAAACAAGAGCGTTTGGGAGGCCCGTGCATCGGATTTGGCGGAACCACCATCCGATGTGGTGTAGGATGATCAAGATGAAGGGGCGAAGAGATTACAAAGATGACATGGGGGAAGACACACTAGACAACCTGAAGAAGTAAAGTGGTGGGGATCTAGCCAATGAGGACAAGGAGACGACGGGGTGAGGAGGGGAAGCACACCACCACCAGGAGTCCCGACAAAGTGAAGGGCGCCATCGCAGACGCCCAAGCCGTCATTGCACCGGACTAGCCAACTCCCATTTTACATTCATGTACTCTTGATCTTTTCCGATGGTACGACAACAGAGAGGTGGCTTGACAGCCTTCATCACAAGGGACACCCCCCCGGGGGGGGGGGGAGGGCAAACTGTGTCCAATGATCTTATGTTTTGGGATGGGTGGTTAATGTGGTTTTTCAAAGCCTATGAGGCTAGTCCATTTTTTTTTACATGTTTGTTCTTGCATGGTTTCTTTACAAGAGGTTTGAAGAGAAGTCGAGATGAAAAAGATGAAGCTTGATGCAATGACGTCAAAATACTTTGTTATAACCTTTGGTTGTGTCAAAGGTCTTCCCTTTTCATGTATGAATGTTTCAGTGTTACATTTGCCATGTCGAGACTTGTAGTAGTGTTGTGTTGGGTGTGTTGGTTGGTTAGCCAAGAGTAGCATGTCAGGTCTTTCTTGTGAGGATTTTCGTCTGGTTTGTCGCTAATTAAACGGGCAACTATCTTTTTAGTAATTAATTAATGGATGAGACCCTCATTTTATTTATTTTATAATTCATAAATAAACTCGGACCATTTGAACAAAGAAGAAGATAATCTCTATTCTCTCTGTATCAAAATATTTGTAATTTTAGTAGGCTAAACATACAGAGAAAGTATATCGGGCGCGACATTAAACATACTTTGAAAACTCACAGGAGAAGGGTTGATAGAATCGGAGCATTCGCCGTCACATCCTAGATCAGCCCACCTATACCTACCTATTGAGTGGTGTAAAACGTGAGGATTTTTGTCGGTTCGATTTGCCACAACGACGCCACATCTTGCGTGATTGACGATCATGCCTGAATTCGGAAGAGACTGGACGATCATAAGCACGGCGTTAATTCGGCCCAGACAGCGATAAGAACTGCCAGTCTGCCACTGTGAAGTGCCGCGCAAATGATAAATCTCAGACCCGTTAGGTACTCCTACGTAGCATAGCAGCGAGTACTACTCCCTAGCTAGCCATAGCTCTCTGTTGATGATGTGAGGGGGAGGGTACCTAGTACACCACAAAATTTCGCAGCGCCTAGACTGCTACCGGTGTGCCTAGCTCCACTGTTTTGTGCCGCGCATTTGCCGCAGCGGTGGGGAGAGGTCAATCAACGACACGTGTGCCGGTGCGGCTACAGTCATAGTCACATCGGGTACTGCTATGATGGCACATCTCGTATGGCGCCACGCTCCTCTACACACTCACATCTGGTACTGCTACAATGGCACATCTCGTATGGCGCCACGCTCCTCTACACACATAGTATTACATATAGTAGGAAATTGTTATCGCTGTCCTTATATATACGATAGTATTACATATAGTAGGAAATTGTTATCGCTGTCCTTATATATACTTCTGCTACAATGATACTATCACATCTGCTGCGGCTACAATGCCACATCTCCCGATTACCTTCTCATGCTCATAGGCACTTTGTGAAAGTGAAAGGTGGACCATATAGTAAAAAAGTAGTACATTCTTCTAATTAACTATTGTACATTTTGGCTATAAGATGGCCTTTAGAAGACATGGCAATGCCTTATAGCCAGCAGCTGGCTATAGTATTAACCATGCTCTTAGAGCAAGTACAATAAAGTCTAGTCAGCAGGCTATATCAGATGCTATGTCATTAAAATCCTAGGTGGAAGAAAGAGAAAGAAGGAAAGAGAGAGGAGCAGACGCTACATGTGCAGCCCGGCTGCAGCAGCACAAATGAGGAAAAAGTTTGCATGCAACCCGTCATTGCTGCTAATTTTTTTAAATATTATCTTTTTTAATTAATTTCGACACATATTACGTCGGTTCAAAATTTTCAAATGTGTCATCCCGTCGGACGCGAGGGAGCCGACAGGGTCCCATCGGTCACGAGGAAGCCGAGTGGCTGCTGTCGGCCACTAGGTGGCCGATAAGTGTGTTGTCAGCCACGTGGCGGCCGACTACTGGCCCGAACACGTCACTCGGCCTGAGGTCGTCCAGTCGGCTGCGCCAGGACCGACTAGGCCCAATCGGCTACGGCGTGGCCGATAGGACCCAATCACCTTCGGCCGTGCCTCCCTCTCCCTTTCTTCCTCCTCTCTTCCTCTCTTCTCTGTTCTTTCTCAACTCTCTCTCAACCCGAAGCCCCCCCGATTTCTACCTCATAGTTAGCCGATTTCTTCCTAGTTTTTCACCGTAGATTGCTTCTAGAGTGCTAGGGGATGCTAGTGTAACCTCGATCTCGTGATGGGGTGGCTCGTAGTGGTGGTGGTGACCATTGTGGAGGTGGAGGTGGAGGTGGAGGCAATGGAGGTGGAGGTGGAGGTGGAGGCAGTGGAAGCAGTGGATGTGAACATTCGGTTGTTCGTCGTCCGTTCGCGTGTTTGAAGCCTGTCGTTCGTCATTTCTTCACACGCTTCAAGGGTAATATATCCAACGTCCATTCCCGTAGTGTTAAGTTGCATGAATATTTATGTGTGTAGAATATTTTAGTTGATCCGGTAGTGTTGGTTCGATACAATATGTAGATGTCAAATATTTAGTTGTATTGCATTTTTATTTGGTGCAGTTAAATTTAGGTAGTTGTGGTATTTTTTAGTTGGTTCGGTAAAATTGCTTTAGGGTTCGATAGAATATGTAGTTGTCAAATATTTAGTTGTGTGGTAATTTTTAGTTTATCCGGTAGCTTTGGGTAACATTTCTGGTAGATGTGGTAATTTAATTTGTTTTGGTAAAATTATTAGTTTTCCTTTTGCTTAATATTTATCCCTTTTGTATTTTTTAGGTCAATAGATATGTCTGATTTAGTGACGTTAATTTTTTACTACGGCCCTGGTAATGTGCAAATAACTGAGACAGGATCTGATATGAGTGAATTTGAGCACATTGAAGTGCCAATGACTGCCCCTAAAACATGGTCTGTTAGTCAGTTGAGAGAATGGATAACCGGGTCTTTAGGGTTAAATCATGAAACACATACCGTCGGTGTTCATGCATTATGGACCCGGTCCAGTTCAAATATTTTTCTTTTATTTGAAGGAAATAGCTCGGGACGATTAGTGGGTGCGCTGGTTACAAGCTTGCTCTAGTAGGGGAGTTAATCTCGTCGCTTTAGTCCTTCCCGTCGTGAAGCAGATGAGTGCAACTGTAGCTGACGGTGGTTACGATTATGGCCAGAGCAGCGAAGGAATGCATGATTCATTGTCAAATTATGTGTCCCATGCTGCAGATGAAGTTTACGAATAAGGGCAGAGTAGTCATGCAGAAGGAGGTAATGTCGATGATTATGCCAGTGGCGAGGTGTATGCTGACGAGGTAGATGGACACTTGCAAAACCATATGGAAAATGAAGATAGAGATGGTGATATTGCTGATGATTCTGATGAGTCAGACGATGAAGAGAACGTCCAGCAGGTGCCTAATCCTACATCATGGAATCAGGACTTCTCAACTGCAATGACTGTGAATAATGGTCATGATTCTGCCTGGCAATATCACTAGAACAACATTGCGACGAGTGCTATGTATCCAAACAAGCAAGCTCTAAAAGATGAAATAATTAGTTGAGCAATGTCCATGCAAAGGGTTTTTGTAGCAGATGTGTCAAGTTCGAAAAACATGACAATGGTATGCAAGAACATTGGTTGTCTAGCGAGGGTGCATGGCTATCTCCCTAAATATGGCACAAACTGGCTAATGAGTGACCTAGTTCATCACACTTGCGTTATTTCCTGCATCCCTCAGGATCATCCTAACCTTACATCCACCCTCATTGCTCGGTTGCTTTATAGAGAGATAGTGGAGGGCAAAGCGATGGAAGTGAAGGATATCCAGACAAAAGTCTTCGTCAGGTTCAAGTACAAAATATATTATGGCAAGGCTTGGAGGGCTAAGAAGAGGACACTTGAGAGAAGATTCGGTTCGTACTTTGATGCATATGACTCTGTTGTCCGACACCTCCACACACTGCCGGACCGGAATCCGAGCACCTATGTCAATATTCAAGACTTCTTCATGCGAGAGTTCCCAAATGTAAAGGTGTTGCATCGATTGTTCTTCTCTTTCGGTGTGTGCATTGAATCTTCCAGACATTGTCGTCTAGTGATATGTGTGGATGGCACTTTTCTCATAGGAAAGTACAAGGGTTAGATCCCGACTGCCATTGGTCAAGATGGGCAAAAATCAAGTCGTTCCTCTTGCATTTGCTTTTGTGGAAAGCGAGAACATTGAAAGTTCGACATGGTTCTTCAGGCAATTGAAAATAGTTGTTCTACAGGATAAGTTGAATGTGTGCATTCTTCATGACAAACATGCATGTATACTCAGTGCGATAAAGACATTGTCAAACCCTTTTTCTGAGGAACAAACTCCATGGCAGGACTTGTAGAGCCGTTGGTGCATGCGCCATCTTGGGGTCAATTTCTTCTCGCAGCTCAGAAATAAGAACTTCATGAATCTATTCAAGAAACTCTGCAAGCAGAACCAACTATGGAAGTACTCTTTGATACGTGGCAGACTAAATACTTGCACGAAGAGACATGTTAGGGATAGGAGAGCTGCACGAGATGTAGCTGTGAGGGCACATGTTGAAGCAATAGCTGAACAGTTTGCAACAGGATCAACAGCCGTGGAGGAGGAGCCTGTTGGGCTTTGTGACTTGCCAGGATTTCATCCACCTGGCACTACGAGAAGGCTTGGAAGGACAATTAAAACCTTTTATCAGTGAATAGAGCATGAGCCTCTTGAGAGGTGGTCTTTGCTGCATGACACACATGGAGCAAGGTACGGTGTCATGACTACGAACCTCGCTAAAACATATAACTTTATCCTCAGAGGAAATAGGGATTTGCCCCTTACAACTATTGTTGAGGGAAATTTCTACGGTACGGTGAAGTATTTTAGAGATAGATGTCAAAGCGTCGCCCTGCATATCACTAACAACCTGTCACGCCCAAGATGCGCGCCTATCCATATTGAGGCACGGGGGCCTCAACAAGGGATAGAGGCGCATCTCGACGTTCGCAAGTATAGCATCATTACATCATACATTTAAGAAGAGAGGAGTATATGAGTTGGCTTACACTCGCCACAAGCTAAATTACAATCCACAAAGAGTTCAATCATCAATCTGAAGACAGGGTCCGACTATGGACAAAAACAAACGAAAAAAGCAGATGCAATGATACTATCTCGCTAGCCCGAAGATCACAACCATGGTCCTGCCGCGCTCCTCGTCATACTCCCACTGGAGCTGCGTCAGATCATCCTGCACGAACTCATCTGTACCTGTACTTGGATGGTTGTAGTAATCTGTGAGCCACAAGGACTCAGCAATCTTGCGCCCGGGTACCGAGACTATTCAAGCTTAATGGTTGGGATGGGGTATGTGTTTAGTTTGCAGCATCACTAAGCATTTATGGTGGCTACACTTACGTAACATGAAGTAAATATATGGCCTACGATAGACGAACAAATCTAGAATGACCTCTATGAGATCCTGAAAACTTACTTACGTCAATCATAACCCCACCATGTTCTCTCCCGGATCATGTTCACGAGCAGAGACGATCACGGTTACTCACACAGTTGGTGCATTTTATTAGAGTTTACTTCAAGTTAACTATAACCGGGTGTTAAACAAATAACCAAGTTGCCACATAATCGCGGGCACGGCTTTCCGAAAGATTTGACCCTGCAGGGGTGCTCCAACTAGTCCATCATAAATTAACCACACTCCGCGGGAATAGCCTCGACCACGGACCGCGTGATCATCCTAGGCAACTCCAAAGGAATTCCAAAACCTCGGGATAACCCGAACAAAGCCAGGCCCCTCATGCAAGACATTCGATAAAGGTAAAACAAATCCAGTAAGACCACCCGACGTGTCGGCGAACCCGATAAGAGCCGCGTATCTCGTTCTCAGGACACGACAGATAAGAGACACGTACGGAGGCCTGATAGAAATCATCCGAGTTGCCCCGGGGTGGCCTCACACAGTGCTTTAGTTTGGACCAACACTCATGAGGAGCACTGGTCCGGGGGGGGGGGTTGATTAATTATCCACGGGGTTGCAATATCCACGGGGTTACAAAGCCCTATGCAAATTTTATTAACTTATTAAGCAAATGTAGTACCAAAGTTGGGTCTTGCCAAATAAGTTTTAATCTCAACCGAATAAACAAGGGGGTCTCCATAACAACCCCAAGCATGTTAGGAGCGCAAAGTATGGAAACATAAGACCGGTAACAAGAAACTATGGCGGTAACAGCGGAACAAAACACCTAGCAAAAGTCCAAATCTTCCACCAATACCAAGATATATATGTGCATTAAATTAAAGAACAGATAATATTGTGATATGCCAAATCCATGTTATCACATGGATACAACCTGCACCTGCAACTAAGAACGCTATAAGAGGGGCTGAGCAGCGGTAACTTAGCCAATCAAAGGTTTGCTAAGATGTGGAGGGTTAGAGGCTATCATGGAAATTAGGAGGCTGACATTCAAGTGGTAGGTAGCGCGAAATTAGTGATAAGAGCGAGACAACTAGCAAGCGAAAATAGTACCAGGATCCGGGTACGATCATCTTGCCTGTTGGTTCTTCAGTGGAACAAGTAGCGGGATCCTCGTAGTTGTACTCGCCTGGATCTTCGTACTCAGGTTCAATGTTTGAGTCTACCCAAAAGAACATCAAGAATAAACAAGGAACCAAGGTGCAATGCACAAGCAAGAATGATGCATGATTAGGTGAAGAGTTTTAGCATGGCAATCCTAACCAGTCATGTTTCACATGCAAAGGATTGGTTATTAATGAATCTGGATAGAACCTTATGTTAAGTTATTTATACATGCATGAACATGGAAAATATGTATGCATCATGCAAAAACGATACAAATGCATATGTAGAACATAAGAAACGAAGTTACGGTTTTCACGCTACGCTCACGACAAGATACAAAGGCAAAACACAAGACAAGAAGGGCCTGGGATGCTCCTTGGCATTCCAAGGTATCCACTAGTTAGGCAATTAAAAACCAACCACAATAGAGCCAAAGATCAAGCAATTCCATGGAGTATAGCTCCCACAAGTCACAAAACAATAAAACAAACAATCTGCCACAAAACAGCAACATAGCAACTTTCACAACCAATAACTTGAGCTACAGGAATCCTACAACCACAACCAAGGCATTTAAAGAAACAACATAACATGCTTATCAACTTATCCAACTACACAATCTGGAAAGGAGGCACACATCAATAAGCATGAAGCTCACAAGTTGGCATAATGAAACAGAAATCTGGGACTTAGTGAAAATAACGGTTTTGTGGAATCTGAGTTAGTCTGATAGCAAGTTGACAGCAGAAACTAATGGTGTTAGATACCACCTCATGGCATGAAAATTAACAGGATGCTACAAGACAACATATACTTCAAAACACTAGCACTGAGCTTGAGCTAATTCACAACATATCACAAGATAGCAACCACTCTACATGGCATGCAAATAACAGCAGATTCTTAGACTTCGAAATATTTAGCATGGTTGAAAACAACAACATTTTAGTGGGCTACTTTAGAGCATGGTTCCCACTTATTTGCAATTTGATCATGACAAAGATAAATACCATGACATTCTACACATCAAAGACTACCATATTCATGTTGGCACAAACATCATAGCATCCATGGATTAAACATAGCAAAAATGACAAAATGGCACTTTGGAACAAAATGACATTTTTTCAAACTTGCTCAAAAGGTCAAACCAATAGCATCAAAGGATTCCTGAGATTTTCTACCCCACATGTATCATGCTCATATATTCACATGGAGCATCATGACAAAACTACACATCAAAATAATCTTCCACTCCTATAAGTGAAAACATACCAAAAATGCTCATGTGCAAAAATGATCATGTCCAGAATTGGATTTTTACGAGATTTGGAAAATATCAACTAAAACAATTAAAACACTACACAAATAAAGAAAACAACAATAATAGGGGGCCCACCTGACAAACTCACCAGGGCCCCTCTATGGATGACATGTGGGGCCAGGCCCACTGTCATACACACACACACACTAGCACATACACACCACACTCACCAGCATACACACACACACATTTTCACCACACTGGATCCAGCCACAGCCACACCAGATCCAGTCAACACACAACACCGCACGGGATCCGGCCACCACACCGGATCCGCACACACAACACCGCACACCGACCAATCATAAAAAGCAAAAACCCAGGGGGGCTGTGATTCGATCCCACGATCAGCTGGTCGTCGCACCGGGTGCTGACCACTGCGCTACACTGGGTATTGCGACATAGAGGGGGAATGACACCTTAAGAGGTGTTCCTGTCGTTAACTTGACAAAACTGAACATCGGCTGCACATTACGGCGACAACAACGGCGGCGACGATTTCGGCGACCACACGGGCTCTCCGGCGATGCTAATGGGCACAAACGAAGAGGGGATCTACGTGGTCCCATTCCTCTACACATCTCTCGATGAGGAGGACGGAGGCGAGCTCAAGCCCTCACCTTTCCGATCGGCGGTGATGGCACTAAGGCGACGACACACGGGCCTACGCAGGGGAAGAAGGGGCAGCGGGAATGTGGCAGCTTACCGAGGGGTCTTGGAGGCGCGGGGGATGCAGACGACGGCAAGACGGAGGGAAAGAAGACGCCAGCAACGACCTTGCTCCTTGCGGACGACGGCGACGTGAAGGCGCTGCGGGGAGGTGCTCCTCACCTCCCTAGCAGCGGGAATGGAACGCGGGCGATGACCCCATGCTCCACGCCATCTCCACCGGCGACGAGGGCCACCAGAGACGCGACGACGATGGCGAAGACGACCGGCGCGACCTTGTCCGAACTTACCTGATGCCTCTCTGAACCTCTCCGAGGGGAAAGAAGAATGGGAGGAGGAGAAGGCTAGAGAGAGAGATGAGAGCGGCGGCGGCTGGGAGGAGGAGAGGAACCCTATGACGAACGGGCACGCATGTCGAGGGGGCTTAAATACCCCGGAGCTTACGGCATCGGACGGCGAAAAGGGATGGCGAGCGCACTCTCTCCTCTGCACTCTGAAGCTGACGGCCACGCGGGGAGGAACCGACCCAGTTGCCTCCCTCTCACTGGGAACAAAAGCAACAGGTCTTTCCCTTTTAAAAATATAAAGAGCACAAAACAATTTCTCGAGGGAAAAAATGAAGAGGGATATTTTGGAAACAACATACTTTTGGGATTAGAAGAAAATCCTCCACTTTATAAAAATGAGAAGAGGATTTTTAGAGCAAGTATTTTTCACACTTAAATAATTAAAAGGGGGATGTTTCTTTTGAAACCAAATTAAAACAAGGCTCAAACCTTTAAGAGAGCAACACACATTCACCCAAAGAATTAATACCTAATACCAAAATATTTTTAACAAATAAATGCCAATTTAATTTATCAAGTGGAACAATAGAGGGAATAAGAGGGGTTTTAGGCATGTTTGAAAATGAGGGGGATGAGAAGGAGTTATTGCACCACCCACACTCTAACCACATCACACATTACAAGATCACTCCGAAACACAACAAGGTCACATCACAAAACAAAGGCATGGCATGATGATGAATGATATGATGCATGATGCATGAATGCATGAGACAAGGCAAGACATTGAACAACTCATTTTATTAAACTCATGACAACAAGGTTCACATAAGATTACATGCCATACAAGGTAGGGGTAGCACTTGGGCTGTCACAACTCTCCCATACTACAAGAGGATGTCGTCCCGAGATCTAGGAACGAAAGAACTCTGGAAATTCAGAATGGAGAAGGTCCTCATGTTCCCAAGTAGCTTCTTTGTCAGAATGATGAGACCACTTCACATTGAGGAACTTGATAGACTTGTTGCAAGTCTTACGCTCAGTTTCTTCGAGAATAGCCATTGGATGCTCATGATAAGAGAGATCTTCTTCGAGATCAATGTGTTGGAGGTCAATGGTACGCTCGGGAGTTTTGAAGCACCTCCGGAGCTAAGAAACATGGAAGACATCATGCACATTTGCGAAATTTGGAGGAAGCTCTAGTTGATATGCAAGTCCACCTCTCTTGCCAACAACTTTGAAAGGACCAACAAAACGAGGAGCTAGCTTCCCTTTAATTCCAAACTGCTGAGTGCCCTTCATGGGAGAGACTCTGAGATAGACTAGATCATCCACTTGAAAGGAAACATCCCGATGTTTGTTATCGTAATAACTCTTCTATCGGGATTGAGCTGCTTTGAGGTTCTCACGAATGACGCGGCACATCTCTTCTGCTTCAGTGATCATGTCGTTGCCCAAAATCTGACGCTCACCGGTTTCAGACCAGTTAAGCGGGGTACGACACTTCCTGCCGTAGAGAATCTCGAAAGGAGCCTTGCCTGAGCTAGCCTGAAAGCTATTGTTGTATGAGAATTCAGCATATGGAAGGCAGTCTTCCCATTTCATGCCGAACGAAATCACACAGGCTCTAAGCATATCTTCAAGGATCTGATTGACTCTCTCGACTTGACCACTTGTCTGCGGATGGAACGCAGTGTTGAAACGGGTCTTGGTACCCATAGCAGTCTGAAAGGACTCCCAAAACTTGGAAGTAAACAGGCTTCCACGGTCCGATGAGATGAGGTGAGGAATACGATGCAAAGGAACTATCCTTGACGTATACAACTCTGCAAGCTGTGTTGCCGAGATAGATTCTTTGACTGGCAGGAAATGAGCAAATTTTGTCAGCTTGTCGATAACCACAAAGATGGCATCATTGCCCCTCTTGGACTTGGGAAACCCAGTGATGAAATCCATCTCCACATGATCGAATTTCCACTCTCGAATAGGCAAAGGCTGAAGGAGACCTGCTGGATGTTGATGTTCCGCCTTCACTCTGCAACAAACATCACACTCGTTCATGAACTGAGCAATTTCACGTTTCATGCGAGTCCACCAGAAGGTTTGCTTGAGATCCTGATACATCTTGGAACTGCCTGGATGAATGGATAGAAGAGAATTGTGTGCTTCGTTCATGATAACCTTCCTAAGATCACCTTTAGGAACCACCAGACGTTCCTCAAAGAACAAGGTGTCTTTGTCATCAACTCTAAAGCACTTATACTTCGGAATGCCCTTGTCCACACCTTTCTTCACTTTCTTCACCATAGCGTCAAGAAGCTGCACTTGGTGAACCTGATCTTCTAGAGTCGGAGAAACTTGAAGATTGGCAAGAATACCTTGCGAAATCAATTGAAGGTTGAACTTGCGGAAGGCTTCACAAAGCAAGGGTTGAAGAGGCTTCAAGATGAGACTATTGCAATACACCTTACGGCTGAGCGCGTCTACAATGACATTTGCTTTTCCAGGAGTATACTCAATGCTTGGATTGAAGTCCTCAAGCATTTCCACCCAACGAGACTGCCGAAGATTAAGATTGGGTTGAGTGAAAATATACTTCAAGCTCTTGTGATTGGTGTATACCTCAACTGGTCTACCCAACAACAAATGCCTCCAAGTCATTAGAGCATGCACAACTGCCGCCAACTTGAGATCATGAGAGGGGTAGTTCTTCTCGACAGGCTTCAACTGACGCGAGGTATAAGCAACAATCTTCTTATCTTGCATGAGAACACCACCAAGACCTTGAAGAGAAGCATCACAAAATACTTGGAAAGGCTTTGACTGCTCAGGAGGAACAAGAACTGGAGCCGAAGTCAGTCTCTGCATGAGCGTATTGAACGCCACATCACACTCAGGAGACCAAACATACTTCACACTCTTCTGGAGGAGATTGTACAGAGGCTTAGCAATTTGAGAGAAGTTCTCCACAAATCTTCTGCAATAACTAGCAAGCCCGAGGAAACTCCGAAGCTGCTTCACATTCTGAGGAGGCTCCCACTTCAAGATTGCCTCAACTTTCCCAGGGTGCACTTTAATTCCCTTGGCAGAGATCACATGCCCAAGGTACACCCCTTCATTGAGACAAAACTCACACTTGGAAAACTTGGCATAGAATCGATGCTCTCTTAACTTGTCAAGCACAAGGCGGAGATGCTCTGCATGCTCTTCTTCTGTCTCTGAGAACACAAGGATATCATCCAAATAGACCAAGACGAACTCATTCTTGAAAGGAGAGAATATGAAGTTCATCATTCTTGAGAAGGTTGGAGGAGAATTTGCAAGACCAAACGACATGATGGTATACTCTTAAGAGCCAAAACTCATCCTGAAAGCGGTCTTAGGAATGTCTTCTTCGTGAATGCGAATCTGATGATAACCCATGCGAAGATCAAGCTTTGAGAAAACCTTGGCACCTTTCAGTTGTTCAAACAACTCATTGATGTTGGGAAGTGCGTACTTGTTCCTGATTGTCTTCTTGTTCAATGGACGATAATCGACACAAAGCCGGTCCGTGCCATCCTTCTTCTTGACAAACAGAACAACACAACCCCATGGAGAAGAACTTGGTCTGATCAGACCCAGATGTTCTTGTTCATCTAGCTACATCTTCAACTCTTTCAGCTCTTTGGGGCCAAGTTTATAAGGGCGCTTGCAAACCGGTTCAGTGCCGAGCTCGAGGTCAATCACGAACTCGACTGGCCGGTGCGGAGGCATTCCTGGCAATTCTTCTGGAAAGACATCTTCATACTTGCAAACCATCAGAATTTGAGAAATCGCCAAGATTTCACCCTTCTCATTAAGAGCAAAGAGACGGATTGTGTCATCGCGAGCCGCGAAAATAATCACATCTTTTGAAGGATTAGTCAGCTTGATTTCTTTAGCTTGACAATCGACATAAGCCTTGTTCATAGCTAGGAAGTCCATGCCCAAAATGATATCAATGTCAGAATTACCGAGAACAATTGGAGAAGCTAGAAAAGAATAATTGCCCATCTTGATAGAAACATCCGGAACCACCTTGTTAGCGCTTATGAGAGTGTCGGGCGAAACAACACGCAAAGCCTTACTCAAATATTCAGAATCAAAATCATGCTTGGTGAAGAATGTTTTAGACATGAATGAATGCGATGCACCAGTATCAAACAAGACTTTTGTAGGAATAGAATTAACTGAGAGATTACCCATGATCACTTGAGAAGAATCCTCTGCCTCTGCTGTGTTTACCATGTTCACCCTTGCTGACTTGGGATTATGCTTCACCATTGCATTTCCTGGAGGCTTGACTGGAGGAGGAGGCGAAAGACGCCGCTGGTTGCACTTGTTTGCGTAGTGACCCTTCTGGCCACACTTGTGACAAGTAACCTCAGAAAGCGGACGAACATTGCCTGGAGGAGGAACAAAAGCTGCCTTGGACGCCTGGGGTCTCTGCTGATATCCTGGGTTGGGTGGGTGGGAAGAACCACGGCCACCGAACTGCTTCTGCTGCTGAGGAGGAAGAAACAGAGGAGGATTTGGCACCCAATACTTCTGCTGCTTAGGAACCATCTGAGAGCTGGAAGAAGAATAATACGAATCCCTTGAACGCTTCCTTGAGTTCTCCAACTTGAGATGAGTTGCCTCGACCTTCAAAGCCATGTTGTAGAACTGATCAAACTCACGAGGCTCTTGAAGGACTAGACCTGGCAGAAGCTCATCCTTGAGACCACCTCTGAACTGATAGATCATCGCCTTGTCATATGGAACATCTTGCTTAGCATAGCGGTCCAAATTCTGGAACTCGACGTTGTACTGATAGATAGTCTTGCTTCCCTGCTTCAGGTGCCTGAACTTCTCATGCATCTCCTCGACAAAGCTTGTCGGAATGTAATGGGCCGTGAAGTCACAACGGAAATCGTCCCAAGTAACAACACGATCGCCCCTGGAATCCTTGTATTGCTGCCACCAATTAGCTGCGTGACCCTTGAGCTAGAACGATGCAAATCTAACAAAGTCCTCTCGCCTGACATTGCTGCACTCAAAATGCTTACTCATATCACGGAGCCAATCGTCAGCATCAAAAGGCTGCTCACAACAGGTGAAAGACTTGGGCTGGTTGGCAAGGAACTGGTTGAGCGTCACAAACTGAGGTTGATTCTGAAAATTCCCTTGAAAGCCTTGCTGACCCTGATCTCTTTCTTGCAACAGCCTGAGCAACATCTGAGTGTTCGCATTGGTCGTAGCCATCACAGCTTGCCAAGCTTCTGGAGGAGGAGGCGGTGGCGGGGGTGGTGGAACATCAGCCTGCTCCTCACCATGACCCGGATTCCAGCGAGTTAGTGGAGCCATCCTGAAGATGGACAAAAACATCAGCACCTCATTGATAAGATGAATTCAATAGATGAATCAAATGCTTTGAAAGAAATTGAACAAATGACATCACAACCTTCCTACTGAAAAATTAGTAAGAATGCTTTCTTCGGTTTTGCGATAACATCACCAGATATTAGAAGCCACTTGCAATAACACAAAAGTATTGAGCTAATGTTGCTTGGAACAAATGTATATGCCCACATACATCTGAAGAAGATGATACTAGATAACTACAAGAGTTCCCACCTAAGAACTTCCGAAAACTTTCTGATTATGCAATCCGGTGTGGGGATACAAGGAGGAAATATCTCACACAACTAGCAAACCTACACCCCAACTATATCCATCCTTTAACACATAACTAGAGGCTTTCACAAATCCATCTAATCTCGAATCCTCGAAAGCACAACGATACTAAACCATGGTGGTACCCCGGACGCCTCCCCAGTACTGGGTGACTCTGACCTTATCTCACCACGACAAGTATTGAAGTAATTCCGAACACTCTCCATCCTGGGATATCAAGGAAGCTGAATGATAACGATGTGCCAACATTCCCTGGAGCTCGACTCCCCGAAAGAAATCAAGTCAAATAGGAGGCACCAAGACAGAACCCTATCACATCGGTATCATATAGACTCCAAAATACCCGCGTGATCCGAATTTTTTTTGAGTGAGAAGAGGAGTAGAATCAAAATTCCTAAGTCGAATACCTCACCAGAGCATAGAAGAGGAGTAAAAAGAATCCTACTCTCCGATATAACTAGACTCAAAATAGTTTTTACTAGACTCGACTCGGCCAAGTTTGATCAAGCAAATGGCTCCTATGGTCGTATGGCTCTGATACCAACTTGTCACGCCCAAGATGCGCGGCTATCCATATTGAGGCACGGGGGCCTCGACAAGGGATATAGGCGCATCTCAACGTTCGTAAGTATAGCATCATTACATCATACACTTAAGAAGAGAGGAGTATATGAGTTGGCTTACACTCGCCACAAGCTAAATTACAATCCACAAAGAGTTCAATCATCAATCTGAAGATAGGGTCCAACTATGGACAAAAACAAACAACAAAAGCAGATGTAATGATACTATCTCGCTAGCCCGAAGATCACGAGCATGGTCCTCTACTCATCTGGATACGTCACGTACATCCTGCCGCGCTCCTCGTCATACTCCCACTGGAGCTGCGTCAGATCATCCAGCACGAACTCATCTGTACCTGTACCTGGATGGTTGTAGTAATCTATGAGCCACAAGGACTCATCAATCTTGCACCCGGGTACCGAGACTATTCAAGCTTAAAGGTTGGGATGGGGTATGTGTTTAGTTTGCAGCAACACTAAGCATTTATGGTGGCTACACTTACGTAACATGAAGTAAAAATGTGGCCTACGATAGAAGAACGAATCTAGAATGACCTCTGTGAGATCCTGAACACTTAGTTACGTCAATCATAACCCCTCCGTGTTCTCTCTCGGATCATGTTCACGAGCAGAGACGATCACGGTTACTCACACAGTTGGTGCATTTTATTAGAGTTTACTTCAAGAGGATCTTGACCCAAGTGGACGGTGGTTACGATTATGGACAAAGCAGAGAAGGAATGCATGATTCATTGTCAAATTATGTGTCCCATGCTGCAGATGAAGTTTACGAATCAGGGAAGAGTAGTCATGCAGAAGGAGGTAATGTCGATGATTATACCAGTGGCAAGGTGGATGCTGACGAGGTAGATGGACACTTGCAATACCATACAGAAAATGAAGATAGAGATGGTGATATTGCTGATGATTCTGATGAGTCAGACGATGAAGAGACCGTCTAGCAGGTGCCTAATCCTGCATCATGGAATCAGGACTTCTCAACTGCAATGATCGTGAATAATGGTCATGATTCTGCCTGGCAATATCACCAGAACAACATTGCGACGGGTGCTATGTATCCAAACAAGCAAGCTCTAAAAGATGAAATAATTAGTTGGGCAATGTCCACGCAAAGGGTTTTTGTAGCAGATGTGTCAAGTCCGAAAAACATGACAATGGTATGCAAGAACACTGGTTGTCCAGCGAGGGTGCATGGCTATCTCCCTAAATATGGCACAAACTGGCTGATTAGTGACCTAGTTCATCACACTTGTGTTATTCCCTGCATCCCTCAGGATCATCCTAACCTTACGTCCACCCTCATTGCTCGGTTGCTTTATAGCGAGATAGTGGAGGGCAAAGTGATGGAAGTGAAGGATATCCAGATAAAATTCTTCGTCAGGTTCATGTACAAAATATCTTACGACAAGGCTTGGAGGGCTAAGAAGAGGGCACTTGAGAGAAGATTTGGTTCATACTTTGATGCATATGACTCTGTTGTCTGGCACCTCCACACACTGCCGGAATGGAATCCGAGCACCTATGTCAATATTCAAGACTTCTTCATGCGAGAGTTCCCAAATGTAAAGGTGTTGCATCGATTGTTCTTCTCTTTTGGTGTGTGCATTGAATCTTCCAGACATTGTCGTCCAGTGATATGTGTGGATGGCACTTTTCTCACAGGAAAGTACAAGGGTCAGATCCCGACTGCCATTGGTCAAGATGGGCAAAATCAAGTCGTTCCTCTTGCATTTGCTTTTGTGGAAAGCAAGAACATTGAAAGTTGGACATGGTTCTTCAGGCAATTGAAAATAGTTGTTCTGCAGGATAAGCTGAATGTGTGCATTCTTCATGACAAACATACATGTATACTCAGTGCGATAAAGACATTGTCAAACCCTGGTCCTGAGGAATAAACTCCATGGTAGGACTTGCAATGCCATAGAAATCTCCCGAGTTGCCCCGGGTTGGCCCTGCACAATGCTCTAGTTTGGACCAACACTCACGAGGAGCACTGGCCCGGGGGGTTTGATTAATTATCCACGGGGTTGCAAAGCCCTATGCAAATTTTATTAAGTTATTAAGAAAATGTAGTACCAAAGTTGGGTCTTGCTAGATAAGTTTTAATCTCAACCGAATAAACAAGGGGGTCCCCATAACAACCCCGAGCATGTTAGGAGCACAAAGTATGGAAACATAACACCGGTAACAAGAAACTATGGCGGTAACAGTGGAACAAAACACCTATTCAAAGGCCAATCCTTCCACCAATACCGAGATATATATGTGCATTAAATTAAATAACAGATAATATTGTGATATTCCAAATCCATGTTATCACATGGAAACAACCTGCACCTGCAACTAAGAACACTATAAGAGGGGCTGAGCAGCGGTAACTTAGCCAATCAAAGGTTTGCTAGGATGTGGAGGGTTAGAGCCTATCATGGCAATTAGGAGGCTAACATTCAAGTGGTAGGTAGCGCGAAAGTAGCGATAAGAGTGAGACAACTAGCAAGCGAAAATAGTATCGGGATCCGGGTACGATCATCTTGCCTGTTGGTTCTTCCGTGGAACAAGTAGCGGGGTCCTCGTAGTTGTACTCGCTTGGGTCTTCATACTCAGGTTCAACGTTCACGTCTACCCAAAAGAAACTGAAAGAATAAAAAAGCAACCAAGGTGCAATGCACAAGCAAGAATGATGCATGATTAGGTGAAGAGTTTTAGCATGGCAATCCTAACTAGTCATGTTTAACATGCAAATGATTGGTTATTAATGAATCTGGATAGAACCTTATGTTAAGTTATTTAGACATTCATGAACATGGAAAATATGGATGCATCATGCAAAAACAATACAAATGCATATGTAGAACGTACGAAACAGAGTTACGGTTCTCACGCTACGCTCACGACAAGATACAAAGGCAAAACACAAGACAAGAAGGACCTGGGCTGCTCCTTGGCATTCCAAGGTAGACACTTGTTAGGCAATGACAAACCAACCACAATAGAGCCAAAGATCAAGCAATTCCATGGATCATAGCTCCCACAAGTCACAAAACAAAAACAAACAATCTGCCACAAAACAGCAACATAGCAACTTTCACAGCCAATAACTTGAGCTACAGGAAACCTACAACCACAGCCAAAGCATTGACAGAAACTACATAACATGATTATCAACTTATCCAACTACACAATCTAGAAAGTAGGCACACATTAATAAGCATGAAGCTCACAAGTTGGCATGATGAAACAGAAATCTGGGACTTAGTGAAAATAACGGTTTTCTGGAATCTGAGTTAATCTGATAGCAAGTTGACAGCATAAACTAATGGTGTTAGATACCACCTCATGGCATGAAAATTAACAAGATGCTAGAAGACAACATATACTTCAAAACACTAGCACTGAGCTTGAGCTAATTCACAACATATCACAAGATAGCAACCACTCTACATGGCATGAAAATAACAGCAGATTCTCAGACTTAGAAATATTTAGCATGGTTGAAAACAGCAACATTTTAGTGGCTACTTTAGAGCATGGTTCCCACTTATTTGCAAGTTGATCACGACAAAGATAAATACCATGGCATTCTACAAATCAAAGACTACCATATTCATGTTGGCACAAACATCATAGCATGCATGGATTAAACATAGCAAAAATGACAAAATGGCACTGTGGAACAAAATGACATTTTGTCAAACTTTCTCAAAATACCAAACCAATAGCATCAAAGGATTCCTAAGAGTTTTCTACCCCAAATTCATCTATCATACTCATATATTCACATGGAGCATCATGACAAAACTACATAGCAAAATCATCTTCCACTCCTATAAGTGAAAACATACCAAAAATGCTCATGTGCAAAAATGATCATGTCTAGAATTGGATTTTTACCAGATTTGGAAAATATCAACTAAAGTAATTAAAAAAGTACACAAATAAAGAAAAGAACAATAACAGGGGGCCCACCTAGCATACTCACCAGGGCCCTTCTATGGATGACATGTGGAGCCAGGCCCACTGTCATACACACACACACTAGCACATACACACCACACTCACCAGCATACACACACACACATTTTCACCACACTAGATCCGTTCACAGCCACACCAGATCCAGTCAACACACAACACCGCACGGGATCCGGCCACCACAACGGATCCGCACACACAACACCGCACACCGACCAATCATAAAAAGGAAAAACCCAGGGGGCCGTGATTCGATCCCACGACCGGCTGGTCGTCACCCCGGGTGCCGAACACTACACTAGGCTGGGTATTACGACATAGGGGGAATGACACCTTAAGAGGTGTTCTTGCCATTAACCTGATGAAACTGAACATCGGCTGCACACTACGACGACAGCAACGGCGGTGACGATTCTGGCGACCACACGGGCTCTACGGAGACGCTAACGGGCACAAACAAAGAGGGGATCTACGGGGTCCCATTCCTCTGCTCATCCCGCGATGAGGAGGACGGAGGCGAGCTCAAGCCCTCACCTTTCCGACCGGCGGCGATGGCACGACGACAACGACACACGGGCCTACGCAGGGGAAGAAGGGGCAGCAGGAACGCGGCAGCTCATCGAGGGGTCTCGTAGGCGTGGGGGATGCGGACGACGGCGAGGCGGAGGGGAAGAAGACGCCGGCGACGACCTTGCTCCTTGTGGACGACGACGACGCGGCGTGGCACTACGGGGAAGTGCTCCTCACCTCCCTAGCAACGGGAATGGAAAGCGGGCGACGACCTCATGCTCGACGCCATCTCCACCGGCGACAAGGCCCACCGGAGACGCGACGACAACGGTGAAGACGACCGGCATGACCTTCTCTGAACTTACCTGACACCTCTCTGAACCTCTCCGAGGGGAAAGAAGAAGGGAGGAGGAGAAGGCTAGGGAGGGAGATGGGAGCGGCGGCAGCTGGGAGGAGGAGAGGAACCCTAGGATGAACGGGCACACACGTAGAGGGGGGTTAAATACGTCGGAGCTAACTGCGTTGGACGACGAAAAGGGACGGCGAGCGCACTCTCTCCTCTGCACTCTGAAGCTTATGGCAAGCAACGGGAGCAGATAGCCGCTAAGCCACCTTGGCTGGGCCGCGCGGGGAGGAACCGGCCCAGTTGCCTCCCTCTCACTGGGAACAAAAGCAGCAGGTCTTTCCCTTTTAAAAATAGAAAGAGCACGAAACAATTTCCCAGGGAAAAAATGAAGAGGGATATTTTGGAAACAACATACTTTTGGGATTAGAAGAAAATCCTCCACTTTATAAAAATGAGAAGAGGATTTTTAGATCAAGTATTTTTCACACTTCAATAATTAAAATGGGGTTTTTTCTTTTGAAACCAAATTAAAACAAGGCTCAAACCTTTAAGAGAGCAACACACATTCACCCAAAGAATTAATACCTAACACCAGGACATTTTTAACAAATATATGCCAATTTAATTTATCAAGTGGAACAATAGAGGGAATAAGAGGGGTTTTAGGCATGTTTGAAAATGAGGGGGATGAGAAGGAGTTATTGCACCACCCACACTCTAACCACATCACACATTTAAAGATCACTCCCAAACACGGCAAGGTCACATCACAAAACAAAGGCATGACATGATGATGAATGATATGATGCATGACGCATGAATGCGTGAGACAAGGCAAGACATTGAACAACTCATTTCATTAAACTCATGACAACAAGGTTCACATAAGATTACTTGCCATACAAGGTAGGGGCAGCACTTGGGCTGTCACACAACTCGAACACACGTTACTGTGAAAGGGTTATGAAGTACATGAATGAAAAAATGGAAAAGGCCAGGTCACACACTGTTGTTGCCATCGGAAATCAAGAGCGAAGGTATGAGGTCTGATTAGCTAACAACAAATTCGGATGTGCAAATGTGCCGAGGACAGTTGAGGTGAAAATTGGAAACAAGGTCCGGCCAACTTGCGAGTGCACATGCAACAAACCGAAGTTGCTTCACCTACCTTGCTCGCATGTACTTGCTGCTTGTGGGCAGTTAGGACTGGACGCAATCTCATTCGTATCTCCATACTTTTTGAAAGAGTCCATCCTCAATACCTGGACAGGTGAGTTGGTTGGTTTTCAATCAATGGGTAACTTCAACACCGTCGACCCTATTGAACGGAGGTACATTCCACACCCTGAGTTTATAGTAGAGGTAGACGACAGCGTCAGCGCATCCGAAATGATATGGATGAATCTGAGGCCGGAGGGCGCACCATGCAATGCATTCTATGCAATGATTTTGGACATAGGGACATTGAATGCCCCATGTTCATCACTACCAGGGGGCGCCAGGCATGGACGAGGCAGTCATGGACGAAGAGGAGGAAGAGGGAGAGCAATATGAAGAAGCTAAGCACTATGTTTTAAATTTGTATTAAGTGTGGCACTATGTTTTAAATTTGTATTGTGTGTGGCACTATGTTTTAAATTTTTATTTTGTGTGGCACTTGTTTTAAATTGTATTGTGTGTGGCACTATGTTCTAAATTTGTATTAAGTGTGGCACTATGTTTTAAATTTGTATTGTGTGTGGCACTATGTTTTAAATTTGTATTGTGTGTGGCACTATGTTTTAAATGCACTATTGTAGAATGGAGGTACCGTCGTTGCTAAATCCAGAGATTGATAAAAAGCATCATGCCGCGCTATTATGTGAGCGCAAGCTCGACCCCCTTCGCACTCGCACTTCTAAGGTGGACTAGAAGATACATCTAGATTGGGTTGACAAGTACGTATTTCATTCATTTTTTTAAGCTGGATTTAATGTGTCACACTAAATGAATTGTTATGCTTTTTGATACGTAGGTTGAAATGGTCTGGACTTTTACCTTTCGCGCATCTAGTAGAGGACACTGACACCTCTAGCCGCATCGCCATTGACTCCTATCTGCTCACCTACTTAGTGGACTGATGGAGGCCTGAGACCCAGACATTCCACTTTCGCTGGGGATAGATGGCTCCTACTCTAGAGGATGTCTTGATGGTGTTGGGCCTACCCTTGGCAGGTCGTGCCATAGGACCGTTGGATGCACCACATGGTTGGGAGGCATTTATGAGACAATGTTTCTTGGGTGTTTATGATGGGGCTCCGGTTCATGCGTCGAAGCCTCACGAACCTAAGTATGATTGGCTGCATCATTTTAGTGTTAGTTCCTCACCCACACATCTTTCGTTTGTCGTGCATCTAGTTTTACAATTAAATTTGTTATTTATTAATACCTTCCATTTACTCAATACAGATCAAGAATTTTCCGGGGTATCCAAATGTCCCTCTGAATGCGACACAGATCACTCGTAGCCTGGAGGCGTACCTACTGTGGCTTCTCGGGAAGGTTGTGTTCACAGAGAACCATGTCACCACCATAAGTGCACGCTACATACCTATTGCACTAGAGATCGCGAGAGCTGAGATGCCGAATCAGATCACACCTAGGAGTTGGGGATCAGCAGTCTTAGCAGCTACATACCAAGGTATGTGCAACGGTTGCCAACTGTATGAGAAAAAGTCAGCCCTTTACGAATGACCTCTACTTTTACAGCTGTGGTCATGGGAGAGGTTCTCTATAGGATGGTCGAACATAGATGTCCAGGAGGGTTATCCTGCAGACCACTTGTTCGATGCTAACGGAATCGACATGCCTACTTTTGGTCTGTGCTGGACGTGTTGCAAGGTATGTCTCGTGTTATAATTTAATGCATGTTCTTTGCCTACAGTACTGCTCAAAACTCACTTATAATCTATGCAGAGACGCTATGCTGCTGAGCAGACTTGGCGAGTTTACACGACATTGAACGAGTAGTTCGATACGTACACCGGGGTCATATGGCAGCCATACACACAAGCAACCATACATGCCAGGTACCCCGGCGGTATTTCTTAGCTATGCACAAGAGATCAGGGTTACTGGATGACGAAATTGAAGATTATCTTCGATATCTACATTGAGGAGATGGCGCAGCAGCGGGTTATGAGGCAATTCGGTCTTCAGCAGATGGTCATCCCCGAGCCTATAGAGAACCCACTGGCAGCAGTAGTCCATAGGTATCATATACTTATTCAATGTTTCATTGTCATTCAGATTTGTTCATAGTGAATCATTAGTTAATAGTTACACACACACCTCAATTGCAGGAACACAAGGAAGGGGATAAACAGGACACAGGAGCAATGGCTCCAAAGGCTTCGGTAGTACATGATAGACTGGGATACTGCGACGACACGTCTCTAGGAGGAGGATGGCATGTTTGATATTGGTCAATTGAATGTCTATTTGCGTCGGTACATGGAGAGGACAAGGTTACGCATTGTTCAACACCCTGATCCAGAGGAGATACCGGACCCGGTTACGTCTGATACATACCCGAACTATGATATTTCGGGCTCTAGGCAGTACGTGGTAACATTTATTGTCTTTATCTAATTCATCTTCTGGTTGCATACTTTGCCGTCCATAATTAATAATCATCATGACAATTCCAGGCTGAGCTGGCATACGATCTTCATAGTGAGTCCAGGGACTATACACGGCCGCTGTCGTCTGCACCTCTTATGGTTCCCACATCTCAGCTTCGGCCATGGTTCGCGCGCCTAGAGCAGAAGCTACGATCTGTCTACACGGCTATCACGTGCACCCGCACTTCGGACGTTGTTCCCCACCACCAACAACAACAGCAGCAGCACCACCACCACCACCACCACCACCAGCAGCAGCACCACCACTAGTAGCACCACCACCACCACCAGCTCCAGCAGCCACGGCCATCCACGCAACGACAACAACCACGTCCTCGCCTAACACAGCAATCGACGCCCCCTCCACCACCTCCTGACCAGGATGGCAGTTCGGCGTGGCAGCACCCAGAGCATCATTATCCCTCATCCAGCTTCGTGTTTGAACCTTCACCACAACAACAAAGCCCCACATCGGGTTTCATGTTTCAGCCACATCCATATCAGCAGGGGTCGATGTCCGGATCTGCGTTGGGGAGTGAGGGTGAGACACTATCGCAGCTAAACACGCGGATGGACATATTTTCGACTCCTCCACCAGGACCCACCCAGGATACACAGGATGACCAGGACAGGTCTGAGATTCCTCTTCGTCACATTAGGCCACCCAACAGGTTTGGCTGAAGTACGCCTAGCACACCGCCTGAGTGTCGAGGCAGGCGTCGTGGTTGACGGTTCCATCGGTCGTAGAGACATGACCATCTAATTATGTATGAGACATATGTCTATTTTATGTATGAGACAAATTACTATCTACTTATGTATGAGACATATTCATGTTCTATTTCAGTGGTCAATTGGTTTATAGGGCATAACACTTATACTGCAAACTAAATGCATCAAACGCCACATTTTAAATAAAACATAATGCCCCCAAAACAAGACAATACACAAAGATAATATAAAATACAACTGAAATTACAAAATATAGCTAAAAAACTACATGAATGCATCATCGTCCTCCTCCGTCCATGTAGAGCTCTTGCCCTTTGTTGATGCAGAGCTCTTGCCCTTTATCGACGCAAAGCTCTTGCCCTTAGTCAATGCTGAGCTCTTTCTCTTAGACAATGCGGTAGTCTTGACCATGGTGCTCGGCATGAAGAGGTCATCTTCGTCCTCCTCCGTCGATGCAGATCTCTTTTCCTTCGTCGATGTAGAGCTCTTGCCCTTCGATGATGCGGTAGTCTTGACCTTGGTGCTCACCATGAAGAGGCCGTCTTTGTCCTCACTATCTCCTGACCATAAATCTGAATTATTTAAATTAATCCTTAGGTAAGCTTCACCCTCATGCAATTGCTTCTGCCATCTGCCGTGCAACCTGAGAAGTTCTTTCCGTATCTCCTGAAATGTCCTGGGAGGCCACCCACTCCTAGCTAATGAGTGAGCCAACTCATTCATTATGGTGGCACTACTAATGAGTTCTTCCCATGGAACTACTCTATCGCCGATCTTGAAATTGGCGGCTAGAGGGAAAAGACGATCGGACATACCAGAGTGAAAACTACGATCAAAATGATAATGGGACATCTCCACGAAACTACGATACTATACTGGACAACTTACCCAACTTAGTGTGGAGGGGTTTTTATAGGTTCAGAAGAGAAGAATAGGCGAGAACTCAGAAGAGGGAGACAATGGAGCGAGATATTGGCGGGAACTAAGATGCGAGAAACAATGCGGGAGATATTGGCGGGAACTCAGAAGCGGGAAACGTTGGTGGGAACTCAGAAGCGAGAAAAGATGCCGGGAACTCAGAAGCGGGAAAAGTTGGCGGGAACTAGGAATCGGGAAACGATGTCGGGAGGGATTATTGTGTCATTTTGTTCATCACAAACTGTTAGTTATGCATCAAAATATGAGGAACGTGCACCTATTGGTTTTGTCACGGCCGATTAGTACTAATCGGTCACGGCTAGGCCAATTAGTACTTATTGGTAACGGCGTGGCCGATTAGTACTAATCGGTCAGTACAAAGCCGACAGGAGCTGGTCCTGCGTGGCTGACAGCCCTATCGGCCTACCTGTAGCCGACTGGGACTAATCGGCTACGATGGAGCCGACTGGATCGAGTTGGCTTCCTCTTGTCCAACTGGATCACATTTCTGTCAATTTTACCAACAATGTTATATGTGAGAAAATTAATAAAAAAAGATAATATTAAAAAAAATAGCGCCGTTTCTCCTCCCTCCCAATCACGTGTCTCCTTTCGCATGCACACATTGAATGGTATAGTTAATTAGTAGCTAATCTATAGCCAACTTATTATATGAGTGAGCTTTTTTACAAGTTATAGATGACATGGCATCTCTTTGTAGCCGGTAGCCAGCTACATTATTAATGATGCTTTTATTTAGAGCATCTACCACAACAACTGTCATTGTTGGGGAACGTTGCATGGGAAACAAAACTTTTCCTACGCACACGCAAGATCTATCCATGATGATGAGCATCTACGAGGGGAGAGTGGATCAACATACCCTTGTAGATCGCTAAGCGGGAAGCATTAAGAAACGCGGTTGATGTAGTCGAATGTCTTCACGATCCAAATTGCCGAGCGTCCCGTGATCCCATCATGATCCGTCCCGTGATCCCATCACGATCTGTCCCGCGATCCAATCATGAATCGTCTCGCGATCTTGATCACGGTCCTTCCGATCTAGTGTCAAACGGACGACACCTCCGCATTCAGCACATGTACAGCTCGATGACGATCTCTGCCTTCTTGTTCCAGCAAGAGGGAGCAGATAGGTAGATGAGTTCTCCGACAGCGCGATGGCTTTGCGGCGATGGTGGTGGAGCTATTCCAGCAGGGCTTCGCCTAAGCACTACTGAAACTGATCTAGAGGAGAAACTACGATCTAGAGGAGAGGTAGCACGTGGCTGTCTATCTGTGTCTCAAAACCCTCAAAACCTCTAGTATATATAGGAGGAGTGAGGGAGGAGGCTTGGCGCACAAGGGGCCAGCCCTTGGCCTTGCACAAGGAGGAGAGGAGTCCTCCTCCTCCAATCCTAGTAGGATTAGGACTCCTCCTTCCCACTTGGAAACTCTTTCCACCTTGTGTTTTTTGCTTCCCAATCGACTCCAACCGCATGGGCCCTTAGAGGAAGCTTAGGCCAGCCCACCAGGGGCTGGTTTACCTCCTCCCACAGCCCATGTAGCCTCTTGGGTCGAGATACCCCTCCCGATGGTCCCCTGGTACCCTCTCGGCACTCCCGATACACTACCGATGAGCCCGAAACTTTTCCGGCGACCAAAACATGACTTATTATATATTAATCCTTACCTCCGGACCATTCTGGAGCTCCTCGTGATGTACGGGATCTTATCTGGGACTCCAAACAACCTTCGATCACCACCATACATAACTCTATACAACCGAAACATCACCGAACCTTAAGTGTGCAGACCCTGCGGGTTCGAGAACTATGTAGACATGACCGAGACACCTCTATGCTCAATAACCAATAGTGGGACTTGGATGCCATATTGGTTCCTACATATTCTACGAAGATCTTCATCAGTTGAACCTCCATGTCAAGGATTCAGTTAATCCCGTACGCTGTTTCCTTTGTTCTTGGTATGTTACTTGCCCGAGATTCGCTCGTCGGTATCTCTATACCTAGTTTAATCTCGTTACTGGCAAGTCTCTTTACTCGTTCCGTAATAAAGGATCCCGTGTCTAACTCTTTAGCAACATTGCTTGCAAGGCTTATAGTGATGTTGTATTACCGAGTGGGCCCTCAGATACCTCTCCGTCACACAGAGTAACAAATCCCAGTATTGATCCATGCCAACCCAACAGACACCCTCGGAGATACATGTAGAGCACCTTTATAGTCACCCAGTTATGTTGCGACGTTTGATACACACAAGTTACTCCTCCGGTGTTAGTGAGTTGCATGATCTCATGGTCATAGGAATAGATACTTGACACACAGAAAACTGTAGCAATAAACTGACACGATCATATGCTACGTTTACAGTTTGGGTGATACCTTTATCAAATGACATCTCATGTCTATGGCCAGGAAACCTTGACCATGTTTGATCAACGAGCCGGTCTACTAGAGGCATACTAGGGACATGGTGTTGCCTATGTATCCACACATGTATGTGAGTTTCCGATCAATACAATTCTAGCATGGATAATAAACGATTATCGTGAACAAGGAAATATGATAATAACTAATTTATTATTGCCTCTAGGGCATATTTCCAATAGTCTCCCACTTGCACTAGAGTCAATAATCTAGTTCACATCACCATGTGATTCTCATTGTGATGTATCTAACACCCAATGACTTCTGGGGATCGATCACGCTTTGCACGTGAGAGAGGTCTTTTAGTAAATGGGTCTACGACATTCAGATCTGTGTGTATTTTGCAAATCTCTATGTCTTACTGTAGACACTGCTACCACACTTCACTTGGAGCTATTCTAAATGGCTGCTCCACTATATGTATCTGGATTGCTATTAAGAGTCATCCGGATTGGTGTTAAAGATTGCATCAACATAACTCTTTACGACGAACTCTTTATCACCTCAATAATCGAGAAACATTTCCTTAGTCCTTTAGTTACTAAGGATAATCTTGACCACTGTCCAGTGATCCACTTGTCGTCATTTTCTCACGACAGATACCATGGGTAGGCTTATCATAGGTGGTTGGGGCCGGAGGACGCCGACGGGCTCCGGGTGCGAGATTAGGTACAAGCCATGATGACACATGATGTACCCAGGTTCAGGGCCCTCCATGGGAGGTAATACCCCTAGTCCTGCTTGGTCTAGTTTGATGGACGGGTGTGTTTACATGGTTGCTCCTGGAGCTGAGTCTAGAGGAGGAAGAGGGAGCATCCAACTCGCCTTCCTCTGCTATGAAGTGTAGGAAAGTGGGAAGTGTCTCGTAGAAGTGTGCGCGAGAGTTGTCTGTCCCCGTTGCATGGGGGGCTCGGGGGTTTTATAAGCCAACCCGCAACTTACAATATTCCTAAGGTACACAGGTGGGGGGACCAGGCTGGCAGCCTCTCCGGCTGACCAGGGGGTCCCGCCCTTCGAGCTGTCTCATCTCCTATAGGGTCCACTGGCTATGTGGTCCCATTGCCTATTGGGGCCAGCCAACCGGCTCTGGGATTGGACCTCGCCCATCTGCCGCGGCACGGGCCGCCCGGGAGGCGTCGTTTAGTGCTAGCCAGCCGAAGGCTTCGGTATGGCCGGTTGCATTGTAGCCATGCTAGGGTAGGTAATCGAGTGGCCAGGGGCGTGCCAGCACTGTTTCCCTGCCCGGTCACGCTCGCCAAGATCAGAGGCCTGGACGGCCGGACTGTAGCCATGCGCACCCACGCGTCAGCGGCCACTGTGGCTACAATGATGCTCGTCGTGGCGGTCACGTCTTGTTGCCATACTTGTGCGCAGAGCGATGGGACATTGCATGTCCACCCCGGGGTCAACGGAGGAGGCGGCCTGGAGGTATCCGGCCATGCCCAGCCGGTCGGGGGTCGATCCGGCTCCTCGACTAGCCGTCCGTGTCGCCAGCCGGTGACAGCTCGAGCCGGCCGTGCTCCACCCGGTCGTGGGCAGCCGGTTGCATAGCTTTTCTTTGAAGCGGGGGGGGGGGGGAGAACCCCATTGCTTTGGCCTACCTAGGGGTAATAGCCCCATAAGTAGTCCCCAAAGCCGGCAGGGGTCCGCGTCTAGTAAACCGAAAAGCTAGCCGGGTCGGTAGTTGGTCCCGACGCCTCGGGTTCCGGCGCGTCGCCCCAGGTCCCGGGCCGGCCTGCCTCGCGCCACGTGGTGGGTAATGATGTGGTGGGCCCCACGCACGTGGGGAGACGGGACGTTGCACTGGGCCTAGCCCGCTAGGCCTCGGGCATAGCCCAGTAGGCCTCGGGATGCAGGCCAGGATCCTCTGCGCCCTAAAGCACCCGTTACGACCCGAGCCGCCCACTTGTGCGCGGAGTTTCCGGGGGAGTGGGCGCAATTAATCCCCATGTCCCCCGGTCGCGGACTCCCTATTTAAAAGGGGAAAAGGGCAGGGGCGGAGATACCAGCACCCCCTTTGCCTCCTCGCTTCTTTCCTCTTTGCCTTCCTCTCCCCCTCGCACAACACCGCTCCCGAGCTCGCAAACGCGCCCGCACGCCGCCATTCTACCGCAATGTCCGACGGGCGTGGAGGAAGCTGGACCAGATCCATCGTTACCGAGCGGGACATCACGGACCTCCGTCGTGTGCGGATGCCGCCACTGGCAGAGCGCGTGGTTGCCCGTGCGCCGGGCGACGAGGTGGTGCCGGTGCCGCAGCCATGGGAGCATGTCGTCTTCCTCTGGGATTTCTCCCATGGTTTCGGGCTCCCGGTGAGCCTCTTCTTCCGGCTGCTCATGGACACTTTTGACCTTCAACCGCACCACCTCGGCCCCAACGCAATCCTTTACCTTGTCGGCTTCGTGACGCTGTGCGAGGGGTACTTGGGGGTCCTCCCCTTTTTGGACTTCTTCAACGCCCTCTTCTACCTCCAGGCGTTGAAGAGCAGTGCCTGTGGGGGCACGACAGTGTGCTGCCACGGCACCACGCGCTTCCCGCCCTTCTCTCTCATCGACTCTGTCAAGGGGTGGCATCGGACGTTCTTCTACGTGAAGAACGCCGACCCAAGCTTGGACTACATCCGGCTGCCGCTGCTCGTCAACGCGCAGTCCTCTGGGGCAAACTGGCCGGGAGCCGCCCCAGGCGGAGTGGCTCTGGTGGAGCTCAGACGACTCGCGTAGCTGAAGAGTGCTGAGGGGTTGGTCACCTCCGATGTGGTGGCGGCCTTCATCTTGCATCAGGTGCTGCCTCTCCAGTTGAGGCCACACCAGATCTGTGACATGTCCGGCCGCCGGGACCTCTGCCGGCTGACGACAGTCGACCTGACGCTGGCTTAGGTGGCGGCACGGGTGAACGCCATCACGACGTTCAATCTGGTGCCGGCGTCGTGGAATTTTGGCATGGTGCCATACGACTGCATCAATCGTCCCCCTGGTATGTTTTTGCCGAGGTGGCTTCTCTTTCATTCGACTCTTTCCAACCGGCGGACGACAACATACCTTACCTCGCCGTGCTGACCACAGTTGCTCATCCGACAGAACACGTCGGATGGCCCGCATCCCCAAATTTTTAAGGGGGAGCACGACCACTCTGACTCTGGAGATTATGAGTGGGGAGGCCTGCCTGAAGAGGGGGTGGACTCCTCAGGAGGGGTCGAGGAGCCGGCAGACCCGCGAGCCGGTGGGCCCAGCGGAGTCGAAGGGTCTAGCGCAGCCGGGGAGCCCAGCGGAGCCGGTGAGTTCCCTATTGTCCCCATGATCAGGGACTGGACAGATGATGATGATGATGATGATGACGTGATGATCCTGAATGTGCCTCCCCCTTAGCTCAGCAGGACCGGCGTGGACGGAGCGAGGAGCTGCCGGCTCAAGCCCCGACGACCGGAGCCGCCGGCCGGGCGAAGAGGCCGGCTCAGGAGGAGCCGGCGGCTCCATCGCCCGCCCATAAGCGGGTGAAGGTGGCCGCACGGAAGCCACCGGCGCGTGCCAGGCGAACTTTGCTCGTCGTCATCGGGTAAGTCTCCCTCATTTCCTTGCATGTGTTTCCTTTCGGGTCGTGAGCCGGTGGGTGATTGACCCTTGTGCACCATAGGGACCCCATCAAGCTCCATGAGGGGGAGTTGGCGGTGGATCCGACGGATGCAGCCAGCCGGCTGGCCGGCGACCACGCGGCCACCCAACGAGAGGAGAAGAGGAGGCTCGTGGAGCTATGAGCCTCAAAGTCCCGAACGAGAGGTGGGGCCTCGCACTCCGAGACTTCAAGCGACAGGAGGCGGAGGAGGTCCGCGGACCCCGCGCGGGCGTCGGACTCGGTGGTGGAATCGACCCGTCTGTCAAGGCCCCCAGCGAGCGAGCCGCGAGGGGAGGCTATGGATCCGCCTGTGCCTCTGTCCGCGGAGGAGGCGGCTCAAGCGAGGGCGGCGGTAACGAAGCCGGACCCCGAGACGACCCGGCCGAAGGTGCCGGTTGGGACTCCACCTAGGGCCGAGCCGGCCCAGCTCGACGTGCCGGAGGTTCTAGCGGCCCCGGAGGCGGTGCCG
The DNA here is from genome assembly GCA_022496015.1 of Hordeum marinum. Classification (NCBI taxonomy): domain Eukaryota; kingdom Viridiplantae; phylum Streptophyta; class Magnoliopsida; order Poales; family Poaceae; genus Hordeum; species Hordeum marinum. The sequence goes on along the minus strand of CM039672.1, from coordinate 407,768,777 downwards.
GAGGCGGCTATCATGGAGACGGAGGCACCGTTAGTAGCCGTCGTTGCGTCGGACCGGTAGGAGGAGGAGGCGGCGCTAGCGCCTAGCGGCGGGCCGATGAGGGCCGACTCCCGGGCCCTCACCGTCATCAATCCTCCCCTGGTGGCCGGCACCATGGCGAGCACCGGTGCGGTTGGCAGCGGCGGCCGAGTCCGGAGGTCCATGCAGGACGTGCTCCGGGACTGGGAAGCGCTGGCACGCGTCCCGACCCTTCCAGCTCCCCCGGTCGGCGGCCTGGTTCCCATGCTCGGGGAACTGGGGAGCGTCCTAGACCGGTGCCGCCAGGAGCTGGCCCGGTTCGTAGAGGTGGTCGACACCACCCTGCGGCACGCGGAGCTAAGGGTCGTCGTCTTTAACGAATTTTTCAGTGGGGGCGCGCAAGCGCACCCACTGGGTGTAGCCCCTGAGATGCGGGCCGGCTGACCGGCTGACGGGCAGCCGGGCCGGATCTCCTTGAGTGATGTTTGACCTTGGCTTCATGTGGCAGGAGGGGAACTCTGAGTGGCAGAAGCTGTTTGAGGAGGAGGTCTCCATCCACGACCACGGTAAGCACGGCTTCTACCGGCTGGAGGAGGAGTTAGCGCAGGTGCAAGGTATGTCCATTTTTGCGAAAGGGGTGCGTAATCCCCGCGACCCGGGCCGGCTGCCTAACAGCCAGAGCGGATGTAGAAGGGTTGGGTGATGCCTGCTTTGTCTTGTAGAAGAGCTGACCGCCCTCTGGGCGGAGAAGACCGGGGTCGTCGCCGAGTGGGACCGGCTGGCGCAAAGCGTCCAGGCGGCCACGCAGGAGAAGGACCGGCTAGCCGTGCTGTTGGTGGACGGGGAGGCGGCCCAGGACCACCTTAGGGCCGATGTGGCGCGGGAGGTGACGGCCAAAGAGACAGCAGGCAAGGAGGCGGCTGATGCCGCCCGGCAGACCGCCGCCCTCCAAGGCGAGGTGACCCGCCTCGAGAGGATGCTTGAGGAGCTTAAGGGTTCCCTCGCCGAGGCGGAGGTGGCGTTGGCGTCGGAGAAGGATTCATCGCTCCACTTTGCCATCGAGGTGGACGACTCCATCGAACGTAAGTGTCCGTTTGTCTTTTTTTCCAGCCGGTTGCCGTTTTCTTCGCTGGTTCTTGTTCTTGATTTTGCCTTTCTCTCCTTCGTCCCGGAAACTCAGCACCGCGCTGAGTGTGCCGTTGAGGAGCATCGGGAGTACCTCCGGGCGCGCGGCCACTCCATCAAGGGGGACATCGCGTGGGATATGGCGGAGCTTAGGCTTGCCATTGAAAACCGTCTGATCCACCTCGAGCGGAGCATGGAGCGGCTGAAGACGGTCGCCAAGGATATCATCGCCGCCTTGTGGCCGGGCCATGGAGGGGCTCCGGAGAACCGCGTGGCCTTGTCGCTAGAGCACGCCATAGCCCGGCTCGAGGTCTAGAAGGCGTCGGCGGTGCGAGCCGGAGCGCAAATGGCGCTCCAGTTTGTAACTTTGAGGTACCACAACATGGACCTAGACTGGCTGGCCACCATGCGGGACAAGACGGTCGAGGAGCGGGAGGCCCGTGAGCCGGCCCTTGTCCATCGTGCTGATGAGCTCGCGTCGTACATCAACCCGGACGAGCTCCTGTCGGCCCTTGGCAAGGACGGCAGGCCGGTGGCCGAAGACTCCTTTGGCATCCCCCAAGGTTCGAAGGATGAGGAGGTTGCCGACGAGAGTACCGACTCCAGCGGCGAGATGGCTGGGACTGTAGAGGCCGCCTCGAAGGCCAAGGGAACTGACTCGAAGACCACAACCACCTCCGAGACGGAGTCGATCCGCCTAGCGACGCGCCGGCTGGAGGCGCGCCGACTGGCGACGTGCCGGTGGCATGAGCCGCCATGCATTTTATCTTTCTTTCTTCTTCCTTCATGTTAGGCTTAAGTCCACCCACTAGGGGTGTAATGTAATGAACCATGATGGTCGTGGGCCTCTTTTGTCTTAACATTCGTATTGTGAATATCTGATGTGTTTGCCTTATTGCGCGTGCTTGCTCGTCCTTACCCTTTTTTGCCCTTTTGGTTCCGTCTGTTTTGCCCCTTTTCCCCTTTGGTTTTGGCCCCGCCAGCCCGCCAGCCGGGAACCGGTCCGTAGCCCGGTCGGGGCGTCCGCCTCGAGGGATCCGGTTTTGAACTTAGGAAACACGAGAGCTTTTTAGGGTAAGTAGAGTGGCAGAGGCGATGGTCCGGCTGGGCCTAGCCGGCATCTCCTTTGCGATCAATCTTTCGTGTGTGCTAAGCTTTGCCGCCCCGAGACCCCACCAATCGGACAGTCGGGAGCCGAATCTGTAGCTGGGAGGGGTGGGAGGGCTTGCTCGGCTCACACTACTTGGTCAATTTTTGAGAGAGGCGACCTAGGTCCAGCCGGCGAGCCCCCGGGCCCGAGAGCCGGGTCGGGGAGCCACTGAGTGAGGAGACCGTCGAGGGAAACAAAAAGGGCTTGGACCAAGAGCCGGCCTATGGTACCCATTGCATTCATAAGCCCAAAAGGGGAGGGATACATACATACACTGGTCTTTTTAGCAGTCAAACAGACGGAGGAGCGCCGCGTTCCATGGGCGCTCAGTCTCCCCGCCAGAGGCGTCTCTTTTGCGCTTCTACGGCTTCTAGGCGTCTATTAGGTAGTACGCATTGTTGTGCAACGCCTTGCTGACGATGAATAGGCCCTCCCATGGGGAGGACAACTTGTGTTATCCGGCTGTCCACTAGATCCGCCTGAGCACAAGGTCCCCTTCACGAAAGGAGAGCAGCTAGATCCGCTTGATGTGGTAGTGCCGGAGCTTCTGCTGGTAGATTGCCGTCCGGCTCAAGGCTAGCTTGCGGGCTTCTTCGAGTAAGTCGATGCCGTCTTCTCTTGCCTCCTTTGCATCCTTCTCCGTATATAGGGTGACCCGAGGCGAGTCAAGCTCGATGTTGGTGGGGATGATCACCTCGTACCCGTACACAAGGAAGAAAGGCGTGTAGCCGGTTGATCGGTTGGGGGTGGTCCTGAGACCCCAAAGGACAGTCGGCAGCTCATCGACCCAGCAGTCGTCTGACCTTACAAGCGGTGTCACGTGCCGGGGCTTGATGCCGGAAAGGATGAGGTCGTTTGCCCTGTCGACTTGGCCGTTTGATTGTGGATGAGCGACGGAGGCTAGATCGAGCCAGATTCCTTGCTTGGAGAAAAAACGCGCGAGCACGCCCTTGGCGAAGTTCATGTCGTTGTCGGTGATGATGCAATGGGGGACGCCATAGCAAACCGTGATGTCATTGATGAACCGGATGGTCGTGGGGCCGTCCAGCTTCTTGATTGGTCGTGCCTCGATCCACTTGGTGAATTTGTTGGCGGCCACTAGAAAATGTGTCTTGCCGCCTCGTGTGGTCTTCAAGGGACCCACCATGTCCAGCCCCCAGACGACGAAGGGCAACGAGAGGGTGCGGTTTGGAGGGCTGATGCTGGTAGGTGGCTCTGCGCGCTGAAGCGTTGGCAACCCTCGCACTCGTCGACCAATTTCTTGGCCGCCTCGAGAGCGGTGGGCCAGTAGAAGCCGTGGCGGAAGGCCTTGGCCACCAGGGTCCTGGAAGCGGCATGATGCCCACAGTCGCCCTGGTGGATGTCGAGGAGAATGTCCAGACCCTTTTCCGGCTCAACGCATCGCTGAAAAATGCCGGTGGTGCTGCGATGTATGAGCTCGTTGTTGACAATGTTGTATGTCAAGGCCCGGTGCTGAATTTGCCTCACCAAGGCCTCGTCCGGGGGGAGCTCGCCACGTAGAAGGAATGTCAGGATGGGCTGTGCCCAAGAGGGGGCCGAGATGGTGGCCGGCTCAGCAACCTCCGGGCCTAGATGATTAGTCCCTGGGTCCTGCTCGCCATCCCCTAAGGCTGGCTCACAAGCCCCCGATGTCGACTGGTCGATTGTCATCATGGCAACCACATCGTTGGAGCCGGAGGCCTCGGACGTAGCCGGCTCAACTGGTGCCGGCAAGGCAGCCAAGGTTGAGGGAGCTGGTGGCGAAGATGCCGAAGGAACAGCTGGAGCCGTCGATGTGCCGGCGGTGTCTGCCGACACGAAGGTGGATTCCGATTCTAGGGAAGGCTTGATCGATGGCTTGAGTAGCCGCTCGAGGGAGCCTCCGGCTAGGATGGCCTGTCGGGTGGAGCCGATCTTTGCCAGCGCGTCGGTCGTCTCGTTGTCCACTCGTGGGACGTGGTGAAACTCACAACCCTCGAAGGAGCCGGTGAGCTATTGTACGAGGAAGCGGTAGCTGTCCATGTTGGCATCCCTGGCATCCCATTCGCCAGAGACCTGATGTACCACGAGGTCGGAGTCGCCGAAGCATAGAATGCGCCTGATGCCAATCTCCTTGGCGAGCCGGAGGCGATGGACGATGGCCTCATACTCGGCCACGTTGTTGCAGGCGGCGAAGTGGATCTGGAGGGCGTACTTGAGTTGGTCACCTTTCGGGAAGGAGAGGACTATGCCGGCACCCAGGCCAGTCCTCATTTTCGAGCCGTCAAAATGCATGCGCCAATATGTGGAGTCCGGGGGAGGTGGGACGAACTCAGTTTCCGCCTAGTCGACGAGGAAGTCGGCCAACACCTGTGACTTGATGGCAGTGCGAGGTTCATACCGGATCTTGTGATCGGCAAGGGCGATGACCCATTTGGCGATTAGGCCGGGGGAGTCCCGGCCGCTCATGATCTCGCCGAGCGGGGCCGTGCGTACCACGGTGATGATATGCTCTTGGAAGTACTCCTTGACCTTCTTGGCGGCGAAGTATATGTCGTAGCACATCTTCTGGTAGTGAGGGTAGTTCTGCTTGGACGCGGAGAGGACCTCGCTGAGGTAGTAGACGGGGCGCTCGACCACCAAGACGACGCTGATGACGCAAGTGGTCGCCGTGATGTAGGCGAGCAAGGGTTCCTTCTCAGCTGACACGGCCAAGATGGGCGTGTGGGTGAGAGCCTTCTTGAGGCCACGGAAGGCCTCGTCCGCCTTGTTGGGCCAATCGAACATGCCCGGCTTCTTGGTGTTACCCGGCTCGACCAGAGCCGTCTTGCGAAGGAGCCCATAGAGGGGCAAGGCTTTCTCCCCTAGCCGGATGATGAACCGGCCAAGTGAGACGAGGCAGCCGATGAATTTCTGGACGTTGCGGAGCTAGGTCGGCTTGGGCATGCGCTCGATTGCGCTGATCTTCTCTGGGTTAGCTTGATGCCGCGAGTGGACACGAGGAAACCCAAGAGATGGCCGGCGGGGACGCCAAAGATGCATTTCTCCGGGTTGAGCTTGATCTTGTATTCGCTCAGGTTCGCGAAGGTCTCCCGGAGGTCGTCGAGGAGGCTGAAGTGCTTCTTGGTTTTGACGACGATGTCATCGATGTAGATGTGGACATTCCTGCCTATCTAAGGCAGGAGGCACTTCTGCATGCACCGCTGGAAGGTGGCGCCTGCGTTCTTCAGGCTGAAGGGCATGATGATGTAGCAGTAGACCCCGAAGGGCGTGATGAAGTCGATATTGAGCCAATCTTCCGGATCCAGCTTGATCTGGTGGTAGCCGGAATAGGCATCCAGGAAGGACAGCAAGTCACAGCTGGCCATAGAGTCGATGACTTGATCGATCCACGGCAAGGCGAATGGGTCCTTGGGGCACGCCTTGTTCAGGCTAGTGTAGTTAATGCACATGCGCCAGGTCTTGTTCTTCTTTAGCACCAGGACTGGGTTGGCCAGCCAATCCGGGTGGAAAATTTCCATGATGAACCCAGCTGCGAGCAGCCGGGCGATCTCTTCTCCTATAGTATGCCGCTTCTCCTCGGAGAAATGGCGTAGAGGATTCTTGACCGGCTTGACATCCGGCCGGACGTGTAGTTTGCGCTCAGAGAACTTCCTGGGAACACTCGGCATGTCCTTGGGAGACCATGCAAAGATTTCCCGATTCTCACGAAGGAAGTCAATGAGCTCGCCTTCCTATTTGCTGTCGAGGTGGGAGCCGATGGTGACGCACTGAGCGGGGTTGGATGGGTCGAGCTGGATTTGCTTGGTGTCCTTGGTGGGCTGGAAGAAGGCCTCGCCGACGGACTGCGAGGGGGGAGCCGGCACAGCCGGCTGGCTGGCGCAAGGGCCACGAGCCGGTCGAGCTACCGCTTCTCCTCGGCAATTTCCAGGGCCTCGGCCAGCCGGTTGCCGTCTCGAGCGCACTCGATCGACATCTTGTAGTCAACCGTGATGGTGATGATTCCCTTGGGGCCCAGCATCTTGAGCTTGAGGTAGGTGTAATGGGGGACCACCATGAATTTGACAAGGGCTATCTGGCCCAACAGCGTGTGGTAGGGACTTGCGAGGTCCACCACCTCGAACAACACCGGCTCGCGGTGGAAGTGGTCGAGTCCGCCGAAGAGGACGTTGAGCGTGATCTCGCCGACAGGGGAGCAGGACTTTCCAGGCACGATGCCATGGAAGACCGTCCGACTCGCCTACAGGTCTTCTATCTTCAGCCCCAGCTTGTGCATCGTGTCGAGGTAAAGGATGTTGATGCTGCTGCCACCATCTGCCAGCACCCGTGAGAAGCGGCAAGTGCGCTTCTTGGTGGCGATGGAGGGGTCGAGGACCAGGGCATAGCTGCTGGGACTCGGCATCACAGTGGGGTGATCCGCCTAGCTCCAGGTGACCGGCTTCTCCAACCAGTTCATGAATTGGGGAGTTGCCGGCATGGTGGCGTTCACCTCATGATGGAGCCGGCATTGAGCATGTTTGCTCGTCTCTTCACTAGTGAAGACGACGTAGCAACCGTCTTGGTTAGGGAACTGGTCGTGAAGACGACCGTCGTTTTAGGACGGAGCCGGAGCCGGCGCCAGGGCGGCAGCTAGGGCCGGGGCCGATGCGTGGGTAGTCGGCACGGGAGGAGCCGGAAGGCCGTCCCCTGGGCCAACCGCTGTGAGAAGCTGCACTTTCGGAGCGTGTGTGCTGAGGGCTTGGCCCCTAAGTGGTTCTTGCAGGGGAGGTCGAGCATTTGCTCGAAGGTGAGCTTCGGCTGCCAGGCAGCCTTGCCAGTGCGCTGGCACTGGCTGGAAGGTTGTGCAGATGGCTCCTGCTTCTCAATGGTGGCGACCTGCTGGCTCCCGTAGCAGGGATGTAGCTGGTCGTTCTTGCATTTATTGTTCTATGTCTGCTGGTTGTCGGCAGCCGACCGGGACGTTGCCAGTGTCATCGTCGCCTTGGCGGGCGGGGTCGTCTTGACCCGGATGGCTGAATCAGCCGTGGCATACTTGTCCGCCTTGGTCATGAGCTCGGCAAGCGTGACCGGCTCGGAGCACAGAAGCTTGTGCTTGAGGGGGGCGCCATCTGGACAACCTTCGATGAAGTACTGTATGGCTTGCACCTCGTACACCCTCTCGCAAGAGTTGCGAAGCTCGATCCACTAAGTGAGGTAGTCGTGGAGGGACTCGTCTGGCCCCTGAACGCACATGGCGAGTTCATGGGGGCGGCCGGGCCGCTTGTAGGTGCCGGTGAAGTTGCGGACGAAGGCTTCTTCGAAGTCCGTCCTGGTGTTGATGCTGCTGGCTGCCAGGCTGTTGAGCCACGTGCGGGCCGAGCCGATCATCATGAGGGGAGCGTAGTGAACAACTACGCGCTTGTTCTCCCTGACGATGCCGACCGTGGTGGTGTAGTCGATCAGCCAATCCTCGGGCTTGGCGACCCCATTGTACTTTGGGGTGTCTTGGGGAAGCGTGAAGCCGGTTGGGAACGGCTCATTGCGGATCCAAGGGCCAAAACAGGCCGGGCCGATCGAGCCATCATCCTCGAGGAGGCAGACTACACGAGTTGGTCAATGTGGATGCGGGCGTCGTTCTCGCTGCGGGGGACGCGTCGCCCGATCCGGGCCGAGAGCTCGGGGCGGATGACACGCAGAACAGATCGTTCTGGCTCACACAGCGGGGGCAGAGTGTGACCGCGGCTGCGCCGGCTACAGGCAGCCAGCGCCTTGTGGCAGCCGCTACGAGGCGTGTTGTAGGTGCGCCAACTGTTAACAGCCGGCTGCTCGCTCCCCGGAAGCCGAGAGGGTCGGGGGTTACTTGCCTCGACCCGGCGGCCGAAGGCGCGAGGGGAGAAGGAGTGCTGAGCCGGCTGACAGCCAGCAGTCGCCGTGCCCTCGCGCTCGGGCCGGGGGCCTTCGGAGGCGGCGCCCCCAACCGCGAGAAGATGCTGCTACACGTCGGCGGCGTCTATGAGGTCCTTGATGTGAAGCTCGTGGGCGGCACGTTCTTCGCCCTCCAAGGTAGCCAAATCCTCGTAGGCTACCTTGAGGGCCCGCAGGTTGGCTGCGGGGGTGTCTTAGACGGGCATCTTGCCACCCAGGATCTCGGCGACCACGCGACCGTGGTCACGTACAGCCCCACGCCGGCTGGGCTCAGTGCTAGCCGGGGTAAGACCATAGGCGGAAGCGTATTCCCGCTGGGCGGCCTCCATGCGGCACCGCGTGGCCACGAGGACGGTGGCGTCCTCGAACAGGACGCGGCGAGCCGCCTCGAGCTCGGCCACGACGACATCGGGGTTGGACTCGGGGCAATAGGGGTGCTCAAGGCCCGAACGGCCGCTTCGAACTAGTCGGAGGTGCCGACGCGGGCCGCGGTAGCGTTAGCCTCGGCCCGCGCATGTCCGGAATTGCTGGACGGGGTCGCAGCAAGTGCGCCCGCAGCCGTGGGCGGACCGACGCAAACGAGCACCTGGCTAGGGTACTCGTCGGCGGGCGGAGCTTCGGCGGGGCTGATCCTGCCAAAACGCCCGGTGAGCGCGTCGATGTCGAGCGCGAGGTCGATGGAGCAAGCCCCACGAGCCCGCGGTTTCACCTGGACGTACAGCGACGGCGGAGAATGGCAAGGGGTCCTGCCCGAAGCATGAATCCGAACGGCGCCACGTACGGCCCCACGGTGTGCGCCAATTGTCGTTGTTTAGTCCAGACAGATGCCATGGGTAGGCTTATCGTAGGTGGTTGGGGCCGGAGGACGCCGACGGGCTTCGGGTGTGAGATTGGGTACAAGTGGTGATGACACACGATGTACCCAGGTTCAGGGCCCTCCGCGGGAGGTAATACCCCTAGTCCTTCTTGGTCTAGTTTGATGGATGGGTGTGCTTACGGGGTTGCTCCTGGAGCTAAGTCTAGAGGAGGAAGAGGGAGCAGCCGGCTTGCCTTCCTTCGCTACGAAGTGTAGGAAAGTGGGAAGTGTCTCATAGGAGTGTGCGCGAGAGTTCTCTGTCACCGTTGCAAGGGGGGGGGGTCAAGGGGTTTTATAGGCCAACCCCTGGCTTACAATATTCCTAAGGTACACAGGTGGGGGGACCAGGCTGGCAGCCTCTCCGGCTGACCAGGGGGTCCCGCCCTTCGAGCCGTCTTGTCTCCTGTAGGGTCCACTGGCTGTGCGGTCCCGTCGCCTATTGGGTATAGCCAGCCGGCTCCGCGATTGGCCCTCGCCCACCTGCCGTGGCATGGGCCGCCCGAGACGCGTCGTCTAGTGCCAGCCGACCGAAGTCTCCGGTACGGCCGGTTGCATTATAGCCCGCTCATAATGTCCGAAGCGCCCATTACGGCCCGGGGCGACCCACACGCGTGGGGAGTGGGCGCAGTTAATCCCCACGTCCCCCGGTCTTGGCCTCCCTATTTAAAAGGGGATTAAGGGCAGGGGGTGGAGATACTCGCATCTCCTTTGCCTCCTCGCTACTTTCCTCTTTGTCTTCCTTGCTCCACTCGCGCAACACCGCGCCCAAGCTCGCAACTGCGCCCGCACGCTGCCCTGTCGCCGCAATGGCCGACGGACGTGGAGGAAGCTGGGCATGTTCCGTCGTCACCGAGGCGGACATTACGGAGCTCCACCGCGCGCGCATGCTGCCACCGACGGAGCGGGTCGTCGCCCGCGCGCCAAGCGACAAGGTGGTGCCGGCGCCGCAGCCAGGGGAACATGTTGTCTTCCACTCACATTTCCCCCATGGTTTCGAGCTGCCGGTGAGCTACTTTTTCTGTTTGCTCTTAGACACCTTCGATCTTCAACCGCACCACCTCGGACCCAATGCAATCCTCTACCTCGCCGGCTTCGTGACACTGTGTGAGGGTTATATGGGGGTCCTCCCCTTTCTTGACCTCTTCAACGTCCTTTTCTATCTCAAGGTGCTGAAGAGCATCGCCCGCGGGGGCACGATGGTGTGCTGCCGTGGCACCGCGTGCTTCCCGCCCTTCTCTCTAATCGAGTCTGTCAAGGGATGGCATCAGACGTTCTTCTACGTGAAGAACGCCGACCCAAACCTGGACTTCATCCGCCTGCCGCCATTCATCGACGCGTAGTCCACCCAGGTGAACTAGTTGGGGGCCGCCTAGCGCGGTGTGGCTCTGGCGGAGCTCGGCTGGCTCGCGCAACTGAAGAGCTCCAAGAGATTGGTCGCCGCCGATCTGGTGGCGGCCTTCATCTCACGCCGGGTGTGGCTCTCCAGCTGAGGCCGCACTGGATCTGCGATATGTCCGGCCGCCGGGACCCCTGCCGGCTGTTGACCGTCGACCTGACGCCAACTCAGGTGGTAACGCGGGTGAACGCCCTCACGACGTTCAAGCTGAAGCCCGCGTCATGGACATTTGGCATGGAGCCATACGACCGCATCAACCATCCCCCTGGTAAGGCTTTGATGATTCAGCTTTTCTTTTGTTTGATTCTTTCCAACCGGCAGCCGGCAGTGGACCTTACTTCATCGTGCTGACCGTAGCTGTTGGTGCAACAAAACACGCCGGACGGCCCGCACCCCCAAATTTTCAAGGTGGAGTGCAAACTCTTCGACTCTGAAGACTACGAGCGGGGAGGCCTGTCGGAAGAGGGTGTGGACTCCTCAGGAGGAGTTAACGAGCCGGTAGACCTGCGAGTCGGCGACCCCAGCAAAGTCGGAGGGTCCGGCGTAGCCGGGGAGCCCAGCGGAGACGGTGAGTTCCTTATTGGTCCCTCGATTAGGGACTGGACAGACGACGATGGTGATGATGATGATGATGATGATGATAATGTGATGATTCTGAACGCGCCACCGCCTTAGCTCGATAGGGCCAACAGAGCATGGAGCGCCCAGCACAAGCCCCGGTGGCCGGAGCTGCCGGTCGGGCGAAGAGGCCGGCTCACGAGGAGCCGGTGGCCCCACCGCCTATCCAAAAATGGGTGAAGGTGGGAGCACGGAATCCGCCGGCACGCACCAAGTGGCCCTTGCCCGTCGTCGTCGGGTAAGTGCCCCTCCCTTCCTTGCGTGTGTTTTCTTCTGGTTCGCAAGTCGACGGGCGATTGATCTTTGTGCACTGCAGGGACCCCATCGAGCTCCATGAGGGGGGAGCCGGTGGGGGATCCGACGGATGCCACCAGCCGGCTGGCCCGTGAGCACGCAGCCACCCAACTTTATTCTTTATTGCACATTGAGGGATAATCATATGATCCAACTATGTTAGCACTGTTGAGAAATTGCACTAGCAAAAGTACGGACCCTATGCCTTGTTTTCAAGCATTGCAATACCGTTTTTGTGCCCGTTTAGTATTTGCTACCTTGCTGATTTTATTTATTCAGATTATAAAAATATATTCTACCATCCATATTACACTTTTATCACCATCTCTGCGCTTGGAGGCCCAACACGTGTCTACAAGAATAATGTCGTTGATTTCTCATGACAGATGCCATGGGTAGGCTTATCGTAGGTGGTTGGGGCCGGAGGACGCCGACGGGCTTCGGGTGTGAGATTGGGCACAAGCGGTGGTGGCACACGATGTACCCAAGTTTAGGGCCCTTCGTGGGAGGTAACACCCCTAGTCCTGCTTTGTCTAGTTGGATGGATGGTTGTGTTTACAAGGATGCTCCTAGAGATGTGCCTAGAGGAGGAACAAGGAGCAGACGACTCGTCTTCTGCCGTTGCTAGAGAGGGTATGAGGAGAGTTCTCTGTGGGTGTGTGTGAGTGATTGTCCGTCCCCGTTGCATGGGGGGCTCGGGGGGTTTTATAGGCCAACCCCCTGGATCTATAATATGTTCTAAAGTACAGGGGCGGGGGGACCCGACTGGCAGCCTCTCCGGCTGACCAGGGGGTCCTGCCCTTCGTGTGGTCTCGTCGTCTGTAGGGTCCGTCCGCTGAGCGGTCCCATCTCCCGTTGGGACCCGCCAGTCAGCTCTACGATTGCCCCTCGGCCACCTGCCGCGGCACGGGTCACCCAGAAGGCGTCGCCTAGTGCCATGCGCCCAATGTCTTCGGTACGGTCGGCCGCACTGTAGCGACGCCGAGATAGGTAATCGAGTGGGCGAGGGCGTGCCGACACTGTTTCCCTGCCTGGTCACGCTCGCCAGGGTCAGCGGCCTGGACGGCCGGACTGTAGGCATGCGCACCCGTGCATCAATGGACACCATGGCTATAGTGTCACTTGTCGTGGCGGTCGCGTCGTGTCGTCTTACCCACTTGCAAAGGGATGGGACATTGCATGTCCATCTCAAGGTCAATGGAGGAGGCGGCCCAGAAGCAGCCGACCATGCCCAACCGGCTGGGAGCCGAGCCGGCTCCTCGATCAGCTATCCTGCCGTCAACCGGCGGCAGCTCGAGCCGGCCGTTCTAGCCGGCCGTTGGCAGCCGGTCGCTTAGTTTTTCTTTGAAGCGGGGGGGGGGGGGGGGAGAACACTATGCTTTGGCCTACCCAGGGGTAATAACCCCGTGAGTAGTCCCCGAAGCTGGCGAGGACCCGTGTCCGGTAGACGGAGGGCAGCCGGCGGCTTCCCCCTAGCGGTACCCGCCTCTGGTGTGAAGGTTCTGGCACATCGCCCCGGGACTCGAACCGGCCCGCCGTGCACCACGCGGCGGGTAATGAAGTGGCGGGCCCCGTGCACGTAGGGAGACGGGACATCGGCCTGGGCCTAGCCCGCTAGGCCCCGGGCGTAGCCCCGTAGGCCTCAGGGCACATGCCACGATACTCTGTGCCCAAAGCGGCCGTTACGGCCTGGGGCCACCCTCGCACGCGCGGAGTTTCCGGGGGAGTGGGTGCAATTAATCCCCACGTCCCCCGATCGTGGCCTCCCTATTTAAAAGGGGCGGAAGGGAAGGGGGCGGAGATACCCGCATCCCCTTTGCCTCCTTGCTCCTTTCCTCTTCATCTTCCTTGCTCCCCTCGCGCAACACTGCGCCTGAGCTCGCATCCGCACCCGCACGTTGCCTTGCAGCCGCAATGGCCATCGTCATCGAGGCGCACATTGCGGAGCTCCGCCGCGCGTGCATGCTGCCACCGGCGGAGCAGGTGGTCGCCCGCGCACCAGGTGATGAGGTGGTGCCAGCACCGCAGCCAGGGGAACATGTTGTCTTCCACTGGCATTTCTCCCATGGTTTCGGGCTGTCGGTGAGCCACTTTTTCCGTTTGCTCTTAGACACCTTCGATCTTCAACCGCACCGCCTCGGACCCAATGCAATCCTCTACCTCGTCGGCTTTGTGATGCTGTGCGAGGGGTATCTGGGGGTCCTCCCCTTTCTTGACCTCTTCAATGCCCTTTTCTATCTCAAGGCGCTGAAGAGCAGCGCCTGCGGGAGCACGGTGGTGTGCTGCCGCGGCAACACGTGCTTCCCGCCCTTCTCTCTAATCTAGTCCGTCAAGGGATGGCATCAGACGTTCTTCTACGTGAAGAACGCTGACCCAAACCTAGACTTTATCCGGCTACCGCTGTTTGTCGACGCGCAGTCCACCTAGGTGAACTGGCTGGGGGCCGCCCCGCGGGCGTGGCTCTGGTGGAGCTCGGCCGGCTTGCGCAACAAAAGAGCTCCGAGGGATTGGTCGCCGTCGATCTGGTGGCAGCCTTCATCTCGCGCCGGGTGCTGCCTCTCCAGCAGAGGCCGCACCGGATGTGTGATATGTCCGGCCACCGGGACCCCTACCAGTTGTCAACCGTCGAACTGACGCCGGCTCAAGCGGCGACGCTGGTGAACGCCCTCACGATATTCAAGATGAAGCCCGCCTCATGGACATTTGGCATGGAGCCATACGACCGCATCAATCGTCCCCCTGGTAAGTCTTCGACGAGTCGGCTTTTCTTTTGTTTGATTCTTTCCAGCCGTCAGCTGGTAGGGGACCTTACTTCGTCGTGCTGACCGCAACTGTTGGTGCGATAGAACAGGCCGGACGGCCCGCACCCCCAAATTTTTGAGGCAGAGCGCGAACACTCCGACTTTGAAGACTACGAGTGGGGTGGCCCACCAGAACAGGGGCTGGACTCCTCGGGAGGAGTTGATGAGCCGGCAAACCCGCGAGCCGGCGACCCCAGCGGAGCAGAGAGTCCGACGCAGCCGGGGAGCCCAGCGGAGCCGGTGAGTTCCTTATTGGTCCCTCGATCAGGGACTGGACAAACGATGATGATGATGACGATGATGATGATGTGATGATTCTGAACGCGCCTCCCCCCTCAGCTCGACAAGGCCGGTGGAGCTTGGAGCGGCCGGCTGAAGCCCCGGCAGCCGGAGCTGCCGGCCGGGCAAAGAGGCTGGCTCAGGAGGAGACAGTGGCCCCGCCGCCCGTCCAAAAACGGGTGAAGGTGCCCACACGGAAGCCACCGGCGTGCACCAAGAGGCCAATGCCCGTCGTCGTCGGGTAAGTGCCCCTCCCTTCCTTGCGTGTGTTTTCTTCTGGGTCGCGAGCCGGCGGGCGATTGATCTTTGTGCACCACAGGGACCCTATCGAGCTCCATGAGGGGGGAGCCGGCGGGGGATCCTACGGATGCTGCCAGCCGGATGGCCCACGAGCTGCGACCTCAAATTCCAGAACGCGAGGTGGGGGCTCGCACTCCGGGACTTCGAGCAGCGGGAGGTGCAGGAGGTCCGCGGATCCCGCACGGGCATCAGACTCGGTGGCGAAATCGACCCGTCTATCGAGGGGCCTGTTGAGCGAGCCGCGAGGGGCGGCCATGGAGCCGCCTGCGCCTCCGTCCGTGGAGGAGGCGGCCCGAGTGAGGTCGGCGGCAGCGGAGCCGTCCCCCGAGGCGACCTGGCTGGAGGTACCGGTCGTGCCACCACCCGCGGCTGAGCCGACTCGGGTCGACATGCTGGAGGCTCTGGTGGCCCCGGAGGCAGCGTCAAAGGCGGTGTCGGAGGTGGAAGCCATGGAGACAGAGGTGCCGTCCGTCGCGATCGTCGCGTCGGAGCGGCAGGGGGTGGAGGCGGTGATGGCGTCGGGCAAAGGGCCGACACGGGGCGACTCCCGAACCCTTGCCGTCATCAACCCATCCCCAACGGCTGGCACCTCGGCAAGCCCGGGAGGCAATGGCCGTCAGTCCCGGAGGACCCTACGGACCATGCAGGAGGTGCTCCGGGATTGGGAGGCGTTGGCACGCGTCCCAACCCTACCGGCTCCCCCGACAGGCGGCCCAATCCCCTCGTTAGGTGAGTTGGGGAGCGTTTTGGACTGGTGCCGCCAGGAGCTGGCTCAGTTCGCAGAGGCGGCAGACGCCACCCTGCAGCGCGCGGAGGTAAGACTAGTAGTTCTTGTTAAAATTTTAAGTGGGTGCGCTCGGTGTAGCCCTCGAGATGCGGTCCGACTGATTGGCTGGCGGGCAGCCGGGTTAGATCCCCTTGAGCATGTTTTGACTTTTCGCTCTGTGTGACAGGAGGGGAACTCCCTGTGGTAGAAGCTGTTCGAGGAGGCGGTCGCCATCCACGACCACGGGAAACATGGATTCTATCGCCTGGAGGAGGAGCTGGCGCGGTAGTCGAGTTTCGGGGGGGGGGGGGGGAGGGTACGTAGCCACCGAGAGCCGACTGACGCCTACCTTGTCTTGCAGGTGATCTCACTACCCTCCGGGCAGAGAAGACCAGGCCTATCTCCGAGCGGGACCGGCTGGCGCAAGGCGTCCAGGCGGTCACGCAGGAGGAGGACCGGCTAGCCGCGCTTCTGGCGGACGGGGAGGCGACCGAGGACCGCCTCAAGGCTGACGTGGCAAAGGAGGTGGCGACCAAGGAGACAGTTGTCAAGGAGGTGGCTAACACCGCCCAGAGGACCGCCGCCCTCCAAGGCGAGGTGACCCACCTCGAGAGGTCGCTCGAGGGGCTTAAGGGCTCCCTTGCCGAATCGGAGGCGGCGCTAGCGTCAGAGCGGAAAGCGTCGCTCAATTTCGCCATCGAGGTGGACGACGCCATCGAAGGTAGGTGTCCATTTTTCCCTTTTCCAACCGCTCTCTTTTTCCTCTACTAGTTCTTGTATTTGATTTGCCCTTCTTTCGTCTTCTTCCCTTTCTTCTCTTAGGGCGCTTCTCGGAAACTCAGCGTCGTGCCGAGCGTGCCGTTGAGGAGCACCGGGAGTACCTCCGGGCGCACGGCCGCACCATCGAGGGGGCACCGCGTGGGATGTGGCGGAGCTTGGGCTCGCCAATGAGAACCAGCTGATCCACCTCGAGCGGAGCGTGGAGCGGCTGAAGACAGCCGGCAAGGAGGTCATCGCCGCCTTGTGGCCGGGCCATCGCGGGGTGCCGGAGAACTGCGTGTCCTTGTGGCTGGAGCAGCCGTGGCCCGGCTTGAGGCCTAGAAGGTGTCAGCAACCCCCGTCGGTGCACAGATGGCGCTCTGGTTCACCACGTCGTGGTATCGCGTCGTGGATTTGGGCCGCCTGGCAACCATGCGGGATGAGCCAGCCGAGGTGCGGGAGGCCCGTGAGCTGGCCCTTGTCCATCGGGCCAATGAGCTCGCATCATACATCGACGCGGACGAGTTCCCGCCGGCCCTTGGTGAGGACGGCGAGCCGGTGCCAGAAGACTCCTTCGGCATCCCCCAAGGCCCAGCGGACGAGGAGGTTGCCAACGAGAGCACCGACTCGAGCAGCGAGACGGCTGGGACCGAGGAGGCCGCCTCGAAGGCTAAGGAGGCCGACCCGAAGGCTGCAGCCACCTTCGGGATGACGGTCGAGCCGCCCAGCGATGCTCCAGCTGGAGGCACACTGACTGGAGACGCGCTGGTGGCCTGACCCCCGGGCGTTTTTATCTTTCTTTTTCTTTCGTGCAAGTTAGGATCAAGTCCACCCACTGGGGGTGTAATGTAATGAATCTTGATGGCCGTGGGCCTCTTTTGTCTTTAAAACTCGTACTGTGAATATTTAATGTGTTTGCCTTATTGTGCGTGCTTGCTCGTCCTTATCCTTTTTCGCCCTTTTGGTTCTTGCTATTCCTCCCCTTTTCCCCTTTGGTTTCGGCCCCGCCAGCCCGACATCCGGGAGCCCGTCTATAGGTGGGTCGGGGTGTATTCCTTGAGGGAGCCGGTTCTGAACTTAGGAACCGAGAGAGCTTTTCGGGTTAAGTGGAGCGGCAGAGGCGAGGCGGTGGTCCGGATGGACCTAGCAGGTATCTTCTTGCGATTGATCTTTCGTGTGAGCTAAGCTTTGCCGCCCCGAGGCCCCATCAGCCGGACAGCTGGGAGCTGGACCTATAGCTGGGAAGGGTGGGTGGGCTTCCTCAGCTCACACTACTTGGCCAATTTTTGAGAGAGGCGACCTAGGACCAGCAGGCGAGCCCCCGGGCCCGGAAGCCGGGTCGGGAGCCGGTAATTGAGGAAACATTTGAGGGAAACGAAATAGGGCGTGCCCCAAGAGCCGGCCTGGGGCACCCATTGCATTCATAAGCTCAAAAGGGGAGGGATACATACATACACTGGTCTTTTCAGCAGTAAAACGAACGGAGGAGCGCCACGTTCCATGGGCGTTTGGTCTCCTCGCCGAAGGCGTCTCTTTTGCGCTTCTGCAGCTTCTCGGCGTCTATTAGGTAGTATGCATTGTTGTGCAATGCCTTACTGACGGTGAACGGTCCCTCCCATGGGGAGGACAGCTTGTGTTCTCCGGTTGTCCACTAGATCCGCCTGAGGACCAGGTCCCCTTCATGGAAGGAGAGCGGCCGGATCCGCTGGTTGTGGTAGTGCCGGAGCTCCTGCAGGTAGATTGCCGTCCGGCTCAAGGCTAGCTCGCGGGCTTCCTCGAGTAGATTGACGCCGTCTCCTCTTGCCTCCTTTGTGTCCTTCTCCGCGTATAGGGCGACCCGAGGCGAGTCAAACTCGATGTCGGTGGGGCTGATCGCCTCGGACCCGTACACAAGGAAGAAGGGTGTGTAGCCGGTTGATCGGTTGGGGGTGGTCCT
This sequence comes from Hordeum marinum, assembly GCA_022496015.1. Classification (NCBI taxonomy): domain Eukaryota; kingdom Viridiplantae; phylum Streptophyta; class Magnoliopsida; order Poales; family Poaceae; genus Hordeum; species Hordeum marinum. The sequence continues at coordinate 407,750,596 of CM039672.1, read as the reverse complement.
GAGACTCCAAAGGACAGCTGGTAGCTTGTCGATCCAGCAGTCGGCCGACCTTACCAGTGGCGTTACGAGCCGGGGCTTGATGCCGGACAGGATGAGGCCGTTTGCCCTCTCGACCTGGCCGTTTGACTGTGGATGAGCGACGGAGGCTAGGTCGAGCCGGATTCCTTGCTTGGAGCAGAAACGTGCGAGTACGTCCTTGGCGAAGTTCATGCCATTGTCGGTGATGATGCTGTGTGGGACGCCATAACGAACCGTGATGTCGTCGATGAACCAGACAGCCGTGGGGCCGTCCAGCTTCTTGATTGGTCGTGCCTCGATCCACTTGGTGAATTTGTCGACATCCACCAACAAATGTGTCATGCCGCCTCGTGCGGTCTTGAAGGGACCCACCATGTCAAGCCCCCAGACGGCAAAGGGCCATGAGAGGACGATGGTTTGAAGGGCTGAGACCGGCAGGTGGCTCTACGTGCTGAAGCGCTGACAGCCCTCGCACTCGTCAACCAATTTCTTGGCTGCCTCGAGAGCTGTCATGGTTTTATTACGGCAGATGTCCGGGTGAACGAACTTGGGTTCGGGACCATTTCTAACATGATGGATTCAAAGGGGTTGGTTGGGACAAAGGACACGAGTTTACCGAGGTTCGGCCCCTCAAGTCGAGGTAATAGCCTACGTCCTGCTTGTGCTTGTATTGCTTGATGTATCGATTACAAGGGAGCTGTTGCTTGACCTAGTTCTCGATAACCTGATCTCTAAGTCACCCCGGGTCTTGCCTTTATATAGAAGGTCAAGACCACGGATCATACAAGTTGTAACCGACTCTCATTACATGTCTGATTCTACCTCTATCTTCTCTTGCCTTTCCTAACCAAGTTGGCCCCGGGCGGCATACACGCCCGGGTCTTCTTCATCTGGGCCACCTGCGGCCCATCCTGTCAAGCCGCTAAGCTTCTTGGGCCCGTAAGTCTCCACGGCTCACTCTTGGGCTAGTGTACGAGCCACTAGGTATGACCCAGAAGCCTCAGGGCGGGTTTGACCATGGGGTTATATCCCCAACATTAGGCCCCAGGTTGATTTGAGCTTGCTCACTTCAGCCTTTCTTCTTACTCCTCGGCGAGTTGCCCGGGGATGACCCGCCATGACGTCATGTTAAATCTACAAAAAAGATCCTCTGACACACACAACGAATCTTCTTATTAAATGAACAGCCTGAAGATCGAGGCGGCCGCCTCGGTCAAATGATATCCGATGGTTGGATTTTCGCGCCCGTTCCGCCTTTTTCCTATTAAATAGGACCGCCCGGGAGGTATTTGCCTTCTCTCGCTTGCTTCGTCATCTTGTTCCTTCCGACGCTCACGTTTCCAGCGCCTTCCGCTCTGGCGCTGTCTCCTCCTCGTCATCGACCAGGCCGCTGCATCAACCTGATGCAGACCAGAGTACTTTCCACTTCCATCACGCCGTCGCTGGTGAGTCCTTCTCTTCTCAGATCCGCAACGGTTCCGACAGGGTATTCATGGAGCTCCGCCACCGCGGTTTTTAGAACTCAGGTTCCTACCAATGCTAGCCACGTTTAGTCCATGAACCCTTGACCATATTCTGTCCCCATGGTGCCGCTAGGTAGGATATCGATACTGATGCTATTTAGATTCTCCACGGCTCCGCCCGTCATTTTCAACATTTAACCAGTTCATCTCTAGGTCTGGAAATATAAACATTTCTTTTGTTTTTGTAGATTCGCAATCTAACAATGTTTCGCGGAACCTGTTTTCAGTACTTGGCCGAATTTCACTCTGTCCTTTTGTGATGTTGACCCGCCATGCTGTGCCAACTCTCATCAGCCAGATCTTGGCGTCTCATCCTAAATATCTTAAGCTTTTAACCCGCCCATGTTTATTCGCCATTTTCTTGACTCGCCGTATATGGTTACCTTGCACAAGTAAAAACTGCCGCCATGTCTCGCGCGTCTAACTCCTGCAACTGGGTTGGTTCTTGTATTACCGAAGAATTTCTGATGGATTTTGTACTTGCGGGCACCCTTCCTGCCAAAGAGGTCATTCATTGGCGGGTTCCAGGTAATGAACTGAAGCCCACTCCCCAGGAGGGTGAGGTGGTTGTTTTTTCGGATCATATTGAACGTAGATTCGTACCTCCAGGCTCAAAATTCTTCCGGGATATACTTCATTTCTATAAGCTGCACCGTCAAGATCTTGCCCCCAACTCCGTCTCAAACATCTGCAACTTCCAAGTGCTCAGTAAGGTCTATCTGCAAACTCAGCCGTCTATAGGTCTCTTCCGAGAGTTCTTTTATGCAAACCGGCAAACTGAAGTAAGGCCGGCCCGAGCTTAGAACTTGGTGGAATTTATATTCAGAGGCGCCGGGATATCACCTTTCCGGCTGTACCAATGTCGAGTCATCCTAAAGATTGGAATAAAACTTGGTTCTACTTCAAGGATACCCCCCCGGAGGGTGAGCATCCGTTGTTGGGCTATCGCCCTTCCCGGCTTAAGACAACTTCCGAGCTTCCCGGCCTGCTATCAACTTCTGAACGTGCAAGGCACGAGCCGGGTCACGCCAAGATTAAAGCCCTCATGGCCAATGGATTGACGGGTCTGGACTTGATCCTCTGCTGGATCTCCTGGAGAATTATGCCTTTGAGCCTGAGAAGCTGCCTCATGTGCGAATATCCGGGCAAGTACGATGGTTCCCTATGCTTCAGCCGGACAACTTTAGCCGAAGACGATATTACCACTATCATCCGGAGTCTTGTTCATGAGACATCAGGAGCTTGCAGCGCTATTGGGCTGGCGCCTTTTAGTACCGTTAACCTGGCTCTAGACGTAAGACGAGTCTTCATTGTCTCTTTTCTCTATTTAGTTAGGACTTTGTTAATTAATCACCATTAACTGGCTTAACTTTCCAGGCTGACTCCGACTTCTGGAAGAAGAAGTATATTCCTCCTGTGAAGAAGAGCAAGAAGAAGGCCCCAGCCAAGAAAACGACGAAGAAGACCACCCCTCAAGAAGAATGGTTTGAACCACCAGAATCATCCGACTGAGAGGTATAGTTTGACTATTTTATGGTACCTTGCTATTCACCTTACTGATAACAATTTACTCACAGGACGAAGTTGAGACAAGTCGCGCCAACGCCCCTGAGGTAACTTACGTTTCATCCGATTCAGAATGCTTTGTACCCCAGAAGATATGGCGGGTTGTTCGAAAAGTTCCCCTTTCTCATGCTCTTGCTTATTTGGATCCCCAATTTCTTTTGAAAAAGCAACAGCAAGCCGACCGATGTCAGACCCGGAGCACCGGCTCTACTGATCTTATGTCCGGGTTACCTAACTCCCCGGCTCCGAAGAAGCGCCCCACAGAGGTACGTATTTTCTCTCTGTTTTATCTTTATAGACTTTTCCTTTGTAACCTCAACACTGCCTTATGTCCTTTGAACTGTCTTTCAGGGATCACCTTCGTCCGGCGACTCTACAACCACCGCTCTACCACCTCTGAAGATCAATCCGTTGTACGTGTTTTCCAGCTTTTATGCCCGGCTCTTCGGCGGCTGTAACCCTTGAATTCTGACCTTCATGTATTTCCTAGGGCTCAAGCTAAGCGGAGGAAGACCAACAAGTCCTCCCCTGGCCCTGCTGCCACCGAGCCGGAGCTTGCTAAACCGGACCCGCCGACAGCTTCTGCCGAACCGGCTGTTGATGACATTATTCCTGAGAGCCCGCAGAGGGACTCTTCCCAACCACCGAGCCCTGCCAAGGCTGCTGATGAAACCGCTGCCCCGGACGTCATGATTACTGGCGCTGGCTTGCAATCTCCTTCACCTCACGTGCTGACCAAGCCTAGTGAGACAATCAAAGCTTATAGGAAGCTGGAGTTTGAGCTTCCTGCCTTGGAAAAAATGACTGCTGAAGAACTTCATGCTGGCTATATGAACCGGCTGTCCACAAGGTGAGATTTGGAGCTCAAACTGGTCAACTTGATGAAGAGAAAATATGAGGTATTCTTTTTCCTTCCTATACCCTTACGTAGCCCCCAAGGGCCGGGTTAATATTGACTGATAATAATCCGGCCCTTCCATCTTTGTAGAAGTAGACTTATGTAAAATTTAAGCCTCAACTTACTTAATCGTGATCTGAAATCATTGTTGTTAGTCCCCAAGGACCGGCTCACCAATTGATAATTTTGAACCGGAACTTCCTAGAGGATAGTTAACAGAGCCAAATGTAGCCCCCAAGGGCCGGCTTACTCTTTTCCAAAGTTGAAACGGAAATTTTTAGAAGATAGTTAACAGAGCCAATCGTAGCCCCCAAGGGCCGGCTTAATCTTTTCCAAAGTTGAGTCGGAACTTCTTAGAAGATAGTTAACAGAGCCAATCATCGCCCCCAAGGGCTGGCTTAATACTTTCCAAAGTTGAGTCGGAACTTCTTAGAAGATAGTTAACAGAGCCAAATGTAGCCCCCAAGTTCCGGGTCAATCTAGCTAAAGTTGAGTCGGAACTGTCTTGCAAAATAGACATTAGCCCCCAAATGTCATGCATATTTCTTGCATTCTGTTTGAGACTTGCTTATTTACTCCATAAGTTGATATGTCGCAGGAAGCTTTAATCGAGGTCGGGTCAGAATTGGCCGGCTTAAAAGCAAATTTAGCTACTCAGCAAGCCGCCCGGAGTGCAGCTGACGAGAAATGCCGGCTTCTTACAGAGGAACTATTTAAGATCAAGGACGATTTCACTGCTTTCAAGGAGTCTGCCGGCTCTGAAAAATCTACATTAACCAAGCAGGCAGATGATGTTGATCAGCGGCTGATGATTGTATCTGACGAGCTACAGTCATTGAAATGCCATATCATGAAGATGTCTGCCGCCCTCTTTGGTAAGTTGTTAGTAGCTTGTCTCACTCTGGATATTATACTTGTGTCGACGACGCATAATGAGGCCTTCGTCTTATGCAGGTCCTAGGAGCCGTCAACTCGCTTCTGACAGCCTGTTGCCTTTGAAGGCGATATATACTCTGACAGAGCAATTGTAATTTGGGGTGGTCTGCACAATCAAGGTTGTGCAATACAAAGAGAACATCCTTTCGGCTCTCAAAGGGGTCTTGGATCTCCTGTCAACAATGCCAAAACAAACTATAGAGTTGAAGAAATCAGCCACCCGCCAAGGGGCAATTGCAGCCATAAGCCGGGCACTGGCTTTCGCTCCAGAGCTTACCCCGGCTGACATGATGGACGAGTTTCCCTCCAAGAAGGATGATGGCTTTGAATTTGCAGACGCTGATTATGCCCGGTGCATAAATGACTCCAAGGTTCTAGCCTCCGTCTTAGCAGAAGAGGTCAACTTGGCGACTTACCAGGTGGCTTACAGTGCTGATCAAAAGAGGATCCGTGGTCCGCTCTTTGAGTGCTAGGATCTGACACCCGCTCGCAGTAAGACTCTCTTTGCTTCTGATCTTAACCCGTCCCCCTTCTTTGAAGAAGGAACTTTTGCGGCTTTAACCGACTGCAATTGGGACTTGGATAATCTCCAGATCAAGGCAGCCGAAGAGCAAGAGCAGGATGACCCGCCAACCAGCTGATTGCTTTGTTAGAAAACTTGTAATAGCCGGCTCTCCATGACCCGCCATGGGAGATGTAAAAAACATGATGATATTTTGAGCTCCACAGAGAGCGTTTGTAATAGGATAGCGACAACTTTTGCCTTTGTTGAACTTGTGCCATCACGCACGTATGTAAGTCCGGTTTTAAAACAGACATGTGCCATCTTCCTTGTCCCTCTCATTATATGCCTTACCGGCTCTTCATAGCTTAGTTTCCTACATGTATAAATGTACCTTGCCACCGTTAGGAGGGCGGATTAAAAGCGTAACCCGAAGATGCTGTGTCTTCTCAACGTGTTTGATAGAATTCTTTCGCTTGGCTTCAGAGCCGGCCGAGAAGGTTTGATAAGCTTCACCCATAGGGCAGGAAGCCCCTCTATGACTATGTTGACTTGTCAACATTTTTGGTGCGCATGCCAGTTGTTAGGGATAGATAAGCTACACCCAGAGGTGGGAAGCCCTCTTCGACAACCGCGTCTAACATGTTAACCGGAATGGCATAAAGCCGACTGTTAGGGTGAGATAAGCAATACCTGAAGGTAAGAAGCCCCCTTCGACAGCCGCGGCTGACATGTCAACTGGAATGGCATAAAGCCGGTTGTTAGGGTGAGATAAGAGAACCCATCGGTAAGAAGCCCCCTTTGACAACCGCGGTTAACATGTTAACCGGAAATGGCATAAAGCCGGTTGTTAGGGTGAGATAAGCGATACCCGTCGGTGAGAAGCCCCCTTCGACAACCGCAGTTAACATGTTAACCGGAAATGGCATAAAGCCGACTGTTAGGGTGAGATAAGCAATACGTGAAGGTAAGAAGCCCCCTTCGACAACCGCGGTTAACATGTTAACCGGAAATAGCATAAAGCCGGCTGTTAGGGTGAGATAAGCAATACCCGAAGTTAAGAAGCCCCCTTTGACAGCCAATATATTTGCATCGATGAAGATGTGCGATGTGGCAGAGGCCCCGGCTTGCAAGGATGCTATTTTATAAATATGATATGTACAATGATAATATGCAGTGACGATTCTCAACAACCTTAAGTGTAATAAGGCCGCAGATGCGATATGTTCCACGGCCGACGGGTCTCCTGACCCAAAGTATCTGCGTCGTCCCGGATGTCAATGAGGTAATACGACCTGTTGTTGAGATTTCGGCTGACCAGAAAAGGCCCTTCCCATGGAGGAGATAACTTATGCATATTTGATTGGTCTTGAATACGCCATAGGACTAAGTCACCCTCTTGAAACGTCTGGATCTTAACCCTGCGGCTATGATAGCAGCGCAGGTCTTGTTGATAAATCGCCGAATGGGCAGCCGCCAGCTCTCGTTCCTCCTCCAAAGCATCCAAAGCGTCCTAACATGCCATCTCATTATCCGTCTCAACGTAAGCCGCCACTCGTGGTGAGTCATGTCGGATGTCACTTGGCAACACGTCCTCGGCATCGTAAACCATGAAGAAAGGTGTATACCCTGTGGATCTGTTAGGGGTGGTTCTGATACTCCATAAGACCGAGGGCAGCTGTTCTACCCAACAACCGGGTGTTCGTTGTAAAGGAACCATGAGCCGTGGCTTGATACCCCTCAAGATTTCTTGATTAGCATGCTCCGCCTGACCATTGGATTGCGGATGAGCAACTGCTGAAACATCAAGCCGGATGTGCTCTTCGTCGCAGAATTTTTTCATAGCTCCCTTGGACAAATTTGTGCCATTGTCAGTGATGATGTTGTGGGGGTAACCAAAACGGTAGATCAGCTTTTTAAAAAACTGAACCACCATAGCCGCATCACACTTGCTGATCGGCTCAGCCTCTACCCATTTGGTGAACTTATCAACCGCCACCAGGAGGTGTGTTTTCTTATCCTTTTATCTCTTGAAAGGTCCTACCATATCAAGCCCCCAGACTGCAAACGGACAAGTAATTGGTATCATCCTCAAGTCTTGAGCTGGAACATGGACTCGCCGGCCAAATTTTTGACAACCGTCACACTTGCTGACCAAATCCTCTACGTCCTTGTGAGCCGTCAACCAGAAGAAACCGTGTCGGAACGCCTTAGCTACCAACGACTTTGAGCCGGCGTGATGTCCGCAATCTCCAGCGTGAATTTCATTCAAAATTTCCTGACCTTCCTCTGGTGAGACACAACGCTGAAAAACCCCTGTAACACTGCACTTGTGTAACTCACCATTAACTATTGTCATCGACTTAGACCGCCGGGTGATCTGTCTGGCTAGAGTTTCATCATCAGGTAACTCACCCTGAGTCAAATAGGCCAGGTAAGGCACAGCCCAATCCGGAATAGCATGTAGAGGCGCCACCAATTGCCCCTCCGGGTCAGGGACAGCCAAATCTTCCTCTGAACGCAACTTAACAGTCGGGTGATATAAAACGTCCAAAAAGATATTGGGCGGCACCGGCTTTTGTTGAGAGCCTAACCATGATAAGGTATCAGCTGCCTCATTCCTGCGACAATCAATGTGATCTAGCTGATAACCTTTCAAGTGACCAGCAATGACATCCACCGCCTGTCGATAAGCCACCATCCGCGGGTCCCTGGAATCCCACGTGCCTGAAACTTGCTGAGCCACCAGATCTGAGTCACCCAAACACCTTACCCGGCTTAAATTCATCTCCTTGGCTACTCTAAGACCATGAAGCAGAGCCTCATACTCAGCCGCATTGTTGGTGCAAGGGAACATCAGCCGGAGCACATAACAAAATTTATCACCTTTGGGAGATGTCAAAATAACTCCTGCTTCTGATCCTTCCAGCTGCTTGGATCCATCAAAATGTATAGTCCAGTATGTGTTATCCGGCTTTTCCTCAGGAGCTTGACACTCTGTCCAATCGTTTATAAAATCCACAAGGGCTTGGGACTTGATGGCTGTACGAGGCACATATTTCAGATTGAAAGGTCCCAGCTCCAATGCCCAGTTAGGAATCCTCTGTTCTGGATTATATCCCCCAACGGAGCAGAACTGACCACGGTGATCTGGTGCCCTAAGAAATAGTGCTTCAACTTGTGATTGGCCATGAACACTCCATACACTAGCTTCTGCCAATGTGGATATCTCTGCTTGGATTTAGTTAGGACCTCACTGATATAATAAACCGGCCTTTGAACCGGATACTCCTTCCCGGCTTCCTTGCGCTCAACCACAATTGCGGCGCTGACTGCCCGGTTGTTAGCCACCACGTACAGGAGCAAAGGTTCTTTCTCAGCCAGAGCAGCCAATACCGTCGGCTCAGTGAGTTGTTTCTTGAGTGCCTCCAATGCTTCACCCGCCGCCGTACTCCAGACAAAATTATCTATCTTTTTCATCATGTGATATAGGGGATGGCTTTCTCACCGAGGCGGCTTATGAACCGGCTCAACGCGGCGATTCGCCCCGCCAGACGCTGAACATCATTAACATAGGCCAGCTCTCCCAGGGAGGTGATAGCTTTGATTTTATCTGGGTTAGCCTCAATGCCACGCTCAGAAACCAGAAATCCCAAGAGCTTGCCTGCCGGGACACCAAAAACACACTTGGTCGCGTTAAGTATCATCTTGTAGATCCGGAGATTGTCAAAAATTTCCCTTAAGTCATCCAAAAGGGTCTCCTTCTTCCTTGATTTGATCACAATATCATCCACGTAAGCATGAACATTGCGTCCAATCTGACTGTGAAGGCAATTCTGCACACAACGCTGATAAGTCGCCTGGGCACTCTTGAGCCCGAAAGGCATAGATACATAACAGAAGGCTCCAAAAGGCGTAATGAAAGTCGTCTTCTCTTGGTCCTTAACCACCATCTTGATCTGATGATATCCTGAATAAGCATCCAGGAAGCACAGGCTTTCGCAACCCACTGTAGCATCAATGATCTGATCAATACGAGGGAGAGCAAAGGGATCAGCCGGACAAGCCTTGTTAAGGTCCGTATAATCCACACACATCCGCCACGTGTCGTTCTTTTTTAGCACCAGCACCGGGTTAGCAAGCCACTCTGGGTGAAAAACCTCGATGATAAAACCTACCGCTAGGAGCCGGGCGACCTCTTCTCCGATGGCCTTGCATCTCTCCTCATTGAGCCGCCGTAAAAACTGCTTGATAGGTTTAAACTTAGGGTCCACATTAAGATTGTGCTCGGCAAACTCTCCTGGAACACCCGGCATGTCAGAAGGTTTCCATGCAAAGATGTCTGATTCTCACAGATGAATTCGATGAGCGCGCTTTCCTATTTGGGATCCATGTAAGCCCCAATGTTGAACTGTTTGGATGAGTCGCCCGGACTGAAGTCTATTGCCTTGGTATCATCCACTGAAAACTTAAGGGGCGGCTCAACCTCCGTTGTTGGCTATTTCAGCGGCGTCATATCCTTCGGGTCAACATTCTCCTTATAAAACTTAAGCTCCTCCTGAGCACAACTGGATTCTGCATAAGTCGCGTCTCCTTCCTCACACTCAATAGCCGTATTCCGATCACCATGAACGGTAATTGTACCATTTAACCCGGGCATCTTGAGCTGAAAGTAGACATAACAGGGCCTAGCCATGAACATAGCATAAGCCGGCCGCCCAAACAACACATGGTAAGGGCTTTTGATCTTGACCACTTCAAACCACAAAGACTCCACTCTGTAGTTATATTCGTCACCAAAGGCAACTTCCAAAGAAATCCTGCCCATCGGATAAGTTGACTTGCCTGGCACCACACCATGAAAAATGGTGGATGAGGGTTTAAGATCCTTGTCAAGCAACTTCATCCACCGGAAGGTGTCATAATTGAGGATGTTGATACTACTACCTCCGTCCATCAGCACCTTATTCACCATATATCCTCCTACTTGGGGGGCAACCACCAAAGCCAGCCGCCCCGGGTCATCAACACGCGGCGGGTGATCTTCCCGGCTCCATGTTATGTTATATTCAGACCACTTTAAGTACTGCGGCAGAGCCGGTGCAGCTGCATGAACCGCTCGCTTGTGTACTTTCTGATCTCACCTGTTAAGGCTGGTTGTGAAAACATGATACTGGCCTGAGCTAAGCTGCTTTGGATTACTTAGATATCCGGATTGGTTATGCTACTGCTGGTTATTGTTACCAGAGTGCTACGGCTGCCCTCCTTGATTACCTTGACCATGATGACCGGACCCTGAGCCGCCGGTCCCAAATCCGGCTCCTGACCCGCCTGGTCCCGAGCCGCCGGGCAGATCACCGCCCTGGTTGTTGGGTTGCGTATAGTAATTCTTTAACTTCTGCATAATGTGGCAATCACCCCATGCGTGCGACGAAGGTTTGCCGGGCTGGCTGTGTTCTGGACAGGGCTTCTTAAGCGCCTCCTCCAAATTGAAGGGAGTCCTGTTCTTATTAAAAGGTGGCGTAAACTTCCCATTGCCCTTAGGAGCATTCTGGCCAGTACTTGCATTGGCTACCAGTTCTGATCCGCCATCGGGATTCTTCCGCTTGTTCTGGTTACCATTGTTAACCACACCTTTTCCTTGACTATTCTTCTTACCTTGACCGGCCTTCTCCTCATCAAAACCTGGGTCCTTCGTGTTATCAGAGTCGGCGTACTTTGTGAGATCCGTCATGAGCTCTCCCATATCCCGACACGTACGCTTGAGCCGGCCAAGTTTCTGCTTCAGTGAAATGAAGTGACAATTCTTCTCTAAGATGAGCATGGCTTGGGCCGTCGTGATCTGCTTAGACGAGTGGATGATGGTTGACACCCGTCGGACCCAATGATGAGCCGACTCACCCTCCTGCTGGACGCAGTGATCGAGATCCACGATGGTCATAGGCTGTTTGCAAGTCCCTTGAAATTTTTTGGTGAACCATGCCCTTAACTCAACCCACGAATTGATGGTGTTGGGAGGCAACCCCTTTAACCACGTGCGATCCGGACCTTCAAGCATCATGATAAAGTACTTAGCACACACCACCTCATTGACATCTAGCATTTCCATAGCTAGTTCATAACTTTCGATCCAGGCCTCCGGAGGCAAATCAGCAGTGTAATTTGGGACCTTGCGAGGTCCTTTGAAATCCTTCGGCAACCGTTCACTTTGCAGAGCCGGCGATAGGCATGGCACTCCCATGGCCCTGGCCGTTACTCCTGCTCCTACTGATACAGAGGGCACGGGCTGTTGGTGAGTCACCGTGGACAAAGCTGCCGCATCTTGCTGATTTCTTGCCCGGTTCATGAGCGCTTGCACATCCAGAGCTAGCTGATTGTCCCCTTGAGGTCCTCTCTGCCGATCGCTGCTGGAAACCACCGGTGACTCATAGCACCGGCTAAAGCTTCAGCTTGGGAGAGGCGTTGAATGGACGCGGCTCCGGCTATGAGTATACTTCTCTTGTTGGGCCATCACCGTCTAAAGGTATCCAATGGCATTCCGTACCTCTTCCACAAAAGGCGCTTCATTTGGAATAGGAATTGCTTCAAGTTGGGTGGCCGCGGCCACAATGTTCTCGGCAGGGTTAGAATAATGACCCAATGGTGTTGGAAAGACCACTGGTGAGGCCTGGTATTGTCGGGCCGGGTGAGACGTCGGTCGAGCCGCCGAGCGGCTTCCAGGTGCATCCGCTGCTCGTCCCGTTCCTGGCGTGTTTAGCGGTGCCTAGCCTCATATCATTCTGGCAAGCAGGATTGACGCCTCCTCCGATGCACCGCAGCCGCCGGTTGCTGTTCCAGCCCAAGGCGGAAGGCACCCGTTTTAATACGTTCTGCCTCTTCCACCATTTGGACTTTCAGCTCAGCTATCCTCTGCTGCTCCTCCGTCATCCGGTCCTTGAGCCTCACAATCTCTAAGTTCCGGGCATCCTGATTATCTGGTGTAACTTCAGTGGCCATCAGGGCCGCAAGCTCATTCGTCAAATCCAGAAGAACTTGAGCCGGAGGCGGCGGGTTAGCGCCTGAGGTTCCTGCTCCTACGGCTGTACTGCTCATGCCTCGGGCTGACCCCGCCATGAATACGACAGTGTGAGCCGACGGCCCAAGAGCGTTTGACTCAAAATGATCCAACTCAGGGAAAAGCTCATTGTAGCCCCTGAGCCCGCCGTTGTGAAGCTGGTAAATTAACTCCGTCTCTCCGCTCAAAGACTCGTCTTCTGAATGAACAAGAGTTTCCTACGACCTGGAAGCTTCCAGATCCATACCTTGAGTAAAGCCTATGAAGACATGCCTCCGGCCGTGATTGGCATGGGCGGGCTGCACATCACGGGCGGGTTGTGCGCGCGGGGCTGGCTCGATGTTGTTGGTGCAGATGTCCGGCCCGGGTGTAGATCCATCGGTCCTTCCGATGAAAATGTGAATCCCGCCGAAAGGAACGCGAAATCCATATTCCACAGAGTCGGCATCAAGCCCCCAGCCGGCATCGTCGATGTAGAGCCGGCCGTGGCGACTCTTGCTCATCCTTCCGACCACGTATCCCTCGAGCCCTGGGAGAGAGCCCTTTGAGAACTCAACACCACCGAGCGCAGGCCCCCGGTGGGCGCCAACTTTCATGGTTTTATCACGGTAGATGTCCGGGTGAACGGACTTGGGTTCGGGGCCATTGCTAACGTGATGGACTCAAAGGGGTTGGTTGGGACGAAGGACACGAGTTTACCCAGGTTCGGCCCCTCAAGTCGAGGTAATAGCCTATGTCCTGCTTGTGCTTGTATAGCTTGATGTGTCAATTACAAGGGAGCTGTTGCTTGACCTAGTTCTGGATAACCTGATCTCTAAGTCGCCCCAAGTCTTGCCTTTATATAGGAAGTCAAGACCACGGATCATACAAATTGTAACCGACTCTCATTACATGTCCGAGTCTACCTCTATCTTCTCTTGACTTTCCTGACCAAGTTGGCCCCGCGCGGCTTACACGCCCGGGTCTTCTTCATCCGGGCCACCTGCCGGCCCATCCTATCAAGCCGCTAAGCTTCTTGGGCCCTTAAGTCTCCAGGGCTCACTCTTGGGCTGGTGTACGAGCCACCAGGTATGACCCGGAACCCTCAGGGCGGGTCTCACCGTGGGGTTATACCCCCAACAAGAGCCGTGGGCCAGTAGAAGCCGTGGCAGAAGGCCTTGGCCACCAGGGTCCTGGAGGCGGCGTGATGCCCGGTAGCCACCAGGGTCCTGGTGGATGTCGAGGAGAATCTCCAGACCCTTTTCCGTCTCAAAGCATCGCTGTAAGACACCGGTGGTGCTGCGATGGACGAGCTTGTTGTTGATGATGATGTATGCCGAGGCCCGGTGTTGAATCTGCCTAGCCAAGGCCTCATCTAGGGGGAGCTCTCCACGTAGAAGGAACGCCAAGATAGGTTGGGCCTGTGAGGGCACCGAGACGGGGGCCAGCTCGGGAGCCCTCAGGACCTGCTCGCCAGCCCTCAGGACCGGCTCGCCAGCCCCCGGGGCCGGCTGGTCGATTGTCATCATGACAGCCGCGTTGTTAGAGCTGGCGACCTTGGACGCAGCCGGCTCAACTGGTGCCGGCAGGGCGACCAAGGTTGTGGGAGCCAGTGGTGAAGATGCCGAAGGGGCAGCTGGAGCCGCCGATGGGCCGACAATGTCTGCCCGCACGACGATTGATTCCAATTCTGGGGAAGGCTTGATCGACGGCTTGAGCAGCCGCTTGAGGGAGACGCCGGCTGGGATGGCCTACCGGGTGGAGCCGATCTTTGCTAGTGCGTCGGCCGCCTCGTTGTCCGCTCGTGGGACGTGATGAAACTCACAGCCCTCGAAGGAGCCGATGAACTGTTATACGAGGAAGAGATAGCTGGCCATGTTGGCATCTCTGGCGTCCCATTCGCCAGAGACCTGCTGAACCACAAGGTCGGAGTAGCCGAAGCATAGGATGCGCCTGATGCCGATCTCCTTAGCGAGCTGGAGGCCATGGACAATGGCCTCGTACTCGGCCACGTTGTTGGAGGTGGCGAAGTGGATCTGGAGGGCGTACTTGAGTTGGTCACCTTTCGGGGAGGAGAGGGTTATGCCGGCACCCAGGCCGGTCCTCATTTTCGAGCCGTCGAAATGCATGCACCAATGAGTGGAGTCCGGGGGAGGCGGCACGAACTTTGTTTCTGCCCAGTTGACGAGGAAGTCGACCAGGGCCTGTGACTTGATGGCGGTGCTAGGTTCGTATCGGATCTCGTGATCGGCGAGGGCGATGACCCATTTGGCGATCCGGCCGGTGGATTCCTGGCCGCTCATGATCTTGCCAAGCGGGGCCGTGCTCACCATGGTGATGGTGTCGGGACCCCGATCCTAACTCATATGAACCCATACTGTAACATATCGTATCACTTTGCGACCTCACGCACGGTAAGCTCCACGACTGCAGCCTTACCTTAGCCGTGACCGTTTGCATCTTTTGGCTCACGTATCTTAACATGTTGCTCGCAATCAAACGACAGAGAACCCGGGCCGACATGACTAGTCATAGAACCCAAGTGGCACATTCGTACGGAAACAGGCATACGTAACCCAACAATGCAGGTGTCGGCCTCAAGCATGTGTAGACGAGTCATAGCAAGCAACAAGGACTCCATTACGCCATGAGACATAAATGCCAACACTGCACGTAGACGAGTCATAGCATGCTACAGGGACTCTATTACACTGCAAGACATTTCCCCGAAGGAACAAACACAACAACAAATAAGGATACATGTCGGTCAATCAATGTGTCTGGAGCAGTAGCAAGCTACCATGGCTCGGTGGAAGCACAAAGAGGCAGTTTCCCGTAAAGAGTACTACTGAAGGCACACGACTAGGTGTCAGATCCCATTCATACCGTTGCACGTCACATGTATGCACGACATGCCTGATATGCATAGATACAACCATGGCATCACAACATAACCATACAACACTATTTGTTTAAGGGGCTCAGACGAGCGTTGCATAATATGTTCTTATAGATAGGGGTCACATGACTCGACACTCAAATCATACAAACAAGTTATTAGAAACCAAGCGGAAGCATAAACTATCTGAGTACAGACAGATGAAAGGGTAAAAAGGCACATGGCCTTACTATCTACAACCCGCCACAGGGCATAGGCTCGTAGTTGGGACACCAGCTATTCGGCATCGTCGACATCTAGAAAGAACCCACCTGATTGGTCCTGGGTCTCATCTACAACATTTATTAAGCAAACATGAGTACAAACATACTTAGCAAGTCTTTAAAGCAGACCTAGTCTATTCATGCTCATGTATCAACAAAGGGGGGGGGTGGAGTTTATGCAACAATGCCAGCTTTGACTCATGGCTAACTTGCACTACATAATTTTAACACTTCGTTTAAATTTTAGATATCGCACACGAGTCCACTAACTCCATGATAATACACCACCATGGATTCACTTCCATCTCCTGGAAGAGTGCCATCCACGGTACTCACACTTGTCTTGATATTTTTATGAGTATCCATTTGATTATCTATGAACAGCATAAGCTTTCCAAGTAGTCCATATCCGAGGACGCGGCTATTCGAATAGTTTCATACCCTGCAGGGGTGTACTTCTTCACACACGCTCTCGCCACTTATCGCTGTGTGCTCATTAAACCATGCACCTCGGCAACCTTCAAGCGGAAGCCCGGCGAGGGAGTCGGCCACGACCATCAATCACATAAGACCTCTAGTCCAGACTATCGCCTATTTGAGACTGAACCTGCACGAAAGTCTGGCCGAAGTTTCCGCTACGGCCCCAAACTATGTGCGCGGGGTTCCCAAGCCCACCATTCGGGTGACCCTTGGTACATCGTGCCACTACCTACCGCATCGTAACCCACCCTAGGGTCAGCTCTACGCATAGCCTCCAGCATGCTATAAACACCAGAAACTACTCGCAACTCCTGGACTAAGGACTAAGCAACTGATAAGTCGAGAGGGTCAATTAAGTATCCCAACGTGTGGTTGTATCTAGTCTTGGATCACAAACACGGAACTCAGTTCCTAAGAACGGTCCCAATGAGACAACCCGCTATGTACTCCTACATAGCATCTCATCGCTACCTTTACCAAATCGAGTTCATCGTAAGCTTATCAAATCAGAACAACATAGCTTCACTCCAGTTCATCACCCAGATGAAACAGACCTGACACAACTCTAGGCATAGCAAGCATAGGAGGCAAAGTAAGCTAAGCACATCATGGCACAAGCATCTACCAGGTATACTAGTTTGCAAGGTTTAGCTATTTACTATGACAATGACAGGTCATGCAAAAGAATAGGTTCATCTACCATGTATGACAGACAAGTGAACGTTTGTCCTAATGCAATAAACAAGAGCAGGAGCGAGAGAGTGGGATATTGTCGAAATGATCAAGCGGGTTGCTTGCCTTGCTGGGTAGCGGGAAGGTTCTCTCCTTTGTTGGAATACTCAGGGGTATCCTCAGAAGCAGGGCCTACCGTAATGTAGATAAATAGCAATCAATACACGCAAGTGCAACAATATGATGCATGATCATGACATGGTAGCATGTATGGATGATCTGATGCAGCTAATGTCCAAGTTAATTTGAAGTGAGTTTGAATATAGGTTCAAAATCGTTCTTCATTTCAAATTCCATATATTAACCTATTAGCAAATGTCAATGTTCTTCTACATATGTTGCTCTAACATGCATGATAATAGCACCATTAGATTCCTTGGATTTTTCTAATAAGATTTCATATATAAATTATTTTTGTCTGAGTTAAAAATTAATTTATATGAATTTTTGAAGTTTTAAACATTTTCTGGAATTATTTTAAAACTAGAAATTCTTTTTATTTCATCATGGGTCACTTGCCAGTGACCCAGGGGTCAAACCCCTCGTGGTCAAACTGGTTGACTCGCCGGCGTTGAGCCGCCGACGATGTCAGGGACAACGGAGGGGGTCGGGATTCCTCCTTTGGTGACCAAACGGATGGCGGAGGGCACCAATCTACTCTGCTCGCTCGTACATGTCGAGCCCGACACCTCCCAGGGGCTGGGATGCCCGGAATCGGCGCCGGCGATGAGCACGGTGGCTGCCGAAGCTCGGGCGAGCACGGGCTCGTCGAGCCGGAGCTCGAACGAGCCACCTGAGGGTTCCTAGAGCTGTCTGGGATCATCCTAAGCACGACTACGTGCTCAGTTGCAAGCTTGGGCCGCTGCAGTGATGGTCACGTCCTCGCCGACAGCGAGGAGCTCTTGGACCTGAGAGGATCCAGCGCTAGAACGACCTATCGAAGGGGGTAAAGGGGGAAAAAGGACCACGAGCTCATGGCAGTTGCAGCAGCGTCGAGAGCGGGCTCGGGAAAGTCCTGGAGCAACTGCGAGGTTCACTTCTTCGCCGGCGGCCGGAGGTTGAAGACGACGGCGATGCGGCGATGGGGAGCTCCCGGCGATGCGCGGCTTGGCGAGAAGGAAGAGGGCGACAAGGTGGATTTTGGAGCTACCTAGCGAGGCAGGGGAGCGGCTGGAGCGACGACGCTATGCGGTGGAGCTTTGGTGGCCATGGCGACAGAGAGGGAGAGGAAGAGAGGCGAGCGAGAGCGAGGGGGAGAGGGCGATGGGGACGGCTCTCTAATCTTATCCCCGTCGCGCTGTTGAGGGGGAGGTAGGCAGCTGCCGGTGTGGAGGCACGCCCGCGCGCACGCTCTGGCCACACGCCCGTCCTCCTGGCCGCCAGGAGGATGACAACCTCCGTGGGCCAGGTGGGCCGGCCTGGCCTGGGCCTAGGTATGTTTCCTTTCCCCCTTTTTTTCTTTTACTTTCTGTTTTCTAATTCTGACATTTGTTTTATTTTCTTTTCAGGTACAAATACTTTTATAACATATCTTAAATATTTTGTAATATCAAGTTTTAATATTTCAAACTCCAATAAAAAGTTTCAGGATATTTTGAAATATAGAATGATGATAATGCTTTATTTGTCATTTTCAGAGGCTTTATCATTTATTTTTATATTGCTATAGTTGTTCAAATATTTAAAATGACCCCTGTTATAATCATGTCCATAATTATCAGACATAGGAAACATTTTGCAAGGGCATATTGAATTTGTTGAGTTTTCACAACTTTGAATTAATTTGATTCAAATATGAGCTTGGGGTTTATTTTAGCCCCCATTTCATGTTGATGCAAAATTGAAAAATGATGCACACACATAATAACCGATGACATCTAGTTAGGGATGTGACACTTGGCATGCTCCTGGAAGTATTTCTTGACCTTCTTGGCGGCGCAGTATATGTCGTAGGACATCTTCTAGTAGTGGGGGTAGTTCTCCTTGGATGTGGAGAGGACCTCGCTGAGGTAGTAGACGGGGCGCTGGACCGGCAGGGACTTGCCCTCCTCTGGCTGCTTGACCACCAGGATGATGCTGATGACGCGAGTGGTTGCCATGATGTAAACGAGCAAGGGTTCCTTCTCAGTCGGCGCGGCCTGGATGGTCGCGTGGGTAAGAGCCTTCTTGAGGCCTTGGAGGGCCTCGTCCGCCTTGTCAGGCTAATCGAACATGCCCGGCTTCTTGGTATGACCCGGATCGACCAGAGCAGTCTTACGAAGGACCCCGTAGAGAGGCAGGGCCTTCTCCCCCAACCGGCTGATGAACCGGTTGAGCGAGGCGAGGTAGCCGGTGAACTTCTGGATGTCGCGGAGCCGGGTAGGCTTGGGCATGCGCTCGATTGTGCTGATCTTCTCGGGATTAGCTTCGATGCGAGCGGACACGAAGAAACCCGGGAGTTGGCCGGCTGGCACACCGAAGACAAACTTCTCCAGGTTGAGCTTGATCTTGTACTCACGTAGGTTCGTGAAGGTCTCTCGAAGATTGTCGAGGAGGCTGAAGTGCTTCTTGGTTTTGATAACGATGTCGTGGACGTACATGTGGACGTTCCTGCCTATTTGAGGCAGGAGGCACTTCTACATGCACCGTTGGAAGGTGGCGCGTGCGTTCTTCAGGACGAAGGATATGGTGATGTAGGAGTAGGCCCCGAAGGGCGTGATGAAGGAGGTCTTGAGCCGCTCTTCCGAATCCAGCTTGATCTGGTGGTAGCCGAAGTAGGCATCTAGGAAGGACAGCAAGTCAGAGCCGGCTGTGGAGTCGATGACTTGATCGATCCGTGGCAGGGCGAATGAGTCCTTGGCTCGTGTAGTGCCAAAACAGTGCCCTGCCACGGATCGATCAAGTCATCGACTCCACGGCCGGCTGCGACTTGCTGTCCTTCCTGGGGTCACATGACCCGACACTCAAATCATACAAACAAGTTCCTACAAACCAAGCGGAAGCATAAACTGTCTGAGTACAGACAGATGAAAGGGTAAAAAGACACATGGCCTTACTATCTACAACCCGCCACAGGGCATAGGCTCGTAGCTGGGACACCAGCTATTCGGCATCGTCGGCATCTAGAAAGAACCCACCTGATGGGTCCTATGTCTCATCTGCAACATTTATTAAGCAAACATGAGTACAAACATACTCAGCAAGTCTTTAAAGCAGACCTAGTCTATTCATGCTCATGTATCAACAAAGGGGGGGGGGTGGAGTTTATGCAACAATGCCAACTTTGACTCATGGCTAACCTACACTACATAATTTTAACTCTTCGTTTAAATTTTAGATATCGAACACGAGTCCACTAACTCCATGATAATACACCACCATGGATTCACTTCCATCTCCTGGAAGAGTGCCATCCACGATACTCACACTTGTCTTGATATTTTTATGATTATCCATTTGATTATCTATGAACATCATAAGCTTTCCAAGTAGTCCATATCCGAGGACGCGGCTATTCGAATAGTTTCATACCCTGCAGGGGTGTACTTCTTCACACACGCTCTCGCCACTTATCGTTGTGTGCTCAATAAACCATGCACCTCGGCAACCTTCAAGCGGAAGCCCGGCGAGGGAGTTGGCCACAACTGTCAATCACATAAGACATCTAGTCCAGGCTATAGCCTATTTGAGACTGAACCTGCACGGAAGTCTGGCCGAAGGTTCCGCTACGGCCCCAAACTATGTGCGCAGGGTTCTCAAGCCCACCATTCGTGTGACCCTTGGTACACCGTGCCACTGCCTACCGCGTCATAACCCACCCCTAGGGTCAGCGCTATGCACGACCTCCAGCATGCTATAAACACCAGAAAGTACTTGCAACTCCTGGACTAAGGACTAAGCGACTGATAAGTCGAGAGGGTCAATTAAGTATCCCAATGTGTGGTAGTATCTAGTCTTGGATCACAAACACGGAACTCAGTTCCTAAGAACAGTCCCAATGAGACAACCTGCTATGTACTCCTACATAGCCTCTCATCGCTACCTTTACCAAATTGAGTTCATCGTAAGCTTATCAAATCAGAACAACATGGTTTCACTCCAGTTCATCACCCAGATGAAACAGACCTGACACAACTCTAGGCATAGCAAGCATAGCAGGCAAAGTAAGCTAAGCACATCATGGCACAAGCATCTACCAGGTACACTAGGTTGCAAGGTTTAGCTATTTACTATGACAATGACAGGTCATGCAAAAGAATAGGTTCATCTACCATGTATGACAGACAAGTGAACGTTTGTCCTAATGCAATAAACAAGAGCAGGAGCGAGAGAGTGGGATATTGTCGAAATGATCAAGCGGGTTGCTTGCCTTGCTGGGTAGCGGGAAGGTTCTCTCCTTTGTTGGAATACTCAGGGGTATCCTCAGAAGCAGGGCCTACCGTAATGTAGATAAATAGCAATGAATACACGCAAGTGCAACAATATGATGCATGATCATGACATGGTAGCATGTATGGATGATCTGATGCAGCTGATGTCCAAGTTAATTTGAAGTGAGTTTGAATATAGGTTCAAAATCGTTCTTCATTTCAAATTCCATATATTAACCTATTGGCAAATGTCAATGTTCTTCTACATATGTTGCTCTAAAATGCATGATAATAGCACCATTAGGTTCCTTGGATTTTTCTGATAAATTTTCATATATAAATTATTTTCGTCTAAGATACAGATTAATTTATATGAATTTTTGAGTTTTAAACATTTTCTGGAATTGTTTTAAAACTAGAAATTCCTTTTATTTCATCAGCCTGAGGTCATCATGGTGTCAGCAGGTCCGCTGACCAGGCCAGGTCAAACCTGACAGGGTGGGGCCCTCATGTGAGTGACTCAATCACTTAATTAGAGGATTAAAACTAATCCTAATTACTTAATTAACACTGGGCCCACTGGTCAGTGACTAATTAGGTTAATTATATTAATTAATTAAATTGCTCATCGGGATTTGACTGACAGGGCCCGGCGCCACTTGCCAGTGACCCAGGGGTCAAACCCCTGGTGGTCAAACTGGTTGACTCGCCGGCGTTGAGCCGCCGCCGATGTCAGGGACAGCGGAGGGGGTCAGGATTCCTCCTTCGGTGACCAAACGGATGGCGGAGGGCATCGATCTACTCTGCTCGCTCGCGCACGTCAAGCCCGACACCTCCCAGGGGCTGGGATGCCCGGAATCGGCGCCGGCGATGAGCACCGTGTCTGCCGGAGCTCGGGCGAGCACGGGCTCGTCGAGCCGGAGCTCGAACGAGCCACCTGAGGGTTCCTAGAGCTGTCTGGGATCATCCTAAGCACGACTACGTGCTCAGTTGCAAGCTTGGGCCGCTGCAGCGACGGTCACGTCCTCGCCGGCGGCGAGGAGCTCTCGGACCCGAGAGGATCCGGTGCTAGAATGACCTATCGAAGGGGGCAAAGGGGGAAAAAGGACCACGGGCTCATGGCAGTTGCAGCAGCGTGGAGAGCGGGCTTGGGAAAGTCCTGGAGCAACTGCGAGCTTCACTTCTTCGCCGGCGGCCGGAGGTTGAAGACGACGGCGATGCGGCGATGGGGAGCTCCTGGCGATGCGTGGCTTGGCGAGAAGGAAGAGGGCGACGAGGTGGAGCTCTGGAGCTACCTAGCGAGGCAGGGGAGCGGCTGGAGCGACGACGCTATGCGGCGGAGCTTCGGTGGCCATGGCGACAGAGAGGGAGAGGAAGAGAGGCGAGCGAGAGCGAGAGGGAAAGGGTGATGGGGACGGCTCTCTGATCTTATCCCCGACGTGCTGGCGAGGGGAGGCAGGCAGCTGCCAGCGTGGAGGCACGCCCGTGCGCATGCTCCGGCCACACGCCCGTCCTCCTGGCCGCCAGGAGGACGACAACCTCCCTAGGCCAAGTGGGCCGGCCTGGCCTGGGCCTAGGTAGGTTTCCTTTCCCCCTTTTTTTCTTTTACTTTCTATTTTCTAATTCTGACATTTGTTTTATTTTCTTTTCAGGTACAAATACTTTTATAACATATCCCAAATATTTTTTAATATCAAGTTTTAATATTTCAAACTCCAATAAAAAGTTTCAGGATATTTTGAAATATAAAATAATGACAGTGCTTTATTTGGCATTTTCAGAGGCTTTATCATTTATTTTTATATTGCTATAGTTGTTCACAAATTTAAAATGGCCCTTGTTATAATCATGTCCATAATTATCAGACATAGGAAACATTTTGCAAGGGCATATTGAATTTGTTGAGTTTTCACAACTTTGAATTAATTTGATTCAAATATGAGCTTGGGGTTTCTTTTAGCCCCCATTTCATGTTGATGCAAAATTGAAAAATGATGCACACACGTAATATCCGATGACATCTAGTTAGGGATGTGACACACGGCATGCTCCTGGATGTATTTCTTGACCTTCTTGGTGGCGAAGTATATGTCGTAGGACATCTTCTGGTAGTGGGGGTAGTTCTCCTTGGACGTGGAGAGGACCTCGCTGAGGTAGTAGACGGGGCGCTGGACCGGCAGGGACTTGCCCTCCTTTGGCTGCTCGACCACCAAGATGATGTTGATGACGCGAGTGGTCGCCGTGATGTAAACGAGCAAGGGTTCCTTCTCAGCCGGCGCGACCTGGATGGGCGTGCGGATAAGAGCCTTCTTGAGTCTGTGGAGGGCCTCGTCCGCCTTGTCAAGCAATTCGAACATGCCCGGATTCTTGGTATGACCCGGCTCGACCAGAGCAGTCTTAGGAAGGACCCCGTAGAGAGGTAGGGCCTTCTCCCCCAACCGGCTGATGAACCGGCTCAGCGAGGCGAGGTAGCCGGTGAACTTCTGGACGTCGTGAAGCCGGGTAGGCTTGGGCATGCGCTCGATTGTGCTGATATTCTCGGGATTAGCTTCGATGCGAGCGGACACGAAGAAACCCGGGAGTTGGCCGGCTGGCACACCGAAGACACACTTCTCCAGGTTGAGCTTGATCTTGTACTCGCGTAGGTTCTTGAAGGTCTCCCGGAGATCGTCGAGGAGGCTGAAGTGCTTCTTGGTTTTGATGACGATGTCGTGGACATAGATGTGGCGTTCCTGCCTATCTGAGGCAGGAGGCACTTATGCATGCACCGCTGGAAGGTGGCGCCTGCGTTCTTCAGGCCGAAGGACATGGTGATGTAGCAGTAAGCCCCGAAGGGCATGGTGAAGGAGGTCTTGAGCTGATCTTCCGAATCCAGCTTGATCTAGTGGTAGCCGGAGTAGGCGTCTAGGAAGGACAGCAAGTCGCAGCCGACCGTGGAGTCGATGACTTGATCGATCTGTGGCAGGGCGAATGGGTCGATGACTTGTTTAGGCTAGTGTAGTCGATGCACATGCGTCAGGTCCTATTTTTCTTCAGCACTAGGACTGGGTTGGCCAGCCAGTCCGGGTGAAACACTTCCATGATGAACCCGGCTGCGAGCAACCGGGCGATCTCTTCTCCTATTGTATGCCGCTTCTCCTCGGAGAAATGGCACAGGGGTTGCTTGACCGGCTTGATGTCCGGCCAGACGTGTAATTTGTGCTTGGCGAACTTCCTCGGAACACCCGGCATGTGCTTGGGGGACCATGCAAAGATGTCCCGGTTCTGATGGAGGAAGTCAACGAGCTCGCCTTCCTATTTGTTGTCGAGGTAGGAGCCGATGGTGACGCACTGATCCGGGTTGGCCGGGTCGAGCGGTATTTGCTTGGTGTCCTTGGACGGCTGGAAGGAGGCCTCGCCGACGGACTTCAAGGGGGGAGTCGGTCGAGCTGCCGCTTCTCCTCGGCGATTTCCAGGGCCTCGGCGAGCCGGCTGCCATCTCGAGCGCACTCGATTGACATCTTGTAGTCGCTCGTGATGGTGATGATTCCCTTGGGGCCCGACATCTTGAGCTTGAGGTAGGTGTAGTGAGGGACTGCCATGAATTTGGCAAGGGTTGGCCGGCCCAGCAACGCGTGGTAGGGGCTTGCGAGGTCCACAACCTCGAACAACACTGCTCGTGGCGGAAGTGGTCGGGTCCGCCGACGAGGACGTCGAGCGTGACCTTGCCAACGGGGGAGCAGGACTTTCCTGGCACGATGTCATGGAAGACTGTCCGGCTCGCCTCTAGGTCTTCTGTCTTCAGCCCCAGCTGGTGCATCGTGTCGAGGTACATG
Source organism: Hordeum marinum (assembly GCA_022496015.1). Lineage (NCBI taxonomy): Eukaryota > Viridiplantae > Streptophyta > Magnoliopsida > Poales > Poaceae > Hordeum > Hordeum marinum. The sequence goes on along the minus strand of CM039672.1, from coordinate 407,725,582 downwards.
ATGTTGATGCTACTACCACCATCTACCAGCAACCATGAAAAGCGGCAGGTGCGCTTCTCGGTGGCGATGGTGGGGTCGAGGACTAGGGCGTAGCTATCGGGACTTGGCATCACGGCAGGATGATCCGCCCGGCTCCAAGTGACCGGATTCTCCAACTAGTGCATGAACTGGGGAGTCGTCGGCATGGTGGCGTTCACATCCCGATGGAGTCGGCGCTGAGTGTGTTTGTTTGTCTCTTCACTAGTGAAGACGACGTAACAGCCGTCCTTGTTAGGGAACTGGTCGATCAGACGACCATCATTCTGAGCCGGAGCCGGAGCGGGCGCCGGGGCGGCAGCTTGGGCCGGGGCCGGTGTGCGGGCAGGTGGCGCGGGAGGAGCCGGAAGGTCGTCCCCCCGGGCCAATTGCTGTGAGAAGCTGCACTGCCAGAGCGTGTGCGTAGAGGGTTTGGCCCCTGACTGGTTCTTGCTCGGGAGGTCAAGCATCTACTCAAAGGTAAAGCTTTGGCTGCCAGGCAGTCTTGCTAGTGCATTGGCGCTAGCTGGAAAACTAGGCAGCCAACTCCTACTCCTTGATGGTGTTGACCTGTCGGCTCCCTTAGTGGGGATCCGGTTGGTCATTCTTGCGTTTGTTATTCTGCGGCTGCCGGTTGTCGGCAGCCGCCTGAGACTTTGCCGGTGTTGTTGTTGCCTTGGCGGGCGGGATCGTCTTCACCCGGATGGCTGAATCAGCCGTGGCGTACTTGTCCGCCTTGGTCATGAGCTCAGCAAGTGTGGCCAGCTTGGAGCATAGAAGCTTGTGCTTCAGGGGGGTGCCATCTCGACAACCTTCAATGAAGTACTGTACGGCCTGCACTCATGCACCCCCTCACAGGAGTTCCAGAGCTCGGTCCATCGAGTGAGGTAGTCGCGGAGGGACTCGTCCGGCCCCTGAACGCACATGGCGTGTTCATGGGGGCGGCCTGGCCGCTTGTAGGTGCCAGTGAAGTTGCGGACGAAGGCCTCTTTGAAGTCCGTCCAGGTGTTGATACTACCGTCCGCCAGGATGTTGACCCAGGTGCGGGCCAAGCCGATCAGCATGAGGGGAGCATAGCGAATGGCTACGCGCTTGTTCCCTCTAGCGATGCCGACCGCGGTGGTGTAGTCGATCAACCAGTCCTCGGGCTTGGCGGCCCCGTTGTACTTCGGGGTGTCTTGAGGGAGTGTGAAGCCGGTTGGGAACGGCTTGTTGCGGATTCGAGGGCCAAAATAGGCCGGGCCAATCGAGCCCTCCTCTTGGAGGAGGCAGACCGTGTGAACTGGTCGATGCGGTTGCGGGTGTCGTTCTCGCTGTGGGTGACATGCGGCCCGATCCGGGCCGAGAGCTCGGGGCGGATGATGGGCGGAACCGACAGTTCTGGCTCGTGTCGCGGGGGTGGAGTGTGCCCACAGCTGCACCGGCTGCCGGTTGCCGGCGCTTCATGGTGGTGGCCGCTACGAGGCAGGTTGTTGGTGCGCCGACTGTTAACAGCCGGCTGCTCGCTCCCCGGCAGCTAAGAGGGCCGGGGGTTGTTTGTTTCGGCCCGGCGGCCAGAGATGCGAGGGGAATAGGAATGCTAGTCCAGGTGACGGCCCGCAGTCCCCGTGCCCTCGCGTTCAAGGCGGGGGCCTCCAGAGGCGGCGCCTCCCGACGAGAGAATGCTGCTGCGCGTCAGCAGCGTCAATGAGCTCCTTGATGTGACGCTCGTGAGCAGCACTTTCTTCACCCTCCAAGGTGGACAAATCGTCGTAGGCCACTTTGAGGGCCCGCAAGTTGGCTGGGGGGTGTTATAGACGGGCATCTTGCCGCCCAGGATTTCAGCGACCACGCGACCGCGGTCGCACACAGCCCCACACCGGCTGGGCTCAGTGCCAGCTGGGGTGAGACTATAGGCAAAAGCATATTCCCGTTGGGCAGCCTCCATGCGGCGCCGCGTGGCCACGAGGGCGGTTTCTTCCTCGAAAAGGAAGCGGCAAACCGCCTCAAAGTCCACCGCGGCGGCGTCGGGGTTAGCCGTCGGGGCAATAAGGGTGCCCAAGCCCCGGAGGGCCACATGAGCGGGTCGGAGGTGCCGACTTGGGCCGCGGCGGCATTAGCCCTGGCCCGCGCACGTCCATAGGAGGTGGAGGAGATGATGGCCATTGCCCCCACGCGATCGTGGGAGCCACTGGACTGGGTCATAGCGAGTGTGCCCACAGTTGTGGGCGGATCGGCGCAGACGAGCACCTGCCCAGGGTACTAGGCAGCGGCCGGAGCCTCGGCGAGGCTGAGCTTGCTGAAGCACTCGGTGAGCGCGTCGACATCGACCGTGAGGTCAACCGAGTCGCCCATAGGGCATGCCGAAGCAAGTCCCACGAACCCACGGTTTCGCCTGGACGTGCGGCAGCAGTGGGGAATGGCGAGGAGTCCCGCCCAGAGCATGAATCCGGCCGGCGCCGCGTAAGGCCCCATGATGGGCACCAACTATAGTCGTTTTCTCACGACAGATACCATGGGTAGGCTTATCGTAGGTGGTTGGGGCCGGAGGATGCCGACGGGCTCCGGGTGCGAGATTGGGCACAAGCGGTGGTGGCACACGATGTACCCAGGTTCAGGGCCCTCCGTCAGAGGTAACACCCCTAGTCCTGCTTGATCTAGTTGGATGGATGGTTGTGTTTACAAGGATGCTCCTAGAGCTGTGTCTAGAGGAGGAAGAAGGAGCAGTCGGCTCGTCTTCCTCCGTTGCTAGAGAGGGTATGAGGAGAGTTTTGTGTGGGTGTGTGTGAGTGATCATCCGTCCTCGTTGCATGGGGGGCTCGGGGGGTTTTATAGGCCAACCCCCTGGCTCTATAATGTGTTCTAAAGTACAAGGGCGGGGGGACCCGACTGGCAGCCTCTTCGGCTGACCAGGGGGTCCCGCCCTTCGTGTTGTCTCGTTGTCTGTAGGGTCCATCGGCTGAGCGGTCCCATCTCCCGTTGGGACCCGCCTGTCGGCTCTGTGATTGGCCCTCGCCCACCTGCTGCGGCACGGGTCACCCGAGAGGCGTCGCCTAGTGCCAGTCGACCGAAGTCTTCGGTATGGTCGGCTGCACTGTATCCACGCTAGGGCAGGTAATCGAGTGGGCGAGGGCATGTCGGCACTGTTTCCCTGTTCGGTCGCGCTTGGCAGGGTCAGCGGCCTGGACAGCCGGACTGTAGCCATGCACGCCCATGCGTCAGCAGCCACTATGGCTATAGGGTCGCCCGTCTTGGCGGTCGCATCGTGTCGTCGTACCTGCACACAGAGGGACGGGACGTTGCATGTCCGTCTTAGGGTCAACAGAGGAGGCGGCCCAGAAGCAGCTGGCCGCGCCTAGCCGGCCGGGGACCGAGCTGACTCCTCGATCAGCCGTCCCCGCCGTTAGCCGACGGCAGCTCGAACCGCTCGCTCCAGCCGGCCGTGGGCAGCCGGTCGCTTAGTTTTTCTTCAAAGCAGGGGGAGGGAGAACCTTCTGCTTTGGCCTACCCAAGGGTAATAACCCCGTCTAATAAAGTTGCATAGTAGACATCAAGCTCTTTTCTGGCGCCGTTGTCGGGGAGGTGAGTGCATGAAGGTATATCTTTAGATCTTGCAATCGAATCTTTTAGTTTCTTGTTTTATCACTAGTTTGTTTTATTAAAGAAAACTACAAAAAATGGAATTGAGGTTGCATCATATTATGGATCATCTTTATAATAACTTTCTTGAAAATGATGGATCGGAAAATTGTGCTCAATTGTTAGAAGAAGAAGTCAATAAAATGTTTGGCACAAAATATTTGAATGATGAGCATGATTGCAATGTTGTTAGTATGAATTCCTTGAATATCCATGGTGTTAATGATATGCAAAGCCATAAGCTTGGGGATGTTATATTTGATGAAGATGATATTTTTTGTCCCCCAAGTTTTGATGTGAAAATATTTTATAATGAAATCTTGCCTCCTATTTATGATGATTATATTGATGAGAGTGGATTTGGAGAGGTCATGACTTTATTTAATGATGAATCCACTATTTTGGAAGACGTTGCTATTGATTATGACAACAAAATTCCTATATATGATGATTATGGTGATGACATGTATGCTATAAATAATAATGGTAACCATGAAACTTGTCATCATGATTTTAATTTTCAATCACATGATAGTTATTTTTTTGAGTTTGCTCCCACTACTATTGATGAGAATAAATTTGCTTATGTGGAGAGTAACAAAATCTCTATGCTTATGCATCATGAAAATAATGCTTTATGTGATAGATATATTGTTAAATTCATTCATGATGCTACTGAAAATTATTATGAGAGAGGAACATATGCTTGTAGGTATTGCAATAATATCAAGCTTCCTCTCTATGTGTTGAAAATCTTGAAGCTATGCTTGTTTTGCCTTCCTATGCTAGTTGATTATTACTGCCAAAATTTTTTTGCTCACAAAATCCCTATGCATAGGAAGTGGGTTAGGATTAAATGTTCTAGTCATATGCTTCCTGATGCTCTCTTTATGTTTCAATTCTTTACTTTTATGCGCGCATCATTGAAATCATCATGCCTAGCTTAAAAGGCATAAAAGAAAAGCGCTTGTTGGCAGACAACCCAACACTTTTACCTACTGTTTTTGTGTGTTAACATGATTAAGATACTGTAGTAATCATGTTTTATTGCTTTTGTTTCAAAAAAGTACCAAGTAAATCCCTTGGGATCATGTGGGGTGATCATTGATTTGATCTTGCTGAAAAACAAAAACTTTTGCGCTCACGAAAATAATTCTAATTTTTAACATAAGAGTGATTTTGAGTTTATTATTTTTGCAGAAGATTAATATACAAATTTCTCACGTGGTCCTAATTTTTCAGAATTTGTAGAGTAGCATAAGTATCGTTGGAGTACAGATTACTACAGATTGTTCTGTTTTTGATAGATTATGTTTTAAATGCATAGTTTGCTTGTTTTCTAGTTTCTATGGCTTATATTGCTCAATATAAATTGTGTAAATGATATGATAAATTAGGCATTGTGTGAGAAAAATTATGCATCTTGCCTTGACAGTACCAAAGCGAAATGGTTTGCTCTTTATCATAGTAACCCATCTCACGAAGTTCCATTAAGTTTTGTGTGATTGAAGTTTTCAAGTTTTGGGTGAGATGTGGATATTAGGAGAATTAGGAGTGACTAGGCCCTAATATTGGGGATTACCAAGTAAACACCAAGGTAAAATTCAAGGAATATCCAAGCAACTAAACTTGGGGATGCCCCAGAAGGCATCCCCTCTATCGTCTCCAACATTATCGGTAACCTTACTTGGAGCTATGTTTTTATTCATCACATGATATGTGTTTTACTTGGAAGTCAATTTGTTTTGTTAGTATTTGTTTAATTTTATTTATAATAATGTTTTGAATCTTTTAGTTCAATAAAAATTTCAAGGATAGCCCTCACCATGCTTATTTTGCAAGTATACATGTTGCTGTTTCAAAACAGAAAGTTTACCGCTGTTGGAAAAATTCCCTAGAAAAGTCAGAATGTGATAAAATGTTGAGACTTCTTGAATAATAAGATATGATAAATTTTATATATTTTGGTAAATTTTCATAACATTTGGAGTTTAATAAGTATTGATACTCTTGCATTCTTTATAGATTGTACTGTTTTGGCAGATTGCTGTTATGTTTGCATTGTTTGCATATGATTGCTTGTTTAATGATTCTATTTGAGGATAGAAGTATTAAATATGCAGAGGCATTCAGTATGCAATGTTGAATAATAATTTTAGTGATTTTCTACAGTAGAGAATGATAAGGTTTTTGTATTGGTTTATACTAACTTATCTCACGAGTTCTTGTTGAGTTTTGTGTGGATGAAGCTTTTGAGATTTAGGAAACCCGTGATATGAGAAGAATTAAGGAGACCCAAAATATCAAGCTTGGGGATTCCCAAGGCATCCCAAGATAATATTCAATAATTCTCAAGCATGTATGCTTGGGGATGCCCTGGTAGGCATCCCACCTTTCTTCTTCAACAATTATCGGTTAGTATCGATTGAGCCTAAGTTTTTGCTTCTTCACATGAGTTGTGCTATTTTTAGAATGTCATTTTAATTTTGTTTTACTTGCTGTTTTAATAAAATACTTCTATCTGAATGTTTTAAATAAAATAGAGTTCTCAAATAGTCGTCAAGGAGGCTAAGTAAGCGGCATTCACATCCCATCAACGAAGCCCTTTTCCTTAGAATTGCTCTCTATGCTTCACTTAAATGTTTTATGAGCAATGGACATGCTCTAGTGCTTCACTTATATCTTTTTGAGGATGGTGTGCTTAGTATTTTTGAATAAATTCTCTCTTACTTCACTTAGATTTATTTGAGAGTTAGTAAAATTTTCAAGAAATTCTCTCTTGCTTCACTTAAATTATTTTGAGAGAAAGAAGAAAAATTATGCTCTTGATCTTCACTTTTATTTGTTTGAGTTTATGAAAAGAAACACATGAAAATTAGTCCCAAAGTCATAGATATCCAAGAAGGATATAATAAAAACTTTCGTGAAGATCACTAGACAAAATAAACTTGATTCTTATTAATAGTTTTGAGATATGATGATGTGATATGTGAGTTATGTTGATCAGTAATTATGCTTTAGTAAGAATATTTGTGTTAAGATTTGTGATTCCCTATGCAAGTACGAAAGTCAATAGTCATGCAATGAAATTATATCCTACTTGTGGTGCATTATTCGGTGTTATTTATGCTTAATGCTTGCTTATGAGATTATCCGTTTCTCGGTTGCTCGCTTCTAAATCTTTTGCTAGTCTTCATTTTGCACCAAGTATGAGCTCTACTTGTGCATCCAAATCCTTAAACCCAGTTTTTTCCACATGAGTCGACTATACATACCTATATGCGGTATTTCCATGCCGTTCTAAGCAAATTTGTATGTGCCATCTCTAATTTACAAAATAAACTTCTCTTTTGTGTGTTTGTTTCGCTCGCGGAGCGGTGAGGGGTGGCTAATATTTTCCATGCTAGATGTGTTATTCTCATGATGAGTATTTATTCACTTGTCATTGCACGAGAGTAAGCCAAAGGTATTAGGGATGCCCAGTACCGAAAGGGAAAAATGAATTTACTTTATGTTGTCAAATAATAAATTACTTGGAAAGTGTTGGTACGGAGGGCACCCATGGATACGATTAGCGATGGAAAGTGAAAGTATGGTGGAAAAAGGAATAAACTTTTTTTTTGGGAACCGCCTATGATATATCTAGCATGGAAAGTGTTGGGACCTGTAAGTCGTTTTTGTTGGTGGGATGGATACACCTCCCGAAATTTTCTTATCTCTAAGTTTTCCGCTTTGAGCTCTGGCACCTCTACAAATCCCTACTTCCCTCTGCGAAGGGCCTTTCTTTTACTTTTGATTTTGACTCTCCATCTTATCTTACCAAAGCACCAACTAGGAGGCATTATGATCGTACTTAAGTATTGGGTGTAGCTAATATTCGAGTGTGTTTCATGAATGGATCAATGTTTGAGCATGATGGGCAAGGGATAACTTATTTTAGCATTGATATTTTGAAAGACATGGTTGCTTGTTGATATGCTTGAGTATCTAAATTATTATGTCAAAATTAGACTATTGCTTTGAACAACTAAAAGTCCAAATGTCCATGCTATAAGGAAAATAATATGCTATGACATCTTAGGTAGCATTCCACATCAAAAATTCTGTTTTTATCACTTACCTACTGGAGGGCGAGTAGGAGTTAAGCTTCGGGATGCTGATACGTCTCCAACGTATCTATAATTTTTGATCATTCCATGCTGTTATATTATCAATCTTGGATGTTTTATAATCATTTTATATCATTTTATATCACTTTTCAAATGATCCAGACTTGTGTTTCATTAAGTAAATATACACTATATCTACTCAAATCATCAGTCAAGGCAAGAAAATAACGATATCCACCACAAGCTACAACACTCATTGGACTGTATACATCAACATGTATCATTTCCAATAAGTCACTAGCCCGCTCCATCATACTGAAAACGGGGTCTTTAGTCATCTTGCCCAAGAGGCATGGTCCGCATGTCTCAACCGATTCGAAATCAAATGAGTCCAAAGATCCATCAGCATGGAGTTTCTTCATGCTATTTATACCAATATGACATTTAGCGGTAGTGCCACAGGTATGTGGTACTATCATTATTAACTTTGCATCTTTTGGCATCATTGTTATGAACATGTGTATTACTACGATCAAGATTCAAGAAACCTTTCTCATTGGGTGTATGACCATTAAAGGTATTATTCATGTAAATAGAATAACCATTATTCTCTCACTTAAATGAAAAACCGTATTGCAATAAACATGATCTAATCACGTTCATGCTCAACGCGAACACCAAATAGCATTTATTTAGGTTCATTACTAATCCCGAAGGCAGAGAGAGCGTTTGATGTTGATCACATCAACCTTAGAAACAATTCCAACGCACATACTCACCTCACCCTTAGATAGTCTCCATTTATTCCGTAGCTTTTATTTTGAGTTACTAACATTTAGCAACCGGACCGGTATCGAATACCCAAGTGCTACTAGGAGTACTAGCAAGGTACACATCAATTACACGTATATCAAATATACTTCTGTTGACGTTGCCAGCTTTCTTATCTAACAAGTAGCTATTGGAAATATGCCCTAGAGGCAATAATAAATTAGTTATTATCATATTTCCTTATTCATGATAATCATTTATTATCCATGCTATAATTGTATTGATCGGAAACTTAGATACATGTGTGGATACATAGACAACACCATGTCCCTAGTATGCCTCTAATAGACTAGCTCGTTGATCAAAGATGGCTAAGGTTTCTTAGCCATTGACATGATATGTCATTTGATAATGGGATCACATCATTAGGAGAATGATGGGATGGACAAGACCCAAACTACAAACATAGCATATGATCGTGTCAGTTTATTGCTACTGTTTTCAGCATGGCAAGTATCTGTTCCTATGACCATGAGATCATGCAACTCACTAACACCGGAGGATTGCCTTGTGTGTATCAAATGTCGCAACATAACTAGGTGACTATAAAGGTACTCTACAGGTATCTCCGAGGGTGTCTATTGGGTTGGCATGGATCAAGACTGGGATTTCTCACTTCGTGTGACGGAGAGGTATCTCAGGGCCCACTCGGTAATACAACATCACAACAAGCCTTACAAGCAATGTGACTAAGTGTTAGTCATGGGATCTTGTATTATGGAACGAGTAAAGATACTTGCCGGTAACGAGGTTGAACTAGGTATGGAGATACCGACGATCGAATATCGGGCAAGTAACATACCGAAGAACAAAAGGAACATCATACGGGATTAACTGAATACTTGACATAGAGGTGTTGGGGAACGTTGCATGGGAAACAAAAAAATTCCTATGCACACGCAAGATCTATCCATGGTGATGAGCATCTATGAGAGGGAGAGTGGATCTACATAACCTTGTAGATTGCTAAGCTGGAGGCATTAAGAAACATGGTTGGTGTAGTCGAACGTCTTCGCAATCCAAATCGCCGAGCGTCCCACGATCTCATCATGATCTGTCCCGTGATCCAATCACGATCCGTCCCGCGAACTCATCACGATCCGTCCCGCGAACTCATCATGATTCGTCTTGCGATCTGATCACGATCCGTCTCGCAATCTTGATCACGGCCCTTCCGATCTAGCGTCGAACGAACGGCACCTCTGTGTTCAGCACACGTACAGCTTGATGACGATCTCTGCCTTCTTGATCCAGCAAGAGGGAGCGGAGAGGTAGATGAGTTCTCCGTTAGCGCGATGGCGTTGCGGCGATGGTGGTGGAGGAATTCCAGCAGGGCTTCGCCTAAGCACCGCTGAAAACCGATCTAGAGGAGAAAACGATCTAGAGGAAGAAGAGGGCAGCACGTGGCAATTAGGGTTAGCTCATCCCTGTAAATCCTTTAGTATATATAGGAGGTAGGGAGGGGAGGAGGCAGCCTCAAACCCTCAATATCTGGCAGAAATTGGAGGTGGAGGAGTCCTACTCCAATCCTATTTGGAGTAGGATTCCTCCTTTCCACTTGGAAACTCTTTCCACCTCTCCACCTTCGGATTTTTTCCTTCTCAAACCTCATGGGCTCTAGTGGAGGCTTAGGCCAGCCCACCAGGGGCTGGTTTGTCTCCTCCCACAGCCCATGAGGCCCCTCGGGGCGTGACACCCGTCCCGATGGTCCCCCGATACACTCCCAGCACTCCCGGTACACTACCGATGAGCCCAAAACTTTTCCGACGACAAACAGGACTTCCTATATATCAATATTTACCTCCGAGCCATTCCGAAGCTCCTGCTGACATCCGGGACTTCGAACAACCTTCGGTCACCACCATACATAACTCTATACTACCGAAACGTCACCGAACCTTAAGTGTGCAGACCCTGCGGGTTCGAGAACTCTGTAGAGATGACCGAGACACCTCTACGGTCAATAACCAATAGCGGGACCTGGATTCCCATATTGGTTCCTACATATTCGACGAAGATTTTTATCGATCGAACCTCTATGACAAGGATTTAGTTAATCCCGTATGATGTTCCCTTTGTTCTTCGGTATGTTACTTGCCCGAGATTCGATCGTCGGTATCTCCATACCTAGTTCAACTTTGTTACCGGCAAGTCTCTTTACTCGTTCCATAATACAAGATACCATGATTAACACTTAGTCACATTGCTTTCAAGGCTTGTTGTGATGTTGTATTACCGAGTGGACCCTGAGATACCTCTCCGTCACATGGAGTAACAAATCCCAGTCTTGATCCATGCCAACCCAACAGACACCCTCGAAGATACATGTAGAGCACCTTTATAGTCAACCAGTTACATTGTGATGTTTCATACAAAGAAGGTACTCCTCCGGTGTCAGTGAGTTGCATGATCTCATGGTGATAGGAACATATACTTGACATGCAGAAAACAATAGCAATAAACTGACACGATCATATGCTACGTTTGTAGTTTGGGTCTTGTCCATCACATCATTCTCCTAATGATGTGATCCCATTACCAAATGACATCTCATGTCCATGACTAGGAAACCATAGCCATCTTTGATCAACGAGCTAGTCTATTAGAGGCATACTAGGGACATGGTGTTGTCTATGTATCCACACATGTATCTGAGTTTCCAATCAAAACAATTATAGCATTGATAATAAACGATTATTATGAACAAGGAAATATGATAATAACCAATTTAGTATTGCCTCTAGGGCATATTTCCAACAGTCTCCCACTTGCACTAGAGTCAATAATCTAGTTCACATCACCATGTGATTCGCATTGTTATGAATCTAACACCCAGTGAGTTCTGGGGTTCGATCATGCTTTGCATGTGAGAGAGGTCTTTTAGTCAACGGGTCTACGACATTCAGATCCGTGTGTACTTTGCAAATCTCTATGTCAAACTGTAAATACTGCTACTACACTCCACTTGGACCTATTCGAAATGGCTGCTCCACTATACGTACACGGATTGCTACTAAGAGTCATCCGGATTGGTGTTAAAGCTTGCATCGACGTAACTTTTACGACGAACTCTTTATCACCTCCATAATCGAGAAACATTTCCTTAGTCTTTTAGTTACTAAAGATGATATTGACCGCTGTCTAGTGATCCACTCCTGGATCACTCTTGTACCCCTTGACGGACTCACAGCAAGGCATACATAGGTGCGGTACACAGCATGGCATACTATACAGAGCCTATGGCTAAGGCATGGGGAACAACATTCGTCCTTTCTCTTTCTTCTGTCGTGGTCGAGCTTTGAGTCTCACTCAACTTCACACATTACAAAGCAGGCGAGAACACTTCTCTCTGACCGATCCATTTTGAACTCTTTCAAAATCTTGTCAAGGTATGTACTCATTCAAAGTCTCATCAAGCATCTTGATCTATCGCTATAGATCTTGATGCTCAACAATTAGGTAGCTTTATCCAGGTCTTCCTTTGAAAAACTCCTTTCAAACAACCATTTATGTTTTCCAGAAATTCTACATCATTTCTGATCAACAATATGTCAACCACATATGTTTATCAGAAACTTTATAGTGCTCCCACTCACTTTATTGTAAATACAAGTTTCTCATAAACTTTGTATAGACTCAAAAACTTTGATCACCTCATCAAAGTGTATATTCCAACTCCGAGATGCTTGCTTCAGTCCATAGAAGGATCACTGAAGCTTGCTTACCTTTTAGCATCCTTAGGACTGACAAAACCTTCTGGTTGTATCTCATACAGCCTTTCCTTAAGGAAGGAAACGATGTTTTGACATCCATCTTCCAGATTTCATAATTATAAAATGCAGCAACTGCTAACATAATTCCAACAGACTTTAGCATCGCTACGAGTGAGAAAGTCTCATCGCAGTCAACTCCTTGAACTAGTCGGAAACTTCTTTGCGATAAGTCAAGCTCTATAAATGGTGACATTTACCATCAGCGTCTGTCATCATCTCAAAGGTCCATTTGTACTCGACGACCTGCCGTCCAACGAGCAAGTCTACCAAAGTCTATACTTGGTTTTCACACATGGATCCTTTCTCGGATTTCATGGCCTCTAACCATTTGTCGGAATCCGGGCCCATCATCGATTCTCCACAGCTCGTAGGTTCATCGTTGTCCAACAACATGACCTCCAAGATAGGGTTGTCGTACTGCTCAGGAGCAGTACACATCCTTGTCAACTATGAGGTTCAATAGTAACTTGATCCGAAGGTTCACGATCCTCATCATTAACTTCCTCTTCAACTAACGTAGGCTTCACAGAAACATCTTCCTGCGCTGTGCTACTCTCTGGTTGAACAAAGGTTCAACAAGCTCATCAAGTTCTATCTTCCTCCCACTCAATTCTTTTGAGAGAAACTCTTTCTCGAGAAAGGACCTGTTTTAGCAACAAACACTTTATGCTCGGATCTTAGATACAAGGTTTACCCAACTGTTCTTAGGGTATTCTATGAAGATGCATTTGTCTGCTTTGGGTTTGAGCTCATTAGGTGAAAACCATTTTCACATAAGCATCGAAGCCCCAAACACTAAGAAATGACAGCTTAGGTTTCTATCAAACCATAATTCATACGGTGTCATCTCAAGGATTTATATGGTGCCCTATTTAAAGTGAATGTAGTTGTCTCTAATGCATAACCCCAAAACGATAGTGGCAAAATGATAAGAGACATCATAGTATGCACCATATCCAATAGAGCACGACTATGACGTTTGAACACACCATCACACCATGCTGTTCCTGGTGGCGTGAGTTGTGAAACAACTTTCGCATTGTCTAAAGTTGTATGCCAAACTCGAAACTCAGATATTCACCTCCACAATCATATCACGGACATTTTATCTTCTTGTCACGATGATCCTAAACTTCACTCTGAATTTGATTGAACTTTTTCAAATGATTCAGACTTGCATTTCATTAAGTAAATATACACTATTATCTACTCAAATCATCGGTGAAGGTAAGAAAATAACGATATCCACCGCATGCTACAAGACTCATTGGATTGCATACATCAACATTTACCATTTCCAATAAATCACTTGCCCACTCCATCGAACTGGAAAACGGGGTCCTTAGTCATCTTGCCCAAGAGGCATGGTTCGCATGTCTCAACCGATTCAAAATCGAATGAGTCCAAAGGACCATCAACATGGAGTTTCTTCAAGCGATATATATTAAAATATGACATTTAGCGGCAGTGCCACAAGTATGTGGTATTATCATTATTAATTTGTATCCTTTGGCATCAATGTTATGAACATGTGTATTACTATGATCAAGATTCAATAAACCATTCTCGCTGGGTGCATGACCATTGAAGGTATTCTTCATGTAAACAGAAACCATTATTCTCTAACTTAAATAAATAACTGTGTTGCAATAAACACGATCTAATCAGGTTCATGCTTAACGCAAACACCAACACCATTTAGGTTTGTCACTAATCATGAAGGTAGAGAGAGCGTGCAATGTTGATCACATCAACCTTGGATACATTTCCAACACACATCGTCACCTCACACTTAGCTAGTCTCAGTTTATTCCGTAGCTTTTACTTCAAGTTACTAACATTTAGCAACCGAACCGGTATCCAATACCCAGGTGCTACTAGGAGTACTAGCAAGGTACACACACGTATATCAAATATACTTCTGTTGTCGTTGCCAGCCTTCTTATCTACCAAGTATCTAGGGCTGTTCCGCTTCCATGACAGCTCTCCTCATAATAGAAGCACTTAGTCTCTGGTTTGGGTTCAACTTTGGGTTGCTTTACTAGAGCAGCAACTGACTTGCCGTCCATGAAGTTTTCCTCCTTGCCCATGCCCTTCTCGAAACTAGTGGTTTTACTAACCATCAACACTTGATGCTCCTTCTTGATTTCTACCTTTGCGGTGTCAAACATCATGAACAGCTTAGGGATCATTATTTCTATCCCTAGCATTTTATAGTTCTTCACCAAGTTCTAGTAGCTTAGTGACAGTGACTTGGAGAACTATATCAATCACTATCTTATCTGGAAGATCAACTCCCACTCGATTCAAAAGATTGTAGCAGCCACACAATCTGAGCACATGCTCAACGATTGAGATATTCTCTTTCATTTTGCAGGCAAAGAATCTTGTTGGAGGTCTCATGTCTCGCAACACGGGCACGAGCCTGAGATCCTAATTTCAGCTCTTGGAACATCTCGTATGTTCCATGACGTTCAAAACGTTTCGGAGCCTCAATTCTAAGCCGTAATGCATGACGCACTAAACTATCAAGTAGTCATCAGAATGTGCGTGTCAGATGTTCACAAGATGTACATACGACGCTAGAGGGGTTGGCGCACCGAGCGGTGCATTAAGGACGTAAGTCTTCTGTGCAACAATGAGGACAATCCTCAGATCATGGACAAAGTCCGCAACATTGCTACCATCATCTTTCAGCTCTATTTCTCTAGGAACATATAAAAATTCAAGGGAGCTACAGCCTGAGCTAGTAATCTACAACATAGTTTGCAAAGACAGTACTGACTATGTTGATGATAATGAGTTCAATTAATCATATTACATAATAACTCCCACTAAAATTGAAAACCCTCCGGTCATTCGAGTGATACATGATCCAAATTCACCAACTCAAGTCCGATCATCACGTGAGTTGAGGTGGTTTCAATGGTGAACATCAGCATGTTGATCATATCTGCTATATGACTCATGTTCGGCCTTTTGGTCTCTTGTGTTCCGAGGCCATGTCTGTACATGCTAGGCTCGTCAAGTTTAACCCGTGTGTTCTACATGTGCAACACTGACTTGCACCCGTTGTATGTGAACGTCGAGTCTATCACACCCAATCATCACGTGGTGTCTCGACACGACGAACTTTCACAATGGTGCACACTCGGGGAGAACACAATTCATCTTGAAATTTAAGTGAGGGATCACCTTATAATGCTACCATCGTCCTAAGCAAAACAAGGAGCATAAAAGGATTAACATCACATGCAAATCATAAGTGACATGATATGGCCATGAACTTGTGCTTTTGATCTCCATCTTGAAAGCACCGGCATGATCTCCATCGTCACCGGCATGACACCATGATCTTGATCTCCATCATCGTGTCGCCATCGGGGTTGTCGCACCCACCATTCTTCTACTACTAGTGCTACCTTTTAGCGATAAAGTAAAGCATTACATAGCGCTTAATGATTGACACGCAGGTCAGACAATAATTAAAGACAACCCTATGGCTCCTGCCGGTTGCCGTACTCATCGACATGCAAGTCGTGATATTCTATACAACACATGATCATTTCATACATCACATATATCTCATCATGTAATTGGCCATATCAAATCACAACATACCCTGCAAAAACAAGTTAGACGTCCTCTAATTGTTGTTGCATGTTTTACGTGGCTGCTACGGATATCTAGCAAGAACAATTCTCACCTATGCAAAAACCACAATGGTGATACATAAGTTGCTTTTCAACCTTCTCAAGGATCGCCTTTGTCGAATCCGATCCAACTAAAGTAGGAGAAATAGACACCCGCCAGCCATCTTTGTGCAATGAGGTTACACGTCAGTCGATGGAACCGGTCTCTCGTAGGCATACGAGTAAGGTTGGTCTGGGCCGCTTCATCCCACAATACCACAGAACCAAAACACGACCAAGGGAGAAAGCAATCTAAGCATCAACACCCACAAACTCTTTGTGTTCTACTCGAGATTTCCTCTGCACATAGACCTAGCTCATGATTCCAGTGTTGGGGAACGTTGCATGGGAAACAAAAAAATTCCTAAGCACACACAAGATCTATCCATGGTGATGAGCATCTATGAGAGGGAGAGTGGATCTACATACCCTTGTAGATCGCTAAGCGGGAAGCGTAAGAAACGCGGTTGGTGTAGTCGAACGTCTTCGCGATCCAAATCGCCGAGCATCCCGCGATTTCAACACGATCCGTCCCGCGATCCAATCATGATCCATCCCGCGAACTCATCACGATCCATCTCGCGATCTCATCACGATCCGTCTCGCGATCTTGATCATGGCCCTTTCGATCTAGCACCGAACGAACAGCACCTCCGCGGTCAGCACACGTACAGCTTGATGACGATCTCCGCCTTCTTGATCCAGCAAGAGGGAGCAGAGAGGTAGATGAGTTCTTCGTTAGCGCGACGGTGTTGCGGCGATGGTGGTGGAGGAATTCCCGCAGGGCTTCGCCTAAGCACCGCTGAAAACCGATCTAGAGGAAGCAGAGGGCAGCACGTGGCAATTAGGGTTAGCTCTTCCCTCTAAATCCTCTAGTATATATAGGAGGGAAGGAGGGGAGGAGGTAGCCTCAAACCCTCAATATCTGGCCAAAATTGGAGGTGGAGGAGTCCTACTCCAATCCTGTTAGGAGTAGGATTCCTCCTTTCCACTTGGAAACTCTTTCCACCTCTCCACCTTTGAATTTTTTCCTTATCAAACCTCATGGGATTTAGTGGAGGCTTCGGACAGCCCACCAGGGGATGGTTTGTCTCCTCCCACAGCCCATGAGGCCCCTTGGGGCGTGACACCCCTCCCGATGGTCCCCCGGTACACTACCGACACTCCCGGTACACTACCGATGAGCCCGGAACTTTTTCGGCGACCAAAACAGGACTTCCTATATACCAATCTTTACCTCCAGACCATTCCGAAGCTCCTAGTGACATCCGGGATCTCATCCGGGACTTCGAACAACCTTCGGTCACCACCATACATAACTCTATACTACCAAAACGTCACCGAACCTTAAGTGTGCAAACCCTGCGGGTTCGAGAACTATGTAGACATGACCGAGACACCTCTACGGTCAATAAACAATAGTGGGACCTGGATGCCCATATTGTTTCCTACATATTCTATGAAGATCTTTATCGGTTGAACCTCTATGTCAAGGATTCAGTTAATCCCGTATCATGTTCCCTTTGTTCTTCGGTATGTTACTTGCCCGAGATTCGATCGTCGGTATCTCCATACCTAGTTCAACCTCGTTACCGGCAAGTCTCTTTACTCATTCCGTAATACAAGATACCGTGACTAACACTTAGCCACATTGCTTGCAAGGCTTGTTGTGATGTTGTATTACCGAGTGGGCCCTGAGATACCTCTCCGTCACACGGAGTAACAAATCCCAGTGTTGATCCATGCCAACCCAACAGACACCCTCGAAGATACCTATAGAGCACCTTTATAGTCACCCAGTTACGTTGGGACGTTTGATACAGAGAAGTTACTCCTCCGGTGTCAGTGAGTTGCATGATCTCATGGTCATAGGAACATATACTTGACATGCAGAAAACAGTAGCAATAAACTGACACGATGATATGCTACGTTTGTAGTTTGGGTCTTGTCCATCACATCATTCTCCTAATGATGTGATCCCGTTACCAAATGACATCTCATGTCCATGACTAGGAAACCATAGCCATCTTTGATCAACGAGCTAGTCTATTAGAGGCATACTAGGGACATGGTGTTGTCTATGTATCCACACATGTATCTGAGTTTCCGATCAACACAATTATAGCATGGACAATAAACGATTATTATGAACAAGGAAATATGATAATAACCAATTTATTATTGCCTCTAGGGCATATTTCCAACAAGAGGTTCGACCACTACAGTTCTTCATAGAATATGTAGGAACCAATATGGGCATCCAGGTCCCGCTATTGGTTATTGACTGTAGAGGTGTCTCGCTCATGTCTACATAGTTCTCGAACCCACAGGGTCTGCACATTTAAGGTTCAGTGATGTTTCGGTAGGATAGAGTTATGTATGGTGGTTACCGAAGGTTGTTCGGAGTCCCGGATGAGATCCCGGACATCAGAGGAGCTCCAGAATGGTCCGGAGGTAAAGATTGATATATAGGAAGTCCTATTTTGGTCGCCGAAAAAGTTTCGGGCTCATCGGTAGTGTACCGGGAATGCCGGTAGTGTACCGAGATACCATCGGGAGGGGTATTTCGACCCAAGAGGCTACATGGGCTGTGGGAGAGTGAATACGAGCCCTTAGTGTGCTGGTGGAAGTCCCACACAAGGCCCATGTGGCTGGGAGAGAAAAGCCCAAAGAGAAAAGGTGGCAAAAGGCAAAAAAGGCTAAAAAGGAAGGAGTCCTAGTCCTACTAGGATTGGAGGAGGATTCCTCCTCTCCTTCTTGGTTCGGCCGAAGCCTAGGGCTGCCCCCTTGAGGGCAAAGCCTCCTCCTCTCTTCCTCTTATATATACTAGAGGTTTTAGGGTTTTTGCACTAGATTTTCTGCCACGTGCTACCCTCTCCTCTAGTGCATAGTTTCTCCTCTAGATCGGTTTTCCGTAGTGCTTAGGCAAAGCCCTGCTGGAATAGCTCCACCACCATCGCCACAGGGCCATCACGCTCCTGGAGAACTCTTCTACCACTCCGCTCCCTCTTGCTGGATCAAGAAGGCGGAGATCGGCATCGAGTTGTACATGTGCTGAACGCGGAGGTGTCGTCCGTGTGGCGCTAGATCGGAAGGACCCTGATCAAGATCGCGAGACGGATCGTGATGAGATCGCGGGACGGATCATGATGAGTTCGCGGGACGGATCGTGATTGCATCGCGGGACAAATCATGATGAGATCATGGGACGCTTGGCTATTTGGATCGCGAAGACGTTCAACTACACCAACCGCGTTTCTTAACACTTCCCGCTTAGCGATCTACAAGGGTATGTAGATCCACTCTCCCTCTCATAGATGCTCATCACCTTGGATTGATCTTGCGTGTGCGTAGGAATTTTTTTGTTTCCCATGCAACATTCCCCAACAGTGGCATCATGAGCTAGGTCTATGTGTAGATGGGATCTCGAGTAGAACACAAATAGTTTGTGCGCGTTGATGCTTAGATTGCTTCCTCCCTTGGTCGTGTTTTGGTTCAGCGGTATTGTGGGATGAAGCGGCCTAGACCAACCTTACTCGTTCGCTTATGAGAGACCGGTTTCATCAACTGACGTCTAACCCCGTTGCACAAATATGGCTGGAGGGTCCATGTTTCTCTAACTTTAGTTGGATCGGATTCGACTAAGGCGGTCCTTGAGAAGGTTGAAAAGCAACTTATGTATCACCGTTGTGGTTTATGTGTAGGTGAGAATTGTTCTTGCTAGATACCCGGAGCAGCCACATAAAACATGCAACAACAATTAGAGGACGTCTAACTTGTTTTTGCAGGGTATGTTGTGATGTGATATGGCCAATTACATGATGTGATATATGTGATGTATGAGATGATCATGTGTTGTATAAAATATCATGACTTCTTGGATACTTCTTGGATGGCAAGTCAGTTGCTGCTCCAGTGAAGCAACCCAAAGTTCAACCCAAACCTGAGACTAAGTGCTTCGATGATGAGGAGAGCAGACGCTAAAGCGGAACAACCCTAGATACTTGGTAGATAAGAAGTCTGGCAACGTCGACCGAAGTATATTTGATATACGTGTTATTGATGTGTACCTTGCTAGTACTCCTAGTAGCACCTGGGTATTGGATACCGGTTCAGTTGCTAAATGTTAGTAACTCGAAATAAGATCTACGGAATAAATGGAGAACTAGCTAAGGGTGAGGTGACGATGTGTGTTGGAAATGTTTGCAAGGTTGATGTGATGAACATCGCACGCTCTCTCTACCTTCGAGATTAGTGACGAACATAAATAAATGTTATTTGGTGTTTCGTGTCGAGCATGAACATGATTAGATCGTGTTTATTGCAACACGGTTATTCATTTAAGTTAGAGAATAATGGTTATTCTGTTTACATGAACAATACCTTCAATGGTCATGCACCCAGTGAGAATGGTTTGTTGAATCTTGATCGTAGTAATACACATATTCATAACATCGATGCCAAAGTATACAAAGTTAATAATGATAGTACCACATACTTGTGGCACTGCCGCTAAATGTCATATTAGTATAAAGCGCATGAAGAAATGTTAGTGCATCTAGTGCCCCTTAGTGATTTTCGTGTATTGAAGACTTACAGGTTAAGGTAATAATGTGTTTGTGAGTGTACACGGGCTCTATAAGTCAATGAGGAGTTTGGTATATTCAGAGATTATCGACCCCTAAAAATGTATGTCTTCAAGTGGAGACTTTGCTGAAGACTTTCTGAATACTTTGGTGAAGACTTTGTGAAGACTTTGAAAATGAACAAGTTGGTGTGACCTTGAAGATATGAGCGAGGAATATGAAGCGTGAAGACTTTTTTTTCGTAGTTTCGTTTCCTTTATTTGAGTCGTAGGAAACATCGTACTGTTAAAGGGGGCTGAGGTAATACTGAGGAAAATTTCCAACTGATGCTCAACTCCAAAATCCTGAAGCCATACAATCCTTCGAGTGAAGCCTTTGGAAATCTCTTAGGGTTCAGACAAGTTCTTCAGTGACAGAGACGAAGTTCTTCGGGTCTCTAAGGAAATTGATCTCACTAAGGAGTTAGGATTTCGCCAGTGCGAAGTGCCTGCAAGTGAGGAACATGATAAGCTGAGGACTTTCATATTTCAAAATTCCGACCGTTGCTGTGCTTAGCGCCAGTTGTCCACAATCATTCTTATCCACATAACTGTCATATCATTGGGGGCAATTATGTCTTATCATGTCAGGTTGCATCCTGGCTATAAATAGCCACCCCCCACAACTACTAGCTGGTTGGCTACTCCGAGAGAGAGAACTGACACTTGTCATTTGAGAGCAACCCATCCTCTGAGGACTTTTGAGAGAAAATCATCACTGAGGCAAAACCTACAATCAAACCACAAAACCCAAAGTGGTTGAGCATCACTGAAGAAATTCCTGTGTGGAACCGAGGCTTGTTACGTTTGAGAACTGTGCATCCTCCAGACGGTTAGGCGTCATGGTCTAGTGCTCCTGCAGTCAATTGGGGACCACGAAGTGACCTTGGTCTAGAGCATCCAAC
Source organism: Hordeum marinum (assembly GCA_022496015.1). NCBI lineage: Eukaryota > Viridiplantae > Streptophyta > Magnoliopsida > Poales > Poaceae > Hordeum > Hordeum marinum. Next base: position 407,704,014 of record CM039672.1, on the reverse strand, counting down.
AGTAAATTGTGGATCGCCGGGTGACCAGTTTGTGAGGGTTTTGGAAGTCTACCTTGAAGACTTACCACGAGTGTTGGGCGAGGACTGTGTGACCTTAGCTCAAGGAGAATACGGTAAGGACTGTGTGTCCTGGGACTGTGTGTCCTCTGGTTTAAATACCAGGCCGCTCCAAACCAGATGTACGACTGTCACAGCAGTTGGAACTGGGTCATGAAACCATTGTCTTCATCGAGTTATCTGGTTCTATTTCCTCAACCCCTCTATTCCTCATATACTTGTTGATGAAATTGATTGTTACTGTTTGAAGAATTTGATTGAAGACTTTCACAAATTCCTCACCTCAAATTCTTCAAGTTACCTTGTTCATCACTGTTTATCATGTATCACGCTACTCTCTATTTGTGCATGTTTCATTTCATCATGAAGACTATGCTGTTACTATGTTGCTCATGCACTTGAGTACTTATTTTGCTGCTAGTTATTCATCACATTTCAAATTCCTCAAAGTTGAAATTCCTCAAGTGATGAATTTGTAAAAATCTCCTATTCACCCCCTCTAGTCGATATAACGCACTTTCAATTGGTATCAGAGCAGGTACTCCCTCGCTCTGTGTGATTTTGGTTTAACCACCTGGAGTCTAGTTATGTCGACTGCAAGTATGATCAAGGTTTCCGCGGGGTGTCCTACCTTCGATGGGACAGACTACCCCTACTGGAAGAACAAGATGCGTATGCATCTTGAAGCTATTGACAACGATCTCTGGTATGTTGTGGAAAATGGTGTTCTCTCTGTCACTCCCACTGTTACTACTGCTGATGTGAAGAGATTCAAGCAACTTGATTCTCAAGCAAAGAATATCATCTCTGGCCACCTGAGCAAAGGTCAGTATGGCAGAGTGAGTGCTTTGGAGTCTGCTAAGCTTATCTGGGATAGGCTATCCAAAGTCAATGAAGGTGTTTCCACTCAATGTGACTCTCGTGTTGATGTTCTTCGCAATCTCTTCAATCGCTTCAAGAGACTTGACAATGAAAATGTTCAGCAAACTTTTGATCGTCTCACTAATATCTCAAATGAGCTTCAACCACTGGGTGCCACTGATATCACTGACCGTGAAGTGGTGAAGAAACTGCTAATATCTCTTGACTCCTCATTCGATACTCTGGCTTTGATGATTCAAGAACTTGGTGACTACAAGTCGCTTGATCCTGCTGATATTCTTGAGAGACTCAATACTCATGAATTCCAACAAGCTGAGAAGAGATACCTCTATGGGCCAAGCTATGGAAGATCTTGTGCACTAAAGGCAAAAGCAATTCCTCATCAGAAGAAGAAGATTCTGACAGCAGCCTTGGTGATCCTGAAGAACTAAGTCAGGAACTAGCAATGCTTGTGAGGAAATTCCAAAAGTTCTCAAGGAGAGGTGGATTTGGAAAGTCACCAAAAAGTGGCTTGAGGAAATCAGATTCCTCAGAAGACTACAAGAAAAGAACTTGTCATCGTTGCAAGAAGTCTAGTCACTTTAAATCTGACTGTCCTCTCTGGGAAAAAGATTCAAAGAAGAAGAAGAAATATAAGGATGATAGTTCTGATGACTTGAAGAAAAACAAGAAATCTTCAAAGTCCTCATCTACAAAGTCCTCATCCTCAAAATCCTCAAAGCACAAGAAGAATGGTTCCAGAAAGGCACGAGCATTCATCGGCAAGGAAATGGACTCTGAGGAAGAATCTGAAGAATGTGAAGAAGAGGAAGAATCTAAGGAGGAATCAGAATCTGGTGTCGCTAGCCTTGCTCTCGCTACTGCTTTCGTCAGCAAGTCCATCTTCAACCATGCAAAATTTGACTACTCCAACGACTCTGACATCAGCAACGATGATCATGCTCCCACCTATTGCTTCATGGCAAAAGGCTCAAAGGTACACAAACATCATTCCTCATCTGAATCAAGTGCAGGTGAATCTGATGATTATGTGAAACCTAGCTATGCTAAACTTGTTAAAATTGCCACTAAGCAACAAAGTGCACTTGAAAAGCTTCAGAAAATGCTAGACAAAAGCGATGATCTGTTGAACCATGAAGTGGATCGGACTCAAACTCTACCTGTCGATCTCAAAAGTTTTCAGACGAAGTATGATAACCTATAGAGTCATCATAACGACCTCTTAGATGATCATGAGAAGCTTTCTTATGAATTTCTTCAAAGAAAGCAAGATCTTGAGAAACTGAGGGTGTCACATGAAGATCTCGAAAGGGAAAACGATTCCTTACTATCTCAACAAATCAGTACCGCTCAGGAAGATTTCATTCCACCTTGTTTGAAATGCATCGAACGTGAAACTGCTAATTCTTCACCTGAATGTTCAAATGCTTCTATTGCTGCAATTTCTTCAACTATTCTCGTGGTCTTAAATTCCTCATCTGAGGATACCACAAGTATCACTGATGACAATGGAGGGTTGAAGGAATTGTATGTGACAGGCATGTACAAAAGTTTCAAAGGGCATCAAACCCTTTGTGATGTTCTCAAAAAGCAGATTCTGAACAGGAACCCTAGGAAAGAGGGTATAGCCTTTGTGAGGAAACTCGATGCTGATGGATCCTACTGGACACTTGAGCAGTACGCCAAAACCTCATGAGTTGCTGCGAAAGGACCTCCTGTAGATCCATCCACTTTATCTGGCTTTACGTGTGAAACTTCATATTTCTCTGATGAATCACTTCACTCGAACTACAACTTCTTCAATAATCAGAAAGGTGAAGTATTTGCTAGATTTGTTGGAACTAACCGCAGGAACGGTTCTCCTATGAAGAAAATCTGGGTTCCCAAGAGCTACCTACAAAAACTTCAAGTGAATGTCCTCACGACACCACTCATGAAGAATAGGAAACCCAGATCAAATTCCTCATATGGACCAAACTCCTCAAATGGTCAAAATTATCATTCTCATACTAATGCCTCTGTTTTGCAGGGAAAACCTAAGAGTTATGAATATGTGCATTATTCTTCAAACCATTATGTTCATAAGTCCTCAAAGAATTTTTTTGCTTATTCATTTGAGTACTCTAATCCTCGCCCTGTGAAACAAAGCGCACTTGCTTCAATGCCTCCCTTCTCACATGGTACTCGCAGAATGATGAACTCTTTGCCACCCCTCCAGATGTGGTGGTGAAAAAACTGAAGTAATTTCTTATGCAGGGTCAGGTTTCCAGATGAAACTGAACATCTGATGAACATGCTGGAGACCTGAGTAAATGCTTGAAAGGACGCAAGATAACTATGAAAAAAGGAATTCCTCATTTCTCTCATCCTCCCACTACTTGCTTACTATCTTGTGTGATGAAATTCTGTCTGATGAAATTGATGTCATATTCTTCACTCTGAAGCATATGAGTTCGTAAGTTGTACTAATTCATCTGCAGGATGATACTCTAAAAGCTACTAAGTGGGTTCTCGATAGTGGATGCACAAACCACATGACGGGTGAAAAGAATCTACTAATGAATTTGCCACTCACTCCATCTCCTCTGAAGCATATCACCTACGCAGACAAAGGAAAAAAGCAAGGTATTGGGACTTGGTAAGGTTGCTATCTCAAAGGACCGAACCATGGATAAGGTGATGCTTGTTGAATCCCCCGGGTTCAACCTTATATCTGTCTCAATGCTTTGTGATCTTGATATGGTTGTCGTGTTTGGAAAATTTCGTTGTGTTGTCATCATGGAATCTAACAATTCCAAAGTCTTCGAAGGCTTTAGGAGAGGAGACTTGTATATTGTTGATTTCTCTACAGGTCCTCAACCTGCCACTTGCTTACTTGCAAAGTCTTCAGAAGGCTGGGTGTGGCATCGACGACTTGGACATGCTGGTATGAGGAACCTGCACACACTCGTGAAGAAAAAGCACATCATTGGCATCGAGGGTGTCAAATTACTCAAGGACCACCTTTGCGGTGCATGTGAATCTAGGAAGATGACCAGATCCATGTTGGAAATATGCCCTAGAGGCAATAATACATTAGTTATTATCATATTTCCTTATTCATGATAATCGTTTATTATCCATGCTATAATTGTATTGATAGGAGACTTAAATGCATGTGTGGATACATAGACAAAACCATGTCCCTAGTATGCCTCTAATGGACTAGCTCGTTGATCAAAGGATGGTTAAGGTTTCCTAGCCATGGACATGAGATGTCATTTGATAACGGGATCACATCATTAGGAGAATGATGTGATGGACAAGACCCAAACTGCAAACGTAGCATATGATCGTGTCAGTTTATTGCTACTGTTTTCTGCATGTCAAGTATATGTTCCTATGACCATGAGATCATGCAACTCACGGATATCGGAGGAGTGCCTTGTGTGTATCAAACGTCGCAACGTAACTGGGTGACTATAAAGGTGCTCTACAGGTATCTCCGTTGGTGTCTGTTGAGTTGGCATGGATCGAGACTGGGATTTGTTACTCCGTGTAACGGAGAGGTATCTCGGGGCCCACTCGGTAATGCAACATCACAATAAGCCTTGCAAGCAATGTGACTAATTGTTAGTTGCGGGATCTTGTGTTATGGAACAAGTAAAGAGACTTGCCGGTAACGAGGTTGAACTAGGTATGGAGATACCGACGATCGAATCTCGGGCAAGTAACATACCGAAGAACAAAGGGAACGTTATACGGGATTAACTGAATCCTTGACATAGAGGTTCGACCGATAAAGATCTTCGTAGAATATGTAGGAACCAATGTGGATGTCCAGGTCCTGCCATTGGTTATTGACCGTAGAGGTGTCTCGGTCATGTCTACATAGTTCTCGAACCCGCAGGGTCTGCACACTTAAGGTTCGGTGACGTTTCAGTAGTGTAGAGTTATGTATGGTGGTGACCGAAGGTTGTTAGGAGTCCCGGATGAGATCCCGGACGTCACGAGGAGCTCCGGAATGGTCCGGAGGTAAAGATTCATATATAGGATGTCCCAGTTTGGTCGCCGGAAAAGTTTCGGGCTCATCGGTAGTGTACCGGGAGTATCAATAGTGTACCGGGAGTGCCGGTAGTGTACCGGAGGACCTCCGGGAGGGGTATTTCGACCCCAATAGGTCCATGGGCTGTGGGAGAATAATAACCAGCCCTTAGTGGGCTGGGAAAACAGCCACAAAGGCCCATGGCGCAGGAGAGAAAGTCCTAAAGCAAAAAGTGGAAAATCAGCCAATAGGAGGCAATCCTACTCCAACTAGGATTGGAGGTGAAGTAGGATTGCTCCCACCTCCTCTTTTGGCCGACCCAAAGGCCTTGTCTGCCTCTCCTCTCCTCTCCTCCTATATATACTAGTGGATTTGGAGGTTTTTGGACAGAATTTCCGGCCACGTGCTACCCATTTCACCGGTGCACAGTTTCTCCTCTAGATCGGTTTTCCGCAGCGCTTAGGCGAAGCCCTGCCAGAATCACTCCACCACCATCACCGGAGCGCCTTCACGCTGCCGGTGAACTCTCTCTCCTATCCACCTCCTCTTGCTGGATCAAGACGGTGGAGATCGTCATCAAGCTGCACGTGTGCTGAACGCGGAGGTGCCGTCCGTTCGGCGCTAGATCGGAAGGACCGTGATCGAGATCGCGAGACAGTTCGTGATGAGATCGCGGAACGGATCGTGATGAGTTCGATGGACAGATCGTGATAAAGATCGTGAGACGGATCGTGATGAGATCGCGGGACGGATCGTGATGAGTTCACGGGACGGATCGTGATTGGATCGCGGGACGGATCGTGATTGGATCGCGGGACGGATCGTGATGAGATCGTGGGACACTCGGCGATTTGGATCGCGAAGATGTTCGACTACACCAACCGCGTTTCTTAACGCTTCCCGCTTAGCGATCTACAAGGGTATGTAGATCCACTCTCCCTCTCGTAGATGCTCATCACCATGGATAGGTTTGCGTGTGCGTAGGAAAAATTTTGTTTCCCATGCGACGTTCCCCAACAGTGGCATCATGAGCTAGGTTGATGGTTCGATGAGATCTCGAGTAGAACACAAAAGGTTTGTGGGCGTTGATGCTTAGATTGCTTCCTCCCTTGGTCGTATTTTGGTTCAGCGGGATTGTGAGATGAAGCGGCCCGGACCAAGATTACTCGTACGCTTACGAGAGACCGGTTCCCTCGACGCAACTTGTTGCCTAGATGGCTTGCGGGTGACAGTTTCTCTCACTTTAGTTGGATCGGATTCGACAAAGGCGGTCCTTGAGAAGGTTGAAAAGCAAACTAGTGTATCACCGTTGTGGTTTATGCGTAGGTGAAAATCGTTCTTGCTAGATACCCATAGCAGCCACGTAAAATATGCAACAACAATTAGAGGAAGTCTAACTTGTTTTTGCAGGGTATGTTGTGATGTGATATGGCCAATTACATGATGAGATATATGTGATGTATGAGATGATCATGTGATGTATAGATTATCACGACTTGCATGTCGATGAGTACGGCAACCGGCAGGAGCCATAGGGTTTTCTTTAATTATTGTATGACCTGCGTGTCAATCATTAAGCGCTATGTAATGCTTTACTTTATCGCTACGGTAGCAATAGTAGTAGAAGCATGCAGGGCATGACAACCCCAATGGCAACACATTGATGGAGATCAAGATGATGGAGATCATGGTGTTGTGCCGGTGACGATGGAGATCATGCCGGTGTTTCGAAGATGGAGATCTTAAACACAAGTTCATGGCCATATCATGTCACCTATGAATTGCATGGGATGTTAATCCTTTTATGCACCTTGTTTTTCTTAGTACGGTGGTAGCATTATAAGGTGATCCCTCACTTGAATTTCAAGATGAACTGTGTTCTCCCCGAGTGTGCACCGTTGCGAAAGTTCGTCGTGTTGAGACACCACGTGATGATCGGGTGTGATAGACTCTACATTCACATACAACGGGTGCAAGCCAGATTTGCACGCGCAGAACACTCGGGTTAAACTTGACGAGCCTAGCATGTACAGACATGGCCTCAGAACATGAGAGACCGAAAGGTCGAGCATGAGTCATATAGTGGATATGATCAACATGACGATGTTCACCATTGCAGCCACCTCAACTCACGTGATGATCGGACTTGAGTTGGTGAACTTGGATCATGTATCACTCGAATGATCGGAGGGATGTCAATTTGAGTGGGAGTTCTTAAGTTATATGATTAATTGAACTCATTATCATGAACATAGTCAAAGTGTCTTTGCAAATTATGTTGTAGATTACTAGCTCGCGCTGTAGCTCCCTTAAATTTTTATATGTTCCTAGAGAAATAGAGTTGAAATATGTTGGTAGCAATATTGCGGACTGGGTCCGTGATCTGAGGATTGTCCTCATTGCTGCACAGAAGGCTTATGTCCTTAATGCACCGCTCGGTGCGCCACCCCATCTAGCGTCGTCTGTAGATGTTGTGAACATCTGACAGGCACGTTTCGATGACTACTTGATAGTTTAGTGCGTCATGCATTACGGCTTAGAATTGAGGCTCCGAAACGTTTTGAACGTCGCGGAACATATGAGATGTTCTAGGATCTGAGATTGTGATCTCAGGCTCGTGCCCGTGTTGCGAGATATGAGATCTCCAACAAGATTCTTTGCCTGTAAGATGAAGGAGAATAGCTCAACCGTTGAGCATGTACTCAGATTGTCTGGGTACTACAATCGCTTGAATCAAGTGGGAGTTGATCTTTCAGATAAGATAGTGATTGATATAGTTCTCCAAGTCACTGTCACTAAGCTACTAGAACTTGGTGATGAACTATAAATTGCCAGGGATAGAAATAATGATTCCTGAGCTGTTCGTGATGTTTGACACCGCGAAGGTAGAAATCAAGAAGGAGCGTCAAGTATTGATGGTTAATCAAACCACTAGTTTCGAGAAGGGCAAGAGCAAGGAGGGAAACTTCATGGATAGCTAGTCAGTTGCTGCTCCAGTGAAGCAACCCAAAGTTGAACTCAAACCCGAGACTAAGTGCTTCTGTTATGAGGTGAGCGGTCGCTGAAGCGGAACAACCCTAGATACTTGGTAGATAAGAAGGCTGGCAACATTGACAGAAGTATATTTGATATACGAGTTATTGATGTGTACCTTGCTAGTACTCCTAGTAGCACCTGGGTATTGGATACCGGTTCGGTTGCTAAATGTTAGTAACTCGAAATAAAAGCTACGGAATAAACGGAGAACTAGCTAAGGGTGAGGTGACGATGTGTGTTGGAAATGTTTCCAAGGTTGATGTGATCAACATCGCACGCTCTCTCTACGTTCAGGATTAGTGACGAACCTAAATAAATGTTATTTCGTGTTTTGCGTTGAGCATGAACATGATTAGATCATGTTTGTTGCAATACGGTTATTCATTTAAGTCAGAGAATAATAGTTATTCTGGTTACATGAATAATACCTTCAATGGTCATGCACCCAGTGAGAATGGTTTGTTGAAATCTTGATCGTAGTAATACACATGTTCATAACATTGATGTCAAAAGATACAAAGTTAAATAATGATAGTACCACATACTTTTGGCACTGCCGCAAAATGTCATATTGGTATAAAGCGCATGAAGAAACTCCATGGTGATGGATATTTGGACTCATTCAATTTCGAATCGGTTGAGACATGCGAACCATGCCTCTTGGGCAAGATGACTAAAGGACACCGTTGGATGGAGCGGGCAAGTGATTCATTGGAAATGATACATGTTGATGTATGCAATCTAGTGAGTCTTGTAGCGTGCAGTGGATATCATTATTTTCTTACCTTCACTGATGATTTGAGTAGATATAGTGTATATTTACTTAATGAAACACAAGTCTGAATCGTTTGAAAGGTTCAAGCAAATTCAGAGTGAAGTTTAAAGATCATCGTGACAAGAAGATAAAAATGACTGCGCTATGATCGTGGAGGTGAATATCTGAGTCACGAGTTTGGCATACAACTTAAGACAATGTGAAAGTTGTTTCACAACTAAACGCCACCTGGAACACCATAGTGTGATGGTGTGTCCGAACATCATAGTTATGCTCTATTGGATATGGTGCGTGCTATGATGTCTCTTATCGTTTTACTACTATAATTTTGGGGTTATGCATTAGAGACAACTACATTCACTTTAAATCGGGCACCATCTAAATCCGTTGAGATGACACCATGTGAATTATGGTTTAACAGAAACCTAAGCTGTCATTTCTTAATGTTTGGGGCTGTGATGCTTGTGTGGAAAATGTTTTCACATAATAAGCTAGAAACCAAAGCGGACAAATGTATCTTCATAGAATACCCTAAGAACAGATGGGTATGCCTTCTATCTCAGATCTGAGTGCAAAGTGTTTGTTGCTAGAACTGGGTCCTTTCTCGAGAAAAAGTTTCTCTCAAAAGAATTGAGTGGGAGGGAGATAGAACTTGATGAGGTTATTAAACCTTTGTTCAACCAGAGAGTAGCGCAGCGCAGAAAGATGTTTCTGTGAAGCCTACGTTAGTTGAAGAGGAAGTTAATGATGATGATCATGAAGCTTCAGGATCAAGTTACTATCAAACTTCGTAGGTCGACAAGGATGTGTACTGCTCCTGAGCGGTACGACGACTCTGTCTTGGAGGTCATGTTGTTGGACAACGATGAACCTACGAGTATGGAGAAGTGATGATGGGCCCGGATTCCGACGAATGGTTAGAGGCCATGAAATCCGAGATAGGATCCATGTATGAAAACCAAGTATAGACTTTGGTAGACTTGCTCGTTAGAAGGCAGGTCGTTGAGTACAAATGGACCTTTAGAATGAAGACAGACACTGATGTTGAATGTCACCATTTGTAAAGCTCGACTTGTTGCAAAGTTGTTTGTGACAAGTTCAAGGAGTTGACTACAATGAGACTTTCTCACTCGTAGCGATGCTAAAAGTCTGTTGGAATTATGTTAGCAGTTGCTATGTTTTCAATTATGAAATCTGGCAGATGGATGTCAAAACATCGTTTCCTTAATGGTTTACTTGAGGAAAGGTTGTATGTGATACAACCAGAAGGTTTTGTTAGGCCTAAGGATGCTAAAAGGTGTGCAAGCTTCGGTGATCCTTCCATATACACTTTGATGAGGTGATCAAAGTTTTGATGTTTATACAAAGTTTATGAGAAACTTGTATTTGCAATAAAGTGAGTGGGAGCACTATAGAATTTCTGATAAGTATATGTGGATGACATATTGTTGTTCAGAAATAATGTAGAGTTTCTGGAAAGCATAAAACGGTTATTTGGAAAGTGATTTTCAAAGGAAGACCTGGATAAAGCTACCTAATTGTTGAGCATCAAAATCTGTAGAGATAGATCAAGATGCTTGATGAGACTTTTAATGAGTGCATACCTTGACAATATTTTGAAAGAGTTCAAAATGGATCAGGCAGCGAAATAGTTCTCGTCTGATTTGTAAGGTGTGAAGTTGAGTGAGACTCAAAGCTCGACAACGGCAGAAGGAAGAGAAAGGACGAACGTCGTCCCCTATGCCTTAGCCATAAGCTCTGTATAGTATGCCATGCTGTGTACCGCACCTGTGTGTGCCTTGCCATGAGTCTGTCAAGGGGTACAAGTGTGGTCCAGGAGTGGATCACTGGACAGCGGTCGGAATTATCCTTAGTAACCAGAGGACTAAGGAAATGTTTCTTGATTATGGAGGTGATAAAGAGTTCGTCGTAAAGAGTTACGTCGATGCAAGCTTTAACACCTATCCGAATGACTAGTAGTAGCAATCTGGATACGTATAGTGGAGCAGCCATTTGGAAATAGTACCAAGTGGAGTGTGGTAGCAGTGTTTACGGTTTGACATAGAGATTTGCAAAGTACACACGGATCTGAATATCGCAGACCCGTTGACTATAAGACCTCTCTCACTTGCAAAGCATGATCGAGCCCCAGAACTCATTGGGTGTTAGATTCACAACAATGCGAATCACATGGTGATGTGAACTAGATTATTGACTCTAGTGCAAGTGGGAGACTGTTGGAAATATGCCCTAGAGGCAATAATAAATTAGTTATTATCATATTTCCTTGTTCATGATAATCGTTTATTATCCATGCTATAATTGTATTGATCGGAGACTTAAATGCATGTGTGGATACATAGACAAAACCATGTCCCTAGTATGCCTCTAATGGACTAGCTCGTTGATCAAAGGATGGTTAAGGTTTCCTAGCAATGGACATGAGATGTCATTTGATAACGGGATCACATCATTAGGAGAATGATGTGATGGACAAGACCCAAACTGCAAACGTAGCATATGATCGTGTCAGTTTATTGCTACTGTTTTCTGCATGTCAAGTATATGTTCCTATGACCATGAGATCATGCAACTCACGGATATCGGAGGAGTGCCTTGTGTGTATCAAACGTCGCAACGTAACTGGGTGACTATAAAGGTGCTCTACAGGTATCTCCGATGGTGTCTGTTGACTTGGCATGGATCGAGACTGGGATTTGTTACTCCGTGTAACGGAGAGGTATCTCGGGACCCACTCGGTAATGCAACATCACAATAAGCCTTGCAAGCAATGTGACTAATTGTTAGTTGCGGGATCTTGTGTTACGGAACGAGTAAAGAGACTTGCCGGTAACGAGGTTGAACTAGGTATGGAGATACCGACGATCGAATCTCGGGCAAGTAACATACCGAAGAACAAAGGGAACGTTATACGGGATTTACTGAATCCTTGACATAGAGGTTCGACCGATAAAGATCTTCCTAGAATATGTAGGAACCAATGTGGACGTCCAGTTCCCGCCATTGGTTATTGACCGTAGAGGTGTCTCGGTCATGTCTACATAGTTCTCAAACCCGCAGGGTCTGCACACTTAAGGTTCGGTGACGTTTCGGTAGTGTAGAGTTATGTATGGTGGTGACCGAAGGTTGTTTGGAGTCCCAGATGAGATCTCGGACGTCACGAGGAGCTCCGGAATGGTCCGGAGGTAAAGATTCATATATAGGATGTCCCGGTTTGGTCGCCGGAAAAGTTTCGGGCTCATCGGTAGTGTACCGGGAGTATCGATAGTGTACCGGGAGTGCCGGTAGTGTAGGAGAATAATAACCAGCCCTTAGTGGGCTGGGAAAACAGCCACAAAGGCCCATGGCGCAGGAGAGAAAGTCCTAAAGCAAAAAGTGGAAAATCAGCCAATAGGAGGCAATCCTACTCCAACTAGGATTGGAGGTGAAGTAGGATTGCTCCCACCTCCTATTTCGGCCGACCCAAAGGCCTTGGCTGCCTCTCCTCTCCTCTCCTCCTATATATACTAGTGGATTGGGTGGTTTTTGGACAGAATTTCCGGCCACGTGCTACCCGTTTCAGCGGTGCACAATTTCTCCTCTAGATTGGTTTTCCGCAGCGCTTAGGCGAAGCCCTGCCGGAATCACTCCACCACCATCACCGGAGCGCCGGCATGCTGCCAGTGAACTCTCTCTCCTATCCACCTCCTCTTGCTGGATCAAGACGGTGGAGATCGTCATCAAGCTGCACGTGTGTTGAACGCGGAGGTGCCGTCCGTTCGGCGCTAGATCGGAAGGACCGTGATCGAGATCGCGAGACAGTTTGTGATGAGATCGCGGAACGGATCGTGATGAGTTCGCGGGACAGATCGTGATCAAGATCGTGAGACGGATCGTGATGAGATCGCGGGACGGATCGTGATGAATTCACGGGACGGATCGTCATTGGATCGCGGGACGGATCGTGATGAGATCGCGGGACGCTCGGCGATTTGGATCGCGAAGATGTTCGACTACACCAACCGCGTTTCTTAACGCTTCCCGCTTAGCGATCTACAAGGGTATGTAGATCCACTCTCCCTCTCATAGATGCTCATCACCATGGATAGGTTTGCGTGTGCGTAGGAAAAATTTTGTTTCCCATGCGACGTTCCCCAACAATCCAAGCATCCCCCGAAGACAATCATGACCACGACTCGACCCTTTTAATTGCTTCACATGGATCTCTTTGGCCCCAGTCATTACTCTGTACTAACAAATGCATCAAGTTTGTATGTCTTTCTCATTGTTGATGATTACTCTCGTTACACATGGGTGCATATTATTCTGTACAAAAATGAAGTGCGCCATGTCTTCAGATGATTTGCTTCAAGGGCCTCCACCAACTTCGGCGACAAGATCAAGCCTATCAGGAGTGATAATGGGACTGGGTTCAAGAACACTAATCTTGATGAATATCTTGATGAACTTGGTATTACTCATGAGCTATCTGCCCCTTATACTCCTCAGCAGAATGGCATCATGGAGCGCAAAAACAGGACACTTGTTGAGATGGCTTGCACCATGCTTGACGAATACAAAACTCCTCGTCGCTTCTGGCCTGAAGCAATTGATACTGCATGCCACATCATCAACAGGGTATATCTTCACAAATTCTTCAAGAAGACTTCATATGAGCTCATGACAGGCAAGAAACCCAATGTAATTTATCTCAAAGTCTTCGGTGCAAAATGCTGGATCAGAGATCCTCACCATAGTTCTAAGTTTGCACTGAAAGCACATGAAGGTTTTATGCTTGGTTATGGAAAGGACTCTCTCACCTACAAAGTCTTCAACACCTACCATCACAAGGTGGTTGAAACTGTAGATGTGCGGTTTGATGAAACTAATGGCTCGCAAAGAGAGCTCTTGCCTTCTGTGTTAGATGAACAGTCTCCTGAAGAATCCATCAAGCTGAAGGCAATTGAAGATGTCATATCCATTGAGGAAATCATTCCAACAAATGAAGACTCTCATACTGATATACCTGAAGAAAATCCTCAGCCACGTCAACCTGCTCATCCAAGAGTAGCAAATGAAGTGCAGATTGACAAAATCATCGATGACATCAATGCACCAGGTCCTCTCACACGCTCAAAAGCTTCACATCTAACTAACTTTTGTGGGCACTTTGCCTTTGTCTCTATAATAGAACCCACCAAAGTTGATGAAGCATTCAAGGAGCCCGAGTGGATTCAAGCTATGCAAGAGGAATTGCATCAGTTCAAGCTCAACAATGTGTGGGAACTTGTCAAGCGACCAGATCCACGCAAACATAACATCATAGGTACCAAGTGGATCTATCGCAACAAGCAAGATGAAAATGGCCTCGTGGTGAGGAATAAGGCTCGTCTTGTAGCCCAAGGCTACACACAGGTTGAAGGAATTGACTTTGATGAAACATTTGCACCCGTTGCTAGACTTGAGGCTATTCTCATATTACTTGCTTACGCTAACCATCATAATATCATCTTATATCAAATGGATATGAAAGGTGCATTCCTCAATGGTAAGCTTGACGAAGAAGTATATGTTGCTCAACCCCCAGGTTTTGAAGACCCTAAGCATCCTGACAAAGTCTTCAGACTAAACAAGGCCCTCTATGGCCTCAAGCATGCCCCTCGGGCGTGGTACGACACTCTAAAGGAATTCCTCATGAAGAAAGGCTTCAAACCCGGTTCACTCGACCCAACCCTTTTCACAAAATCTTATGACAATGAACTGTTCATATGCCAGATATATGTAGACGATATTATCTTTGGCTGTATTGACAAACATTACAGTGATGAATTTGCCTATATGATGAGTGAAGAATATCAAATATCTATGATGGGAGAGTTGAAATTCTTCCTAGGTCTTCAAATTCGTCAGCAAGACAATGGAATCTTCATCTCACAAGAGAAATACCTCAAAGATGCTCTGAGGAAATTCGACATGCAAGATTGCAAAGGCGTCAAAACTCCAATGCATTCAAAAGGCCACCTATGCACTGATGAAAATGGTAAAGATTTCGATCAGAAGGTATACCACTCCATGATTAGTTCATTATTGTATCTATGTGCATCTAGGCCTAATATTATGCTAAGTGTTTGCATGTGTGCTCGATTCCAAGCAACACCGAAGGAATCACACCATAAGGCTGTGAAACATATTCTTCGATACTTAGCTCAAACACCAACACTTGGATTGTGGTATCCCAAGGGATCAAATCTTCACCTCATCGAATACACTCATGCTGACTATGCTGGAGATCATGTGGATCGCAAGTCAACCTCAGGCACATGTCATTTCCTCAGACGATCCTTAGTCTGTTGGTCCTCGAAGAAGCAGAACTATGTTTCACTCTCTACTACTGAATCTGAGTACATTGCTGCCGGTTCATGTTGCGCTCAGATACTATGGATGAAGCAAACCCTTAAGGACTACGACATCAACCTGAAGAATGTGCCTCTTTACTGCGACAACGAGCGTGCCATCAAGATTGCTTATAACCCAGTTTAGCATTCCAAGACCAAGCACATCCAAATTCGTCATCACTTTCTTCGAGATCATGTACTCAAGGGCGACATCTCCATCGACCACATCCCCACTGAAGAACAGTTGGCCGATATCTTCACTAAGCCCTTGGATGAAAAGAGATTTTGCAAGGTGCGATGTGAGCTAAATATCTTAGAATCTTCGAATGTCCTTTGAAGAAAGACACACATCCTAACACTTATGCAAAATTGATGACCTTGATGTGCAACACACGAAGAAACGTTTTTATTCAATCAATGAAGAATAACCCTCTAAGTGTGAAGAAATTAATGAAGAATTTGATTGTCAGAACCCTACGACAATTGTACGCGGTGTCTGAAGTCATCATTCTTATACGGTGGGTCACGCCACCAACAATAGTTGAAATTCTTCTAAGTTGAGTTTTTCATCATTTGTGCAAATTCTTCAAATCATCAAATTCCTCCAATTTTTCAAATTCCTCAACTTTTCAAATTCTTCAAACTTTGAAAGTCATGTTCTTCATTGACTATATATATATATATATATATATTTGAGTTTTTAATGTGCTCAACGGCATTCACTTATTGCTAATTCTTTAAGTTGATTTTCATCTAAGTGAATGTGATCGGACCCTTTACCCCTCTATGCTAAACTCAACCCAGTCTGTTCACAAATTCTTCATATGCGTTCTACTTTGAAACTCGTTCAAAGTCTTCACTGTGTCCTTGACAGCTGAAGAATTTGCGAACGGAATATTTGAAATTTACACTATCAAAATATTCAGCGGTTCTCACACAAACGGTTCCGGTTCCCGTGCCTGGATAACCCACGATCACCACCGCTAAGTACGTGGGTGACACCTGTCACGTGGAGAGCAAGGGTCAGGGGCAATCCTGTCCAAAATCTTCAGGCGGATCGGTTTTCACTTCTTCTATAAATATCCCCTTCCCATCAACTGTGCTCGGTTACTCCGCATCTCATCCCTCTCCCGAGCTCCAACCTAGCGCCGCCACTAAAGTCATCATCGCCGGTGAGGAAGAGCTTCACTGCCTCAACCTCGTCATCACCGTACTCGCATCGGCCTTGGAAATTCTCATCCCGTCGCCGCTGTAGCTATCTCCCTTACCAAGCTAGGGCGTGGGAGATCTGACCACACGAACTTCCCAATCTCATCTCTGAGTTTGTCATATCCTTCACCAGGGTAAATAAAATTTATTTTTACTGTCCTTGTTTGATCCTCAAATGCTCTTCATATTCCTCAAAAGGTGTTTGTTCTTCATGAACCTTATTTTAAAGCACCTTACATCTCCTCATACTTGATGATTTTCTCTAAGTAAAGATTTTCTTCAAGATTCCTCAATTGTGCAAATCCTCAAAATTTGTACAACTCAGGAACCTAAGACAAAGAACACTTAGTGAAATTCCTCAAGACATCCATGGTCAAATTCCTCACACCTAATTTCTCTTCAAAATTTCTGAGAATGCATATGACCTCTTCAAATTCCTCACACCTATACTTTGTTCACAGGTACAACATGTCCACTGATGAATCACTAGGTTCTCATCAACTTAACTCAGTTGCAGCGATTCTTGAAGAAAAATTGTGTACCTCTTCACAATCTTCAAGAGTTCATATTCCTCAAGTGAAGAAAATGGTTGACGGAAAGAAACCTCAGAAAGGAGGAGAGAAGCCAGATGTGCACACCGCCTTTGAGATTCCAGAGGATGTGTATGATGAATATTGCACACCTGATGAAGAAACACATGGAAAAGAGACGACCAAGCAGAGAAATATCCGTCTGCAAAAGATTGAGAGGAGATGGGCAAAGGAATGGAAAGAATATCGTTATGTAACCCCAAAGTACATGATGAAATTTGCAGTGAAACCACCTTGCAGCAGGCCTCCTCTAGCTCAGAACCAAATCGTTGATCCCACAAGCCTAAAGACTGGTGAGGACTTTCCTCATCTATGGGAGAAGCAGCAAACCAAGCTGGCTAGGAAAGCCAAAGAAGCAGTGAAGAAATTCAATGAAGATTCTGCTGCTGCTGCCTGTGCCGGAGCTTTTGTAAGTGATCCGAAGAAAATCATGAAGAAATCTTCTTTGAAGATAGGTTCTTCAACATCAAGACCTTCACAGCAGATTCTTCAAGGTCAAAGGCCTCAGCCTACAAAGTCCTCAGCACCTGGAACTGTCGCTGCTCAGTCTTCTATAGCAGTTACAAAGTCCTCAACACCAGTGCATCTGGCTACATGCAAGAGGACTGATGGTTTCACCAGAGTCCCAAAGATCACTGCTAGCTCCTCCAACACAGCAAAGTCTTCAACCAGCCCCTTTGCGTTGAAGCTGAAGAAAACTGCCGAACGAGGTCAAAGACCAAGTCCTCACACAAAGTCCATGCCCTCACATTCTGAGGATAATGATGGTGATGATGATGAAGCTGATGATGAGGAATTGGAAGAAATCATCAGACAAAGTTAGCACAGGGCTGCTAGAGCAAAGGGTAGCTCTGTTCCTCTCATGTTGGATCCCAAGATGATCCTCAACTTCATCGATATATGGCATGAAGACCCAAGCACCCCACTTTCTTCACTAAATCTGCCTCCTAGAGTGGATCATGTCCTCACCTACTTCATCTCTGAAGAAAAATGGAAGAGAGACCAAGCTCTAAGAGCTAAAAGGAACAAGACTCAAAAAGAAAAGTTTCTGCGCAACAATGTGATGAATTTGACCCCAAATCAACTGGTCATAGTTCAGTCCAAAATTCGCACACTCTCTGTGGATCAAAAGAGATATGATGCTGAATGGAAGGGCACCAAGGTCAGATTCGTCAGGGCTGCTCAAGCAGCTGTAAAGGATCACAACACTAGGGTTGCAGCTCAATCGCAACCACAAAAGCCTCAGTCTGAAGAAATTTCTCAGGCTGCAGATGAAACTCCTCAGGTAGCTGATGAAAATGCTCAGCCTGATGAAACTGCTGAAGGAAATACTTCTGCACCAGAAGCAACTGCAAGTGCTGTTGAGGAAACTCAGACCACTGATGAACATGCCAGGGCAACCTCCAATGTTGTGCCTGAGGAAACTGCTATACCAACAGGTACTTCTGTTGTACCTGAAGAATTTGATAGTCGAGATGAAGAATCTGTTGTGCCTGAAGAAACTGAGCCACCCAAGGCGGCTGCATCAGTCGTTCCTGAAGAAACTGCTACTGCTGAGGAAAATCCACTCAAGAGAAAAGCGTCAACTTCTGATGCCCTTGTGTTAAAGAAGTTGAAACTTCATCAAGTTCCTCAGCAACTCCAATTGATGCAACTCCAATTTCCTCAGCGCCAGCCTATGCTATTGTGCCATTCGGGGAGGAGTATGTCATCCCTGAAGAAGAAGAAAATCATTTTGCTGCTTCCACAAAGCCTCTTGATGAGGAAATTGTCATTGATGACACTGCATCAACCCCCAAGGTATCATCGCCCTAGCTTTTGGTAACTGCTGAGGAAGCTGGCGTAGAAGAAATTGATGAACAAGTTGACATTGGTGACACTACTCTAGTCATCAATGATGAATATTGGGAATCTACACATCCCAATTCACCAATGGCAACTCCTATGATGTTGATTCATCAGTCACCTGCACAGACTGAGGAAATCCCAAAAGACTCTACACATCTGTACCTTCTAGATAGTGAAGAAATTCCAGCTGCAACAGCTGAGGGAAATGATGCTCCGGCCACTGCCGAGGAACCAGTTCTTCAAATCACTCAGTCTGCTGTTCCTCCAATGCCAATGGAGATCAAGGGGCACACACGAACAAATCTTCAACCCAAGCCAAGACTGCCCTTCAAAGGCACTGTTCGTCCCAAATTCCTCAAGAATAATTTCTTCGATGAACACTCATTCTTCTATGGACCAAACCCCTATGACTCTGCAAGGGCTGGTCACAACAGATTCTGGACTGCCTCTCAACTCAACTACTATGTTTCAGTCCTATATGAGACGAAGAAAGTCTTCGAGCACCATCAGATTCCTCATGCTGATATGGAAAGTCTTCCATCATTCACTCTAGTGCTCGAAGTTCTCTATGATGCAGGCCTTCTTCCATTCTGTGTCCACATCTGCGACTGGAATGAAGCAATCATCATTCAATTCTATGTCACGCTGCATATTAGCGGAAATTCCTCAGATATCAACTCATGGATATTGGACTGGATGAATGGCACGACCCACTTCACTGCTCAAGCCTCTGAATTGCTTCACTGTGTCCCTGTTCCAATTCCCTCAGATGAAGCCCGCAAACTGTTTAATGAGCCTGCACTTCCAAATCAGCTGATGCAAGTGTTGATGAAGCCTTTGCCTCCTGGAACGCCTCAACCAAACACCTTTGTTGTGAAGAATCTGCTATATGTGCCCAGGACTGTTTACCGTATCCTCACAAATACACTATGTCCTCAGAAAGGCCACGATTCTGAAGAAGAAGAAGTTGAAGGAGTCATGAAGAATATGCTCTTCAACATCATTCATGGGATTCCCATTGACTAGTGCTGCATTAGCTCCATTTGAACAGAAGCCCTATGCGCCATGTATCATGAAATTCATCAGGGCAAAGTCCTTAGTTCCCTTCAAGGCTGATTTTCAGAATCACTTTGGCTTTCTACCTCCAATAGAAGTCATCAAGAGCTCAATTGCCTCAGTTGAAGGAAAAGGCAAATCTGTCATTGATGAAGGCACTCGTCCTTTGGATGGACAGTTCTGCAAAGCCACTTCCTTCTCCACCAATGATGACACTACCACTCAAGATTCCGGTGCAAAAGCCTCAGCTCAACAACCTCAAGCGTCTGCCCCTCGTGTGATGACTGATCGCGAGCTTCTAATAAGTCTTCATCAGAAGGTCGATCACAATCACAAGTGGGTGAAGCGTCAACTTGGTTACATTGTGCAGAACATGACTGTGACGTAGAACACAGTGAAGAGAAATCACTACTATGCACATGAAACCCTCAACCGCACTTGCGCCGTAGTGTCTCACATCAAGCCTTCTGAAGAACTGGATGAGCTGGATATTGAGGAACATCCCGACTGGGCTCGGCAACCTCAGAAGAAATTCAAGAAAGTTCAAGTTCCTCTGATGGTAGCAAGTTCATATTTTTCATCTCGCGAGCGTGATGATGATGAAGACATTGACGACACTGCTGTAGGCCTTGCATCGACAAACGACCCCGACAACGCTGGCGCTCCTTCCTCACCAACACGATGAAATTCTTCAAAGGGGCGTTAGTCATCACTTTTTCTTCCCTTTTGGTCTTCGATGACAAAGGGGGAGAAAATTTGAGTTAGTCTTCAAGTGGGTCTCTGTAAATGGGCTATTTTTGTTTAATTTACAACTCTCGCTCTTCCGAAACTTTTGTTGATTGAGTTGTAAACTTAAGACCGATGGTGGTCTGACACTTTTGAACTATTTCCTCGCATGTTTATTTCCTCAAATACCTTAATGCATGCATGCTGAATTTCTTCAGACACCATTTTCCTCACGCATTTCAAATTCTTCATATCATATATTCAAATGCGTGTATGAATTACAAGATATAGGGGGAGTTCTCCATGTTTGAACCTGCCATGTGCATTTGCAGTCCAAAGAAAATTCCTCAAATATGCACATCTTCAGGGGGAGCTCTTCTATATCTTGCAATCAAATTCCTCAAAATCTGTACTTTCACTTCATATGTTTATCCCCGTTGAAAACTTAACCTATTTGTCATCAATCACCAAAAAGGGGGAGATTGTTAGTGCATCTAGTGCCCCTTAGTGATTTTGGTGTATTGAAGACTTACAGGTTAAGGGACTAATGTGTTTGCGAGTGTACACAGGCTCTATAAGTCGATGAGGAGTTTGATATATTCGGATATTATTGACCCCTAAAAATGTATGTCTTCAAGTGAAGACTTTGCTGAAAACTTTTTGAGGACTTTGGTGAAGACTTTGTGAAGACTTTGAAAATGAAGAAGTTGGTGTGACCTTGAAGATATGAATGAGGAATATGAAGCGTGAAGACTTTTGTTTTCATAGTTTCGTTTCCTTTATTTGAGTCATAGGAAACACCGTACTGTTAAAGGGGGCCGAGGTAATACTAAGGAAAATTTCCAACTGATGCTCAACTCCAAAATCCTCAACCCATACAATCCTTCAAGTGAGGCCTTTGGAAATCTCTTACGGTTCAGGCAAGTTCTTCAGTGACAGAGATGAAGTTCTTCTGGTCTTTGAGGAAATTGATCTGATCGAGGAGTTAGGATTTCGCCATTGCGAATTTCCTACAAGTGAGGAACATGATAAGCTGAGGACATTCATAGTTCGAAATTCCGACTGTTGTTGTGCTTAGTGCCAGCTGTCCCCAATCATTCTTATCCACATAATGGTCATATCATTGGGGGCATTTATGTCTTATCATGTCAGGTTGCATCCTGGCTATAAATAGCCACCCCCACAACCACTAGCTGGTTGGCTGCTCCGAGAGAGAGAACTGACACTTGTCATTTGAGAGCAACCCATCCTCCGAGGACTTTTGAGAGAAAATCATCAGTGAGGAAAAACCTACAATCAAACCACAAAACCCAAAGTGATTGAGCATCACTGAAGAAATTCCTGTGTGGAACCGATGCTTGTTACCTTTGAGGACTGTGCATCCTCCAGAAGGTTAGGCGTCATGGTCTAGTGCTCCTGCAGTCAATTGGGGACCACGAAGTGACCTTGGTCTAGAGCATCCAGCAGTAAATTGTGGATCGTCGGGTGACCGGTTTGTGAGGGTTTTGGAAGTCTACCCTGAAGGCTTACCACGAGTGTTGGGTGTGGACTGTGTGACCTTAGCTCAAGGAGAATACGGTAAGGACTGTGTGTCCTGGGACTGTGTGTCCTCTTGTTTAAATATTAGGCCGCTCCAAACCAGACGTACGACTGTCACAGCAGTTGGAACTGGGTCATCAAACCATTGTCTTCATTCGAGCTATCTGGCTCTATTTCCTCAACCCCTCTATTCCTCATATACCTATTGATGAAATTGATTGTTACTGTTTGAAGAATTTGATTGAAGACTTTCACAAATTCCTCACCTCAAATTCTTCAAGTTACCTTGTTCATCACTGTTTATCATGTATCACGCTACTCCCTATTTGTGCATGTTTCATTTCATCATGAAGACAATGTTGTTACTATGTTCCTCATGCACTTGAGTACTTATTCTGCTGCTAGTTATTCATCACATTTCAAATTCCTCAAAGCTGAAATTCCTCAAGTGATGAATTTGTAAAAATCGCCTGTTCACCCCCCCTCTAGTCGATATAACGCACTTTCAATTGGTATGAGAGTAGGTACTCCCTCGCTCTGTGTGATTTTGGTTTAACCACCTGGAGTCTAGTTATGTCGACTGCAGGTGTGATCAAGGTTTTCGCGGGGTGTCCTACCTTCGATGGGACAGACTACCCCTACTAGAAGAACAAGATGCGTATGCACCTTGAAGCTATTGACAACGATCTCTGGTATGTTGTGGAAAATGGTGTGCCCTCTGTCACTCCCACTATTACTACTGCTGATGTGAAGAGATTTAAGCAACTTGATTCTCAAGCGAAGAATATCATCTGTGGCCATCTGAGCAAAGGTCGGTATGGCAAAGTGAGTGCTTTGGATTCTGCTAAGCTTATCTGGGATAGGTTGTCCAACCAGTTTCCTTAACAGTTTACTTGAGGAAAGGTTGTATGTGATACAACCAGAAGGTTTTGTCAGTCCTAAGGATGCTAAAAGGTGTGCAAGCTCCAACAATCCATCTAAGGGCTGGAGCAAGCATCTCGGAGATGGAATACACACTTTGATGAGGTGATCAAAGTTTTGTAGTTTATACAAAGTTTACGAGAAACTTGTATTTACAATAAAGTGAGTAGCAGCACTATAGAATTTCTGATAAGTATAAGTGGATGACATATTGTTGATCGGAAATAATGTAAAATTTCTGGAAAGCATGAATGGTTATTTGAAAAGTGATTTTCAAAGGAATACCTGGATAAAGCTACCTAATTGTTGAGCATCAAGATCTATAGAGATAGAACAAAATGCTTGATGAGACTTTCAATGAGTACATACCTTGACAAGATTTTGAAAGAGTTCAAAATGGATCAGTCAGACAAAGAGTTCTCGCCTGATTTGTAAGGTGTGAAGTTGAGTGGGACTAAAAGCTCGACAACGGCAGAAGAAAGAGAAAAGACGAATGTCGTCCCCTATGCCTTAGCCATAGGCTCTATATAGTATGCCATGCTGTGTACCGCACCTGTGTGTGCCTTGCCATGAGTCCGTCAAGGGGTACAAGAGTGATCCAGGATTGGATCACTAGACAGCGGTCAATATTATCCTTAGTGAATAAAAGAATAAGGAAATGTTTCTCGATTATGGAGGTGATAAAGGGTTCGTTGTAAAGAGTTACGTCGATGCAAAGCTTTAATACTAATCCGGACGACTCTTAGTAGCAATCCGGATACGTATAGTGGAGCAGCCATTTGGAATAGTACCAAGTGGAGTGTGGTAGCAGTGTTTACAGTTTGACATAGAGATTTGCAAAGTACACACTGATTGGAATGTCGCACACCCGTTGACTATAAGACCTCTCTCACATGCAAAGCATGATCGAGCCCCAGAACTCATTGGGTGTTAGATTCATAACAATACGAATCACATGGTGATGTGAACTAGATTATTGACTCTAGTGCAAGTGGGAGACTATTGGAAATATGCCCTAGAGGCAATAATAAATTAGTTATTATCATATTTCCTTGTTCATGATAATCATTTATTATCCATGCTATAATTGTATTGATCGGAAACTCAGATACATGTGTGGATACATAGACAACACCATGTCCCTAGTATGCCTCTAATAGACTAGCTCGTTGATCAAAGGTGGCTAAGATTTCCTAGCCATTGACATGAGATGTCATTTGATAACGGGATCACATCATTAGGAGAATGATGGGATGGACAAGACCCAAACTACAAACATAGCATATGATCGTGTCTGTTTATTGCTACTGTTATCTGCATGTCAAGTATCTGTTCCTATGACCATGAGATCATGCAACTCACTGACACCGGAGGAGTGCCTTGTGTGTATCAAACATCAAAACATAACTGGGTGACTATAAAGGTACTATAGAGGTATCTCTGAGGGTGTCTATTGGGTTGCCATGGATCAAGACTGGGATTTGTTACTCCATGTGACGGAGAGGTATCTCAAGGCCCACTCGGTAAGACAACATCACAACAAGCCTTGCAAGCAATGTGACTAAGTGTTAGTCACGGGATCTTGTATTACGGAACGAGTAAAGAGACTTGCCAGTAACGAGGTTGAACTAGGTATGGAGATACCGACGATCAAATCTCGGGCAAGTAACATACCGAAGAACAAAAGGAACATCATACAGGATTAACTGAATCCTTGACATAGAGGTTCGACCGATAAAGATCTTCGTAGAATATGTAGGAACCAATATGGGCATCCAGGTCCTGCTATTGGTTATTGACCGTAGAGGTGTCTCGGTCATGTCTACATAGTTCTCGAACCCGCAGGGTCTGCACACTTAAGGTTCGGTGACGTTTCGGTAGTATAGAGTTATGTATGGTGGTTACCGAAGGTTGTTCGGATTCCCGGATGAGATCCCGGACGTCACGACGAGCTCCGGAATGGTACGTAGGTAAAGGTTGATATATAGGAAGTCCTATTTTGGTCGCCGGAAAAGTTTCGGGCTCATCGGTAGTGTACCGGGAGTGCCGGTAGTGTACCGAGAGTGCCGATAGTGTACCGGGATACCATCGGGAGGGGTATTTCGACCCAAGAGGCTACATGGGCTGTGGGAGAGTGAATACCAGCCCTTAGTGGGCTGGTGGAAGTCCCACACAAGGCCCATGTGGCTGGGAGAGAAAAGCCCAAAAGAGAAAAGGTGGAAAAAGGCAAAAAAAGGCTAAAAAGGAAGGAGTCCTAGTCCTACTAGGATTGGATGAGGATTCCTCCTCTCCTCCTTGGTTCGGCCGAAGCCTAGGGCTGGATCCTTGAGGGCCAAGCTTCCTCCTCTCTTCCTCTTATATATACTAGAGGTTTTAGGGTTTTTACACTAGATTTTCTGCCACGTGCTACCCTCTCCTCTAGTGCATAGTTTCTCCTCTTGATCGTTTTTTTGCAGTGCTTAGGCGAAGCCCTACCGGAATAGCTCCACCACCATCACCGCAGCACTGTCGTGCTGCTGGAGAACTCTTCTACCTCTTCGCTCCCTCTTGCTGGATCAAGAAGGCGGAGATCGTCATCGAGTTGTTCGTGTGCTGAACGCGGAGGTGTCGTCCGTTCGGCGCTAGATCGGAAGGACCGTGATCAAGATCGTGAGACGGATCATGATGATATCACGAGATGGATCATGATGAGTTCGCGGGATGGATCGTGATTGGATCGTGGGACGGATCGTGATGAGATCGCGGGACGCTCGGCGATTTGGATCGCGAAGACGTTTAACTACACCAACCACGTTTCTTAACGCTTCCCGCTTAGCGATCTACAAGGGTATGTAGATCCACTCTCCCTCTCGTAGATGCTCATCACCATGGATAGATCATGCGTGTGCGTAGGAATTTTTTTGTTTCCCATGCAACGTTCACCAACAGTATCTAGGGTTGTTCCGCTTCAGCCACCACTCTCCTCATAATAGAAGCACTTAGTCTCGGGTTTGGGTTCAACTTTGGGTTGCTTCACTAGAGCAGCAACTAACTTGCCATCCATGAAGTTTCCATCCTTACCCTTTCCCTTTTCGAAACTAGTTGTTTTACTAACCATCAACACTTGATGCTCCTTCTTGATATCTACCTTTGCGGTGTCAAACATCGTGGACTAGCTCAGGGATCATCATGTCTATCCCTGGCATTTTATAGTTCATCACGAAGCTCTAGTAGCTTAGTGACAGTAACTTGGAGAACTATATCAATCACTATCTTATCTGTAAGATCAACTCCCACTCTATTCAAGCGATTGTAGTACCTAGGCAATCCGAGCACATGCTCAATGATTGAGCTATTCTCCTTCATCTTGCAGGAAAAGAATCATAGTTGGAGATCTCATATCTCACAACACGGGCACGAGCCTGAGATCCCAATTTCAGCTCTTAGAACATCTCATATGTTCTATGACATTTCAAAATGTTTTGTAGCGTCAATTCTAAGCCATAATGCATGATGCACTAAACTATCAAGTAGTCATCAGAATGTGCCTATTAGATGTTCACAACATCTACAACGACGCTAGAGGGGGTGGCTGATACGTCTCCAACGTATCTATAATTTTTGATTGTTCCATGCTGTTATATTATCAATCTTGGATGTTTTATAATAATTTGTAGTCATTTATATCATTTTTTGGTACTAACCTATTGACATAGTGCCAAGTGCCAGTTGTTGTTTTTTTCATGTTTTTTACCTCGCAGAAAATCAATACCAGACGAAGTCCAAATGCCAGAAAACTTTACGATGATTTTTTATGGGCCAGAAGGAACACAACGGGCCCTGGCTATGCCTGGGGGCTGCCCCGAGGGTGGCACAACCCCCCAGGGTGCACTAGGAGGCCCAAGCGCGCCCTGGTAGTTTGTGCCCACCTCGGGTCCCCCCGGACCGCCTCTTTTCACTATAAATTTCCAAATATTCTGAAACCCTTAGGGGTAGCCCTAGATCAGAAGTTCCGCCACCGCAAGGCTCTGTAGCTACCGAAAACCAATCTAGACCCCGTTCCAACACCCTACCAGAGGGGGGAATCATCTCCGGTGGCCATCTTCATCATCCTGGCGGCCACCACGATGAGGAGGGAGTAGTACACCCTTGGGGATGAGAGTTTGTACCAGTAGATATGTGTTTAATCTCTCTCTCTCTCGTGATCTATATCATGGGCTTTGTTAATATAGATGGATCATATGATGTTTCTCCCCTCTATACCCTTATTGTGATGAATTGAATCTTTACCCTTCAAAGTTTTGTTATGTCGGATTGAATGTTCAGATTTGGGAACACATGATGTATGTCTTGCGGTGTGAATACTTGAGGTGACATTGGGGTATCTTATTGGTTCACTTGATATACGTTATGGCACTCAACTTGCGGATTCCCGCGGTGATATTGGGGTAATCAATGCATAGGGGTTGATGCATGTTTTTATTATCTTTTCTCCGATAGAAACTTTGGGGACCTGTTGTAGTTCTTTGTGTGGATTGAGTATTATGAATATGAATTTGCTTTGGTGTTATTTTAGTACGAACTCTTGATTTGATCGATCGGAAAGAATAGCATGCGTTATTTTAGTATGATTTCTAGGATAGATCGAATGGAAAGAATAGCTTTGAGGTGGTTTCGTACCCTACAAGCAATTTCTATCTTATGTTCTCCGCTAATAGGAACTCGGGAGTAATTCTTTATTGCACTTTGAGGGATAATCATATGATCCAACTATGTTAGCACTGTTGAGAAATTGCACTAGTGAAAGTACGGACCCTAGGCCTTGTTTTCAAGCATCGCAATACCGTTTTTGTGCCCGTTTACTATTTGATACCTTGCTGTTTTTATTTATTCAGATTATAAAAATATATTTCTACCATCCATATTACACTTTTATCACCATCTCTTGGCCGAACTAGTGCACCTATACAATTTGCCATTGTATTGGGTGTGTTGGGGACACAAGAGATTTCTTGTATTTGGTGGCAGGGTCGTTTGAGAGAGACCATCTTGATCTTACACCTCTCACGGATTGATAAACCTTAGTTCATCCACTTGAGGGAAAATTGCTACTGTCCTACAAAACTCTACGCTTGGAGGCCCAACACGTGTCTACAAGAATAAAGTTGCGTAGTAGACATTAATGGCGCACCGAGCGGTGCATTAAGGACATAAGCATTCTGTGCAGCAATGAGGACAATCCTCAGATCATGGACCCAGTCCGCAATATTTCTACCTTCATCTTTCAACTCTATTTCTCTAGGAACATATAAAAATTCAAGGGAGCTACAACGTGAGCTAGTAATCTACAACATAATTTGCAAAGACACTACTGACTATGTTCTTGATAATGAGTTCAATTAATCATATTACTTTCGCAACGGTGCACACTCAGGGAGAACACAATTTATCTTGAAATTTAAGTGAGGGATCACCTTATAATGCTACCGTCGTCCTAAGCAAAACAAGGTGCATAAAAGGATTAACATCACATGCAAATCATAAGTGACATGATAAGGCCATGAACTTGTGCTTTTGATCTCCATCCTTAAAGCACTGGCATGATGTCCATCGTCACCGGCATGACACCATGATCTCCATCATCTTGATCTCCATCAACGTGTCGCCATCGGGGTTGTCGCGCCCACCATGCTTCTACTACTATTGCTACTGCTTAGCGATAAAGTAAAGCATTACATAGCACTTAATGATTGACACGCAGGTCATACAATAATTAAAGACAACCCTATGGCTCTTGTCGGTTGTCGTACTCATCGACATGAAAGTCGTGATATTCTATACAATACATGATCATCTCATACATCACATATATCTCATCATGTAATTGGCCATATCACATCACAACATACCCTGCAAAAACAAGTTAGACGTCCTCTAATTGTTTTTGCATGTTTTACGTGGCTGCTACGGGTATCTTGGAAGAACAATTCTCACCTACGCAAAAACCACAATGGTGATACATAAGTTGCTTTTCAACCTTCTCAAGGACCGCCTTTGTCGAATGCGATCCAACTAAAGTAGGAGAAATAGACACCCGTCAGCCATCATTGTGCAACAAAGTTATAGGTCAGTCGATGGAACAGGTCTCTCGTAAGCATACGAGTAAGGTTGGTCCAGGCTGCTTCATCCCACAATACTGCTGAACCAAAACACAGCCAAGGGAGGAAGCAATCTAAGCATCAACGCTCACAAACTCTTTGTGTTCTACTCGAGATCTCATCTACACATAGACCTAGCTCATGATGCCACTGTTGGGGAACGTTGCATGGGAAACAAAAAAATTCCTACGCACACGCGAGATCTATCCATTGTGATGAGCATCTACGAGGGGGAGACTGGATCTACATACTCTTGTAGATCGCTAAGCGAGAAGCGTTAAGAAATGCGGTTGATGTAGTCGAACGTCTTCGCGATCCATATTTCCGAGCATCCCACGATCCTATCATGATCCGTCCCGCGATCCAATCACGAGTCGTCTCGCGATCTTGATCACGGTCCTTCCGATTTAGCGCCGAACGGACGGCACCTCCGCGTTCAGCACACGTATAGCTCGATGACGATCTCCGCCTTCTTGATCCAAGTTGGAGCAGAGAGGTAGATGAGTTCTCCGGCAGCGTGACGGCGTTGCGGCCATGGTGGTGGAGATATTCGAGCAGGGCTTCTCCTAAGGACTGCTGAAACCGATCTAGAGGAAAAACTACGATCTAGAGGAGAGGTGGCACGTGGCTGTTTTTATGTGTCTCAAAACCCTCAAAACCTCTAGTATATATAGGAGGAGGGTGGGAGGAGGCTTGGCGCACAAGGGGCCAGCCCTTGGCCTTGCGCAAGGAGGAGAGGAAGAGTCCTCCTCCAATCCTAGTAGGATTAGGACTCCTCCTTCCCACTTGGAAACTCTTTCCACCTTGTGTTTTTTCCTTCCCAATCCACTCCAGCCGCATGGGCCCTTAGAGGAGGCTTAGACCAGCCCACCAGGGGCTGGTTTACCTCCTCCCGTAGCCCATGTAGCCTCTTAGGTCGAGACACCCCTCCCGATGGTCCCCCGGTACCCTCCCGGCACTCCCGGTACACTATCGATGAGCCCGAAACTTTTCCGGCGACCAAACAGGACTTCTTGTATATCAATATTTACCTCCGGACCATTCCGGAGCTCCTCATGACTTTCGGGATCTCATTCGGGACTCCTAACAACCTTCGATCGCCACCATACATAACTCTATACTACTGAAACGTCACCGAACCTTAAGTGTGCACACCCTGCGGGTTCGAGAACTACGTAGACATGACCGAGACACCTCTACGGTCAATAACCAATAGCGGGACCTGGATGCCCATATTGGTTCCTACATATTCTACGAAAATATTTATCCGTTGAACCTCTATGTCAAGGATTTAGTTAATCCTGTACGCTGTTCCCTTTGTTCTTTGGTATGTTACTTTCCCGAGATTCGATCGTCGGTATCTCTATACCTAGTTCATTCTCGTTATCGGCAAGTCCCTTTACTCGTTCCGTAATACAAGATCCCGTGGATAACTCTTTAGTCACATTGCTTGCAAGGCTTATAGTGATGTTGTATTACCGAGTGGGCCCTGAGATACCTCTCCGTCACACGGAGTAAGAAATCCTAGTCTTGATCCATGCTAACCCAAAAGAAACCCTTGGAGATACCTGTAGAGCACCTTTATAGTCACCCAGATACGTTGCCACGTTTGATACACACAAGGTACTCCTCCGGTGTCAGTGAGTTGCATGATCTCATGGTCATAGAAACAGATACTTGACATGCAGAAAACTGTAGCAATAAACTGACACGATCATATGCTACGTTTACAGTTTGGCACTAGTAAAAAAGGATCTTTAGTCCCGGTTCGTAAGGGCCTTTAGCCCCGGTTTTACAACCGGCACTAAAGGGTGGGGACTAAAGACCCCCCTCCCCCTTTAGTCCCGGTTCAACACGGACCGGGACTAAAGGCCCTCCACGTGGCGCGCTGGGGCTGGAGGGCCTTTAGAACCGGTTGGTGTTACCAACCTGGAGCATGGAACACTCATTCCAAATCGTCTAACTTCCTGGTCGATCACCCATCCTCTCACTGCTCTAGCCCGAGCAAGCTTAACTTTCAGGTTCTATCGCCCCTGGTTTCCAAGTCTGCACTTATTGTTTTCCTGACAATAGTAAGCTATCAATCCTCCTAACCCTTAGGTCTTGATGTCACATGATTTAATTTATTGAATTCCAAACAATTATTAAAATAAACAAAATAAGTAATAATAATATTGAATTTTAATGAAAATAAAATAAGTAATAATACGATTTTATTCATTTTTTGCCATTTATTCATTTAATATGGCATAATTAATATCTTTAAATCTGTAAATCGAAATTTGACAAATAATATATCTGTTATTATCAGAAAAATGCGAGGAATCCAAATATGACATCATTTATTTTTTTACATAATTTATTATTATTATTATTCTGGAAAAAAACTTCTTTTTGAAATAACTTTTTTTTACTTTTGGAATTTTGAGAATCTGAGAAAACTTCACCGGGTAAACCCAGGTGAAATTGAGTCCCAATTTTTCTCTACTTTTTTATATATATTAAACTTTTTTTGACGTCGTATGCAAAAATTATGTCTGTAAGTTTCTTTCGTTTTTTTGCAAAAACGGTTAAAATTCATATTTCAATTTTTTTATACCAACTAGACACTAAAACCTAACTACTCCCTCTGTTCCTAAATATAAGTCTTTTTAAAGATTTCACTAGGAGACCATATACGGAGCAGAATAAGTGTATGTACGTTCTAAAGTATGTCTATATACATCCGTATGTAGTTCCCTAATGAAACATCTAAAAAAACTTATATTTAGAAACACAGGAAGTACATCTCAAAGGATTCTATTTTTTAAGATTTATCATTTTTGTTTATTTTCTACAAAACTAAAAAAGGCGGTCCACCGGGGAGGGGTAGAGTTCAAAATTTCAGAACCCCTTTAGTCTGGGTTGATGTCCATCCAATCATACCGTCGACTAAATCTGCTAGCACCATCCCAGCTAGAGTCACAACTAAGGTTAACCAAGCCAAAGTTAACCTTTTCTAACTTCATTTGCTATTTTTCATGCATTTAATGATTTTTTTGAGCTACATGACCCTGAAATTGAAAAGCCCTACAAATGAACTTTGAAAGGTTGAAACTTGGCATGGTATCATCATTTCACCCGCATAGCTTGTGCTAAAAAGTTAAGAGGGTTACGGCAAAAACTAGATGCACTTCGTGTACAAACTGGACCATCTCCTTCGAAGTATCAATGTTTTGGACGAAAAACCATATGTTACAAAAGCATTTCATTTTTTTAACTTATTTAAACTCCAGACTTTTTATGCATTTAATATGCACCATTCAAAGCCACATCCTCAAAGTTCAACACTTTCTAACTTCATTTGCTAATTTTCATGCATTTAATGATTTTTTTGAGCTAAATGACCCTGAAATTTGAAAAGCACTACAAATGAACTCTGAAAAGGTTGAAACTTGGCATGGTATTATCATTTCACCCACATAGCTTGTGCTAAAAAGTTGAGAGGGTTACGACAAAAATTGGATGCACTTTGTGTACAAACTGGACGAACTATTTTTAAACTCAAGTTATTCACAATCTAGGGTATGAAGAAAATTTGAAAAAATTCATATTTAAACCATTCAAATTTGAAAACTAATGGCACAAAAAGAAACTAGACAAAATTTTGAATCTAATGCAAAAAGAATCACTCAAAAACATCAAATATCCTAAAAGATATAAGCAATTTAAAACAGAAACTTTTAGAACCCCTTTAGTCCGCGTTGGTGGGTTGGTGTCTCCAACCGGAACTAAAGGTCTAACCTTTAGTCCCGGTTGGAGACACCAACCGGGACTAAAGCCTCAACACCTTTAGTCCCGGTTCGTTGCACGAACTGGGACTAAAGGTCCGGAACGAACCGGGACTAATGGTTTCATTAGTGCTAGTTCAAAACCTGGCCGGGACTAATGCTATGTACAAAAGGTCCATTTTCTACTAGTGTGGGTCTTGTCCATCACATCATTCTCCTAATGATGTGATCCCGTTATCAAATGATATCTCATGTATATGGCCAGGAAACCTTGACCATCTTTGATCAACGAGCCAGTCTACTAGAGGCATACTAGGGACATGGTGTTGTCTATGTATCCACACATGTATATGAGTTTCCGATCAATACAATTCTAGCATGGATAATAAATGATTATCATGAACAAGGAAATATGATAATAACTAATTTATTATTGCCTCTAGGGCATATTTCCAACAGTTATATCCAAGTCCCTATACATTCGCGTCCGCTAGTAGTGACTGGGCAGTCCCAGTTCTTCGCACTCAAATCCATATAGTGCATGCAACAAGGTAAACATGTTGATAACCATTACAATACATCGAGCCAGAAATATAAATAGATTCGACATAGTTCATCGAGCAACTTAATTGGACCCATAATAGACAAACTTCACCGGATTAAACTAGACAATAAACAAAGACCTTGCAGAGAGGCGGGTCACCATTTCTTGACCGGACCCACCCTTTCGGTCACCAACAAGGTGGTGCATCTCCTTCATGTAAGCATCCACAATGGGAGGAGAGCGGTAGTCGTCTGTGGTGGTGGCATTCTCCGACGCCGACGAGATGTAGCTTAAGAGGAGGCGAAGGATGTGCTCCAGATCTTCGATCTTGAGCCGGAGAGCCTTCACATTTTTGTGCCAGAGGCGGCTGGTATCCGTCTTTGCCTTGATCAACGAACAAAGATGACCTCGCTGAGGAGCTTCTCCTCTGGGTCGACAGGGACGAGGAGGGAGCGAGAGAGTTGGGTGGAGGACCGCCGCTTGCTTCCTCTCATGGCGGGCAGTCTTGGCCTCCGTATGCGACATGAGCATCCACACGGGAGACACGGGCACGAGGACCCAATGTTGCCCGGGAGAAGCTGGCGTCGGGGAGGGAGGGGAGAGGGTCATCCTACTTCAGATTTACAGTTGCTCGAAGCGGGACGGGCAACACTTTGGAGGGCATTGGTGCGGCTTGGCTGGGACGTGATGGTGGTGGACGTTGCGGAGCTCGAGCTCCCGCTGGTATCTAGTCGCGACCGCTGGATGGCGACGTGAAGCGTGAGCTAGTCCTTGTTCGGCACGTCGCTATCGGAGCCGGAGTCCTCCTTCTTCACAGGGTTGTCCTAGTCCACGGGAACAGGAGATTGGAGAGGAAAAAAAGGAGACGAGAGGGGAGTGGAGTGGGTGAGAGGACTTAAAGAGGAGTGGGGTTTGACTAGCTAGAGTTCATCCACCGAATGGGGGTTTATGAGGACGATGGTGAAAGCGGTGTCCGAACGTGTTCAAACGTCTTTATATCCGCCTCACATATGGATTGGTATGAAGTTGCTGGACAACCCAAGTGTCTGGGCTAGTGGTAGCATATAGGGACTGGGTGCGGTTTTTGTGTGAGCGGGCAGCCATGGTACCTGCTCTAGCGACGGCGTTCATATTTGCAGCGAGATGCATGCATCGTGGCTATTTTGGCCTGGCCCAAAGCTCACACCCCCACCCCAGTAGTGCAGCCCCTGCATGCATGCAACCCTAAGCGCGCAATGTAGCTACAGGCCTATGCATGCAGGAGTGATACAGCGCGGGCCGGCTGGCTTTAATCCTCCTCCTACGCATGTGCCGCTAGCTGCAGTGGTGGTATGCCCGTATGCCTCCAAGGTGGAGCGCACGCACTCGATTGAATTTTACCCGCCGTTCTGGCCCATGTTCACGTTGCATCGGCCTTCGTCGTTGGATCTCCGAACCTTGCTTTTCTATTTTTGAGAGCCCTCCCTCTCCGGTTCTCAATAGCCATCTGGTTCGAAACTACGAGCCTTGCGCCGTCGATCAGCCGCATTTTGCTCGCTTCACAATTCAGAGTTCACACAGACATGCTAGAAATATGACTCTGAAGTGCGCATATGCATGCGTATGACTGTGTACCGCATCTTGCCATCCTTTGATTAGGTTGATCGTGGATGATGCCATTCTGGGCGTACGGTGGCCACTGAGAGAGGCTTTACGGTGCTTAATTTGGCATTCAGTGTGCTGGTCGACCTCGTACGGCAACTAGCCTCGCGTTGTAGCCAGTGATGTGCCACTTGCTGAACAATCCAAAGTTAGATCCATGAGCGCTACATGTGTTCTCCGCCTTCCAGGGAAAATAACCCAGCTTTTGTCCATCTAAAACAACACAACTTAATTAAGATGTTTTTTTTTGCATTTCAATTTGAAATTTAAAATGTCCTACATTAACTTACAATGGGGGTAATTGTGTACGTGCAATGCACGTTAATATAATTAGTCAAGATATCAATTATATTACACAATAATATTAGACATGGTAATATTAGATATGATGTAATTATTTGGTTATTGTTGACATAAATATTAGGCATGATATTAACTAGCGGAGGGTACTATACGTGTTTGGTACTAAATGTGTTTAACACTAAACACCGAAGTGACTGACGTAGACTGCTGGATAGATGCGATTGAATGGATGAGATTTGTTAGATCTCTGCAGCTCTCTTTTTATATTGGTACAGATTTATGCATCAGCTGCAGGCAAAACACACATTTTTTGCTTGCAAAACATACACATGCACATATTTTTTTTCCTCGTGAAACACACTCACGTTCTTCTCGTGAAAAATGAAATGGATATTAAGCTGGGAATTTTCTCTTCTTCGGCGCTTCAAAATAAATGGAATTTTCCTTTTTGCAAAGTCTTTAGCACGTAACTGTGGTGTTTTACTTCTTTGACTACATGTAAGTGCTAATAAAAAATTAATTCACTAAACAAAAGTAAAATATATATGTTTTACCTAAAAATTATATCACTAAATCTTATTTTATTTATCACTTGTAAACCATAGTTTGTGCACTTGACAACGTCTATTTTGGCAAAGACTGTGTGCATACATCGATGCAGTAGAGCCCGGGGGGTTTAACCCTCTTTTAAAAGAAAATGTCTATTTTGGTGAAATGAGCATTAAGTACAGAATAAAATATGGGGTGTCAATTAAAAGCAAATTGTTACAATTTTTAACTGCTCAACAAATTTTTAAAGGACCATTTAGAAAATAAACTATTTTCTTCTACAATGCTTCAAAATAAATGAAATTCCAGTTGTTTCAATGACTTTGATATTCAACTTTGATTATATATATGTGAATAATAAAGATATTAAACCCTCAAACATCGATTTAGTCAACAACGGGGACATTGTATTACCTCACCAAATAAGATTGTACTCCTAGTGTTTTATGCTTGAGATGTTTATAATTTATTGTGCACATCTAACATCTATTTTTGTCAAACAAGCCTTATATAAGAAGAATGTTCAGTAAAACCCAGGTACCAATTAAAATACTGTAATTCAATATATATTTAAACTTCTTGACAAATTGTCAAAGCACAATGCTTAATTGCTTATAACAAACACATGCTTTATACAAGTATAAAGTTAAATCTCGTACATAACATGTTTAGGATCGCACCGATTGAATTGGCGGTGTGGCCCAAATATTGGTGACAAAATCTTGGACGATCTTGTTAAATATCAAATCACACTAATCTCGTTTATGATTGTGTGACTAAGGAGTGAGCCATGCTTTCAATTTTTTTGGAAAACATGATTAGTTAAATTAATAAAAAAAAATTCTAAAAAGTAAGTTATAGATATGAAGTTAAAATTATAAATGAAAAAAATAGAAACTCGGATATAATCGTTCTAATTCTCAAAGAATGAGAAGGTGATTTCCTGGCCGGAAAGAGTGGGCCCAAAATAAGTTTACTTTTATGGATGTACTATTTTCAGAAGGGTATTGCATGCATGATCATAAATTCCAAAAAAATCTAAGTAAATTAGTTGTGTATATACTCATTATGCACTTGCACATTTTTTTAATGTTCACAAAATTTAGACATGTCAGTAAAAGTTTCACATACTTGAGCACATCTTGACAACTAATTAATTAATGAGGTTTCAACAAGCTTGTTGTCTCGAGGAAAATAGATTAATTCATTGTCCAACTCGTTTCAAGTGGTCACACATAAAATTCTCAGCTTGTATCAAGTGTCAAGGGTTCATATGAACTACTGATAATGTGCAGAGAACAAAAGACAATTGAATACGAATAACCCAACTCATACAAATTAATCATACATAAAGTAAACAAGAATAATTCAACAGACAGTGCAATTCCTCCAATTAATATCATGTATAACCCCAACAACAAAGAGAAAGCAAAAGCGAGAATAATGGTACTATAGCAAAAGAAAGAGGATTGCAAGAACATGAAAGAGTTGCAAACAACAGGCACCAATCGTATACAAAGATAGCTTAATAATAGAGATACAAAACTCACAAGAGAAAACCGAACTTATTAAGCAGAGACTTCCAACACAAAATCCCAGATCGTTATTACACAAAGCCAATCAATACATGAACGAGTACTTCTTGTATAAAAAAGAAGCAACGAATTGCATTGCACAGAGGCTGTAAAACCTTAACTTGATCATCATACCCAATACTACAAATAATACCCTCTCAAGTAACCTTAAATCACACCATAACTTACCTATAAATAAAGACAGTAAAATACTGCTCCAGAGCATTATGGATTATTAACTTATACGCACCTTCTTTGACCAACATGAGACCATGATGGATTAACCCTGGCCTCCTGAGTGAAGAAAGCTTCTCCCCGAGCTCAGCGAGAGCTGGCCCTGCGAATCGTTGAGGTTATCTACGGGGAACTGATCATCCGAAGCGACGTCTTTCATGGCGAAGCCGCCCTCCGGCGTGTAGAAGACGAACTGAGACACTGGTGCCAAGGACAGCAGCGACGGGAACGGCGAAGAGCGATGGCCGCCCAGCTGCTCTTGGACAACATTGCCGCCGCCATTGCTCCAAGCCTCATGAGCGGCGTAGTGGTGGTGGTAGGACCCGGCTTGGGCCGCGGCCAGCGTCGGCATGGCGGCTCCGGCGCCGTTGACCAAGCCAAGAGAGTTGCTCAGGCTCATGAACCCCTTGAGGTCGCCGGCCCCATCGTGGGCCTGCGTCGCCTTGTCGCCATCGGCGACCATCATTGATGCCGTGGCTGCCGTCGCGTGCGAGAACGGCGGCGCCATGGCCATGGAGGAGGGCGACTGCAGGTGGTGGTGGTGGTGGTGGGCGGAGATGAGGAGGTCGTCGTCGTGCGGCGGGAAGTGGAGCGGCGGCAGCTTGTCGATCTCGTGCTGGGCGGCGTTGAGGAGCCAGTCCACCACCTTGCTGGGCTGGCTGAGGCCGAGGCGGTCCTGGAGGTCGTAGAGCTGGATGGCCGTGGGCACGGAGAGGCGCACCCGGCGGTCCCGCAGCCCCTTAACGGTCCTCACCTTGCTGTGCCGGTCCTTGCCGCCGAACACGCGCGACACGCGCACGATACGCGACTCCGTGGACGCCGACCAGTGCCGCGAGGCCGCCGCCGCCGCCGGCTCGAACTTCCGGCGGTCGCTCCCATGGTCGCCGGCGCTTATCATCTCAAGGCGCTCATCGTCGCATGCACCTGCAATCGATTGATCAAGCATGAGGCGATGATGATGATGATGGCCTGCTGCATATGCATCGATCACAGCGCGTATGTGCTCGCCCTGTGGCAGTAGATCATATCGGTCGATTCTTGATTTCAGCATCACTGACTCAGTGAGAGTCACTGAGAAATACTTGCAGCTTTATTCGCCACACATAGTGACAGACAAAGCGCCGCATCGGAACAGGAACGCTGTGGCAAATGCTACTGTTGCCGTCCGTACGTGTAGCGGCATGTATGCATCATACTACAGTGCACAACTACTGTCCACTGTACTCGGATTAATGTCGGATTAATGGACGAATGAACCTACAGATGCTGCTATCACAGGCTCACACCTGCACTAGCTGTTTGAGTTTAGTGAGCTTGCTGGTATCAATTAAGGAAATATATGTACTTTGGAAACCTGCTGAAAGGATTATTTAGTTGAATTACTACATCCCCCTCGCATACACTCATTTAGTAACCATCAAATCCGGTAGACCATTAATTAGCAACATACCATGCCGGAAGTAGCTTGTGAAAAGTGACAGGAGACGAGAAGGAAAAGGTTTTTTTTTTTTAAACATGGGATGTGCATCAGAATCAGATCGAGACCATCTGAGATTTCCATGTGGATCCAGGATTCCAGGTGCAACCCTAGCTGATTAATCAGAGGATCTACAACTCAAGAAGGAGCTCGAAATACTCAAGGGAACCACAAAATCTGGGCAGATCTGCCAAGAAAGCAATTTCGAACGCAACTTACAAGCATGAGAAATCGCCGGCCAGCCAGGAAGCCAGCTTCGCCCCGCAGATCGCCTCGAATCAGCAGGGGCGAGCTGAGCTAAAGAGTAACCCCGGCTAGCTGATCTTGTGAGGAGGCACGCGAGCGAGCCCGGCCCTGCCGATTGCCTCCGTGCACGCCGGCCGGAGTTGGGCGGCGGGAGAGGGAGGGGCCGGACGGGGCGACGGATAATCGGCGTGTAAACCCTAGCTGGATGGGAAAGGGAGAGAGCTGCTCCTGGTGATGATAGCTAAGCTCTGCACTGGGAGTGGGAGGTCGCTCGCACCTCGCACTGGTGAGAGAAGAACTTGTGGTGCTTGTTCGTTCGCAGCAACTAAATGATGAGCAGCTTTCGCGCTGGACCGTCCTTTTTACCATGGATCGTACGTACCTACGTGCTACGTACCCCTTTCGTCAAATATACTCCAGAGTCCAGACGGCCCGACAGAGATATTCACTGCGAGTGGCCTCTGAGAAAGATTTATACGCATGGTAATCTCGGTGCTTTGCCGGCCGGTAGCTATGCAAGGCTGGACCGCTAGGTGAGTACTCCTGTATGTACGTATGAGAAGTCACGTCACATCAAATTAAGGAACACACAGAGACTGGGAGTGTGGTTAAATACTTTGCAAGACTTAAAACGCCACCAGCTTATCTGGCAACTAGCTACTTATAATTAGCGCGCGCGTACATGTGCACCAAAGCTAGGGTTACCACAACAGTACAAATTTAGCTCAGTAAGACTGCAGGATGCATATATAGGTGTAAGGTTTGATGTAATCTTTCACACCTTAGATACATTATACATGTATATCATTATAATTTATCGTAACCATGCATGCATATATACTCCCTCCGTTTCTAAATATAAATTTTTTAAGAGATTTCACAAGGTGACTACATACGGACAAAATAAGTGGATTTACACTCTAAGTATGTCTATATACATCCGTATGTAGTTTTCTAGTGGAACCTCTTAAAAGACTTATATTTAGAAGCGGAGGGAGTATATTGCTTGGTGATTTCTCCTGAGCAATTATACTGGAAAGGGGTTTGCCCGGTTGGAAAAGATAAGATTGTTTCGCATTTTTTTACATTGCGTAAGATAGTGTTTGAAATTTGAACCAATTTTTTTCCTAGATGAATAAATTGTAAGATTATCTACTTATGAGCAGTGGTGATAAGTGGGGATGGCAACAGTGAAGGATTTCATTTTTTATGGTACTCCTTGGGTGCCGAATTGTGACTTTCATGGTGAAAACCTAACACGTGACCTTCATTGGCTGTGCCTGGCGATTGCCTTGCTGATGAAATTGTTTTAAGAGCACGGACTTTCTTCAGGGTGAAAATCTAA
This sequence comes from Hordeum marinum, assembly GCA_022496015.1. Lineage (NCBI taxonomy): Eukaryota > Viridiplantae > Streptophyta > Magnoliopsida > Poales > Poaceae > Hordeum > Hordeum marinum. Next base: position 407,663,136 of record CM039672.1, on the reverse strand, counting down.
GATCTTGGATGGGGCAACGACGACACTTGTGCATTGTTCCTTTCTTAGAGGCGTTCCTTTTGAAGAATTTTTATGTTGTCTGGGTGTTGTATTCGTGGTGGTATGAGTGTTGTCGTTGGTTGGAGTTGATCATTGTGGCGGCATCTTTGTTTTTTTCCTTTAGTTTTTGTTCTTTGACTGCGTGCATCCTGATGTCTTGGCGAAACATATAGGTGCAGAGACTTAAGTGTAATTGGTATCTTCATGTTATTAATATATTCCTCTTAAAAAAAAGCCCACCCCACAGTAGAATGCAAACTTAATTTATCTACGGCTGCACATTCACAAAGCACTGATTTTACACCTATCCTGCATAAACAACATTATGGCCACACCTTCCTTTCGGGAGTTGAAGTAAGAAAATCATTTTCCCCAGCTTTCAAACAGGATGGATATGAAAGTGTGTGTTAATATGTGGCATTTCTGATATGCATTAAAAAGTTACAGAGCTTTGTTCGCCCATAGCGACGTCTCTTTCCTAATATATTTTTTAGCAATGTCTCTTTCCTAATATCACCAACATACATAGAACCTTGACAAATCCTCTACCACCAGAACCTAGGAGGCTACTCCATATAGCACGGGACCATGCTTCTTTTCATCAGCACCCAACGGTTAGCTGGACCACCATGCTTTTTTATCCTTCTTGGTAAGAGAAGTAGTAATTTGGAGGTGCTTGCATTCATCTCCCTGGAATATTATTCAAACAAATTGGAGGGCAATAGAGAGAAATGGGAAGACAACAATCCAACGTCCATATACCATCTTCAACGGATAATGTGTCTTCAAAACAGAATCCACATGAATGATCTAGATGGTACTAGGGCCTTGGACTGTACTGTTTTAGTTTGGTAGGATCTAGGAGGAACAAGCATAATACATTATCTAATGCACTGTTACATATAAGGATTACATGATACTATGTATCATATTTTGTGAGATTGTGCAATGAGGAAATCCAAAGATAATGATGTCACCTTTTTTGGGGTCTAATATCATATGATTTGGTGGTCCTCCTGTTATTTTGTCCAAATGATGGAAGAATAATATATGGCGTTTATGTACATGAAAGTGTTTCTATCATTACATGGCAATGTCACATGATGGGGTTGGTGGGGCCTTAGAAATATCATCTTGTCTTTCTTTATACTGTAGCCTCTCTACTTCGATCGCAATCCCTCTGGTCGCACATAAGGTGAAATTTTGACACATCTTTTGAAATGTTCGAACTGATCAACCTGATGTGCCCATGGATTATGGGGCACTATATGTCAAATAGAGGGACCGGATGTTATCACAAGGTGTCCCGCCTGTGCATCTTACATATTGGACCGCACAAAATTGCCCAATTGTGTGAACTGTTCCTTCCAAGCACATTATCTCTTCCCCTTTGACCTCTCCTCGCATGTACATGTATGTACCAGACGATCTAGTAGTAATGGCGTGCAAGCTCTGCTGAGCAAATCACCAATGGGCAGACGAAGAAGTAGATGAATTGGTGCAGTCAACCGTGCACACTTACATATTGGCGCTGCCATTACCGATGTTGCGGACTGGGGTTTGATGATGCCACAAATGCCCAATTTCGTAGCAGAAGTTCCGGTAACCCTAGCTCGCAGCTCAATGAATTGCTTGGTACAGAGAAAGGTACAAGAGAGGGCAAGGGAAATAGACTAGAGAGAAAGGACTGTCTGTATCTGCGTAGGTGAGTGACTCTACAAGGCCCAGTGCGTAAAATGTACCAGCAGCCTTGTGAATTAACTGCGATACATCTGGTCCATCTATTCTCCATAGTGAAGTGACTCACTAGATTGCACCAGTTGAGTGAGTTTCACTGCTCTAGTAAAAAGAAACTTTACGTAAAGAGGCACGCATGCATGTGCTCATCATCTTGAGTAGTACCTACTGGGCCGTTGATTATTCTCCGCCAGTGTCTCACCCACCGTTGGGCCTCGCGGCTGCATCACCATCACCATCAGCATCACCATCAGCATCAGCATGCATGACTGCATCGCTGCAACATAATGCCCAGAAGAGAGCTGCGTGGTCGCAGTCGCAGAAGCTAGCGGCCGGACCGATGCCCATGAGTGTCAGCCACCGCCACAGCCACAGAGCGCCCTGACGGTGAGCCCCATGTCCCTGCCATGCAGCTTATCGACAAGCAGGCCGGCCACCCATGACGCGTCCCCACCACTTGGCGCCAGCAGACATCTCGGTTTATCTTGCCATCATATCTAAGAGCAGCTCCAACGGGCCGATCAAAATAGACGACGCATTTGTTTGCTTTTTGTTCGTTTGGGTCGGCCGTCTGCCCGGCGTCCGCTCAGTTTTGCATTTGGGTCGGCAGTGTGTCCAACGGGCTGACCCATTTCATGTTCGCACTCAATTTTTTTAAAAAAGGCCCGCGGCCGATCATGCCGGCGGCCATGTCTCATGCCGACACCATGCCAGCGCCGGCATACAATGTCGGCTTCAGAAAATATCAACACAATTCATGCTGGCGCACTCGTCAGCCGTCCGGCACACATGCCAACACACAAAAAAGGGTGGGACTTGAGTTCGACCACGCCATTGTGGCTCCCGTGGTCATGCCAGCACACCTGCCGGCATACAAAAAAGATGGTGCTCGCCGCCATAGATCACTCGTCGTCGAACTTGAGCATGTCGGCCTGCATCTTCTCGAACCACGGCCTCTTCCTTGGCGACATGATGTTGAGATCCATCTTCATGATCTCCACCCCAGTCATCATGCTCGCGAGAGCCACTTCTTTCGCCTTGGTCTTGGTGTTGACAGCCTCGATCTCTAGCATCTTGGCTTGCTTCTCCGCCTCTAGCTCGAACATCTTGGCTTACTTCTCGGCGTCCATCTCAAGCCTCCTCCTTTGGATCTCCATGAAAGCGTCCATTTGCTCCGCCTTGAAACGTCGGCGCTCCTTCTCCCTTGAGTCCTTCTTATTCATCATGCCCTCACTAGTAGAAAAGGCCCATTTGTCCCGGTTCCGGAACCGGAACTAAAGTGTCGGGACTAAAGCCCAAAACCTTTAGTCCCGGTTCTCTTACAAACCGGGACAGAAGGGGCTCCACGTGGCCTCTGCGGGGAGCCCAGGCAGGAGGACCTTTAGTCCCGGTTGGTAACACCAACCGGGACCAACAGGCATCCACGCGTCAGCATCTGGCAGTTGCTTTTTTTTGAAAGGGAGGGGGTTTAGGGGGTTTTAGAGAGTTAATTTAGGGGGTTTATATTGTTATAGCTAGCTAATTGATAGAGAGAAGTGTCCTCTCTTTCTCCATGCTTGGTCGACGCTAGCTACTATAGAAAGAACTCGACACACTAGTTAGTAAGCAAATGAAGAAACCATTAAGTACAGAAGATCGTCATGAACATATAGAGATAGAAGTGATCGACCTCTCTTTCTTCGAGAGATTGGTCGTATAACAATTTTTCGTATATATATCCGACGCTACTAGCTACATATATAAAATATAAGATCTCTTACAATCCCTAACATCTAATGTCCAATTGCAGATGGTATTCTCCGGCTTTATTGATGACGTGGTCAAGAAAGAATCCTGCCAATTCTTCTTGAATTGCTCATATGCGATCATGTGGTAGGAGTTCATCCCGCATCTTCCACATCTAATTTGAAGAAGGGGGTCAATACATATATATATGATAATAAAATAAAAGTGTGAATATTATTGCTTACGCACTTGAAATTGTTTTTCAGAGTAGCCCCGCTTAGGGGTCGTCGCGTTGTAGATGAACTCGCAAACGTAGTATCCACATAAATGAGTCTCGTCTTCCTGCCACAAGCACTTTACGGGAAATAGAGTTCAATCCAACTGATAATCAAGCATGATAAATGGTATTGATGAAACTAGAATCAATGGGAGATGCACGGAACTAGCTAGTAGTACTTACTTTTGGGTGTGTAAATTGCAGATCCCTCGATAGTGCCGGAACAATCGTTGTGAACTCTTTCCAAACCCTGCCAGACAAAGAAAATAATTACTTGATATCAGGAAATGAACAAATTAAAGTTGCCGATATGATGCGATAATGATCGATTGAACTTACTTCTGGAGAATTTTAGTCATGTCCGCATAATTCTGGGGATCTTTTCGTTTCGAGTCTAAGACGATTACTAGTCCCCGCTCAACCTGAATCTCTAGAAGAATAAAGTGGAAACTGCGCATGCATGCATAACTCATCAATTACATTACTATAAACCTCGAGTAATAAGGGAAACCGAATATGCACAAGACAGTAACACTCACTTGAAGTTGTAAGGAAAGAGTATTGTCCCTTTGTTTTGATTTTTAAGCAACGATTCTAGCAAGTTCTCCTCGATTTGTGTGGGATAATGTTTTAAATTATGCTCATGTATGACATCTGGGTTAATGAACCCAATGTCATACATTTGTGCTTTTCTGCATTCGACGATCTTCAATTTGCATAATATAGTAGTGAGGATAATTATATATACATGCAATGAAACGACTGAGCTATATACATAGAGACTTAATTACAGAAGTAGTACTTATAGACAGTAGCAAGTCACGATTGTTTTGTCGATGGCCTTCTAATTGTATAACTGCCATATCTCCTCAAATTCAATATTCAATATTTCAGTTCCAACGAGGTCGTGCTGATCTTTAACTGACGGTACCAAAGAATCCTTCTCAGACTCGCGGCAGCTTTGCATGTACCATTTATGGAATCTTCGCATCATCGTTATTAGAGGAGGAGGATCAGGTTTGACAAAAGGATGCCCGTACCGATATTTGAATTCGTCCACCTCCAACTGCTCAAACAGTACATCAATGCTCAGGTAATCATCAGGTTTGGTACTGGGGACCATCCCTGGATGATTAGCGACGATATCGCTAGAAACCTTAAGCGGGGGGCACGATTGGTTCGCTTGTTTGCCGAGTTGGGGATTTTTTTCCCACTTCTTCGTTCTGCTAACTTTGCATCACTGGAAGTACTTCTCGACCGCCGCGCATCTTGATATGTCTTTTTAAGAGTGCGAACATAGTTGGAATCCAGCGGAGGCGGTGGTGGTCGCTTCAGGGCATCGATAGTGCGCATCGCTTTCACCGGATCTATCTTCTCCTTTGGAGCTGGAGTTTTCTTTTCAAAATGGTCCCTCACTTCGGCCTGACTTATCTCCTTGTTTTCAGACTCGGTCCTCTCATATGGTAACTTTTCTAGAGGCTTGAGAGATGGACCGTATCTGTATCCCCTGCTGCCTATGCTTGTACTGCTAGCCGCCAGAGCAGCGGCGGCTCCCTTCTGTCGTTGCTTACTAGGCGCCGGAGGAGCCACAGCGGTGGCGTCTGTCTTTCGCCGTTGCCGACAAGGCTGTGGAAGAGGCATACTGCTCCGACGTGCCGGAGTAGGCGAAGGAGGAGGCGGAGTGCGCCCACGCGCCGGAGGAGCCGGAGAAGGAGGCGGTGTGCCCTGATCACTCGTCGTCGTCGTCGTCGTCGGAGGAGGCGGTGTGCCCTGATTCGCCTGAGGAGAAGGAGGAGGCGGAGGCGTCCAGTTTGGAAGCTTGCTGTACTCCTTCTGCCATAGACATGTACTCCTCAGGGCACGAACCAACTTATTCTCTCCTTCACCTGTACAGTGGTCAAGCTCGAGCTCCTCAAATTCCGGCATTACTTCATCCACCATCACAACAGCATAGCCATGTGGAATCGGACGGCAGTGAAAAGTTCCGTTGGGTTGAGGAGGTGCAACATAGCCGACAGCCGCCTTGAAAGTGAGGTTCCGGCATTTAGTCATAAGCTCGCAATGTTGAGCCTCCGTGATAGTATCCACGGGGTATCTAGGAGACGTGAAGTCAGGCTGAACGGGCTCCGTGGAAGCGACGCTGCTTCTCCGTTGAGATGGCGGGGTAGTAGCTTCTGGGGTAGCTTCGTGCCGCTGAGATGGTTGGCCGGCAGCTCGCTGGCTCTCAACTTCCTCTAGCTTTTGTAGTCTTGCATTGAGCTTCTGAATTTCTCTCAGCTCCGCTTTCCTCTTTCTCTCCCGGCTTCTGTAACCGCCTGCGTCGGGAAACCCAACCATCCACGGAACAGAGCCTGGTGTGCCTCGTGTTCGTCCAGGGTGCTCAGCATTCCCTAGGGCCTCAGTCAGCTCGTCCTTCTCTCTGTCGAGAATGAACGTCCCTTCCTGCGCTGCGATGATATAGTTCTGAAGGTTGTCCATGGGTATTGCAAGTCGCTCGTCCGTCCAACAGCACTTCCCTATTTCAGGGTTCAAAGTTCCCCCAACCCCGAAGAACCAAGTCCTTGAACGGGCTGGCCAGTTATATGTCTGTGGTTGGACCTCTTTAGCAAGCAGGTCATTCTCAGCTTTCTCCCACAACGGTCAGGCTTTAAGGTAGCCACCTGACCCCGTGTGATGGTGAAACTGCTTCTTTGCAGCATTGTTCTTGTTTGTCTCTGACATTTTCTTACTCTTCTCCGATGTCTTGTAGGCCACAAATGCGGGCCAGTAATCTCTTATCTTCTCATATCGGCCGACGAATGCTGGAGTCTTCCCTTTGTCAACAAACTTTGATTTCAACTCATTCTTCCACCTCCTGAATAGATCTGCCATCTTCTTAAGAGCACACGCCTTGACCCGTGGCTCTATAACTGGCTTATTCGGATCCTCCTCTGGCGGTAGGGTGAAATTTGCCTTCAGGGTGGTCCAAAGATCTTCTTTCTGTCTATCGGTGACATAATCACCATCAAGGGCGCCGTACTTAGGCTTATTCCTTTGCTTGATGCTGATCGGGATGTTGTCCCTAACATAGCTCCGCACTGAGTAGAAAATGCGTTCTTGGTCTGCTTGGGTTCAATCGGATGGCCATCGTCCACGAGTGTTGTGATCGTGAACTTTTCATCCTTGCGCAACCTCTTCTTAGGGCCTCATCTCGTTACCGAAGTTTGGCTCGATCCGGAGGGCTATAATAGAAGAAAGAAGAGTTAATTAATATATGTACATACCAAAACAATTAATGCATCAACTAGCTAGAGTCAGCACAGGCTTAATTAATATATATACCTCGCCGGACTTTGCAACGGCCCCCTCCTCCGATCGGCCACCGGAGCCGTCATCATGTTCTCCTTCTTCCTCCGGCATTCGGTCACCGGAGCCATCATGATCATGTCGTTCCTCCTCCATTATTCAATCACCGGAGCCGTCATAATCCACTCCTTCCAGACCATCGGTGAAGCTGAGATACGACAAGATATCATGTCCGCCGTGGATTATGTCCCCCAACAACTGTTCTTGTTCTTCGTCTCTTGGATCCATAGTTTCTGCAAATATTACAACATGGCAATTAATATACAAACATGAATGTCCGACGTCCAGACCGTCTCTCTCATGAATTTCCGACAACTCTTCTAGGGTTTGGGGTGGCCTCGACAACACTCTTTTAACTCATTTAACTTGGTAAATTTGGTTGGCCTCGACAACGCTTCTAGGGTTTGGGGTGGCCTCGACAACACTTCTAGGGTTTGTGGACTCCTCCCCCCTCATTTTCCCGAGAGAGTTAGGGGATACTCCTCCCCCCTCATTTCCCCCGATTTACGCTCTTTCTTAATATAAACAAAAAAATTATGAATGTTTAGTGAAGTTTCCCCTCCCCGATTTAGGCAAAGTAAAACCCCTTCGTGAAGGAACTTCTTTTTAGCCAACTTATTTTCTGCCAACAAAATACATATATCATATATACAAAAACATGGGATACCTTAATTAGTTCAATTTTTTGCCTTGACAAATCATTGAACCTTTTGACAGAAACCTCCCATAAACTCTTTCATAATTTTCTTTAGCATACATCCATGGAAAAAAAATAGGAAGCTACGATATTTTTTTATATCATATGATAATTTTCTATATATATACATCCATCCATCCATCCATCCATATACACACACATATATACATGGACCAAAAATGCTATAAAAAATTACATGGACAAAAAAAGCATACATCATCTATCATCAACATCATCAGCAATCATCAACATCATCATCTAACTATCATATATCATCTATATATCATCAAAATTAATCAGCAAAATCAACAGGGACAGGGAGGAGGGCGGAAAGGGGGCCGGCCAGACCGAACGAGGAGGAGGGGCGGCGGTGTCGGGGCAGGGCTATGGCGCGGGGCGGCGTCGGGGTAGGGCGCGTGTCGGGGAGCGGCGCCGGCGTCAGGGCACGGGATGGTGCGTCAGGGCAAAGGCAGGCGTCGGGGCAGGGCGGCGCGTCGGGGCAGAGGCGCGTGTCGGGGCGGGGAGCGCGTCAGGGAGCGGCGCCGGCGTCGGGGCAGGGCATGTGTCGGGGCAGAGGGCGTCGACGGCGAACTAGGGTAGCCTGGTGGCGTCGATGTGCTCGCCATCGTCGGGGGCAAGTGTTAGATGAAATTTGAAAAAATCAAAATTGTCGCTTATATACACAGAGCATTGGTCCCGCTTGGTGCCACCAACCGGGACCAATGCATCCCTTTAGTCCTAGTTGGTGCCACCAACTGGGACCAATGGTCTCTTTTCGGCAGCCCAAAGAGCGGGAAGTAGAGACCATTGGTCCCGGTCGGTGGCACCAACCGGGACTAAAGGGATGCATTGGTCCCGGTTGGTGCCACCAACTGGGACTAGAGGGGGTCATTGGTCCTGGTTGGTGCCACCAACCAGGACCAAAAGGTGGTGCTGCCCGGGGACAAATGTTTAATCCCACCTTGCTAGCCGAGAGGGATCGAGAGTGGTTTATAAGCGCTGCTGCGCCAACCCTCTCAAGCTCCTCTCAACTGTAGGCTTACGGGCCTAATTGCACTCTCCTCTGCCTATGGGCCTATTGGTCCTTCTGCGGGCCTGAATCCTGGCCCAACTAGGTGTTGGGTTTCTAGTCGTATTCAGGTCGTGGTGGCCCAGTAGGCGGCATTTTTTTTAAAAAAACTGTTTTTTGTTTTTTTGCTTTATTTCTTGTTTTAATTTTTTCCAGTATTTTTCTTCTGTTATTTTAGTTCATTTTTTTAACAAATAAATACTTTGATAATTTAAGTTGCATAATTTCCATTATTTTGTTTTGTTTCTTGCTTTATTTATTTTTTTTCTTTATTTTTTTCGAGTGTGTTTTATCATTGTATTCTTATTGCTATTAATGTTTTGAACAAAAAATACTTTGATAATTTTAGTTGCATAATTTTTATATAATTATTGTTTCAAAAATACTAGAGGTTTATAAAAGCTTTTTAGCCGATTATTTTTTGAACTCCACTCGTACGATGTTGTGAAAGAAATTAAAAAGCACTTCAAACGAACTCTGAAAAGGTTGAAAGTTGGCATGGTATCATCATTTCACGCACATATCATGTGCTAAAAAGTTGAGTGGGTTACGACAAAAACTGGATGCACTTCATGTACAAAACGGAGAATCTCTTTCGAAGTATCACGGTTTCGAACGAAAACTCATCTGTTATAAAGGGATTTCATTTTTTTTGAACTCATTTGAACTCCAGACTTTTTGTGTGTTCAAAATGCACCATTCAAAGCCATATCATCATTTTTCAACCCTTTCTGACTTCATTTGGTATTTTTCATGCACTTACTTGTTTTTTGAGCTAAATGACCCTGAAATTGAAAAGCACTTCAAATGAACTCTAAAAAGGTTGAAAGTTGGCATGGTATCATCATTTCACCCACATAGCATGCGCTAAAAAGTTGAGTGGGTTACGACAAAAACTGGATGCACTTCATGTACAAAATGGACAATCTATTTCGAAGTATAACAATTTCGGACAAAAACTCATCTGTTACGAAGGGATTTCATTTTTTTGAACTCATTTGAACTCCAGAATTTTTGTGTGTTCAAAATGCACCATTCAAAGCCACATCATCAATTTTCAACCCTTTCTGACTTCATTTGGTATTTTTCATGCACTTACTGATTTTTTTTGAGCTAAATGACCCTGAAATTGAAAAGCACTTCAAATGAACTCTGAAAAGGTTGAAAGTTGGCATGGTATCATCATTTCACACACATAGTATGTCATAAAAAGTTGAGAGGGTTACGGCAAAAGCTGGATGCACTTCATGTACAAAACGGAGAATCTCTTTCGAAGTATTAGGGCTTCGAATGAAAACTCATGCGTTACAAAAGGCCTTTCATTTCTTCACATGTCACTGCAATGATATAATTGTGGAGAGAAAGTCTTCACTTCTTCTTCGTCTGTGTCCTTTGCTTATTGCACCGTAACCATGGATAATTTTCATCGTTTAACAGGGTGCTTGGGTCAGCCTTGACTTTGAAGGGAGGAATTTCATGAAACTTTTCATAATCTTCAGACATGTCTGTCTTGCCCTCCAATCCCATGATGTCTCTTTTTCCTGAAAGAACTATGTGGCGTTTTGGCTCATCGTATGATGTATTTGCTTCCTTATCTTTTCTTTTTCTCGGTATGATAGACATGTCCTTCACATAGAAAATCCGTGCCACATCATTGGCTAGGACGAATGGTTCGTCTATGTACCCAAGATTGTTCAGATCCACTGTTGTCATTCCGTACTGTGGGTCTTCCTGTACCCCGCCTCTTGACAGATTGACCCATTTGCACTGAAACAAAGGGACCTTGAAATCATGTCCATAGTCAAGTTCCCATATGTCCACTATGTAACCATAATATGTGTCCTTTCCCCTCTTTGTTGCTGCATCAAAGCAGACACCACTGTTTTGGTTGGTGCTCTTTTCGTCTTGGGCGATCGTGTAAAATGTATTCCCATTTATCTCGTACCCTTTGTAAGTCAATACAGTCGAAGATGGTCCCCTGGCCAACGAGTACAGCTCATCAGAAATAGTGTTGTCACCCATGAGACGTGTTTGCAACCAACTGACGAAAGTCCTGATGTGTTCATATGTAATCCAATCGTCACACTGCTCCGGGTGTTTGGAGCTCAGAATATTCTTGTGTTCATCGACATACGGGGTCACCAAGGTGGAATTCTGTAGAACTGTGTAGTGTGCTTGAGACCAAGAATGCCCGTCCCTACATATTATTGAGTCCGCTCCTAGCATGACTTTTCCAGTCAGTTTCCCCTCATACCGCGATCGAGGGAGACCAATCTTCTTAAGGTCAGGAATGAAGTCAACACAAAACCCAATGACATCCTCTGTTTGATGGCCCATGGGGATTCTTGCTTCTGGCCTAGCGCGGTTACGAACATATTTCTTTAAGACTCCCATGAACCTCTCAAAGGGGAACATATTGTGTAGAAATACAGGGCCCAGAACGGCAATCTCGTCGACTAGATGAACTAGGACGTGTGTCATGATATTGAAGAAGGACGGTGGGAACACCAGCTCAAAAATAACAAGACATTGCACCATATCACTTCTTAACCTTGGCAGGATTTCTGGATCGATCACCTTCTAAGAGATTGCATTGAGGAATGCACATAGCTTCACAATGTCTAATCAAACGTTTTCCGGTAGAAGCCCCCTCAATGCAACCGGCAGCAGTTGCGTCATAATCACGTGGCAGTCATGAGACTTTAGGTTCTGGAACTTTTTCTCTGCCATATTTATTATTCCCTTTATATTCGACGAGAAACCAGACGGGACCTTCATACTGAGCAGGCATTCAAAGAAGATTTCCTTCTCTTCTTTGGTAAGAGCGTAGCTGGCAGGACCTTCATACTGCTTTGGATGCATGCCGTTTTTTTCATGCACACGTTGTTGTTCCTCCTGTGCCTCCGGTGTATCTTTTGTCTTCCCATACACTCCCAAGAAGCCTAGCAAGTTCACGCAAAGGTTCTTCGTCACGTGCATCACGTTGATTGCAGAGCGGACCTCTAGGTCTTTCCAATAGGGTAGGTCCCAAAATATAGATTTCTTCTTCCACATGGGTGTGCGTTTGTCAGCGTCATTTGGAACAGATAGTCTGCCAGGACCCTTTCCAAATATTACTTGTAAATCATTGACCATATCAAGTATGTGATCACCAGTATGGAGGGCGGGCTTCTTCCGGTGATCTGCCTCACCTTTGAAATGCTTTCCTTTCTTTCGACATTGATGGTTGGTCGGAAGAAATCGATGATGCCCCAGATGCACATTCTTCCTGCATTTGTCCAAATATATACTGTCGGTGTCATCTAAACAGTGTGTACATGCGTGGTATCCCTTGTTTGTTTGTCCTCAAAGGTTACTGAGAGCAGGCCAATCGTTGATGGTTACAAACAGCAACGCATGTAGGTCAAAATCCTCCTGTTCGTTCTCATCCCACACATGTACACCTCTTCCATTCCATAGATGTAAAAGTTTATCAACTAATGGCCTTAGGTACACATCAATGTCATTGCCGGGTTGCTTAGGGCCTTGGATGAGCACTGGCATCATAATGAACTTCCGCTTCATGCACAACCAAGGAGGAAGGTTATACATACATAGAGTCACAAGCCATGTACTATGCTGGCTGCTCTGCTCCCCAAAAGGATTAATGCCATCTGCACTTAAACCAAACCATACGTTCCTCGGGTCACCTGTAAAGTCGCTCTACTTTCTCTCGATCTTTCTCCACTGCGACCCGTCAGCGGGTGCTCTCAACTTCCCGTCTTTCTTACGGTCCTTTTTGTGCCATTGCATCAACTTGGCACGCTTTTTGTTTCCGAACAGACATTTCAACCGTGGTATTATAGGAGCATACCACATCACCTTGGCAGGAACCCTCTTCCCGGTGCGCTGGCCCTCAACATCACCAGGGTCATCTCTTCTGATCTTATACCGCAATGCACCACATACGGGCATGCGTTCTGTTCCTCGTACTCACCGCGGTAGAGGATGCAGTCATTAGGGCATGCATGTATCTTCTGCACCTCCAATCCTAGAGGGCATAAAACCTTCTTTGTTGCGTACGTACTGTCGGGCAATTCGTTATCCTTTGGAAGCTTCTTCTTCATTATTTTCAGTAGCAAACTAAATTCCTTGTCAGATACACCATTGTTTGCCTTCCATTGCAGCAATTCCAGTGTGGTATCGAGCTTTTTGTTGTCATCTTCGCTATTTGGGTACAACCCTTTTTTGTGATCCTCTAACATGCGATCGAACTTCAACTTCTCCCTTTCACTTTCGCATTCTCTCTGTGCATTAACAATGACCCAGCGAAGATCATCATCGGTCCCATCGTCTGGTTCCTCTTGATCTTCAGCTTCCCCCATTGTAGCATCACCGTATTCAGGGGGAGGGTAGTTGTCATCATCCTCTTCTTCTTCGTTGTCTTCCATCATAACCCCTCTTTCTCCGTGCTTGGTCCAAACATTATAGTGTGGCATAAAACCCTTTTGAAGCAGGTGTAAGTGAAGGGTTTTGGAGTTGGAGAAAGACTTCGTATTCTCACAGACAATACATGGACAAGGCATAAAATCATTCTGCTTGTTTGCCTCAGCCGCTTCGAGAAAATTATGCAGACCCTTAATATACTCGGAGGTGCGTCGGTCACCGTACATCCATTGTCGGTTCATCTGCGTGCGTTATATAATAAAGTGTATTAAAAACCATTACAACATATCATGAATACAGAAGTGACCAAATTATTAGAAATCCATCATCACATTAAAGCCAAAGTACAATAATGACCAAAATAAATACGTATAGTTCATACATAGCTGTCATTATTGAACAACATATAGGTCTCTAGAGCATCTAATTAAAACATACACCGAAACTATGTACAAAATTTAAATGCAACAACAAATGCAATCATAACCGCTACTAAGGTACCAATTGATCCAATGGCATAATGATACCACGCCTCAGTATGAATGGCATATTTTCTAATCTTTCTAAGCTTCAAGCGCATTGCATCCATCTTGGTCTTGTGATCGTCGACGATATCGGCAACATGCAACTCCAATCCCATCTTGTCAACTTCAGTTCTTTTCAATTTTTCTTTCAAATGATCAATTTCTTTTTCAGCTTTAGTTAACTTGTTGAGCAGAATTGCATAGTCGGTTCGAATTTCTGGTTCAACTACTTCCTATAGATAAAAACATCTACATCAAGTTGGTGGCATAATTAATTGTCATAGACATTAGATGTGTAAAATAGTTATATAAGAGATAATATACCACATCTGAATCATAGACTGGACGAGGGCCGATGTGGGCGGATACCATAACCATGGCACTATATAATAACAAACAACAATAAAAGTAAGAAAATCATACGAGTAAGTATATTTTCTTTTAGCAAGAAGATAAGATCAAGAGGCTCACCACGCGCGGGCGATCGGCGGCGGTTTCAGGACGGGGACGGGACGGGACGGACCGCCAAACCTAGACAAATCTTGATGAAAAGGGAGTTTGGACAAGGAGCTTCGAGAGGAGAAAGCTTAAGTTTGCCTTGGGCATTTTATCAAACACCTCATGTGCATAGGAGGTGAGCTAGAGCACCACAAAGGTCTTCCCTCGCCGGCAAAAAACAGAGCAGTGTGTGGAGTGCTCTGCTCGCCGGCGAGGGGGTATATATAAGCATCTCATTGGTCCCGGTTCGTGGCTGGAACCGGGACTAAAGGACCACCTTTGGTACTGATTCCAGACACGAACCGGGACCAATGGGTGTGGGCCAGGAGCGAGGCACATTCGACCCGGTTCGTGTCTGGAACCAGGACCAAAGGGGTCCGACGAACCGGGACCAATGCCCCACATGGCCAGCCCGGCCCCCTGGCCTCACAAACCGGGACCGTTGCCCCCATTGGTCCCGGTTCGTGACTGAACCGGGACTAATGGGTTGGCCCGGTCCGAACCAATGCCTTGTTTTCTACTAGTGCCTCCACACTTGCGATCAAGGCATTGGAGGCCGCATCCCGCTTGTCCTCCTTCTTGGAGTTGGTTTTCCCCCACGGCCGTGCCGGCTCGCCCTCCCCAACATCCTCCATGGCGTGCTCCCCCCTCCCCCCACGCGACTTGAGTGCGGCATATTGCGCCTTGAACTTCTCCTCGTACTTGATGACCGAAAGCAATGGGAAAGGTTGAAGCACTTGCCATTGTGTTGAACCTTGAATGCCTCTAAAGCTTGAAATGCCTACAAATGTTTCCATGCAAGCATATGGGCAAATGATATGCAAGGACGAGGTTAGGTAGGCGAGGCCGCCGACGGCGTCAAGGTCGAGGGCGTCGTCCATGGCGGGTGTGTGGCGGGTGTGCGCGGACGGGAGGGTTTTTAGTGGAAATGAGGGGAAATGGTGGTGGCTGCCACCGACCGACGGGCCCGAGGAGAGGAATAGGCACGCGCGCATGCGTCCCTCTCGTGTCCGTGCTGACACAAATCCGGCTCAAAATTGGGCCGAAAATGGGTCGCCATACGGACGCCAAGCGGACGCGAGTTCGTTTAGGTCGGCACGTTGGGCCGTCTTTTATGTCTGCATGATTCAAACGGACGCCAACGGACGAAATGGATCGGTCCATTGGAGTTGTTTTAAATATCTTCGTCGCGGATTGCTCGCCGTTTTCCTTTGCCCTGCATGTTGCCGGTGACATTCATCGTTGCATCTTGCATGGCATGACATGCATGCATGCTGCGGTGGCTAACTTGGCTCAGGATGTGGATATGACTGCATGCATGAGATCATATAGCAAATTAATTTACGGTTGCGTCTGTCTGTACCACACCCACACGTACTCCCGTGCTACCTAGCGACGACCGCGAGAAACATGGATCAGTGGATGCATCATCTCAGCCGGCCGGACGTACGTACGACCGAGCAGCGTGAGGGTGGAGGCGTCTTCTTGGCCGCGTGTGTATGTCGTTGGATGGAGGCATGGATTGATGGATCCTTGGACGGATCTACTAGGAGCAAACTGCCATGTCTGCGTGAGCTCAGCGCATCGCGTCGCGTCGCGGATGCGGATATGCACAAAAATATGCAGGGCACGGCAGCAGGGTCTGTGGTTTCCGTGCACTGGCCGCCTCTACGTGACTTTTCCTTTCCTGCTCAACGGCCAGGATGTGTCGTGTCTTCGTGTGTGTCTGTGTGTGACTGTGAGAGAGAGGGGGGGTGCAGGTGGCTATGCATGCATGCATGCGTGCATCCAAAAGGGAGAGGAAAGGAGGTGGTGCCGTGGTGGTCCTTTGAGTGAGGATCGATGGAGCTTAAGCATATGCCGGCCGGACCGGTGGCAAATTAAAGGTGGCCTTTAAGGTGTGCAGTGAGTGTCCTTGCGCCGATCGATCCATCGATGGCCATGCATCCGCATGTCATGTGGATCCACAAGATGATCACCCACATTCGCCCGCAGATATATCGGTTTCGCGTTGGAGATATCCAAATTCGGTTCCCCATTCTGGCCAGGTTCCTGCGACGATACACGCTAGTAGTGAGTATGCATCGCACGTCGTGCAACTCGTACGTACATACGCTAGTACGTATTTGGGAGGACGGGTAGGCCAGGTTATCTATACGACTATATACCAATGCAATGCACCATGCGTAGCGTACGTTGTTTGGGTTCTCGGCTGCATCTTCGGCGGCAAAATCACGCCCTTTTTGCTAGCTGCATGCATAGAACTGTAGTACGTACTGATCCATACTGCAGTCTACAGAGCCACACTGTAATGAGGTCTCTCGTGATAGTAACATGCATCGGCATGCATGCATATAGTGTATCATTGCCACCGCTACAATAAAACGGATGGACGTGCTGGCCGGGCATGGATTCCTCCGTGTTGCCTCAAGTGGCACGACGAGGAATTTAACTGCTCCATCACGGTAGGTGCGTCACGTCACGGGCAACCTGTGAAATGGACCGGCGGTTGTTTTACCGCACGTTTTGGAGGTTTTACCACGTGCCATTTGTTCGCGGTGAAAGGACGCGCCAGGCTTTTCCACGTTCGTCTGATGAGTAGTCTCCGACTGACCGACTGGCTGACTGACCACTCACTGACGTGGTGACGCCTCAGCATTGATTATTCAGCACTGGGGCACCATGAGATGGATCAATCGAACATGGCAAATTTGGGTCGTCCATCGGTGTGGCCGTCCGTAATAGCATCTAAACTCGGATTTAGTAAATATGATTCTTTAAACACTGGGGACGTGTACGGTCAATGACCGGAGTGTTTCTTATTTATTCATCTGTGCAGCCATACTTTTTATTTTTTTTCTTATGTTTCCGATCACTTGCATGTTATTGGTGGAAAGAAAAAGAAAGAAAAAAGATGAATAAAAAAAGGTGGCCCAGGTGGGGTCGCGTTCTATATGGCGGACTGACCGGGGGCGTCCTGGCTTGTTCGTGAGCCCTCATACCCTCTCTATATATGAGGGTTTGCGGACAGCCCGGACGTATAGGAATGATAAGAGGGGTCTGGTTGGGTCATTTTTTTCTCTCTCTCCTATGCGATCACCGACGGGATGCGTCCGTGGGCATATGAGAGGTCATTTAATGGGTCCGGTTGTAGATCCTCTAAGCCGCCTCAAACATCGGGCATACGGTTTGGTCAGTGACAGGTCACGAAAATGCGACCCGCTTCAAACGGGTCTCAAACACCCTGGCTGACCGGCACCCCTTATATCCCGTTCAAATCTAGGGTCGATACACACTAGTAGAAAATAGGGCATTGGTTCGGGCCGGGCCTGCACATTAGTCCCGGTTCAGTCACGAACCGGGACCAATGGGGGCAACAGTCTCGGTTCGTGAGGCCAGGGGGCCGGGCGGGCCACGTGGGGCATTGGTCCCGGTTCGTCTGGAACCTTTGGTCCCGGTTCCAGACACGAACCGGGACCAATGTGCATCGCTCCTGGCCCACAACCATTGGTCCTGGTTCGTCGCCGGACCCGGGACCAAGGGGGTCCTTTAGTCCCGGTTCCAGTGACGAACCGGGACCAATGAGATGCCTATATATACCCCCTCGCCAGCGAGCAAAGCACTCCACTTTGCTCTGTTTTTCAGGCCGGCGAGGGGAGAGCTTTGTGGTGCTCCAGCTCACCTCCTATGCAGATAAGGTGTTTGATGAAATGCCCAAGCCAAACTTAAGCTTTCTCCTCTCGAAGCTCCTTGTCCAAACTCCATTTTCGTCAAGATTTGGCGACCCGTCCTGTCCCGTCCCCGTCCTGAAACCGCCGTTGATCGCCCGCGCATGGTGAGCCTCTTGATCTTATCTTCTTGCTAAAAGAAAATATACTTACTCGTATGATTTTCTTAATTTTATTATTGTTTGTTATTATATAGTGCCATGGTTATGGTATCCACCCATGTCGGTCCTCGTCCAGTCTATGATTCAGATGTGGTATATTATCTTTTATATAACTATTTCACATATCTAATGTCTATGACAATTAATTATGCCTCAACTTGACGTAGATGTTTTTATCTATAGGAAGTAGTTGAACCAGAAATTCCAACTGACTATGCAATTCTGCTCGAGAAGTTAACAGAAGCTGAAAAAGAAATCGATCATTTGGAAGAAAAATTGAAAAGAACTGAAGATGACAAGATGGGATTGGAGTTGCATGTTGTCGATATCGTCGACGATCACAAGACCAAGATGGATGCAATGCGCTTGAAGCTTAGAAAGATTAGAAAATATGCCATTCATACTGAGGCTTGGTATGATTGTGGTGTTGGATCAATTGGTACCTTAGTAGCGGTTATGATTGCATTTGTTGTTGCATTCAATTTTTTTTACGTAGTTTCGCTGTATGTTTTAATTAGGTGCTCTAGAGAGCTATATGTTGTTCAATAATGACAACTATGTATGAACTGTACGTATTTATTTTGGTCATTATTGTATTTTGGCTTTAATGTGATGATGAATTTCTATTAATTTGGTCACTTCTCTATTCATGATATGTTGTAATGGTTTTTAATACACTTTATTATATAACGCACGCAGATGAACCGGCAATGGATGTACGATGACCGACGCACCTCCGAGTATATTAAGGGTCTGCATAATTTTGAACACACAAAAAATCTGAAGTTCAAATAAGTTCATGAAAATGAAATGCTTTTTGTAACCAACGAGTTTCGATGCGGAACCCTGATACTTCGAAAGAGACTGTTCGTTTTGTACATGAAGTGCATCCAGCTTTTGCCGTAACCCTCTCAACTTTTTACCTCATGCTATGTGGGTGAAATGATGATACCATGTCAACTTTCAACCTTTTCAGAGTTCATTTGTAGTGTTTTTCAATTTCAGGGTCATTTAGCTCAAAAAATCAATAACTGCATGAAAAATAAGAAATGATGTCGGGAAGGGTTGAAAATTGATGATGTGGCTTTGAATGGTGCATTTTGAACACACAAAAAGCCTGGAGTTCAAATAATTTCAAAAAAATGAAATGCCTTTTATAACCGATGAGTTTCCTTCCGGAACCCTGATACTTCGAAAGAGACTATCCGTTTTGTACACGAAGTGCATCCAGCTTTTGCTGTAACCCTCTTAACTTATTAGCGCATGCTATGTGGGTGAAATGATGATATCATGCCAACTTTCAACCTTTTCAGAGTTCATTTGTAGTGCTTTTCAATTTCAGGGTCATTTATCTCAAAAAATCAATAACTACATGAAAAATACCAAATGATGTCGGGAAGGGTTGAAAACTGATGATGTGGCCTTGAATGGTGCATTTTGAACACACAAAAATCTTGGAGTTCAAATAAGTTCAAGAAAATGAAATGCCTTTTGTAACCGATGAGTTCCCGTCCGAAACCCTCATACGAAAGAGACTGTCCGTTTTGTACACTAAGTGCATCCAACTTTTGCCGTAACCCTCTCAACTTTTTAGCACATGCTATGTGGGTGAAATGATGATACAATGCCAAGTTTCAACCTTTTCAGAGTTCATTTGTAGTGCTTTTCAATTTCAGGTTCATTTAGCTCAAAAAAATCAATAACTGCATGAAAAATAACAAATGATGTCAGGAAGGGTTGAAAATTAATGATGTGGCTTTGAATGGTGCATTTGAACACACAAAAAGCCTGGAGTTCAAATAAGTTCAATAAAATGAAATGCCTTTTGTAACCGATGAGTTTTCGTCCGGAACCCTCATATTTCGAAAGAGACTGTCTGTTTTGTACACGAAGTGCATCCAGCTTTTGCCGTAACCCTCTCAACTTATTAGCGCATGCTATGTGGGTGAAATGATGATACCATGCCAACTTTCAACCTTTTCAGAGTTCATTTGTAGTGCTTTTCAATTTCAGGGTCATTTAGCTCAAAAAATAAATAATTGCATGAAAAATACCAAATGATGTCGGGAAGGGTTGAAAATTGATGATGTGGCTTTGAATGGTGCATTTTGAACACACAATAATCCTAGAGTTCAAATAAGTTCAAGAAAATGAAATGCCTTTTGTAACCTATGAGTTTCCGTCTTGAACCCTGATACTTTGACAGAGACTGTCTGTTTTGTACACGAAGTGCATCCAGATTTTGCCGTAACCCTCTCAATTTATTAGCACATGCTATGTGAGTTAAATGATGATACCATGCCAAGTTTCAACCTTTTCAGAGTTCATTTCTAGTGCTTTTCAATTTGAGGGTCATTTAGCTCAAAAAAATCAATAACTGCATGAAAAATAACAAATGATGTCACGAAGGGTTGAAAATTGATGATGTGGCTTTGAATGGTGCATTTTGAACACACAAAAAGCCCGGAGTTCAAATAAGTTTAAGAAAATGAAATGCATTTTATAACCGATGAGTTTCCGTTCGGAACCCTAATACTTCGAACGAGACTGTACGTTTTGTACACGAAGTGCATCCAGCTTTTGCCGTAACCCCCTCAACTTTTTAGCACATGCTATGTGGGTGAAATGATGATATCATGCCAACTATCAACCTTTTCAGAGTTCATTTGTAGTGCTTTTCAATTTCAGGGTCATTTAGCTCAAAAAAATCAATAACTAAAATTATAAACCTCTAGTATTTTTGAAACTAAAATTATATAAAACCTAAAAATTACCAAATTGAATATAATGTCTAAATAAAGTAATATTAAATAGCAGGAAAAATAGTAAAGAAATAACATAAAAAATAGGAAAAGTGAAAATAGATGCGCTTACACATAAATTCAACCTAAATTGAAGATGCTAGTTAGGCACCTAACTAGCATTTTGAATTTAGGTCAAATTTCGTGTATAAGGGCATCTATTTTCACTATGAGAGGAACTTGACAGGTTAAGCGCATCGGGGCTTATAAACAGGTGATGTCTCCCCTCGACTAGCGAGGTGGGACTAAACATCTGTTGCTTCCCCGCCGGCCGACGAAAAGGGACCAGTGGTCCCGGTTGGTGCCACCAACCGGGACCAATGCCCCCCTTTCGTCCCGGTTGGTGCCACCAACCGGGACCAAAGGTCCCTGTTTCCCGCCCTTTGGGATGCTGAAAACAGGGCTTTGGTTTAGGGTTTAGGGTAACCAGGACTAAAGGTCTGCATTGGTCCCGGTTGGTGCCACCAACCGGGACCAAAGGTCCATGTTTCCCGCCCTCTGGGCTACTGAAAACAGGGATTTGGTCCCGGTTGGTGGCACCAATCGGGACTAAAGGTGGGCATTGATCCCGGTTAGTGCCACCAACCGGGACCAATGCTTCTTCTATATAAGACGCACTTAGGAAATCTCGTAGTTTTCATTACCCTCCTCGTCTTCCCGTTGCCGTCCCCGCCGCCCCCGTCGCCTCCCCGTCGCCGCCCCCACCATCGTCATCCTCCTCGTCGCTGCCCTGTCCCTGCCGCCTCCCCTATCACTGCCCCGCCCTCGTCGCCGCCCCTGCCATCGCCGTCACCGCCTCTCCCCCGTCGCCGCCTTCCCCGTCGCCCACGTCGCCGCGCCGCCCGCGTCGCTGCCCTCGCCACCCGCGTTGCCGCCCCCGCCGCCCCCGTCGCCGCCCCGCTCCCGTCGCTGCCCCTCCCCCGTCGCCTCCCCCGCCGCCCCCGTCCTCGCCCCGTCCCCGTCGCCGCCCCGCCCCCGTCGCCGCCCTGGCTCCTTGCATTTTTTTAAAATATATGTTGATTTTTTTGTATGATGAATGTTTATGTTAGATTAGTATGTGTATGTTAGATTACAGAATTTTTTTATGATGAATGTTAATGATGAATGTTTATGTTAGATTAGTATGTTTATGATGAATGTTTATGTTAGATTAGTATGTTTATGATGAATGTTTATGTTAGATTAGTATGTTTATGATGAATGTTTATGTTAGATTAGTATCTTAATGATGAAATTTTTTGGGTTTTATGAAAAATTAGTGAATAAACGATAAGAAAACGTTCTCATAGGAATTTGTCGACGATGCCCGGCCCGCATCCTCGTCGTCGAGTAGTCCGCAAGAGCCTGCTTGATAGGCGCCATGTCCGGGACTGGGCTCCGCCGGGATGGCATTGGGAGGTGCTACCTTCCTGGGCTCGGGGGTTGGTGAGGAATGCAGGTATTGTCGTCGACCCGGACCTTCTATGGTGGCGGTCACGCGGGCCACTTTCGGTGCGGAGGGAGCGGGCACCCGCGGAGGTGGTATGTCGCCGTGTCAAGGAGGAGGACGAGCACGTCCGTCGCTACATGGCGGCGTTGGACGCCCGGTTCGACAATACCTGGCAGATCCTTCAGGGTTCTCACTTGAGTTATGATCCCGTGATGGTTCCTTATCTTTGGGTGTCCACCGCCGGCGACTCAGAGACTGCTAGTGAACCCAGTTCACCGTCCTCCAGTTTGGATTCTAGGATATTCGATCTGTATTAGTGATCTTATATGATAATATTCGAGATGAATTAGTTAATATTTGATGATGCATTAACTGGATTATTCGGGATGATGTATTAGTGATATTATATCCGAGTTTATTATAAATATTAATGTATTTGTGATATTTTATCGGTATAATGCGTGTGTGACTTTCGGCCTGTCGTTTCTCCTTGTGTGTCTTTCATGTGTGTTCTTGATGGAGGAATCCCGACTGCTGTCGTGGGGGGCGCCTCATATTTCTTCTCTTCTTTGCGATATACTCGTCGATATATTGTGCAAGAAGAGAACAGGTGGGGCGTCCATCACCGACGGTCGAACTATTACTATGAGAGAGTGCCCACCAACATATATACACCACCATATCAGTGTGAGAGAGAACGCACCAACACACCATGAGATATGAGAGTTACTTAAGAAAGCCTCGACGGACCGAAAGTCACACACGCATCAGGATCCAAAGAGTGCCATAATTCTTGAACTGGATTATTCGGGATGATGTATTAGTGATATTATATTCGAGTTCATTATAAATGTATTTGTGATTTGCAAGTCATTCCGATAAAACATAGGGAATTTTTTCTATGTCATTGCTCGATATATGAAACGGATTAACTTTAGGTCTGTTTCGGCTCATTGTGTGTCTTTCAGTGAGGGAGTGTGTCCACCATATATATATATATATATATATATATATATATATATATGAGAGAGAGAGAGGAAGAATCCCGACTGTTGTCATGGGGGTCACTTCTCCTTCGTTCCCGTGTGCTAGACATTTTGGTGTAATACACTCGAGGACGAATGGAGGAGCCACCATCACCGACGGTCGCAATATAAGAGGGAGTGCCCACCATATACGTGAGATGAGAGTTTAGGAAGGAAAGACTCGATAGACCTAAAGTCAACCCGTTGCATATTGAGTAATAGTGATCTGTGTGTTGATCAGTTTTCTCGTAGTTTCCTTCGATCGATTTTAAATATTTCAACTATGAACATAGGAAATGTCTGACGACGAAAGTGAATTCGGTATGTGCGAATACTGCAAAGACGAGCGCGGCCTGTGTGACAAGACTTTCCTAGTTGATGGTAGGCGCTTCAGCATCATGTTGGATGAGACCTTCGAAGTGGATACAGTAAGTCAGAATGACAAGTCTTTTTTTGTAATTAAGCATGACTTCTGCCTCTTTTGATTCAACTTATAATTAATTTTAATTTTTTACTATTCTACTAGCATATCCCCTGCCATGCAAGAATTGCTGTCTTGGATAAGATTGGTTTCAGTACTAAAAAAGATATGGAGGTAAAGATAGTTCACTTGAGGACCGAACATGGTCTTACTTTTGCGGTAAAATTATACCGTGGAGACACCTATTGCTATTTTGAATGCAAAAATTGGCAAGCACTATGCAAGGCTTATTCATTTGAGCCTAATATGCTTATCACCTTTGATATTCGTCCGGAAGATGAAATTGAAGGTAATATCGACATCTGGGTCGATGTGCAGACGCCTCTAGTTCTACCATTATGTGAGTTTCTCAACCATATTTATTAAGTAATTTATATTGTTTATTTAAAAATAGTTGACAACTTATTTGCATTGACAGCTTATTTTCATTCTTAAAAAATGTACGGAAGATGGTAGACAGAACCTACTACTACAGTGATAAAGCAGAATTAACTTATAAGGAGAAAGATCATCTTACCGCATTTCTTAGTCATCTTGAGAATTACAATAGCTATTATCAAACTCCTGCACATTATGGTCAGTACATGCCACTAGTGCACGTGGTGAACTATGGTAACATCCATGGAGATTGCATGGTAAGATTTTAATTCTACTATTATGACAGCCGTGCATCTTTTGCATAAATTCTTCTAAAACTAAACTACATTGCTAAGTACAAAGTTATTACTATGTTTTTCAACAAAAAATCCCGGAGGATTGTGTGCCTCATCTGATGTTTCCGAGAGGTCGCGTTGTTGTTACGAGCTTAGGGCCACCACGGCCAGGTCAGCCTACACATCACTCCCGTCCCTACCGGATTTCTAAAACCGATGGAGTCATGACAATCAAAGATTGGAAAAAATGTATGCTCAATCATAGAGAGCTACTTGGAAGCAACATTGTGTGTAGGCCAAGAATGGGAGACAGGATGGAGAGTTAGGGCCTATCTTGTTTTATGATATTGTACCTAAGAGAGGGTAGAGTAGTTCCTACGAGATAGGAGTACGTAGGTCCTAGGTACAATGTGTTAGAGTTGATGATGATGAGAAGGAGGAGGAGTTGTGATTATGACTAGTGACCAACTTGTTATATGATGTCTCATTGATGAAAATGATGATTAAATTGTGTTATATGTTCTATCTATAAGTATAGTACGTAGCGTCGTGACCAAACACGGAGATAAGAGAAATCACTTCTCTCTATTAGCTATCTAACAAAATATATGAAACCCCTAAATTAACCCTCCAAAACCCTCAAAACCCCCCTCTTTAAAAAAACACAGCTCCTGAGCTGCTGACGCGTGGAGGCTCTTTGGTCCCGGTTGGTGTTGCCAACCGGGACCAAAGGCCCTCCTGCCTGGACTCGGCTGAGCGGCCACGTGTAGCCCCATCTGTCCCGGTTCGTAAGCAAACCGGGACTAAAGGTCGTGGGCTTTAGTCCCGACCCTTTAGTCCCGGTTCCTGAACCGGGACAAATGGGCCTTACGAACCGGGACAAATGGGCCTTTTTCCACTAGTGACATGACGCCCAGACGCATTCGGGAGCGTTTCTCCGACAAGCTTAGCCATCATAAATTGTACCAAATCCATCCCCTCAACCCTCGTTTGCTTGCTTCTCTTCTTGGTCCTTCCCAACATCCATCTCGCTGCTCCGCTGCCCTGCACCCGCTCTGAGCGTCTACGCTGACATCACCAACACAACACTCCTCTGTCCCATCCTCGCATCCGGGGACGTCGTCGCTGGCCCGAACGTCACCACGATACGTCCAGCAACTCTCGGGCATCCCCTTGCAATTTATGTGTTCGTCACATTGTCTGACTAGGTTTCTTACATTTTTAAGTAAAATGATGAATTCCGACGCTTTGTAGTACAAGGAGTATGGACCAACAAAGCTTGATCAAATTATTCAAGATAAGTTCTTTGATTCATGTCAGAAGAATAAGTGGACATGATCATGCTCATGAGCATGCAAGATCAAATCAACCGACAGTAGAGCATATTCTGAATTTTAAGGGCCTGATCAAAGAAAGAAGAGTGAGCAATCGGGATAGGGTGACCGGCAGATGGCTAGTGCAAAAGGACTACTTTGCTCTGGACCCAAGTTTTTTGGATGATCCATGATTTCCTCGCATGCGGAAACCATTGTTTGTGCGCATTGTCGAGAGAGTGGAAGTTTACGATGGCTACTTCAAGCTCACAAGGGATTGTTGAGCCAATTTTCTTCTGTGCTAAGCGGAAATGCACATCTTCTCTGAGGATGCTTACACTTTGTACTGCTGCAGATGTCATTGGTGACATGGTCCGGATGGGGGAGAGCACATGTCTGAAGACAACTGTCAAGTTTGCCCGTGCCGTCGTGCAGGTATTTGGAGCAAAGTATCTAAGGGAACCAAATGTGCAGGACACAGAAAAGTTGTTGGCTATTGAGGAGACTAGATGGTTTCTAGGCATGCTCAGATTAATTGATTCTTTGCACTCACAATGTAAAAAACCTGCCAAAAGGTTTGCGAGGAATGTATAAAGTGATGAGGATATGTACCTAGAGTAGGGTCCTAGGCCTGACCTACATACCCTTCTAAGGACGCTGTATTGGAGGACTTGAAGATTACAAGAGAGATTCCGACTAGATTCACCATGATGCTCAAGTCACTCGACATTTACTCCACTCGAAAGCTTCTCCGTACACTCGACAGTCACCTCTCACTCGAAAGACCTCACTTCTAGTTGACACCAGAAGACCAGAGGTCACCCCAGGGAGGCAAACAGGCAGGTGTTAGCCTAGTCGTCATTAGTAGCAATTATGATGTACGTTACTAGTAACGCTCGTCTTTATTCCCACGATCAAATCCTTTGATGCCTGGCACTTATGAGGGGCATCATACTCTATATAAGCCGCCCCTCCCCTCTGGCACAAGGGTTTGCACCTTATGTAACTTATACTTCCCACATGACAAGAGGTCCCGAGCACTGAGACATAGGGATATTACATCCACGAGAGGGGCCTGAACTCGTACATCTCTGTGTACACCCTCGTCATAGCTACGACTCTGCCCTCTCCTTCCGTACCCCTATCTTCTACTATCAGACTCGTTCCCAAGACAGTTGGCACCCACAGTGGGGCAGGCGTCTAAGCGACTTCCGATGAGGTTGCATTTCCCCCCTTTGTCATGTCTTCCGGCGGTGGTTTGTTCTTGCGCCACGAGATCCGTCTCGGAGCGCTCACCTCCATCGCCGACGATTCAGCATGGCTCCAAGAGGCGCCTCTCGACGTTGAGGGGCTCCCGATCCGCGGGGCGGCACTTTGGCGCGAGCTCCTGTGGTGTTCTTCTGCGGCAGCCCTCGACTCCGTACTCTACGGACCTCTCCGCTGATCACCGCCACAAGTGATCTGGTCACTCACGGCTCCAGCGGTGGGTGAGGCATGTGGTTGCTCGCCAAGTTTCATCTCCGCAGACTGTGGCAATCGAGCATGCAGAGTCACTTCACGGTATGTTCGACTCGAAGATGGATTAGTCTGATGTTCCTTCCGAGTGTGAGAGCTGTGATCCTGCAGCGGAGGTTCTTATGGCTGGTTCACATTAGATCCTGCCGCTAGTTTCGGCCGCGGCAGGCGAGAGTCTAGTGGAGCATCGAATGAGCAACCGCACCGAGATGAGGAGGTCCTCCATACGCCCATCGTCGGTACGACTGCTGAGGCTCAGGCCTTGGAGGCCACGCGCATTCCGCTCGAAGAGCTTCAGAGGGAACTCGACGAGCACACTTGCCAGCGTCCACCACCTCCCAGTCGACTTTAGTGACAGCTGTTCCTGAGTGCTTCACAAAACAACGTTGAGGTATACCGCACTCCAGTTTTAAATGATACAGTAGCAGCTAGGATAGCAGATTCCATTCAGCCATCATGTTCGGAGGCTGGCAGAGGTTTGCTGCAGATTAGAGCGTTGCTTGATGCAGCACAACGCCAAAACTCACTTGTTTCACAGTCGCGCAATAGAATACACTGTAATTCGCCAAGAGCAGAGACTATTCAGTCGACACATAGTCCTGGTTTGCCTCTGCGTCGCAGGGGCGGAGGTTTCTGTGAGGATCAATACAGGGATCAGGGACGAGATCAGTTTCACCGTGATGACCACCGTCGAGTGCCCACTCCTCCGTGGAGTGGTCCATTTGTGCCCCGGCACCCGGACGATAGGCACCCATTTGGTGAGGAGCGGAATCCAGGGTTTGATGCAAGAGACTTCCTCACTCAGACGCGAATCGATAGAGGCAGAGCCCACAGAGATGGTTTCGACAGAGATTACCCGAGTGGCAGTAGTGTTGTTATTTCTAGTCCCAAGTGATTTAGCGGAGCCATTCGTTCTTCATAGATACCCCCCAACTTTAGGTTGGCGTGGCAAGTCAAAGACGGAAACATGGTTGGATGATTACCAAGTGGCTGTTCAGATTGGTGGTGGCAACGACAACATTGTAATGAAGCATGTGTCCTTGATGTTGGATGGTTCGGCCCATGCATGGCTGAATCGTTTGGCTCCTTCTAGCATCCACAACTAGGAGGATCTTGCCCAAGTGTTCATCAGAACGTTCGAGGGCACTTGCAAGCGTCCTGCCGCTTTGATTGAGTTGCAACGTTGTGTTCAGAAGCCCAATGAGTCATTAAGAGATTACATCCAGCGTTGGTCCACTTTGTATCATACAGTGGAGAATGTTTCTGAGCATCAGGCTGTTTGTGATTTCAAGGGCGTAGTGAAGTACAGAGAGCTTTACCTAAAGTTTGGGCGAACCGGTGATATTTCACTGAGTAAGATGATGGAAATCACCATTCTGTATGCAAATGGAGAAGAGCAAGACCACCTCCGCAATGGCAAAGCAAAAGTAGTCGACAACAATGCTGGCGACAATTCCAGTCAGAAGCAGAAGCGGAAAGCTGATGGCCTTATTCAGGCAGAGGCAGCCGCCCTAGCGGCACAAGGAAGAAACAAGGGGAAGTCCAAGGGATAGTTCGCCCACAAGAAAGGAAAAAATCAGTCGAGAACAGATGTTCTTGACTTGCCGTGTGCAATCCACACGAGGAAAGACGAAGATGGTAATTCGATATTACCCAAACATACCACTCGACAGTGTCATCTTTTGATCCAGCAGTTCAAG
The DNA here is from genome assembly GCA_022496015.1 of Hordeum marinum. Classification (NCBI taxonomy): domain Eukaryota; kingdom Viridiplantae; phylum Streptophyta; class Magnoliopsida; order Poales; family Poaceae; genus Hordeum; species Hordeum marinum. The sequence goes on along the minus strand of CM039672.1, from coordinate 407,633,994 downwards.
GAAGGTCAGTCGAGTGAGAAAACTCCTGAAAAAGAGGATGATGAAGACAAAGAAACTTTTCCGGATGTCAATGCCACTCTGATGATTGTTGCTGATGTTGAAAGCAAGAGTCAATTGAAGGTTATAAACATAGAAGTCAACATGGCTGTGCCTACAACCCCCATGTACCTCAAGTGGTCTTAGACTGCCATCACATTTGATCAGTCAGATCATCCTGCTCATGTTGCCACACCCGGTTGGCAAGCTTTGGTGGTAGATCCCATTGTGGGAGGCACTGAACTCCACAATGTCCTCATGGACGGAGGGAGTGGACTGAATATCCTGTATGTGGATACCCTTAAGGGGATGGGCATTCCGATGTCCCGACTCAGTGAGAGCAACGTGCAGTTCCACGAAGTAATCCCAGGGAAGAAGGCCAAGTCACTCGGCCAGATTGCATTGGATGTGGTGTTCGACACAGATAAAAAAATTCGCAAAGAGAAATTGGCGTTTGAAGTCGTGGACTTCTAGAGCGTGTACCACGCCATCCTTGGTCGACCAGCTTATGCCCGTTTCATGGCCCGTCCATGTTACGTGTATCTCAAACTGATGATGGCTGGACCCAAGGGTGTGATTACAGTCACTGGCAATCGACAGAGAGCTGAGGAGTGCCTCCAACAGGGCTCCAAAATTGCCGATAATCAGATGGCTATGGTGGAGCTAGAAGAGTACAAGAAGAGCGCTGACCCTGCTGAGTTCATGCGTGCTAAGAAGCCTGCTTCAGAGTCAGCTTTTCAGTCGATAGGGGAAGTGAAAAAGGTGCACATTCACCTGACAGATCCTACTGCTGCCCCGACCAACATATCTTCGACACTCGACGGTAAATAGGAAGTCGAGCTCATCCAGTTCCTCCGTGAGAACTAGGACATCTTCACATGGAAGCTAGCTAACATGCCGGGGGTTCCTAGGGAACTGGCTCAGCACCGACTGAGAGTTGATCCGAAGGCCAAGACGGTTAAAGAACATTTGCGTTGGTCAGTAGCGGAGAAGCGAAAAAGAATTGGTGAAGAGGTGGCTCGTCTCTTGGCAGCTAAGTTCATTCAAGATATTTACCACTCCGAGTGGCTCTCGAATGTCGTCATGGTCCCCAAGAAAGACAAGTCACTCCGCATGTGTATTGACTTCAAGCATATCAATCGGGTCTGCCCGAAAGATCATTCCCTGCTCCCTTGCATCGATCAAATTGTTGACTCGACTGCGAGGTGCGAGCATTTATCATTTCTAGATGCATACTCCGGTTACCATCAGATCCGTCTGTTTGGTCCAGATGAAATAAAAACAATCTTCATCACCCCGTTCGGGTGTTCTGCTATATCACCATGCCTTTTGGTTTGAAGAATGCGGGCGCTACTTTCATCCGCATGATTCAGAAGTGTTTACTCGACAAGATCCCTCGGAAGGTTGAATCTTACATGGATGATATTGTTGTCAAGTCCCGTAAAGGTTCCAACCTGATGGCTGACTTGGCTGAGACATTCGCCAATTTGAGGAGGTATGATATCAAGCCGAATCCGGCTAAGTGTACTTTCGGTGTTCCTGGCGGCAAGTTGCTCAGTTTTCTCGTTTCCGAACGAGGAATCGACGTTAATCCTGCGAAAATCAGCGCCATTACCCGAATGAAAAGTCCCGTGCGAGTGCACGATGTTCAGAAGCTCACGGGTTGCTTGGTAGCATTGAGTCGATTCATTTCTCGTCTCGCTAAGAAGGCATTGCCTTTGTACTGATTGATGAAGAAGTCTGACACGTTCGAGTGGACTCCAGAGGCTGAAGCAACGTTTGTCGAGCTCAAAGCCCTGCTTTCCACCCAGTCGGTGCTTGCTGCTCCACACAGCAAAGAGCCACTACTCGTGTACATTGCAGCCACTAATCAGGTTGTCAGTACAGTTCTGACCGTCGAGCGGGAAGAGGAAGGCAAGGCCTACAAGGTCCAACGTCCAGTCTACTAAATTTCTGAAGTGTTGACGCCTTCAAAGCAAAGGTACCTGCATTACCAGAAGCTTGTCTATGGTATCTATCTATCAGCAAAGAAGGTGGCACACTACTATTGGAAATATGCCCTAGAGGCAATAATAAATTAGTTATTATCATATTTCCTTGTTCATGATAATCATTTATTGTCAATGCTATAATTGTGTTGATTGGAAACTAAATACATGTGTGGGCATATAGACAAACATTGTGTCCCTAGTGTGCCTCTAGTAGGCTAGCTCGTTGATCAAAGATGTTTAAGGTTTCCTAGACATGGACATGAGATGTCATTTGATATCGGGATCACATCATTAGGAGAATGATGTGATGGACAAGACCCAAACAATGAACGTAGCATATGACCGTGTCAGTTTATTGCTACTGTTTTCTGCATGTCAAGTATATGTTCCTATGACCATGAGATCATGCAACTCACTGATACCGAAGGAGTGCCTTGTGTGTATCAAACGTCGCAACGTAACTGGGTGACTATATAGGTACTCTATAGGTATCTCCGAAGGTGTCTGCTGGGTTGGCATGGACCAACACTGGGATTTGTTACGTGTGACAGAGAGGTATTTCAGGGCCCACTCGGTAATACAACATCACAACAAGCCTTGCAAGCAATGTGACTAAGTGTTAGTCACTGGATCTTGTATTACGAAATGAGTAAAGAGACTTGCCGGTAATGAGGTTGAACTAGGTATAGATATACCGACGATCGAACCTCGGGCAAGTAACATACCGAAGGACAAAGGGAACATCATACGGGATTAACTGAATCGTTGACATAGTGGTTCGACCGATAAAGATCTTCATAGAACATGTAGGAACCAATATGGGCATCCAGGTCCCGCTATTGGTTATTGACCGTAGAGGTGTCTTGGTCATGTCTACATGGTTCTCGAACCCGTAGGGTCTGCACACTTAAGGTTCGGTGATGTTTCGGTATAGATGAGTTATGTGTGTTGGTAACCGAAGGTTGTTCGGAGTCCTGAATGAGATCCCGGACGTGGCGAGGAGCTCCGGAATGGTCTGGAGGTGAAGATTCATATATAGGAAGTTCTGTGTTGGTTACCGGGAAATGTTCGGGCGTCACCGGTAACGTACCAGGGGTGTCCGGAGGGTCCTAGGAGTCCACCGAAAGGGGACACCAGCCCCAAAGGCCTACATGGGCTATGAGAGAGGGCACACCAGCACCTGGTGGGCTGACCGCCCCTCCCACAAAGGCCCATGTGGCAAGGGGGTTTGTGGGAGGGCCAACCCTAGGGTTGGCACCACCTAACTTGGGTGGCAAGCCACCCTAGGGCGCCTCCACCCTTGGCCGCTGCCCCAAGGGGGAAACCCTAGGGGTTTGGAGCACCACCCCTCCCCCTATATATATGTGAGAGGGAGGAGGGCATCCGCACCCTAAGCCATGGCATAGCCCTTCCCCTCTCTCTGATAGTCTCTCCTCTAGTAGATTGGTTTGGCGCCGCTTAGCAAAGCTCTATCGGATCAGCTCCACCACTACCGCCACCATGCCGCCGTGGTGCTGGCGAACCCATCTACCTCTTCGCTCCCTCTTGCTGGATCAGGAAGGCGGAGATCTTTATTGAGCTGCACGTGTACTGAACGCGGAGGTGTCGTCCGTTCGTCACTTGATCCGGAGTTCGTGGGATGGCTTGCGATTTGGATCGCGGAGACGTACCACTACATCAACCACGTTCTTTAACGCTTCCACTTAGCTATCTACAAGGGTATGTAGATCCAATCTCTCCTCTCATAGATGCTCATCTCCTAGATTAATCTTGGTGAAGCATAGGGAAATTTTTGTTTCCCATGCAACATTCCCCAACAACTACTTCCAAGATCACTCAATTTCAATCGTCAATGATGCTCCATTGTGTGAGATCCTCAACAATCGAGATGCGGCTGGTCAAGTGGCTAAATGGGCGACTAAGATCTTATACTCAGACATTAAATTCTTAGCTAAAAAGGCGATCAAGTGTCAAGCACTTGCTGATTTCTTTGCCGAGTGGGTTGAACAGCAGCAGCCAATCCAGATTCACTTGGAGCACTGGACCATGTTCTTTAATGGCTTGAAAATGCAAAATGGGTCCGGTGCTGGCGTTGTTTTGGTATCCCCAAAAGGCGACAAAGTTAGATATGTCCTACAGATTCACTTTGATTCCTCAAATAACGAAGCAACATACAAAGCACTCTTGTATGGGTTGCGCATGGCCATCTCACTCGGCATCAAGCGCTTGATGGTTTACGGCAACTCGGATTTGGTGGTCAATCAAGTGATGAATGAGTGGGATGTTTGGAACCCCGATATGACTGGATATCGTAACACTATTAGAAAACTTAAGAAGAGATCTGAAGGTTTGGAACTTCATCATGTTCCCCGAGTGAAGAATCAAGTAGTTGATGAGCTAGCAAAGATTGGATCCACTTGGAGAACTGTCCCCAGCAATGTATTTTTAGAGCATCTTCATACTCCTTGTAGGACCGAAAGTATGTCTAGAGGGGGGCTGATTAGACTACTTGACCAAATAAAAGTTTTGCCTATACCAATTTTTAGGGTTGACAATTTTTAGCATTTCATGGCAAGTCAAGTACACCCTACACATGCAAGTCTAAGAGTATATAGCAGCGGAAAGTAACAACAAGCATGTATAGAAGGGATAGCGTAGCTTCTCATGAGTTCTCATAATCTCCCTATGATCTTCGAAAGTAGATTCATGAGCTAACTTGAGAGTGTTTAGTTCTTTAGTTAGCTGTCCTATTTTCATCTTATCATCATCAAATGACTCATCCTGACTAGCTTGAGAATTATCATTTCATTTTGATCAACATCACTAGTTTTATCACAAAGTAAGTTATCATCACAAAGCAAATCATCTTCACAAAGCAAATCATCTTCATCACTATCAAAATCAAGATACTCGGGTTGTGATACCTTGGGGCCTTTAGCCATGAAGAAACTTCCACTCCCTTCGTTTGGTGAATCAAATAGATCGTAGGAGTTGGTAGTCACTAGAGCAATTCCGGCAACACCATCATCTTGACTATAGTCGGAGTCGGAGTGATAGCTTCTCTCAGAGTTTTTATCGGAGTCGGGGCCGGAAACCCATTCACCAACATGAGCTTGATGTTTTCTTCTTGTGTAGCTCTTGGTGTACTTGTCCTTCTTCTCCGAATCTCTACTTCTCCTTGAGTGTCTTCGTTCATAATGATCATCTCTACTCCTTCTATCTCTTTGTGGTGATTCATTCCTTGAGCTTCGTCTTCGAGGTGACTCTTCTCTTCTTATTTAGGGAGTCGTGCACTCATTTGAGTAGTGTCCGGGCTTCCCACAATTGTAGCAATTGCGGTCACGACTTGACGAACGCTTCTCTTCATATCTTGAGTTGGAGTTTCTTTCTCTGCCTCTATTCTTGTAGAACTTGTTGAATTTCTTGACCATGAGGCTTATCTCTTCATTGGTGACAAGGTTGCTGCTTGAAGTTGCGGGAGCATCACTTGTGGCTTTGTAAGAACTGCTAGATTTGTGATGAAGTTCTTCCTTATCTTTGAGTGTCATCTCATGAGCAACAATCCTTCCAATGACTTCCGTAGGCTTGAGATCTTTGTAGTTTGGCATCATTTGGATCAATGTGCACACGGTGTCGTATATCTCATCCAAAGCTCTAAGTATCTTCTTGATGATGAATTTGTCGGTCATTTCTTCGCTTCCTAAGCCGGCAATCTCATTGGTGATGAGTGCTAGCCTAGAGTACATCTCTACGACTCCTTCACCATCCTTCATCTTGAACTTGTCAAGCTGACCTTGAAGAACATCTAACTTGGATTCTCTCACGGACTCGGTTCCTTCGTGCATATCAACCAAAGTATCCCAAATCTCTTTTGCATTCTCAAGACGACTGATTTTGTTGAATTCTTCGGGGCATAAGCAGTTGAAGAGAATGTCGCATGCTTGAGCATTGAGTTGCAACATCTTCAACTCATCCGCGGTCGCTTCACGATCCGGTTCCCGTCCATCCACAAAGAACTCACCTTGCAAGCCAACACGAACAACAACCCAAATGGCGGGGTTATGACCAAGAATATGCATTTTCATTTTGTGCTTCCAACTAGCAAAATTAGTGCCATCAAAGTAGGGACCTCTACGGTGATAAATTCCCTCACTAGACACCATACTCTGCTAGGTTGTGAGACCTAAGCAATGGATACCAAAGCTCTGATACCACTTGTAGGCCCGAAAGTATGTCTAGAGTGGGGGTGCTTAGACTACTTAACCAAATAATTTTTTTGCCTATACCAATTTTTAGGGTTGACAGTTTTTAGCATTTCATGGCAAGTCAAGTACACCCTACACATGCAAGTCTAAGAGTATATAGCAGCGGAAAGTAACAACAAGCATGTATAGAAGGGATAGGGTAGGAAGATCAAACGCAGTTGTAGACAAGATGATTTGTCCCATGGTTCAGATAGGTGGCGCTATCGTACATCCATGTTTATGGAGTCTTCAACCCACGGAGGGTAACGGCCACGAGAGTCCACGGAGGGCTCCACCCAAAAGGGTCCACGAAGTAGCAACCTTGACTATTCCATAACGGCTTCCGTCCACGAAGGACTAGCCTCACTATGGGTAGATCTTCACGAAGTAGGCGATATCCTTGCGCTTACAAACTTCTTGGTTCACTCCACAACACGAAGTAGGAGGATCCCAAGCGACACCTAACCAATCTAGGAGGCACCACCCTCACAAAGGTAATAGGCTCGGTAATGACAATGAACTCCTTGCTCTTGTGCTTCAAGATGATAGACTCCTCAGCACCCAATCACTCTCTCACAGATTTGGCATGGTGCAAGAGATGGGATTGGTGGAAAGCTACTTGGGGAGGCTAGAGATCAAGATCCATATGATTGGAGTGGAATATCTTGACCTCAACACAAGGGTAGGTGGTTCTCTCTCAGAAAACTAGATGGGGGCAAGTATGGAATAGTTCTGAGTGCTTCTATTTAGAGTAGGTGGTGGTGAAGGGGTATATATAGGCGTCCCCAAAACTCCAACCATTACGCACAAAATTACCAACTCGGTGACACCGATGTGTTAATCTCGGTGGTACCAAAGTGACCAAAAGGTGGCAACTTTTGAATCTCAGTGAGACCGATATAGGAAACTCGGTTGCACTAATAAGGTGACCAATGGTCAGATTTCCTATCTCAGTGACGCCGATCCAACATTCTCGGTGGGACCGAAAATATGAATTTGCGTAACAGAAAGTTAGCAACCTAAACTTGGTGGCACCGGTATGGAATCGGTTGCACCGAAGTGGCTAGGGTTTAGCTGAGTCTGTCTAGGTTCTGGAATTGGTTGCACCGATTTTGAGTATTAGGTATAGAACAGACTTTGGTGGGAGAGTTTGTGGATGTTTTTGGCGACTATCACTTGTGCACGTTTGAGCATATTGTTCACCAACAAAACCTTACCCCCTTTTAATAGTATTGGCTTTCCTATGGACTCAAAGTGATTTCTCACAAATATAAAATGTAGAGTCGTTTTGCTTGAAGCTTGGCCAACCTATTTCCTTGCATCTTGGGGTATGTCCACAATCTCCTTTTGCCAATCCTATCATTAAACATTTCCTGAAATATACTTGGTGGAAACATTTGTTCAATGACTTATATGATGTTATTATTACCAAAACCACCAAGGGAGCAAATGTGCTTTCAATCTCCCCCTTTTGGTAATTGATGACAACATAAAGATCAAAGCTTCGACATATGATGAAATCAATGAATATAATCGTCGCTTTGAGAGGTATGTGATAAGCAAGAGCTCCCCCTAAATTTGTGCACTATTTTGAATTTGCGTTTGAATGCAAATGCACAATCGATTAGGTATATGGGGCACTTCTTCCATGTCACATACAACTTGATGGTGTGCAAGAATAATTAGAATGAATAACAAAGCACAACACAATCAAGCAAAGGTGAATGATCATATCAGAAGCATTAAGATGATAGGAAATAGTTGCATCACACATAAGGCGTAAAATAGTAGCATAACACACGTGATCATACGCTCAACACAAGTAACCAAAAGACCAAATGTTTTGAAAAGCAACAAACACCAAAACACTCTCTCGCTCGAAGCCTAAAGATCTATATACACTTCTCTCCCTTTGGCAACAAGTTACCAAAAAGTTCAAAGGCATACATCTAATCGTTCTTGAGCTGATTTCCTCCGGTTTTTGATGAAGGGGTCAAGAGAACAGCATCGACGAAGGTCTCTGCAGATGTCGTGGATGGAGTTGGAGTGGCAACTGGAGGAAGTGGAACAGATGGAGTAGGAGCTGAGGTGACAGCAGCAGGAGCTGATGAAGAAGGCCTCAAGTCTGGAACTGGCATAGTGGCTGATCTGGCATGGGTAGGAAACCATGTGCCTGTCCTGAGAGGTGATTCATCTTCCTCCTCATCATCAGAAGAAGTAGTCTGAGGAAGAGGCACTGAGTCAACTTCCTTTTTGAGCTCATTGACTGTCTTAGTCAGCCCATCCACCTTATCACTAAGGGTCTTGATCCTGTTTTCAAAGATCCACACAAGACTGTTCTGGTTGTCCAGAATCCCCTTAATGTCCTTCTGCATACCCTAAACTGATGATATCAACAGATCCATTTGCTCATTTCTGGATCTTGGGACTTGAGCACTAGTGGCTCTAACTGCCTCCGCCTCTGCCTGAGCTGTAGCAGATGTGGGATGTTCAACATCCATCACCACAACATTGTCCTCGAGATCTGGCTGTAGGGGTAAATGTGGACGATCTAGAGCAAAAATGTGCTTCGCCAACTTTGAATTTATAAGCATCTGGATGTAGGGTGCATAACAACAAGAGTGCTTCTGGTCAGCAGCAACCCTCTTGATTGTCTCAACAATCAAATCCATGACTCGGATCCTGGTGTGTCTGTCAAGGTGGATCAACATATTAATGGAGTGGCCTCAGATCATCTTGTCATCTCCTGACTTGGGCATCAAAGTGTGCCTCATGATGGTGTTCATTGTGCGAAGGCCAGCCTGAAGAAAGTAGATATATCCTAGCCTGTGAGACTTCACATTGGCAGCAAGGATCTCCTTGTACATATTTGCCATAACATTGTGGCTCTCCTTGGATTTTGAGTATACATCCAAGTCACCATCTGGTGCTTCAGGAACTCCTAAGATAGCAGACCATTCTTCAACAGTCGATTCATATCTTGCACCTTCAGTCATCCATCCAATTCTACCATCTCCATAGAAATATGCAGTGGAGTAGAATTGCATGATCATCTCATCAATCCAAGCAGCGAATTCTCTGCCAACAAACTCATTCAAACCTATGCAGTGGAAATTGTCTTGGACACTTGGAAAGTAGTCCTCATTCTCCTTAATGAATTTCCAGTCAACATACCGCATATCACTCACAGCTGGACTCTTGTCAAAAAGCACAGTCTCATAGAAATCCTATTGCTCCTTGGTATAAAATCTGTAGTCCACAGTTGTCTTCTTCCTCTGGGCATATGGATCTATAGCTCTCCAAGCTCTCAATCCTGAATCCTTCCTCTTCTTCATATCTTCAGCTAGTGGGTAGCTGGCATTGTGTACCGAAAGGTGTGGTCTGAGCTTCATCAAAGTTGTTAAGTCATCATCATCTTCAACTCTGGAAGCGGTCCCTTTGTTCTTCTCAGAAGCTGAAATCTGCCTGGATGTCCTCTTAGGCGTCTGAGCAGCAGGCTTCTTGGATGTGCTAGTCTTCGGCATAGCATCAGACATAAGCTTCTTGACCTTCTTCTTGGGAGGAGCCTTTGTAGCTGGCTGATCCTCCTCTTCCTCAGTAGCAGCATCAGTTGCTTCCTCTGGATCTTCATACATGGAAGTAGGCCTGTCAGTCACATGAATAATCCTCTTCCTGGACTTTTTCTCCCCTGCCTTCTTAGGCATAGCTTTCTTGGGGATCTCAACTGAAATAGTTGCTCTGGCAGTCTCATGAGCCTTGAAGGTTGAAGCAGGTGCATAGATCTTGCTGACAACTCTCCTGGAAGAAGTGGCTTCAGTAGCAGACTTTTAGCAGCTTTCTCTTGCTTCTTAGCAAGAATCTCTTTTGGAATGAAGTCTGAATCTTCTTCATCACAATTCAGCTTCTTTCTGGTCCTTGTAGCAGCTTTGGGCAACCCATGGGAGCTGGGGGTGCCTGGATCTGAAAATGAACTAGACTCTGGGCTTGTGCCTGAACTCATGTTAGCACCCTGCTCTGGCAAGTTCTGACTGTCCTCTGCATGTGACATTCTAACCCTGTGAATGGAATATAGATGAGCAAAAGTAGATGAGTCATCACAAAATTATCAGCTGGTTTTTGAAATTTGAACAAAAGATTTTCAAAGTTTTGCATTCTGTCAGAAACAAATCGGTAAGGCCGAAGCAAAAATTTTGGTGACACCGAGACTGACTGTCCCTTTTAACAGAAGCTTGGCACCCTTTTCGGTGAGACCGAAAAGGAGTGCTTGGTTTCACCGAGATAGTTCTTAGCAACACAAAAACAAAAATTGGTGGTACCGATTTTCTAGATTCGGTTCTACCAAGTTGCATCGGGCGGAAGGCAAAACCCTAGAAAATCAATGGTTCGCTAGCCTATGGGATTTTGTGTGGATAGGAATACGTACAATGGGTGGCTTATAGATAAAATCAAGTCCAATGCGCAAGAATCAAAAGGGACCGCAAAGGAGGTCAAATACGTACCCTAACTTGGTGCAGATCCGCTACGGCGGCGACGATGGAGCAGATTTCGTCGATGGCGGCGATTCCCAGCGGCAGAGGAGCATAGGAAGACAAGGGCGACGACTGTGGGTCTTGAAGTGGCATCTTAGGGTTCTGAGGCGTGACAGTTCTGAGGATGAATTTCAAAACATCGGGGTCCATAATATATATACCCCCCACTGTCGTGATACCGATTTTATGTTTTCGGTGTCACTGAGTTCCACAACTGTCAGCTGACAGGGAAACTTGGTGTAACCGAGAATATGAAATCGGCAGTACCGAGATTGAAAAACAGATCAACCCTAGGCATTTGGTAAGACCAAGATTGTAGGGTTGGTTCCACCGAGATGCACTTGGGAGGTTTTAATGGCCAGTCCTTGTCGATACGGAACTCCGAGTGCTCCACACACAGAGGGATCAAAAAGCACTTGTTCAAATTTTGTGATGCAGCATGAATGGAAATGAGGTGAGAAAGCATAGATAGCTAAAGAGTGGTCCTAGGCATTCTTGTCCATCCAATTGGCAAAGAGAAAATCAATAACCAAACAGTTGGATGTCCTTGAATGATAAAATAAATGCAGACCAAGATGCTCACACAATAAGATGTCAAAAGAAATCATGACAAACATGCACAAACACACTAGCATCTAACAAGCACTTTGGTGATGACGAAATCATCTATATATATGAGTATTTGACTTAGGAGCCAAGTAAGAGTGCTTGATCATAGGTCATACTCATCGTTTAAGCATAAGTGGGTTACCACTTTTACATAAAGCATTTAATGTTGTCACATACTAAGAGATGCTTTGACTCAAGTCTAGAGTAAAGCTCCCCCTTAATGTGACATCCCCCCATAAGAGGGATAAACTAACCTTGGGTTTTGTCGATGAAGACTTCATGTTGGTGAGGTAGTTGTGGATGCTCAATGTTGATGAAGATCACCAAGAGTTGGGAGCATCCTTGTTGTTTCCTTACTCCTCTCACCTACATGGGTTAGTCCCAACACACAAGAGACAAATACAAGGATATCTATGGACATGGAGTGCAGAGCATATGTTATGATGTCCATTAATTAGTTGATTACCTTGACCCTTGCTTACCTTTGAGGGAATGTATGACTCCTTTAACTTTTGTATTGAGTTGATGTTGAGTGCAAAAAGTCCTTGCGAATAATGAATGTGCGTGAATTTCATTGGTGGAGTCACCCCTCAAGAACTTACTAGTTCTTCTTCTTGGGGACCCACATCAAGTTGATGGGGATCCTTGGTGTTGAAGTATCCTTTGTAGTAGTTGAGCTTGAAGTAGCCTTGGGAACCCACTCCACCAAAGCTAGGGGTTCATGTTCATATGAGTCAATGTCCTCTTGAAGCTTGTTCTTGCCCTTGAGCTTGTGGTCTTGTGGTGGAAGGTCATCTTGAGTGTTTGTCCCCTTGGGAAGAGTATTTTCATACATATCATTTTGAGGAACAAACTTGGGCTTGGGATATTGATGTTCTTCCCACTCCACTCCATTAGCATTGAAGTAGCCAACACCACGATTCTTCCGGTATCCTCCGTGCTTGTGTACAATTTCCTCAAATTGCTTACATCCAGCAAGGCTCTTGTAGATACCTTTTTCTATAATTCCTTTCAATAAAGCATTTTCTTGCTCAAGTGTAACTTGGCTAAGAGCATCATCATTAGTGGAATCAATAGAACTACTAGAAACAACATCATTGGGTTTAGCATTTTTATTGTTGCTACTAGATGAAGAACCTTTCTTGCCTTTGTTACTAGATTGCTTAGTTTTAAATTGAGGCATGAAAGTAGACAAGAGTAGTCGTTTGGCTAGATAAGATGAAGTCTTCTTTCGGAGATCGTCATTGATAGCTTTGAGAAACTCATGCTCTGGCTCCAAGTTGAGCTTCTCGAAGCGTAGCTTCTCATGAGTTCTCATAAGCTCCCTATGATCTTCGAGAGTAGTTTCGTGAGCTAACTTGAGAGTGTTTAGCTATTTAGTTAGTTGTTCTATTTTCATCTTATCATCATCAAATGACTCATCTTGACTAGCATGAGAATTATCAAGTGCATTTTGATAAACATCACTAGGTTTATCACAAAGCAAGTTATCATCACAAAGCAAATCATCTTCACAAAGCAAATCATCTTCATCACTGTCAAAATCAAGATACTCGGGGTGTGATACCTTGGGTCCTTTAGCCATGAAGCAACTTCCACTCCCTTCGTTTGGTGAATCAAATAGATCGTAGGAGTTGGTAGTCACTAGAGCAATTCCGGCAACACCATCATCTTGAATATAGTCGGAGTCGGAGTGATAGCTTCTCTCAGAGTTGTTGTCGGAGTCAGAGATGGAAACCCATTCACCAACATGAGCTTGATGTTTTCTTCTTGTGTTGCTCTTGGTGTACTTGTCCTTCTTCTCCGACCTCTACTTCTCCTTTGAGTGTCTTCGTTCATAACAATCATCTCTACTCCTTCTCTCCCTTTGTGGTGATTCATTCCTTGAGCTTCGTCTTCGAGGTGACTCTTCTCTTCTTTTTAGGGAGCCGTGCACTCATTTGAGTAGTGTCCGGGCCTCCCACAATTGTAGCAATTGCGGTCACGACTTGACGAACACTTCTCTTCATATCTTGAGTTGGAGTTTCTTTCTTTGCCTCTATTCTTGTAGAACTTGTTGAATTTCTTGACCATGAGGCTTATCTCTTCATTGGTGACAAGGTTGTTGCTTAAAGTTGCGGGAGCATCACTTGTGGCTTTGTAAGCACCGCTAGACTTGTGATGAAGTTCTTCCTTATCTTTGAGTGTCATCTCATGAGCAACAATCCCGCTAATGACTTCTGTAGTCTTGAGATCTTGTAGCTTGGCATCATTTGGATCAATGTGCACACGGTGTCGTATCTCTCATCCAAAGCTCTAAGTATCTTCTTGATGATGAATTTGTCGGTTGTTTCTTCGCTTCCTAAGCCAGCAATATCATTGCTGATGAGTGCTAGCCTAGAGTACATCTCTGCGACTCCTTCACCATCCTTCATCTTAAACTTGTCAAGCTGACCTTGAAGAACATCTAACTTGGATTCTCTCATGGACTTGGTTCCTTCATGCATATCAACCAAAGTATCCCAAATCTCTTTTGCATTCTCAAGACGGCTGATTTTGTTGAATTCTTCGGGGCATAAGCAGTTGAAGAGAATGTCGCATGCTTGAGCATTGAGTTGCAACATCTTCAACTCATCCACGGTCGCTTCACAATCCGGTTCCCGTCCATCCGCAAAGAACTCACCTTGCAAGCCAACACGAACAACAGCCTAAACGGCGGGGTTGTGACCAAGAATATGCATTTTCATTTTGTGCTTGCAACTAGCAAAATTAGTGCCATCAAAGTACGTACCTCTACGGTGATAACTTCCCTCACTAGACGCCACACTCTCCTAGGTTGTGAGACCTAAGCAATGGAGACCAAAGCTCTGATAACACTTGTAGGACCGAAAGTATGTCTAGATGAGGTGATTAGACTACTTGACCAAATAAAAGTTTTGCCTATACCAATTTTTTGGGTTGACAGTTTTAAGCATTTCATGGAAAGTCAATTACACCCTACACATGCAAGTCTAAGAGTATATAGCAGCAGAAACTAACAACAAGCATGTATAGAAGGGATAGGGTAGGAAGATCAAACGCAGTTGTAGACATGATGATTTTCCCGTGGTTCCGATAGGTGGCGCTATCGTACATCCATGTTTATGGAGTCTTCAACCCACGGAGGGTAACGACCGCGAGAGTCCATGGAGGGCTCCACCCAAAAGGGTCCACAAAGTAGCAACCTTGACTATTCCATAATCACTTCCGTCCATGAAGGACTAGCCTCATTATGGGTAGATCTTCATGAAGTAGGCGATATCCTTGCCCTTACAAACTTCTTGGTTCACTCCACAACACGAAGTAATAGGCTCCCAAGAGACACCTAACCAATCTAGGAGGCACCATCCTCCAAAAGGTAATAGGCTCGGTAATGACGATGAACTCCTTGCTCTTGTGCTTCAAGATGATAGACTCCTCAGCACCCAATCACGCTCTCACAGATTTGGCATGGTGGAAGAGATGGGATTGGTGGAAAGCTACTTGGGGAGGCTAGAGATCAAGATCCATATGATTGGAGTGGAATATCTTGACCTCAACACAAGGGTACGTGGTTCTCTCTCAGAAAACTAGATGGGGGCAAGTATGGAATAGTTCTGAGTGCTTCTATTTAGAGTAGGTGGTGGTGAAGGGGTATATATAGGCATCCCCAAAATCCAACAGTTACACACAAAATGACCAACTTGGTGACACCGATGTGTTAATCTCGGTGGTACTGAAGTGACCGAAAGGTGGCAACTTTTGAATCTCAGTGAGACCAATACAGGAAACTTGGTTGCACCGATAAGGTGACCAACGGCCAGATTTCCAATCTCGGTGACGCTGATCCAACATTCTTGATGGGACCAAAAATGTGAATTTGCATAACAGAAAGTTGGCAACCTAAACTCGGTGGCACCGGTATGGAATCGGTTGCTCCGAAGTGGCTAGGGTTTGGCTGAGTCTGTCTAGGTTCTGGAATCGGTGGCACTGGTATGGGAAAGTTGGTTGCACCGATTTTGAGTGTTAGGTATAGAACAGACTTTTGTGGGAGAGTTTGTGGATGTTTTTGGCGACTATCACTTGTGCACGTTTGAGCATATTGTTCACCAACAAAACCTTACCTCCTTTTAATAGTATTGGCTTTCCTATGGACTCAAAGTCATTTCTCACAAATATAAAATGTAGAGTCCTATTTCCTTGCATCTTGGGGTATGTCCATTATCTCCTTTTGCCAATCCGATCATTGAACATTTCCTGAAATATACTTGGTGGAAACATTAGTTCAATGACTTATATGTTGTTATTAATTACCAAAACCACCAAGGTAGCAAATGTGCTTTCACTCCTTCGGTGCAGGAAGATCCCATCACTGAAGAGCCCCCACAAGCTATGAGCGCCTCTGATCCGACTGAGGTTGACGTTCATGCGGTGATTGAGATGGTCATGGAGGTTTTGGTCATCATTCCTGACTGGACAGTGCCCTATATTGCATATATTTTGAGGCAAGAACTCCCTGAGGATGAAGTTGAAGCCCCACAGATTGTGCGCAGATCCAAAGATTTTACTGTGATGGATGATCAACTTTACATAGAAAGCGTAACAGGTGTGACACAACGATGCATCTTCCCTGAAGAAGGTCGAATGATCCTGGAAGAGATCCATTCGGGAACTTGCGGCCATCACGCGTCCTCTCGGATAATTGTTGCTAAAGCATATCGAGCTGGTTTCTTCTATCCGTGTGCCAATGGGATGGCCAAGGACATTGTTAATCACTATGAAGGGTGCCAGTTCTACGCAAACTTGTCTCACAAACCTGCGTGTGCCCTGAAGAGCATTCCACTCGTTTGGACGTTCGCTGTCTGGGGTTTGGATATGGCTGGTCCCTTTCTATCGGGGATATACCTCGTGGTATGACCCGGAGACAAGTTCGAAGCCGGCAAACAGTTTCTAAGCCGACAGACAAGTTCTAAGCCAGCAAACAGTTTCTAAGCCAACAGACAAGTTCTAAGCCGGCAAACAAATTCTAAGCTGGCAAATAGTTCTAAGCCGGCAGACAAGTTCTAACCCAATAGACAGTTATGACCTGCTAGACAGTTATAACCCGTCAGACAGGTTAGGTCCCGGAGACGAGTCTTTGAATATGAGTATTGAAGATATGCCTCCGTTAAGCCGCCCGAGACTCAGAAGCCCATGAAGAGAAGCCCACAATGGGAAGTCATAATAGGTTAAATCTCAATCTGACTTAGACTCTACATGTAAGCTGCCCTTTCAACTTATATAAGGAGGGGCGGGTCATCCCGAGAGGGTGGGGTTTTAGACTTCTCAATGGACTGGGATTAGACAAGTTCAATTCATGAGAGATAGACAAGGTAGAGACACTCGAGATTAGATGGTAGTGATTCCACACCCTTGTAACCGAGATCGTCATCATCATCATCAATACAAGACAAGCAGGACGCAGGCTTTTACCTCCATCAGAAGGGCCGAACCTGGGTAAACTCGCGTCTCTCGATTCCGCCAAGCCCTCTCAAGCCGCCACATAGTTGCGATGGCCTCACACCTAAGTCCGTTAACCCGGAGATCTTGCCGTGACAAAACCACGACAGTTGGCACCCACCGTGGGGCTCGCGCACAGTGGTGTTGAGTTCTTGGAGGGATCTCTCCCCGGGATCGAGAAGTTCGCAAATTTTTGGATGAAGAGAAGCAGGGTTGGAAGAATCTGCATCGTCAATGAGCAGTCGAGCGATGCGAGCAAGATTGAGGCGAGAATTAGGGTTGTGTGTTCGTATGCCGTCGCAAGTCACCATGATAACTGAAGTTTTTGTTGCGGATTCCATCTAAGCCAGCTGCTCGTATTTGGGTCGGAGTCCGCGACACCTATCCCAGGCAGAACTCCAAGTCGTCGTATCCGAGATGGACACAGGAACAGACTGGCCGTTGCTGTTTACGTACAAACTCCAAGTTCCAAGAATCAAGCTATTGTACCGCCTCTGCTGTTTCCTCCACATGAAGAAGAAACAATTCATCTACCAAGTACTAGTGGGGCGCTCATGCCAAGATCAAATAAAGTGCTACTTTGGTACTACTGTTTGTCACACGAAGCTGTGGTATGGCCACTAATTGCTACGTGAAGTCAGTGCTAGTTCATTAGCACTGCTACGTCCAGCGAGCCACTATACGAGGACAATTATCCACCAGCACCATCAATCATCGAGCCGCCTGCTGTTGACTACTGCTGAGGCCCGCAGCCTTGCCTCGAGCACCTTTGCCGCCTCAGCCGCTGAGGCCCGCAGCCGACCGGCTTCAAGCCACCGCTCTCCACCTTCGGCATGAACCGCCAGTGATCCATCATGGCCTCACTCGCCTCTGCTACTCCGAGTCTCCACTAGCGCTTTAGCCCGATGGAGCTTTTGACCCGAGCCACCATCGTCTCTCTAGTGCCGCCTTCAAGTCGTCGTTTCGTGCGCCGTCTCAACCTCAACACGGGTGGGCCACCACAGGCCTGCCGAGCCGCCATGTTGCACTCAAGCCGGCCCTGCCTCACCTCGTGCCACTTCTGCCGTCTTGGCTCACCTCTACCGCAAGCCGCCATCTCCGCTCCGAGCTGTTTCTGCGTCTTTGCCGCTGAGCCGCCCCAGCGCTGAGCCGCCGTCGCCGGCTGCACCGCCTTGCCACGAGGGCTCTGCCCCGTCAAGCCGCCGGTGGCCTTAGTCACTTCTGCCCGCCCAACGGCTCGCCTCGCCGCATCTCGCCCCGGCCTTGAGCCGCCCGCATCTGCTGCGAGCCACCGTCACTGCATCTCACTCCGGTTTCTACCTCCCGGGCTCACCTCGACACTTCAAGCCACCGCCATGGTCTGGTCTCACTTCGCCTCCGTGGACAAAGATGCTGCAGTTGTAACTTGCCCCGTTCTGGCCGGCGCCGGTTCACTACAGTTGTTGATGTACAGATTCACCTCAACTTGACCATCTTCGAACCGCCTGTTCACCGGCAGCGCGTGACCCGCCTGCCCCAGTTCTGCCACACCTCAAGCCTCTGCCATGGCCGGCCGCCGCAACACTGCTTGTGCCACCTCTCCCGCAACTGTCGTGAGCCGTCTGGCTCCTCTTCGAAGCCGCCGCTCTGAACCTGCAAGTCGGCCCCTACTGGTGTGGCACTGTTGCCACCGCCTTCGCAATCCTCGGGCGTCCCTCTGCCACGTTCTATGCTATGGGTGGGAACAGGGCGAGACTATTTATCCACATAAAAAAAGAGGAAGATCACGTAGTGGATGAATCAATCGCTACTGGTGGTACATCATGAAGAATCACATCCGCATTGCTGGTACCTTTGTATATATTTTCGAGTCTTCGTGCGGATCATCTGTCATCCAGATAAATCAGGTGATATCCATCCGATTTGTTCTATTAGTATATACTATTTTCTTTGTGAAAATAGTTACTTTGCCCTGTAATATTTGTACACAGGATAATTATTCAAAGTGGCATTATTCCTTCATGTCGTGCTGCTCAAGGATGTTTATAAGCCGCTGCCCTGCGGTGCAATCTATATCAGCACGACGCGGCTGACCCACCTGTCCGTGCCAGCTTACAATGACGTGGCCGTCTCTCGTGACCGCGTCGTCTTTAAACATCGCGGCTGACTTCTGTGTCCACATCAACACACCAAGGACCACCTATACCAGTACGAGCCGCCCAAATGGACGGATCTGAATCGCCGCCCTACGGTCCAATCTACATTGACATATCGGGGCGGTCTTCGCCTGTACGAGCCGCCTGACGAACAGGCGCACAAGTCGTCGCCACTACAGTTTGGTAAACTTCAACAACTAGCCGGGACGAACCATCGACCGGATTATTGAAGCAATTCATAAGGGGTCGCCTATAATCCTCCATGATCAACCTCAACCTTTAGTGGAGATTCTCAAGCTGCCTCTTCGAGTCAACTTAAGACTCGGGGGGGGGCTATAGATATGGCTCGGCACACTTGGTCATTTTCAACGAGAGCCCCGAGTCATTGCAAGAAAAGTTAACCCTATCCTGGGTGCCCCGCCTCATTGGCGGGCGGTTTAAATCCGCCCAAGAGGACGAGCTGCCATGATGCGACCATTAAAACATGGGTATCCCGATTTATTTGATTGTCATAAAGTAACTTGGAGTTTCTGCTATTTATGCATTTCAGGTTGTGCAAAGGTGGATACTTCTACATGGTCACTTGGGGGCTTCCAACCCGCCGGGTTTAGCTTGCTCACCCTTTTTGACTGGCTCTTCAGCCAAAATAGCACCAGTGTGCGACGACTTACAAGATGGCAGTCTACAAGACGGAGGCTTACAAATCGGTGGCCGACGCGATGCTGGCATGCAGAAATGTGAAAGGTTTAAGGTCACTCAAGAGGACGAGCTGCCACGTTGCGATCCGTTCAAACATGGGTGCACTGCCTTATTGACAAAAGATTTTAGGACACCCAAGAGGATGAGCCGCCGCGTTGTGAGCCGTTCAAACATGGGTGCGCCGCCTTATTGATGAAAGATTTAAGGTCACTCAAGGGGATGAGCCGCCACGTTGCGAGCCATTCAAACATGGGTGTGCCATATTATTGACAAAAGATTCAAGGTCACTCAAGAGGATGAGCCGCCACGTTGCGAGCCGTTCAAACATGGGTTCCCTACCTTATGGGTGAAATATCTCAAGTCGCTCAAGAGGGCGAGCCGCCATGATGCGAGCCGTTCAAACATGGGTGCCAAGGATGCCAAAGAGGATGAGCCACCATGATGCGAGCCATTCAAACATAGGTGCCATGATGCAAGACGGGTCGTGGACCCAGAGCAAGTTCAAGAGTGGGTGAAGGTTGCCCCCACTCTTGGTTGGCTTTTCAGCCATTGTAAGACTAGATTATACCTTCCTGTATGTAGTTGCCGCTCGTCCAGGGGTGTAGTGAGCTGTCAACTCACCCCCTGCAAGGGCCTCATACAGCGGCGAGGGAAACCTTCTCATCTGCTACGTACTCTCTGCCAAGTGGCCCGTCATACTCTTAACAAGTGAAGTTGCTTAAGGTTCAAACGACAGATTTATGTCACGTGAGAAGTAGCTTATGGGCCTAGGGGCACTCACCCCGTTGCAAATTCTGGTCTGTTACGCCCTTAACAATTAATCTTGCTTGGAGACCCAGAGCCGTGCAAGATTGGCGGTCACTCTCATTAGAGACCCTGCACTGTTAGGCGGTTTCAAGCAACAGGTCCCCCCAGAAGGGCCAGCAAATGAGTTTTCGAAAACATAAAAAAGGAAGGGGAAGGAAAAGCAAGAACATCATACATTGCATCATACATAGCATCATACATTGCATTATACATTGCATCATATTCGCATGTCATGGCGGCTTATCAAGCCGGGTCAGAGCAAGATTTTGAAAGAAGGAGCAAGGCTATGAAAGATTTTAACATCTCCGGGTTGTTCTTTTTCAAGCCACCCTTACAGCAATGCAGAATATATTATGTATTGTTTATTTTTGCAGATCTTGTATCTTAATATGAGCTGCCGTTAGGTATGATGAAAGAATTTTTGCAGGAACAAATAGATCTCTGATAGCCAACACGGCTAGATCTTCATCATGGTTTATCATAACCAGTATCATTGGGTTTTTTTAAGCCAGCTTGGAGAATTGGTTATTTTTTGAAGAGCCGCCCTATTAGATATAAATGCCGTGTCATCTAATTGGCCAGCTCTCAGATATTTTCAAGTTGTTCTCTGAAGTAATCTACAACACTTACGGATTTCTCACACATATATTTTCCGGGTTGTGCTGCAACCACGAGCAAGGATTTTCCTTTCAAGGACAAAGGCATTATTTCAGGATATTCAACAAAATGCCGGGTTACAACCACGGTCAAGGATTCATTCAACAAATTGTGGTGAGTCATATGATTATTACATTGTCCCAAGTCATTGTAGGCAGATGACCTGACACTTGGGGGCTACACTATTCAAGTCCGGTTTATATCAAATATGCAAGTCCCATGTCGCTGCAAGCACGCACCATGGCACCTGGGGGGCTAATGGAAGCTGGTTTTCAAATCATTACATTGTCAGCAAGACTCTATTATCTCAAGGAGATGAGATGGCCTTTCTATATATTTCTAAGTACTAGCCCAGTAATTCTTACTGACCCATCACTTGGGGGCTACACTGCTCAGATCAAATTTTCTAAAGTCCCAAGTGACTGCAGGTGTGCGACCCGGCACTTGGGGGCTACAGTATTTAACTATTTAACAGATTATGAGGTTCAAATTGAAGATCCGGCCCATCGCATACTGATTAGCCGGACCTTGGGGGCTACACCAGTTGAAGCTTTATAAAGTATAAGGTAGTTACAAGTCCCAGGCTACTGCAGACAGGATAACCCGGTACTTGGGGGTACATATGTGCAACATTCAACTTATGACTGGCCACTCAGACGAACAATTCAGATTTATATTGGAGCAAGTCTTAAGTCTATCACTATGTTCCCCTCTTAAGACTTGGGGGCAACATGTAATATGGATATGAGGAAGATGTGCCTTCAAATTCTCAGTTAAGAGGGAATCAGACGAATATCAAGACAAAGGCTGACGAAGATAAAGAGGGTTATTTTTTCTCCAAGGAGCCAGCGTCAGTGTATTAATATGACAAAGTGTTAGAATTTTTAGGAGCTGGTCAACTGGTATTTTTTGAGTGAACCGGTCCCTTTACATATACTTATTTCAGGAGCTTACCATGAACAAATTCAAGCTAACCTGGGGGCTAATGTCGGGGATATACCCCGTGGTATGACCCGGAGACAAGTTCTAAGCTGGCAAACAGTTTCTAAGCCGACAGACAAGTTCTAAGCCAGCAAAAAGTTTCTAAGCCAGCAGACAAGTTCTAAGCCGACAAACAAGTTCTAAGCCGGCAAATAGTTCTAAGCCGACAGAATAGTTCTAACCCGCTAGACAGTTATGACCCGTCAGACAGGTTAGGTCCCGAAGACGAGTCTCTGAAGATGAGTATTGAAGATAAGCCTCGGTTAAGCCACCCGGGACTCAGAAGCCCATGAATAGAAGCCCACAATGGGATGTCATAATAGGTTAAGTGTCAATCCGACTTAGATTCTACATGTAAGACACCCCTTTAGCTTATATAAGGAGGGGCGTTTCACCCCGAGAGGGTGGGGTTATAGATGTCTCAATAGACAGGTCTTAGACAAGTTCAAGTCATGAGAGATAGACAAGGTAGAGACACTCGAGATTAGAGGTGGTGATTCCGCACCCTTGTAACCGAGATTGTCATCATCATCAATACAAGACAAGCAGGACGTAGGCTTTTACCTCCATTGGAGGGGCCGAACCTAGGTAAACTTGCGTCTCTCAATTCCGACCAAGCCCTCTCAAGAAGCCACATAGTTGTGATGGCCTCACACCTAAGTCCGTTAACCCGAACATCTTGCCGTGACAAAACCACGACACTTTCGGACATGATAGAGTGGATTTACTCATTTTCTTGTTGCAGTCGACAAGTCTACGAAGTGGATTGAGGCCAAGCCTATAAAGAAACTGAACTCTCGCACTGCGATCAAATTCATGACAGAGATAATCTACCGGTATGGAGTTCCCCATAGTATTATCACAAATAATGGCTCGAACTTCAACTCGGAAGAGTTCAGACACTTCTTCTCCCAAGGCACTCAGGTGGATTATGCATCCGTTGCACACCCACAAACCAATGGTCAAGCTGAGTGAGCCAATGGTCTCATCCTGCAAGGTCTGAAGCCTCGTCTCATGCGGGATTTGGAACATGCAGTCGGAGCCTGGGTGTCCGAGTTGCCATCTGTTTTATGGGGCTTGAGAACAACTCCTAATCGGTCGACTAGACAAACTCCTTTTTTCCTGGTCTATGGAGCCGAAGCTGCCCTGCTGAGTGACATGTTTCATAATTCCCCTTGAGTGGATCTTTATTCCGAAGCTGAAGATGAGCAAGCAAGACAAGATGGCGTAGATCTCCTAGAAGAGGAACGCAAGATGGGTCTAATTCTGATGACTACATACCAGCAAGATCTGCAGCGTTTCCATGTGAAGCACGTTAAGAGTCGGTCGTTTCACGAAGGTGACTTGGTGCTCCGAGTGGATCAACAGTGACCTCACAAGCTCGCTCGAGCGTGGGAAGGACCTTTCATCGTCACTAAGGCGTTGAACAACGGAGCCTATCACCTCTACAACCTCAAGAATAAGATTGCTGAGCCGCGAGCCTGGAATGCAGATCTGCTCCGGCGTTTCTATACCTAAAAAAATAGTTGTGTTGATGTAATAAAAGTATTTCAGACAATGCCGGTTATGCAAGTATGACTTCCACAGTCTTTCATCGATTCCGATCACGCAATTTCACATTTGGGAACACTCCGAGTGTCGAGCGATCCACACACTAAGGGGCTTCGCTGCGAACACGCTTTCGCCTAAGCTAAAAACCCTACCGAGTGGATAACAGTCCATTCACTTGGAGACTTAGCTACGAACCAGTCTTCGTCTAAGTTCAAGAATTCTTCAAGTGTCGAGCGATCCTCACACTCGGGGGGTTAGTGGCGAACACGCTTTCGCCTAAGTTAAGAACCCAACCGAGTGGATAGCAGTCCATTCACTCGGAGACTTAGCTACGAACCAGTCTTCATCTAAGTTCAAACTTCTCCGAGTGTCGAGCAATCCTCACACTCGAGGGCTTACCCACGAACACATTTTCGCCTACAAAAATCCTTTCTGAGTGGATAACATTCCATTCACTCAGAAACTTAGCCACGAACCAGTATTCGTCTAAGTTCAAAACTTCTTCGAGTGTTGAGCGATCCTCACTCATGGGGGCTTAGCTACGAACCAACTTTCGCCTAAGATAAACATCCTTTCCGAGTGGATAACATTCCATTCACTCGGAAACTTTGCTACAAACCGGTCTTCGTCTAAGTTCAAAACTTCTCCGAGTGTCGAGCGATCCTCACACTCGGGGGCTTAGCTGCATACCAGCTTTCGCCTAAGTTAAAAACTCAACCCGAGTGATGAATATACTTCTCATTCGGGGGTTCAATCAAACAAATTATTGAAAGCAAAATGCAGATAAATCCAAAGGTTTTCGCGCTAATAAAAGTTATGCGCGCAAGCAAAGGTACTCAGGCTTAAGGCCTTAATGAAGTTTTACGGCCATGACATTTTCACTCGGCATTCTGAGGCGAATAAAGTTTTCACTGCGAATAAAGTTTTCAAGCACTGGACGAACTTGCAGGCTCGACGAAGGTGTCCAAATCGACCCCGTCTGCGATCCGAGTGGTTGCATTGATGAAGGTCTCCATGAAGTCTTCGAACTGAAGTTTCTTTGTGTTAATCACTCGGAGATCCTTCAACTTGTCCTCTCTCGCCTCCTTGCAATGGACTCTGACAAGCGAGAGCGTCACATCGGTTCCGCAACGAGCAGTTGATTTCTTCCAAGATTGCACTCGATTGGTGATCTCATTAAGGCGAGTCATCATGGATGCAAGGTCAGTCTGGAGGGTGTCGTCAGGCCACAGTTCCTTGTCAATCTTCTCCAATGCAGCCTTCAGTCGAATGATGTATGCTTGAACACCCTGATGATGGACGTTGAGGAGGAACATGTTCGTGGCCACAACATCTCCAACACGCGACTTAGTGGGATCTAGGTTGGGCTCAATCTTCTCGGTCTCTTTTTTGAAGTCTTGACAAAATTCTATATGGAGGGAGGAATGGAAATATGGTTACATTACTAGCCTATGGGAATTCATGAAATTCACTCGACAAGGGAAGTTACAGTCGAGCATGATGATCATCTTCTTCGCAAAATCTCCCAGGTGCTTCTCCAAACCATTGCTCCTTCTGGTGAACTATTCGGTCTTCTTGATAATTTCACTCCGCTCCAGTTTCAGCTTGGAGATTTCCTCTTCTATCTTCTTGGATGCGGCAAGCTTCTTCTCGGTGGCTTCAGTTTTCTGCCTTGCCACCTGTTGAGCATCAGCGAGCACCTTGTCCTTGTCCTCTAGTGATTTCTTCATGGTATCTAAATAAATAGCAGTGTTGAGTCGTGCTTGGAGTCGATGATTTTCATTACGCACGTCTGTTCGAGTGAGAGCACTCGGTTCAAAGGATGGAAGGTGAAAGTAAGAGTGCATTGGGTCGACAAAGATTACCCCCAGGGTCTTCAACTCAGTCTGCGCGCGTTCCAGGTTGTTCTTAGAGACCTCCAGATCCAATTCCAACTGGTTCTTTTCCTTCTCCAAGTCCTTGTACTGGGTGCCAAGTTTGCAAGCTCTCTGAAATCAACAAAAAAAATAGTTCAGCCGACATGAAAATTGCACCACTCCCGAGTGGAAAGGGTGAAGAACAGTCGACTGGATGGCGGTCCGCCGCCTCACCCCACACTCCTAAAATAGCATCATATCATGGTGGATGGAAATTATGTCCATGAAACCTGCGGCATATCATGGTTGATGCCAATGATATCCATGAAACCAAGGTAGCTTCGGAGTGGTAACACGAAAGCAAAGAGTTCACTCGACACGTCGAGTGGCAAGCATACTCAGCGTACGACAAAGAACTCTGAGTTCAAGTTCTTAAGACTACTGCTCATCGTCAACGATGAACAGTAGTCTCGAGGACTACACCCAGTGGGTGCACTCAGCGTGTCCTCACTGGTTCCGAAACCACTAGACAAGGTATGTCGTGTCAGAGCATGAAATGGTCTCTATCAGACCCCGCCGATGCAAGCACTCGACGGTGGTCTCGGGGACTATACCCAGTGGATGCACTCAGCGTGCCCCCACCGGTTCCGAAATCACTCGACAAGGCTTGTCCTGTCCGAGCATAAAATGGTCTCTATCAGACCCTCGTCGATGCAAGTACTCGACGGCGGTCTCGGGGATTACACCCGGTGGGTGCACTCAGCTTGCCCCCACTGGATCTGCTAACACTCGATCTATCGAGCGGCAAGAAAATAAAAAAAAATGTGCACACGCATGTAAATATCGTCTCTATTAAGACACCCACCAGTGCAAGCACTCAACGGTGGTCTCAGGGACTACACCCATGCCCCTACTAGACTTTCTATCACTCGATCTGTCGAGCGGTTACAAAAACAATTCTAAGTAGACATGGGCATTCGGTATAAACCAAAAAATCGGTTAACACATTTTGGCATTTTTTGAATTTTGGTTAGACAAAATGCAAACTGAAATGACACAAAATTTTAGAAAACCGAAAGTTCGGTTAACCGGTATCTCGGATCGGTATTCAGTTTATACCATATATACCGAAAAGTACTTCCGCAACGTGTGCGCCTCGGACCTCCTGCAGGTTACCCTGTTATATAGCTGAGCTATTTGTGCCCTTTCACATAGCTAGCCGAGGTGGGACTAATCCCACGACCACATCACGTCCAGATGGTTTGCTCATGTACAAGCGAATGATATGGGCCATGCAGTACAAGACAAAAGGCCCAAAAAAATGTATTTGCCTTGCATGCAAGTTGTTTCCTGGGCTCGTGGGGAGACGTGGGGAATGATATGCCCTGCCGCATGCACGCTGGTTGCTGCCTTCGCGCATCTTTTTGGTGCCGAGCACATGGGTGCAACTCTTTTGACTTTGTAATGCTTACATGTTCGGTTTTTTTGTTCGGTTACCAGTGAGAAACTGAACCGATCCAAATCAGTTCGGTTAATAGAAGTAAAAACCGAAAATTCCACTACTTGTACTAAAAACCGAAAATTCGCTTTTTTCGGTTTCGACTTCGCTTCGGTCTTCGGTTTATCGGTTTTTATGCCGACCCCTAATTCTAAGCCGTACCTGTTGGGAAACGTAGTAGTAAATCCAAAAATTTCCTACATGTCATCAAGATCAATCTATGGAGAAACCAGCAACGAGCAAAGGGGGAGTGCATCTTCATACCTTTGAAGATCGCAAAGCGGAAGCATTACAAGAACGCGGTCGGTGGAGTCGTACTCACAGCGATTTACATCGCAGTCGATTCCGATCAATGCTCCGAACGACGGTGCCTCCGTGTTCAACACACGTGTACCCCGGTGACGTCTCCTACGCCTTGATCTAGCACGAAGGAAGGAGAGGTTGAGGGAGAGCTCTAGCAGCATGACGGCGTGATGATGGGTGGAGCTGTGTGGTACTCCGACAGGGCTACGCTGAGCGCTACGGAGGACGAGAAGGAGGAGGGATAGGGCGGCAACGAGAGAGAGAGTCTGTCGGCAACCCCAAAACCCTCCACTATTTATAGGAGGAGAGGGAGGAGGGTGTGCACCCCGAGGGTTCCCACCCTAGGGGGTGCGGCAGCCCTAGATGGCCAGGAGGGCCGGTGGCCAGGGTGGGAGAGAGGGGCGCGCGCCCTAGGGTGGGCCTAGGGCCCACCTGCCCCTAGGGTTTGCCCCCTCTCCTCCTTTGCTGCTCCTTGGGCTGAGGTGTGTGGCGCACCATCCCACCTATGGGATGGTTCCCTCCCACTCTTGGACCATGTAGCCTTCCGGGGCCGGTAGCCCCTCCCGGTGGACCCCCCGAACCCTTCCAGTGGTCCTCGTACATTACCGTGATGCCCAGAACACTTCCGGTGACCAAATCCTCACTTCCTATATATGAATCTTTACCTCCGGACCATTCCAGAACTCCACGTGACGTCCGGGATCTCATCCGGGACTCCGAACAACCTTCGGTAACCACGTACACTATTCCCATACAACCCTAGCGTCATCGAACCTTAAGTGTGTAAACCCTACGGGTTCGGGAGGCACGTAGACATGACCGAGACACCTCTCCGATCAATAATCAACAGCAGGATCTGGATACCCATGTTGGCTCCCACATGCTCCACGATGATCTCATTGGATGAACCACGATGTTGGGGATTCAATCAATCCCGTATAAAAATCCCTTTGTCTATCGGTATGTTACTTGCCCGAGATTCGATCGTCGGTTCCCTATACCTTGTTCAATCTCATTACCCACAAGTCTCTTTACTCATTCCGTAACACATCATCCCATGGCTAACTCCTTAGTCACATTGAGCTCATTATGATGATGTCTTACCGAGTGGTCCCAGAGATACCTCTCCATCACACCGAGTGACAAATCCCAATCTCGATTTGTGCCAACCCAATAGATACTTTCGGGGATACCTGTAGTGTACCTTTATAGCCACCCAGTTACGTTGTGACGTTTGGCACACCCAAAGTATTCCTACGGTAGCCGGGAGTTTCACAATCTCATGGTCTAAGGAAATGATACTCGACGTTAGAAAAGCTTTAGCAGACGAACTACACGATCTCGTGCTATACTTGGGATTGCGTCTTGTCCATCACATCATTCTCCTAATGATGTGATCCCGTTATCAACAACATCCAATGTCCATGGTCATGAAACCGTGACCATCTATTGATCAACGAGCTAGCCAACTAGAGGCTCACTAGGGACATGTTGTGGTCTATGTATTCAGACATGTATTACGGTTTCTGGTTAATACAATTATAGCATGAACAATAGACAATTATCATGAACAAAGAAATATAATAATAACCATTTTATTATTGCCTCGAGGGCATATTTCCAACAGTCTGCCACTTGCACTAGAGTCAATAATCTAGTTACACTGTGATGTATCGAACACCCATAGAGTTCTGGTGTTGATCATGTTTTGCTCGTGAGAGAGGTTTAGTCAACGGATCTATGACATTCAAATCCGTATGTACTTTAAAAATATCTATATCTCCTTCCTGATGTAATCATGAATGGAGTTGAAGCGGTGCTTGATGTGTCTTGTCTTCTTGTGAAACCTGGGCTCCTTGGCAAGGGCAATAGCTCCTGTGTTGTCACAGAATAGAGTCATTAGGCCCGACACATTGGGAATCAGTCCTAGGTCGGTGATGAACTCCTTCATCCAGACTCCTTCCTTTGCTGCTTCTAAAGTAGCTATGTACTCCGCTTCACATGTAGATGCCGCCACAACGCTTTGCTTGCTGGTGCACCAGCTAACTGCCCCTCCATTCAAAATATACACGTATCCGGTTTGTGACTTAGAGTCATCCGGATCTGTGTCGAAGCTATCATCAACGTAACCCTTTACGACGAGCTCTTCAGCACCTCCATATACGAGAAAAATGTCCTTGGTCCTTTTCACGTACTTCATGATATTCTTGACCGTTGTCCAGTGTTCTGCTCTGGGATCACTTTGGTACCTCCTTACCAAACTTAGGGCAAGGTTCACATCAGGTCTGGTACACAACATGGCATTCATAATAGAGCCTATGGCTGAAGCATAGGGGATGGCACTCATCTTTTCTCTATCCTTTGCCGTGGTCAGGCATTGAGTCGTACTCAATCTCACACCTTGTAACACAGGCAAGAACCCCTTCTTGGACTGATCCATATTGAACTTCTTCAATATCTTGTCAAGGTATGTGCTTTGTGAAAGACCTATGAGGCATCTCGATCTATCTCTATAGATCTTGATGCCTAATATGTAAGCAGCTTCTCCAAGGTCCTTCATTGAAAAACACTTATTCAAGTAGGCCTTTATGCTTTCCAAAAGTTCTATATCATGTCCCATCAATAATATGCCATCCACATATAACATGATAAATGCTACAGAGCTCCCACACACTTTCTTGTAAATACAAGGTTCTCCATAAACCTATATAAATCCAAATGCTTTAATCACCTCATTAAAGCGAATGTTCCAACTCCGAAATGCTTGCACCAGTCCATAGATGGAGCGCTGAAGCTTGCATACTTTGTTAGCATCTTTAGGATCGACAAAACCTTCCGGCTGCATAGTATATAGTTCTTCCTTAAGGAAACCATTAAGGAATGCCGTTTTGATGTCCATTTGCCAGATCTCGTAATCATAAAATGCGGCAATTGCTAACATGATTCGGACGGACTTCAGCATCGCTACAAGTGAGAAAGTCTCATCGTAGTCAACTCCTTGAACTTGTTGATAACCCTTAGCGACAAGCCGAGCCTTATAGACGGTCACATTACCATCCGCGTCAGTCTTCTTCTTAAAGATCCATTTATTTTCTATGGCTCGCTTATGATCGGGCAACTCCACCAAAGTCCATACTTTGTTCTCATACATGGATCCTTTCTCGGATTTCATGGCTTCAAGCCATTTGTTGGAATCCGGGCCTGCCATCGCTTCTTCATAGTTTGAAGGTTCACCGTTGTCCAACAACATGATCTCCAGGACAGGGTTGCCGTACCACTATGGTGCGGAACGTGTCCTTGTGGACCTTTGAGGTTCAATAGCAACTTGATCTAAAGTTTCATGATCATCATCATTAACTTCTTCTCCAGCCGGTGCAAGCTCCACAGAAACAACTTCCCGTGCTGTGCTACTCTCTGGTTTGAGTGGAGGTACAATTACCTCATCAAGTTCTATTTTCCTCCCACTTACTTCTTTCGAGAGAAACACTTTCTCAAGAAAGGATCCATTCTTGGCAACAAAGATTTTGCCTTCAGATCTGAGGTAGAAGGTATACCCAATAGTTTCTTTGGGGTATCCGATGAGGACACACTTTTCCGCTTTGGGTTCGAGCTTCTCAGGTTGAAGTTTCTTCACATAAGCATCGCATCCCCAAACTTTTAGAAATGACAGCTTAGGTTTCTTTCCAAACCACAATTCATATGGTGTCGTCTCAACGGACTTAGATGGTCTCCTATTTAAAGTGAATGCGGCAGTCTCTAATGCATATCCCCAAAATGATAGCGATAAGTCGGTAAGAGACATCATAGATCGCACCATATCCAATAGAGTGCGATTACGACGTTCAGACACACCATTTCGCTAAGGTGTGCCAGGCGGCATGAGTTGTGAAACAATTCAACATTTCCTTAGGTGCGTGCCAAACTCGTGACTCAAATATTCTCTGCCATGATCAGATCGTAGGCACTTTATTTTCCTTTCATGTTGATTCTCTGCCTCACTCTAAAATTCCTTGAACTTTTCAAAGGTTCCAGACTTGTGTTTCATCAAGTAGACATACCCATATCTGCTTAAGTCATGAGTGAGGGTGAGAACATAACGGTAGCCGCCGCGAGCCTCAACGCTCATTGGACCGCATACATCAGTATGTATTATCTCCAACAAGTCAGTTGCTCGCTCCATTGTTCTGGAGAACGGAGTCTTGGTCATCTTGCCCATGAGGCATGGTTCACACGTGTCAAATGATTCAAAATCAAGAGACTCCAAAAGTCCATCAGCATGCCGCACTGAACCAGGCAGTAATCATCACTACGCGACTACCAGGCGTTCATAACGTCTTGAGATGCTAGGGAAACGGGTGCGTCACCTAGCGGTGCATCAAGGACATATACTTTCTTGGAAGCTATTGAGGATGATCCTCAAGCTACGGACCCAGTCCGTATAGTTGCTTCCATCGTCTTTTAGCTTGGTTTTCTCTAGGAATGCGTTGAAGTAGAGGGCAACATTAGCGTGGGCCATTGGATCTACAATATAGATTGTAAAGACAATTTTGGACTAAGTTCATGATAATTAAGTTCACATAATCAAATTATTTACTGAACTCCCACTTAGATAGACATCTCTCTAGTCATCCAAGTGACACATGATCCACGTTAACTAGCCCGTGTCCGATCATCACGTGAGACGGACTAGTCATCAATGGTGAACATCTCCATGTTGATCATATCTTTATACGACTCATGTTCGACCTTTCGGTCTCCCGTGTTCCGAGGCCATGTCTGTACATGCTAGGCTCGCCAAGTCAACCTAAGTGTATTGCGTGTGTAAATCTGGCTTACACCTGTTCTATACGAACGTTAGAACCTATCACTCCCGATCATCACGTGGTGCTTTGAAATAACGAACCTTAGCAATGGTGCACAGTTAGGGGGAACACATTTCTTGAAATTTTGGTGAGAGATCATCTTATTTAAGCTACCGTCACTAAGCAAATAAGATGTAAAACATGATAAACATCACATGCAATCATATAGTGACATGATATGGCCAATATCATCTTGCTCCTTTGATCTCCATCTTTGGGGCACCATGATCATCATTGTCACCGGCACGACACCATGATCTCCATCATCATGAACTCCATCATTGAGTCTTCATGAAGTTGTCTCGCCAACTATTACTTCTACTACTATGGCTAACGGTTAGCAATAAAGTAAAGTAATTACATGGCGTTTTTGATTGACATGCAGGTCACATAATAAATTAAGACAACTCCTATGGCTCCTGCCGGTTGTCATACTGTGAGAGCCTAGCTTAATAGGAATGATAGACTACTCATATCAACAAGGAATTCCTTCTTTTCCGGGAGCCCACTCAAAAAGAACTCCAAAGTTAAGCGTGCTTGGCTTGGAGCGATTCTAGGATGGGTGACCAACCGGGAAGTTGGTCCCGGGTGCGCACGAGTGAGGACAAAGTGCGCAGGAAAGACTAGTGTTGGTATGTGGGGCCAGTCTAGATCCCACCAGGCGTAACGGGGTGTTACAATTGGTATCAGAGCCGACCCTTGCGGTTACACGGGCATGCACGGGTCAGGTGCACGGGCATGTGGCGCATAGCATGTGTGGCCCGTCGTGGCACACAACATGGCACATGTGCCGGACTGGACGCGCATACGTGTGCCAAAAGGGAACGTTCCTGATGGGCCGACGAGGACGTCAGTTCCTTTGAGTGGGGGTGTATGTGAGAGCCTGGCTTAATAGGAATGATAGACTACTCATATCAACAAGGAATTCCTTCTTTTCTGGGAGCCCATTCGAAAAGAACTCCAAAGTTAAGCATGCTTGGCTTGGAGCGATTCTAGGATGGGTGACCGACCGGGAAGTTGGTCCCGGGTGCGCACGAGTGAGCACAAAGTGCGCAGGAAAGACTAGTGTTGGTCTATGGGGCCAGTCTAGATCCTGCCAGACGTAATGGGATGTTACACATACTCATCGACATGCAAGTCATGAATCCTATTACAAGAACATGATCAATCTCATATATCACATATATCACATCACATCCTTTGTCCATACCACATCACACGGCATATGCCGCAAAAACAAGTTAGACGTCCTCTAATTGTTGTTGCAAGTTTTTACGTGGCTGCTATAAGTTTCTAGCAGGAACGTTTCTTACGTACCCAAAAACCACAATGTGATATGCCAATTTCTATTTACCCTTCATAAGGACACTTTTCATCGAATCTGATCTGACTACAGTGGGAGAGACAGACACCTGCTAGCCACCTTATACAACAAGTGCATGTCAGTCGGTGGAACCAGTCTCACGTAAGCATACGTGTAAAGTCGGTCCGAGCCGCTTCATCCCACAATGCTGCCGAATCAAGATAAGACTAGTAATGGAAAGCAAATTGACAAAATCGACACCCACAACAACTTGTGTTCTACTCGTGCATAGATTCTATGCATAAACCTGGCTCGTGATGCCACTGTCGGGGAACGTAGTAGTAAATCAAAAAAATTCCTACGTGTCACCAAGATCAATCTATGGAGAAACCATCAATGAGAAAAGGGGGAGTGCATCTTCATACCTTTTTAGATCACAAAGCGGAAGTGTTACAAGAACTCGGTTGGTGGAGTCGTACTCGCAGTGATTCAGATCGCGGTCGATTCCGATCTAAGCGCCGAACAATAGTGCCTCCGCGTTCAACACACGTGCAGCACGGTGACGTCTCCTACACCTTGATCAAGCAAGGAGGAATGAGAGGTTGAGGGAGAGCTCGGGCAGCATGACGGCATGGTGACGGTGCAGCTGCATGGTACTCAGGCAGGGCTTCACCAAGCGCTACGGAGGACGAGGAGGAGGAGGGGTAGGGCTGCGACGAGAGAGAGAGAGAGTCGTGTGTCGGCAGCCCCAAAACCCTCCACTATTTATAGGAGGAGAGGGAGGAGGGTTCATACCCTAGGTTTCCCACCTTAGGGGGTGCCGCAGCCCTAGATGGCCAAGAGGGTCGGCGGTCAGGGTGGGAGAGAGGGGGGCGCGGCCTAGGGTGGGCCTAGGGCCCATCTGGACCTAGGGTCTGCCCCTCTCCTCCTTTGCTGCACCTTGGGCTGAGGTGGGAGGCACACCAGCCCACCTACGGGCTGTTTCCTCCCACTCTTGGCCCATGCAGCCTTCCGGGGCCGGTGGCCTCTCCCGGTGGACCCCCGGAACCCTTCCGATGGTCCCGATACATTACCGGTGATGCCCGGAACACTTCCGGTGACCAAATCCTCACTTCCTATATATGAATCTTTACCTTCGGACCATTCCGAAGTTCCTCGTGACGTCCGGGATATCATCTGAGACTCCGAACAACCTTCGTTAACAACGTACACTATTCCCATACAACCCTAGCGTCATCGAACCTTAAGTGTGTAGACCCTACGGGTTCGGGAGGCATGTAGACATGACCGATGCACCTCTCCGGTCAATAACCAACAACGGGATCTGGATACCCATGTTGGCTCCCACATGCTTCACGATGATCTCATCGGATGAACCACGATGTCGGGGATTCAATCAATCCCGTATACAAATCCCTTTGTCTATCGGTATGTTACTTGCCTGAGATTCGATCGTTGGTATCCCTATACCTTTTCAATCTCGTTACCGACAAGTCTCTTTACTTGTTCCGTAACACATCATCCCGTGGCTAACTCCTTAGTCACATTGAGCTCATTATGATGATGTCTTATCGAGTGGGCCTAGAGATACCTCTCCGTCACACGGAGTGACAAATCCCAGTCTCGATTCGTGCCAACCCAACAGATACTTTCGAGGATACCCGTAGTGTACCTTTATATCCACCCAGTTATGTTGTGATGTTTGGCACATGCAAAGTATTCCTACGGTATCCGGGAGTTGCACAATCTCATGGTCTAAGGAAATGACACTTGACATTAGAAATGCTTTAGCAGACGAACTACATGTTCTCGTGCTATGCTTAGGATTGGGTCTTGTCCATCACATCATTCTCCTAATGATGTGATCCCATTATCAACGACATCCAATGTCCATGGTCATGAAACCGTGACCATCTATTGATCAACGAGCTAGCCAACTAGAGGCTCACTAGGGACATGTTGTGGTCTATGTATTCACACATGTATTACGGTTTCCGGCTAATACAATTATAGCATGAACAATAGACAATTATCATGAACAAGGAAATATAATAATAACCATTTTATTATTGCCTCTAGGGAAAATTTCCAACACTTCCGATGTCATCGCCATTCGACAGTGGTCTCGGGGACTACACCCAGTGGGTTCACTCAGTGTTCCCCCATTGGACTGAAACCCACTCGACTAAGCCTTGATCTATTCGAGCGGAGAACATATAATTATTCTACAGAAGGAAAACACCAAGTGGGTGTACAATCAAGGAAGACAAGAATTCAATTGGAAATGCACTTATAATCGCACTTACTCGGACGTTGGTGCGAAGCGCCGTCCTGGCATCATAAGCCAGCTTGCTAGCTTCGTATGCCTTCTTTGTGCGTAGCAGCATCTGCTCCGCTTGGATCATAGCTTCCTTGGCAGGTCCAGTTTGGTCTTCTAGGACGTGGTGCAGAGGATAGACTGCCGCCGTCTGAATTGATGCTAAAGATGGAGTAGCTGAGGTGGCCTGGAGTTGTTCGATTGGTGTCTAGGCCATGATGGTTGAAGCAACTGGTGGGGCACTCGACAACGCAGCCGCGGGCTTGGTTCTTGCTCGGGACGAGTCGCCTATCCCTTGGGATGATGCAGCACTCGACCTTTGAGGTTTTTGCGCTGATGACATTCTCTGGGTGCATATGCGTGGCGTGCCTGAGGTCACACCTTCACCCCCTGTACCCCGAGGTGATTCTTCATCGTCCTCTAGTTGAATGATCTCTGCAAACATCAATCGACAAAATTAGCTTGTTCAATCAGCAAATCATTTTCAAGAAATAGAGTCGAGTGAAGATTTATTTTTCCTCATTGGGAAGTGGCCGCGTCGGTAGTGTCCACATCCATTTGCTCCTCTCCGTCCCGTGGAGGTGACGTCACTGAGGTAGTGGCTCTGGTAGACACAATTCCACTCTGCCAGCAAGAATTTGAAGTCCTGTACAACATCGAAAGAAGAAAGCGAACACTTACGTTGAGACAACGGGCACAATGATTTTCATGTGGGGCAAAGCTTTTCGAGGTTTCGGCGCGTTGGGGTTGGACTGCTTTGCGGCCCGTTCACTCGACTAAACTATCGAGGTTCGGTCCCGCTTCAGGCTCCTCTCACTCGATGCCAAGGCCTTGCCTGGGGCAGTCGCAGGGTCCTAACGCTGCTTGGAGCGATGCTCAGTGCGTGGAGGAGACTCGACTTCTTCTTCATCCTCGTTTGAGACCTCGTATTCATCCTCACTGTCGTCATCGTAATCGAAGTCTATGTTGCCGCCCTCGCTTTCCCCTCTGACTTCGGGCTGATTCCCTTTGGCACGGGCGAGTACATGTTCGTCCACTCCTCCAAGATTCAAACAACAATGTCAGTCGACCGATGATTCAACCACTCGACAGAAAAGTACGACAGTCGACAAAGATATAATTTACCAGATTCTTTGGTGGACTCTCAGTAGAGTAAGGCTTGATCCTCTCGGATCCCAGGGGATTGTTGCCGGCTCCAGTGATGCTCAGAAGCCATTGCTCAATAGTTTTCTCTAGGACTTCCTCTGGGTTCATCCGAGTCGTGTGTTCGAGACCTGAGTAATGCCACATAGCATGGTCCATTGCCTGGAGGGGCCAGATCCGTTGACTCAGGAATGTCTCTAGAAGGTCCATGCCAATCACCCCTCCAGGGACAAGGGCCACTACGACATCCACTAAGATCCCAACTTCTATTTTCTCCCGTTCTAACACTGACAAGGGTTTGGGAATGGTGGGTCGATTTAACGTGAAAAGGGAAAGACCAGTCGACATGTTGGGACATGCTACATCTTTGCAGTAGAACCACATCGACTGCTAACCTCTAACACATTCTGGAAAAGTCATGGATGGAAAGGCACTCCTAGCCCTCTTTTGGATCACCAAGCCACCACATAATTGGATGACATGGGTCTTATCATCCTCAGGGTTGGTCTTTTTGACCGACTAAGATCTAATGGTGAAGATATGCTTGAACAAGCCCCAATGGGGGGCCTAACCCAAGAAACATTCACACATGGTGATGAAAGCAGCAAGATAAGAGATTGCATTTGGAGGAAAATGATGGAGTTGGGATCCGAAGAAATTTAGAAACCCTCAGAAGAAAGGATGGGGGGCATGGAGAAAGACCCGGTCCTCCTCGCGCAACTCATGCTTGATTTCTCCCTCCGACAGCCTCCACGAGCCTTCAGCTACGAGCCCGTCGACGACGAGGTTCTCGACGTCCGCAGCTGTGACCGTTGATGGGAGGAAATCCCCCTGGATCCACCCTATCGCGGGGTGAACCACACGCTTGATGGCTTCTTGGCCTTGCCTTCGCGATTCCCTTCTTGGCATGCTCCAGCTTCTCGGTCTTCCCCTTCGTCATCGTGGTGGCGGCGGTCGTCAAGGCGGAACAAAGCAGTGCGCTTAGTGTAGGGGAGGCGGAGGCAGAGAGGAGATTTGGGGGAAGAAGACTGTGCAAACCACGGCGCTACGGGATTTTATTCCTTGTCAAGTGTATCGCTTACTTGTGGGCCCGTTAGATCCCCACGTATCTTGACCACAAACGTCACGTGGTACATGGCGACATGGGCGGCGCGTGAATCGAGGTGTCATGCTCCCACTTGCCCCAGTCGTGGCGTCATCTTTGTGAGGCGTGTGCCTCCCAAATTTTTGAATCCCGCGAAATCCAGGCCTGACAGAGCGACCCGTCACGTCTAAAGACCCCTTCAAGTGATTTGGAACATAATTGATGCTTAGAATTCATTCGGACACTTTCAAGGTAGAATCGATCCAGGCGAATGACAAAGATTTCAATCGACGCAAATTTCATTGAAGCCCTGAAGTATATTCGGAAGTTTGGTGCCTCATTAGAACTAGCAGCGATCCCCTTTCTCACTCGAACCCCGATCCATTTGGGGGCTAATGACGAGCATATGTACCTAGGGTAGGGTCCTAGGCCTGACCTACATACGCTACCTAAGGACGTTGTATTGGAGGACTTGAAGATTACAAGAAAGATACTGACTAGATTCACCATGGTGCTCAAGTCACTCGACATTTAATCTACTCGGAAGCTTCTCAATCCACTCGACAGTCACCTGTAACTCGCAAGACCTTGCTGCTACTCGACACTAGAAGACCAGAAGTCACCCTAGGGAGGCAAACAGGCAGGCGTTAGCCTAGTCGTCATTAGTAGCAATTATGATGTACGTTACTAGTAACATTTGTCTTTATTCCCACGATCGAACCCTTGGATGCCTGGCACTTATGAGGGACCATGTACTCTATACAAGCCGCCCCTCCCCTCTAGCACAAGGGTTCACACCTTCTGTAACTTATACTTCCCACACGACAAGAGCTCCCGAGCACAGAGACGTAGGGTTGTTAACTCCACGAGAGGGGCCTGAACTCATACATCGGTGTGTACACCCTCGCCGTGGCTAGGACTCTACCCTCTCTTTCCGTACCCCTATCTTCTACTGTCAGACTCGTTCCCACGACATCAAGGTCACACCAAATAGGCCACCATCATACCGGAAGCAATAGCATCACATGACTTGTGGATTTGACATGCCTTTTTTAAAAATGTAGGGTTCTCACAATGGCATCAATGTGCTTCAACGATCTATAGTGTTCAGGAGGCTTTGTAATGGGGAATGGCTGCCATGTAACTACAATGTCAATGGCCATAACTACAACATGGGATATTATTTTGCTGATGGGATCTATCATTAGTGCGTGGCGTTTGTGAAGACCAGTTCTGAACCACATTGAAGGAAACAAAGACAATTTGCAACAATGCAGGAAGCATCTAGTAAGTATGTGGAGAGAGCATTCTAAGTGCTTCAAGCTTGTTGGGGAATTTTTCTGGGATTTTCAATGATGTGGGAATCATAAACTTTGCGGCTGCTGATGACATGTTATGTTATTTTGCATAACATGTTTGTCGAGGATGAGGGTGATGGTGTTGCTCAAACCAATGGTTTTGAAGCAACCGAAACAAGTTTAAATCCCGAAATATCAAGATGCAAACCAACTTATGAACTTTATGCAAATACATTAGAATTTTCAAGATCATCAGATGCATGCATAACAATTAAATGATCCTATGAAGCATATGTAGCCCCATAGTGAAAACAGAGAGCTGGTGATTGAGTTGTGCACTTTGAACAAAGTTAATATAAGAACTATGTATTTTCCTTACCAAACATTTGTTATTTCCGTGTGACATTGGCATATATGATAGACGTGGATGGATTTGTATATACAGATTTAAGATATATGGATGCATAGTAGTTGATTTGATGAGTTGTCTAGGTACATCTATGAACATGACATGTCTGCAAACGTATAAGGTATCGGATTTGCCAAATATGATTGTAGATGCTTTTATTTATTTTTCCTACATTGTTGCCGCCTGTGTGCTTTCGCATGAAGAGTAGAAGACGAGCATGGATGATATTGGTCGCTTGCACATGTGCAACAGCTAGAGCATGCCCATCGGCATTAGAAATTCAGCGGGTGAAAATCGAAAAATCCATGAAGCCATGACCCGTTGGCAGCGTATGTACATCCTCCCACGGAAGGACTGAGTAGTAGCGGGTGAAAATCAATACATCCCATGAAGCCATGACCTGTCTCACAAATAACAAATAAAAAGGCGAGATACAAAGAAATATGAAGAATCCACATAACGCCTAAAGAGAAGGGTAGGAATCCAAAATCATGCTTCCACTCATGTTGGGTAAAAGTACCTCTCGCTGTAGCCTCCAATCGTGTACACAACTCCGTAAATAGGTCTTGATTCTCCACACGTTGTAGACAGGACTATAAACGAAGAGTTCTAGTACATTTGTAGATAACTTGCATAAGAGAAGTACTTTTATCGTCAAAAAACTTATCATTTCTACATAGCCAAAGCGCATAAATAACGACAAGCGTTCCCATCCTCAGAAGAGTTCTAAACCTATGATCAATCCCATGTCTAGTTGCCAAAAACATTAGCAACACTACAAGAGGGATACAAGCCAGAAGCTATTTGGATGACCGACCATATAGAACGAGCCAATTTGCATAGGAAGAATAAATGTTTTATTGTCTCACCATGGTGACAAAATACACATTGTGGACTTCCATGCCAATTTGTCTTAATAAGGTTATCTTTAGTAAGAATAACTCCGCGACGAAGATACCATGCAAATATTTTATTCTTAAGGGGTATGTTCATCTTCTAGATCTTCTTGTTATTATCTACTGGCACATCAGACTGGATTAGCGTTCTATACATCGACTCCACTGAGAATTGTCAATTCCCATGTAGGTTCAATCGGAATACAGCGGACCCATTTGACAATTGCACCGTGGACAACCGTTGAAGCAGGATGTTCCATGATTATAGTCTGGATCCAATTAAATCCCTTCTGAACGTTATATTTGGCGGAAATGATTCCAATACCGTGGTGATAGCATAGCCCTTTGACACACAATGTTGTATAGAGCTGGATATTGTTCCCGAAATGTGGCATTTCCTAGCCATTTGTCCTCCCAGAATCTAATTTCTGACCCATCCTTAATCGAGAAGGATCCATAGCAGAAGAAATATTTCTTCGTAGCCATTGGAAGAAATGATCCCTCATACGTCCACATGCCCGGTCAGTGACTGGACATGAGACAAAAAGAAAAAAAAGTGACTCAATCAGATCCCTCACATCGTCCCTATATGCCTGGTTTGTCCACGAACCTTCATATTCATCTCAAATATCGGCACGATATGAGGGATCGTAGATGCACCCAGTCAATCCGCTACGTAGGACAGGACACTACCGAGGACCACCATTTCTTTTTCTTTATTCATTCTTTTCTTTCTCTCTCC
Source organism: Hordeum marinum (assembly GCA_022496015.1). Lineage (NCBI taxonomy): Eukaryota > Viridiplantae > Streptophyta > Magnoliopsida > Poales > Poaceae > Hordeum > Hordeum marinum. The sequence continues at coordinate 407,592,548 of CM039672.1, read as the reverse complement.
TCCTCTCCATCAATCACGTGCAAGTGACCGGATATATGAGGAAGAAAAGAAGGAGTGTGGCTGCGCGGACAGACAAATAGAAGATACGCCCAGTGACTGAATGGGCGTGTCCGCAGGCGTTTAAGGGGTCATATTTGCTATGTCCGGCTATAGATGCTCTTATCTTGCAGAATGGGGTTTGACTCTCGTCCGAAACATAGAAATACCCTATCCTATCCATTTGGAAATCTTGGTTCAACTCCTTCAATACCGTATCCAAGATGTTCCATCTTTGCATTTATTGCGATTCTTTCTCAACTACTATTCGATTTGGAATAGTTTTATTACTTCAATGAAATCCATTCTTTTTTTTCAAAAAGAAAATAAAAGACTAGTTAAATTCCTATATTTCCACGATCTCACTTGAATGGGCTTCTTTTATAAAATTATGTCTTAAGTTCTACTAGTATTTAGGGATCTCATTTTTCATACATTCTTCCACGGGCACCGGGGACGCGGCGAGGCGGCAAGGGTAGGCAGTTTTGGAGTTTGTTTTCGCCTCAAAGAACATAAAACAGGGGCAACATCACAATGAAAAATGCCGTTACAAAATCTAGCAATAGTCTATAGATATCTGTGTGTGCCGAAAACTCGCAGGGGCATGCACCTCACGATCCATAAAGTTTTTGGATCCGGCACTAGAGCACAAGTTTTGAAAATCTTAGTTGCTAAAATTTACAATTCAATTGGTTTGCGGCGTCTCAAACTTATGATTTTGTTGGTCACTTGTCTAAGTTTCAAAAGTTGAATTTAAGTGTAAAAACTCGTCAAAACATATTCACAATGGATCTTCAGTGTAAAAACGTATCAAAAACACGATATATGCAAAAGAAACTTAATTTGAATTTTTGGTTTAAAAGATATAAAAGATAAAATAGAAGCTAAAAGGAAACCAAGGTTGCAGGCCTTCTGCTCTCGTGCGTACTACAAATCCTCTTCCCTGTGTGGACGTATTCCCATGCTGAAAACCAACACAGTGACATCGTAGTCTCGAATTTATAAAGGCTAATGGCAACTTTATCCGATACTACAAATTTTAGCCATTCAAAAACCTTATCAAATTTAAGAAGTTAAGAGCATATGCAGTCGAACTCCTCATACATCCCTCAAATGTCCGGGCAGGTCGCTTGGTCACTGACCGGTCACAAAATATCAACCTAGCCGTCCCTCTCGAACGAGCCTCAAACGCCTGGGCTGACCGGCATCCCTCATAACCAGCCCAAATATGGGGCGGATATGGGGAGACTGAGCACGCCCGGGCAGGCCTACCTGGCCCGTACTGGCCCGCATCGGCCCCACATATATTCGTCCTTTCGTTTGCCAGAACAAACCCTAGCCACTTCCCTCCATTCTCCTCCACCACCCTAGCTTACCACTAGCGATCTTTAGCCTTCTCTGGCATGCAGGGCAGCGGATCCAACTCCGACCAGTCCGGATCCATCGAGTAGGGGGTCGTCCCCTGCGGATTGGAGGGGGCAATGGTGGTTCACATTGCACTCCGCTGCTCTTGCGAGGGCAACGCCCGACCGACGGCTGGATCTGTCCGGCGCGAAGTGCATAGCGTCCACTCAGCGGGACTCGGTTCCTCTTGGGCGGGATCATCGAGCTCAAGGCGGGTGGATCCATCAACCGGTCTGGTGGAATTCGAGTCCCACCGGGAACGGGTTGGCTGCCGTGGGAAAGAGAGGATAAGGGTCGCCTAGGCCTATCTCGCGGAGGAAATAGCGGAGGCGGCTAATGCGGCAGCGCGGGTGGCCTTAGAGGAGGATGCCATCCACGCCCACATTTTGAAAAAACGGTAGTGGAGGAACACACGCCCTCGCCCGTGAGCAGAATTGGGCGGTCCGTGAAATGGCCGGACTGCCACCGAAGGAGGAGAGGGGCCACGAGGACAGCTCCGACACCGAGCAGATCTGCCTCGATCCGTACTGCGTTTTCGACCGGTACTTCCGTGATAAGGATGACAAGGGTGCCGGGGAGGGGAAGGGCGGTCGTGGATGATCTCCACCATAGCAAAACATGCCAAATTTTGGTAGTCCATGTTGGAAATACGCCCTAGAGGCAATAATAAAGTGGTTATTATCATATTTCCCTATTCATCATAATCTTCTATTATCCATGCTAGAATTGTATTGATCACAAACCGAGATACACGTGTGGATACATAGACAACACCGTGTCCCTAGTGAGCCTCTACTATACTAGTTCGTTGATCAAAGATGGTTAATGTTTCCTAAACATAGACATGAGTTGTATTTGGTAACGGGATCACATCATTAGGAGAATGATGTGATGGACAAGACCCAACCATAAGCATATCATTTGATCGTATCACTTAGTTTGTTGGTACTACTTTGTTTATGTCAAGTATATGTTCCTAAGACCATGAGATCAATGAGATCATGCAACTCCCTGACACCGGAGGAATGCCTTGTGTGTATCAAACGTCACTTTGTAACTGGATGATCATAAAAGTGCTCTACTCGTATGTCTAAGGGTGTCCGTTGCGTTGGCATGGATCGAGACTAGGATTTTGGAGAGGTATCTTTGGGCCCTCTTGGTAATACAACATCACAAGAAGCTTGCAAGCAATGGGAGTAAGCGGTTAGTCACGGGATCTTATATTATGGAACAAGTAAAGAGACTTGCCAATAACGAGAATGAACTAGGTATGGAGATACCGTCGATCGAATCTCGGGAAAGTAACATGTCGCTGGACAAAGGGAACTGCATACGGGATTGACTGAATCCTTCATACGTGATTGACTGAATCCTTGACATCGTGGTTTGACCAATAAAGATCTTCGTGGAACATGTAGGAACTAATATGGGCATCCAGGTCCGGATCTTGGTTATTGATCGGAGAGGTGTCTTGGTCATGTCTACTTGATTTTCGAACCCATAGGGTCCGCGTGCTTAATGTTCGGTGATGCTAGAGTAGTATTGGGATATGTACGTTGGTGACCGAATGTTGTTTGGAATCCCGGATGAGATCTCGGATGTCACGAGGATATCCAGAGTGGTCCGGAAGTAAAGATGTATATATTGGAAGTCATATTCTGCCTACCGGAAAAGTTTCGGGTGTTGCTTGTATTGTAGCAGGAAGCTTCCGAAAGGTTCCGAAGGGTTTCAGAGGAGTACAGAAGGGTCCCTCCAGGCCCTAGGACATGCACGGGCTGTAAAGGGGCGCCCTAGACTTGTTGGTCCAGCCCCAAGGGCCCATGCGGTTGACAATGAAGGGTCCCTAAAAGGGAAGGCACCCCGAAGTTACCTTGGGGAGGTGGGACTCCTCCCCTAGGGCGCCACACCCCTCCCTAGGAGGAGGGGTCAAGGCTGCGCCCCCACTCTCCCTTGACTCTTAGAGAATCTCCAGCTTCCCCCAAGAGGCTCCCCAAACGACAGGCAAAAATCGGCCTAGTCGCGCCCCTAGGAGCCCATTTTTCGCCGGTTCGGGCCAAATTTTGCGCCGGCGTACCCAACTCGAACCTAGCACGCTGGGGGGGCACTTGGACGCGCCGGGCGAAATATTTTTTGCAGGAAAAAAGGGTGGGTCCATTGAGTCAGCGACCGCACGATGTCGTCGTCCTCATCGCCTCGGTTTCCCGCGGGGAATCAATGCAAGGCTGCCGCCGGTCAGCCTTCCATTGATGCGGCCGGTTCACGAGGCGGCGTTCACAGGCAGCGCCATCAATACGGGGCGACGCATGTCCACACCTTTCCTTTCGACGTGCCCCATTGCACATATAAAATCTGACCCCTCGCCGGTGCCCCCACCACACCTTTGATTGCCCCAAACCCCACCTCCGACGTGCGATACGTCTCCAATGTATCTATAATCTTTGCTTGTTTCATGCTGCTATATTATCATTCTTGGATGTTTTACAATCATTTTACCACAACTTTATATTATTTTTGGGACTAACCTATTAACCTAGAGCCCAGTGCCAGTTCCTGTTTTTTCCTTGTTTTTGAGTTTTACAGAAAAGGAATATCAAATGGAGTCCAAACAGAATAAAACTTTACAGTGATATTTTTTTGACCAGAAGAGACCTACGGAGCATCAGAGTTGGGCCAGAAGGTTCCCAAGGAGGCCACAAGCCTCAGGGATGTGGCCACCCCCTGGCCATGGCCACGAAGTTTGTGGGCCACTCGTGAGTCCACCAACCTCCCTCTCAGCTCTATAAATCATCAAATATTCAAGAAACCCTAACGCAGAACCTAGATCGGGAGTTCCACCGCCGCAAACCTCTAGAGCCACGAAAAACCAATCGAGAGCCTATTCCGGCACCCTGCCGGAGGGGGAAACCATCGTCAGAGTCCATCTTCATCACCCCGGTGGTTTCCGTGACAACGAGGGAGTAGTTCACCCTCGGGGCTGAGGGTATGTACCAGTAGCTATGTGTTTGATCTCTCTCTCGTGTTCTTGAGATGGCACGATCTTGATATACCACGAGCTTTGTTGATATAGATTGAATTATATGGATTGTTTCTCCTCTCTATCTAGTTGTGATGAATTGAGTTTTCCCTTTGAAGTTTACTTATCGGATTGAGTCTTTAAGGATTTGAGAACACTTGATGTATGTCTTGCGATGGGATATCTATGGTGACAATGGGATGTTCTATTGTTACACTTGATGTATGTTTTGGTGATCAACTTGCAGGTTCCCTGACCTTGGGAATCTATGGATAGGGGTTGGCACACGTTCTTATCTTGATGTTCCGGTAGAAACTTTGGGGCACTCTTGGAAGTTCTTTGTGTTGGATTAATAAATCTGAAATTATGTGATGCATATCGTATAACGAAGCCCACAGGTGCTCGAGGTGACATGGGGTATCTAGGTGACATTAGGGTTTTGGTCGATGTGTATCTTAAGGTGTTATCTTAGTACAAACTCTAGGGCTGTTCGTGACACTTATAGGGATAGCTCATAAGATTGATCAGACAAGAATATTTGAGGTGGTTTCGTACCCAACAATAATTTCTATGTTTTTTCTCTGCTATTTGTAACTTTGGAGTGAACTCTTTGTCGCACATGAGGGATTTACTTATGATTCAACTATGCCAATATTGTTGAGAGAAATTGCACAAGTGAGAGTATGGACCCTAGGCCTTGTTTCCAAGCATTTATACAACGTTTTCCTGGCTATTTACTATTTATTACCTTGCCATTTTTATATTTTCAGATTACAAAAAACTATATCTACTATCCATATTGCACTTGTATCACCATCTCTTCGCCGAACTAGTGCACCTATACAATTTACCATTGTATTGGGTGTGTTGGGGTCAAAAGAGACTCTTTGTTATTTGGTTGCAGGGTTGCTTCAGAGAGACCATCTTCATCCTACACCTCCCACATATTCATAAACCTTAGGTCATCCACTTGAGGGAAAATTGCCATTTTCTTACAAAACTCTGCGCTTGGAGGCCCAACACGAGTCTACAAAAAGAAGGTTGTGTAGTAGACATGAAGCTCTTTTCTGGTGCCGTTGCCGGGGAGGTGAGTGCTTGAAGGTATATCTTTAGATATTGCAATTGAATCTTTTTTTCTTTGTTTTTTCACTAGTTTCGTCTATAAAAGAAAAAATGGAATTGAGGTTGCCTCATAAGCTTTATCTTTTTAATGTCTTTCGTGAAAATGATGGAAAGGAAAATTGTGCTCAAGTGTTAGAAGAAGAAGTTATTAAAATGTTTGGCACTAAATATTTGAGTTATGAGCATGATAGTGATATTTTTAGTATGAATTCTCTGAATATTCATGATGCTAATGATATGCAAAGCCACAAGCTTGGGGATGCTATGTTTGACGAAGAAGATATTTTTAGTCCCCCAAGTTTTGATGAGGAAAACTATTATGATTATGACATGCCTCCTATCTATGATGATTATTGTGATGACATGTATGCTATAAAGATTAATGGTAACCATGAAACTTGTCATCATGATTTTAATATTGAAAGTGGTTATGTCAATCAAGTATGTCATGATAGTTACTTTGTTGAGTTTTCTCCCACTATTTTGAATGAGAAGGAAATTGCTTATGTGGAGAGTGAAAAATTTCTATGCTTGTGCATAATCAAAATAATGATTTATGTTCTTGTTATATTGTGGAATTTATTCATGATGCTACTGAAAATTATAATGAGGGAGTAACATATGCTTGTAGGAATTACAATAATATCAAGTTTCCTCTCTATGTGTTCAAAGTTCTGAAGTTATGCGTGTCTTGCCTTCCTATGCAAGTTGATTCTTGTTCGCATAAATTGTTTGCTCACAAAATACCTATGCATAGGAAGTGGGTTAGACTTAAATGTGCTTGTCATGAGATTCATGATGCTCTTTCGCATGTTTCAATTACTATTCCTATGTGAGCATCATTGAAATCATCATGCCTAGCTAAAAGGCATTAAATAAAAGAGCTTGTTGGGAGACAACCCAACACTTTTACCTTCTGTTTTCATGTGTTAACATGATTAAGCTACTGTAGTAATCATGTTCTGTGTCTTTTGTTTCAATAAAGTGCCAAGTAAAGCCTTTGGGATAGTGTGGATACTTGCTTGTTTGATTCTGTGCAAAAACAGAAAGTTTTGGGTCTAGTATATGAATTATCTGATTTTACTGGCATGTCAAAAAATTCTGAAATTTTTGCACAAACTTTATATGAAAATTCCTTGAGTTTAACTAGTGTTTCAGAATTTGTAGAGTCAGGGAAGTTTGGTGATCATTCAGATCTTTACAAACTATTTTGTTTTTGACAGATTCTGTTTTGCATGCATATGTTGTTTGTTTCAAGTGTTCCTATAGCTTATATTGAGTAATATAAATTGTGGGAATGATGTAATACAGTAGGTATCATGTGGTAACAATTATGAATATTGTCTTGACAGTACCTAAGTGAATGATCTATTTTGACTATACTAATCCATCTCATGAAGTTTTGTTAAGTTTTGTGTGATTGAAGTTTTCAAGTTTTGGGTGAGACACCGATATGAGAAGAATAAGGAGTGACAAGAACCTAAGCTTGGGGATTCCCAAGGCACCCCAAGGTAATATCTAAGGAAGACTCAAGCGCCTAAGCTTGGGGATGCCCCGTAAGGCATCCCCTCTTTCGTCTTCAACATTATCGGTATATCTTACTTGGAGCTATATTTTTAGTCGTCACATAATATGTGTTTTGCTTGGAGAGTCATATTATTTTGTTATTTTATGTTAGGTGTTATTTATAATCTTTTTTTTCAATAAAAATTTCCAAGAATTGCCTTTAGGATGCTTGAATTGCATGTTTGATGTGTGTTGTGTAAAAACAGAAACTTCTGTTGTAGTGTTTGGATTTTCATATTTTACTGGAACACGGAAAGTTTCTGAAATTTTTACAGTGTTTTCATATAAATTTTATAGCATGTAATAAATTTTCATAATTGTTTGAGTTACATAAGTATAATGTTTTCATAAATTTCTACAGACTGTTCTATTTGGGCAGATTGCATAGTTTTGTATACTATTTTCATAAATTTTTACACAGTGTTACATAACAATACTCTTTTCATAGTTTTGTTATCTACTTATCCTATAGTTTCCATAGCATATAATGGTAGACATAAATTGTGTAAATGATAGTATATAGTACCTAATATTTTAAAATTATTATGCAACTTGTCTTGGTAGTGCATAAAGAGTTGATTTATTATTATGTGTACTAACCTATCTCACGAGGTCTTTTCGAGTTTTGTGTGGATGAAGTTTTTGAGAATAGGTGAAACCATAATATGAGAGGATTGAACTAGATACAAAAGCTCAAGCTTGGGGATGCCCAAGGCACCCCAAGTAAACATTTCAAGAAGTCTCAAGCATCTAAGCTTGGGGATGCTATGCATCCCACCTCTCTTCATCAACAATTATCAGTTAGCCTATGTTGAGCCTAAATTTCTATTCGTTCACACGATGCATCCTATTCTTGGAGTGCTATTTTTATTTTTCTTGTTGTTTGAATAAAGTACTCAGATCTGAAAATATTTATCGAGGGAGAGAGAGAGAGTCCTCACATAGCTACTTAAATTGTTAGAATACTCTATGTGCTTCACTTATATCTTTCGAGCTAGGCAATGTTGCTCTAGTGCTTCACTTATATCTTTATAGAGCATGGTGGTGCTATATTTTATAGAAATTATTGAACTCTCGTTCCCCACTTATATTATTTTGAGAGTTTCTTAAAACAACTTGGTAATTTGTTTAGGTTATGAATTTAGTCCTAGTATAATGGGCATCCAAGAGGGATATAATAAAAGCTTTCATATTAAGTGCATTAAAAGCTATGAGAAATTTGATCCCTTGCATATAGTTTCGAGATAATAGAGATGGTAATATGAGAGTCATGCTAGTGAGTAGTTGTGAATTGGAAGAAATACTTGTGTTAAAGCTTGCGATTCCCGTAGCATGCACGTATGGTGAACCGTTATGTAACGAAGTCGGAACATGATTTGTTTAATGATTGTCGACCTCTGTGTGAGGGCTGAGAGTGTGCGATGGTTAAATCCTACCAACCTCTCCCTTAGGAGCATGTGTCTAATGCTTTTTTTGATAACTAATAGAATTTTGCAACAAGTATGTGAGTTCTTTATGACTAATGCCGAGTCCATGTATTATACACACTCTCACCCTTCCATCTCTGCTAGCCTCTCTAGTACCACGCAACTTTCATCGGTACACCAAACCTTCCTTCCTCAAAACAGCCAACATATATTCCTGAAAAGAGCCACCATACCTACCTATTATGGCATGTCCATAGCCATTCTGAGATATATTGCCATGCAACTTCCACCATGTAGTTTTTGCTGAGGAACGTTACATGGGAAACAAAATATTTCCTACGCACTCGTAAGATCTATCTGTGGTGATGAGCATCTACGAGGGGGAGAGTGGGTCTACATACCCTTGTAGATCGCTAAGGGGGAAGCGTTAAGAAACGCGGTTGATGTAGTCGAACGTCTTCGCGATCCAAATCATCGAGTGTCCCGCGATCCCATCACGATCCGTCCAGCGATCCAATCACGATCCATCCCACGATCCCATCACGATCCGTCCCGCGATCCCATCATGATCCGTCCCGCAATCCATCACGAATTGTCTCGCGATCTTGATCACGGTCCTTCCGATCTAGTGTCGAACGGACGACACCTACGCGTTCAGCACACGTACACCTCGATGACGATCTTCGCCTTCTTGATACAGCAAGAGGGAGCGGAGAGGTAGATGAGTTCTCCGACAGCGCGACGACATTGCGGCAATGGTGGTGGAGCTATTCTAGTAGGGCTTCGCCTAAGCACCGCTGAAACCAATCTAGAGGAGAAACTACGAGCTAGAGAAGAGGGCAGCACGTGGCTGTTTTTCTCTGTCTCAAAACCTCTAGTTATATACGAGGAGGGAGGGAGGAGGCTTCGCTCACAAGGGGACAGCCCTTGGCCTTGCGCAAGGAGTAGAGGAGGAGTCCTCCTCCAATCCTAGTAGGACTAGGACTCCTTCCCACATGGAAACTCTTTCCACCTTGGCTTTTTTTTCGTTCTCCTTCCACTCCCGCCGCATGGGCATCTTGTGGGACTTAGGCCAGCCAACTAAGGGCTGGTATACCTCTTCCCACAACCCATGTAGCCTCTTGGGTCGAAATACCCCCCCCCCCCGATGGTCCCCCGACACCCTCCCGGCACTCCCGATACACTACCGACGAGCCCGAAACTTTTCCGGTGACCAAAACAGGACTTTGTATATACCAATATTTACCTCCGGACCATTCCGGAGCTCCTCATGATGTCCTGGATCTCATATGGGACTCCAAACAACCTTCTATCACCACCATGCATAACTCTATACTACCGAAACGTCACCGAACCTAAAGTGTGCAGACCCTGTGGGTTCCAGAACTATTTAGACATGACCGTGACACCTCTATGGTCAATAAGCAATAGCAGGACCTAGATGCCCATATTGGTTCCTACATATTCTATGAAGATCTTTATCGGTCGAACGTCTATGTCAAGGATTCAGTTAATCCCATATGTTGTTCCCTTTGTTCTTCGGTATGTTACTTGCGTGAGATTCGGTCGTCGGTATCTCCATACCTAGTTCAATATCGTTGCCGACAAGTCTCTTTAATCGTTCTATAATACAAGATCCCGTGGATAACACTTAGTCACATTGCTTGCAAGGCTTATTGTGATGTTGTATTACCGAGTGGGCCCTAAGATACCTCTCCGTCACACGGACTATCAAATCCCAGTCTTGATCCATGCCAACCCAACAGACACCCTCGAAGATACCTATAGAGCACCTTTATAGTCACCTGGTTACGTTGTGACGTTTGATACACGCAAGGTACTCCTCCGGTGTCAGTGTGTTGCATGATCTCATGGTCATAGGATCAGATACTTGACATGTAGAAAACTGTAGCAATAAACTGACATGATCATAAGCTACGTTTATTGTTTGGGTCTTGTCCATCACATCATTCTCCTAATGATGTGGTCCCATTATCAAATGACTTCTCATGTCCATGGCTAGGAAACCTTGACTATGTTTGATCAACGAGCTAGACTATTAGAGGCATACTAGGGACATAGTGTTGTCTATGTATCTACACATGTATCTGAGTTTCCGATCAATACAATTATATCATGGATAATAAACGATTATCATGAAGAAGGAAATATTATAATACCAATTTATTATTGCCTCTAGGGCATATTTCCAACAGTCTCCCACTTGCACTAGAGTCAATAATCTAGTTCACATCACCATGCGATTAGCATTGTTATGAATCTAACACCCAATGAGTTCTGGGGCTCGTTCATGCTTTGCATGTGAGAGAGGTCTTTTAGTCAACGGGTGTATGACATTCAGATCCGTGTGTACTTTGAAAATCTCTATGTCATACTGTAGACACTGCTACCACACTCCACTTGGAGCTATTCCAAATGGCTGCTCCACTATACGTATCCGGATTGCTACTAAGAGTCATCCGGATTGTTGTTAAAGCTTGCATCGACTTAACTCTTTATGACAAACTTTTTATCGCCTCCATAATTGAAAAACCTTTCCTTAGTCCTTTAGTTACTAAGGATAATCTTGACCGTTGTCCAGTGATCCACTCCCGGATCACTCTTGTACCCCTTGATAGACTCATGGCAAGGCACACACAGGTGTCGTAAACAACATGGCATACTATATAGAGCCTATGGATAAAGCATAGGGGACGACGTTCGTCCTGTCTCTTTCTTCTTCCGTGCTCGAGCTTTGAGTCTCACTCAACTTCACACCTTACAAATCAGGCAAGAACTCTTTCTTTGACTGGTCCATTTTGAACTCTTTCAAAATCTTGTCAAGGTATATACTCAATGAAAATCTTATCAGGCGTCTTGATCTATCTCAATAGATATCGATGCCCAACAATTAAGTAGCTTTATCCAGGTCTTCCTTTGAAAAACTTTTTCAATTAACCATTTATGCTTTCCAGAAATTCTACATCATTTCTGATCAACAATATGTCATCCACATTTGCTTATGAGAAACTGTATAGTGCTTATAGTGCTCCCACTCACTTTATTGCAAATACAAGTTTCTCATAAACTTTTAATAGACTCAAAAACTTTGATCACCTCATCAAAGCGTATATTCCAACTCCGAGATGCTTGGTCCAGCCCATAGAAGGATTGCTAGAGCTCGCAAACCTTTTAGCATCCTTAGGACTCACAAAACCTTCCGGTTGTATCACATACAACCTTTCCTCAAGTAAATCGTTAAGGAAACGATGTTTTGACATCCATCTGCCACATTTCATAATTGAAAAATGCAGCAACTCCTAACATAATCCCAATAGACTTTAGCATCACTACGAGTGAGAAAGTCTCATCATAGTTAACTCCTTGAACTTGTCAGAAACTTCTTTGTGACAAGTCGAGCTTTATAAATGGTGATATTTACTATCAGCGCCTGTCTTCATCTTAAAGGTCCATTTGTACTCGACGACCTAACATCCAATGAGCAAGTCTACCAAAGTCTATACTTGGTTTTCGTACATGGATCCTTTCTCAAATTTCATGGCCTCTAACCATTTGTCGGAATCAGGGCCCATCATCGCTTCTTCATAGTTCGTAGGCTCATCGTTGTCTAACAACATGATTTCCAAGGCATGATCACCGTACCACTCAGGTGAAGTATGTATCCTTGTCAAACTACGAGGTTCTACAGTAACTTGACCCGAAGCTTCATGATCATCATCATTAACTTCCTCTTCAACTGATGTAGGCTTCACATAAACATCTTTCTGTGTTATGCTACTCTCTTGTTGAAACAAAGGTTCAAAAACCTCATCAAGTTCTATCTTCCTCCCACTCAATTCTGTCGAGAGATACTCTTTCTCGAGAAAGGACCCATTTTCAGCAACAAATACTTTGCACTCGGATCTGAGATAGAAGGTATACCCAACTGTTCTTAGGGTATTCTATGAAGATGCACTTTTCCGCTTTGGGCTCGAGCTTATCATACATAAGTGTCGCATTCCCAAACTCTGAGAAATGACAGCTTAGGTTTCTGCCAAACCATATGGTGTCATCTCAATGGATTTAGATGGTGCCCTATTTAAAGTATACATAGTTGCCTCTAATGCATAACCCCAAATCGGTAGTGGCAAAACGATAAGAGACATCATAGTTCACACCATATCCAATAGAGCACGACTACGACGTTCGGACACACCATCACACTATAGTGTTCCAGGATGCATGAGTTGTGAAACAGCTTCCACTTTGTCTTGAGTTGTATATCAAACTCATAACTTAGATATTCACCTCCACGATCATATCGTAGACATTTGATCTTCTTGTCACGATGATCTCAAACTTCACTCTGATTTTGCTTGAACTTTTCAAATGATTCAGACTTGTGTTTCATTAAGTAAATATACACTATATGTACTCAAATCATCAGTGAAGGTAAGAAAATAACGATATCCACCACACGCTACAACACTCGTTGGATTGCATACATCAACATGTATCATTTCCAATAAGTCACTTTCCCGTTCCATCCAGCCGGAAAACGGGGGTTTTGTTGGGGAACGTTGCATGGGAAACAAAAAAAATTCCTACGCACACCCAAGATCTATCCATGGTGATGAGCATCTACGAGAGGGAGAGTGGATCTACATACCCTTGTAGATTGCTAAGCGGGAAGCGTTAAGAAACGCAGTTGGTGTAGTCGAACGTCTTCGCGATCCAAATCGCCGAGCGTCCCATGATCTCATCACGATCCGTCCCGCGATCCAATAATGATCTGTCCCACAAACTCATCGCGATCCATCCCACAATCTCATCACGATCCGTCTCGCGATCTTGATCACAGTCCTTCCGATCTAGCGCCGAACGGACGGCACCTCCGCGTTCAGCACATGTATAGCTCGATGACGATCTCTGCCTTCTTAATCCAACAAGAGGGAGCGGAGAGGTAGACGAGTTCTCCGGTAGTGCGACGACGTTGCAGTGATGGTGCTGGAAGAATTCCAGCAGGGCTTCGCCTAAGCACCACTGAAAACCGATCTAGAGGAGAGAACGATCTAGAGGAAGAAGAGGGCAACACGTGGCAATTAGGGTTAGGGCTGCCCTCAAAACCTCTAGTATATATAGGAGGAGAGGAGGAGGAGGATTGGGGCAAGGGCCAGCCCCTCTTTGGTTCGGCCGAAGTGGAGAGGAGGAGTCCTCCTCCTCCACTCCTAGTAGGATTAGGACTCCTTCCTTATTTCCACCTTTTGCCTTTTTTTCCACCTTTTCCACTTTGGAATTTCTTCCCAGCCGCATGGTCCTTCTGTGGGACTTCAGCCAGCCCACTACGGGATGGTATTCCTTCTCCCACAGCCCATGTAGCCTCTTGGGTCGAAATACCCCTCCCGATGGTCCCCCGGTACACTACCGGCACTCCTGTACACTACTGATGAGCCCGAAACTTTTCCGGTGACCAAAACAGGACTTCCTATATATCAATCTTTACCTCCGGACCATTCTGGAGCTCCTCGTGACATTCGCGATCTCATCTGGGACTCCAAACAACCTTCGGTCACGACCATACATAACTCTATACTACCGAAACGTCACCAAACCTTAAGTGTGCAGACCCTGCGGGTTCGAGAACTATGTAGACATGACCGAGACACCTCTATGGTCAATAACCAATAGCGGTACCTGGATGCTCATATTGATTTCTACATATTCTACGAGGATCTTTATCGGTCGAACCTCTATGTCAAGGATTCAGTTAATCTCGTATGATGTTCCCTTTGTTCTTCGGTATGTTACTTGCCCGAGATTCGATCGTCGGTATCCTTATACCTAGTTTAACCTTCTTACTGGCAAGTCTCTTTACTCATTTCCGTAATACAAGATCCCATGACTAACACTTAGTCACATTGCTTGCAAGGCTTATTGTGATGTTGTATTACCGAGTGGGCCCTGAGATACCTCTCCGTCACACGGAGTAACAAATCCCAGTATTGATCCATGCCAACCCAACAGACACCCTCGGAGATACCTGTAGATACCTTTATAGTCACCCAATTACGTTGCGACGTTTGATACACACAAGGCACTCCTCTGGTGTCAGTGAGTTGCATGATCTCATGGTCATAGGAACAGATACTTGACATGCAGAAAACAGTAGCAATAAACTGACACGATCATATGCTACGTTTATAGTTTGGGTCTTGTCCATCACATCATTCTCCTAATGATGTTCTACCGTTATCAAATGACATCTCATGTCCATGGCTAGGAAACTTTGACCATCTTTGATCAACGAGCTAGTCTATTAGAGGCATACTAGGGACATGGTGTTGTCTATGTATCCACACATGTATCTAAGTTTCCGATTAATAAAATTATAGTATGGATAATGAACGATTATCATGAACAAGGAAATATGATAATAAGCAAGTTATTATTGCCTCTAGGGCATATTGCCAACAGTTTTAGTCATCTTGCCCAAGAGGCATGGTACGCATGTCTCAAGCGATTCAAAATCAAATGAGTCCAAAGATCCACCAGCATGCGCTTTACACCAATATGACATTTAGCGGCAGTGCCACAAGTATGTGGTACTATCATTATTAACTTTGTTTCTTTGGCATCTATGTTATAAACATGTGTATTACTACGAACAAGATTCAACAAACCATTCATTGGGTGCATGACCATTGAAGGTATTATTCATGTAAGCAGAATACCCATTATTCTCTGACTTCAATGAATAACCGTATTGCAATAAACACGATCTAATCACGCTCATGCTCAACGGAAACACCAAATAACATTTATTTAGGTTTGTCACTAATCTCGAAGGAATAGAAAACGTGTGATGTTGGTCACATCAACCTTGGAAACTTTTCCAGCACACATCGTCACCTCACACTAAGCTAGTCTCCATTTATTCCATAGCTTTTATTTCGAGTTATTAACCTTTAGCAACCGAACCGGTATCCAATACCCAGGTGCTACTAGGAGTACTAGCAAGGTAAACATCGGTAACACGTATATAAAATATACTTATATCGACGTTGCTAGCTTTCTTATCTACCAAGAATCTAGGGGTGTTCCGCTTCAACGACTGCTCTCCTCATAATAGAAGCACTTAGTCTTGGGTTCTGGTTCAATTTGGGTTGCTTCACTCGAGCAGCAACCGACTTGCCATCCTTTAAGTTTCCCTCCTTTCCCTTGCCTTTCTCGAAACTAGTGGTTTTACTAACCATCAACACTTGATGCTCCTTCTTGATTTCTACCTTCGGGGTGTCAAACATCGCGAACAGCTCAGGGATCATTATTTCTCTCCCTGGCATTTTATAGTTCATCACGAAGTTCTAATAGCTTAGTGACAGTGACTTGGAAAACTATATCAATCACTTTCTTATTTGTAAGATCAACTCCCACTCGATTTAAGCGATTGTAGCACCCAGACAATCTGAGCACATGCTCAATGATCGAGCTATTCTCCTTCATCTTGCAGGCAAAGATTCTTGTTGGAGATCTCATATCTCACAACACGGGCATGAGCCTGAGATCCCAATTTCAGCTCTTAGAACATCTCATATGTTCTATGACGTTCAAATGTTTTGGAGCCTCAATTCTAAGCCGTAATGCATGACGCACTAAACTATCAAGTAGTCATCAGAACGTGCATGTCAGATGTTCACAACATCTACAGACGATGCTAGAGGCATTGGCGCACCGAGCGGTGCATTAAGGACATAAGCCTTCAATGCAGCAATGAGGACAATCCTCAGATCACCGACCCAGTCCGCAATATTGCTACCATCATCTTTCAACTCTATTTCTCTAGGAACATATAAAATTCAAGGGAGCTACAACATGAGCTAGTAATCTACAACATAATTTGCAAAGACACTACTGACTATGTTCATGATAGTGAGTTCAATTAATCATATTACTTGAGAACTCCCACTCAAATTGACATCCCTCCGGTCATTCGAGTGATATATGATCCAAATTCATCAACTCAAGTCCGATCATCACGTGAGTTGAGGTGGTTTCAATGGTGAACATCATCATGTTGATCATATCTACTATAAGACTCATGTTCGACCTTTCGGTCTCTTATTTTCTGAGGCCATGTCTATACATGCTAGGCTTGTCAAGTTTAACCCGAGTGTTCAGCATGTGCAACACTGGCTTGCGCCCGTTGTATGTGAACGTAGAGTCTATCACACCCGATCATCAGGTGGTGTCTCGACACGACGAACTTTCGCAACGGTGCACACTCGGGGAGAACACAATTTATCTTGAAATTTAAGTGAGGTATCACCTTATAATGCTACCGTCGTCCTAAGCAAAACAAGGTGCATAAAAGGATTAACATCACATGCAAATCATAAGTGACATGATATGGCCATGAACTTGTGCTTTTTGATCTCCATCTTGAAAGCACCAGCATGATCTCATCGTCACCGGCATGACACCATGATCTCCATCATCTTGATCTCCATCAACGTGTCACCATCAGGGTTGTCACGCCCACCATGCTTCTACTACTATTGCTACCGCTTAGCGATAAAGTAAAGCATTACATAGCGCTTAATGATTGACACGCAGGTCATATAATAATTAAAGACAACTCTATGGCTCCTGCCGGTTGCCGTACTCATCGACATGCAAGTCGTGATATTCTATACAATACATGATCATCTCGTTCATCACATATATCTCATCATATAATTGGCCATATCACATCACGACATACCCTGCAAAAACAAGTTAGACGTCCTCTAATTGTCGTTGCAAGTTTTACGTGGCTGCTACGGGTATCTAGCAATAACAATTCTCACCTACGCAAAACCACAACGGTGATACATAAGTTGCTTTGCAACCTTCTCAAGGACCGGCTTTGTTGAATCCGATCCAACTAAAGTAGGAGAAACAGACACCCGCCAGCCATCTTTGTGCAACGAAGTTACACGTCAGTCGATGGAACCGGTCTCTCACAATCGTACGAGTAAAGTTGATCCAGGCCACTTCATCCCACAATACCGTTGAACCAAAACACGACCAAGAGGAAGCAATCTAAGCATCAACGCCCACAAACTCTTTGTGTTCTACTCGAGATCTCATCTACACATAGACCTAGCTCATGATGCCACTGTTGGGGAACTTTGCATGGGAAACAAAAAAATTTCTACGCACACACAAGATCTATCCGTGGTGATGAGAATCTACGAGGGGGGAGTGGGTCTACATACCCTTGTAGATCGCTAAGGGGGAAGCGTGAAGAAACACGGTTGATGTAGTCGAACATCTTCGCGATCCAAATTATCGAGAGTCCCGTGATCCCATCACGATCCGTCCCGTCATCCAATCACGATCCACCCCGCAATCCCATCACGATCCATCGCGCGATCCCATCATGATTCGTCCCGCAATCCCATCACGAATTTTCTCGCGATCTTGATCACAGTCCTTCCGATCTAGTGCCAAACGGACGACACCTCCGCGTTCAGCACACGCAAAACTCGATGACGATCTCCGCCTTCTTTATTCAGCAAGAGGGAGCGGAGAGGTAGATGAGTTCTCCGGTAGCGCGACGACATTGCAGTGATGGTGGTGGAGCTATTCCAGCAGAGATTTGCAAAAGCACCGCTAAAACCAATCTAGAGGAGAAACTACGATCTAAAGAAGAGGGTAGCACGTGGCTGTTTCTTGTGTCTCAAAACCCTCAAACCTGTAGTATATATAGGAGGAGGGAGTGAGGGAGGAGGCTTGGCGCACAAGGGGTCAGCCCTTGGCCTTGCGCAAGGAGGAGAGGAGGAGTCCTCCTCCAATCCTAGCAGGACTAGGACTCCTCCTTCCCACTTGGAAACTCTTTCCACCTTGGGTTTTTTTCCTTCTCCTTCCACTCCCGCCGCATGGGCCTCTTGTGGAACTTAGTACATCCCACTAAGGGCTGGTATACCTCTTTACACAGCCCATGTAGCCTCTTGGGTCGAAATACCCCTCCCGATGGTCCCCCGGCACCCTCCCGGCACCCCCGGTACACTACTGATGAGCCCGAAACTTTTCCGGAGACCAAAACAGAACTTCCTATATATCAATCTTTACCTCCGGACCATTCCGGAGCTCCTCGTAATGTCCTAGATGTCATCCGGGAATCCGAACAACCTTCGGTCACCACCATACATAACTCTATACTACCAAAACGTCACCGAACCTAAAGTGTCCAGACTCTGCGGGTTCCAGAACTATGTAGACATGACTGAGACAGCTCTACGGTCAATAACCAATAGTGGTACCTAGATGCCCATATTGGTTCCTACATATCCTACTAAGATCTTTATCGGTCAAACCTCTATGTCAAGGATTCAGTTAATCCCGTATGTTGTTCCCTTTGTTCTTCGGTATTTTACTTGCGCGAGATTCGATCGTCGTTATCTCCATACCTAGTTCAATCTCGTTGCCGAGAAGTCTATTTACTCATGCCATAATACAAGATCCCGTGGCTAACACATAGTCACATTGCTTGCAAGGCTTATTGTGATGCTGTATTATCGAGTGGGCCCTGAGATACCTCTCTGTCACACGGAGTAACAAATCCCATTCTTGATCCATGCCAACCCAACAGACACCCTCAGAGATACCTGTAGAGCACCTTTGTAGTCACCCAGTTACATTGTGATTGTTTGATACACACAAGGTACTCCTCCGGTGTCATTGTGTTGCATCATCTCATGGTCATAGGAACAGATACTTGACATGCAGAAAACTGAAGCAATAAACTGACACGATCATATGCTACGTTTATAGTTTGGGTCTTGTCCATCACATCATTCTCCTAATGATGTGATTCTGTTATCAAATAACATCTCATGTCCATAGCTAGGAAACCTTGACCATATTTGATCAACCAGCTAGTCTATTAGAGGCATACTAGGGACATAGTGTTGTCTATGTATCCACACATGTATCTAAGTTTGCGATCGATACAATTATAGCATGGATAATAAACGATTATCATGAATAAGGAAATATGATAATAACACATTTATTATTGCCTCTAGGGTATATTTCCAACATTTTTTCATGACATGCACCATCACTTTCGTCTTGCATATAGAGTCATACTTTGTCATAGGAATCGAGTTGTAATTTCTTTTTCTTCGAGTTATAAGTAAATAAAAGGGTGATGATTTTTCATTAATAGAGTATTGTCCCATGAGATAAAAGGATGATGGAGGCTATGATTCCCTCACAAGTTGGGATGAGTATCCGGACTATACAAAAATGAAAGAGGCCATCAAAGCCCAAAAAAAGAGGCCAAAGAAGCCCACCAAAATAAAGAAAATAAGAAACAAAAAGAAAAAAATGAGAGAAAGAGAGAATGGACAATTGCTACTACCTTTTTCCACACTTGTGCTTCAAAGTAGCACCATGATATTCATGATAGAGAGTCTCCTATTTTGTCACTTTCATATAACTAGTGGATATTCATTTTACACGACCACTTAGTTTTCTTTTTGAGCTTTCATACACTTATAACTTTAAGTGCATTTGTTGCATGGCAATCCCTAGTCACTCACATTGATATCTATTGACGGGCATCTCCATAACCCGTTGATACGCTTAGTTGATGTGAGACTATCTTCTCCTTTTTTTCGCTTGTACCTCCTCCATGTTCTATTCCACCTATAATGTTATATCCATGGTTCGTACTCATGTATTGCGTGAGAGTTGAAAAGGTTTGAGAACACCAAAAGTGTGAAACAATTGGTTGACTTGTTCATCAAGGTTGTGCATGATTTAGATACCTTGTGTAGGGAAGATGGAGCATATCTAGACTATATGATTTTGTAGGGATAACTTTCCAAGGCCATGTTATTTCGAAAGGACACGACTACCTTGTTGGTGTGCTCGAAGTATTATTGTTT
This sequence comes from Hordeum marinum, assembly GCA_022496015.1. NCBI lineage: Eukaryota > Viridiplantae > Streptophyta > Magnoliopsida > Poales > Poaceae > Hordeum > Hordeum marinum. The sequence goes on along the minus strand of CM039672.1, from coordinate 407,572,047 downwards.
TATGTCAATATTAGACTATTGTTTTGAATCTTAAGGATCTGAATATTCATGCCACAATAAAGAATATTACAGGGATAAATATGTTAGGCAGCATTCCACATCAAAATTCTGTTTTTATCATTTACCTACTCGAGGACGAGCAGGAATTAAGCTTGGGGATGCTGATACGTCTCCAACGTATCTATATTTTTTGCTTGTTTCATGCTGCTATATTATCATTCTTGGATGTTTTACAATCATTTTACCACAACTTTATATTATTTTTGGGACTAACCTATTAACCTAGAGCCCAGTGTCAGTTCCTCTTTTTCCTTGTTTTTGAGTTTTACAGAAAAGGAATATCAAACGGAGTCCAAACGTAATAAAACTTTACGGTGATTTTTTTTGGACTAGAAGAGACCTACGGAGCATCAGAGTTGGGCCAGAAGGTTTCCGAGGAGGCCACAAGCCTCAGGGGCGCGGCCACCCCCCTCGCCGCGGACACCAGGCTTGTGGGCCCCTCGGGAGTCCACCGACCTTCCTCTCAGCTCTATAAATCGTCAAATATTCCAAAAACCCCAACGCAAAACCTAGATCGGGAGTTCCGCCACCGCAAACCTCCAGAGCCACGAAAAACCAGTCGGGAGCTCGTTTCGGCACCCTATCGGAGGGGGAAACCATCACCGGAGGCCATCTTCATCATCCCAGCAGTCTCCATGACGAGGAGGGAGTAGTTCATCCTCGGGGCTGAGGGTATGTACCAGTAGCAATGTGCTTGATCTCTCTCTCTCTCTCGTGTTCTTCAGATGGCACGATCTTGATGTACCGCGAGCTTTGTTTATATAGATTGAATCATATGGAGTGTTTCCCCTCTCTGTCTAGTTGTGATGTATTGAGTTTTCCCTTTGAAGTTTACTTATCGGATTGAGTCTTTAAGGATTTTAGAACACTTGATGTATGTCTTGCGATGGGATATCTGTGGTGACAATGGGATGTTCTATTGATACACTTGATGTATGTTTTGGTGATCAACTTGCAGGTTCCGTGACCTTGGGAATCTATGCATAGGGGTTAGCACACGTTCTTATCTTGACATTTCAGTAGAAACTTTGGGGCACTCTTTAAAGTTCTTTGTGTTGGATTAATAAATCTGAAATTATGTGATGCATATCATATAATCAAGCCCATTGGTACTCGAGGTGACATTGGGGTTTCTAGGTGACATTAGGGTTTTGGTTGACGTGTATCTTAAGGTGTTATCTTAATACAAACTCTAGGGCTGTTCGTGACACTTATAGGGATAGCTCATAAGATTGATGAGAAAAGATAACTTTGAGGTGGTTTCGTACCCTACAATAATTTCTTTGTTTGTTCTCTACTATTTGTAACTTTGGAGTGAACTCTTTGTTGCACATGAGGGATTTACTTATGATTCAGCTATGCCAATATTGTTGAGAGAAATTGCACTAGTGAAAGCATGGACCCTCAGCCTTGTTTCCAAGCATTTATACAAAAAATTTCTCGTTGTTTACTATTTATTACCTTGCTGTTTTTATATTTTCAGATTACGAAAAACTATATCTACCATCCATATTGCACTTGTATCACCATCTCTTCGCCGAACTAGTGCACCTGTACAATTTACCATTGTATTGGATGTGTTGGGGACACAAGAGACTCTTTGTTATGTGGTTGTAGGGTTGCTTGAGAGAGACCATCTTCATCCTACGCCTCCCACGGATTGATAAACCTTAGGTCATCCACCTGAGCGAAAATTACCATTGTCCTACAAAACTCTGCGCTTGGAGGCTCAACACGAGTCTACAAGATGAAGGTTGTGTAGTATACATCAACGCCCATCTCTCTCCCCGTGGTGATCTTCTCTCTCTTTTCTTTCCCCCGATGGCAGAGCGCTAACGAGGCAAAGACGCGGCCCGCAACGGTTTCGGCCGCTGGAACCTCCACGAGGACGAGGCCCGCCTCTTGTACGAGGCGGAGTACCGGACGCCACCCGACACGTGGGCGCCGGGCGCGTGGAGGCTCAGCATCGGCGGTGTTCCCATGCCGGCGGTGCCCACCATAGCCGAGTGGCTCGTTGAGATCGCCCGGATCCGGTCCTCCCTCTCTTAGGAAGTGCGTCGGTAGCCGAGGTACGCCCTGGACAACACAAGCCTCTGGATGACATACTTCAAGCGCCGCCACGAGGAGTAGCTCACCTCCACCTACGGCGGCCCTACGCGTGGCCGCAACAACAACGACGGCTACCGCCTTTGGTGGGGCGTCCCCGGGCGAACGCTCGAGGCCGTCCTCGATCACATTGAGGGCGGCAACATGCCGCGCCTCGAGTATCGACGGAGCCGTCCTCCATCTCCCGTCGGCAGGGCTCGTCGTGGAAGCCACGGAGCATGGAGACGTCGTCCTTGTCCTCCTCCCACTCCTCCCACTTGTCTGGTGCAACATGCACGCCACACGTCGCCGTGAAGGTCGAGCCCGGCTTTACCCCACTCCAGCGTAGCGGTCGCAGCGGCGGGGGCATGACCATTAACGAGGGCTGCTGTCGTGAGCCCTCACCTCCCTGTGGGCACCTCCGGCTTGTCAGGCCAAGGACGAAGTGATACGTCTCCAACGTATCTAGAGTTTTGCTTGTCCCATGCTGTTATATTATCATTCTTGGATATTTTACAATCATTTTACTACAACTTTATATTATTTTTAGGACTAACGTATTAACCTAGAGCCCAGTGCTAGTTCCTGTTTTTTCCGTGTTTTTGAGTTTTACAGAAAAGGAATATCAAACGGAGTCCAAACGGAATAAAAATTTACGGTGATTTTTTATGGAACAGAAGACATCCACGGAGCTTTGAGATGAAGCCAGTAGATTCCCAAGGAGGCCACAAGCCTCAGGGCCGCGACCACCCCCTGGGCGCGCCAACCAGGCTTGTGGGCACCTCGAGAGTCCACCGACGTCCCTCTCAGCTCTATAAATCCTCAAATATTTCAAAAACACCAACGCAGAAGCTAGATCGGGAGTTCCATTGCCGCAAGCCTCCAGAGCCACGAAAAACCAATCGGGAGCCCGTTCTGGCACCCTGCCAGAGGGGCAAACCATCACCAGACGCCATCTTCATCAACCCGGCGGTCTCCATGACGAGGAGGGAGTAGTTCACCCTCGGAGCTGAGGGTATGTACCAATAGCTATGTGTTTTATCTCTCTCTCGTGTTCTTGAGATGACACGATCTTGATGTACTGCAAGCTTTATTGATATAGATGAATCATATCGAGTTTTTCCCCCTCTATCTTGTTGTGATGAATTGAGTTTTCCCTTTGAAGTTTTCTTATCGGATTGAGTCTTTAAGGATTTGAGAACACTTGATGTATGTCTTGTGATGGGATATCCATGGTGACAATGGAATGTTCAATTGATCCACTTGATGTATGTTTTGGTGATCAACTTGCAGGTTCCGTGACCTTGGGAATCTATGCATAAGGTTTGGCACACGTTTTTGTCTTGACTTTTCGGTAGAAACTTTGGGGCACTCTTTGAAGTTCTTTGTGCTGGATTGAACATGATGAATCTGAAATTATGTGATGCATAACATATAATCAAGCCCATGGGTACTTGTGGTGACATTGGAGTATCTAGGTGACATTAGGGTTTTGGTTGATGTGTATCTTAAGGTGTTATTTTAGTACGAACTCTAGGGTTCTCCGTGACAATCATAAGGATAGCTCATAAGATTGATTAGAAAAGATAACTTTGAGGTGGTTTCGTACGCTACAATAATTTCTTCATTAGTTCTCCGCTATTTGTGACTTTGGAGTGAACTCTTTGTCGCACGAGAGGTACTTACATATGAGTCAACTATGTCAATATTGTTGAGAGAAATTGCACTAGTGAAATTAAGGACCCTAGGCCTTGTTTTCAAGCATTGCAATACCGTTTTCGATCACTTTTGTCTCTTGCTACCATGCTGTTTTTATAATTTCAGATTACAAAAACCTATATCCACCATCCATATTGCACTTGTATCACCATCTCTTCGCCGAACTAGTGCACCTATACAATTTACCATTGTATTGGGTGTGTTGGGGACACAAGAGACTCTTTGTTATTTGGTTGCAGGGTTGTTCAAGAGAGATCATCTTCATACTATGCCTCCCATGGATTGATAAACCTTAGGTCATCCACTTGAGGGAAAATTGTCATTGTCCTACAAAACTCTGTGCTTGGAGGCCCAACACGAGTCTGTAAGAAGAAGGTTGTGTAGTAGACATCAAGCTCTTTTCTGGCGCTGTTGCCGACGAGGTGAGTGACTGAAGGTATATCTTTAGATCTTGCAATTTAATCTTTTAGTTTCTTGTTTTCACAAGTTTGGTTTTATAAAAGAAAACTACAAAAAAATTGAATTGAGGTTGCCTCATATGCTTGTATTTTTAATGTCTTTCGTGAAAATGATGGAAAGGAAAATTGTGCTCAAGTGTTAGATGAAGAAGTTAGGCACTAAATATTTGAGTGATGAGCATGATAGTGATTTTGTTAGTACAAATTCTCTAAATGTTCATGATGCTAATGATATGCAAAGCCACAAGCTTGGGGCTGCTATGTTTTTTGAAGCTGATATTTTTAGCCCCCCAATTTTTTATGACCAAAACTATTATGATTATGACATGCCTCTTACCTATGATGATTATTGTCATGACATGTATGCTATAATGAGTAATGGTAACCATGAAACTTGTCATCATGATTTTAATATTCAAAGTGGTTATGTCAATCAAGTATGTCATGCTAGTTATTTTGTTGACTTTGCTCCCACTATTTTGAATGAGAAGAAAATTGCCTATGTGGAGAGTGACAAATTTTCTATGCTTGTGCATCATAAAAATAATGATTTCTGTTCTGGTTATATTGTGGAATTTATTCATGATGCTACTGAAAATTATTATGAGGGAGGAACATATGCTTGTAGGAATTGCGACAATATCAAGTTTCCTCTCTATATGTTCAAAGTTTTGAAGTTATGCTTGTTTTGCCTTCCTATGCTAGATGATTCTTGTTCCCATAAATTGTTTGCTCACAAAATACGTATGCATAGGAAGTGGGTTAGAATTAAATGTTCTTGTCATGAGATTCATGATGCCCTTTTACATGTTTCAATTACTATTCCTATGTGAGCATCATTGAAATCATCATGCCTAGCTAAAAGGCATTGAAGAAAAGTGCTTGTTGGGAGAAAACCCAACACTTTTACTTTCTGTTTTTGTGTGTTCACATGATTAAGCTACTGTATTAATAATGTTTTGTGTATTTTATTTCAATAAAGTGCCCAGTAAAGCCTTTGGGATAGTACGAAAACTTGTTTGGATATTTCTATGCAAAAACAGAAAGTTTTGCGTCCAGTATATGAATTATCTGATATTACTGGAGCGTCCAAAAATTTGGAAATTTTTACACAATATTTATATGAATATGCCTTGAGTTTTTCTAATTTTTTAGAATTGTTAGAGTCAGGGAAGTATCCTGATCATTCAGATCTTCAGAGACTGTTCTGTTTTTGACAGATTTTGTTTTGCATGTATAGTTTTCTTGTTTTAGTGTTCCGATAGCTTATATTCAGTGGTATAAATTATGGAAATGGTAGAATACAGTAGGTATAATTTGGGAACAATTATGATTCTTGTCTAGACAGTACCAAAGTGAATGATCTTTGTTTATTATAGTAACCCATCTCATGAAGTTCCGTTAAGTTTTGTGTGATTGAAGTTTTTAAGTTTTGGGTGAGACACCGATATGAGAAGAATAAGGAGTGACAAGAACCTAAGCCTGGGGATGCCAAGGCATCCCGAACTTAATATCCAAGGAACAGTCAAGCCCCTAAGCTTGGGGATGCCCTGGAAGGCATCCCCTCTTTCGTCTTCAACACTATCGATAAATCTTACTTGGAGCTATATTTATATTCGTTACACAATATGTGACTTTCTTGAGTCGTCATTATATTTTTGTTAATTTATGTTTGGTGTTATTTATAACTTTTTTTTCAATAAAAAGTTCCAAGAATTGCCTTTAGGATGTTTGCATTGCATGTTTTGATGAGTGATGTGTAAAAATAGAAACTTTGGTTGTAGTGTTAGAATTTTCATATTTTACAGGAAAGTGGAAAGTTTCTGAAATTTTTACAAAATATGTTCATATAAAGTTTACAGCATATCATAAATTTCCATAATTTTTAAAGTTATAGAAGTACACTGTTTTCATAAATTGCTACAGACTGTTCTGTTTAGATAGATTGTTGTCATAGTTTCGTTATATACTTTTCCTATAGTTTACATAGCCTATATTTGTAGATATAAATTGTGGAAATGATAGTATAGAGTACCTAATGTTTGAAAATTATTATGAAACTTGTCTTGGTAGTACATAAAGAGTTGATTTATTATTATGTGTACTAACCTATCTCACGAGTTCTTTTTGAGTTTTGTGTGGATGAAGTTTTTGAGAATAGGTGAAACCGTGGTATGAGAGGATTGAATGAGATAAAAAAGCTCAATCTTGGGATGCACAAGGCACTCCAAGTAAATATTTAAAGAACTCTCAAGCATCTATTCTTGGGGATGCTACGCATCCCACCTTTCTTCATCAACAATTATCGGTTAGCCTATGTTGAGCCTAAATTTTTATTCGTTCACATGATGTGTGCTATTCTTGGATTGTTATTTTTCTTTTGCCTGATGTTTGAATAAGTACTTAAGATCTGAAAATATGTATTGAGGGAGAGAGTCCTCACATAGCTCCTTAATTGTTTCACTACTCATATCCTTTGAGAGTAGCTTGTCATTTGCTCATGTGCTTTACTTAAATTTGTTTAAGCTTGTCAAAAAACCAATGGAAATACATGAAACCAGTCCCAAAGTGATAGATATCCAAGGAGGATGTAATAAAAACTTTCATGAAGATCATGGGATAAATAAACTTTATTCTTTGTAATAGTTTTGAAACATGATGATAGTAATATGTGAGTCATGTTAGTGGGTAATTATGCTTAGTAAGAATATTGGTGTTAAGGTTTGTGATTCCCTATGCATGCACGAAAGTCAATAGTCATGCAATGAAGTTACATCCTACAAGTTGTGCATTATTGGGTGTCAGTTATGACTCAATGCTCACTTATGTGATTTTTGTTCCTCGGTTTGGCTTCTTCCCAATCAATTTGCTAGCCTTCATTTGTACTAAGTGGAAATACTACTTGTGCATCCAAAATCCTTAAACCAAGTTTTGCCTTATTAGTCCACCATACCTACACATATGCGGTATTTCCATGCCGTTCCAATTAAATTTGTATGTGCCATCTCTAAATCTTCAAAATAAGTTTTCTCTTTTGTGTGCCCGTACCGCTCATGAAATGGTGGGGAATATCCAATATTTTTCCTTGCTAGGTGAGTTATTCTCACGATATGTGTTGATTCACTATCATTCACGAGAAAGTGGCTGGTATTCGGGATGCCCAGTCCCATGCTCAAAAATCAAATGCAAATAATTAAACAAAACTCCCCCGGGACAGTTGTTGGTATGGACGGTACCCGTGGATTCGGCTCGCCGTGGAGTGTGATTGATTGGTGGAAGGGGAGTAAAGACTTCACTATTCTGTTTGGGAACCGCCTATAACGTATCCAACATGGAAAGTATTGTGAGCTACTTCGTCGTTTTCGTTGACAGGAAAAGCATGCCACTCAAAATATATTTCTCTCTCAATATAAACCTTGAGCTCTGGCACCTCTACAAATCCCTACTTCCCTCTACGAAGGGCCTATCTATTTACTTTATGCAATTTTTATCTTTCCTTTGAGTCTCCAACTTCTCTTATAATCACCAACTAGGGGGCACTATGATCGAACTTGAGCATTGGGAATAGCTAATATTTGAGTGTGTTTCATGAATGGATCAACGATTGAGCATGATGGGCTAGGGATAACTTTCTTTAGTGTTGATATTTTGAAAGACATGGTTGCTTGTTGACATGCAAGATTATTGAAGTCATTATGTTAAAACTAGACTATTGTTTTGAATCATTTACAAGTACAAATGTCCATGCTATACAAAGAAGAACAGAATATGATGAACATGTTAGGCAGCACTCCACATCAAAATTTATGTTTTTATCATTTACCTACTCAAGGACGAGCAGGAATTAAGCTTGGGGATGCTGATACGTCTCCAACGTATCTATACTTTTTGCTTGTTCCATGTTGTTATACTATCATTCTTCGATGTTTTAAAATCATTTTACTACAACTTTATATTATTTATGGGACTAACATATTAGCCTAGAGCCCACTGCCAGTTCCTGTTTTTTCCGTGTTTTTGAGTTTTACAGAAAAGGAATATCAAACGGAGTACAAATGGAATAAAAATTTACGGTGATTTTTTATGGACCAGAAGACACCCAAGGAGCTTGGAGATGAATCCAGAAGATTCTTGAGGAGGACACAAGCCTCAGAGGCCTGGCCACCCCCTGGGCGCGCCCACCGGGCTTGTGGGTCCCTCGGGAGTCCACCGACCTCCCTCTTAGCTCTATAAATCCTCAAATATTCCAAAAAAACCCAACGCAGAACCTTGATCGGGAGATCTGCCGCTGCAAACCTCCAGAGCCACGAAAAACAAATCGGGAGCCCATTTCGGCACCCTGTCGGAGGGGGAAACCATCACCGGAGGCCATCTTCACCATCCCGGCGGTCTTCATGACGAGGAGGGAGTATTTCACCCTCAGGGCTGAGGGTATGTACCAATAGCTATGTGTTTGATCTCTCTCTCTCTCGTGTTCTTGAGATGACACAATTTTGATGTACCGCGAGCTTTATTGATATAGATGAATCATATGGAGTTTTCCCCTCTCTGTCTTGTTGTGATGAATTGAGTTTTCCCTTTGATGTTTTTTTATCGGATTGAGTCTTTAAGGATTTGAAAACACTTGATGTATGTCTTGCGATGGGATATCCGTGGTGACAATGGGATATTCTATTGATCCACTTGGTGTAAGTTTTGGTGATCAACTTGCGGGTTCCGTGACCTAGGGAATCTATGCATAAGGGTTGGCACACGTTTTTGTCTTGACTTTCTGGTAGAAACTTTGGGGCACTCTTTGAAGTTCCTTGTGTTGGATTGAACATGATGAATCTGAAATGATGTGATGCATATCGTATAATCAAGCCCATGGGTACTTGTGGTGACATTGGAGTATCTAGGTGCACTACTGGAATCAGACAATTTGCCGTCTGCTAGCTCTTTGCCGTCTGCTGGCGGACGGCAAAGAGGCTGTGTGTTGTCTGTCTTTCCAAAGCGGACGACAAAGAACCAGCTGATGGCAAAGAGGGTCTTTGCCATCTGTACTTCTTTGTCGTCCGCTGGCAGACGGCAAAGAGTTCTTTGCCATCTGCCAGCAGACGGCAAAGATGAGAGTGGGCCCCACGGGGTACCGTACTGGCTATGTCAACCTGCCACTTCTTTGTCATCCGCTAGCGGACGTCAAAGAGCTGGGGAGGGCCCACAATGTCACGGCGGGGGGCAGGACTAACGGTTACCGTCTTTGTCGTCGGCTGGCAAACGGCAAAGAACTCTGTGCCGTCTGCCAGCAGACGGCAAAGAGGGTACCTTAAATTTCGGCCCCACGCGCCCCCCGCCCCTCTCTCTCTCTCACATCTCTCTCCCTCCTCCCGCCGCAACGCCCTCCCCGCAGCCCTCGTCCCGCCGCTGCCCCCTCCCCGCAGCCCTCCTCCCGCCGCCGCAACCTCCCCGCAGCCCTTCTCCACCACCGCCAGAGCCAGGCCGCGGCCCTTGTCCACGTCCTGCCCTACGGCCCCTCGCCGCCCCTGCCCTGCCACTCCGCCGCGTCGCCATCTCCCCGCCCGCCCCCTCCTCGCTCGCCTGCCGCCACCCCTGCCCCGCCGCTCCACCGTGTCGCCGCCCCCAACCGCCCCCGCCCGCCCCCTCCCCACAGCCCCTCCTCCACCCCCCTACCCCGCCGCCCCCTGCCGCCCCCTGCCCTACCGCTCCGCCGCATCGCCGCCTCGACCCCCGACGACCCAGCTCCGCCTCTCCCCCTCCGCTGCCCCACGCCGCCGCCTCGACCCCCCCTCCGGTGAGCTCCACCCTCCCCCTTTTTTATGTTTTTTTCTCTTTTTTTAGTTCATATTAGTAATTAGTTTATATTAGTTAGTTATTAGTTAGTATATATTAGGTAGAAAAGAAGAAAAGAAAAAACCTAGAAGAAAAAAAGAAGAAAAGAATAAGAAAAAAGGAAAAAATAATTAAAAAAGGAAAAGAAAAAAACAAATTAATAAGAAGAAGAAGAAACAGAAGAAGAGGAGGAGCGAGACGACAGAACGAAGAAGTAAGAGCAGGGACAAGAGGAGAGCGGAGCAGGCGTCACCCCGAAAGGCCGACGCACGCGGAGGCTGGCGGCTCCGCCCCCTCGAAGCTGCCGCGCTCCGCCGACCGCGGGAGCGGGGCCCGGCTCACCCGACGCCGCGCCCCCTCCGCGGCTTGAGGGGCCTCGCCGCCGCCCCACTGCCGGCGAGCCGACCGGAGCGTGACGCTCCCGCCGACGGCAGACTAAGCACCCCGCGGAGAGGGAGCGAAGAAGGAGAAAAAGGAAAGGAGGAAGAAGAGGAAGACCCCGACCCCGACACGACACCCGACCCCGACCCGGACACCCTGACCCCGACGCCAACCCGACACCCCGACACGACACCCCGACACCCCGACACGGCACACCGACCCTGACACCTCGAGACCCCGACACATCACCCCGACCCCGACATGACACCCCGACACCCCGGCATGGCACCCCGACCACGCCACAGCACCCCGACCTCGACACGACACCCCCGACACCCCGACCCGGACACGACACCCCCGACACGCCGACCCTGACACGACACCCGACACCCTGACACGGCACCCCCGACCACGACACAGCACCCTGACCCCGACACGACACCCCGGACACCCCGACCCTAACACGACACCCCTGACACGCCGACCCCGACACGACACCTGACACCTTGACACGGCACCCCTGACGCCACTAACCCCCAACCTCCGACGCCACCGATCCTCAACCCCTGACGTCACCGACCCCAACCCCCGACATGACACCCCGACACCCCGACACCATGACACCCCGACACCCCAACACGACACCCTGACATGACACCCCGACCCCGACACGACACCCCCCACACCCCGACCCCGACACGACACCCCCACACCTTGACATGACACCCCCGACACCCCGACCCCGACACGACACCCCGGACGTCGATGGAACCCTAAATAGCAAGTATCGTTGGTGCGAGATACATGTGGCCGTCAATGTCGAAGACTGCATCCATGTCCCACAAGTTACGCCGGCGTCCGTCGTCCCGCAGCAACAGTTCTCGGGGTCGATGGCGGTTGAACACCTATGCGAATTTGTCTTGCAGCCTCTGCAATGACTATTAAAAGCCAAGTGTTGAAACTTGAAACACCCTAACTGACTCAAGTCGGTTTGGTTGTGTGAACTTTCAAAACTTGGCTTTGATCCTCATCGCAGAGGCTGCCAGACAAATTCGCATAGGTGTTCGACCGTCATCGGCCCCCAGAACTATTGCTGCACGCGGGACACCGGGTGTCGCCGTCACTTGTGGGATGTGGATCTAGTGTTCAACGCTGAGCGACACATGTATCTCGCACTGATGATACTTGTTATTTAGGGTTTCATCGATGTCGAGGAACCCCCTAACCCGACACCACGACACGACACCCCCGACCCCCGACCCCGACACGGCATCTCTACCCCGACACGACAACCCCGACACCATGACACGACACCCCCGACCCCCAACATCTCTTCGCCCTCCTGTTGATCGAAAGGGTGCCCTTCGGCCTTCCAGAGGCCGACGGGGTCATATATGTGTGAATTATGAGTTAGGTCATATAATTTCTGATTTTGTTATGAAAAACATCATATATAAATTTGTGTTCATCGGGTGGATTTAAATGTGCAGTTGTTTCGTTGCTGCGAGGGTTTGGTGTTCGACGACCTCCCCGTGCGTTCGACGAGCTCCGCCCCTGCATTTGTGGGTGAGCACAAATGACATCTCCTCCTCCCCCTTCATTTGCTCTGTTCCGGTCTTCGGGCTGATGAAACTTTCTAGCTGTAGGTATATTGAAGCATCAGTATGCGTGAACACTATGTGTCTCCCGTTCGAAAGGGTTACATCTATAAATATGCATACATTTGCATATTTATAACCGTGATTCTTTGGAATTGTCCAACGTTATCCATGGACAGCCCAAGTATGTGTCGATTGGATTCGTTTTCCCATATGCTCTACTCCGGATCCGATGCAGAATTTCGTTAGCGCCTCCCTGTTGTTCTCCTGGTACACATCCTCTCTGCTTATTGCCGAGACGTGTATCAGGAGAACAGCGAGGAGGTGCTATCAAAATTTTGCATCGGATCCGGAGTAGAGCATGGGAAAACGAACCCAATCTACACATACTCGGATGGGACTATGACCGATCTTTACCTACTAGCGTCTAGGTTGCATCGACGTAATGAAACTGACAATCTCTATTAATTGATGAATATGGTTTGCTGAATTATGTATATATTTTGTGTGTGTCCAGTAGCTAGGCAGGATGAGTGATCGTGGGTGGATGTACACCGGTCACACTAGTCAGAAAGACATGACCCGTGAATGGTTAAAAAAACCAAGGAGTTTGTGAGAGTCGCATTTGCAAATGGACAGAAAACAACCTGGTGCCCTTGTGTCGATTGCGACAACTATAAGAAGAAGTCAGAGTTTGAAATGATCAAACACCTACAGAACTAGGGTTTTACACCTAATTATACGGTCTGGACATTTCATGGTGAGTCTGCCCAATGTGCCAGAGCTGAGGTGCTTCGTCGTCGCACCGACGAGCATGGTACCGGGATTGAAGACATGGTGCAAGACTTTGATGATGCTCGGGATTCGGAAAATGAGATGGAGGAATCTGCAAAGGCCTTTTATGAAATGTTGGAGTCTTCAAAACGTTCTCTCCACGAGCACACTGAGCTTTGTGAGCTGGATGACATCGCGCAAGTAATGGCTCTAAAGGCTCAGTTCAACCTGGGCAGAGAATGCTACGACGCGATTATGACGATATTTGGACGCTTTCTACCCAAAGGCCATGTATTGCCACCAAACCTATACCAGTCGGACAAAATCTTGCGTGCGCTTAAGATGCCCTATGAGAAGATAGATGCCTGTGAGAATGGATGTGCCTTATTTAGGCTTCAGTATGCGGGCTTGAACTATTGCCCCATTTGCAATGCTTCCAGGTATGTTCTGGTAGACAACGGTATGGGTGAGAAGAGTCAGACCAAAATCCCCCTTAATGTTCTTCGGTATCTGCCAATCATACCAAGACTTCAACGGCTTTTCATGGTCGAAGAGATGGCTAGACAGATGACGTGGCATAAATTGGGCAAAAGAACAGAACTGGATGCAGATGGGAATCCAATGTTGCGACACACTTCAGACGCTTTTGCATGGAAGCACTTCGATGCATTACATAAGGATAAAGCAGTAGAACCAAGGCATCCTCGAGTTGCCATTAGCATGGATGGGTTCAATGTGTATGGTATGACGACATCACAATACAATTTTTGGCCTGTATTTGTCATTCCACTCAATCTCCCCCCGGAGAGATTATGAAAAGAAAGAACATTTTCCTGACCCTGATAATTCCAAGGCCCAAATATCCGGGGAAGAATATGAATGTGTACATGCAACCTCTTAAGGATGAATTACAAGAAGTCTGGGATAATGGGATCAAGACATATGACGCCGCTACAAAAAAGAACTTCAAAATGCATGTGTGGTACATGTACTCGATGCATGACATGCCGGTGTATGCGCTATTCGTTGGCTAGTGTGTGCATGGACGGTTTCCGTGCCCCACATGCAAGGCAGCTCTTCACTTCCGTTGGCTGGAGGCGGGTCGCAAGTTTTCTTGCTTCGACATGCATAGACAGTTCCTGAATCCTGACCATAAGTTCAGAAAAGACAAGACGAATTTCATCAAAGGTAGAGTTGTCAAAAACATTGCACCACCTGCATTGACAGGCCAACAGATCCTGGATCAGATAAATACTCTCGAGCCGGATCCAAACGTCGTAGTCTTCAAATGTTATTGGTTCCAGCCGAAGGAGACTAGAAGGACTCATGAACATATAGGGCTAGTCGAAATCAAACAAAGCACCCATTTGGATGTTCTTGATGTCTATATTACGGCTCAACAGGCGACCCAAGTTTTATATCTACCATGGGCCTGCCAAACGGATCCAAATTTGAAAGGTTGGGATGTTGTTTATGATGTGCCGCCACATTTTAGACCACCTCCCCTCAATGAAGATGATTATGAACCTCACATTAACCCAAACACATATGAAGGAGAATTCTTCCAAGAAACACGTGTTTCCAAAAAACGCTTCAAGAACCGCTCTACTTCACCCCAGAACATTGAGGTCGACAGCGATAGTGAACCCGACTTCACCCCTGAGTAGGAACAAGAAGAGACGGAAGAAGAAGAGGTTACTGTTGCGGATGACCTAACAATGCTTGATCGATTACATAGAGGCCTTCCACATGTTGATGCATTTATTGATGATGCTGATGAGCACGTCATTACTGATAGTGATGATGATTATGCATTTATTGATCCCAGAGCATATATAGACGATGAACATTAATATTAGTAATGTGAGGTATTCAATTATTATTATGTACATATATATTATTAATTAGTTCATGTTATTAGGTATTCAATTTTTTTATGTTGAACTAATTTCGTTCACTCTTTGTCATTGCAGATGTTGACAGATGGTGGGCGGGGGTCGAGAGCTCTCTGAGCCTCCTTCCTCGGCGCGTGCTGGGAGGGTGCTATTATTCCACCCCAGCAACTCTGGAGAGCGGTGGTACACAGCATGCAGACACCAGCGGGCGCTTCTTCTTCGACTGGAAGAGGTCGGGGGAAGACAAAGCGAGGTGCTAGAGGTAGGAAGGCTGCTGTGCCTTCCTCGCCGCCACCCCCAGATGATTCTCCCGACCACAGGAGTGCTCCGTCTCGGGTGGACCCGTCTGACTTGGACCTGTCTCGGACTCCGATCCACGAGCCTCGGGTCCCAGAGTCTTCGTCCCAGGGGACTCGGGTCCTAGAGTCTTTGTCCCACGTGACTCCGGAGGCTAGTGGCCATGCTGATGGTGGCAAGGACAAATTACTTTTCTGAGGACACCTATAGCGAGAGCGAGCTAGTTGAGGAGGGCAAGAAGGTCTACGAGCGTGGTTGTACAAAGCTGCCTCCCATGCCGATGACCCGCGAGCAGAGGTGGTTGATTGCGCCTAATGCGGAGAAGTAAGTGCATTTACTCTTTGTTAACCTTTTGCCTTCATGTTTCTTCAAATGAAAATCTAATGTGTTGGCCTTGTCCTACTGCACGGGTTGGAAATACGAGCGTGGTGGTGTCCGCAGGCCCAACCAGGTCCTTGGTGTGCTTCTCCGGCACCACTTCTCGGGCAAGGTCCAGTTGCCCAGTGAGGGTGAGTCTCCATAGGTAGCACTGACCTAGGAGCTCTACAAGGCTTCCCCGGCCCCGCCGTAGGAGATGGTCGACGGTGTCTTGTGCGAGAGGGTGGCTGACATTGTGATCCGTCGCTTTTGGGTAATTTCTCCTTTACAGAATTAAAAATCAACAACACCTAGTGATTGTACTAATCAGTGTCTAATGTGTTGTCTTGTTTGATTGTAGACCTTCTATAGGTGTCTTGAGGAAGACGAGGCAAGAGCGACTATTGTTCTCGAAGCCGAGTGCAAGCGCCTACTTCAGAACTTACGGCACGAGGCTCGGGTGCAGGCTATTCGAGACTACTATGCCTCGAGTAACATTAAGAGGGCCGAGAAGAAGTGCCATGGAAATTATCTAAGTAAGGAGAAGTTTATGAAGGTAATTATCTATTCTTAGGGCCTTGTACTTAGTTTCCTTGATTCGATTCGTAGGCGTAGCGCTAAAATTTCTCTTGTCTAACTTAGGTGCCCCCGAGATTGTGTGCGGATAGGATGGACTGTTGGGAGGCATTGGTGGATGAGTGGTGCTCTCCCGAATGGCTAGCCGAACACAACAAGGCCAAGGAGAAGCGTGCCCAAATGAGAGGTGTGCCACACCATCAAGGGAGCTCCAACCTGTTTGAGTACGGGGATAACTGGGTATGTGGTTTGCTTCATGATTCATGCAATTTCATTCTTCATGCTAGCTTGAGCCCTTAACTAATATTTTGTTCACCTCTTTTAGGCGCGAGAAAACAAGAAGGAGGTGCCACCTCTGTTCGACCTCTATGCCATGGCCCATACTGCCTCATACAAGAAGGCCAAGGCATTGTCTGAGGATGACCTCGATCATCCAGAGAGCTTCAGCAACATCTCCTCCCACAACAAGCTCATGAGGTAAAGAGATGAGGGGAAGGCGAGGAAAGGGGAGGACTTCAACCCGAGCCAGAGTCCTTTTGATCCAGAGCTCATGATGATATCAGGTGGTGGGAGGCCCCATGGCTCGATAGCCATTGGGGATGGACTGATACGTTGTCCTAGAACTCTCCCAGAGATCAAAAAGCGCCAGACAAGCTCTGATCCTAAGATAAGGCCTTGTCCACAGTCAATCGAGCTCGCCATTGAGGCTAGGGCCCAGGAGCTTCTGGCGGAGGCAAATAGGCAGGCGGCGCAGAGGGAGAGGGAGATGGAGGAGAGGACGACTAGGCTGTTGGAGGAGGAGAGGAACCGGAATGACGCGTCTCACCGGGCCCTATACGAGCTCCTCGTGGTAATTTTCTCCTGCATATTAGCCAAATCATGCACGTAATGTTCGTTTCATCACTAACTAATATGAATGACTCCTGAAAACAAAATGTGCAGACCGTGTGCCAGAACAATGGTCAGACCCCTCCGTCGATGCCCCATATTGCTATAGCACCCACGGTGAGTTTCATTTAAATGGTCATTAGTGACTAGTATTCACATTTGAGTTGCATCATGCTAAGGAGACATTGCAAATGATCTTTGGTGCAGCGTGCCTCCTGACAAGCATCGACCGATCCTTCTGCGTCTACCGCAACCCCGACCGGTCCTTCTACATCTCACCCTGGCCCAAACCCTATCGGTCCTTCACGTCCATGTTGATGGTAAGTTTTCCCAAGTTTTTTCATTAACAAATGCATACTTAGCTTCAGAAATGAACTACTTAGCTCCAAAATAACCTATACTTAGCTTATTTTCATCAAAAATGACTTGATATGCTTAGTAAGCTAGAAAATGGTATATTCTACCTAGGATAGCTATAAAATGACCTATACTTACCATTTTCTCCTCCAAAATGACTTGATATGCTTAGTTAGCTAGAAAATGGCATTAGTAGCTAGTATAGCTCAATAATGATCTATAGCTAGCTCATTTACGACATAATTAGCTCACGTAGATACAAAATGGCATAACTACCTAGGATAGCTTAATAATGATCTATAATTAGCTTAGTTAGTTCATTTATGACATAATATGCTCACTTAGGTAAAAAATGGCATAATAACCTTGGTTTACCTCCAAAATGACCTATACTTAGCTTATTTTCCTCAAAAATACGTAATAGCCTTACTTACCTCCAAAATGATATATTCTACCTAGGATAGCTATAAAATGACCTATACTTAGCTTATTTTCATCAAAAATGACTTGATATGCTTAGTTAGCTAGAAAATGGTATATTCACCTAGGATAGCTATAAGATGACCTATACTTAGCATTTTTTCCTCCAAAATGACTTGATATGCTTAGTTAGCTAGAAAATGGCATTAGTAGCTAGTATAGCTCAACAATGATCTATAGCTAGTTCATTTATGACATAATTAGCTCACTTAGGTACAAAATTGGATAACTACCTAGGATAGCTCAATATTGATCTATAATTAGCTTAGCTAGTTCATTTATGACATAATATGCTCACTTAGGTAAAAAATGGCATAATAACCTCGGTTTACCTCCAAAATGACATATACTTAGCTTATTTTCTTCAAAAATACATAAGAACCTTACTTACCTCCAAAATGATATATTCTACCAAGGATATCTATAAAATGACCTATACTTAGCATTTTTTCCTCCAAAATTACTTGATATGATTAGTTAGCTACAAAATCGCATTACCACCTTGGAGAAGAGGAGAGGAGAGGAGAGGAGAAAAAGAAATAGAAGATAAATTCTTCTTTTTTTCTTCTTCATTTTCTTCTTCTTCTAGCTAGTCTTCTTCTTCTAACTATATCTTTCCTACTTTGCAGATTTGCTATAGATGAGGAAGAGTGCATTGATGGACTGTACTCTTCTACTTCTGCTACCTTTATGTTTATGGAAAACTTGTTTTGGATACATATGTATGGATATGTTGTTGGAAACCATATTGTGTGTTGTTGGAAACTTGTATATATGTTGGACTTGTATGTTGGAACTTAATTATTGGTATATATATGCCTGTTTCAACTTATTTGGTATGCTTGTTGGAACTTGTGGAATGATATGTATGTTCTGGATATGTATATGTTGGATATATATGAATATTCTGTCAAATTGAATGATTTTAAGAAAAAAACAAAAAAGTAGGGGCTATAGAGCCACTTTGCCATCTGCTGGCAGACGGCAAAGAGCTTTGTCGTCCGCCAGCAGACGGCAAAGTGGCCACGTGGCAGCTACGTGTGCAAACTGGGGCTCGCCTAGGTGGGTTCTTTGCCGTCTGCCAGCGGACGACAAAGAACCCACCTAGGCAAGCCCCAGCTATCAAAAAAAGGTGCTTTGCTTTCCACTGGCAGACGGCAAAGACCTTAGGATCTTTGCTGTTCGTGGGCAGACGACAAAGAATTTAAGGTCTTTGTCGTCTACCAGCGAACGGCAAAGCACGCCGTT
This sequence comes from Hordeum marinum, assembly GCA_022496015.1. Taxonomy (NCBI): domain Eukaryota; kingdom Viridiplantae; phylum Streptophyta; class Magnoliopsida; order Poales; family Poaceae; genus Hordeum; species Hordeum marinum. The sequence goes on along the minus strand of CM039672.1, from coordinate 407,553,045 downwards.
AAGCCCCCTAACGGAGCCAAGTTCCCACGTGTGCCGTCCAGGCTCTTTGCCGTCCACTGGTAGACGGCAAATAACCTAAGGTCTTTGTAGTTCGCTAGAGGACAGCAAAGCGGCCTTTACCATGGTTTAATCAGCCGGACGGTTTGCCGTCCACTGGCGGACAGCAAAGCCTTTGCCGTCCGTTTTTCATGCCATTGCCGTCCGGGATGGCGGACGGCAAAGTACCTGTTTCATGTAGTGGTGACATTAGGGTTTTGGTTGATGTGTATCTTAAGGTGTTATTTTAGTACAAACTCTAGGGTTGTCCGTGACACTTACAAGGATAGCTCATAAGATTGATTAGAAAAGATAACTTTGAGGTGGTTTCGTTCCAGGGTTGTTCGAGAGAGACCATCTTCACCCTACGCCTCCCACGGATTGATAAACCTTAGGTCGTCCACTTGAGGGAAAATCGCCATTGTCCTACAAAACTCTGCGCTTGGAGGCCCAACACGAGTCTACAAGAAGAAGGTTGTCTAGTAGACATCACGGAGCCTGGCACGGCGATGGTGAAGAAGGAGCACCTCAAAATGGCCGCCGCCGACAAGACAGCCATGAAGTTGGCGCGCGACGACTGCGTCTGCGAGGAGATGCACGGCAGCGCTGGGTCCTCGAGGAGATCGAGGCTTGCCACCATGCCCGCCGCGAGGAGGAGCTCGCCAGCCTGATCATCCTCGATGATGACAACGACGGCAAGGCGCCAAGGCCCTCCAACCCCGACATGCACTATTTCCGTGGCGCAGGGCAGGGCTACAGTAGGGATGGGGGCCGCGACATGCAGGACGACAACGGCAGCGAGGCGACGGCGACGGCGATGATGGCGGCGACTACACCAACTTCTTCAAGCTCCTCGGCATGTAGAATGAGGTGGCGCGGTGATGGGACGGCGGCGGCGGACGACGACGTAGTCGACATAGTGTTTTTTAGTTCCGTTGGTCCGGTTTTATGACCGTAATGGGCCAAAAGCAGCGGTTGGGGGCGACCCCCGAGGCCATGAGTGGGAAGCCTAGTCCGCCCCCCGGCCGATTTTAGCGCCGGCTGGCCCCAAGGCAGCGCTAAAATCGTCCCCTGGGGGGACCAACGGCTAGAGATGCTCTTATAAGTAGTGGAGGGGAGGGGAGGGCTGAACACAACAAGTCCTCTCCCGTGGGGCATCCCTCTCCCTCCCGTTTTTCCCGTTCTTCCTCGTTCATAGTTTTGGAGGCACTTGGCAAAGCCCTACCAACACTGCTCCACCACCATATCCATCATGTTGTTTTGTTGGTAAAGATCCCATCTACTTCTCTACCCTCGCTTTCTTGATCGAGGAGGTGGAGACGTCATCGAGCCGCACGTGTGCTGAACGCGGAGGTGTCGTCCATGCGGCGCTATATCGGATTGGATCGCGATTGGATCGTGAAGAGTACGAATACATCAACCGCTTTATATACGCTTCTGCTTAGCGATCTACAAGGCCCCCTCTCGTATCTATGCATCTCCTTGGATAGAACTTGCGTGTGCATAGGAAATTTTTTGTTTCCCATGCAACATTCCCCAACAGTCCGATGGCATGTTAGTAGTGATGGAGTAACCATATGATCTGTGTAATGCATCGACGTAATAGTTGCATGGTTTGTATGGATTTGATATATTAGGTTTGAGGTGTACGGATGTAGATTGCATTATATGAGACATGACCGGTCAGTGTCCGCGAACGCACCCTGACCCATTCGTGACACTGACTGATCATGTCTCGAATAATGCATTCTACAATGGGATAACTCAAATTAGAAACCACAGATCCATATTATTACATGCAATGTAAACCGAATACTAAGCGGAGCTCGTCCGGGTGTGTCGTGCCCATGTCCCGCGGCTGGCTGTGTTCTTCGTAGTATCGGTTTGGTCATCGAGGAGGTAGAGTAGGACATGGGACACTAGACGGCTCACAGAACTCAAGATCCTGCCGTCTGCCATGCCCTGGTCTTCATCTTAGGAGCCCGTAACCTAGACGGTGATGGTGCACGTGAAGTTAATGACAGATGCTTCCTAGTAAGAGCTCACGTCCACCATGACGTGATTGCGGCTTCTACACTAGTACATCGTACGGGCCGCCGGAGAGTGTGACTTGCATGACCTCTGCCTCGCACGACGGACACACCGCGCCATGATAGCATCCATGGATGCCCATGGTGCGTCCTCGACGCACTAACGGAGGGGTTGCACGACGCGGTGATCCTGAAAGTAGTCAGCCGGCGATTGGGAAACAACAGTGGTGGCTCAATGAACAGTACAAGCTCAAGCAAGAAGAAGAGGCAAAGGAGGCGATATAAAGATGGCTCACGGGGCCCCTTGTGAGTATTTAAAGGGCAAAAGCTGGATGTGTGACCGGCAGACGCGGGAATCAAGGGGACACAATAAATTTCGGAGCCATGGGCGCCTCGATTTTAGGGCCAAATGGATACACATAAAGGCCATTATGATGCCGTCACCGATGTCGTCACCGAATCTCTGAATTTTCGGCGGATGACGTCATTGATGGGCGAAGCAATCAATTACAATGATCCTCAAGGTATGATAAGCCATCATTTCATAACCTTGAGAAGACAAAAGGTATGAACTAAAGAAAAGCTGCCAAGATTAAGGTAAAAGATATTAACATGACTAAATTCAAATCAATTTGGGGCCTAATGTTGGGGATAGAACCCCGAGGTATAACCCGCCCTGATGGGACGGGTCATTATTGTGGCATCTTAAAGTCTATAGTCAAGATAGGCCTTGGTGTTCTTATCCCAGAGACACAAGTCGGTTTATAGAGTAAGCCGGTTGGTCACCCAAGGCGTGAAGACGGCGAATGATGCCTCACAAGGTCGATAATCCCCAGGAATTTCCTTGCTTAGGAGGCAAGGCAAGTAAGAGACATATCGGGTCACGAATCATAGCATGACCCGGACTCTTGTAAACCCAGAGACTCGACCTATATATAAAGCCGAGCCCCTGAGGTTAGTAGACTTAAGTTACAATCTATTGATAGCTAGGTCAAGCGATTCAGCTCCCTTGTAATCGATATGATCATCAATATACACAAAGCAGGACGTAGGCTTTACCTCCATCGGAGGGGCCAAACCTGGGTAAACTCGTCTCTCGTTCCCGATCAACCCCTTCGAGTCGCCACATAGCAGCGATGGCCTCACATCAAGTTCTCCTATGAGGACATCTCTCGTGACAAAACCACCACACCGACGACGCGCCTACATTGTTCCACCCCGTCGCTGCACGTCCGCACCTGCGCCTCCACAACCCGGGCGTCGCCTCTGCCTTTTCCTCCTTGTTGCATCAGTCCGCCATGTTGGTCGGACAACACGTTTGCTCGTGCATACGCGTGCCACCTATACCTTGATGCCCCGGTCCTCCGTGCCGCCTGGCCTACTTGTGCGCCCGCATTCGGCTCCTCCTCACCTCGCCGTCAGTCGGTCCCACCCGCGCGTGCTAGCTCCCGTGCGCCTGCCTGCTCGTGACCCTACACCCGCGTAGCGGCTCCACCCTACACCCATGCCGGCTGCGCACTCGGGCCTCCGCCCTGCCACGTCGCGCCCCCACACTACGCCTGCTCGCTCCGACGTGCCTGCATCGCCTCGCGGCGCCTGCTCACCCGACCGCTCTCCCTGGACACTCGTGACCTCCTCCACCCCGCATCGGTGTCGTGCGTGTGCCGGCTCCGCTATGCCCCACTAGATCGCGCGGCAGGTGGCCTGGCTCCTCCGTTCCAGCATAATCTCAGCCGCATCCCCATGTCGGCTCTAACTGTCCCGCCGCCGACCTCCCCCGCCTCCGTGCTCCTGGAACGGCCCGGTCCTGGTTCTCCTGCACCTACCGCTGACTTACGCCGCCGTCGCCACCCGACCGGCCCGCGACTCCTCTCCCCCACGCAGTCGGCAGCAACCCCGCCCCGTAGCCGGTTGTCGTTGCCGCGCCCGGCTACCGGCTCCCGCTGCAGTGCCCGGCTCCCGGCTGCCGCCCCCATGCACCAACCGGCTCCTGCTATTGTCCAGTGCGACCGGCTCCCGAGAGAAGAAGAGAAAAAAAGGGGAGGGGCCGACTGTCCAGCCGACTAGAAGAAAGAAAAAGTGTGGCCAGCTCAAAAAAAGGGAGGACACCGGTCCACTTACTAGAGACACCACTCGGCCGACCCGATCAACTTACCAGCGTCGTCGCTTGGCCGACTCGGTCCACTTACTAGCATCGCCGCCAGGCCGGCTGGCTTGCCCGCCTACATCGACAATGGGCCAGTGATACGTCCATTTTGCATCATGCTTTTATATTGATATTTATTGCATAATGGGCTATTACTACACAGTTTGGTACAATACTTATGCCTTTTCTCTCTTATTTTACAAGGTTTACATGAAGAGGGAGAATGCGGGCAACTGGAGTTCTGGACTGGAAAAGGAGAAAATCTCAGATACCTATTCTGCACAACTCCAAAAGAACTGAAAATCTATGGAGAATTATTTTGGAATATATAAAAAATACTGGGTGAAAGAAATACATCAGGGGCCCACCATGCAGCCACAAGGCTGAGGGGCATGCCCTACCCCCTTGGCACGCCCCTAAGGCTTGTGGCCCACCTGGCAGCACTATGATGCCCATCTTCTGCTATATGAAGGGTTTCGACCTGGAAAAAATCATAACAGAGCTTTCAGGACGAAGCGCTGCTGTCTCTAGGCGGAACTTGGACAAAACCAATCTAGAGCTCCAGCAGGGCTGATCTGCCTGGGAAACTTCCCTCTAGGAGGGGGAAATCGAAGCCATCGTCATCACCAACGATCCTCTCATCGAAAGGGGGTCAATCTCCATCAACATCTTCATCAGCACCGTCTCCTCTCCAAACCCTAGTTCATCGCTTGTATCCGATCCTTGTCTCAAAACCTCACATTGGTACCTGTAGGTTGCTAGTAGCGTTGATTACTCCTTGTAGTTGATGCTAGTTGGTTTACTTGGTGGAAGATCATATGTCCAGATCCTTGATCATCATTAATACTCCTCTGATTATGAACATTAATATGCTTTGTGAGTAGTTATGTTTGTTCCTGAGGACATGGGATAAGTCTTGTTATAAGTAATCATATGAATTTGGTATGCGTTCGATATTTTGATGAGATCTATGTTGTATCTCCTCTAGTGGTGTCATGTGAACGTCGACTACATGACACTTCACCATTATTTGGGCCTAAATGAAGGCATTGGGAAGTAATAAGTAGATGGCAGGTTGCTAGAGTGACAGAAGCTTAAACCCTAGTTTATGTGTTGCTTCGTAAGGGGCTGATTTGGATCCACATGTTTCATGCTATGGTTTGATTTATCTTAATTCTTCTTTCGTATTTGCGGATGCTTGCGAGAGTGGTTAATCATAAGTGGAAGGCTTGTCCAAGAAAGGGTATCACCCAAGCACCAGTCCACCCACATATCAAATTATCAATGTAACGAATGCGAATCATATATGCATGATGAAAACTAGCTTGACAGAAATTCACATGTGTCCTCGGGAGCGCCTTGATTTATATAAGAGTTTGTCCAGGCTTGTCCTTTGCTATAAAAAGGATTGGTCCACCTTGCTGGACCTATGTTAAAATTGTTACTTGCTACCCGTTGCGAATCATCTTATCACAAAACTGTCTGTTACCGATAATTTCAGTGATTGTAGAGAATACCTTACTCAAAACCGCTTGTCATTTACTTCTGCCCCTCGTTGAGTTCGACACTCTTATTTATCGACAGGACTATGATAGATCCCTTATACTTGTGGGTCATCAGCCAGCTACCTAGCTAGCCATCCGCCTCGACACATGGCTACGTCGGGTCGGGTCCGGCTGGCACACCCGCCGACCGCCAAGGCCTCGGCGGCTACACCCAGCGGGTGCACCGGCACGCTCGGCTAGCAAAAAGCCGCGCCGGCTATCATCGACAACAACCACCTCACCGGTGTCAAAAGCAATGTGAGCTCCCGTTCTCTCATCCTCTTGCCACGGACAAAAAACCAGATACCCCGAGCAACCCTCGGGGACCATCGCCGCATTTGTTTCAGTTACTTTACTGTTCCCCCTCGCGCCAGCTAGTCTCAGCCCGGGCTGGCCGTTTGGTCCAGTACGTTCGTTTCCACATGACGGCCTAGTAGCGTGTACGATACCAAAGGCTCACTCTTTGTCTCAGCTACAGACCGCACCGCGGCTGTACAGCTAGCGAGAGCAAAAGGTGGAGGTCACCACACGCGAAAAACCTCCAGGGAAACCTGGTTGTTTCCTTTGCGAGTATCTGCTCGATCGAAACCGCTGCTCAAAGTCCGATTAGTGTGTGCTCCACTCCGTGGCCCACTCTTTTCCCCAGGCATAGACCGGCGCCCGGCTGTCCGACTGGAAGGAGAAAAGGCCAAAGAGCGGAGAGGACATGAAAAAGACTTAAAGGGGCTATGACGAAAGCGAGTTGGCACCCTCCGCATAAAACTCGCACCACCAGAACCAAACATTTGATATATCTAACTATGTCTTTTGCATGATAATTTCCATGAGGGCCCTTCTCGCTCGGAGGCTACACCCAGCGGGTGCGCTAGCGCGCCCCCGATGGAAACAGCCAGTCGGAGGACCACGCGTCCACCCTCGGTTGGGCTCTGCGCCCATAAGCAGGCAGATCCCGCGTTCGCCCCCGGTTAGGCTCCGCACCCATTAGCAGGCGGCCCCACGTCCACGCCCGACAGGGCCGCACGGCATTAGCCGACGAACCACGTGGTCGTGCCCGGCAGGGTCCTGCGCCCATCAGTCGGCGGACCCCATATCCGCGCCCGACATCCTCAACGCCACTGTCTGCTGGCCCGCCTCCGCTGGAAACAGCCAGCCGGTGGACTCCACGTCCACACTCGGTAGGGCCCCGCGCCCACCAGCCGACGGACCCTGCGTCCGCGCTCGGTTGGGCTTCATGCCCACCAGCCGGCGGACCCCACATCCGCGCCCGGCAGGGACCCGCACCCATCAGCCTGTGGACATGAGTCCACACGGGACATCCTTGATGCCACCATCTACTTCAGCAACAGCAAAGACCCTCCACCCAACTCTTTGAGTCGTGTGGAGGCTCTGAGGATACACCCAGCGGGTGCGCTGGCATGCTCCCACTAGAAGCAAACCACGTTGTCCCCGGCCTGCAATCGACCATCATCGACAACTCCCGCAACAACAACGACAACGGCAAAAATCCTCCGCCCGACCTCCAAGTCACCTCGAGGCTCGGAGGCTACTGTCGGGGGGATTACCCTCGCATAGGCTCAAGGAGACAACTCAACATTTTAAAACAATAGGGCGGCCAACACCCCTCTGTCCGGCCGCTCCAGCTGGCACCCCGTTCTGGCTAGATCCTAAGTCCAGTCGGCTCCCTGCCCGGCTGCACCAGCCGACTGCTCCGACCGATCCCCCCATCCGGCTGCTCCAGTCGGCCTGCTGCACGAGGTCAACCATCACATCCCATCAAAAACGACATGAAGACACTATATCCTACATCATGCGTCACTTCACTACGCCCCACTGGTGGTGCACTATAGCCTGCGTCATGCGTCACCTCGCATGACCATACCAATAGTGGTGCACTATTGCCTGCCTCACATGTCATGTCCAATAGTGTAGTTAGGCCATGTGGGCCACCCCTTGTTCCCTGGGCACCCCTTTATAAGGTGACCTAGGGATCTCACGATGGGAGGCCTCCTCTCCTTCTCTCATTCCCCTCCCACTATCTCACGTATGAGGCAAGGGGAAGAGCTCTTTGATTCGTGTCCAACGTATCTACTTTTCCTCACTCTTTTTCCCTTGTTTTGGACTCTAATTTGCATGATTTCAATGGAACTAACCCGGACTGTCGCTGTTTTCAGCAAAATTGCCATGGTGTTGCTTCCGTGTAGAAATAAAAGTTCTCGGAATGGAACGAAAGTTTTGAGAGATTTTTTTGGAAAGTATCAAAAATACTGGAGCCAGAAACCAACGGAGAGGGGGCCCAGGGTGCGCCAGTCCCCTGCCAACACGACCTGGTGGGTGGTGGGCACCCCGGGGCCCTATTTGACCTATTTCCGCCACTATAAATTCCAAAATTTGGAGACAGAAATCAGAGGGAAAGAATTTTCGCGTTTCATGAAATGGGGCCATCGCCACCTCTTGTTCTTCATCGGGAGGCCAGATCTAGAGTCCTTTTGGGGCTCGGGGAGGGGAATCTTCGTCATCACCAACCTTTCTCCATCTCTAATTCCATGATGCTCCGCCTCGAGATTGAGTAATTCCTTCGTGGGCTTGACGGTCGGTGAGTAGTTGGATGAGATTCATCATGTAATCGAGTTAGTTTTGTTAGGGCTTGATCCCTAGTATCCAGTATGTTCTAAGATTGATGTTGCTATGACTTTGCCATGCTTAATGCTTGTCACTAGGGCCTGAGTGTTATGATTTCAAATCTGAACCGTTTATGTTATCATCATTATATCTATGTTCTTGAGCCGATCTTTCCTATTCATATGCACCTATTACGTGTTATGATCCGTCAACCCCATAGTGACAATATTTGGGATACTTCACGGTGATGACCATAGTTTGAGGAGTTCATGTATTCACTACTTGTTAATGCTTTGTTCTGTTTCTCTATTAAAAGGAGGCCCGCTGCCAAGGGAGGGTAGGACAAAATATGGCATGCAAGTTCTTTTCCATAAGCTTGTATGACTATATATGGAATACATGCCTACATTACATTAATGAACTGGAGCTAGTTCTGTATCGCCCTAGGTTATGACTGTTACGTGATGAATATCATCCAATGAATACTCCGATCCAGTGCCTACGAGCTTTCCACTTATTGTTCTTGCTAAGTTACTACCATTGTTCTCACTATTGCACTTGCTGCAAAACTATCATTGCTACTGTTACCGCTACGGTTACTGTTACTATTGTTGTCATATTATTGTGCTACTGATCACTTTGCTACAGATATTTATCTCCATGTGTGGTTGAATTGACAACTCAACTACTAATACTCTCAAATATTCTTTGGCTCCCATTGTGTTGAATCTACAAATTTTGGTTGAATACTCTACCCTCGAAAACTGTTGTGATCCCCTCTACTTGTGTGTTATCAAGAACTTTTTCTGGTACTGTTGTCGGGGAGCATAACAATATTTGTTGAGTCACTTGGGATTTATATCAACTTATCACTATGAAGAAGCTGAAGGATAGAAGAGTCCCCTCTCGTACGAGAGGAGGTAAGGAATTTCCATCTAACTCAGCCTTTGATTCACCTACTATTTTGAATCAACTAGTTACACCACCACCTATTGATCATGCTGATATGCTTGATGATGCTACTTCTGAAATTTATAATGATACCATTGCTACAAGTGCTGAAACTATTGCACTGAATGAATTACTTGATGCTCATCTTGCTAAAGCTGGAGAACTTGAAAATGCTAAAACTGATAAAGATTGTGAATCACCTGCTACTCCTTGCTCTCCTAGTTTTGAAATGCCTGAAATACCTGAAGGTTATAATTTGGATGAAGAAATAGCTAGAGAGATTCTTTCTTGTGAGGATAGAAATGATGTTAATAAACTACTATGCAAGTATAAGGAAAAGACTTTGAATGCTAGAATGGAATGTGATCCTAAGTTTGCTACTTCACCTATCTGTGTTACCGATAAGGATTATGAATTCTTTGTCGACCCAGAGTTAATTACTTTGGTTGAATCTGATCCCTTCCATGGCTTTGAAACTGAAACTGTAGTGGCACACCTTACTAAGCTAAATGATATAGTCACCCTCTTTGCTCATGATGAGAATAATCGCTACTATTATATCCTTAAATTATTTGTGTTCTCATTAAAGGGTGATGCTAAGACATGGTACAATACTCTTACTCCTCATTGTGTGCATAGTCCCTAGGATATGATCTACTACTTCTCTGAAAATATTTTCCTGCTCATAAGAAACAAGCTGCCTTACAGGAAATATTTAACTTTGTGAAAATTGAAGAAGAGAGTCTTCCACAAGCTTGGGGGAGGCTTATCTAGTTGATTAATGCTTTGCCTGATCATCCTCTTAAGAAAAATGAAATAATTGATGTCTTTTATAATGGACTAACCGATGCTTCTAGGGACTTCCTAGATAGTTGTGCTAGTTGTGTTTTCAGGGAATGAACTATTGAACAAGCTCGAGAATTAATGAATAACATATTGAAGAACTATGATGATTCAACTCTTCCTGAACCACCGCCTAAACCCACTCCGAAGAAGAGAGGTATCATATTACTCAGTCCTGAGGATATGCAAGAGGCAAAGAAATCTATGAAGGAAAAGGGTATTAAAGCTGAGGATCTTAAGAATTTGCCAGCTATGAAGAAATACATGGTCTTGACACACCAACACCTCCACATGTGGTAGAAGTAAATTCTTTATTAAAGTTTACTGAAAGTTACATCCCTCACAATAAACCTCCTAGTCAATGCTTATATGAGTTTGACAACTATATTATGAAGCAAGATCATTTCAATGCTCATGTTTTGAAACAATTGCAATACAATTCTAATATGATTGCTCGTTTGAGTGACTTACTATTTAGAATCAGTAATGATGGTAGAGGTGTAGGAAAGCATGCCTCTATGCTTCAAACTCAGTTAGAACAAGTTTCTACGTCTCAAAAAGAATTGCTTGATGAAATGAGTAGTAATATGCATGATTTTGTTGCTAGAGTAGTAACCAGAGGAGGTAGAATGACCCAAGAACTACTTTATCCTAAGGGTCATCCTAAAAGAATTGAACAAGATTCTTAGAAAATTAATATTGATGCACCTAGTCCTTATAAGAAGAAACAGAAAAAGAAAAATGATAGGACTATGCATGCTTCTGGTGAACCTCACACACAAAAACCTCCTGATAGTAATGATGTCTCTATTTCTGATGCTGAAGCTCAGTCTGGTAATGAAAATGCACCTAGTGATAATGATAATAATAGTGATGATCATGAGGATACTCAACCTAGCAATGATAAATAAAAAGATAATGATGTAGAAATAGAACCTACTGTTGATCTTGATAACCCACAACCTAAAGATGAACGTTATGATAAAAAAGACTTTGTGGCTAGGAAACAAGGTAAAGAAAGCAAGCCATGGGTTCAGAAACCCATGCCCTTCACACCTAAGCCATCTAAGAAAAAGAATGAAGAAGAATTTGAGCGCTTTGGTAAAATGATTAGGCCAGTCTTTTTGCGTACCCGCTTAACTGATATTTTGAAGATGGCCCCTTATGCTAAATATATGAAAGACATCATCACTAATAAAAGGAAGATACAGAAAGCTGAAATATCCACAATGCTTGCTAATTATTCCTTTAAGGATGGAGTACCTAAAAAACTTGGAGATCTGGGAATACCAACTATACCTTGCTCCATTAAAAGAAACTATGTCAAAACTGCTTTGCGTGATTTGGGAGCCGATGTTAGTGTTATGCCTTTCTCCTCATATATAAGACTTGATTTGAATAAACTCACACCTACTAAGATATCACTAAATCAACGGCCATACCTATTAGTATTTGTGAGGATGAGCCCGTTGTTGTTGGAAATGTTACTATCTTAACGGACTTTGTTATTCTTGAGATGCCCGAGCACGACAACATGTCGATTATCCTTGGTAGACCCTTTTTGAATACTACAGGGGCTGTTATTGATTGCAATAAAAGCAAAGTCATTTTTCATATCAATGGTAATGAGCATATGGTGCACTTTCCGAAGAAGCAATTCCAAGTGAATGGTGTTAATGTTATTGAAAATTCTCCGACACTCACTATTGGAAGGTTTCAATTACCTCTACCTACTGCCAAAAATAAATATGATATTATTAAGGTTGGGGCTATGCCTATCCCCATTGAGGTAACCTAGTATTTTACGAAAGTTCTACGGTTTCATGTTAATCGAAAGTGGTTGTTAATAAGACTTGATCAACCTTATTAATGAATCATTTTCGAGAGGTATGAAGTTGATGAATTTAGTCGACACAACTCTCTATATCCCTTTTAGTTTCCTGTTTTAGTTAGTAGAATAAAATAAAATGTCATGTTTATCATGTTTTCTATTTTCTCCGTGCAATAAAAACTGACCCAAAAATAAAAATTCTCAGAATGCCACGAAAATTTAACACATTTTTTCCGGTTATTTATGAATTGTTGGTGCAACTAACACCTAAGGGGAGTGCATAGGGTGTTGAGCACCCAACAGGGTGCGCCAACACCCCCTAGGCGCGCCCTAGTGAGTCGTGGCGCCCATGTAGGGCCCCTCAATTATCCCTTTAGCCGACATTGTCACCTACCTTCAGCAAAAAAATCACCACAACCACCATTTTCGTATTTTTGCTCTCAAACCCGTAGATTTCTATCTCTTTGCTCGAAGCTCTGTTTCCAAAACTGTTTGGGCGGGATTGCTACTTGGTATGTGACTCCTCCAATGCTCCAATTAGTTTTTGTTTTAGTGAGTTATTTTCATAGTAATTAGCTACTTCTGGTGCTGCTGTAGATGAGCTTGCATGTTGAATTCGAGTTCTAAGTAGTTTGAATGCTCAATATGGTCTCTTTGCATGCTTGGGAGTAGTTGCTAACAATCTTACAAAGTTTTGTTGAAAAAATTCGTGGACTAAAGAAAATTCAGAAATTTTATAGGAATAAAAATGCAATTCTTTAGGAGTTCTTCGAGGAGGAGGTCCTCGAGAGCCTCGTCAAGTGGAAACTCAGTTCGGCAGTCTTATGTTGAACCAAGCGAAAGCTCGATGCGAGATGCCGCCACCAAATCATGCTTGTGGCCTTGCGACGAGTTCATGGAAGGTGCATGTATTAAGGAGAATTTTTATCAATTTATTCACAACACAGGGCTTGCTTCCTTCGTCTCATATAAGTACCGCCAACACCTCGAACTCACGAAAACCTTCAGAAATAAATTAAAATATTCTCCTTGTGAGTCTAGAGTTTCATTTAACCTGTATGATCATTCCTTTACCATACCAGTAGAAATGTCTAGAGATCCATGAAAACTTCCATTTGAGGGTTCCTTCGATGAACCCACAAAATCTGAGTACGCGTCATTTTTAGTTAATCTTTGCTTTGGTGAAGATAGAGGGGTTGCACAAGGGAGAATTAAAAGCATCCATATTCCATCAGTCCAATATTTTGCGCTTTTTAACGACAAATGTATTGTAGGCAAACAAGAGTGTAGCACCTTATGTGCTCATGATTTGAGTCTCTTGCAAACTTGCCATAACTAGGAATAAGGATTATAATCTTGGTGCAATTGTTGCACGGCGGTTGCATCTTAATGCTGCTAAAGGTAATATTTATGGAGGAATTTATGCCTCCCTTGTAGCTGAGAGATTAAATGTTTCACCTTGGCCTAATGACCCCACCCTACCCACTCAGTATTTATACTTTGATGCTATGAAGTGTCATAAGTTCCTTACGGGTACGACCACCAACTACACCTATAACTTGGGATTTAATAAAAACCCTGTTGTGCCTGTTGTTTTTCCTGCTCCTTCTCTCTATGATTTTCACACTAGGGGGAAGATATTATGTTCTTGAGAGTGAAGCTTGTGACAACAACGCGGAGGTTGAAGCTGCCAGGAGGGCCGCGGAGTCTGCTCTGAGGTTCTTTATCAGCCATCGCCAGATTATTATTCATACAGATGTTGATTACCAAGCTAGGCCAAAATCCTAAGCTTGGGGAGTATGTATTTCCATCGACATTACATTCATGTTTGCACATTTCATTCCCGCTGTCGATGTTCACATTTTTTCATTGTAATATCCATGCTAGATTTGTTTTCTCGCTTTCTTCTTGTGTGTTTGAATAACTTTGAGAAAACACAAAAATATTTCCTTTTTATTTTTAGTTTTTCTTTCTATCTTAGTTTAATTGTAGCATTCAAAAGAAAAACCCAAAAATATTTCTCACTTCTTCTTTTACTTGTTGGGAGCTATACCGTGTAAATAGTTTTTCTCGTTTTTGTTTTTCTTCTTTGTTTTCCTTCCTTCAAGAAAAAAACCAGAAACTCCAAAAATATTTTAGTGCGTTTCTCTGAAATTCTTTTCATTTTACTTGAGTCATACCGAGGAGAAGACCACGATGAAATTGTTGAGTGGTTCTCATCTGCACTATTGTTTACCTAACAAAGAACCCATATTACCTTGTCTTCTCCTCTTGAATAAAATGTTTGCAGATTCCAGCTTAGTCCACGGCATTCTTGCACTATTATTATCTTCTTATCGTTCGGTCGTACAAGTGAAAGGCAATAATGACGACATTTGATGAACTGATTGTGGCAGAGAAAGGCGGGTATGAAATCAACTTGTTTTTGTTTTTGTAAATATGTTTAACCTAGTATCCCTTGATTCAGCTCATTATGATCACACATGTTTGCAATGACCATTAGAGATTATAGTTGTTCATGCCATGCTTAAGTAGCTAGGAGTGGATAATGATTTATCTTGGGTGTCAACATGCATTAAAATGGTTGTGATGCGGTATGATGATATGATATCCTCCTCTGAATGTTGCCAGTGGCTTGACTTGGCACATGTTCAGGCATGTAGTTGAATCAAAACCAACATAGCCTTCATGATATTTATGTTCATGGTATCGATATCCTACTCATGCTAGTATTCAATGTTGATTATATGTGATGCATGTTCATGACCGTCTTCGCTCTCTAGCTGGCCGCTTCTCAATCTAATTGCTGGCCTTTGCCTGTACTAAGCGAGAATACTGCTTATGCATCAAAATACCTAAACCAAGTTATGCCAGATAAGTCCACTATATCTACCTATATGCGGTATTACCCTGCCGTTCCAAAGTAAATTTGCATGTGCCACCTCTAGAAATTGAAATGAACATCTATTTTGTGTCCTGGACCGCTCATGAAGCGACAGGGGATGGTCAGTATCTTCCATGTTAAGCGGGTTATTCTCATGATGAGTGTTTATTCACTTGTCCTTACATGAGAGGGGCGGTGATAGGGATTCCCAGTCCTGAAATGAAAAATCAAAAATAATTAAACAAAACACCCCGAGAAATGTTGTTGGTTTGGACGGTACCCGTGGATGCGGCTCGCCATGGATTGTGATTGTTAGTGGAGGGGGAGTAAATCTTTACTTTTACCACATGGGAATCGACGCTAATTGTTTTAGCATGGAAGATATTGATAACTCTTGGTTGTGACGTTGATAGGAAGGGTGTGCTTCTCGAAATTATATCTATCCTTGTTTTAAACTCTGATCTTTGGCACCGCTGCAAACCCATGCTTCCCTTTGCAAAGGTACTATCTATTTACTTTTATGTTGAGTCATCACCTTCTCACATAAGCGCTAGACCTGAGAGCACTATTGTCATACTCATGCATTATGTATAGTTGATGTTGCGTTCAGCATGACTGGAACTTTTCTACCATGAATTACAATGTTTAGTCGATGCTTGAACTTTGGAGGTGCTCTGCATTTATGTTTTGCGGTCTCGGGAAGGGCTAGCGAGATACCACTATTGTCATATTGTACCACGACTGTTTTGACAAAATCTTGGGGCTTGAGATATCTTATTATTGCTTGCTAGTTGCTTATGTTATTGATATGAGCAAATATAATTCCTAAGAGTTATAGTTGACATGGTTAGTCATTATCTTTACTGAAAACCTGGGTACAACTTAAGCATATATATGTAAACAAGAACAAAAGAGTTCATAAACGTTTTCCTTTATCACTTTCAGTTTATCAACTGAATTGCTTAAGGACAAGCAAAGGTTTAAGCTTTGGGGAGTTGATACGTCTCCAACGTATCTACTCTTCCTCACTCTTTTGCCCCTCTTTTGGACTCTAATTTGCATGATTTGAATGGAACTAACCCGGACTGACGTGGTTTTTAGTAGAATTGCCATGGTGTTGTTTTTCTGCAGAAATAAAAGTTCTCTGAATGGAACAAAACTTTTGGGAGATTTATTTTGGAAAATATAAAAAATACTGGAGCCATATACTACCAGAGAGGGGGGCCAGGTTGTGCAGTGATACGTCTCCAATGTATCTATAATGTTTGATGATGGCATGCTATTGTATTATTTGTTTTGGATGTTTTATATGCATTAATATTCTATTTTATATCATTTTTTGGACTAACCTATTAATCTAGAGCTTAGTGTCAGTTTATGTTTTTTCCTTGTTTTTGAGTTTTGCAGGTATGGAATATTAAACGGAGCCCAAACAGAATCAAATCTTTGGAATGATTTTTTCTAGAAGGAAAGAGATCTACCAGACTTCGAGTGCACGCCAGGGCACCTCCTACGAGGTCACAAGCCTTGGAGGCGCAACCACCCCCTGGCCGCGTGTGGCAGGCTTGCCGTCTCCTGGCAGGTCTCCTAACCCTATTCTTCGTCCTATAAATACCCAAATATTTCCCCAACACCAAAAAGAGCAACGCAAATACTTTTCCGCCGATAGAAGCCTCCATTCCCGAGAGATCCAATCTTGAAGCCTTTTCCGGTAATCTACCGAAGGGGGATCCGATCACGGAGGGCATCTACATCAACTCTATTGCCCCTTCGATGGTGCGCGAGTAGTACACCACAGATCTACGGGTCCATATCTAGTAGCTAGATGGATTGTTCTTCTCTCTTTGATCTTCAATACCATGTTCTTCATGATCTTCATGGAGATCTATCTGATGTAATACAATTTTGCGGTGTGTTTGCCAAGATACGATGAATTGTGGGTTTATGTTCAGATTATAAACGAATCTTATTTGAATCTTCTCTGAATTATTGTATGCATGATTTCATATATTTGTAAGTCTCTTCGAGTTATTGGTTTGGTTTGGCCAACTAGATTAGTAATTCTTGCAATGGGAGAAGTGCTTAGTTTTGGGTTCAATCTTGCGGTGTCCTCACCCAGTGACGAAGTCTGGGTAGTGAGGCACGTACTGTATTGTTGATCAAGGGTAAAAAGATGGGGTTTTAATCATATTGCTTGAGTTCATCATAATGCATTACTCTATTCTTCATGAACTTAATACTCTAGATGTAGGCAGGAGTCGGTCGATGTGTGGAGTAATATTAGTAGATGCAGAATCCTTTCGGTCTACTTGACACGGACGTGATGCCTATATGCATGATCATTGCCTTGGATATATACATGATTATTCACTTTTCTATCAAATTCTTGACAGTAATTTGTTTACCCATCATGATATTTTCCTTCAAGAGAGAAGGCTCTAGTGAAATCTATGGCCCCTGGGTCTACTTTCCATAATATATTTTGAGATCTATAAACCAAAAATACCAAAAATACCTTGCTACAATTTATTTATCTTTTACTTTGCATACTCATTTACATCTATCTCTATCATATCTAATCCTTGCAAATAACCGTGAAGGGATTGACAACCCCTTTATAGCGTTAGGTGCAAGAGTTTGATTGTTTGTGTAGATGCATGCATTGGTGACTTGCTTGTTCCTCCTACTGGAATACCTTGGTTCTCATCAACTGAGGGAAATACTTATCTAATTCGCTGCATAACCCTTTCCTCTTCAAAGGAAAACAAACGCACGCTCAAGAGGTAGCGAGAAGGATTTTTGTCGCCGTTGCCGGGGAGGATACATAGCAAGTCAAGACAAGATCTCTCCCGTCAACTTGCCAATTTCTGGTGCCATTGCCAGGGAGGATAAACATCAAGCCTACCAAGTACCCATCACAAACTCATCTCTTGCATTTACATTATTTTCCATTTGCCTCTCGTTTTCCTCTCCCCCACTTCTAAAACTATTTTTCAGAAAATACCAAAAAGATTTGCCTTTTTATTCGCCCTTCTTCCGTTCGCCTTCCCGTTAGCTATGTTTACTTGTGATGCCATGTGCCTTCTATTTTCTTGCATCTTCGCTTGCTAAAAATCTATTGATATAGATCCTCATCCACTTTCTAATCTTTTCAAAAGACTAAATTATGATGAACCAATTGCTAGTGAGTTGAGTGCACTTAATTATCTCTATGAAGTTTTGCTTGAAAATCATGAAAATGTTGGTGAAGTGTTGAAAGAAGAAAATTATAAGGTGATTCATGATATCTCCTTGAATGAAAAGAATGATTTTCATGTTGTTAGTATGAATTCTCTGAATATCCACGATGCTAATGATATGCAAAGCCACAAGCTTTGGGATGCTATGCTTGATGAAGATGAAATTTTTTGTTCCCCAAGTTTTGGTGATGACATGTATGCTATAATTGATCACGAAAAGAATCCTTTGTGTGATAGTTATATTGGTAGATTACTTCATGATTCTACTGAAAATTATTATGAGGGGGGACATATGCTTGTGGGAATTGCAATAATATCAAGTTTCCTCTCTATGTGCTCAAAGTTTCGAAGTTATGCTTGTTTTGCCTTCCTATGCTAGTTGATTCTTGCTCCCATAAATTGTTTGCTCACAAAATCCCTATGCATAGGAAGTGGGTTAGACTTAAATGTGCTTGTCATGAGATTCATGTTGCTCTCTTGCATGTTTCAAATACTACTTTTTATGTGAGCATCATTGAAATCATTATACCTAGCTAGGGGCGTTAAACAATAGCGCTTGTTGGGAGGCAACCCGATTTAATTTTTATGTTTTGTTTTTGGCTTATGTTTTTCAGTGTTTTACACATTATTAATTCTGTAGTAATTGTGTTTGGGGTTTTTAATTAGTGTTTGAGCCAAGTAAGACCTTTGGGGTAATCTGTGGTAGTTGTTGATTTGATCTTGCTAAAAACAAAAACTTTTGCGCCCAGTCCAGGAATTTTCTAAACTTTTTAGAGCATTGAATGAGTCTGAAATTATTACACAAGATTGATATGTAAATTTCCCAGGTTTTCCTAATTTTTCAGAATTTTTTGAGTTACAGAAGTATACGCAGTTTTCAGCTTGCTACAGACTGTTCTGTTTTTGACAGATTCTTTTTTCTTTGAGTTGTTTACCTATTTTGATGAATCTATGGGTTGTATCATGGGGTATGAACCATGGAGAAGTTAGAATGCAGTATTTATTACACCAATATAAATAAAGAATGAGTTCACAACATTACCTAAAGTGGTGATTTATTTTTGTATACTAACGGATCTCACGAGTTTTCTGTTAAGTTTTGTGTTGTGAAGTTTTCAAGTTTTGGGTAAAGATTTGATGGACTATGGAATAAGAAGTGTCAAGATCCTAAGCTTGGGGATGCCCAAGTCACCTAACGAGGATATGTACCGAGGGTAGGGTCCTAGGCAAGGCCTACATACCCTACCTAAGGACACTACATTGGGGGACTTGAAGATCAAGCATAAACTTCCGACTGGATTCCAGGAGATGTCCGAAGTCACTCGATAGGATATCCACTTGGAGACTCCTTCCTTCACTCGGCGGTAGCGTGTCAGTCAAAAGACCTCATTCTCACTCGACGCCAGAAGACCAGGAGCCATCATTAAGAGCCCAACGGGCAGACGTTGATTCAATAGGCATTAATAGCTTTTATTACGTACGTTACCAGTAACGGCAGACTTTAACCCCACGACATAAGCCGCCCCTCCTCTCCTGCACAATGGTTCGTAACGATTGTAATCTCTATATTCCACACGACATAAGCTTCTGAGCACTGAGACGTAGGGCTGTTACCTCCACGAGAGGAGCCTGAACTCATACATCTGTGTGTACATCCTCACCATAGCAAGGACTCTGCCCTCTCCTTTCGTACCCCTACCATCTACTATCAGGCTCATTCCCATGATAGTTGGCACCCACCATGGGGCATGCGTCTAAGTGAGTTCCGATGAGGTTGCATTTTCCATCCTTCGACATGTCTTCCGGCGGTGTTTTTGCTATGGGCCATGAGATCCGTTTGGGAGCGCTCGCCTTCATCGCCGACGATTCAGCATGGCTTCAGGAAGTGCCTCTCGACGTTGAGGCACTCTCGGTCCGCAGGACCGCACACTTCCGCGCAAGTTCCTACGGTGTGTTGCTGCATCAGCCTTCGACTCCTTACTCGTCGGCTCCCCTCGCTGTTCGCGGTTGCAAGCGGTCCGGTCGCTCACGACTTCAGCGTCAGGTCAAACACGTAATGGCGTGTCAAACTTCTCTGCAGATTGCAGCACTCGAGCCCGTCGAGTCCCTTCACTATGTGTTCGAGTCGGATTCCGATCCGTCCGACGTGCCTTCCGAGTGCGAAAGCTGCGATCCCGCAGCGGAGGTCTTGATGGTAGGCTCTCATCAGAGTTTGCCGTGGCAGGTGCGAGGCTGGCGGTCCGTCAAATGAGCAGTCGCACTACGAAGATGAGGTTCTTCATACTCCCATGATTGGCGCGACTGCCGAGGCTCAAGCTTTGGAGGCCCGCGCATTCGTCAGGAAGAACTCCAGGCAGAACTTGATGAATGCGCTCGTCAACGCCCCCATGCCCCAGTCGACGTCAGTGGCAGCTGTTTTCGACTGGATCTCACGATGATGTTGAGGTATACCGAACTCCTTTGTTAAATGTTGATGCTGCAGCTAGGATAGTAGATTCCATTCAGCCGTCCCAGTCAGAGGCTGGAAGAGGGTTGATGTAGATCAGAGCACTGTTGGATGCAGCGCAACGTCAAAATTCAGTAGTTTCCCAGTCTTGCAATAGGATACATAGCAGTTCACCCATGGCAGAGACCGTTCAGTCGGTACACAGCCCTGGATCGCCCTTGCGCCATCGGGGCGGAGGTTTCCATGAAGAGCAGGTCAGAGATCAGTTCCACCGCGAAGACCACCATTGAGTGCCCACTCCTCCGCGGAGTGGTGTTGGAAATATGCCCTAGAGGCAATAAATAAAGTGTTTATTATTGTATTTCCTTGTTCATGATAATAATTTATTATCCAAGCTATAATTGTATTAATTGGAAACACATTACATGTGTGGGTAAATAAACAACACTCTGTCCCTAGTATGCCTCTAGTGAACTAGCTCGTTGATCAAAGATGGTCAAGGTTTCCTAGCCATTGACATGTGATGTCATTTGATAACGAGATCACATCATTAGGAGAATGATGTGATGGACAAGACCCAAACTACAAACATAGCATATGATCATGTTAGTTTATTGCTATTGTTTTCTGCTTGTCTAGTATATGTTCCTATGACCATAAGATCATGCAACTTACGGACATCGGAGGAGTGCCTTGTGTGTATCAAACGTCGCAACGTAACTGGGTGACTATAAAGGTGCTCTATAGGTATCTCCGAGGGTGTCTGTTGAGTTGGCATGGATCAAGACTGGGATTTGTTACTCCGTGTAACGGAGAGGTATCTCAGGGCCCACTCGGTAATACAACATCGCAATAAGCCTTGCAAGCAATGTGAATAAGTGTTAGTCACGGGATCTTGTATTACGGAACGAGTAAAGAGACTTGCCGATAATGAGGTTTAACTAGGTATGGAGATACCGACGATCGAATCTCGGGCAAGTAACATACCGAAGAACAAAGGGAACATCATACGGGATTAACCGAATCCTTGACATAGAGGTTCGGCCGATAAAGATCTTCGTAGAATATGTACGAACCAATATGGGCATCCAGGTCCCGCTATTCGTTATTGACCCTAGAGGTGTCTCGGTCATGTCTACATAGTTCTCGAACCCGCAGGGTCTGCACACTTAAGGTTTGGTGATGTTTCAGTAGTATAGACTTATGTATAGTGGTGACCGAAGGTTGTTTGGAGTCCCATATGAGATCCCGGACATCATGAGGAGCTATGGAATGGTCCAGAGGTAAATATTTATATATAGGAAGTCCTGTTTTGGTCGCCGGAAAAGTTTCGGGCTCATCGGTAGTGTACCGGGAGTGCCGATAGTGTACCGGGAGGCCTCTGGGAGGGGTATTTCGACCCAAGAGGCTTCATGGGCTGTGGGAGAGTGAATATCAGCCCTTAGTGTGCTGGTGGAAACTCCCACACAAGGCCCATGTGGCTGGAGGAAAAAACCCAATAGGAAAAGGTGGAAAAAAAGGCAAAAAAGGAGAAATCCTAGTCCTACTAGGATTGGAGGAGTCCTCCTCCTCTCCTAGTAGGTTCGGCCGAACTAGATTGGCTTGGAGCTGAGGCTTCCTCCTCTCCTCCTCTCCTCCTATATATACTGGTGGATTTTAGGGTTTTGCACTAGTTTTTTCAGCCGCGTGCTACCCGTTCCTCTAGTGCATAGTTTCTCCTCTAGATCGGATTTCTGCAGTGCTTAGGCGAAGCCCTGCTGGAATAGCTCCACCACCATCACCGGAGATCCATCACGTTGCCAGAGAACCCTTCTTCCTCTCCACTCCTTCTTGCTGGATCAAGACGGTGGAGATCGTCATCAAGCTGTACGTGTGCTGAATGCGGAGGTGCCGTCCGTTCGGCGCTAGATCGGAAGGATCGTGATCAAGTTCGTGGGATGGATCGTGATCAAGTTCGTGGGACAGATCGTGATTGGATCGCGGGACGGATCGTGATTGGATCGCGAGACGAATCGTGATTGGATCGTGGGACGCATGGTGATTTGGATAGCGAAGACGTTCGACTACACCAACCGCATTTCTTAACGCTTCCCGCCTAGCGATCTACAAGGGTACGTAGATCCACTCACCCTCTCGTAGATGCTCATCACCATGGATAGATCTGCGTGTGAGTAGGAAAATTTTTGTTTCCCATGCAACGTTCCCCAACAAGTGGTCCGTATGCGCCCCGGCGCCAGGACGATAGGCGCTCCTTTCGTGATGAGCGAAACGCGGGCTTTGACGCCCGCGACCTCCTCGTTCAGAAGCATAGGGGCGGAGCCCATAGAGAAGGACACGACATAAATGTTCCGAGTGGAAGCTCAGCCATGGTGTCTGGCCCCGAGTGTTTCAGTAGAGCCATACGTTCTGGAGATCCCCCCAACTTCAGGATGGCGGCAGGAATCAGAAAGTTTTCTGGCGAAACAAAGCCAGAGACTTGGTTAGATGATTACTTAGTTGGTGTGCAAATTGGTGGCGGAAATGACAATGTTGTAATGAAGCACCTGCCCCTGATGTTAGATGGTTCAGCTCCAGCTTGGTTGAATCGTTTGGCTCCCTCTAGCATTACATTGTTGGGAGCAGCTTGCCCGATTGTTTTTCTGAACCTTTGAGGGCACCTGCAAGCGTCCGGCAGGTCTGGTCGACTTACAGCACTGTGTCCAGAAGCCCAATGAAACTTTGAGAGATTATATTCAACGATGGTGCACTCTGCATCATACAGTGGAGAATATGTTGGAGCACCAGGCTGTTTGTGCTTTCAAGGCTGGTGTGAGATACAAAGAGCTATATCTAAAGTTTGGGCAGACGGGTGATATTTCACTCGGCAAGATGATGGAAATCGCCACTCGGTATGCCAATGGCGAGGAAGAAGACCGCCTCGATAGCGGTAAAGGAAAGGCAGTCGTTAGTGAGGCTGGTGGCAGCAACAATCGGAAACAGAAGCGAAAAGCTGAAGATCCGGTTCAAGCAGAAGCGACAGCACTGGCGACTCAGTCGAAGAACAAGGGCAAAGCTAAGGCATAGTATGCCCTCAAGAAAGGGAAAAATCAGTCAGGAACTGATACCATGGATCAGCCATGTGTAATACACACGAGGAAAGATGCGGAGGGCAATCTGATTTTTCCCAAGCACACCACTTGACAGTGTCGGACCCTTATCCAGCAATTCAAGGGAGACCTACGAGTGATGAATCTCCTAAGAAGGGAGATGAAGATGAGGATAAGGAAACATTCCCGAATGTCACTACTACATTGGTGATTTTTGCTGATGTCGAGAGCAAGAGCCGTCTGAAATTCATCAACAGAGAAATCAACATGGTTGTACCGGATACCCCCACCTACCTCAAATGGTCCCAATATGCTATCACATTTGACCAGACAGACCATCCTGTTCATGTGGCCACTCCCGGTCGATAGACTCTTGTAGTTGATCCGGGGGGGACTCAACTTAGAAAGGTCCTCATGGACGGCGGCAGCGGCCTGAACATTCTCTATGCGGATACCCTGAAAGGGATGGGCATTCCGACGTCCCATCTGAGTGAGAGTAGCATGCAGTTTCACGGGGTCATCCCAGGAAAGAAGGCCAAGTCACTCGTCCAGATAGCATTAGATGTGGCATTCCAGAATGACAAAAAATTTCCGAAAAGAAAAGTTGACATTTGAAGTCATGGATTTCAAGAGTGCTTACCACACCATTCTGGGTCGACCCGCTTATGCACGTTTCATGGCCCGACCATGTTATGTGTATCTCAAGTTGAAAATGCCAGGCCCTAAGGGCATGATCACGGTCACTGGCAATCGACAGTGGGCCAAAGAATGACTCTAGCAAGGATCCAAGATCGCCGATCGCCAGATGGCAATGATTGAGTTGGAGGAGTACAAGAAAACAGCCGACCCTGCTGATTTGCTCTGTGCAAAGAACCGGCTTCCGAGTCGGCATTTTAGTCGACAGGGAAGTGAAGAAGGTACACATCCACTCAACGGATCCTACTGCTACCCCGACGAATATCTCATCAACACTCGACAGCAAAAAGGAAGCCGAGCTCATCCAGTTCCTCCATGAGAACTGGGATATCTTCGCATGGAAGCCTGATGACATGCTAGGGATTCCCAGGGAGCTGGCTGAGCACCGTCTGCGAGTGGATCCTAAAGCCAAACCCATTAGAGAGCATTTGTGTCGCTCAGCGGCGGAGAAGCGCAAGGCAATCAGAGAAGAAGTGGCTCGTCTCTTGCAAGCCAAGTTCATTCGGGAGATTTACCACTCTGAGTGGCTCTCGAATGTTGTGATGGTGCCAAAGAAAGATAAGTCATTGCGCATGTGCATTTACTTCAAACATCTCAACAAGGTGTGCCCAAAAGATCATTTTCCGCTCCCCCACATAGAACAAATTGTTGACTCGACAGCGGGGTGTGAGCGTTTATCGTTTTTGGATGCTTATTCTGGGTACCATCAGATCCGTCTATACGCCCCGGAGGAAATAAAGACACCCTTCATCACCCCATTCGGGTGTTTTTATTACATCACCATGCCTTTTGGTCTCAAGAACGCCAATGCTACTTTTATGCGCATGATTCAGACATGTTTACTCGACCAGATCCCTCGGAATATTGAGGTGTACATGGACGATATAGTGGTCAAGTCTCGCAAAGGTTCCGACCTTCTGGCTGACTTGGTCGAGACATTCGCCAATCTAAGGCGATTCAACATAAAGTGAATCCGGCCAAATGTACTTTCGGCGTCCCTGGCGGCAAGTTGCTCGGTTTTCTCGTTTCCGTGCGAGGAATTGATGTCAACCCTGAGAAAATCAGCGCCATTACCCATATGAAGACTCCCATGCGAGTGCACGACGTTCGGAAGCTCACAGGTTGCTTGGTAGCATTGAGTCGATTCATTTCTCGTCTTGGTGAGAAGGCTCTACCTTTATATCAATTGATGAAGAAGTCCGACATGTTCGACTAGACTCCCGAAGCCGAAGCAGCATTTGTTGAGCTCAAAGCCCTGCTCTCCACCCAGCCGGTGCTTGTCGCTCCTGCCAGCAGAGAGCCCTTGCTCCTGTACATCACGGCTACAAATCAGGTCGTCAGTACAGTACTGACTATCGAGCGGGAAGAGGAAGGTAAAGTTTATAAGGTCCAGCGGCTAGTTTATTATGTCTCGGAAGTATTGTCCCCCTCAAAGCAAAGATATCCACACTATCAGAAGCTAGTTTATGGTATTTACCTATCAACGAAGAAGGTGGCGCATTATTTCCAAGACCACTCGATTTCATTCGTTAGTGATGCTCCCTTGTCCGAAATTTTTAATAATAAAGACGCATCAGGTCGAGTGGCTAAATGGGCAATCGAGCTTGGACACTTTGACATCAGATTCGAAGCCAAAAAAGAAATCAAGTCCCAAGCATTGGCAGATTTCATGGCCGAGTGGATTGAACAGCAACAGCCTATCCAAGTTCACTCGACGCATTGGACAATGTTCTTTGGTGGCTCCAAAATGTTGAATGGGTTTGGTGCTGGTGTTGTCTTGATATCTCCCAGAGGCGACAAGCTCATCTATGTCTTGCAAATTCACTTCAATTCCTCCAACAATGAGGTAGAGTATGAAGCACTTTTGTATTGGTTGCGCATGGCTATCTCACTCCGCAAAAGCGCCTAATGGTTTATGGCGACTCAGATCTGGTGGTGAATCAGGTGATGAAAGAGTGGGATGTTCGAAACCCTGCTATGACTGGATACTGCAATGCGGTTCGAAAGTTGGAGAGGAAGTTTGAAGGCCTGGAACTTTATCATGTTCCCCGATTGAAAAATCAGGCGACCGATGAACTATCCAAGATTGGTTCCACTCGACGGCCTGTCCCCAGCGTGTGTTCTTGGAGCACTTGCACACTCCTTCGGTTCAAGAAGATCCTTTCACCGAAAAGCCCCCACAGGCTTTGAGTTCCACTGACTCGACAGAAGTCGATGTCCCTACAGTGATTGACCTGGTCATGGAAATTTTGGTTATCATTCCCGATTGGACTGTGCCTTACATTGCCTATATCCTCAGAAAAGAGCTCCCTAAAGATGAAACAAAGGCTCGACAGATTGTGCGCAGGTCCAAGGCTTTCACTGTTATGGGAGATCAACTGTTCAGAGAGAGTGCGACTGGTGTCACCCAGCGCTGCATTTCCCTCGAGGAAGGTCGAATGATTCTAGACGACATTCACTCGGGAACTTGCGGCCACCATGCGTCCTCAAGGATGATTGTCGGTAAAGCATACCGAGCTGGTTTTTACTGGCCACGAGCAAATGAGATGGCTAAAGACATCGTTGATCATTGCGATGCTTACCAGTTCTATGCGAACTTGTCACACAAGCCGGCGCCTTCTTTGAAGACAATTCCTCTTGCCTGGCCGTTTGCTGTTTGGGGACTCGACATGGTTGGCCCCTTTCGAGCCGGAAAAGGAGGATTCACTCACTTGTTGGTACAAGTCGACAAATTCACCAAGTGGATAGAAGCCAAGCCAATCAAGAAGCTGAACTCCCGCACGGCGGTCACGTTCATGAGAGAGATAATTTATCGATACGGCATTCCGCATAGCATCATCACGGACAACGACACTAATTTTGACTCGGAAGAATTCAAGAACTTTTGTAACTCCCAAGGCACCCAAGTGGATTATGCATCTGTTGCGCATCCTCAAACCAATGGGCAATTCGAGCGGGCTAATGGTCTCATCCTGCAAGGTCTGAAGCCTCGTCTCATGCGTGATTTGGATCTAAGGACAAATTCTAATCGGTCGCCTTATAATTTGCGTCTGCCTTATAATTTGCGTCTGCCTTATAATTTGGATCATGTCGCCGGAGCCTGGGTAACTGAGCTGCCATCTATTTTGTGGGGTCTAAGGACAACGCCTAATCGGTCGACTGGACGAATTCCTTTCTTCCTTGTTTATGGTGTTGTGGCCGTCCTACCGAGTGACTTGTTTCAAAATTCTCCTCGAGTGGAGCTGTATTCTGAGGCTGAAGCTGAACAAGCCAGATAGGATGGCATAGATCTTCTGGAGGAGGAATGAGAGATGGATCTGATCCGGACCACTGCCTATCAACAAGACCTATGGAGCTTCCATGCGAAGAACGTCAAGAGTCGGTCGTTTCATGAGGGAGACCTGGTGCTTTGAGTAAATCAACACCGACCTCACAAGCTTGCTCCTGCATGGGAAGGTCCTTTCGTTGTCACTAAGGTGGTAAACAACGGAGCCTATCACTTGTACAATCTCATGAAGCACATAGACGAGCCATGAGCCTGGAACGCAGATCTGCTCCGGTGTTTTTATACTTGAGACAGAAGAATCCACTAATGTAATAAGAATACTTCATCAATGCAATTCACATTTCTGCAATGTATTGTCGATTCCACTCGGACAGTTTCATTCTTGGGAATACTCCGAGTGGTGAGAAATCCTCACACTCGGGGGCTGATCTGCGAACATGCTTCGCCTAAGTTAAAAACCCTAACAGGTGGGTAGCAGTCCATTCACTTGATGGCCTATTTGTGAATCCGTCTACGCTTAGGTTCGAAAATAACTCCGAGTGATGAGCGATCCACACACTCGGGGGCTTAGCTGGAACATGCTTCCCCTAAGTTAAAAACCTCTTCAGGTGGATAGTAATCCATTCACTCGACAGCTTAGCCGCGAATCGTCATTTGCATAAGTTCAATAATAACTCAGAGTGATGAGCGATCCTCACGCTTGGGGGCTTAGCTCCGAACATGCTTCTCCTAAGTTAAAAGCCTCGTCGGGTGGATAGCAATCCATTCACTCGACAGCTTAGCTGCGAATCAACATTCGCCTAAGTTCAAAATTAACTCCGAGTGATGAATGATCCTCACGCTCGGGGGCTTAGCTGCGAACATGCTTCGCCTAAGTTAAAAACCTCATCGGGTGGATAGCAATCCATTCACTCGACAGCTTAGCTACGAATCGACATTCACCTAAGTTCGAAAATAACTCCGAGCGATGAGTGATCCTCATGCTCGGGGGCTTAGCTGCGAACATGCTTCGCCTAAGTTAAAAACCTTGTCAGGTTGATAGCAATCCATTCACTCAATAGCTTAGCCGCGAACCGACATTTGCCTCAGTTCGAAAATAACTCCGAGCGATGAGCGATCCTCACGCTCGGGAGCTTAGCTTCGAACACGTTTCGCCTAAGTTAAAAACCTCTTCGGGTGGATGGCAATCCATCCACTTGAGAGCTTAGCTACGAATTGACATTCGCCTAAGTTCGAAAATAACTCCGAGTGATGAGCGATCCTCATGCTCGGGGGCTTAGCTGCGAACATGCTTCGCCTAAGTTAAAAACCTCGTCGGATGGATAGCAATCCATTCACTCGATAGCTCAGCCATGAATCGACATTCGCCTAAGGTCTAAAACACTCTGAGTGATGAGCAATCCTCACGCTCGGGGGCTTAGCTGCGAACACTTTTCGCCTAAGTTAAAAACTTCGTCAGGTGGATAGCAATCCATTCACTCGACAGCCTAGCGGTGAATTGACATTCTCCTAAGGTCGAAAATATCCCGAATGGTGAGCAATCCTCACACTCGGGGGCTTAGCTGCAAACACACTTCGCCTAAGTTAAAAACAAACTCATTCGAATGGACGATTGAAAGCCAAATACGAATAACATCCAAAGGATAAAACCACGGATAAGCATGTCGTAAAGAAGCAAATGTTCTCAGTCCTAAGGCCTGAATGAAGTTTTAAGGGATACAATTCCGCTCGGCATACCGAGGTGAATAAAAGTATTTCTTACGAAGACCAAGTTTTTTAAACGGGTGACGGGCTGGCTGGCTCGACGAAAGTGTCCAAGTCGATGTCGTCGGCGATTCTGGTGGCTGCCTCAATGAAGGTTTCCATGAAGTCCTCGAACTGGAGTTTCTTTGTGTTTACCACCTAGTGATCCTTCAGCTTCTCTTCCCTCATGTCCCTGCAATGGACCCTGACAAGTGATAATGCCACGTCGGCCCGCAGCGAGCAGCAGATTTCTTCTAGGCCCGCACTCAACTGGGAAGTTCATTCAGGTGAGCCATTATAGAGTTGAGGTTGAGCTGAGAGTGTCCTCGGGCCATTGCTCCTTGTCGATTCTCTCCATTGCAGATTTTAGTCGGGCAATATATGCCTGGACGCCTTGGAGCCGGAAGTTGAGTCTCAACATGTTCATGGCCACTGCATCTGCGACTCGTGACTTAGTGGGGTCTAGATTGGGCTCTACCTCCTGTGTCTCCTTCTCGAAGTCTTGGCAGAACTCTGTTGAAGAGCTGGAATGGGAAGAGAATCGGTGAGCCACGACCGTCAAAGGTTTGACAAACTTTAGTCAACAAAAAGCACTTACTGTCGAGTAGGATATACATCTTCCTCGAGAATTCTCCCAAGTGCTTCTCCCGTCCGTTGCTCCGTTTATTCAGCTACTCGGCCCTTTTAACGAGGTCCACATGCTCCTGCTTCAACTTTGTGTTCTCCTCCTCCAATTTCTCGGCGGTCGTCAGCTTCTGATCTACAGCTTCAGTCTTGTCCCTGGCCACTCTTTGGGCGTCAGCAAGTGCCTCGTCCTTCTCCTCTAGTGCCTTCTTCATGGAATCTAAAGAAACAACATTGTTGAGTCGCGCTTGGAGTCAACGGTTTTCATTGCGTACGTCTGTTCGAGTGAGAGCACTCAGTTCAAAACATGAAGAGTGAAGAGGGGAATGCAGAAAGTCAACAGTAATTACCTCCCAGAGACTTCAGCTGAGCACGCGCTCACTCCAGAGCGTTGTTGGAGGCCTCCAGATCTACTCGTAGTCGGTTCCTCTCATCATCCATGTCCTTGTACTGCATACCAAGTTCGCAAGCCCTCTGGAACCAACAAAAGACAGGAATTCAATCGGCAAGTGGTGCTAGGGACAGCCGACAGAGTTATGAACACCGGCGAATGACTATCTTACAACCTTGGAACAGCCTAAGAAGAATTCAAG
Organism: Hordeum marinum; assembly: GCA_022496015.1. Classification (NCBI taxonomy): domain Eukaryota; kingdom Viridiplantae; phylum Streptophyta; class Magnoliopsida; order Poales; family Poaceae; genus Hordeum; species Hordeum marinum. The sequence continues at coordinate 407,522,448 of CM039672.1, read as the reverse complement.
CAAAAAGTCCACTCAACATGTCGAGTGGCCCTAGCGCTCCATGTTCCATAAACAAATTCAAAGTTGTCTCTATTAAGACCCCTGCCAGTGCAAGCACTCGACAGCGATCTCGGGGACTGCACCCAGTGGGTACACTAAGAGTGCCCCCACTGAGATGGTTAACGCTCGACCCATCGGGTGACTCGTCAGAAAAAAATGCACTTGACATGTCGAGTGGCTCCAGTACTATGCGTACGACAAGTTTTCAAGACTACTGCTTATCGTCTTCGATTAACAGTAGCCTCGGGGACTACACCCAGTGGGTGCACTTAGCGTGTCCCCACTGGTTATTAAAACATTCGACAAGGCCAGACCCGTCACTCGATCCGTCGAGCGACGCGCCTCCCTGCTCTGCGAAGTTCAATCTATCCTTATGTAGCAGCTTATCATGGTTTATCAATAATATCCATGAAACCTACAAGGTAGCTTCGGAGAGGTGTGATCCAAGGCGAAATGTATCCCGTATACAATAAAATCTAAGACCCCTGCCGGTGCAAGCACTCGGCAACGATCTCGGGGACTACACCCAGTGGGTGCACTTAGCGTGCCCCCACTAGATCTACTAATTCTCGATCAGTCGAGTGGCAGAAACATCCTTCATTGGAATATCCATCACTTGGAGAAGTTCAATCTATCCTTATGTAGCGTCATATCATGGTTTATAAATAATATCCATGAAACCTACAAGGTAGCCTCGGAATGGTGCGGCCAAAGGTAAACGTATCAAGCATATGACAAACTCTAAGACCCTTGCCGATGCAAGCACTCAACAGTGGTCTCGGGGACTACACCAAGTGGGTGCACCCAGAGTGCCCCCATTGAGACCGTTAACACTCGATCCATTGGGTAACTCGTCAGAAAAAATGCCCTCGACATGTCAAGCAACTCTAGTACCACGCGTACTATCGATCTAAATCCTACTCGACCAAGACCTAACCTATTCGAGTGGAGAATTTTCAGAACAATCTACAAAGTGGAAAGTAAGCACCTAGTGGGTGTACAGTCAAGAAAAGACAGAAATCTAATCAGCAATGCACTTACAATCGAACTTACTCGGACATTGGTGCGGAGGGCTGTGCTGGCGTCGTAAGCCAGCTTGCTGGCCTCGTATGCCTCCTTGGTTCGCAACATCATCTACTCTGCCTGGATCATAGCTTCCTTCGCCACTCTGGTTTGATCTTTCGAGACGCGATGCAGAGGAAAAGCCGTCATAGGCAGGATCGGTACAGGGGCTGGAGCAGCTGAAGCACTCTGAGCAGGACCAGTTGGAGTGGACGTCACGATAGTCGAAACAGCTGGAGGTGCACTCGATGGAGGTTTTGAAGGATCAGCTATGATTCATGTCGAGACACCCACCAAATGGGAGGACTCTGCAGTCGACCGCTGAGCCGTCTGCACTAGCAAAGTTCGTCGAGTGTGGACACGCGAGACGTTCGGGTGTTCCTCATCATCTTCCAGTTGAATGACCTATGCAACGTCAATCGTCAGTATTAACTTTAGCAAGTGATAAATCTCATTTGAGTGAGTCAGAGACCTGTTTACCTCTATGAGAAGTCGCAGCATCAGCGGTGTCAATATCCATTGCCTCTCCCCCGTCTCGAGGAGGTGATGATACAGAAGTGGCAGCTCTGACGGATCGAACAGCACTCGGTTAGATACAATTCAAGGCCATAGTCGACAGAAAGAATTTGAAACTAAATACTCATGTGGAGACAACAGGTACGACCATTCTCATGCGAGGCAGAGCCTTGCGAGGTTTCATCGTGACTTGCTTGGGCTGCTTGGCCAGCCTCTCACTCGACTCAACAGTTGAAGGGCGGCTCCTTGGGTTCTTCTCACTAGGGCCCGGAGCCCTGTCTTCAACAGCTACCGGATCCTGGCAGGACTTGGTGCGGCCTTCGCGCTGGGGAGGTGAAACAACTTCTTCTGCTTCGCCGGATTCCTTGTATTCATCCTCAGAGTCCGTGGGACCATCGTCGTCCATGCTGCCACCCTCGCTCACTACGCCATCTTCAACATGGTTCCCGTTGGGAACGGGCGAGTGCATGTGCGTCCACTCCTACATGATTCAAGCAAAGAAGTCAGTTCGTAAATCACTCGATAGTACAAGTACATCGGTCGACACCGTGCAACTCACCAGATTCTTCGACGGGTTTTCGACCGAGTAAGGTTGGATCCTCTTGGCTCCCAAAGGGTTGTCGCAGGCTCCAGTGATGCTGCGAAGCCAGTGCTCGACAGTTTTTTGAGGAACCTCTTCTGGGTGCGCCCTGGTCGAGTCCTTAGGGCCCTCATAGTGCCACATGGTGTGATCTCTGGCCTGGAGTGGCTGAATACGTCGACTGAGAAACGTCTCCAACAGATCCATGCCGGTCACCCCACCCCGAATCAACTGCACCACCGCCTCAACCAAGATTCCCGTTTGGACATGTTCCTCTTCGGTCACCCTCAGAGACTTGGGGACAGCTGGACGGTCAAGTGTATAGGGGGGAAGGCCAGTCGACATATTGTGCGATGCTATATCTTTGCAGTAGAACCAAGTCGACTGCCAGCCTCTAACAGACTCAGGAAAACTCATGGCAGGGAAGGAACTACACGCTCTTTTCTGAAGTCCTAAGCCTCCACACAACTGAAGCACATGAGTCTTCCCATCAGCAGGGAGAGCTTTCTTCACGGTCTGGGATCTGACCGTAAAGATGTGCTTGAACAACCCCCAATGGGGAGAGCAACCCAGAAAATACTCGCATAGAGTAATGAAGGCAGACAAATATGCAACATTATTCGGCGGGAGATGGTGCAGTTGGGCTCCAAAAAAGTTTAGGAATCCTCTAAAGAATGGGTGGGGCGTCATGGAGAAACCACTTTCGACATGGGAGATAAGGAGGACCCGCTCCCCGTCACGCGGCTCCGGATCGTGCTCTCCCTCCGGCAGCCTCCAGGCGCCGTCCTCCATGAGCCCGTCCGCGACAAGGCCCTCCATGTCCTCACGGGTGACTACGGAGGGGAGAAATTCCCCCTGCATCCATGCCACCGGCGCGGTGAACCGAGCGGTCGAGGGCTTCTTGCCCTTGAGCTTTGTCGCCCCCTTCTTAGCCCGCTCCAGCTTCTCCATCGCATTCTTCATCATCGGCCCGGTGGCTCTCGTCGAGGAGGAACGGAGTGGGGCGTTGGAGGCAGAGGAGGCGGGGTAAAGGAGAAAGAATGGGCGGAGTTATTGTCCAAATCGCGATGCACGAAGATTTATACTCTACCGAGTGTCCCACTGCCCAGTGGGCCCACGAGATCATCGCACACGCCAACCGCTGATGGTGCCCAGTACGTGGCGATATGACCGGCGCGAGAATCGAGGCATCGTGCCTCCACTTGCCTTGATCGTGGCGTCATCACCGCATGCACGCACGCTTCCCAAGTTTTCGTATCCCACAAAATCCTGGTCTGACAGACCGCCCATCACCTCCAAAGATACTTTCAGTTCACTCGGAGCAAAACAGGCATTGAACATCCACTCGGACACTTTGGCTGAATGGATCCGGCTGAAGGGAGAGGAATTCAATCGACGCAAGTTTCGTTGAAGCCCCGAATATCATTCGGAAGATTTGACGTGTTGATCTGGAATTGATGTTAATACTCATAGTTCAATCGATGCAAGTTTCGTTGAAGCCCCGAATATCATTTGGAAGATTGTATACCCTAACTCAAGATTGGCATTGATACCCCATTTCACCACCCGAACCCCGATCCATTTGGGGGCTAATGACGAGGATACGTACCTAGGGTAGGGTCCTAGGCAAGGCCAACATACCCTATCTAAGGACACTACATTGGGGGACTCGAAGATCAAGCATAAACTTCCAAGTGGATTCCAGGAGATGTCCGAAGTCACTCGATAGGATATCCACTCGGAGACTCCTTCCTTCACTCGGCGGTAGGTCGTTAGACCTCGTTCTCACTCGACGCCAGAAGACCAGGAGCCATCATTAAGAGCCCAACAGGTAGACATTGATTCAATAGGAATTAATAGCTTTTATTACATACGTTACCAGTAACGGCAGACTTTAACCCCATGATCGGACCCTTAGATGCTGGGTAATTATGAGGGGCAACAAACTCTATATAAGCCGCCCCTCCCCTCCTGCACAAGGGTTCTCAACCATTGTAATCTCTATATTCCACACGACATAAGCTTCCGAGCACTAAGACGTAGGGCTGTTACCTCCATGAGAGGGGCCTGAACTCATACATCCGTGTGTACATCCTCGCTGTAGCTAGGACTCTGCCTTCTCCTTTCGTACCCCTACCATCTACTACCAGGATCGTTCCCACGAACGTACCCCAAGTCATATTCAAGGATACCAAAGAGCCTAAGCTTGGGGATGCCCCGGAAGGCATCCCCTCTTTCGTCTTCAATCCATCGGTAAATTTACTTGAGGCTATATTTTATATTCACCACATGACATGTGTTTTGCTTGGAGTGTCTTGTATGATATGAGTCTTTGCTTTTTAGTTAGCCACAGTCATCCTTGTTGCACACATCTTTTGAGATAGACACGCTGAATCGTGAATTTATTAGAATACTCTATGTGCTTCACTTATATCTTCTGAGATAGGCAATTTTGCTCTATATGCTTCACTTATATTTTTTGAGCACGGGGGTATTTGCGTTTTATAGAAAAAATTGAACTCTCGTACCTCACTTATATTATTTTGAGAGTCTTTAAACAGCATGCTAATTGGTCTAGGTTATGAATTTAGTCCGAATATGATAGGCATGCAAAAGGGATATAATAAAAACTTCCATATTAAGTGCATTGAGAATTTTTGAGAAGTTTGATTCCTTGCATAAAGTTTTGAGATATAAATATGGTAATGTTAAGAGTAATGTTAGGAAGTAATTGTGATTTGGTAAAAATACGTGTGTAAAGGTTTGTGATTCCCGTAGCATGCACATATGGTGAACCTTTATGTAAGGAAGTCGGAGCATGATTTGTTTATAGATTGTCGACCTTTGTGTGAGGGTCGGGAGCGCGCAATGGTTAACTCCTGATGTCTACTACACAACCTTCTTCTTGTAGACTCGTGTTGGGCCTCCAAGCACAGAGTTTTGTAGGACAATGGAAATTTTCCCTCAAGTGGATGACCTAAGGTTTATCAATCCACGGGAGGTGTAGGATGAAGATGGTCTCTCTCAAACAACCATGCAATCAAATAGCAAAGAGTCTCTTGTGTCCCAACACAACCAATACAATGGTAAATTGTATAGGTGCACTAGTTCGGCGAAGAGATGGTGATAAAAGTGCAATATGGATGGTAGATATAGTTTTTTGTACTCTTAAAATATAAAAACAGCAAGGCAATAAATAGTAAATGGCGAGCAAAACATTGTATAAATGCTTGGAAACAAGGCCTAGGGTTCATACTTTCACTAGTGCAATTTCTCTCAACAATATTGACATAGTTGAATCATATGTAAGTACCTCTCGTGCGACAAAGAGTTCACTGCAAAGTCACAAGTAGCGGAGAAATAATGAAGAAATTATTGTAGGGTACGAAACCACCTCAAATTTATCCTTTTTGATCAATCTTGTGAGCTATCCCTATAAGTGTCACAAACAGCCCTAGAGTTCATACTAAAATAACACCTTAAGACACACATCAACAAAAACCCTAATGTCACCTAGATACTCCAATGTCACCACAAGTACCCATGGGCTTGATTATACGATATGCATCACGTAATTTCAGATTCATCATGTTCAATCCAACACAAAGAACTTGAAAGAGTGCCCCAAAGTTTCTACCGGAAAGTCAAGACAAAAACATGTGCTAACCCTTATGCATAGATTCCCAAGGTCACGGAACCCACAAGTTGATCACCAAAAAATACATCAAGTGAATCAATAGAACATCCCATTGTCACCACAGATATCCCATTACAAGACATACACCAAGTCTTCTCAAATCCTTAAAGACTTGATCCGATAAGAAAACTTGAAAGGGGAAACTCAATTCATCACAACAAGATAGAGAGGCGAAAACTCCATATGATTCATCTTTATCAATAAAGCTCGTGGTACATCAAGATCGTTCCATCTCAAGAACAACGAGAGATAGAGAGAGATGAAACACATACCTACTGGTACATACCCTCATCCCCGAGGGTGAACTACTCCCTCCTCGTCATGGAGAGCGTCGGGATGGTGAAGATGGCCTCTAGTGATGGTTTCCCCCTCTGCCAGGGTGCCAGAATGGGCTCCCGATTGGTTTTTCGTGGTTCTGGAGGTTTTGGAGCGGCGAAATTCCCGATCTAGGTTCTGCGTTGGGGTTTTTGGAATATTTGAGGATTTATAGAGCCGAGAGGGAGGTTGGTGCAGTCTCGAGGGGCCCACAAGCCTGGTGGGCGCTCCTAGTGGGGTGGCCGCGCCCCTGAGGCTTGTGGCCTCCACGGGAATCTTTTGACTTCATCACCAAGCTTCGTGGGTTTCTTTGGGTCCATAAAAAATCACCATATATTTTCATTCCGTTCGGACTCCACTTGATATTCCTTTTCTATAAAACTCAAAAGCAAGGGAAAAACAGAAGCTGGCACTAGGCTCTGGGTTAATAGGTTAGTACCAAAAATAATATAAACTTGTGGTAAAATGATTGTAAAACATCCAAGAATGATAATATAACAGCATGGAACAAGCAAAAATTATAGATACATTGGAGACGTATCAGCATCCCCAAGCTTAATTCATGCTCGTCCTCGAGTAGGTAAATGATAAAAATAGAAATTTTATGTGGAATGCTGCCTAACATGTTCATCACATTCTTTTCTTCTATGTATAGCATGGACATTTGGACTTGTAAATGTTTCAAAGCAATAGTCTGGTTTTAACATAATGACTTCAATACTCAAGAATGTCAACAAGCGACCATGTCTTTCAAAATATCAACACTAAAGAAAGTTATCCCTAGCCCATCATGCTCAATCATTGATCCATTCATGAAACACACTCAAATATTATCTATGCCCAATGCTCAAGTATGATCATAGTGCCCCCTAGTTGGTGTTTATAAGAGAACATGGAGACTCAAAGCAAAAAATAAAAATTGCATAAAGTAAATAGATAGGCCCTTCACAGAGGCAAGTAGGGATTTGTGGAGGTGCCAGAGCTCAAGGTTTATATTGAGAGAGAAAAATATTTTGAGTGGCATGCTTTTCCTGTCAACGAAAATGACGAGGTAGCTCACTATACTTTCCATGCTAGATACATTATAGGCGGTTCCCAAACAGAATAGTAAAGTCTTTACTCCCCCTCCACCAATCAATCACACTCCACGGCTAGCCGAATCCACGGGTACCGTTTCATGAGCGGTACGGGCACACAAAAGAGAAAAATTATTTTGAAGATTTAGAGATGGCACATACAACTTTTTTGGTGGACTCATAAGGCAAAACTTAGTTTAAGGATTTTGGATGCACAAGTAGTATTTCTACTTAGTACAAATGAAGGCTAGCAAATAGATTGGGAAGCAACCAAACCGAGGAACGAAAAATCACATAAGTGAGCACTAAGTCATAACTAACACCGAATAATGCACCACAAGTAGGATGTAACTTCATTGCATAACTGTTGACTTTCGTGCATGCATAGGGAATCAAAAACCTTAACACCAATATTCTTACTAAGCATAATTACTCACATATTACTATCATCATGTTTCAAAACTAGTACAAAGAATCAAGTTTAATTTGTCCAATGACCTTCATGAAAGTTTTAATTATATCCTCCTTGGATATCTATCACTTTGGGACTAGTTTCATAGATTGCCATTGCTTTTTGGAAAGCTCAAACAAATTTAAATGAAGCACATGAGACAATGACAAGCTACTCTCAAAAGATATAACTGAAGATTAATGAGTAGTCAAACAAGTAAGTGTTGGAGAACGTTGCCTGAGAAACAAAAAATTTCCTACGCACACGCAAGATCTATCCATGGTGATGAGCATCTACGAGAGGGTGAGTGGATCTACGTACCCTTGTAGATCGCTAAGCGTAAAGCGTTAAGAAACGCGGTTGATGTAGTCAAACGTCTTCGCGATCCAAATCGCCGAGCGTCCCGCGATCCAATCACGATCCGTCCCGATCTAGCACCGAACGGACGGCACCTCCGCGTTCAGCACACATACGGCTTGATGACGATCTCCACCTTCCTAATCCAGGAACAGGGAGCAGAGAGGTATACGAGTTCTCCGGCAGCCTGACGGCGTTGCGGCGATGGTGGTGGAGTAATCTCAGCAAGGCTTCACCTAAGCACAGCTGAAACCGATCTAGAGGAGAAACTATGGACTAGAGGGTAGGGTTGCACGTGGCTGAAAATCTAGTGCAAAAACCCTAAAACCTCTAGCATATATAGGAGGAGAGGAGGAGGAGGCTTGCCGCAAGGGCCAGCCCCTCTTTGGTTCGGCCGAAGTGGAGAGGAGGAGTCCTCCTCCTCCACTCTATAGGAGATATGCCCTAGAGGCAATAATAAATGTTATTGATTATCTCTCTGTTCATAATTAGGTTTATGTTCCATGCTATAACTGCTATGGTTCTCGAGTCTACGATAACCACGAGGCTCGGAGGAAGACTCATATGCACGTGTGGAATAATAAACGGTAAAATGTATTCCTAGTATGGCCTCTAAGACTAGCTCAAGTGTTGCATGATGGTTCTGTTTTCCTAATCATGGGCATGTCTATGCCAGCAACTTTGAGGGAACAATGTTAGAAGAACATTTGTGTTGAATCGACCCGAATTGATGTTATGCTAAGAGATACATTTGTCACAAGTTAAAGGTTAATAAGACAGAGATGGTTAATGTTTGCATGATTCCTCAGACCATGAGAGTATCAAGTTTCTGCATGCTTGCTTCATGAACTTTTGGGTTTGTTAAACGTCATCCGTAAATGGGTGGCTATTACAACGGCATACGGGTTCATGGAAAAGTATGTCAAGTAACTTGATAGCTCAAGATTGGGATTTGCTCCTCCGACGATGGAGAGATATTCTTGGGCCCCCTCGGTGTTACGGTATCTGTCGTGGATTTGTCACGACAGATGTTCGGGTGAATGGACTTAGGTTCGGGGCAGAAGCGCAACTATGCGGCAGCTTGAAGGGGTTAGTCGGAATCGAGAGATGCGGAGTATACCCAGGTTCGGCCCCTCCGATGGAGGTAAAAGTCTACGTCCTGCTTGTATGGTATTGATGATGAAGGAGGTCTCTCGGTTACAAGGGTTCTATTTGCTACCTCTAATCATGAGAGCCTCTAATCCGTCTATCTCTAATCTCTTGTGTCTGTCTAAACTTGTGGACTTGTGAATCTTGTCCCTCTAGGGGTGCTCTACCCCTCCTTATATAAGTGGAGAGGGTAGGTTAACAAATAGAGTCCTACTAGGAGTAGGAGTAGGACTAGTCTCTTTAGAATCCTATTCCGGGTCTTGTTTCTCTTGTAAGGAAATCCTTTCTCCTTTAGGCCTTCTCTTGTGAGCCGCCTGGCACCGGCTCACATGCCGGGTCTTAGGCCTGGTCATCCTGCGGCCCGCAAGCCGGATCACCAATAAAACGTCATGTCTTTACCGGGTCTCCTGTGAGTCGCCAGGCCAGGTCATACCACGGGGTATATCCCCGACATTAGCCCCCAGGTTAGCTTGAATTTATTGATGCTAAGCTCCTGAAATAAGAGTAACAAATATGTTAAGTGGCCGGCTTGCTCCTTTGACCGGCTTATAAAATGGCTCGTCAGAAATCCGGGTCTTTTCTACATACGAACGAGTCGTCTTGATAATCGTCTTGTTTGTCAGTGTCCTTTGAGAAATATTGAGAATAGAACACCCATATGCCATTGAGTCGGCTTCCAATACACTTGGCGAGTCATCTCCGCCGAGTCATAATCATTGATGATGTCGGGTCATTATCGTTGGTGACGTCGGGTCAAATAACTAGAATCCAGTTGACTTGATAAAACTATTGGGAAACCAGACTTCCATTGTCGTGAAGCAGGGCGGCTTATATAAAATCTGTTGGTGACGCCGGGTCTAATAACTGAACTCCATAATTAACATCTTGAAAATGTTCCCTATAGTTTTTGATATGTCCATATTACCTGTAGCCCCCAAGCTCCGATATTATCCATGATAACTTGGTGCTTTGCAATAATATTTTGGACTGTGTAGCCCCCAAGTGCCGGGTTGTCTTGCCTGCGGCAGCCTGGGACTTATAACTATTTTATACCTTATGCAACTTCAGCATGTGTAGCCCCCAAGGGCTGTCTCATCAGTATGTGACAGGCCGGGTCTTCAATTTGAACCATATAATCTATTTGAACGGCTGAATACTGTAGCCCCCAAGTGCCGGGTAGCACGCCTGCGGCGACTTGGGACTTTAGAAAATTTGATTTGAGCGGTGTACCCCCAAGTGCCGGGTCAGTAAGAATTACTGGGCTGGGACTTAGAAAAATATAGAATGGCCGGCTCATCTCCTTGAGATAATAGGGTCTTACTGACAATAGTGATTTGAGAACCGGCTTGCATTAGCCCCCAAGTGTCGTGGTGCGTACTTGCAACGATAGGGGACTTGCATAATTGATATAAACTAGCTTTGAATAGTGTAGCCCCCAAGTGCCGGGTCGTCTGCCTGCGGCGACTTGGGACTATGTAAGAATAATATGACTCACCACAATTTGTTGGATGAATCCTTAACCGTGGTTGTAATATAACCCGGAATGAATATCCTGGAATAATTCCTTTGTCTTTGACATGAAATACCTGCTCGTGGTTGAGGTGCAACCCGGCAAATATATGTTTGAGAAATCCATGAGTGTTGTAGTATACTACAGAGCACAATTGAAGAAATCCAAGAACCGATCAATTAGATGACACGACATTATATTTCATAGGGTGGCTCTTGAAAAATAATGAATTCTCCGAGCTAGCTTGAAAACCCCAATCATTTAGTACTGGTTATCATAAACCATGAAGATCCAGCCAAGTTGGCTATTAAAGATCCATTTGCTCTTTGCAGAAGTTTCTCATCATACTTAACGATGGCTCATCTTAAGAGATAAGACCTGCAAAAACAAACAAGACAGAATATATTCCGCATTGTTGTAATGGCAGCTTGAAAAAGCATAACTCGGAGATGTTAAAATCTTTCATAACATTGCTCCTTCTTTCATAATCTTACTCTGACCCGTCTTGATAAGCTGGCATGACATGTGAATATGATGCAATGTATGATGCAATGTATGATGCTATGTATGATGTAATGTTGACTTTTCAACATTTTTGGCTTAATAGCCGGCTGTTAGGGTTAGATAAGCTAGACCCGGAGGGTAGGAAGCCCCCTTTGACAACCAAGTTGACTTGTCAACTTTTTTGGCTTAAGAGCCGGTTGTTAGGGTTAGATAAGCTACACCCGGAGGGTGGGAAGCCCCCTTCTACAACCAAGTTGACTTGTCAACTTTTTTGGCTTAAGAGACGGCTGTTAGGGTTAGATAAGCTACACCCGGAGGTGGGAAGCCCCCTTTGACAGCTATGTTGACTTGTCAACATTTTTTGGCTTAAGAGCCAGCTGTTAGGGTTAGATAAGCTACACCCGGAGGTGGGAAGCCCCTTCGACAGCTATGTTGACTTGTCAACATTTTTGGGCTTAAGACCTGGCTGTTAGGGTTAGATAAGCTACACCCGGAGGTGGGAAGGTCCCTTCGACAACCAAGTTGACTTGTCAACTTTTTTGGCTTGAAAGCTGGCTATTAGGGTTAGATAAGCTACACCCGGAGGGTGGGAAGCCCCCTTCAACAGCTATGTTAACTTGTCAACATTTTTGGCTTAAGAGCCGACTGTTAGGGTTAGATAAGATACACCTGGGTGGTGGGAAGCCCCCTTCGACAGCTATGTTGACTTGTCAACATTTTTGGCTTAAGAGTCGGTTGTTAGGGTTAGATCAGATACACCCGAAGGGTGGGAAGCCCCCTTCGATAACCATGTTGACGGAGTCAACTTTGTGCACCATCTTGTAAGTCGCCATCTTGTAAACCGCCATCTTGTATGAAGAAACAACAGAAGCTCCAAGTGACTTTAAGATGATCCAATAAATCTGGGCACCCATGTTTGAATGGTGCATCACGGCGGTTCGTCTTCTTGGGCAACTTTTTTAATCTTCCGCCAATAATGTAATATCCCCCATGATCGGGTTTTCTCTTGCAAAGACCCGGGTTCTCGTTGAAAACGACCAAATGAGTCTCGCTTTGTCTGTAGCCCCGAGTCTTAAGTTGACTCGAAGAGGCGGCTTGAGAGTCTCCACTGATGGTCGAGGTTGACCGTGTTGGGTTATAGATGATCCCGTATGACTTGTTTCAATGATCAGGTCGACGGTTCGTCTCGGCTGGTTGTTCTAGTGAATAAAACTGTAGTGGCGGTGACTTGTGCGCCTGTCCGTTGGGTGGCTCATATCGACGAGCACTGCACTAATATGTTGATGTAGATCAGACTATGGGCGGCGTCTTGTGCACGTCCGTTGGACGGCTCGTACAGGCGAACACTGCATCGATATGTTGATGTAGATCAAACTGTGGGCGGCATCTTGCGTCCGTTGGGTGGCTGGTATAGGCGGCCATGGCCCCGGCTTGCTGAGTTGAATGCAAGAGTTATGCGGCAACTTGACAAGAACGCGAGTGTCGGCCGCAGTGTTGTAAGCCGGTGCTGCCGTAAGAGACGACCGCAGTATTATAAGTCGGCATAGACGGACACCGGTGCATAATGATGTTGGCATGCTTCCATGTTCGCGGTATCACGCCATTTTAGTAATGAATAAATGTCCTGCGTAAAAGACATCATTGAACAAAGTCTTAACTTGGCATATATATATATAGGCACTCCCCACTTCTTTTCTAACCAACCGGCTCCCACTTCACTCTTATCCCCGCGTGGGCAGAACTGCCATTGCTGACCATGGCATAGGGCTCACGCGAAGGCCTGGGTGGAGCCGGGTGGATCGGGATAAGGGGGCGGAGCTGGCGGCGCGGGGGAGCCAGTCGGCATGGCAAGGTAGACCAGCGCGAGCGCTATGGAGGCAGAGTGACCGCACGGCAACCATGGCGAGCCGACTCGACAAGACGGCGGCAGGGGACAGCGACATGGAGGCGTGGCAGCCAGTTAGAGCGCGAGGCAGTGGCTGGCTGAACGGCGGCTCAGAGCAGCAAGTGTAGCGGCGTGGTGAAGCCGATGGGATGCCGTAGGAAGCCATCTCACTAGGCGGCTCAAAGGGAGAGGCAGGCACGGCGCCGCAGGGCCAGCCAAGGCGATGAAAGTGCGGCACGGTAGAGGCGGTTGAGCTCTATGGTGGTGCGAGGCTGACTCTGTCTCTGGGTCAGGTGGCTCGGCGAGGGTGAGACTCGGGGCCGTGGCTTGGTAAGGGCGGATGCGGAGCATGCGGCCAGCAGTAGAAGCGGACCTCGCGGCGATGGCTTGGTGTGGCCTGGCGCTCGCGCATGGGAGCCTGCAGGCAGACATCTCAGGTGCTTTGGAGGTGCAGCGAGGTCGTTCGGTGGTGGAGGCGCCCACCGTAGGCGGAACGCAATGAGTCGGATCAACACAAGACCGCGACGATGGAGACCGAGTTGGAGTCCCTTCCGTATCTGGGTCGTGCGCGCCTGCCTCTTGCTTCCGTATCCGGGTCATGCGGCGTGGATGGAGCAGTCTTCACGGGATGTTGGGTCGTAGGTTGATGCAGGCGGAGGCGAAACCGGCGGGTGTTGAGTGCACGGTTGTCTCGTTTTCGGCCAGATTGATCCACGGGAATAACATCACATATCTGATCTGATCTCGTCGAGATTACTTTCCGACTTTGTTCTGATTTAGGATGTCGCTACAATTTTTCAACCCCAACTGATGAACTTGGGATCTGTGTAGATCCTTCCGTGCTGACTTTTATTCGAACAATCGCGAGCTTCTCGGCCCTGAAGAAACCCCTTCAAGAACACAATACCACCGTGCTTCGCCCCACGGTGGGCTCCAACTGTCATGAATTTGTCATAGCAGATGTCTGGGTGAACGGACTTAGGTTCGGGGCAGAAGCGAAACTATGTGGCGGCTTGAAGGGGTTGGTCGGAATCAAGAGACGCGGAGTTTACCCAGGTTCGGCCCCTCCGATGGAGGTAAAAGCCTACATCCTGCTTGTCTAGTATTGATGATGAAGGAGATCTCTCGGTTACAAGGGTGTTCTTTGCTACCTCTAATCACGAGAGCCTCTAATCTGTCTATCTCTAATCTCTTGTGTTTGTCTAAACTTGTGGACTTGTGAATCTTGTCCCTCTAGGGGTGATCTACCCCTCCTTATATAAGTGGAGAGGGTAGGTTTACAATTAGAGTCCTACTAGGAGTAGGATTAGGCCTAGCCTCTTTAGAATCCTATTTCGGGTCTTGTTTCTCTTGTAAGGAAATCCTTTCTCCTTTACGCCTTCTCTTGTGAGCCGCCTGGCGCCGGCTCACACGCCGGGTCTCGGGCCTGGTTGTCCTGCAGCTCACAAGCCGGATCACCAATAAAACGTCATGTCTTTACCGGGTCTCCTGTGAGTCGCCAGGCCGGGTCATACTACAAGGTATATCCCCGACAGTATCCATCATGGTCTGGCCAGACACAGTGTGATTTGATCACAGGGATGCGGAAACACGAAAACGAGGAAAGAGAACAAAACCGGTAACGAGGTAACTTGCATAGTGGACAAGGCATTGATCCACGGGGATGCAGAGTATCTCACCTCGGTTGTTTGTAACATATCGCGAAGTAACAGGAATAGCTCACGGCAACTGGAGGTTCACTCGAATATTCATTTGTGTGGGTATAGGGGTCAATATGGGTGTCCACGGCTCTGATGTTGATCATTGATCGGAAAGTGTTCCGGTCATGTCTATACTTCACCGAACCTATAGGCTCACACGCTTAAGGGTCATCTATCTGCTGAATACTAGACAAGGAGTCCGAGAGAAAGTCACTGGAAAAGTTTCGGAGACAACGGAAAAGTTCCGGAGAGAACACCAAAAACCTTTCGGTAAAACCGAAGAGTTGTTTTGGATAAAACCATTGATCATAACAGGTTTCGGCAAGCACTGGAAATGTTTTGGAGCTTGACAGATTGGTATGGTAATTTCTGGAATTTTTCCGGAGAAAAAACTGAAAAAAGGTTTTCGGAGCTGCCGGAATTGTTTACTGGGTAAACAAAGATGGTTTTAAATTAAACCACCATACCGGAAATGTTCCGGAGCGCGTCTAAATAATTTTAGAGGGTGCTAGAAATGTTCTGGGACCTTCTGGAATTTTTCAGGAGTAATAGTCGTGGAAAACATTTTGTCCCAGCGTGAGGGACAAGATCCCACGTTACGTGGGGGCTGTTTTGGGCCTTTTTTGGGGGGCGCCCCCATTAGGGGCAGCCCCCTTGTGGCTGTACAAAGTGTTGGGGGCCCCCATTGTTGGGGGCAGCACCCACAAAAGGTGGAGAGTGTTGGGAGAAAGGTGGGGTCCCATGGGGGAACACTATGGACAAGGGAACATGTTTTCTCCATGTTTGGTAGGAACATGTTTTCCTTGTTTGGTGGGTGCATGTTTTGTGGGCTGAATTTCAGCCCCCCCATCCCTTCCACAACTATATAAGGAGGTGGAGAGGAGCTCTCCATCCTCACTCCAACTCTCTCACACAAGCCATGCTTGATCTGGCATTCTCTCTCCCTCCCACGAAATAGTTTCGTAGAGTCGAAAGGCTGTCTGGGTTCCGGTAGGAACTAGTTCTGGACGGCGAAGCACTGCCAGATAGACGACGCCGTATGTGTGCACCTATATCGGTCGAACCTCTATGTCAAGGATTCAGTTAATCCCGTATGATGTTCCCTTTGTTCTTCGGTATGTTACTTGCCCAAGATTCGATCGTCGCTATCTCCATACCTAGTTCAACGTCGTTGCCCGCAAGTCTCTTTACTCGTTTCGTAGTAAAAAATCTCGTGACTAACACTTAGTCACATTGCTTGCAAGGCTTATTGTGATGTTGTATTACCGAGTGGGCCCTGAGATACCTCTCCGTCACACAGAGTAACAAATCCCAGTGTTGATCCATGCCAACTCAACAGACACCCTCGGAGATACCTATAGAGTACCTTTATAGTCACCCAGTTACGTTGTAACGTTTGATACACATAAGGCATTCCTCTGGTGTCCGTGAGTTTGCAAGATCTTATGGTCATAGGAACATATACTTAACATGTAGAAAACTGTAGAAATAAACTGACACGATCATATGCTACGTTTATAGTTCGGGTCTCGTCCATCTCACCATTCTCCTAATGATGTGATCCCGTTATCAAATGACATCACATGTCAATGGCCAGGAAACCTTGACCATCTTTGATCAACGAGCTAGTTCACTAGAGTCATACTAGGGACAAGTTTTGTCTATTCATCCACACATGCAATGTGTTTCCAATCAATACAATTATAGCATGGATAATAAACAATTATCATGAACAAGGAAATATAATAATAAACACTTTATTTATTGCCTCTAGGGCATATTTCCAACAGTCTCCCACTTGCACTAGAGTTAATAATCTAGTTCACAACACTATGTGATTTACATTGTAATGAATCGAACACCCATGCAGTTATGGTGTTGATCACGTTTAGCCCTTGGAAGAGGTTTAGTCAACGGGTCTGCAACATTCAGATCCGTGTGCACTTTGCAAATATTTATGTCCTTTCTCCTCGATGTAATCGCGGATGGAATTGAAGCATCGTTTTATGTGTCTAGTCCTCTTGTGAAACCTTGGTTCCTTGGCCAGAGCAATGGCACTAGTGTTGTCACAGAACAGAGTCATTGGATTCAGTGCACTGGGCGCTACTCCAAGATCTGTCATGAACTGCTTCATCCAGACACCTTCCTTCCCAGCCTCCAAGGCTGCGATGTACTACGCCTCGCATGTAGAATCGGCTACCACGTTGTGCTTGGAACTTCACCAGCTTACCGCTCCCCCGTTGAGAATAAATACGTGTCCGGTTTGCGACTTAGAGTCATCCGGATCAGTGTCAAAGCTTGCATTGACGTAACCCTTTACGACGAGCTCTTCATCACCTCCATAAAAGAGAAACATTTCCTTAGTCCTGTTCAGGTACTTCAGGATATTCTTGACCGCCGTCTAGTGCTCCATTCCAGGATCACTTCGAAACCTTCCCGCCATACTTATGGCAAGGTTGACATCGGGTCTTGTGCACAACATTGCATACATGATAAATCCTATGGCTTAAGTATAGGGGATGACACTCATCTTCTCTTCTATCTTCTTCAGTCACTGGGCATTGAGTCTTACTCAACTTCACACCTTGTAACACAGGCAAGAACCCCTTCTTGGACTGATCCATTTTGAACTATTTCAAAACTTTATCAAGGTATGTGCTCTGTAAAAGTGCTATTAAGCGTCTCGATCTATCTCTACAGACTTTAATGCCTAATATGAAAGCACCTTCTCCTAGGTCCTTCATTGAAAAACTCTTGTTCAAATATTCCTTCACGCTTTCTAGCATTTCTATATTGTTTCCAATCAGCAATATGTCATCTACATATAATATTAGAAATGCTATAGAGCTCCCACTCACTTTCTTGTAAATACAAGCTTCTCCATAAACTTGTATAAACCCAAACGCTTTGATCACCTCATAAAAGCGCTTATTCCAACTCCGAGATGCTTGCACCAGTCCATAAATGGATCGCTGGAGTTTGCAAACTTTTTTAGCATTCTCTAGATCGACAAAACCATCCGGTTGCATCATATACAACTCTTCCTCAAGGAATCCGTTGAGGAACGCTGTTTTGATAACCATCTACCAAATTTCATAGTCGAAATATGCAGCTATTGCTCACATGATTCTGACGGACTTAAGCATCGCTACGGGTGAGAAGGTCTCATCATAGTCAACTCCTTGAACTTGTGAAAAACCCTTTGCCACAAGTCAAGCTTTATAGACGGTGACATTACCATCCGCGTTCGTCTTCTTCTTAAAGATCCATTTGTTCTGAATGGCCTTTCGCCCTTCAGGTAATACTTCCAAAGTCCATACTTTGTTTTCATACATGGATCCCATCTCGGATTTCATGGCCTCTAACCATTTCTCGGAATTCGGGCCCATCATCACTCCTTCATAGCTCGTAGGTTCATTGTTGTCCAACAACATGACCTCCAAGACAGGGTTGTCGTACCACTCAGGAGCAGTACGCGCCCTTGTTGACCTACGAAGTTCAATAGTGACTTGATCCGAAGCTTCATGATCATCATCATTTACTTCCTCTTCAACTGTTGTAGGCTCCACAGAAACATCTTTCTGCGTTGCGCTACTCTCTGGTTGAAGTAAAGGTTCAATAACCTCATCAAGCTCTATTTTCCTCCCACTCAATTCTTTCGAGAGAAACTCTTTTTCAAGAAATGTTCCGTTCTTAGAGACAAACACTTTGCCTTCAGATCTGAGAGAGAAGGTATACCCAAGTGTCTCTTTCGGCTATCCTATGAAGACTCATTTCTTCGCTTTGGGTTCCAGCTATTCAGGCTGAAGCTTTTTGACATAAGCATCACATCTCCAAACTTTAAGAAACGACAACTTTGGCCTCTTGCCAAAACATAGTTCATATGGCATCGTCTCAACGGATTTCGATGGTGCCCTATTTAAAGTGAATGCAGTTGTCTCTAATGCATAACCCCAAAACGATAGTGGCAAATCGGCAAGACACATCATAGAACGCACCATATCTAATAAGGTTCCATTACGACATTCGGACACACCATTACGTTGTGGTGTTCCGAGCGGTGTCAACTGTGAAACAATTCCACACTGTCTTAAGTGACTGCCAAACTCATAACTTAGATATTCACCTCCTTGATCAGATTATAGGAATTTGATCTTCTTGTTACGATGATTCTCAACTTCACTCTGAAATTGCTTGAACTTTTCAAACATTTCAGACTTATGTTTCATTAAGTAAATATACTCATATCTACTTAAGTCATCAGTGAAGGTGAGAAAATAAATATATCCACCATGCACTGCAACATTCATTGGACCGCACACATCAGTATGTATGATTTCCAACAAGTCACTCGCCCGTTCCATTGTTCCAGAGAACGGCGTTTTAGTCATCTTGCCCATGAGGAATGATTCACATGTGTCAAGTGATTCAAAATCAAGTGACTCCAAAAGTCCATCAGCATGGCGCTTCCTCATGTGTTTTACACCAATATGACCCAACCGGTAGTGCCACAAGAAAGTGGTACTATCATTATCAACTCTACATCTTTTCATATCAATGTCATGAACATGTGTATCATCACTATCAAGATTTAATATGAATAAACCCCTCACATTGGGTGCATGACCATAAAAGATATTGCTCATATAAATAGAACAACCATTATTCTCTAATTTAAATGAGTAACCATCTCGAAGTAAACAAGATCCAGATATAATGTTCATGCTTAATGCAGACACTAAATAACAATTATTCAGGTTCATCACTAATCCCGATGGTAATCGAAGAGAGAGCGTGCCGACAGCGATCACATCAACCTTGGAACCATTTCGCACGTGCATCGTCACTTTGTCCTTAGCCAGCCTCCGTCTATTCCATAGGTCCTGCTTTGAGTCACAAATGTGAGCAACCGAACCGGCATCAAATACCCAGGCACTAGAACAAGAGCTAGTAAGGTACACATCAATAACATGTATATCATATATACCTTGTTTGTTGTTGGCCGCCTTCTTGTCAGCCAGGTACTTAGGGCAGTTCCGCTTCCAGTGACCAGTTCCCTTGCAATGAAAGCACTCAGTTTCTGGCTTGGGGTCCAGCGTTGGGTTTCTTTATAGGAGGAGCAACTTCTTTGCCATCCTTCTTGGATTTACCCTTATTGCCCTTGCACGTGACATTCTTGTTGAAACCAGTGGTTTTATTGACCATCAACACTTGATGTTCTTTATGGAATTCAAACTCCGTGACTTTTAGCATCGCAAACAGCTCGGCGACTGACTTGTTCATCCCGTGCATACTATACTTCATCACCAAGCTCTTGTAGCTAGGTGGCAGTGATTGAAGAACTCTGTCAGTGATTGCCTCTGGCAGAAGGGCAATTCCCAACTCCTCTAGACGAGTCGAATACCTAGACATTCTGAGTATATGTTCACGGATAGACCCGTTCTCCACCATTTTGCAAGCATAGAACTTATCGGAGGTCTCATACCTCTCGATCCGAGCATTCTTCTGAAAGATAAACTTCAAGTCTTGGAACATCTCATATGCTCCATGACGTTCAAAACGTCTTTGAAGTCCCGGTTCTAAGCCATACAATATTGCACACTGAACTATTGAGTAATCTCCAAAACATGCCTCCCAAGAGTTCTTAACATCTTCGGATGACATGTCTTCGGGTTGGTCACCAAGCGGTGCATCAAGGACATATGATTTCTGGGAAGCCATGAGGATAATCCTCAGATTACGGGCCCAGTCCACAAAGTTACTTCCATCATCTTTCAACTTAGCCTTCTCTAGGAACACATTACAATTCAGGGGTGCTACTGCGCGAGTCATTGATCTACAACATAAATATGAAAATGTTACTTAGACTATTGTTCAAGATAATGAGTTTATAAGCAAATTACTAAAGCTCCCACTCAAATTGACATCCCTCGGGTCATCTGAGTGTCACATGATCCAAATTCATCAACTCAAGTCCGATCATCACATGAGTTGAGGTGGTTTCAATGGTGAACATCATCATGTTGATCATATCTACTATATGACTCATGTTCGACCTTTCGGTCGCTTGTGTTCCGAGGCCATGTGTGTACATGCAAGGCTCGTCAAGTTTAACCAAAGTGTTCTGCATGTGCAACACTAGCTTGCACCCGTTGTATGTGAACGTAGAGTCTATCACACCCTATCATCACGTGGTGTCTCGACACGACGAACTTTCGCAACGGTGCACACTCAAGGAGAACACAATTCATCGTGAAATTTAAGTGAGAGGTCACCTCATAATGCTACCGTCGTGTAACATCCCAAATTTTGGAATGTTATAATAAATATTAGAATGAGTGTTTGTTTGATTGAGTGATTGAAATTGAGTGAAATTTGAAACTTTTGAAAACTTTTGAATGAGAGGGAATAAAATGACTTTCCCATTTTCTTTTGAATTCAAATTCTTACTTTTCAAATCAGTGAGAGAAGATGACATGACTTCTTCAAAATGAAAAGATTTGGAAAGGGAATTTGAAAACCATTTGAAAATTTCTCATATGGAGTTTCACCTTCCATATTTGAATTCCCTATGTGAATTTGTAAGCATTCAAACCCCTTGACAAATTTTTTGAGAGGAGTAATATGACACTCCAAACCAGGGGTATTTTTGTGAAGTTCTTGAACCATAAAACCCAAGGGGTTATTTGAAAAATATTTGCAAAAATAAATAAAGCCATTTAGGCATTTTCTGATAATAAATTTTTTAAAAAGTATTTAATTTGGCCGAGGAAAAATGTTCATTAAATGGAATTTATTTGTATCATCATTTTGGTATGTAAAACATTATTTTTTGGGCAGGTTTTGAATGCCTTAATGTTATTTTAATGCTCTGTAAAATTAATAAAGGAAACAATTTAACGTGTATTAAAACCCAGCCGGCCCACCTGCCCTAATCCCTCCCGAAATTCCTCCGCACCGGCCACCGCTGACCGCGCCCTCTCTTTCTCTCTCTCGCTGACAACCGGACCCACCGACCGATCCCACAAACCCCGCGGTTATCTCCCTCCTCTATCCCCTCCCCTTTCCACGCCGGCGATCACCGCCCCGGATCTCGCTCCCCTTGCCGTTTCTCGACCCCACACTGCCCATATAAGAACCCCCTGCCTCACCTCGACCCATTCCGCCCATTTCCCCCTCTGCCCGAGCCCTCTCATCACCGCAGCCGCTCGCCGAAGCCACCAGTCATCGCCGCGCCATTTCCATCGTGCCGCTCCACCTCGACCACCCCGAGCCCTTTCGAGCCCACCATCCACTTCCCCACGGCCGTGCGCACCTCCCAACGCTCTCGCCCGAGCCCCGCACCCACCAGAGTCCCGTCCCTTTTGACACTCAAACGACGCCGCCGCCTCGGAGCTCGTCGCCGACGCCCCCGACCACCCGCGACGACGCCAGGACCACCACCCGACTCGCCGTCCTCGTCTGCATCGCCTGGTGCCTTCGTCGTGGCCGGAAGACCACCGGAGACACCTCCCCATCGACCTTGCCTACTCTGCCTCGCCGAAGCTTCGCCGGAGTTGACCTCCACCACGGTAAGACGCCGGAACCCTATCCCCTCCGTCCGATCTAGAACCTGCGGTTAGGATTAGATCCCGCGTACCTTTTCAGTTTAGATAAATAAACCGACCGGTCTTCTATTTGAATTACTTAGACTGAACCGTTTTCTTTTAAATACAGGCCATCCGCTCGCTAGCACTCACGCGCACACCCCTCCAGCCAATCAGAACCTGCCACGTCACCCTGTCCGTTAGTTTAGTTTTTTTCTTTTTCTGTTTTTGTTTTAGAAAACAGAATAGGTTCTGTTTTTATTTTTCTTATATCTTTTATGTTTTTAGGTGTTTTAATTTGATTCTTTTTGCATTGTGTCAAAAATATGTTCTAGTTTCTGTAGATATCAAGTTTGACCATATTTGAATAATTTACAAATGAATTCAAACAGATTTGTTTCAAATCTTATTTTCTGAATATCTTCAGTTTAAAAATATATTTTGAGTTGATTCCTTTTGCTACTTGTCACTAGTGACCTTAGTTATCAGTAGGTAGAGATTGGAAATTTTTAAAATATTTTATAGTAGTCTTTTCAAGAAAAACAGATTCTGTTTAGTTCTATTAGGTTTATTTATATTCCCTTTTGATTTAAATTATATTAAATTATTTTTCTTTTATATTAGTGATGGATTTTACAAAGTTTTCTATTTGATAATAGTATCCCTTCAAAACAAATAATATTTTATTAGTTGGTTGCATGAAAATCAATTCTAGTTCAATTATAACTTGCAATTGGATTTTCATTGCTAGTTTGATCCACTATTTGAAAATAGTTTCCACAAATAGTTTTTATAATTTTTATGTTCTGTCAATCTAAGTTTAGACTAGAAACAATTTGTATTGTAGTTGAGATTGTTTGTGGTTTAAGCCAAGGATGACCTATATCAACATAAGAATCTTTATAAAAGCTTTTCAATTAGTTCTTTTTAAAAAATCAAGACTTATGAGAAAATACTTTCTACTTGTTTTAAAAACTTGTTTTTCATTTATTAACTTGGTATTTTCTGCTGATATGTTCTAGTAGACAAGAACTTAAGTTGTTAGAGTATTGTTTTCTTAATTATTAGTTGTTCTTCAAAAGTAATTCTTTTTGCTAATAAAATATTTACTAAAATACTTTTGTTATATTTTAGTTTGTTTTTGTTTAGTTACTTATGAAAATAGGATCATTTGTAGAGAAAACCAACCCTTGGTTGTGTTGATGAAGTTTTGTTATTTTGAGTTTTGTCTTAAGTATTTCCTTCATCACAACCTTAGTTGTGTTGATGTAGTTTTGTTACTTTGAGTTTTGTCTTAAGTATTTCCTTCATCACCACCTTAGTTTTGTTGATGTAGTTTTGTTATTTTGAGTTTTGTCTTAAGTATTTCCTTCATCACAACCATGTTGATTTTGGTTTTGTGTTGCCTTTTTGATTGTTAGTATTTGACTGCTAGTATGATTGCTTATAAGAATGCAATGTTTGATTATATAGATTTTTATCGGAGGGTGATGAATAGTCTATCAAGTTACTTCTGAGAGCGATATTATTCTTCATCAACAGTACAGGCAAGTTCACTTTGACCATCCATTTCATACCTATTGTTTTATTGCATGTAGTGACATCATTCAACAAATCCCTCTAGTAGTGTTATTGAAATTCTTGTAGTTGAGTAGAATGCATGAGGTAGAAACCCACCACTTGTTACTAAAGCCCCGGGAACGTTAGTTATTTCAATGCTATGCTAAAGTAGACGGGGTCTGGTATGAGTGATCGTGAGTGGTGTGAGAATGAGGACTCTACGTCAAGACGACAACTTCAGGAAGGCATCTTCAAGTCCTGTATCTTCAAGACCTCAAGACTTCGAGACTCGAGAAACAAGTTTTCAATACACATTACTAGGTAAAGGATGGTTGGAACGGCGCCCCGGGGAAGCCAGTGGTTAGCCTAGGTGTTGCTGGGGAAGTGCCAGTATTCAAGCGGAAAGCCTCACCCCGACTCAAAGAGACGGATGAATACTTCATGCCTAGAAGCTTACCTGTGTAGCCACGAGTCATTATGGGCTCTGACTTGGTTGATCTTTGTTGTGACTCTGGCTAGGTATTGCCACGAGATGTAGTCAATGTTAGGATTGGATGGGCACTGTCGGTAGTCAGGGAAACACTCTGAAATACCATGTTTCGTTCATCCTGTTCTCAAACACCATGTTGTGCGAGGACTTACCAGGAGGGAACGAATCTTGTGGGTAAAGTACACAACACTCTGTAGAGTTAAACCTAATCGATTAGCCGTGTCCCCGGTTACGGACAAATTGAGCTTCTAGACATGGATCTATCTCTAAACTCTCAACACTAGACTGATAATTAATTGTGGGCAACTTATGATACCTATGGGCATTTTGGACATCGGTTGGCAGAACCATGTCATGATAGGTAACTCTATAGTGAAACTCCTGACGTTCCTTTGTGGTAGGAAAACAAAATCATCTTTTACGCAAAAACTCAGACACAGAGGCACAAAGCTTTTTGCATATAGAATAGTTTTTTAATCTTCTGTCCTGATATGGTGATCTTGCCAGTACATTCAGTGTACTGACCTACACGGATGCAACGTCTCATGTTGCAGATACTCTTCCATGATGAGTAAGAGTATGATTTAGGGTTACGGTCCACACTCAACCTGCCATTGGTGTTATTGGGACTCCACTCCCGTTGATCGCTTCCACTGAGATTTTAAGGTATATATCAGTTTTACGTTAATTACATGTGATTGCACTTTGATATATACATTGATGTACTGTGTGTGCCAGCATACTGATCCAGGGATGGCACAGAACACACAGAGGCTTGACTCATTTTGAGTCGGGTCGCTACAGAGATGGTACTAGAGCACATGTTGACTGTAGGACGTGACCCTAGAAACTGGAAAGCCCTTAGGAAATGATTTCTCGAAAAACTTTGTTTTCAAAAGACACTTTACTTCTCATCTTATTTGAGCTTTATCAAATGATCTCTCTTACCTGAAATAGTTAGAAAATACCCTTTCCCCTTTGGCCACACTAAGGATCAATTGGGACCACTTCGAGAAGGACAAGATATCGAAACAACTGATGGTCACTTCAAAGTAAAGAAGATTTCACCATGCACTAGAAGAGTTGAAGCTACACGAGTTGAAG
The DNA here is from genome assembly GCA_022496015.1 of Hordeum marinum. Lineage (NCBI taxonomy): Eukaryota > Viridiplantae > Streptophyta > Magnoliopsida > Poales > Poaceae > Hordeum > Hordeum marinum. The sequence goes on along the minus strand of CM039672.1, from coordinate 407,496,867 downwards.
ACTATGAAGACCCAAAGAAATTGAAGACCATGAAGAGTTTCAAAGATTTTATGCCCTAGAAGACCAAACCCGTGTTGTATACTTACGTTAGATACGATGTTTTGTGAGCTGTCATTTGTGTGTAAATTTTCGACAGCCACAACTAAAATCTATTTTCAAAACCATTGTTTGTATTGTGTGTATCCCCTCCTTTCTCTCTCATACCCAAAACCTTGAACTCAATAGATGACGACTGAAGCTAGACCCGTGTATTCCGGATCAATGACTCAGTTAGAGAGAGAAGAATTGATTCAGAACATGGAGGATCATCTAAGGAGTAACCATGTTTCAAGGAACGAGATGGTCCAGTATGCTCTTCGGTACTTTGTAGAAGGTGCTGCAAATTGGTGGAAGATGCATGAAGATATCCATGATAGGCAATCATCAATCACGTAGGAAGAATTCAAGAGGACTCTGCAAGGATCTCATGTTGTTACCAACACCCAGAAGCCCCGTTGGAAAGATGTGAAGAAGATTTGTGCATGCAGGACATGTGGAGAGATAGGACACACCCAAGAAGAACACAAGGAAGGATGCCCTCATTGTGAAGAAAATCACCGAGCTAAGGAATGCCCAACTAGGCAGGTGACATGTTTCTTGTGTGAAGGAACTACACATTTCCCGGCTCAATGCCAAATGTACCCCAAGGTACAAGAAGTCATCAAGCAGCAGAAGGAAGCCATGGAGGAAGTCTTCAGAGAAAAATTAGGAGAACTTGTGATGAAGGAAGATGTTGAAGACCCTAATGGAGAAGGCCTAACCAGATTTTACTCCAATGCCTACTATTCATGTGGAGAAGAAGGACATTTCTCACAGGATTGTACAAAGGAAAGAAAAGAGTATCCGGGAAACTTCCCGACAGAAGAAGTGGAGTTTGATCTACAGGAAATTGAAGGTTTGATCGGAACAAAGAAGCTCAGGAAGAGACAAGCCCCTGAATAAAGGGACCTGAGTCACATCAGATGTTTCAAGTGTAAGGATATGGGCCACTATGCCAACAAGTGCCCAAGAAAGGAACTAGAACTCCAAGGAGCAAACACCAACATCAAGAAACCCCGAGACTTGTCAGAAATAATCTGTTTTCGTTGCAAGGAAGCAGGACATTATGCTAGTAAATGTCCAAAGGAGAAGAAAGCTAGAATGAGGTAGTTAATTTTTGAAGATGGAAATAAGTGTATCATGAAGCACTCTCGTTTTCATGAGATTATTTTGTAACGGAAGTCTCAGAGTTTGTAATAAATTCATGAGATCAATGAAATTTATGGTGTCATGATTCTTCTATGATTGAATTATATGAGTTGTTACTCCATGAACAAATATCTCTAACCATTTTCAAGGATATGAAAAAATATGGTCTATGCATACATGAGTGCATTTAATTTTAAGTGTGGTAGTAACCACAGGTACCTTTCCGGTTAAGGAGTTTGGATAAGTGAATACACGTGAAGAGGATGTGAAACCATATCAAACTATCTGGATGATAACCTTTGAGACAAAGTGCTTTTCGAAGCTGGAATGTTGAGCAGAAGAATGATTGTGATGAAACCATACCCAAGGTTAAACAGACCAATGGAAAGGAAAATGAATTCTGCATAGTGGAATCTAGACAATAATAAGTCTGTGAAGGGTATACAGGAGTGAACTGAAGGTAATGTTGGAATATGAAACGATAGTAACCCCAAGAGTGAGATGAAGCTATTCAAGTATTCAAGTGAACCCACAACTCACTGACCTCAGGATTGAGAAGGATCAAGCCCTACCCTTGTGAAGGAAGAAACTTGGAAGAAGATGCGACTGATCAACAAACATTTTTCTTAGGAGTATACAAAAACCTGAGAGTTGAGAAGAAACGATAGGTGTTTTTGTTTAGCTTGTAGAATCAAAGATTTATCCGAACCTCGTTTGTTGACAAGAGAAATTTCTGCAATGCTTGTGAGGAAGCCCAAGTGTTAGAATACGAGATTCACTAAACCTTATACAAGGTAATGATTTTAGTGCGACATGGTTTGTCCACCATGACGACTTACTCTTATCATTCTCTTGCTATTCGGGTTGGTAAATCTGAGTGCCTTACCCATAGTAAAGAGACGACGTTCTTTGAAGCTTTTGTTTAAGCCTTAGAATGGTATGAAGAAAACCCCTTGTACATGACAATTGCTGTCACACGTAGGAATTTTACAGTGAGGAATGTAGCCAAGACCCATTTCACTGCAGGATAACCACTAATGGTAGACCACCATGAGATCTTCGATAGGTTATTTAGAATGATCACGAGACTTGTCACCTAAGAAGACCCAGTATCGGAGGAAATGGATTTTGATATGAGATCCCAAGAATTTGATTTAATGGAAGAGCATCACCGAAGGAGCCATCGTGAAGAATGTGAAGAGACAGATGCACCAGAGGACTTCCATGATTTTGAGGGACCAGTAACTCCCATTTTAACTGTGGTAGACCCCACACCTTCTTGGTCAGTGGATTTGTTAGAAGACCCCAAACCCTAACCTTTTCTTTCTAGCCCTTTCGAATCTCGAGGATGAGATTCATTTTAAGTGTGGTAGGTTTGTAACATCCCAAATTTTGGAATGTTATAATAAATATTAGAATGAGTGTTTGTTTGATTGAGTGATTGAAATTGAGTGAAATTTGAAACTTTTGAATGAGAGGGAATAAAATGACTTTCCCATTTTCTTTTGAATTCAAATTCTTACTTTTCAAATCAGTGAGAGAAGATGACATGGCTTCTTCAACATGAAAAGATTTGTAAAGGGAATTTGAAAACCATTTGAAAATTTCTCATATGGAGTTTCACCTTCCATATTTGAATTCCCTATTTGAATATGTAAGCATTCAAACCCCTTGACAAAAATTTTGAGAGGAGTAATATGACACTCCAAACCAGGGGTATTTTTGTGAAGTTCTTGAACCATAAAACCCAAGGGGTTATTTGAAAAATATTTGCAAAAATAAATAAAGCCATTTAGGCATTTTCTGAAATAATTTTTTTTAAAGTATTTAATTTGGCAGAGGAAAAATGTTCATTAAATGGAATTTATTTCCCTGGTCATTTTGGTATATAAAATTTTATTTTTTGGACAGATCTTGAATGCCTTAGTGTTATTTTAATGCTCTATAAAATTAATAAAGGAAACAATTTAACGTGTATTAAAACCCAGCCGGCCCACCTGCCCTAATCCCTCTCCCGAAATTCCTCCACACCGGCCACCGCTGACCATGCCCTCTCTCTCTCTCTCACTGACAACCGGACCCACCGACCGATCCCATAAACCCCGCGGTTATCTCCCTCCTCTATCCCCTCCCCTTTCCACGCCGGCGATCACCGCGCCGAATCTCGCTCCCCTTGCCGTTTCTCGACCCCGCACTGCCCCTATAAGAACCCCTGCCTCACCTTGACCCGTTCCGCCCATTTCCCCCTCTGCCCAAGCCCTCTCATCGCAGCAGCCGCTCGCCGGAGCCACCGGTCGCCGTCGTGCCATTTCCATCGTGCCGCTCCACCTCGACCACCCCGAGCCCTTCCGAGCCCACCATCCACTTCCCCACGGCCGTGCGCACCTCTCAGCGCTCTTGCCCGAGCCCCGCACCCACCAGAATCCCGTCCTCGTTGACACCCGAACGCTGCCGCTGCCTCGGAACTCGTCGCCGACGCCCCCGACCACCCGCGACGACGCCAGGACCACCACCCGACTCGTCGTCCTCGTCTGCATCGCCTGGTGCCTTCGCCGTGGCCGGAAGACCACCGGAGATGCCACCCCATCGACCTCACCTACTCTGCCTCGCCGGAGCTTCGCTGGAGTTGACCTCCACCATGGTAAGACGCCGGAACCCTCTCCCCTCTGTCCGATCTAGAACCTGCGGATAGGATTAGATCCCACGTACCTTTCTGGTTTAGATAAATAAACAAACCGGTTTCCTATTTGAATTAGTTAGACCGAACCGTTTTCTTTTCAATACCGGCCATCCGCTCATTAGCACCCACACGCACACCCCTCCAGCCAATCAGAACCTGCCACGCCACCCTGTCCGTTAGTTTAGTTTTTTTCTTTTTCTGTTTTTGTTTTAGAAAATAGAATAGGTTCTGTTTTTATTTTTCTTATATCTTTTATGTTATTAGGTGTTTTAATTTGATTCTTTTTGCATTGTGTCAAAAATTTGTTGTAGTTTCGGTAGATATAAAGTTTGACCATATTTGAATAATTTAAAAATGAATTCAAACAGATTTATTTCAAATCTTATTTTCTGAATATCTTGGGTTTAAAAATATATTTTGAGTTGATTCCTTTTGCTGATTGTCACTAGTGACCTTAGTTATCAGTAGGTAGAGTTTGGAAATTTTTAAAATATTTGATAGTAGTATTTTCAAGCAAAACAGATTCTGTTTAGTTCTATTAGGTTTATTTATATTTCCTTTTGTTTTAAATTATATTAAATTATTTTTCTTTTATATTAGTGATGGATTTTATAAAGTTTTTTGTTTGATAATAGTAGCCCTTCAAAACAAATAATATTTTATTAGTTGGTTGCATGAAAATCAATTCTAGTTCAATTATAACTTGCAATTGGATTTTCATTGCTAATTTGATCCACTATTTGAAAATAGTTTCCACAAATTGTTTTACAATTTTTATTTTGTGTGAATATAAGTTTAGACCAGAAACAATTTGTATTATAGTTGAGATTTTTTGTGGTTTAAGCCAAGGATGACCTTGTTTTATAACAACATGAGAATCTTTATAACAGCTTTTCAATTAGTTCTTTTTGCAAAATAAAGACTTATGAGAAAATACTTTCTATTTGTTTTAAAAACTTGTTTTTCATTTATTAACTTGGTATTTTCTGCTGATATGTTCTAGTAGACAAGAACTTAAGTTGTTAGAGTATTGTTTTCTTAATTATTAGTTGTTCTTCAAAAGTAATTATTTTTGCTAATAAAATATTTACTAAAATACTTTTGTGATATTTTAGTTTTTTTTGGTTTAGTTACTTCTGAAAATAGGATCATTTGTAGAGAAAACCAACCCTTGGTTGTGTTGATGAAGTTTTGTTATTTTCAGTTTTGTCTTAAGTATTTCCTTCATCGCAACCTTAGTTGTGTTGATGTAGTTTTGTTACTTTGAGTTTTGCCTTAAGTATTTCCTTCATCACCACCTTAGTTGTGTTGATGTAGTTTCGTTATTTTGAGTTTTGTCTTAAGTATTTCCTTCATCACAACCATGTTGCTTTTGGTTTTGTGTTGCCTTTTTGATTGTTAGTATTTGACTGCTAGTATGATTGCTTATAAGAATGCAATGTTTGATTATATAGATTTTTATTGGAGAGTGACGAATAGTCTATCAATTTACTTCTGAGAGCGATATTATTCTTCATCAACAGTACATGCAAGTTCACTTTGACCATCCATTTCATACCTATTGTTTTATTGCATGTAGTGACATCATTCAACAAATCCCTCCAGTAGTGTTATTGAAATTCTTGTAGTTGAGTAGAATGCATGAGGTAGGAACCCACCACTTGTTACTAAAGCCCCGGGAACGTTAGTTATTTCAATGCTATGCTAAAGTAGACGGGGTCTAGGAGTGATCGTGAGTGGTGTGAGAAGGAGGACTCCACGTCAAGGCAAAAAATTCAGGAAGGCATCTTCAAGTCCTGTATATTCAAGACCTCAAGACTTCGAGACTCGAGAAACAAGTTTTCAATAGACATTACTGGGTGAAGGATGGTTGGAACAGTGCCCTGGGGAAGCCAGTGGTTAGCCTAGGTGTTGCTGGGGAAGTGCCAGTATTCACGCAGAAAGCCTCACCCAGACTCAAAGAGACGGATGATTACTTCATGGCCGGAAGCTTACCTGTGTAGCCACAAGTCATTATGGGCTCTGACTTGGTTGATCTTTGTTGTGACTCTGGCTAGGCAGTGCTACGAGATGTAGTCGGCGTTAGGATTGGATGGGCACTGTCGGTAGTTAGGGAAACACTCTGAAAGATCATGTTTCGTTCATCCTGTTCTCAAACACCGTGCAGTGCGAGGACTTACCGGAGGGAACGAATATTGTGGGTAAAGTACACAACACTCTGCAGAGTTAAACCTAATCGATTAGTCGTGTCCCCGGTTACGGACAAATTGAGCTTCTAGACTTGGATCTATCTCTGAACTCTCAACACTGGACTGGTAATTAATTGTGGGCAACTTATGATACCTGTGGGCACTTTGGACATCGGTTGGCGGAACCATGTCATGATAGGTAACTCTATAGTGAAACTCTTGACATTCCTTTGTGGTAGGAAAACAAAATCAGCTTTTACGCAAAAACTTAGACACAAAGCCACGAAGCTTTTTGCATATAGAATAGTTTTTTTATCTTCTGTCCTGCTATGGTGATCTTGCTAGTACATTCAATGTACTGACCTACACGGCTGCAACGTCTGATGTTGCAGATACTCTTCCACGACGAGTAAGAGTACGATTCAGGGTTACGGTCCACACTCAACCTGCCGTTGGTGTTATTGGGACTCCACTCCCATTGATCGCTTTTGCTGAGATTTTAAGGTATATATCAGTTTTACGTTAATTACATGTGATTGCACTTTGATATATACATTGATGTACTGTGTGTGCTAGCATACTGATCCAGGGATGGCACAAAACACACAGAGGCTTGACTCATTTTGAGTCGGGTCGCTACACGTCATCCTAAGAAAAACAAGGTGCATAAAAGGATTAACATCACATGCAAATCATAAGTGACATGATATGGCCATGAACTTGTGCTTTTGATCTCCATCGTCACCGGCACGACACCATGATATCCATCATCTTGATCTCCATCAACGTGTCGCCATCGGGGTTGTCACGCGCACCATGCTTCTACTACTATTGCTACCATTTAGTGATAAAGTAAAGCATTACATAGCGCTTAATAATTAACACGCATGTCATACAATAATTAAAGACAACCCTATGGCTCCTGCCGGTTGTCGTACTCATCGACATGCAAGTCATGATATTCTATACAACACATGATCATCTCATATATCTCATCATGTAATTGGCCATATCACGTCACAACATACCTTGCAAAAACAAGTTAGACGTCCTCTAATTGTTGTTGCATGTTTTACGTGGCTGCTACGGGTATCTAGCAAGAATAATTCTTACCTATGCATAAACCACAACGGTGATACATAAGTTGCTTTTCAACCTTCTCAACGACCGCCTTAGTCGAATCCAATCCAACTAAAGTAGGAGAAACAAACACCCGCAGGCCATCTTTGTGCAACAAAGTTACACGTCAGTTGATGGAACCGGTCTCTCGTAAGCGTACGAGTAAGGTTGGTCTGGGCCGCTTCATCCCACAATACCGCTGAACCAAAACACGACCAAGGGAGGAAGCAATCTAAGCATCAATGCCCACAAACTCTTTGTGTTCTAATCGAGATCTCATCTACACATAGACCTAGCTCATGATGCCACTGGTGGGGAACGTTGCATGGGAAACAAAAAATTTCCTACGCACACGCAAGATCTATCCATGGTGATGAGCATCTACGAGTGGGAGAGTGGATCTATGCACCCTTGTAGATCGCTAAGCAGGAAGCATTAAAAACGCGGTTGATGTAGTCAAACGTCTTCGCAGTCCAAATCGCCGAGCGTCCCGCGATCCAATCACGATCCGTCCCGACCTAATACCAAACGGACGGCACCTCCGCGTTTAGCACACGTACGTCTTGATGACAATCTCCGCCTTCTTGATGTAGTAAGTGGGAGCAGAGAGGTAGACAAGTTCTCCGGCAGCGTGACGACGCTGCAACGATGGTGTTGGAGTAATCTTAGCAAGGCTTTGCCTAAGCACAGCTAAAACAGATCTAGAGGACAAACTACGGACTAGAGGGTAGGGTTGCACGTGGCTGAAAATCTAGTGTAAAAACCCTAAAACCTCTATTATATGTAGAAGGAGAGGAGGAGGAGGCTTGGCGCAAGGGCCAGCCCCTCTTTGGTTCGGCCGAAGTGGAGAGGAGGAGTCCTCCTCCTCCACTCCTAATAGGATTAGGACTCCTTCCTTATTTCCACCTTTTTGCCTTTTTTCCACCTTTTCCACTTTGGAATTTCTTCCCAGCCGCATGGGCCTTGTGTGGGACTTTTGCCAGCCCACTAAGGGCTGGTATTTATCCTCCCACAGCCCATGTAGCCTCTTGGGTCGAAATACACCTCCCGATGGTCACCCGGTACCCTCCCGCCACTCCCGGTACACTACCGATGAGCCCGGAACTTTTTCGACGACCAAAACAGGACTTCCTATATATCAATCTTTACCTCCGGACCATTCCGGAGCTCCTCGTGATGTCCAGGATCTCATCCAGGACTCCGAACAACCTTCCGTCACCACCATATATAACTCTATACTACCGAAACATCACCGAACCTTAAGTGTGCAGACCCTGCGGGTTCGAGAACTATGTAGACATGACCGAGACACCTCTACGGTCAATAACCAATAGCGGGACCTGGATGACCATATTGGTTCCTACATATTCTACGAAGATCTTTATCGGTCGAACCTCTATGTCAAGGATTCAGTTAATCCCGTATGATGTTCCCTTTGTTCTTCGGTAAGTTACTTGCCCGAGATTCGATCGTCGGTATCTCCATACCTAGTTCAAACTTGTTACCGGCAAGTCTCTTTACTCGTTCTGTAATACAAGATCTCGTGACTAACACTTAGTCACATTGCTTGCAAGGCTTATTGTGATGTTGTATTACCGAGTGGGCCCTGAGATACCTCTCCGTCACACGGAGTAACAAATCCTAGTGTTTATCCATGCCAACTCAACAGACACCCTCGAAGATACCTGTAGAGTACCTTTATAGTCACCCAGTTATGTTGTGACGTTTGATACACATAAGGAATTCCTCCTGTGTCCGTGAGTTTGCATGATCTCATGGTCATAGGAACATATACTTGACATGCAAAAAACTATAGCAATAAACTGACACGATCATATGCTACGTTTATAGTTTGGGTCTTGTCCATCCCATCATTCTCCTAATGATGTGATCTCGTTATCAAATTACATCACATGTCAATGGCCAAGAAACCTTGACCATCTTTGATGAACGAGCTAATTCACTAGAGGCATACTAGGGACAAAGTGTTGTCTATTCATCCACACATGCAATTTGTTTCCAATCAATACAATTATAGCATGGATAATAAACAATTATCATGAACAAGGAACTATAATAATAAACACTTTATTTATTGCCTCTAGGGCATATTTCCAACATTAAGTAGCTATGTGAAGACTCTCTCTCCCTCAATAAATATTTTCAGATCTGAGTACTTTATTCAAACAGCAAGCAAAAGAAAAATAGCACTCCAAGAATAGCACGCATCATGTGAATGAACAAAAATTTAGGCTCAACATAGGCTAACCGATAATTGTTGATGAAGAGAGGTGGGATGTGTAGCATCCCCAAGCTTAGATGCTTCAGACTTCTTGAAATATTTACTTGGGGTGCCTTGGGCATCCCCAAGCTTGAGCTTTTGTATCTCGTTCAATCCTCTCATATCCCGGTTTCACCTATTGTCAAAAACTTCATCCACACAAAACTCAAAAAGAACTCATGAGATAGGTTAGTACACATAATAATAGATCAACTCTTTATGTACTATCAAGACAAGTTGCATAATAATTTTAAAATATTAGGTACTGTATACTATCATTTCCACAATTTATATCTATCAATACAGGCTATGAAAACTATAGGATAAGTAGATAACGAAACTATGACAACAATCTGTCTAAACAGAATAGTCTGTAGCAATTTATGAAAACGGTGTACTTATGTAACTCAAACAATTAGGAAAAATTAGGAAATGCTATAAACTTTATATGACCATACTGTGTAAAACTTTCAGAAACTTTCCACGTTCCAGTAAAATATGAAAATTCAAATACTACAGCCAAACTTTCTGTATTTACACAGCACTCATCAAAACATGCAATGCAAGCATCCTAAAGGAAATTCTTGGAAATTATTATTGAAAAACATGATTATAAATAACACCTAAAATAAAGTAACTAAATATAATGATGACCCAAGCAAAGCACATATTGTGTGACGAATAAAAATATAGCTTGAAGTAAGATATACCGATAGTGTTGAAGACGAAAGAGGGGATGCCTTCCAAGGCATCCCCAAGCTTAGGCGCTTGAGTCTTCCTTGGATATTACCTTTGGGGTTCCTTCACCATGCTTAGGTTATTGCCACTCCTTATTCTTCTCATCTCGGTGTCTCACCCAAAACTTGAAAACTTCAATCACACAAAACTTAACAGAACTTCATGAGATGGGTTAGTATAATAAACAAAGATCATTCACTTTGGTACCGTAAAGACAAGATTAATAATTGTTCCCATATTATACCTACTGTATTCTACCATTCCCATAAATTATACCACCGAATATAAGCTATCAGAACACTAAAATAAGCAAACTATATATGCAAAACAGAATATGTCAAAAACAGAACAATCTATGAAGATCTGTAGTGTAACCATACTTCCATGTCTCTAAAAATTCTGAAGAATTATAAAAACTTGGATAATTTGTATATACATCGTGTGTAAAAAATTCATATAAAAATAATGTCCCGGTGAATTTACAAAATTCCTGTGTTGAGAGCAAAAGTTTCTGTTTTTGGACAGAATCAAGTCAACTATCATCCACACTATCCCAAAGGCTTTACTTGGCACTTTATTGAAATAAAAGGTACAAAACATGATTACTAAATTATATTAATCATGTTAACACATCAAAACATAAAGTAAAAGTGTTGGATTCTCTCCCAACAAGCGCTTTTCTTTAATGCCTTTTAGCTAGGCATGATGATTTCAATGATGCTCACAAAAAAAGATAAGAATTGAAACACAAAGAGATCATAATGAAGCATATTACTAGCACATTTAAGCCTAACCCAATTCCTATACATAGGGATTTTGTGAACAAACAATTTATGGGAACAAGAATCAACTAGCATAGGAAGGCAAAACAAGCATAACTTCAAAACTTTGAACACATAGAGAGGAAACTTGATATTATTGGAATTTCTACAAGCATACGTTCCTCCATCATAATAATTTTCAGTAGAATCGTGAAGGAATTAAACAATATAACCAGCACATAAAGCATTCTTTTCACGATCTACAAGCATAGAAAATTTGTCACTCTCCACATAAGCAATTTTCTTATCATGACTAATAGTGGGAGTATCATAAAAGACTTGAATACTAGAAATTGGTTCAACACTAAAAGAGTAATATTTAGTAAAATGATAATCATAATTATGACAAGTATCATAACAGTAATCATCACTCTTTTTCATTGCATAAATATCATCATAATAATAATCATAAGTAGGAGGCATCCAATCATTATAAAAAATTTGATCATTGAAAGTAGGGGGAATAAAAAGATCATCTTCATTAAGCATAGCATCCCCAAGATTGGGACAAACATTAGTTGCAGCAAATAAATTCTCAAACATGTCATTTTCATCAAACATAGCATCCCCAAGCTTGTGGCTTTGTATATCATAAACATAATCACTCTCATCATTAATGGTATGAATAGCACCAATGGTATAGCAATTATTATCATCATCATCCAAGTTGGTGCCATAAATATTTTCAAGATTGTAAGAAGTATCATTATCTTCCCAATCATAATTATCACAACGAGAAATAGGCATAAAAAAATCATCCTCAAGTGTATCATCTTCCACAACTATTTTTGATTCATTCTCATGAGGCCTATCAATAATGGGAGCAACATTGTTTGGGGGAGATACCTCTTTACCTCTACTTTTCCTTCTTTTCTTCTTCTTCACCAGATTAAGTGTGGGTTTATTTAATTCCTCCAAGCTTGTTTTTAAAGAGGTTGGTTGAATAAAAAGCTCCTCCTTTTTACCTAATTCATCATAAGAACAAATAGGAGGATATTGGGAAACCTCTTCCCTTCATTAGTATTCTCTTCATCTTCTATTTGTTTTCTTGTCTTTAAGTAATTGGAAATATAAGGATACCCAATGCAATTTACCGCACAATACATATAAATTTCCTTTAGATCAAAATCAAGAAATCTCTTAAGATTATATTCTAGGATACCCCTAGTTATACGTTTCATTTCTTCATATCCCAGAAGCAAACTAAGTTCATTATGATGCGCAAGGGAAATCAAGGTATCACAATTTTTGGACACGATTCGATCATGAAACAATTTTCATTGGAGATTTAAATGACCACATTCATTGCAAAGTTCACAAGGACGGCGAGAAAAATTAAATCTTTCAGCACAAACATCTAGCCTCTCTTGCAACCATTTAGTTTCTAAATACTTATGCCTATTACAAAATATATCTTCCCTTTTAGGCATGTCTACACAAGCTCTATGCACTCCACAAAAATTGACATGCTTATAAGAAATATTTTATCATGACTAGTGCAATCATCATTAGTACTATGGATATTCAAAGAATTCATACTAACAACATTGCAATCATGCTCATCATTCAAAGATTTAGTGCCAAACATGTTAATAACTTCTTGTTCTAACACTTGAGCACAATTTTCCTTTCCATCATTTTCACGAAAGACATTATAAAGATGAAGCATCTGAGGCAACCTCAATTCCATTTTTTTGTAGTTTTCTATTATAAAACCAAACTAGTGAAAAACAAGAAACTAAAAGATTTGATTGCAAGATCTAAAGATATACCTTCAAGCACTCACCTCCCCGACAACGACGCCAGAAAAGAGCTTGATGTCTACTACACAACCTTCTTCTTGTAGACTCGTGTTGGGCTTCCAAGCGCAGAGTTTTGTAGGACAATGGCGATTTTCCCTCAAGTGGATGACCTAAGGTTTATCAATCCGCGGGAGGTGTAGAATGAAGATGGTCTCTCTCAAACAACCCTGCAATCAAATAGCAAAGAGTCTCTTGTGTCCCCAACACACCCAATACAATTGTAAATTGTAAAGGTGCACTAGTTCGGCGAAGAGAGGGTGATACAAGTGCAATATGGATGGTAGATATAGTTTTTTGTAATCTGAAAAATATAAAAACAGCATGGTAATAAATAGTAAACGGCGAGCAAAACGTTGTATAAATGCTTGGAAACAAGGCCTAGGGTTCATACTTTCACTAGTACAATTTCTCTCTACAATATTGACATAGTTGAATAATATGTAAGTACCTCTCGTGCGACAAAGAGTTCAATCCAAAGTCACAAATAGCGGAGAACTAATGAAGAAATTATTGTAGGGTACGAAACTACCTCAAAGTTATCCTTTTCGATCAATCTTATGAGCTATCCCTATAAGTGTCACAAACAGCCCTAGAGTTCGTACTAAAATAACACCTTAAGACACACATCAACCAAAACCCTAATGTCACCTAGATACTCCAATGTCACCACAAGTACTCATGGGCTTGATTATACGATATGCATCACATAATTTCAGATTCATTATTTTTAATCCAACACAAGGAACTTCAAAGAGTGCCCAAAAGTTTGTACCGGAAAGTCAAGACAAAAACGTGTGCCAACCCTTATGCATAGATCCCAAGGTCACGGAACCCACAAGTTGATCACCAAAACATACATCTAGTGAATCAATAGAACATCCCATTGTCACCACGGATATCCCATTGCAAGACATACACCAAGTGTTCTCAAATCATTAAAGAGTCAGTCCGATAAGAAAACTTGAAAGGGAAAATTCAATTCATCACAACAAGATAGAGAGGGGAAAACTACATATGCTTCATCTATATCAATAAAGCTCGCGGTACATCAAGATCGTGTCATCTCAAGAACACGAGAGAGAGAGAGATGAAACACATAGCTACTGGTACATACCCTTAGCCCCAAGGGTGAACTACTCCCTCCTCATCATGGAGAGCGTCAGGATGATGAAGATGGCCTCTAGTGATGGTTTCCCCCTCCGACAGGGTTCCCGCACGGGCTCCTGATTGGTTTTTCATGGCTCTTGAGGTTTTGCGCCGGCGGAACACCCGATCAAGGTTCTACGTTGGCTTTTTTGGAATATTTGAGGATTTATAGAGCTGAGAGGGAGGTCGGTGGACTCTCGAGGGGACCACAAGCCTGGTGGGCGTGCCTAGGGGGTGGGCGCGCCCCTAAGGCTTGTGGCCTCCTCAAGAATCTTCTGGCTTCATCTCCAAGCTCCTTGGGTGTCTTCTGGTCCATAAAAAATCACCGTACATTTTTATTCCGTTTGGACTCCGTTTGATATTCCTTTTCTGTAAACTCGAAAACAAGGAAAAAACAGAAACTGGCACCGGGCTCTGGGTTAATAGGTTAGTCCCAAAAATAATATAAAGTTGTGGTAAAATGATTGTAAAACATCCAAGAATGATAATATAACAGCATGGAACAACCCAAAATTATAGATATGTTGGAGACGTATGAACTCCTACCAACCTCTCCCCTAGGAGCATGCGTCTAATACTTTGCTTCGATTACTAATAGACTTTTGCAATAACTATGTGAGTTCTTTATGACTAATGTTGATTCCATGGATTATATGCACTCTCAAACTTCCACCTTTGCTAGCCTCTCTAGTACCATGCAACTTTCACCGGTACAACAAATCCACTTTTCTCAAAACAGCCACCATATACCTTCCTCAAAACAGACACCATACCTACCTATTATGGCATTTCCATAGCCATTCCGAGATATATATCCATGTGACTTCCATTGTTTCCTTTTATCATGACATGCACCACCACTTTCATATTGCATATAGAGTCATATTTTGTTCTAGGTATCGAGTTGTAAGTAAATAAAAGTGTGATGATTATCATTGTTAGAGCATGTCCCATGTGAGGAAAGGATGATGGAAGCTATGATTCCCTCACAAGTGGGGATGAGATTCCGGACTTTATGCAAAATAAAAGAGGCCAACGAAGCCCAAATAAAAAAATGATGAATAAAAGAGGCCTTAGATGCCCACGAAAAAATGAGAGAAAAGAGAGAAGGGACATTGCTACTATCTTTTTCCACACTTGTGCTTCAAATTAGCACCATGATCTTCATTGTAGAGGGTCTCCTATTTTGTCATTTTCATATAACTAGTGGAATTTTTCTTCTTGATGCACGTCCACTTAGTTTCCTTTTGAGCTTTCATACACTTATATCTCTAGTGCATCCGTTGCATGGCAATCCCTACTCACTCACATTGATATATATTCACGGGCATCTCCATAGCCCGTTGATATGCCTAGTTGATGTGAGACTATCTTCTCCTTTTCCTTGACAACCTCCACCATATTCTATTCCACCTATAGTGCTATATCCATGGCTCACGCTCATGTATTGCGTGAGAGTTGAAAAGGTTTGAGAACATAATAAGTGTGAAACAATTGCTTGACTTGTCATCGGGGTTGTGCATGATATAAATACTTTGTGCGGGAAACATGGAGCATAGCTAGACCATATGATATTGTAGGGATAACATTCTTTTGCCATTATATTTTGAAGAGATGCAATTTCTTTGCTAGTATGCTTGAAATTTTATTGTTTTTATATCAATATTAAGATTTTGTTTTGAGTCTTATGGATCTGAATATTCATGACACAATAGAGAATATTACATGGAAAAAATACATTAGGTAGCACTCCACATCAAAAATTCTGTTTTTATCATTTACCTACTCGAGGACGAGCAGGAATTAAGCTTGGGGATGCTGATACATCTCCAACGTATCTACAATTCTTGATGATGGCATGCCATTATATTATATGTTTTGGATGTTTTATATGCATTTATATGCTATTTTATATCATTTTTGGGACTAACCTATTAATCTAGAGCCTAGTGCGAGTTTCTGTTTTTCCCTTGTTTTTGAGTTTTGCAGATTTGGAATATTAATCGGAGCCCAAACAGAATAAAATCTTTAGAATGATTTTTTCTGGAAGGAAAGAGATCTACCAGACTTGGAGTGCACGCCAAGGCACCTGCCAGGAGGTCACAAGCCCTGGAGGTGCGGCCACCACCCCTCCCCCTGGCCGCGCCTGGCAGGCTTGCCATCTCCTCGCAGGTCTCCTAACCCTATTCTTCGTCCTATAAATACCCAAATATTCCGCAAACACCAAATAGAGGCACGCAAATACTTTTGCACCAATAGAAGCCTCCGTTCCAGAGAGATCCAATCTTGGAGACTTCTTCGGTAATCTGGAGGAGGGGGATCCGATCACGGAGCGCATCTACATCAACCCCATTGCCCCTCCGATGATGCCTGAGTAGTCCACCACAGACCTACAGGTCCATAGCTAGTAGCTAGATGGCTTCTTGTCTCTCTCTCTCTCTCTTTTATCTTCAATACCATGATCTTCATGGAGATCTATCTATGTAATACTCTTTTTTGGTGTGTTTGTCAAGATCTGATGAATTCTGGGTGTATGTTCAAATTATCCATGAATATTATTTGAATCTTCTCTGAATTTATATGCATGATTTCATATCTTTGCAAGTCTCTTCGAGTTATTGGTTTGGTTTGGCCAACTAGATCGGTAATTCTCGTAATGGGAGAAGTGCTTAGTTTTGGGTTCAATCTTGTAGTGTACTCACCCAGTGACAAAGTAGGGGTAGTGAGGCACGTATTGTATTGTTGCCATCAAGGGTAAAAATATTAGCTTTTCATCATATTGCTTGAGTTTATCCCTCTACATCATGTCATCTTACATAATGTGTTACTTTGTTCTTCATGAACTTAATACTCCAGATGCAGGCAGGAGTCGGTCGATTTGTGGAGTAATAGTAGTAGATGCAAAATCGTTTCGGTCTACTTGACACGGATGTGATGCCTATATGCATGATCCTTGCCTTGGATATCTACATGATTATTCACTTTTCTATCAATTGCTTGACAGTAATTTGTTTACCCACCGCGGTATTTTCCTTCAAGAGAGAAGCCTCTAATGAAATCTATGGCGCCTAGGTCTACTTTCCATAATATATTTTTAGATCTATAAACCAAAAATACCAAAAATACCTTGCTGCAATTTATTTATCTCTTACTTTCCATACTCATTTACATCTATCTCTATCAGATCTAATCCTTGCAAATAACCATGAAGGGATTGACAACCCATTTATAGTGTTGGGTGCAAGAGTTTGATTGTTTGTGTAGGTGCATCCATTGGTGACTTGCTTGTTCCTCCTACTGGATTGATACCTTGGTTCTCATCAACTGAGGGAAATACCTATCTACTTCTCTGCGTCACCCTTTCCTCTCCAAAGGAAAACAAACGAATGCTCAAGAGGTAGCACACATCACCCACCAGGGCGCGCCAGCCCCCTCCTAGTGCGACCAGGTGGGTGGTGGGCACCTCGGGGACCCACTTGGCCTATTTCAGCCACTATAAATTCCAAAATTTGGAGAAAAAATCAGAGAGAAGGAATTATCGCATTTCACAAGACGGAGCCGCCGCCACCTCCTGGTCTTCATGAGGAGGCCAGATCTGGAGTCCGTTTGGGGCTCCCGAGAGGGGAATCTTTGAACTTCGTCATGACCAGCCCTTCTCGATCGCAAATTCCATGATGCCCTCCACCGGGAATGAGTAATTCAATCGTAGGCTTGCTGGTCGGTAAGGAGTTGGATGATATTCATCATGTAATCAAGTTAGTTTTGTTAGGGCTTGGTCCCTAGTATCCACCATGTTCTAAGGTTGATGTTGCTATGGCTTTGCCATGCTTAATGCTTGTCACTAGGGCCCGGGTGCCATGATTTCAGATCTGAACCGTTTATGTTATCATCATTATATCTATGTTCTTGGTCCGATCTTGCCTAGTCATATGCACCTATTACGTGTTATGATCCGTCAACCCCGTAGTGACAATATTTGGGATACTTCGCGGTGATGACCGTAGTTTGAGGAGTTCATGTATTCACTATGTGTTAATACTTTGTTCCGGTTCTCTATTAAAAGGAGGCCTTAATATCCCTTAGTTTCCTTATGGACCCCGTTGCCACGGGAGGGTAGGACAAAAGATGGCATGCAAGTTCTTTTCCATAAGCACGTATGACTATATACGGGATACATGCCTACATTACATTGATGAACTGGAGCTAGTTATGTATCGCCCTAGGTTATAACTGCCACATGATGAATATCATCCAATGAATACTCCGATCCAGTGCCTACGAGCTTTCCACTTATTATTCTTGCTAAGTTACTACTAATGTTGTTACTATTGCACTTGCTGCAAAACTATCACTGCTACTGTTACTGTTACTACTACTATCAATCTATCGTAATACTATGATACTGATCACTTTGCTGCAGATATTTATCTCTAGGTGTGGTTGAATTGACAACTCAACTTCTAATACTCTCATATATTCTTTGGCTCCCCTTGTGTCGAATCTATAAATTTGGGTTGAATACTCTACCCTCGAAAACTGTTGTGATCCCCTATACTTGCGGGTTATCACTCTCACAGCTCCCTTTTTCTCCCCAAATATAGCTCCAGGAGAACCTCTATACTGCCACCGGATATGCTGCATATATCACCATACATGTAGGATTAGGGGTGTTATCTTCACATGAGAGCCCCGAACCTAGGTAAACCACCACGTGCTACTACCCTATCTTGTCCAGGATCTACCACGACAGCCTTGCTCTCACCTCGATTAGCCACCCCTGGCATCTGTTGTGAGAAAATGACAACACCCAGGGGGTGGGCACGCCATGTTGGCTTGTGGCCCACATGTGGCTCCCCTCTAGTGGTTCTTTGCTCTAGTGTTTCTTATTTTCTCCAGAAAAATCATAAAAAAGGTTCGGGCGATTCCTAGAATTTTATTTTCTGCACAAAAACAACAACACGGTAATTCTGCTAAAAACAACATCAGACCGTGTTAGTTCTAAATAAATCATATACAGTGCATCAAAACCATATAAAAGTATTGTAAACATAGGCAAATATGGCATGAATACTTCATAAATTGTTGATGCGTTCTAGAAGTATTAGCATCCCCAAGCTTAATTCCTACTCGTCCTCGAGTAGGTAAATAATAAAATTAGTAATTTGTGAAGTGTGAGTGCTACCATAGTGAATAGTTTTGATCATTTATAATTTCAATGACTTTTCTAGCATCATAACCAGCAATTTTTTCTCATAATAATCATCATGATAGAGTAGCAATCAATTCACATGTCATGGCTCAAACAATGCATTCTCTTGAAACTTAACAACATATGTTCTAGGTCATCAAACAATTTCAATGCATTATCAAGTTTAAGTAAGAGCTCCACATACTCAGTTATCATATAGTCTTCTATGATTGCTAATACTCAAATCATATTTTTAGAACAAACAACATCCATCGAACACATAGAAAGATAGGGGCTTAATGTTTTGCCTCCCAACATACTTATCATGAAGATAATTGTCAACAATAATGAATCATGATCAAATATATTTGAATTGATATATGTGCTTGGATATTTCCCACTATATGATGCTTGCCAACTAATAGGTTGAGGTTGGGATAAGAAGTTGACTCAACATGAAAAGTAAATAACATAAAAGTATAGATTATCCCTTCGCGGAGGGGAGCAGAGATTTGCATAGATGCCAAAGCTCATTTCTTAAGATAGAGATGAATATATTTTGGGTGGTGTGCCTTTCGTGTCCACGTCACGACAAAGGGATTTCAATATCTTCCATGCTAATCACATTATTGGTCGTTCCCAAACGGAATTGAAATTTCACTACCCCTTCACCATTCAAACACATTCCATGGCTGGCCGAATCCACAGTTGTCCTCCAAACCATCAATTTTCTAGGGGGAGTTCTTATTTATTTTTGTATTATGCAAGACTGGGCATCCTTTTTACCATCCTCTCTCGTGCAATGACAAGTGAATAAACACTCATCTTGCGAATAACTCGCTTAGCATGGAAGATAATGATCGCGTCGTCGCTCCATGGGTGGTACGAGCTCACAAAACGGATGTTTATTTGAACGCTTAGAGGTGACACATGCAAATTTTCTAGGAATGATAGTGAAATAACATATATAGGTAGGTATGGTGGACTCTCATGGAAGAAACTTGTCTCAAGGATTTAGGTGCACAAGTAGTATTTGTACTTAGTACAAAGTTTTGGCTAGCAAAAGGTTCTAAAGAAGTATCACATGTTGGAGGATCCATAACAATATAACTTCTATGCAAATATACCCAAATATAACCATTACGTTGTCTTCCTTGTCCAATATCAATTATTTGATCAAGGTTGAAAATAATTAATGGTTATTCACAATCATAAAAGATGTCCAAGATAACATATTTGTATGTGAAAGTTCTCTTCCTTATACTAATCATTCATGAATTGCTTGTATGACCAATACTGCTATGATAGTCAAACTTAAATATATTTTACTTTCTAAACCAAATGTGAAACTACTACTAAGCATAAAGAACATGTATAATTTCAGATTTATAATATTCAATTCATTCACAATTTACTCTCCGGATATAAGTGAAGCACAAGAGTAAACATCAAACTACTCTCAAAATATATAAGTGAAGATCAATGAATAGTCAAACAATCAAGTAGCTTTGTGAGGACTCTTTATCAATAAATATTTTCAGATTTGAGTATTTTATTCAAACAGAAAACAAAATAAAATAACACTCTAAGAATAGCACATAACTTGTGTATGAGTACAAATTTAGAATCAACATAGGCTAACCGATATTTGTTGACAAAGAGAGATGAGATGTGTAGCATCCCCAAGCTTAGATTCTTGAGACTTCTTGTAATATTGTCTTGGGGTGCTTTGGGCTTCCCCAAGCTTGAGTTTTTTTATCACGGGCACTCCCATATTCGCCCCATATTTGGACTGGATATGAGGGGTGGCAGTCAGTCTGGGTGTTTGAGACCCGTCTGAGGCGTCCGGCTGGACCGGATTTTTGTGACCGGTCGATGATCGAACGGTCTGTCCGGACGTTAGAAACGATTATAAAAGATTTGGTTGTAGATGCTCTAAGAAAATATGGTTCCTAACATTACTAGAAAAACCATGTTGGTCGAGTGGAGTGTCCTTTGTCGTGTTCCCTTCCACGGGTTCTCGGTAAACCTTTACTTTGTCGATTAGTACACTCAATAAAAAGAGAGACTCAGTAGAGGATATTCGTTGCCAAGATCAATTAGTAAAAAACTTGTCAAACGCTAATTACTGGCCTATATAATATTCATAGAGAGACTATGAAGTGCAACTCAGTAGACAACGTGCCATATGTACCTCACAACTGCAGCTGAAGGCTTTATGGTGGTAGGGCCAATGTGACGGTGGGGATAGCTTTACCGAGTACCCAATAAACTGAAAATCAACAAACTTTCGCATACTGCTTCGTCTTCCTTTTGTTTTAAATCTGCACCACCACTCCACCAAGCTCCTCCACACCTGCTGCTAGCAGAATTCAGATCGTGCACCAAGATTGAGTCTTAGTCTTTGCCAAGTCTCAGTCGGGACAAGATTAGCATTGTTTGATCATTTATTGCATCGAGATTAGCGCATTTTTGGGTATTTGGTGTAATAGGCCCGTGTAGAGAAGTTTTGTGGTTGGGTTGCACTTTGTCTTGTTTTTCTTTATCGGGGCAAGATTTCTTCGGTGGTGGGCTCGGTGCAAGATCAGGTGAAGGGGATCTTTTTCTTTGTTTGTCAGGATTTCAAAAACAAATGTTATGCTAAAACTTTTTACACTAGGAGAAGAGATGGGCATGTGCGACGTTGAACATTTCTGGTGTGGCGTTCGTGTTCTTGTGCCTCTCTTGTACATGTTTATTTTCCTTTTTGTTATTTTCGTTTTGGATTCTTTTATTTCATTTTTTAGTTTTCTTTATTATTAATAATATTGTTGTTGTTTTTATTTTTGTTGTTGTTCTTTTACTTTTATTTTTTATTAAACAATATTTTCTATTTTGAAAAATGGAATTTTAGCCATCTCGTTGAACAATCACCCCGGCTACAACTGTGTGTCTTTAACGTCACTCCAGGATCATATAAATTGCAAAAGTAAATAAAAGTAACTAAATTACACTAAGGATATTTTTAGGGTTATAATAAATATATAAAGTGAACGTATTCTGGGGCCATAGCTTTCACTAGAGGCATATCTCTCACGAACATAGCAACGGTGGATCGATAAATTATTGTTGGGCAATTAATAGAAAGCGAATAATTATGATGTTATTTATGGCATGATCATGTATAAAGACATTATATTCGAGACAAGTTGACCGAAACAATTATGCATCTACTACTATTACTCCACCAATCGACTATCATCCAACATGCATCTATTGTATTAAGTTCCAAACAAACAGAGTAATGCTTGGAGTATGATGGCATAATATAGACAAAATAATACCAAAAAATATGTTCGAACCCCATTGTTTTGTCTTTATTAGCAACAATACAAATACATGTCTCGCTATTCCTCCTGTAACAGAGTGAGGACATTGCAAGGTTGAACCTACTACTATGCACCACTTCCTCTGAAGATCTAATCATCAACATGGCCAAAGAAAACTCATAGATCGGAAAGCATACATAACTATAATAATCACACATAATAAATCTCAGGAAAGACTCAATTAATTTTAATGAATAATCTGAATATAAACCAACAATTCATTGTGTGTTTCATGACTATACCTCATGAATCCCCAAGGTTATGATCCATGTTACCCTGCTAAACCTTACTATCACCAATGTTTGGTATAACACTTCATGGTCCCCTTGCTCCTAGACTCATCAGTGCTTCATCTCCATGATCCTGGGTACCTGTAGGGATGTATATCGTGGACAAGACAAGAGACACTTCACGAAACAATTTTATTTCACACATACAAGACATTATGTCAAAGGCTTCCATTGATCGCTTCACCAAATACCCAGGGTTGCAAGGCTCATGCCTCAACCCCATACCTTACCAAATTACTCACATATGGAGATCAAATATCAAGAATAAATCATTGAAGAACACATCTTACGATTGATTGCAATATTTCTTACAATGGATGCCTTGTGTGATGCACAATTACAAGTATGAACTAGATGAGAGAGCACTATGGTGGTGGAGATGGCTATGGAGATGAAAATGACGATGGATAGGGTTTCTGGATTAAGAAGATGATGAAGAGGTTCTGGTTGTGCTCGACACTCGTCTAGGATCTCCTCCATTCTCGTTTCGACTGGGTCCCCTTTATAAAAGTTGTTCAGGTGGACGAGTCACGTTAGAATCCATGTCAAACGACCGCTCAAATGGACGCATGTGCCCATATGGAATGTCGTCTTATACTTTGGCTCCATTCTGGCGTCTCCTGGTGACTTGTTTCTTCTTCATTTTCCTTAATTTCCTTTCTCCCACATGTTTTCTTCCCTTTTTACCCATTTCCTGTGGAAAAATATCAAAGAGAGGATTTGTGGAATCCTTTACATTCATTAGTCATTAGTGAAAATATCAGAGCGAATGTATATCTTTTAATGAAATATCTTGGTTTAAACATGGTTGGAATGATTGTAAAAATATCACTCATCAAATCCCCTAGGATTAAACTTGATTGTCCTCAAGCATCATACAGAGAAACCCGAAGCATAAGGAACTGGGTTCTTTAAACCAAAATAACGAGAAGGTTTTTGGTTCACTTGCGATCGGTATGCCTAGATAGCCCTCCGGTTCTTGACCTGAATACTTATCATAGATATAGCGGTGGCATGGTTATAGTGCAAGTGTTAGTGAAGCAAAGATAATTAACACAAAGTTCATGATCTACTAGATCAAACAAATTTGCAACACTTCATTTTATTTAATCTCGACAACACTTCCTTACCAGGAATGCATGGAAGCGTTTCTTTAGATTGAGCCATGAAAACATAAGTTAGGAGTAGAAAGCATGTAGTAATATATGATCCTCGAGTGCTCATGAGCATACCCACAATTGTCTCCTCCTCTAGGCTCTTAAACACTTTGTTTCAATCATTGTTTGTTGGAACTTTGATTGTCATGTGAAGGAGATTATGCCAAATCAGTTATATGTATAGGTTTTCATTGTGGCTTAATGTTTGGGCATTATAGACCTTTAGCAATAATATCTCTATCGAGCTCTTCAGGTATGTCCCCTTTATTTACCACATACACACACACTCAAGAGAAAGCTAAATAATATTCATTTGTAGTGTTTCCACTACGTACGGTAACAAAATCATAACCAAAATCTGAGTTGTCGCTCTTGGTGGATTGTTCATTGGCCAGCAGAGTCCTCAACATAAGATCAAGAAGGGTGATGAAACCACATTCACACGCGTAAGCGCATATATAGTAGCAAAGGTCATGTCACTAGCCGAAGGCTGTAATACCATGTTGAGATATACAACACATATTTTTGGCATAATCTCACCCACCTTCAACTAAGTTTCTCTAGATAATTTATTCCAGAAGTACTATCAAGCCTATTGAAATTAACAACATGGGGTTGAGCATATCAAACATCACTTCCACTACAATTTCTCAACTCCCAAGTCTTGAAAAACTTTATCTTGTGCAAAGTTATACTTGGTTAATAACATTTGATTCAAAAACTATCCCACGACAAGTCTTAGTTGTCTAAACTAAAGAAAACAAAGGCTACAAAATTATTTCAGCTACTAGAGAGAAACCTCGATATCAACTATCACACATACAACTACTACATCTATTCTAAATATCCAAGTGCAAAAGACGGGGTCGTAGGACATACCTTCATGGTTGCGAATTTATACACTTCTGTTCCTTACTCTTGCATTCCTCGTTGTCCTGGTATAGTTAAACTCCTTTGAAAATAAAATGCAAACGAACTCCAAGGGGCTAAAATGAAGAACAAGAGGGAAACAAATCTTATTCTATTTTATTTTTTTGTTTTTTGAAAACTAACTAGCAACCGAAAGATCACAAAGGCAAAAATAATAATAATAAAGCAAATAAAAAAGCAAAGTGTTGGAACAAACCAACATGAGTATTTTGAAGCTCCTCGAGCTTAAGTACAACCTCATTAAAACTTATTCAAATACCGCCACATCTTGATGTATAAGTGGTGATAACCTCCCCCAATATTAGGCTCTTGCAATCCCAACCCGACAACAACATTGTGGCGGTTGGTCAGGAGCCCACTCCCGCCTCCGTTGGAGAAGTCGATGTTCATGTTGGCGGTCGTGCCTCTCAGGGATGATGTCAGGTTTCTCATATCATGTATAGAGCCCTTAAGGTTGTTGACGTCCGCATAAGTGGTGTAGTCTTGTTGGGTCTGCTCCTCCTCTTCGTAAGTGGTGAGTTCTTCTTCATCTACTTGTTCAGGTTCTGGCCCTTTTTGGTCAAAAGTTGCATATCCTGCCTGTGCAATATAATGTAATTTTCCATTCTCGATGGAGAAACGGTTAGGCATAGGTGTGGATAACAAGTACGCCATCCCAGGAATTTAGATGCAATGATGACCATTACAAACTACTACCATACTAGTGATGCAAGAACATGAGTGTTAACAAGGGTGTTATCGACAATGGGGAGAAGGTGATGGTATTTCAGGCCAAGGGAGTTGGCCAACATGGTGATCACTCGTCCACACAGGATATCTCTGTGTGCATGATTTGCTTGATGCGCGAGGTGTAGAAAAAGTATTGCCCCTAGGTTGGGCGAATAACTGACGTCCAGGTTTGCTGCTTTCTCGAGAACTAGCATGTTCTCATCATTCACCTTAGAAACTTCTCGTCTTGCCTACAAATATTTAGTTATAATGTAGTATAAATAACATATATGAGGACATTCAATGCAGCTAGCTCTTTGCCTAGAGCCATAACGACTCATCTGGTAGAAGGATTGCCTTGGGTGTGGTTCAGGGAAATCATCAAAATATCTAAAATCATCATCATTATTGGGGAAGCCAAAGTGGTTACACCACTCATCAATATTGATGTCAAAGTCTTGGTCAAGGAGACGAAAAGTGATCCTCTCCTCCTCCATTTCACTTGGTACAAGCCCAACATTATGCGAGAGTGTACTAAGAAACTCTAGTGTCAATCGTTCATAAGTCTCACATCCCTGATAAACAAAATGATGCAACCCAACATTATGACAAAGAAAATTAAAATCATGCGTGATACTTGGCTTGGCGAGAGTATACGCACAAGCCCATTTGGTTTCTTTGATCTTACTCGTGGCGAGCTTATGTAATTTCTTCCTCGCTACACGGTAGGTGAAAACGATCCCTTGACTAAAAACTTGTTGCAGTTGTGTTGTGGATAAACACTAAGCACCGCGTATGCATGAATACCTCCATGTAAACATCTATAAAAAAATTCAGTCCAATACAATGAAACAATAATGATCCCACGGTACTCACAACATCACACGCCTCTAAAAACATCAACACATCCATGTCAAACTCAAGTTTGGATAAAAAATATGCATATCCTAGGCATGGTAATGCTATGCATGTAGAACGTGAATTCGCTAAAAATAAGTTAGGGATTGGAGGAGAAACGTACCATAGATCAATCACACGGAAGGATTCGAACCAAAAACGAATGAGTGGAGAGATCAGATGAAGTTTTGCTAGGGTTTGGAGAGGTTTAGACAAAGAAGAAGAAGAAGAAAAGAGAGAGATGGGGGTGAAATACCAACTTCCTCAGGCTTATTGGAGCCAATGGCACACAAAACAACCACTCTTACAGGCGTGCGCAAGCGCCCTGATACGTCTCCATCGTATCTACTTTTCGTAAGGCTTTTGTTCTTGTTTTGGACTCTAGTTTGCATAATTTGAATGAAACTAACCCGGACTAACACTATTTTCAACAGAGCTACCATGGTATTGTTTTTGTGCAGGAATAAAAGTTCTCAGAATGGAATGAAATTTTTTGGAGAATTATTTCAGAATATTTGACGAATATTCGAGCCAAAAACCACCATAGAAGGGGGCCAGGGTGGGCAACACCCACCAGGGTGCGCTAGCCCCCTAGGCGCGGCCTGGTGGGTGGTGCTCACCTCGTGGGCCCCCTGACCCTAATTCAAATGCTATAAATTCCTATTTTCGGAGAAAAAAATCAAGCAGAAAGTTTTATCGTGTTACACGAGACGGAGCCGCCGCCACCTCCTATTCTTCACTCAAAGGCCAGATCTGGAGTCCGCTTGGGGATCCGGAGAGAGGAATCTCCGGTCTTCGTCATCATCAACCCTCCTTCATCGCCAATTCCATGATGCTCCTCACCGGGAGTGAGTAATTCCTTCATAGGCTTGCTAATAGGAGAGGAGTTGGATGAGATTCATCATGTAATCGACTTAGTTTTTTAAGTGATTGATCCCTAGTATCCGCTATGTTCTAAGATTGATGTTGCGATGACTTTGCCATGCTTAATGCTTGTCACAAGGATCCGAGTGTCATGATTTCATATATGAACCGTTTATGTTATCATCATTATATCTATGTTCTTGATCCGATCTTGCCTAGTCATATTCACCTAGTACATGTTATGATCCATTAACCCCAGGGTGAGAGAAATCGGGATATTTTTCGGTGATGGCCGTAGTTTGAGGAGTTCATGTATTCACTATGTGTTAATGCTTTGTTCCGGTTATCTATTAAAAGCATGCCTTAATATACCTTAGGTTTCTTATGGATCCCACTACCACGGGAAAGTAGGACAAAAGATGCCATGCAAGTTCTTTGCCATACGCACATATGACTATTTACGGAATACATGCCTACATTACATTGACGAACTGGAGCTAGTTCTTTGTCGCCCTAGGTTATGTCTGTTATATGATAAATATCATCCAACGAATACACCGATCCAGTGCCTACGAGTTTTCCACTTATTGTTTTTGCTAAGTTACTATTGTTGTTGTTACTATTGCACTTGCCACAAAACTATTACAGCTATTGTTACCGCTACTATTACTATTACTACTACTATCAAACTATCATGTTACTGTGCTACTGATCACTTTGCTGTAGATATTTATCTCTAGGTCTGGTTGAATTCACAACTCAATTGGTAATACTCTCAAATATTCTTTGGCTCCCCTTGTGTTGAATCTATAAATTTGGGTCGAATACTCTACCCTCGAAAACTATTGTGATCCCCTATATTTGTGGGTTATCACGCCCGCTTGGAATGACATATTTTACAAGGTTAACTCACATTTGCATATGTGCAGCTGAAACGAACCCCGAAATGGACGCAAATGTCTATTTAAAATGCCTTCTTTTACACGGTATATTTTGTGCTCCTGATCGAGGATGTCAAACGACCGCTTGAACGGGCGTGTGTGCCCCTTTGGAACCTCGTTGAATGCCCTGGAGTCGGTGATAGCTTTTGCAATGAATCAAAATGGCCACTTGAACAGGCATGTGCGCCCATTTGAAACATCGTCTCCCTTTCTGTTGCCTCTGGATGTTCTGCGATGGAACCTTGTGCAGCTCAAAGGACCGCCCATGCGACTGTTGTGGTCATAGGAAAGGTCGTCTTTTGGCCAATTTCTTCTGAAACTTGTATTTGTCTTCGCTTTCCTGCATTGTTAGTTCCATACCAATACATAGACATATTTCTAGGCATTCAAACATCAATCATATAAATCATCTTGCACAAGGCTAGGCCTTCATTAGAACTACTCTTCCAAACTCACTTCTTCCATGGAACTTCAATCACACTTTATCAAACAAATATCACTTGTCTACTTATTTGTGTGGGTTGCCTCCATCAAAGCGCTTGTTTTCGGTCGGATAGCTCGACTATAGTCGTGATGAAGGTGGTGGTAGAACACCGAGACCATAGCTTCTGGCATTCAAAATGATGCCATCTCTGATGTAGGTCTTCAATTTCTTCATAGGCTTGCTGGTCGGTGAGGAGTTGGATGAGATTCATCATGTAATCGGGTTATTTTTATTAGGGCTTGATCCCTAGTATCCACTATGTTCTAAGATTGATGTTTCTATGACTTTTCCATGCTTAATGCTTGTTACTAGGGCCCTAGTGCCATGATTTCTGATCTGAACCATTTATGTTATCTTCATTATATCTATGTTCTTGATCCGATCTTTCCTAGTCATATGCACCTATTATGTGTTATGATCCATAAACCCCAAGGTGACAGAAATCGGGATACTTTCCGGTGATGACCATAGTTTGAGGAGTTCATGTATTCACTATGTGTTAATGCTTTGTTCTGGTACTCTATTAAAAGGAGGCATTAATATACCTTAGTTTCCTTATGGACCCCACTACCATGGGAGGGTAGGACAGAAGATGGCATGCAAGTTCTTTTCCATAAGTACGTATGACTATTTACGAAATACATGCCTACAATACATTGATGAACTGGAGCTAGTTCTGTGTCGCCCTAGGTTATGACTGTTAGATGATGAATATCATCCAACGAATACACCGATATAGTGCCTATGAGTTTTCCACTTATTGTTTTTGCTAAGTTACTATTGCTTTTCTCACTATTGCACTTGCTAGAAAACCATTAGTCCTACTGTTACCATCATTGTTACTATTACTACTACTATCAAACCATCATATTAATGAGCTACTAATCACTTTGCTGCAGATATTTATCTCGGGGTGTGGTTGAATTGACAACTCAACTGCTAATACTCTCAAATATTCTTTGGCTCCCCTTGTGTCGAATCTATCAATTTGGGTTGAATACTCTACCCTCAAAAATTGTTGCGCTCTCCTATACTTGTGGGTTATCAAGACCTTTTTCTGGCGTCGTTGCCAGGGAGCAAGGTATATGTACTGAGTCACTTGGTATTTATATCAATTCATCACTATGAAGAATCTGAAGGATAGTAAAACCAAGATTTTTTTCCTCTACAATGAGGGGAGGTAAGAAATTGCCATCTAGCTCTGCACTTGATTCACCTTCGGTTATGAGTAAGTTTGCAACAACACCACATGCTATTAATCCTGATATTCATGATGATACCTCAGCTATGAATGATGCTTATGATGATGCTAGTACCATGCTTGATGATAATGTGCCACTAGCTGAATTTCTTGATGAACAAATTGCTAGAGCTAGAGAGAATGAAATCATTGAAACTGATGCAACTGCTGAAACTGATGATATCTCTGAAACTGATAATTATAAAACACCTATTAGTCCTAGCTCTCCTAGATTTGAAATGCCTAAGATACCTAACGGTTATGCTTTGGATGGATAAATAGATAGAGAGATTCTTGCTTGTAATTATAGAAATGATCTTAAGAAACTACTATGCAAGTACAAAGAAAAGACTTTCAATGCTAAAATGAAATGTGATCCTAAGTTTCCTACTTCCCCTATCTTTGTTACCGATAAGGATTATGAATTCTCTGTTAACCCAGAGTTAACTACTTTGGTTGAATCTGATCCATTTCATGGCTATGAAATTGAAACTATGGTAGCACATCTTACTAAGCTGAATGGTATAGCCAGCCTTTTTGCTCATGATGAGAAGATTCGCTACTATTATATTCTCAAATTATTTCCATTCTCATTAACGGGTGATGCTAAGGTATGGTACAATACTCTTGTTCCTAGATGTGTGCATAGTCCCCCGGATATGATTTACTACTTCTAAAAAAATATTTTCCTGCTCATAAGAAACAAGCTGCCTTACAGGAAATATTTAAATTGTGCAAATTGAAGAAGAGAGTCTCCCACAAGCTTGGGGGAGGCTTCTCCAATTGCTTAATGCTTTGCCTAATCATCCTCTTAAGAAAAATGAAATACTTGATATCTGCTATAATGGACTAACTGATGCTTCTAGTGACTTCACAGATAGTTGTGCTGGTTGTGTTGTCAGGGAACGAACTGTTCAACAAGCTAAGGAATTACTGATAATATATTAAGAAAATTGATGATTGGACTCTCCCTGAACCACCACTTGAACTCACCTCGAAGAAGAGGGGTATCTTATTTCTCGGTCTTGGAGATATGCAAGAGGCAAAAAATGTATGAAGGAAAAAGGTATTAAGGCTGAAGATGTTAATAATTTACCACCTAATGAAGAAATACATGGACTTGACACACCACCACCTCCACAGGTGGTAGAGGTAAATTCTTTATTAAAGTTTGATGAAGGTGACATTCCTTACAATAAACATCCTAGTCAATGCTTATATGAGTTTGACAACTACATTAGGAAACAAGATCCCTTCAATGCAAATGTGGTGAAACAATTGAAATATAATTTTGATATGATTGGTCACTTGAGTGACTTGTTATTTAGAATAAGTAATGATGTTAGAGGTGTAGGAAAACATGCCTCTATGGTTCAAACTCAGTTAGAACAAGTTGCTAAATCTCAAAGAGAATTGCTTAATGAAATGAATAATAATATGAATGATCATGCTATTAGAGTAGTGACTAGAGGAGGTAGAATGACCCAAAAACCTCTTTAGCCTAAAGGTCACCCTAAAATAATTGAACAAGACTCTCAAGGAACTAATTCTGATGCACATAGTCCTTTTAAAAAGAAAAATGATAGGACTTTGCATGCTTCTAGTGAAACTGAGATAGAAAATCCTGATGATAATAATGATGTCTCTTATTTTGCTGCTGAAACTCAATCTGGTAATGAACATCTACCTAGTAATGATAAAGAACCAGATAATGATGTAGAAATAGAACCTACTATTGATCTTGGTAACCCATAACCTAAAAATAAATGATATGATAAAAAAGACTTTATGGCTAGAAAAAATGGTAAAGAAGGAGAGACATGGGTTCGGAAACCCATGCCTTCTCCACCTAAATCATCTAAGAAAAAGTATGATGAAGAATTTGAACGCTTTGCTGAAATGATTAGCCAGTCCTTTTGTGTACGCGCTTAACTGATATTTTAAAGATGCCTCCTTATGCTAAATACATGAAAGACATCAACACTAATAAATAAAGATACCTGAAGTTGAAATCTCCACCATGCTTTCTAATTATTAGTTTAAGGATGGAGTACCTAAAAAACTTGGAGATCCTGGAAAACTATACCTTGCTCCATTAAAAGAAATTATGTCAAAACTGCTTCGTGTGATTTGGGAGTTGGTCTTAGTGTTATGCCTTTCTCTCTATATAAAAGACTTGATTTGAATAAACTCACACCTACTGAAATATCTTTGCAAATGGCTCACAAATCAACTTCCATACCTATCGGTATTTGTGAGGATGTGCCCGTTGTTGTTGCAAATGTTACGATCTTAACAGACTTTGTTATTCTTGAGATGCCCGAGGACGACAACATGTCGATTATCCTTGGTAGACCCTTTTTGAATACTGCAGGTGTTGTTATTAATTGCAATAAAAGCAAAGTCACTTTTAATATCAATGGTAATCAGCATACGGTGCACTTTTCGAAGAAGCAATTCCAAGTGAATGGTGTAAATGTTATTTATAACTCTCTGACACTCACTATTGGAAGATTTCACCTACATCTACCTACTGCCAAAA
Organism: Hordeum marinum; assembly: GCA_022496015.1. Lineage (NCBI taxonomy): Eukaryota > Viridiplantae > Streptophyta > Magnoliopsida > Poales > Poaceae > Hordeum > Hordeum marinum. The sequence continues at coordinate 407,464,255 of CM039672.1, read as the reverse complement.
ATAAATATGATATAATTATGGTTGGGGATATGCATATCCATGTTGAGGTAACTTAGTGTTTTATGAAAGTTCTTTGGTTTCATGCCAATCGAAGGTGGTTATTAATAAGACTTGATCAACCTCATTAATGGATCATTTTTGAAAGGTATGAAGTTGATGAATTTAGTAGACACAACTCTCTGTGCCCACTTTTTGTTTTCTAATTATCCTAGTTAAATAAAATAAAATGTCATGTTTATCATGTTCTTTGATTTCTCCGTGCAATAAAAATGACCCAAAAATAAAAGTTCTCAGAAGGTCCTAAAAATTTAACATGATTTGTTTCTAATATTTTCTGAATTTTTAGTACAAATAACATCAGAGGAGGTGCACCTGGTGCCCACGAGACACCAGGGCGCGCCAGCAACCCCAAGCGTGCCCTGGTGGGTGGTGCCCCCCACGTGGGTCCCCACACTTATTTCTTTAGCCCATGTCATCTCCTACCTCCTGAAAAAATCATCACATCTCTCTCTCTCTCTCGTGTTCTTGCTCAGAAACCTGTGGATTTTGATCTCTTTGCTTGAAGCTCCATGTCGGAAACTGTTTTAGGGGATTGCTTCTTGGTATGTAACTCCCCCATTGCTCCAATTAGTTTTTGATTTTGTGGTATATTTTTAGAATAATTAGCTACTCTTGGTGTTGCTGTAGATGAGCTTGCATGTTGAATTTTTACAGTTCTAAGTTCTTTGAATGCTTAATATGACCTCTCTGCATCCCTAGGAGTAGTTGCTATCAATCTTATTAAGTTTTGTTAACAAAATTTGGTGTTAATTTTTTCCCAGAAATTGTTCATAAATAAAAATGCAATTCTTTAGGATTTCTTCGAGGATAAGATCCTCGGGGGCATCATCAAGTGAAAGCTCTGTACGACAATCTTATGTTGAGCCAGGTGCAAGCTCGATGCGGGACGCCGAAACCAAATCCTGCCTTTGGCCATGTATACATTCATGGAAGGTGCAGGTATTAAAGAAGAATTTGAGAAGTATGTTCACAACACCGATCTCCCTCCCTTCATCGAAGATAAGTGGACCCAACACCTCGAACTCACAGAGACATTTACTAAGAAATTTAAATATTTCCCTTGTGAGTCTAGAGTTTCATATAGTATTTATAACAATGCTTTCTCCATGTCTTTAGACGCACTCTGTGAAGCATGCAAAATTCCATATTGGGATTCGCTAGACGAACCACCAAAATCTGAGTATGGGTCATTTTTGAGTAATCTTTGCTATGGTGAAGTCAGAGGAGTGACACGAGGCAGAATAAAAAGTATCAATTTCCCATCTATACAGTACTTTGCCCTCTTTAATGGAAAATGCATTGCAGGCAAGCAAGATTGTAGCACACTGTGTGCCCATGATTTGAGTCTTATACACACTGCGATAACGGGAATTAAAAACTACAATTTAGGAGCAATTGTTACACGGAGACTGAATCTCAACGCTGCTAATGGTAATTTCTATGGTGGAATTTATGCCTCCCGCCTAGCTACGAGGTTGTGAGTGTCCCCTTGGCCTAATGAGCCTATCTTACCTAACCAGTACTTAGACGTCGATGCAATGAAACGTCATAGATTCCTTAAGGGCGCAGTCAATAACTATACTTACAACTTGAGGTTTGATAATGGTCCCATTGTGCGTATCATATTGCCTGCTCCTGCTCTCTTTAATTATCATAGGAAGAGAAGTTACTACGTCCTTGAGAAGGAGGCCCGCATGTACAATGCGGATATTGAAGCTGCAAGAAGGGCTGATGAGATTGCACCAAGAGCCTCGGTAGGCTATCACTTAGACTATTATTCGGGCTACGGATGGTGATTACCAAGCTACGCCAAAAGCCTAAGCTTGGGGGAGTACGTATTTCCACCGACATTATATTCATGCTCACACATTTCATTCCAGTTGTCGGTGTTCACACTTTTTCATTGTATTATCCATGCTAGATTTATTTTCTTCCTTTCTTCTTGTGTGTTCGACAAACTTTGAGAAAATCCAAAAAATAACTTCTTGTTTATTTTCAGTTTTTATTTTTAGTTTAATTAGTTACAGTATTAAAGGAAAATCCAAATTGATTTCTCATTCCTTCTTTTGCTTCTTGGGAGTTCTCCCGTGTAAATAGTTTTTCTCATTTCTGTTTTTCCTTCTTTTATTTGCTTCTTCACGGAAAACTAAAAACTCCAAAGATATTTCAAGGTGTTTCTCTGAAATTCTCTCCCTTTTTATTGAGTCGTGCCAAGGAGAAGACTGCGATGAAAATGTTTAGTGGCTCTCATATGCTTTATTGTTGATCTAACGAAGAGCCTATATTACTTTTTCTTCTCCTCTTGAATAAAATGTTTGCAGATTCCGGCTTAGTCCACAACACTCTTGCATTATTATTATTTTCCTATGATTCGATCGTTCAAGTGAAAGGCGATAATGACCATATTTTATGAAGTGACTATAGCAGAGAGAAGCGGGTATGAACTCAACTTGTTTTTGTTTTTGTAAATATGTTTAACCTAGTATCCATGATTCAGTATATTATGATTAAACATGTTTGCAATGACAATTAGAGATTATAGTTGCTCATGCCATGCTCAAGTAGCTAGGATTGGATACTGATTTATCTTACATGTCAACATGCATTAAAATGGTTGTGATGACCAACATAGCCTTCATGATATTTATGTTCATGGTGTCCATATCCTACTCATGATAGAATTCAATGTTTTCAATTTGTAATGCATGTTTATGACCGACTTCGTTCTCTAGCTGGCCGCTTCTCAACCTATTTGCTAGCCTTCGCCTGTATTAAGCGGGAATACTACTTGTGCATCAAAAACCCTTAAACCAAAGTTATTCTAGATGAGTCCACTATATCTACCTATATGCGGTATTACCCAGTTGTTCCAAGTAAATTTGCATGTGCCACCTCTAAAATTTCAAATGAACATCTATTTTGTGTGCCTGGACCGCTCATTGAGTGACAGGGGGTGGTCAGTATCTTCCATGTTAAGCGGGTTGTTCTCATGCTGAGTGTTTATTCACTCGTCCTTGCACGAGAGAGGCGGTAATAGGGATTCCCAGTCCTAAAATCAAAACAAATGCAAATAATTAAAAAAACTCCCCTAGGAATGTTGTTGGTATGGACGGTACCCGTGGATTCGGCTCGCTGTGGAGTGTGTTTGTTGGTGGATGGGGAGTAAACCTTTACTTTTACTGCTTGGGAACCGCCGCTAATTTGCTTATCATGGAAGATATTGATAGCTCTTGGTCGTAACGTTGATAGGAAGGGTGTACCTCTCAAAATTATACGTATATCTTATTTAAGCCGTGAGCTCTGGCACCTCTGCAAATCTCTGCTTCCCTCTGCAAAGGGAGTATCTGATTACTTTTATGTTGAGTCATCATCTTCTCAAATAAGCGTCAGATCTGAGAGCACTATTATCGTCCTCATGCATTGTGTATAGTGAATGTTGGATGCATCATGACTTGAGCTATTCTACCATGAATTACAATGTTTAGTCGCTGCTTGAACCTTGGAGGTGCTATAAATTTATGTTTTCCGGTCTCGGAAAGGGCTAGCGAGATACCACTATTGTCCTATTATATCATGATTGTTTTGACAAATGTTTGCACTTGAGATATTTTATTATTTCTCACTAGTTGCTTGTGTCATTGATATGAGTTAATATAATCCTTAAGAGTTATTGTTGACATGGTTAGTCATAATCTTTGCTGAAAACCTGGGTGCTACTTAAGCATATGTATGTAAACAAGAACAAAAGAGTTCGTAAAAGTTTTTTTTCACTTTCAGTTTGTCAATTGAATTTCTTGAGGACAATCAAGGGTGTAAGCTTGGGGGAGTTGATATGTCTCCATCATATCTACTTTTCCTAACGCCTTTTTTCTTGTTTTGGACTCTAATTTGCATGATTTGAATGAAACTAACCCGGACTAATGATGTTTTCAGCAAAGCTACCATGGTGTTATCTTTGTGCAGAAATAAAAATTCTCAGAACAGAACGAAACTTTTGGAGAATTATTTCAGAATATTTGAGGAATATTGGAGCCAAAAACCACCGGAGAAGGGGGCCAGGGTGTGCAACACCCACCAGGGCATGCCAACCCCCCTGGTCGCGGCCTGGTGGGTGGTGCTCACCTCGTGGGCCCCACAACCCTAATTCCAGTGCTATAAATTCCTATTGTAGGAGAAAAAATCAAGGAGAAAGTTTTATCGCGTTCCACGAGATGGAGCCGCCGCCGCCTCCTGTTCTTCATTGGGAGGCCAGATCTGGAGTTTGTTTGCGGTCCAGAGTGGGGAATCTTCGGTCTTCGTTATCATCAACCCTCCTTCATTACCAATTCCATGATGCTCCCCACCGGGAGTGACTAATTCCTTCGTAGGCTTGCTAATCGGTGAGGAGTTGGATGAGATTCGTCATGTAATCGACTTAGTTTTTTTAGTGATTGATCCCTAGTATCCTCTATGTTCTAAGATTGATGTTGCTATGACTTTGCCATGCTTAATGCTTGTCACAAGGACCTGAGTGTCATGATTTCATATATGAATCGTTTATGTTATCATCATTATATCTATGTTCTTGATCCGATCTTGCCTAGTCATATTCACCAAGTACATGTTATGATCCATAAACCCCAGGGTGAGAGAAATCGGGATACTTTTCGGTGATGACCGTAGTTTGAGGAGTTCATGTATTCACTATGTGTTAATGCTTTGTTCCAGTTATCTATTAAAAAGAGGCCTTAATATACCTTAGTTTTCTTATGGATCACACTACCATGGGAAAGTAGGACAAAAGATGCCATGCAAGTTCTTTGCCATAAGCACATATGACTATTTACGGAATACATGCCTACATTACAGTGACGAACTGGAGCTAGTTCTTTGTTGCCCTAGGTTATGTCTCTTATATGATATATAAATATCATCCAACAAATACACCGATCCAGTGCCTACGAGTTTTCCACTTATTGTTCTTGCTAAGTTACTATTGTTGTTGTTACTATTATACTTGCTACAAAACTATTACAGCTATTGTTACCGCTACTGTTACTATTACTACTACTATCAAACTATCATGTTACTGTGCTACTGATCACTTTGTTGTAGATATTTATCTCTAGGTCTGGTTGAATTCACAACTCAACTGATAATACTCTCAAATATTCTTTGGCTCCCCTTGTGTTGAATCTATAAATTTGGGTCGAATACTCTACCCTCGAAAACTATTGTGATCCCCTATATTTGTGGGTTATCACGCCCGCTTGGAATGACATCTTTTACAAGGTTAACTCACATATGCATATGTGCAGCTGAAACGAACCCCGAAATGGACGCCGATGTCTATTTAAAATGCCTTCTTTTACACGGTATATTTTGTGCTCCTGGTCAAGGATGTCAAACGACCGCTTGAACGGGCGTGTGTGCCCCTTTGGAACCTCGTCGAATGCCTTGGACTCGGTGATAGCTTTCTCAATGAATCAAAATGGCCACTCAAACGAGCGTGTGCGCCCATTTGAAACATCGTCTCCCTCTCTGTTGCCTCTGGATGTTCTACGGTGGAACCTTCTGCAGCTCAAAGGACCGCCCATGCGACTGCTGTGGTCGTAGGAAAGGTCGTCTTTTGGCCAATTTCTTCTGAAACTTGTATTTGTCTTCGCTTTCCTGTGTTGTTAGTTCCATACCAATACATAGACATATTTCCAGGCATTCAAACATCAATCATATAAATCATCTTGCACAAGGCTAGGCCTTCATTAGAACTACTCTTCCAAACTCACTTCTTCAGATGGAACTTCAATCACACTTTATCAAAAATAAAAATAAAAACTCACTTGTCTACTTTATTTGTGTGGGTTGCCTCCATCAAAGCGCTTGTTTTCGGTCGGATAGCTAAACTATAGTGGTGATGAAGGTGGTGGTAGAACAACGAGACCATAGCTTCTGGCATTCAAAATGATGCCATCTCTTATGTAGGTCTTCAATTTATTTTTCCTAGGGAAATGCCTTATAAAGGGATCTTTAGCTGGTAAATCAAAATGAATGTTCCCCTCAAACACATTTATCCCTGGTTTGATAGTCCTTAGAAAAGGTCTACCAAGAATTTTAGGAGAAATTGGATCTTTAGGCATATATACTATAACAAGATCAATCGTGTGAGTCAATCGTTAATTTGAACTATAACTCCATTCTCAATGCCTACTGCCTAAGTAAAAGTAGAGTTAGCCATATTCAATATAATCTTAGATTCTTGGTATTATCATAAGGACCAAGATTGAGACTATCAAAAATAGATTTGGGGATAGTGGAACACTTACCCCTAGATCACATAAAGCACTAAAGTTAATTATTAAATCATATCTCAATCTCTATAGTAGGTTCAAAAGCATCCTATTGCTTAGCTAGTAACTTACTGAATAACTCTTTCCTTTCATCATCAAGTTCACGTACATTGGCTGCAACTTGTTCAACAAATACATTATATTCCCCATCATTAGTTACCTCCTATCATCTTGACAAAATCTACAATGGTATAATGGTACTCTGACACATGGCTTGTGTCAAGTACCTCACCTTTCTCTTTGTCACTTATTACCATTTTAATTTCTTCAATCGGGTTAGGCTTCGGTTTACCTACAAATTTAGCCAAAGTCAAGGTTTGTCTCTCTGCTATCTTTGCCACTTGTTCCTCCATATTCTTGGATATGGCTTCAAGTACCTACACATCATTTGTTAGTCAAACAAGCTTACCGGTCAATTGACCAAGTAAGTTATCATGATTCTTCAAGATACTCTTGAAGTGTACATGATGTTCAGTCTGGCTCACAATAAAACTTTTAAGATTTTGTTCGAGAGTATTACTATTGCTACCATTAGCTCTACTGAAATTAGTGGATGCTCCTTCATTACTACGATAAGGCAGTTTAGGAGCATGTCCATTATTTTTCCAGTTGGGATTATAGCTATTACGAGCAATAAAATTCACATCACTAGTATCTTCATTAGTGATGGCATTCACCTTCTTGGTGGTGGTTCTCTCAACATGCCATTGGGCATGGTTTTCTTGCATATCATCTAGTATCTTCTTGACATCTTCTATGGGCTTTCCCATGATTGTTCCTCCTGTAGCTATATCAAGCATAATTTTTGACATGTGATTCAAGCCATTATAAAACATATGAAGGATTAACCACTCCTCCATTACATGATTCAGGCAGTTTCTTATAGCCTCTTTCGTTCTATCCCACGCATACGCTAGTTGCTCATGTTCCTCTTGCTTGAAACCTGTGATGTGAGAACGCAAATGCATATAATTCTTGTAGGTGGACAAAACTTAGATAAACAATTACTGCAACAAGCAGACGAAGAAGTAATACTGCATTTAGGCAAAGCTAAAAAGCATTTCTTAGTTTTTCCTCTCAAAGAGAAAGGAAATAAGCGAAGTTTCAAATCATCTGGGTCATAATCCTTTATGTGTGTCATGTTGCACAATTTAGTAAAATTATGTGACGTTTGTGTTCTTGCGCCCCTCTTTTACATGTTTGTTTTCCTTTTTGCTATTTTCGTTTCCTGTTCTTTTATTTCATTTTCCCGGTTTTCTTTATTATTATTATTATTATTATTATTATTATTATTATTATTATTATTGTTGTTGTTGTTGTTGTTGTTTTTGTTGTTTTTGTTGTTGTTACTTTATTTTTGTTAAGCAATAACTTTTATTTTGGAAAGTGGAAATACCTGCCATCTGGTCGAACAATCACCCTGACTGCAACTACATGTCTTTAATGTGACCCCAGGATCATATAAATTGCAAAACTAAATAAAAGTAAATAAATTGCAGTAAGAATATTTTTAGGGTTTTAGTAAATATATAAAGTGAATGTATCCGGGGGAATAGCTTTCACTAGAGGCAACTCTTTCATGAACACAACAACGATGGATAGACAAATTCGTGTGGGGCAATTGATAGAAAGCAAATAATTATGATGTTATTCATGGCTGATCATGTATATAGGCATTATGTTCAAGACAACTAGACCGAAACAATTCTCCATCTACTACTATTATTCCACCAATCGACCATCATCCAACATGCATCTATTGTATTAAGTTCATCACAAACAGAGTAATGCTTGGAGCACGATGACATAATGTTGACAAAATAATACCAAATAATATGTTTTAAGCCATCATTTTATCCTTAGTAGCAACCATACAAATACGTGTCTTGCTACTCCTCCTGTCACGGAGTAAGGACATCGCAAGATTGAACCTATTACTATGCACCACTTCCTTTGAAGATCTAATCACCAACTTTGCCAAAGAAAACTCATAGATTGGAAAGCATACATAGCTATAATAATCAAACATAATAAATCTCAGATAAGACTCAGTTACTTTCAATGAATAATCTGAACATAAACCGTAGTTCATCGAATACCAACAAACATACCACAAAGATTACATCAAATAGGTCTACGAAGAGATCATTGTATTGAAGATCAATAAGAGAGAGGGAGAGAGAGACATCTAGCTACTGCTATGGACCTGTAGGTCATGTCGGAACAACTCACACATCATCGAGGAGTCGGCAAGGTTGACGAAGACGACCTCGATGATGGAATCCCCCTCTGGCAGAGTACCAAAAAGCCCTCCAAATGGGATCGATGAAGAACAGGGCCTTGTGGCGGCAGAAAAATTGTTTTGGGTTCTCCTAAAAGGGTTTATGACCATTTGTAAATTTATATAAGCCATAAAATAAGGCAATCAGAACTACACGGGGCCCATAAGGGGGTTGTGCATGCCCCCTGCCTTGTCGCCACCTTGTGCGACATCTGGATTCCTCCCAAAGCTTCAAGGATCTATTCTAGTCTAGTAAATATCATCAAAAAGTGTCATCGTGTTTGAACTTCGTTTCGTATGGATTTTCAACGAAACAAGAAACAAACAAAAAATAATAACTCAGACTTGGCACTGGGTTAATAGGTTAGAATCCAAAAATTATATAAAAGTATGTATAAAGCATACAAGATTGATACTATAATAGCATGGAACAAAAAAGGCGGAGGGTGTCCAGATCCCCCTCTTGCCCGACGCCTTCTCCTCGACTGCCATTGCGACAGCATCCTCTTCCTTGCCGGCCATAGTTGAGAAACAAAAAGGAGGTGGGAAGGGGATGAAAGGTTTGAATGGGCTCTATTCTCTGTTCATTAAGCGCTCAAGCTTGGGATATTTGGGCACTAGAAGCAATGTGGAAGGCATGGAATGGATTGGATTCATTCGCCTATCTTTATAGCCTAGTAAAAATACCAAGGGGCACAAAGTCGTGCGGTAATCTCTCTATTTCCCAACATGACATGGATTATATGCTCGTGAGAGTCTAGGTATTCATTGATGATGCCGTTGAAAATGCGGAGCATGATCCCTTTAATGACGGGACATGCCAATGGTAACGGCCTCGAGCCACGATAAAGCTCAGCATAACGACTACTGATGGGACCTTTCAGTTCTACACTCCATGATGGCAGTTTGTTCTTTGGTCAAAACTATCATAACACGACCCTATCAACGCATTGTGCCAACCCAGCAAAATCTTCCGTGTTAAGTTACCTAGGCTGAGGTAGGGACTTCGGATCCCATGAATACAAAAATGTTTTGGAGGGAATCATTGATGGAAGCTCCTCGGATATCTGAAGTATATGATATATCCTTTTTATTGATCTGGTATTGGAATAAGAAAGGGTATGCCGCACCTATTTCCCCAGAGATGACCCTAGGTATCAATCCCATGAGAGGAAGACTCGCTTGAAGCAATGGTCTCTAGCAAGCTTATGTTAAAGTCTCGATCTAGTTTTTGACAGGATCAGCAAGCAGATTGTGATTCAACACTTATAATAGAAAGAAGGTACGGGGATGAGGTCTTAACGCTTGCAACCATGTATTGGTGTTCGGGTCAAAAATTATATTAGTTTGTGCTCGAGAAGTCACCCGTCAAGAGGTGCTTGCTTTGTATTGGAGTGGGGGATGTGTCCAAATAACATATTGACCGGTTTGAGTCCTACATCATGAATCAGTTGTCCTACCGAAGGCCCTATCCATCTCGCGGGGTTGCCCCGATAATTAAGATGATAATATTAGACAAAATAATTGGGTGTTTGATGACTACACCTCATGAATCCCCAAGCTTATGTTTTATGTTATCCTACTAAACCTTATTGTCAGGTATAACACTCCACGGTCCCCTTGATCCTAGCCTCACGGGTGCTCGATGTCCATGATCCTGGGTACCTGCAAGGATGAAGATTGTGGACAAGACAAGAGACACTTCATGAAACAATTTTATTTCACACATACAAGATGTTATATAAAAGGCTTCCAGTGATCCCTTCATCAAATATCTCGGGTTGCAAGGTTCATACCTCACCCCATACCGTACTGAACTACTCACACACATGGAGATCAAATCGCGAGAAGAAATCATTGAAGAACACATATTAGGATTGATTGATTGCAATATGTCTTACAATGGATTCCTGGTGCGATGAATGATTTCAAGTATGAACTACATGTGAGAGCACTATGGTGGTGGAGATGGCTATGGAGATGAAAATGGCGATGGCTAGGGTTCGTGGATGACAGTGATGATGAAGAGGTTCTGGTTATGCTGCTCGTCTATGCGCTCCTCCGTTTACATTTCGACTGGGTCCCCTTTATAAAAGTTTTTCATGTGGATGAGCCGCCTCAGAATCCATGCCAAACGACCACTTAAATAGGCGCACGCGCCCATATGGAACGACATCTTTTGCTCTGGCTCCGTTCTGGCGCCTCCTGGTGACTTGTTTATTCTTTGTTTTCCTTCCTTTTCCTTTATCCCACGTGAATTCTTCCCTTTTAAGCCCATTTCCTGTCGAAAAATATCAAAGAGAGAATTTGTGGAATCCTTTGCATTCATTAGTCATTAGTGGCAATATCAAAGCAGATATCTCTCTTTTAATTAAATATATCAGTTTAAACATGGCTGAAATGATTGTAAAAATATCACTCATTATTATATCACTTCTTGGAATAAAATATGGTTCCGGTAAATCTAAGCGCCAAAGAGACTGGATAAACCAATTTGCCAAGGCTTCGGATCCAGAGGTGTCCTCGGACATGAAATCTACAGAAAAAGCATCAAGTTTGTTGAACTTGCGTGCAAAGCTGACGACCAAAGATGAAGCCACTTTGAGGATTTGATCAATGTCCTCAGCTTGAAGACCAGTTCAGGGGCTACTGGCGATATCCTAGACTAGGGGGTGTTAATCACGTTGTCGTGCCAGTGATGGGTCGGGGGAAGGATTCCCAGGCAACTGAAGGATGGGCCATGTTTATCATGGTCCCCGGCGTACTCAAGCTAGAATCCTCTGAAGACTTGTTACGCACTTCAATACATGTTAAATCATCGGCAAGCTTATACCTAGATGTAACCGACCCATGTAACCCTAGGTACCCCAGGTCCCTGTATAAGCCGAGGGGTTTAGTCTGTAGGATTAAGTTAGCTTCATTCACATAAGACTCGAGGTAGATCATCATATTCTTTTTACTCCATCACAATCAAAACAATAGAAGCAAGACCTAGGGTTTTACATCTTCGAGAGGGTCCAAACATGGGTAAAACTGTTTGTCCCTCTCTATCTTGTTACCATCAATCGAAGATCATCCACTCGGGACCCTCCAACCGAGATCTTCCAGATTTAACCCCGACAAGGAAGGATTCATGCTTTGCATGTTAGCCCTCCCATAATATAAATCTTCAACGAATCTCTAGAAATGCTTGCAAATAATACTTCAACAAGCTTTGATAAAAGCATCATTGAAACTATTAGATCCAAGAGATTTATGAACTGGCATTTGCACAACAACCTCACTATTTTATTTCTTGGTAAAATGTGTTGATAGACCATATACCGTCTCAAGACATATGGCTAGGCAATGCTAGTCTTCGAGAAAAATACCCAGCCTTATATGCCATTGCCCGCGGTAAAAATAATACTATTGCGCATGTGTTCAGTTCATCCCCACCGAATATTTCGTTCACACGGGATTTGATTGGCCCCCGACTTATGTCATGGCATAATATTTTATCCCGTCTAGATTCGATTAATCTGACACAAGGTCGGGATGTTTTTTGTTGAAACCTTACTACATCGGGGTCTTTCACAGTAGACTCTATGTATTGTGCGTTAATGCATTCTGAGGTACCGGTGAGTAATAACAAGAAAAATTGGAAGTCGAAGATTCCACTAAAAGTTAAAATATTCGTTTGGTATCTTCGTAGGGGAGTTGTGCTAACCAAAGACAACCTTGCACGACGTAACTGGCTAGGAAGTAAGCAGTGTTGTTTTTGTTCTCATGATGAGACAATCAAGCACCTTTTTTCCAATGTAACTTTGCACGTTCTACATGATCAGTCATCCAAATAACATCAAATTTATATCCGTCCACAAGTGTGGTCAATATATTTGGTCATTGGTTGGACGGTATCCCAAATAGATTCCAAACGCTATTAAGGGTGGGGAGCGTATGCCTTACTTTGATCGCTTTGTCTATGTAGAAGCGGTTTAATTTTTAATGACAAAAATTTCTTCTCCTCTGCAGATTATTTTTCATTGTACGCACTTGTTTCATATGTGGTCTAGGCTATAACGATCAGAGTACCAACCGCTCTTCAAGGTGGTGTGTACACGGTTGAAACAGGCGACAACGGAGGGGGTTTGTCGAACAAGGGTGGCGGCATAATCTTCAGATCGATCCACCTTGATTTTCAAAAGGTGTTTACAGGCCATCCAAATTATCATTTCTCTGAATCAAAAGGTAAGGCAAGCAAATTACTACTATTGTTGGTCTTGCCAAGTCTGTCCTTAAATGATCTCCATAAATGGGCAGCCATAGAGAGTTGATCATGACGCTCAACCCAAATTTCATTTTGCAGCATAAAAATGTGATTATAGCTATAATTGATAGTGGTCTTAGCATGGGAAAACTAAGTGTTTTCATCCTCAAGTTTCACCCAACCAAGAGCATCTACAACCGGACCCCTCATACCCTCCTCAAACGCCCGGTCACTGCCCGGTCAAAAAAAATCGACCCAGGTGGGCCCCTCAAACTGGCCTTAAATGCCCGGGCTGACCGGCACCCCTCATTTCCAGCCCAAATATGGGGTGGATATAGGGAGCCCGGGCGTGCCCAAGCACGCTCGCCTGGCCCACAGTGGCCCACGTCGACCCTACATATATTCGTTCCCACCCGCTCGTCGAACCAAACTCTAGCCACTTCATTCCACCCCCTCGACTCCCATCTGCCACTCTTGCTCACCTACGGCAATCTCCGGCCATCTCCAGCATGGAGGACAGCGGATCTGACTCCGACCAGTCCGGATCCGTTGGCTGGGGGTCGTCCCCTGCAGATTGGAGGAGGCAATGGCGGTTTGCATTGCACTCCGCCGCTCTCGCAAGGACAGCGCCCGACCAACTGCAGGCTCTGTCCGCCGTGACTCCATAGCGTTTGCTCAACGGTCGCTAGGTTCCTCCGGAGGATCATCAAGGTCCTGGCACGCGGATCTGGAGGCCTTCGAGTCTCACCAGGAACGGGCTGCCCACCGTGGGAAGGAGAGTATAAGGATCACCGAGGCCTTTCTCGCAAAGGAAATGGCGAAGGCGGAGGTGCGGGTGGCCGCTGAGGAGGAAGCCATCCGTGCCCACATTTTGAAGAAACAACAGCGGAGGAACACGTGCGCCCTTGCCCGCGAGCAGAATCGGGCGGTCCGTGAACTGGCCGGACTGTCACCGAAGGAGGAGAAGGAGGTGAGCTCCGGCGACGACAGCTCCGACGAGGAGCAGATCCGACTCGATCCGTACCGCGTCTTCGACCGGTACTTCCATGAGAACGACGGCGTCGGGAAGGGCAAGAGCAGCCGTGGATGATCTCCACCATAGCCAAACATATCAATTTTTGGTAGTCCGATGGCATGTTAATAGTGTTGGAGTAGCCGGACGATGTGTGTAATGCATCGACGTAGTAGTTGCATGAGTTTGTATGGATTTGAGATATAAGATTTGAGATGTGCGGACATGAAATGCATTATTTGAGACGTGATCGATCAGTATTCGCGGACGCGTCCGGACATGTCCGCGGGTGTTTGAGGGTTTGGATTTAGAAAATCCGGCTGTAAATGCTCCGGTGAGACATCTTTGCTTCCAATAACTTCTGAAAATGGTAGACGCGTTATCTCGCGTCCTCCCCTACAGAAGTGAAGAACAACCGAACAAAAGCCTAGTAGATTAGTTACCTGAGAAGAAGCCGGTATCAGAATGGTTCCCCCTCCCCAAATATGCTCGGTCGGACGGGCCCGTAAAAAAAACTTGACCCAGACGGGCTACTCACTGGCCTTTTGACATTCCTCTCACCCCCACCGGTCTGCGTGATCGACCGGCCGACCAGGCGGCGGACTGACGTCGTGACGTCTCAGCACTATTGGCCACTACGTTGTCGATCAATCGAACATGGCAAAATTGGGTTGTCGAGTCTTTTCCTCTTCCCGGACAACTCGCTCGCATCTCAGGTGTAGGCTCGTGCCTACCCACCCCGAGCCTCAGCTACGCTCCGATCCCATCCATCGTGATAATCAGGGCACCGGAAATTCCGTTCACGTCCGATTTGATGCTTCCTCAGTATACGAGTAGAAGGAGAGCATGCTACTGTAGGAGTGATCGGATGCTAGTAGAAAAGCAGGCGCCTCGCGGGCCTTCTCGTCCGTGCTGTCCTTGTCTCCCACGAGATCCGAGGATCGATAGCGACCCTTCCTCCCTCCCGTGTACGGGCGACGGATCTGCGCGCACCGGCCGGCAAAAGCTTGCCGCCGTGCACGGCCAGGGCCGGCGCGTGTCTTGTGGTGCTTGTCGCGACGCCCTTTGGCCCGTTATTCCAAAGCGAAGCAGAGCACACAAACAGCTCTTTGCGTGCGCGCATGTTCGTGGGAGGCCACGGCCTGAGCTTTAACGAGATCGAAGCGAGATGGTCAGCGGCAGCCCTGCTCGTTGGCATGGCACGCAATCAGCCGGTGAAGATCGATGCAGCCTTCCGGTGTGTGTGTTCTTGCCTCAAAAGACATAAAGCAGGAGGTCAGGAGCATCGAACACGAGGACAAATGTCGTTACATAAAGCTGCCTATATCCTCTTCTCCTTCAAGGCTGCATGCAATTCACATGCGTGCACGTCGATTCGCCTAGCATAAACAATCACACAAGCACAAAAAGAATGTCAACATTTGTTAATAAGATTCTTCTTCCTTTCTGTTGCTAGTTTTATATTCATTTAAAAAATCAGGTACATTTTAAAAAATTATGAAAAGCTTTTAAATTGATATATTTTAAGATATGACCGTTTTTTAAAGTCTTCAACATTTAAAAGATGAATTCGTCAAAAAAATAAAACTTATAATCATTTCTCAAATTGACGAACGGACATTTTTTGAAACTGCAACCATTTCCAAACTCGCGAAATTGTATGAACTCACCACAAGGAAACACACACACCCTGGCTTACCTCCCCATCGGTTTGCGAAAGGTTCTACAAGCAAACCGTCTTTTTTCCTTTTACTGTATCTTTTTGTTCTTTCTTCTTCTTTTGCTAATTTACAAAATTGGAGAACATTTTGTAATTAATGAACATTTTATGGAATTTAGAAAAATTCTGGGAATCCGAGAATCTTTTTGTAATCCATGAATATTTTCTAAATTTCAAGAATATTTTTATAAAAATATAGAGCTTTTTTAAAAATTGATAAGATTTTAAAGTTTTAGAAACATTTTTTGAAATTCAGAAGCTCCTTTCAAACATGGGACCAATTTTCAAATCCATCCTCATTTTCATGAAATCCAGAAATATTCAATCATGCAAGTTTTATTAATGCAAAACAATTTTTAAATTCTTGAAAATCTTTGATTCCGGGAACATTTCAAATTTTTACAAGAATTTTCAGAAATTCCACATAAAAATTAAATTCCATTATTATTCATGAATATTTTTTGATGTTACAAAAACAAAAAACAAAAGGAAAACCATAACTAAGCAAAGAAAAAAATCTTGGGTGCCGCCACCCCGCAGCGATTCATATATAATACGTAGGTCAACGAAATGCGCACCCCAAGTTGCTAAGTAAATTCCGGCCAACCCAAGTAGCACGGTCTCCCTCTCCCGGTTTTGGAAAAGTCTTAGAAGGTTCTTATTTCTTTTGGTTTGTTGGTTTTACTATTTCCTTTTACTTTCATTTTCCATTTCCTTTTTCATTTTGCAAAGATCTTTCAATCGTGAACATGTTATGAAATTATGACAATCTTTGCGTGTCTTTCATTTTGCGAATATTTTTCATTTTAAATTAAACAACATTTTAGGAATCATGAATAATTTTAACAATTTTCACACATATTTTCTAATCATGTACTCCCTTCGTCCCAAAATAAGTGTCTCAACTTTGTACTAGCTCTAGTACAAAGTTGTATTAAGCTTAAGACACTTATTTTGGGACAGAGGGAGTATATGTTTCCTATTCGTGACTATTTTTGGAAATTGTTGACAGTATTATGAAACTCGGCAATTTCCTGAATTAGCAAACATTGATTGAAAGCATGAAAAGTTTATTAATTTTTTGAGTAATTTTATAAATTTGTCAATACTTCCTAAATTAATGAACTTTTTATGAAATTATGAAAGTTTTTACAATTTGTCAATACTTTCTAAATCCGTGACTATTTTTGGAAATTGTTGACAATTTTATGAAAGTCGGCAATATATTCTGAATTAGCAAATAATGCCCGAAAGTATGAAATTTTTATGAATTTTTTGAGTCATTTCTAAATTCATGAATATTTTATGAAATCATGAAAGATTTTAAAATTAGGATCATTGCTGTAAAATGTGAACTTTTTCAAAATCCCGATTAAGAACTCAGATTCGTGAGCAGTTTTTGAAATTAAAAAGCAAAAAAAATACAAAAAAGGGAGGGGAAAATGAGAAAAGAAAACGCACCCACGCAAGGGTCGGCCCTTATCGTGTGCCCCGGTGGAATATGATGTGCGGTTCGGAGGGGAACTCCTGTTCGCCACTCGTTGCGGCAAACAGTCGTCCTCCCGCACAGGACTTTCCCGACTGGGGCGGTCCATGTATAGGGCAGCAAAAATCTCTAAAGAAGTATAAGTGCAGTGGCAAGGTATCAAACTCGCATAATCCAGGTCACCGCGCACGATTATAGCCACCACAGCAACTGGATGCTCATAATAGGTGACTGCATGCATTTCTTTTAATGGCTAATATAGTACGTCCTCCGTCTCAAAATAAGTGTCGAGGATCTAGTACAAAATTTGTATTAGTTTAGTACAAAATCTGCGACACTTATTTTAGAACAGATGGAGTATCATATGATCTACAGGGTCATATTTACTGTAGCGTGCGGATTTTTTCAGTTTTCCATACATTTGGAAAAACACGAACAATTTGCTGGAAATTTTTAGATTTTTAAATAGTTTCTGAATTATACATAAATAATTTATACTTAGAAGCAGTTTTTTGCAAATTTGAGAACATTTTCGAGAAACAAGAACAAATTTGTAAACATGATCTTTTAGAAAATCCAACAAATTTTAAATAAGGGATATTTTTAAATAAAGGGTCCACTCATAGGAAAACCCAACCTTTCCCCGCATCCGGCACTAATCTATTTTTAACGTCTAATTAGAGCGGGGAATCATTCCAATTAGGAAGTTAAGCTCGTTGCTTTTTATTTTACCATAATGTAGTTCAAACTAGTGAAAAATTGTACGAAACAAATAATTATTGAGTATTTGAACATATTTATAAAAGGTGAACAATTTCCAAATTCGGAACATTTTTTTTAAATGCGAAGATAATATGAAAATACCAAATAAGTTTTGGAGAAAGTGAAAAAAAATTTAAATTCTGAACATTTTTTAAAGCGCGGACAAAAGTTGGGAATCTTGATTTGTTTTGGAACAAATGAATGATTTTCAAAATTGCGACACTTTTTAAAACATGAAGAAAAATTGAAATTCCTGATCATTTTTTGCAAAATATTTTTTCTTAAATGATAAAAAAAAGAAAAAATACGAATCAAATTTGAAATTCCCGAAGATTTTTTTAATAGAAGGGAGCAATATTTGAACAATTTATCAAACCATGAACAAATTTTGAAGTTCTGGAACATATTTTGAATAGAAGGGAACAAAGACTGAACAATTTTTTAAATTGCTGAACATTTTTTAATAGAAGGCAACAAAAGTTGAAAATTTGAACATTTTTTCAAAACATCAACAAAATTTAAAATTCTCGTTCTTTTTTTAATAGAAGGGAACATAATTTAAAATTCTCGTTCATTTTTTGAAGATTTGAACATTTTTTGAAAAAAATATCTAAAATTGGAAAAGAAACTAAAAAAAGTTATCCAGAAAACAAACATATAACAGAAAACAAGAGAAAAGAAAATCATAAAATAAAAAAGCATTGGAAAATCGAAGAGAACAATAAAATAAACAGCAGGAAAAAATAAAAATAAAAAATCAGACCTGGACCGGTTCGAGACCTTCTAGATCAATGAAACGTGCAACGGGTCGGTCCACTTTTTCGCTCGCATCGCTCGGTCTGTGTGCTTGCATGACAATTTGCCGCAGAGAACGGCGAATACGGGTTTTCAGGTTCGGAGTGCTCCTAATTGGCGCTTATCGAACTGGTTGCGCCATGTCGACATGCTGCCCATAGTGGTTCCTATCGCAGTGTCTCCTGCACGGAGCTGCAGGGGCGCCCGCTCGCCTATTGCTTTCATTATGATTTTTTTATTATTGGTTTCGTTTTGAAATATTCTAAATATTTCTACATATAATCCAAGAAAAATTTAATATTAAAAAACGTTAGTGATGCATTTCAAGCAAATATATATCACGCGTATGATTGTTTGCCTCTACTACCAAAATGTCACTTGTTTAACGAAAATGTATGTACTATACTAAACAAATATTTGTAAAATTTGCAAAAAATGTTTTCAAAATAAAAACAATGTTTTGTACCATTGGAAATTGTACGGGACATTTTCGAGAAATATTCTGGCTAACCAAAAAGAAGTTCCTGAGATTTAAAAAATGTATTTCTGTCAAGAAATGTATGCTACATTCTAAATAAAATATTCCACATGTTTCCAAAAAACAAATCTTGAAAATATCAACGGTATATAAAATGTAAAAATGTCGGCTTAGTTTAAACAATTTATTGCCTTTCAAAACCACAACATGTATTTGCAAATTCTTGTTCAAATGTTCAAAACATGTATTTCAAGAAAATGTTCAGCATATATTTGAAAAATGTGCAAAGTCTGTTATAAATATGTTCCAAGTGTGCACTAAAAATGTATATTGTATACAGATAAAAAATTAGGCATGCGTGAAAAGAAACGGATAACCGGTAAAAAGAAAAATGTTAAGATAAAGCCGAGAAGAAAGAACAAATATACAAAGAACATACAAAGAGAATGAGAAATAAGAATATAATCAAAAACCAATGAGGTAAGCAAATAAAACCAGAATAAAAATGTACAGAGGAAGAAATGCAAGAAAACCAATGAGAAACAAAGAAACCCATAGTAAAAATGAAGACAAAAAAGGAAAACGGAAGAAAACAGTACAAAACTAACGAAAATATACAACAAGAAAAGAAAGACGAACTAAGCCCGCTACTGTGTAGCCTGCAGGCGACGCTTATTAAGAATTAATCACAGTGACTATACGAAAGTGCTGTTCTAGTTCCAAGCTCACTGTGAGCTCGGGTGAACAGTAAAATCAATATAAATGAAAATAGTTTTAAAAAATTGATTTTTTTTGTGTGAACCTTCAATAAGTGTTTTGATAACTCGCAAAATTTCAGCGTCAGATGACATTGGTGTGAAATGTGGCAAAAAAATAAAATCGATGCTCCAAAATGTGTTTGCAAATAACAATTTTTTGAGCATTTTTTTTGTTTTTTACCACATTTTACACGAATGTCATCTGACATTGAAGTTTTGCGAGCTATCAAAAAAATTGTTAAAGTTTTACATACAAAAAAATCAGAATTTTTAAATACTTTTTTTTATTTTGATTTTACTGTTTGTCTGAGCTCACATGAGCTCGGGATTCTTCCGGTGACTATTATATCTCTCTTTAAACTTGTCTCGCTGCAAGCATCTATAGTTATAGGCCAGACCAACAGCATCTTAAGAAATATTCAAATGAAATATGGGAGCTACCAGGATTTGATACAGGGTCGCCGAGATGATAAGTATCACTCCTAACCAGTGAGCCATTGTCAGGTACTTAAGAAGAATAGAGACAGTTTTTCATACGGTTTATTCTATGTTTTTTCATGGTTCTCTTCGTTTCGTTCTCCAGTTTTACTGGTTTTATTTCTTTTCTTGATTTTATTTTTTTATTTTCTTGGTTCTCAATGGTTTTTTTCTTTTCTTTCTTCTTTCTTTTGCTCCTCTTTTCTTTGTTTATTTAGCGGTTTTCAATACTTTTCTTTATTCAGTTATTGTCATCTGGTTTTCCCTCCGATTTTCATTGGTTTTTCATAGATTTTTTTTATATATAATATTTTTTCTAAAAAAACTTTCGCATTTTTTGAACATGTGTTCAATATTTTTTCTACACACATTTTTTAACATTTTTGAATTTTTCATTAGCGTTATTCGAATACTTGATTAAAAAAATTCCTACAACTCTTTGACATTTGAAAAAATGATTTATTAATTTTTTCTCATAAAATATATTGACATTTACTAATTCATGTTATGGTCAACATTTTTTTAATACATGGTCAACAGTTTTTCAATACATATTTACCATTTTCCAAACGTTTGATTAATATTTCTCAAATAATTGTTCAATTTTTTTTAAATGCTTGATTACCATTTTTAATAGATGGTAAATCATTTCTCTATAGACAGTTAACATTTTCAAATGCTTTATTAATATTTTTTAGATACATGTTCAACCTTTATTATTTCTAGATAGAATATCAAAAAAATTCATACGCATTGTATTTATACATTTTTAGACGTGATTAACATTTCCAAAGTGCTTCACTATCATTTTTGAAATATTTTTCAACATTATTCTTGAAAATGCTTCACTGATTATAAACATGATAAAAAACCACCAATTTTTAATACACGATCAACGACTCTTCTATACACATTCAACATTTTTCGAATGTTTGATTAATATTTTTTAAATACTTGTTCAACATTTATCAAATATTTGTTCAACATTTGCAAATGTATTTCGTAGAGTGTGATTTGCAATATATATAATTATAGTATTTTCAAATATAAACAATAGTTGGCCTGTTGCATATGTGGGCCGACCCATCTCGCTCACCCTTTCAGGATGGGCGACGCATAGCTGTCATGCCATTTGTTGGATGGTCCAGTAAAACACCGACCGGTCGCTTGCTCAATCAATCGTGGCTCGCTCGCGAAAACAAATCCATTTAAAACCTTGAACTCGTAGTCCTTCGGAGAAATGAACCCTCAAGTCGAAATCCCAGTCGTTCGTACCGTGAACTCACTAATCCCAGTCTAAATCAAACCGCGTTTTAAAGCAAAAGACGCTGATGTGGCAAAGAGTCAGCAGGGATATCTTATGACTGGTGGGCCAGGTTGTGTTATAACTGCAACGCGCGGGCGGGGAGAGAGGGGGAACAACAAACAAATTGGGGATTTTGGAGGGGGAGAACTAGGGTTAGGCGGTGGCGACAACAAATCATGAGCGGGGTGATGGCGGAGCAGATTGCGTAGGGCAGCGGCGGATCTGTCCAAGGCTATGTTGTGGTCATCAGGTCATTCTGCTGCTCCTGGCTTCCGTTGATCCGCAGGAAGGAGAGGGAAGGAATCCAAGCCGACGGTTCCCTAGAGGGAGAGACTTATGGCATATGAGCCGAAGAAGCTGTGCTGGTGCAATCCTCGTCGGAAGGCGTCAAGATGGATCTCTTGGAGCATTCGTTGTCGGTGTCAAAACCGGCGGATCTCGGGTAGGGGGTCCCGATCTGTGGGTCTTGGATCGATGGGTAACATGACACAAGGGTGACTGTATTTACCCAAGTTCGGGCCCTCTTGATGGAGGTAAAACCCTATGTCCTACTTTGTTTGTATTGATGATGGTGTATCGAGTATAGAGTTGATCTACCTCGAGATCATGTGTAGTGGTCTAAATCCTAAGAGCTATGCTCGTATGATGATATGATCTATGATGATCTGATTGTGCCTAATGACTAGCCTGGTCTCAGCTTATATAACACACAAGAGGCCTAGGATAACAAGCGTCCTAGTCGGCTACGTCGGTGGAGAGGAGTCCTTGTCTTGATCACCAAGTCTTGTGAAATCTTCCTCGTATACATCATGGGCTGTCTGAACTGGCCCATTAATGAACCGCCCTAGGGGTCCTCGACCCAACCTACCTGTTGGGACACGACGTGGTGAGTATGTTGGAAATATGCCCTAGAGGCAATAACTAAAGTGTTTATTATTATATTTCCTTGTTCATGATAATCATTTATTATCCATGCTATAATTGTATTAATTGGAAACACATTACATGTGTGGGTAAATAGACAACACTTTGTCCCTAGTATGCCTCTAGTGAACTAGCTCGTTGATCAAAGATGGTCAAGGTTTCCTGGCCATTGACATATGATGTCATTTGATAACGGGATCACATCATTAGGAAAATGATGTGATGGAGAAGACCCAAACTACAAACGTAGCATACGATCGTGTCAGTTTATTGCTACTGTTTTCTGCATGTCAAGTATATGTTCCTATGACCATGAGATCATGCAACTCACGGATACCGGAGGAGTGCCTTGTGTGTATCAAATGTCGCAACGTTACTGGGTGACTATAAAGGTGCTCTACACGTATCTCCGAGGGTGTCTGTTGAGTTGGCATGGATCAAGACTGGGATTTGTTACTCTGTGTGACGGAGAGGTATCTCAGGGCCCACTCAGTAATACAACATCACAATGAGCCTTGCAAGCAATGTGTCTAAGTGTTAGTCACGGGATCTTGTATTACGGAACGAGTAAAGAGACTTGCCGATAACGAGGTTGAACTAGGTATAGAGATACCGACGATCGAATCTCAGGCAAGTAACATACCGAAGAACAAAGGGAACATCATACGGGATTAACTGAATCCTTGACATAGAGGTTCGACCGATAAAGATCTTCGTAGAATATGTAGGAACCAATATGGGCATCTAGGTCCCGCTATTGGTTATTGACCTTAGAGGTGTCTCGGTCATGTCTACATAGTTCTCGAACCCGTAGGGTCTGCACACTTAAGGTTTGGTGTCATTTCGGTAGTATAGAGTTATGTATGATGGTGAACGAAGGTTATTCTGAGTCCCGGATGAGATACCGGACATCACGAGGAGCTCCGGAATGGTCCGTAGGTAAAGATTCATATATAGGAAGTCTTGTTTTGGTCGCCAGAAAAGTTTCGGGCTCATCGGTAGTGTACCGGGAGTGCCGGGAGTGTACCGGGAGACCTCCGGGAGGGGTATTTCGACCCAAGAGGCTTCATGAGCTGTGGAAGAGTGAATACCAGACCTTAGTGGGCTGGTGGAAAACCCCACACAAGGTCCATGCGGCTAGAGAAGAAAATCCAAAGAGAAAAGGTGGAAAAAGGAAAAAATTGGGTGAATCCTAGTCCTACTAGGATTGGAGGTGGATTCCACCTCCACAACCTGGTTCGGCTGACTCCTTGTGGCTTGGCCCTTGGGCCAAGCCTCCGCCTCTCTTCCTCCTATATATACTGGTGGTTTTAGGGTTTTTGCACAGAATTTTTAGCCGCGTGCTGCCCGTTCCTCCAGTGCATAGTTTCTCCTCTAGATCGGATTTCTGCAGTGCTTAGGCGAAGCCCTGATGGAATAGCTCCACCACCATCACCGGATTGCTGTCATGCTACCAGAGAACTCTTCTTCCTCTCCGCTCCTTCTTGCTGGATCAAGATGGCGGAGATCGTCATCAAGCTGTACGTGTGGTGAGCGCAGAGGTGTCGTCCGTTCAGCGCTAGATCGGAAGGATCGTGGTTAAGTTCGTGGGACGGATCGTGATTAAGTCCGCGGGACGGATCGTGATTGGATCGCAGGACACTCGGAGATTTGGATCGCGAAGACGTTCGACTACACCAACTGCGTTTCTTAACGCTTCCTGCTTAGCGATACAAGGGTACGTAGATCCACTCTCCCTCTCGTAGATGCTCATCACCATGGATAGATCTGCGCGTGCGTAGGAATTTTTTTGTTTCCTATGCAACATTCCCCAACAGTGGCATCATGATCTAGGTCTATGTGTAGATGAGATCTCGAGTAGAACACAAAAGGTTTGTGGGCGTTGATGCTTAGATTGCTTCCTTCCTTGGTCGGATTTTGGTTCAGCGGTATTGTGAGATGAAACGGCTCGGACCAACATTACTCGTACGCTTACGAGAGACCGGTTCCCTCGACTGCAACTTGTTGCATAGATGGCTTGCGGGTGCCAGTTTCTCTCACTTTAGTTGGATCGGATTCGACAAAGGTGGTCCTTGAGAAGGTTGAAAAGCAACTAGTGTATCACCGTTGTGGTTTTTGCGTAGATGAGAATTGCTCTTGCTAGATCCCCGTAGCAGCCACGTAAAACATGCAACAACAATTAGAGGACGTCTAACTTGTTTTTGCAGGGTATGTTATGATGTGAGATGGCCAATTACATGATGTGATATATGTGGTGTATGAGATGATCATGTGATGTATAGATTATCACGACTTGCATGTCGATGAGTATGGCAACCGGCAGGAGCCATAGGGTTGTCTTTAATTATTGTATGACCTGCGTGTCAATCATTAAGCGCTAAACCGTAGAAATAGTAGTAGAAGCATGTTGGGAGCGACAACCCCGATGGCGACATGTTGATGGAGATCAAGATGATGAAGATTATGGTGTCATGCCGGTGACGATGGAGATCATGCCGGTGCTTTCTAGATAGAGATCAAAAGCACAAGTTCATGGCCATATCATGTCACTTATGAATTGCATGTGATGTTAATCCTTTTATGCACCTTGTTTTGCTTAGGACGACGGTAGCATTATAAGGCGATCCCTCACTTAAATTTCAAGATGAATTGTGTTCTCACCGAGTGTGCACCGTTGCGAAAGTTTGTCGTGTCGAGACACCACGTGATGATCGGGTGTGATAGACTCTACATTCACATACAACGGGTGCAAGCCAGTGTTGCACACGCAGAACACTCGGGTTAAACTTGACGAGACTAGCATGTACAGACATGACCTCGGAACACAAGAGACCGAAAGGTCGAACATGAGTCATATAGTAGATATGATCAACATGAGATGTTCACCATTGAAGACACCTCAACTCACGTGATGATCAGACTTGAGTTGGTGAATTTGGATCATGTGACACTCAGATGACCCGAGGGATGTCGATTTGAGTGGGAGCTTTAGTTATTTGATTAACTAAACTCATTATCTTGAAAAATAATGTAAGTAAACTTTGCATATTTATGTTATAGATCAATGGCTCGCGTAGTAGCACCCCTGAATTTTAATGCATTCCTAGAGAAAGCTAAGTTGAAAGATGATGAAAGTAACTTTGTTGACTGGGCCTGTAATCTGAGGATTATCCTCACGACTTCCCAGAAATCATATGTCCTTGATGCACCGCTTGGTGACCAACCAGAAGACATGACCTCAGAAGACGTTAAGAACGCTTGGGAGGCACGTACTGGAGATTACTCAATAGTTCAGTGTGCAATATTGTATGGCTTAGAACCGGGACTTCAAAGACGTTTTGAATGTCATGGAGCATATGAGATGTTCAAGGAGTTGAAGTTTATCTTTCAGAAGAATGCCCGGATCGAGAGGTATGAAACCTCTGATAAGTTCTATGCTTGCAAGATGGAGGAGAACGGGTCTATCAGTGAACATATACTCAGAATGTCTGGGTATTCAACTCATCTAGCGGAGTTGGGAATTGCCCTTCCGCCAGAGGCGATCACTGACAGAGTTCTTCAATCACTGCCACCTAGTTACAAGAGCTTTGTGATGAACTATAACATGCACGGGATGAACAAGTCAGTCGCCGAGCTGTTTGCTATGCTAAAAGTCGTTGAGTCTGAAATCCAGAAAGAACATCAAGTGTTGATGGTCAATAAAACCACTAGTTTCAAGAAAAATGGCAAGGTCAAGGGTAAAACCAAGAAGGATGGCAAAGTAGTTGCTACTCCTGTAAAGAAGCCCAAGCATGGACCCAAGCCAGAAACTGAGTGCTTTCATTGCAAGGGAACTGGTCACTGGAAGCGGAACTGCCCCAAGTACCTGGCTGACAAGAAGGCGGACAACGACAAACAAGGTATATATGATATACATGTGTATTGATGTGTACCTTACTAGCTCTCGTAGTAGTGCCTGGGTATTTGATACCAGTTCGGTTGCTCACATTTGCAACACAAAGAAGGAACTACGGAATAAACGAAGGCTGGCGAAGGACGAAGTGACGATGCGCGTGGGAAATGGTTCCAAGGTTGATGTGATCGCCGTTGGCACGCTCTCTCTTCGATTACCATCGGGATTAGTGATGAACCGGAATAATTATTATTTAGTGCCTGCGTTAAGCATGAACATTATATCTGGATCTTGTTTATTGCGAGACGGTTACTCATTTAAATCAGAGAATAAAGGTTGTTCTATTTATATGAGTAATATCTTTTATGGTCATGCACCCAATGTTAGGGGTTTATTCATATTGAATCTTGATAGTGATGACACACATGTTCATAACATTGATGCCAAAAGATGTAGAGTTGATAATGATAGTACCAATTTCTTGTGGCACTGCTGTTTAGGTCATATTGGTGTAAAACGCATGAGCAAGCTCCATGCTGATGGACTTTTGGAGTCACTTGATTTTGAATCACTTGACACATGTGAACCATGCCTCATGGGCAAGATGACTAAAACGCCGTTCTCTGGAACAATGGAACGGGCGAGTGCCTTATTGGAAATCATACATACTGATGTGTGCGGTCCAATGAATGTTACAACGCGTGGTGGATATCGTTATTTTCTCACCTTCACTGATGACTTAAGTAGATATGGGTATATTTACTTGATGAAACACAAGTCTGAAATGTTTGAAAAGTTCAAGCAATTTCAGAGTGAAGTTGAGAATCATCGTAACAAGAAGATTAAATTCTAGTGATCTGATCAAGGAGGTGAATATCTGAGTTATGAGTTTGGCAGTCACTTAAGACAGTGTGGAATTGTTTCACAGTTGACACCGCCCGGAACACCACAGTGTAATGGTGTGTCCGAACGTCGTAATCGAACCTTATTAGATATGGTGCGTTCTATGATGTCTCTTGCTGATTTGTCACTATCGTTTTGGGGTTATGCATTAGAGACAGCTGCATTCACTTTAAATAGGGCACCATCAAAATCCATTGAGACGATGCCATATGAACTGTGGTTTGGCAAGAGGCCAAAGTTGTCGTTTCTTAAAGTTTGGGGATGTGATGCTTATGGCAAAAAGCTTCAGCCTGAAAAGCTAGAACCCAAAGCAGAAAAATGCGTCTTCATAGGATACCCGAAAGAGACAGTCGGGTATACCTTCTATCTCAGATCCGAAGGCAAAGTGTTTGTCGCTAAGAACGGAACATTTCTTGAGAAAGAGTTTCTCTCGAAAGAATTGAGTGGGAGGAAAATAGAGCTTGATGAGGTTATTGAACCTTTACTTCAACCAGAAAGTAGCGCAGCGCAGAAAGATGTTTCTGTGGAACCTACGACGGTAGAAGAGGAAGTTAATGATGATGATCATGAAGCTTTGGATCAAGCTACTATTGAACCTCATAGGTCGACAAGGCCGCGTACTACTCTTGAGTGGTACGACAACCCTGTCTTGGAGGTCATGTTGTTGGACAACAATGAACCTAAGAGCTATGGAGGAGCAGTGATGGGCCCGGATTCCAAGAAATGGTTAGAGGCCATGAAATTCGAGATGGGATCCATGTATGAAAACAAACTATGTACTTTGGAAGTATTACCTGAAGGGCGAAAGGCCATTCAGAACAAATGGATCTTTAAGAAGAAGACAAATGCGGACGGTAATGTCACCGTCTATAAAGCTCGACTTGTGGCAAAGGGTTTTTCACAAGTTTAAGAAGTTGACTATGATGAGACCTTCTCACCCATAGCGATGCTTAAGTCTATGAGAATCATGTTGGCAATAGCTACTTATTTCGACTATGAAATTTGGCAGATGGATGTCAAAACAGCGTTCCTCAAAGGTTTCCTTGAGGAAGAGTTGTATATGATGCAACCAGAAGGTTTTGTCGATCCAGAGAATGCTAACAAAGTTTGCAAACTCTAGCGATCCATTTATGGGATGGTGCAAGCATCTCGGAGTTGGAATAAGCGTTTTGATGAGGTGATCAAAGCGCTTGAGTTTATAAAAGTTTATGGAGAAGCTTGTATTTACAAGAAAGTGAGTGGGAGATCTATAGCGTTTCTAATATTATATGTGGATGACATATTGCTGATTGGAAACAATATAGAAATGCTGGAAAGCGTGACGGAATATTTGAACAAGAGTTTTTCAATGAAGGACCTAGGAGAAGATGCTTTCATATTAGGCATTAAGATCTATAGAGATAGATCGAAACGCTTGATAGCACTTTCACAGAGCACATACCTTGATAAAGTTTTGAAGAAGTTCAAAATGGATCAGACCAAGAAGGGGTTCTTGCCTGTGTTACAAGGTGTGAAGTTGAGTAAGACTCAATGCCCAATGACTGTAGAGGATAGAGAAAAGATGAGTGTCATCCCCCTATGCTTTAGCTATAGGTTCTATCATGTATGCAATGCTGTGCACAAGACCCAATGTCAGCCTTGCCATAAGTGTGGCCGGAAGGTTTCAAAGTGATCCTGGAATGGAACACTGGGCAGCAGTCAAGAATATCCTTAAGTACTTGAAAAGGACTAAGGAAATGTTTCTCATTTATGGAGGTGATGAAGAGCTCGTCGTAAAGGGTTACGTCGATGCAAGCTTTGACACTGATCTGGATGACTCAAGTCACAAACCGGATACGTATTTATTCTCAACGGGGGAGCGGTAAGCTGGTGCAATTCCAAGCAAAGCGTGGTAGCCGATTCTACATGTGAAGCGGAGTACATCGCAGCCTCGGAGGCGGCGAAGGAAGGTGTCTGGATGAAGCGGTTCATGACAGATCTTCGAGTAGTGCCCGGTGCACTGAATCCAATGAACCTGTTCTGTGACAACACTTGTGCCATTGCTCTGGCCAAGGAACCAAGGTTTCACAAGAGGACCAGACACATAAAATGACGCTTCAACTCCATCCACGATTACATCGAGGAGAATGACATAAATATTTGCAAAGTGCACACAGATCTGAATGTTGCAGACCCGTTGACTAAACCTCTTCCAAGGGCTAAACATGATCAACACCAGAACTGCATGGGTGTTCGATTCATTACTATGTAAATCACATAGCGATGTGAGCTAGATTATTGACTCTAGTGTAAGTGGGAGACTGTTGGAAATATGCCCTCGAGGCAATAAATAAAGTGTTTATTATTATATTTCCTTGTTCATGATAATCATTTATTATCCATGATATAATTGTATTAATTGGAAACACATTACATGTGTGGGTAAATAGACAACACTTTGTCCCTAGTATGCCTCTAGTGAACTAGCTCATTGATCAAAGATGGTCAAGGTTTCCTGGCCATTGATATGTGATGTCATTTGATAACGGGATCACATCATTAGGAGAATGATGTGATGTACAAGACCCAAACTACAAACGTAGCATATGATCGTGTCAGTTTATTGCTACTATTTTCTGCATGTCAAGTATATGTTCCTATGACCATGAGATCATGCAACTCACGGATACCGGAGGAGCGCCTTGTGTGTATCAAACGTCGCAATGTAATTGGGTGACTATAAAGGTGCTCTACAGGTATCTCTGAGGGTGTCTGTTGAGTTGGCATGGATCAAGACTGGGATTTGTTCCTCCGTGTGACGGAGAGGTATCTCAAGGCCCACTCAGTAATACAACATCACAATGATCCTTGCATGCAATGTGTCTAAGTGTTAGTCATGGGATCTTGTCTTATGAAACGAGTAAAGATACTTGCCGATAACGAGGTTGAACTAGGTATAGAGATACCGACGATCGAATCTCAGGCAAGTAACATACCGAAGAACAAAGGGAACATCATACGGGATTAACTGAATCCTTGACATAGAGGTTCTACCGATAAAGATCTTCATAGAATATGTAGGAACCAATATGGGCATCCAGGTCCTGCTATTGGTTATTGACCATAGAGGTGTCTCGGTCATGTCTACATAGTTGTCGAACCGGCAGGGTCTGCACACTTAAGGTTTGGTGTCATTTTGGTAGTATAGAGTTATGTATGGTGGTGACCGAAGGTTGTTCTGTGTCCCAGATGAGATCCCGGACATCACGAGGAGCTCCGGAGGTAAAAATTCATATATAGGAAGTCCTGTTTTGGCCGCCGGAAAAGTTTCGGGCTCATCGGTAGTGTACCGGGAGACCTCCGGGAGGGGTATTTCGACCCAAGAGGCTTCATGGGCTGTGGGAGAGTGAATACCAGCCCTTAGTGGTCTGGTGGAAAACCCCACACAAGGCCCATGCGGCTAGAGAAGAAAATCCAAAGAGAAAAGGTGGAAAAAGGCAAAAATTGGGTGAATCCTAGTCCTACTAGGATTGGAGGTGGATTCCACCTCCACAACCTGGTTCGGCCGACTCCTTGTGGCTTGGCCCTTGGGCCAAGCCTCCTCCTCTCTTGCTCCTATATATACTGGAGGTTTTAGGGTTCTTGCACAGATTTTTTAGCCACATGCTGCCCGTTCCTCCAATGCATAGTTTCTCCTCTATATCTGATTTCTATAGTGCTTAGGCAAAGCCCTGACGGAATAGCTCCACCACCATCGCCGGGGCGCCGTCACGCTGCCGGAGAAATCTTCTTCCTCTCTGCTCCTTCTAGCCGGATCAAGACGGCGGAGATCGTCATCAAGCTGTGCGTGTGCTGAACGCGAAGGTGTCGTCCGTTCGGCGCTAGATCGGAAGGATCATGATCAAGTTCGGGGGACGGATCGTGATCAAGTCCGCGGGACGGATCGTGATTGGATCGTGGGACGGATCCTGATTGGATCGCGGGACGCTCGGTGATTTGGATCGCGAAGACGTTTGACTACACCAACCGCGTTTCTTAACGCTTCCCGCTTAGTGATCTACAAGGGTACGTAGATCCACTCTCCCTCCCGTAGATGCTCATCACCATGGATAGATCTGCGTGTGCGTAGGAAATTTTTTGTTTCCCATGCAACGTTCCCCAATAGAGTACCCCCTAGTCTAGGACACCGTCGGCAGCCCCTGAACCGGTTTTCAAGTTAGGGACGCTCCTCGGTTCTTCCGAATAGTTCTTCGTCTTCGGTCGTCGGTCTTGAAAACTAGTTCAATAAATCTTCCTATCACTGATCTTGAGGATTGCCAAGGTGAATCCCAAGAGTTCACAAGTCAGGCATCCGAGGATCCCCTTTAAGTTATCGGCATGTATTAATGCCTCATTATTTTTATGCCACAACTCGGGTCCGAAGTGTTTCCCGTGTGGCGGTATCCTCTTGTGTCCGAGCTCCAACGTCGGACTGTATCCGAGGTGTCTTTTTGAGCCCGATGTCCAACGCTGGTCAACATTCGAGGCGTCATATGATACCTCGGTCTCTAAATATTTGAAGTAGTTCATTCGAGCTTAAATATCGGGATAGTCTTTTATGGAGCCAGTCGTTCTCATTCAAGCTTTATGCCGGACTGCTTCCTAAGTGTCTTCGATCTAGAGCTTTATGTCGGAATGCTTCCGATCTCCAATGCCAGACCGCATCTGAGCTTCAAAGATGATCAATGTCTGAGGTGTTATAAACTACCTCGGTCTTTAAAAGATTGAACGAATCTAGCCGAGCTTAATGCCATAAATGCCCTCTATGAAGCCAGCCACTTGCGCTCGAGCTTTATGCTGGACTGTTTCCGAGGTGGTGCATCACCCCGACTGCAGGCTAATTTTTGTGGATATTTTCGATTAGTGCAATTTATTCTCTGCCAAGATATATAGCCGATAGCCCTCAAGGTGCGTGTCGGTCTAAAACCTGAGATGCCCCTAAAGGAAAAAATAATAATCGAAATAAAACCACTAACCCCAGTAGCCCCTGAGACTTAGGTCGATTTGCAAAATCGGCCTGAGGATCAAGTTCTTGCTCGGCGGCATTCGTTAGGGATGTAAACGCGGTACGCAGTAGTTTCCGAGACTCGGGTTGGGTGCGGCCAACCAACCTAAGGATCGAATCTCCTCAGAAACAGTATTGCACTTTGAATTTTGTTGCATTGAATGGGCAATGCAGTAGCCCCGAGCCTTAATTTGGGCACGGGTGGTCTAGTTAAGGATCGATATTTGTTTGACACAAACTTTGTTACGTTTGACACAATTTATGTGTAATGATTCTATGTATCCAAGTACTTTACATCATTAATGCTTAGATCCGCATTGTACAAGACTTTGTTGACCGACCATCAGCTTTAACCTCCTCAGCCAGTAGTTGAGGAGTGTTTGGCCTACTTTATAAAGCCTTTATAAAGGCAAAGATTTACGACAAACAAGGCAATCAGGTCATATGGTTTTGTAAACAAACGTACGCAGAGAGATATGTTATATTACTATGTAAGAAACATCTTCTGGGAGAAATAGTTCATTTATAAGTTCCTTTTCCCACGATATCATGTTGACCATGATCATGAAATCCCAACTCCGATCAATGCGGGAAGACAAATATTGAGGATTTAGTTCAGCGAATGTTCTCGAACTTCGTGGTCTTTAATGAACCACAATTTTCACTTCCGTCATTGCCGAGCAATTATATTCTTAAGATGGCTAGCTTTCGGCTTCAACCAGTCCGAGGTACTAACCCGGATGACCCGGAAGTAACAATCATAGAGGTGCTCCCTTTACCCCCTAGTCAAACAATCGGGAATGTAGGAGATAAGCACAGGAGCCAGGCAACCCAGCTTGGCCAAAATCTTAAATCAAATTGATGCATATTTATGGCTTTATAACGATGATTACGGAAGGCAACACTCACATATTGAATACAAATGCTTTTATGCTATATGCTATTTTGACTCCTTTGTGACCATTTATCATTTGAGAGTGACCCATTTTTGGCTTCTACCCCTTTGTAGATGCTATGCAGGGTGTTTCCGCAATAACAAGACAACCCTTAGCCGACGTCTCGGTGCCCGGAGGCGGTTGTGTTAGTAGAAACAAGGCAATCAGATATCCGGGCTTTATAACTTTCACTTAGTCATAAGAGCATATGTTTGGGGGCAACTTAATAGCCCCCGGTATACGTCGGCTCCTCGGATTATTTGAGGTCGAACCACCCACAACTTGGCCTTTTCAAGAAAGAAAGGCCCTTCATTTTACTCGGATAACCTCAATTGGCTATATTTGGTTGAACACCGCCTGCGGTTTGCTGACCGATTTACGCTCGTTGTGCCAGTTAGCTTTCGGCTTTCTCCAACTGAGGCACTTAACCAGTTAAACTGGAAGTGACAATCGCAGTGGTTCTCCCTTGACCCCTTAGCCGAACAAAGTAGAAACGTAAGAGGTAAGCACAGGAGCCGGACAATCTAGTTATAGACCAAGACACAACTCGAAATCAATGCATATAAATGAGAAAATAACGAGGACATTTTGCCGAGGACTGCATGGAGTACCTCGGTGTTTGGTGGGTTTGGTGTTATCCGCAGACCCCCTTTAATATTGTCGATGCATGAAATGCATCTGGCATTGTACCACAAGAGCCCCCTGTTAAATTGGGTACCCCCTAGTCCAGGACATCGTCAGTAGCACCCTGAACCGGTCTTCAAGTTAGGGACGCTCCTCGGTTCTTCCAAATAGTTCTTCGTCTTCGGCCGTCGGTCTTGAAAACTGGTTCAATAAATCTTCCCATCACTGATCTCGCGGATCGTCGAGGTGAATCCAAAGAGTTCACAAGTCGGGCATTCGAGGAGCCCCTTTAAGTTATTGGCGAGTATTAATGCCTCATTATTTTTACTCCCCAACTCTGGTCCGAAGTGTTTCCCATGTGGCGGTATCCTCTTGTGTTCGAGATCCAACGTCGGACTATATTCGAGGTGTCTTTTGAGCCCGAGGTCCAACGCTAGTCGGCATCCGAGGCATCATAGGATACCTCGGTCTCTAAATATTTGAAGTAGTTCGTCCAAGCGTAAATATCAGGATAGTATTTTATGGAGCCAGCCGTTCGCATTCAAGCTTTATGCCAGATAGCTTCCGAAGTGTCGACAGACGACGCGGTGAGTACCCCCTAGTCTAGGACACTGCCATTCATGACCCAGACAAGAGGTACTATGGCTGTGTTGATGCAATGGTGAGCTTGATTTCTATCTCGTTTGTTTCTCTTCATTTGTTCTCCTCCCCACTGATTGATTTATGTTACTACAATTGAATAGCATGGTGGTTGTGGATTTGTTGAATGGCATGATGATCCATTGCCAAAGTTTTTGAGTGATTTGACTGGAGATTTTAGAGATGAAGTGTGTAGGCTGAGAGGTGAAGGGAATGGTGCTCGGTTTGAAGATGCCACTCCACTTCTGGTTGTGTCTGATGCTCAAATTGGAAGAGAGGTGTTGGCCATGTCTCTACAAGATCAGCTATAAGAGAAAAATGCATAGATAGATGCGCTGAAGGGGAAATATCACAATGTTGTCTTTGTTATTGCTGCCTTTGTGGTAGGTTTAGTGGCACGGAAAATGCTACTGCACTAAGGTTGTTTATTGCAAGTTGTATGCAAGGTAGTAGTGGCTAGTGCTTTAGACTCAAGTGGTCTTTTGGAAAGTTATGTTCAAGTTATTGTTTAGACTGAATGAAAGTGGAAGTTGTGTGCATTGATGTTTCTTTTAGTCCTTTATGTTCTTTCCATCAATTTTATATCAATGAAATGTAAATTTAAATATAGCAAGATAATCTAGACCAAAAATTGCACAGAAATTGGAAGTAATTAGATCATCCGGACCAAAATTACATAGAAAGGTCATCCAACACTACCATTTAGTAGGTTTTGGCCATCACAAAAGATATGTTTGCAACATCAACTTTACATCAGAAATGTTTGGAACATTGCAACATCAACAAAAGCACTAGACTTGGATTAATAATTAGTAATTTCCAATGCAAGTGAAATACTGATAGCTTGGCAATGTCTCAGCAGCCTTCTTCTACCCCTTTTAGCTCTAAATCATGTCCTTCTTGATGATCCAGGTTGTGCAGAGGCACCAGATGATCCAGCTGCAGTAGTTGCAAACCTCTTTCTTTGAGGCTTAAACCTGTTGGCACTGGTTCCTGCTGATGAGCCTGGTGGGACAGAACTTGTAGTTGCTGGTGGAGCTTGAGGTTGTGATGCGGAGGTTCCTTTGGATTACTGCCAAAAAATTTACAAGTTAGGATAAGTGTCAAGAAAACACTATAATATGTAAAAAGCTCATGAACAAGAAAATACCTCAACCGGATTACTTTTGTTGCTAGCTTTAGCAAGATGTGCATCCTTCTTCTTGCCCGTCTCTCGATTCTGCTTACAACCGACCTGTTGTGTCTAGGATTACAACGCAATGAGCATTTGATAATGGTGTCATGCTTGCCGATACGTCTCCAATGTATCTATAATTTTTGATTGTTCCATGCTATTATATTATCTATTTTGGATGTTTTATATGCATTAATATGCTATTTTATATTATTTTTGGGACTAACCTATTAATCTAGAGCCTAGTGCCAGTTTCTGTTTTTTCCTTGTTTCTGAGTTCCATAGATAAGGAATATTAAATGGAGTCCAAACAAAATAAAACCTCTAGAATGATTTTTTCTGGAATAAAAGGAAGCCACGAGACTTGAGAACCAAGGCAGAGGAGCTGCCACGGGGCCACAAGCCTGCTTGCCGCGACCAGGGGGCCACCCGCGTCGGGCAGGCTTGTGGGCCCCTGGCAACTCCCCTAACCCTAATATTCGGCCTATAAATACCCAAATATTCCATAATTATCGAAACGAGCCACGAAAACACTTTTCCGTCGCCAGAAGCCTCCGT
Organism: Hordeum marinum; assembly: GCA_022496015.1. NCBI lineage: Eukaryota > Viridiplantae > Streptophyta > Magnoliopsida > Poales > Poaceae > Hordeum > Hordeum marinum. Next base: position 407,427,873 of record CM039672.1, on the reverse strand, counting down.
TCCCGAGAGATCCAATCTTGGAGCCTTTTCCGGTAATCTACTGGAGGGGGATTCGATCACGGAGGGCATCTACATCAACTCCATTGCCCCTCCGATGATGTGTGAGTATTTCACCATAGACCTATGGGTCCATAGCTAGTAGATAGATGGCTTCTTCTCTCTCTTTGCTTCTCAATACCATGTTCTTCATGATCTTCATGGAGATCTATCCGATGTAATACTCTTTTGCGGTGTGTTTGTTGAGATCCGATGAATTGTGGGTTTATGTTCAGATTATCCATGAATATTATTTGAGTCCTTCCTGAATTATTATATGCATGATTTCATATCTTTGCAAGTCTCTTCGAGTTATTGGTTTGGTTTGGCCAACTAGATTGGTAATTCTTGCAATAGGAGAAGTGCTTAGTTTTGGGTTCAATCTTGCGGTTTCCTCACCCAGTGACAAAGAAGGGGTAGCATGGCACGTATATTATTGTTGCCATTAAGGGTAAAAAGATGGGGTTTCAATCATATTGATTTTGTTTATCCCTCTACATCATATCATCTTGCTTAATGCGCTACCCTGTTCTAATACTCTAGATGCAGGCAGGAGTTGGTCGATGTGTGGAGTAATAGTAGTAGATGCAGAATTGTTTCGGTCTACTTGTCATGGACGTGATGCCTATATGCATAATAATTGCCTTGTATATCTTCATAATTATTTGCTTTTCTATCAATTGCTCGACAATAATTTGTTCACCCACCGTAATACTTGCCATCATGAAGGAAGCTATCTAGTGAAACCTATGGCCCCTGGGTCTATCTTCCATATTATACTTTCCGATCTAAAACCAAAAAACACCAAAAATACATGCTGCCCTATTTTCACTTTTACTTTTACTTTCCGTTCAAGCATCCTATTATATCTATCTCTACTAGATCTCATCCTTGCAAATAACCGTGAAGGGATTGACAACCCCTTTATAGCGTTGGGTGCAAGAGTTTGATTCCTTGTGCAGGTATATTTATTGGTGGCTCGCTTGTATCTCCTACTGGATTTCTACCTTGGTTCTCAAAAACTGAGGGAAATACTTATCTACTTTGCTGCATCAAACCGTTCCTCTTCACGGGAAACCAACGCATGCTCGAGAAGTAGCAAGAAGGATTTCTGGCGCCGTTGCCGGGGAGATACATAGCAAGTCAATGATACCAAGTACCCATCACAAACTCATATCTTGCCTTTACATTATTTGCCATTTGCCTCTCTTTTTCCTCTCCCCCAGTTCTAAAACGATTTCCAAAAAGATTTGCCTTTTGCCCTTTCTCGTTCATCTCCTCGTTTGCTTTTTGCTTGTGTGCTTGCTTGCTTGCTTTGTCACGATGACTCAAGAGAATACCAAGTTATGTGACTTTTCCAATACTAATAATAATGATTTTATTAGTACTCTGATTGCTCTCGCCACTAGTGCGGAATCTTATGAAACTAATGCTGCTTTGCTCAATCTTGTTATGAAAGAACAATTTTCCGGCCTTGCTAATGAAGATGCCACATCCCATCTAAATACTTTAATTGAGTTCTGTGACATGCAAAATAAGAAAGATGTGGATAATGATATTGTTAAATTGAAGCTATTTCCGTTCTCACTACGAGATCATGCTAAAACTTGGTTTTCATCTTTGCCTAAAAATAGTATTGATTCATGGAATAAGTGTAAAGATGCTTTTATTTCCAAGTACTTTCCGCGCACTAACATCATCTCCCTTAGGAAAGATATAATGAACTTTAAGAAACTTGATCATGAACATGTTGTGCAATCTTGGGAGAGGATGAAACTTATGATTAGGAATTTGTTGGGAAATGTTGCATGGGAAACAAAAAATTTCCTACGCTTCACCAAGATCAATCTAGGAGATGAGCATCTACAAGAGGGGAGAGTGGATCTACGTACCCTTGTAGATAGCTAAGCGAGAAACGTTAAGAAACGCGGTTGATGTAGTCGAATGTCTTCACGATCCAAATCGCCGAGCGTCCTGTGATCCAATCTCAATCCGTCCTGATCTAGCACCGAACGGACGACACCTCCGTGTTCAGCACATGTACGGCTTGATGACGATCTCCGCCTTCATGATCCACCAAGAGGGAGTGGAGAGGTAGACGAGTTCTCTAGCAGCACAACAGCGTTGCGGCGATGGTGGTGGAGTAATTCTAGCAGGGCTTCACCTAAGCACTTCTAAAACCGATCTAGAGGAGAAACTACGAACTAGAGGAGAGGGCAACATGTGGCTAAAAAACCATGTCAAAAACCCTCAAAACCTCTAGTATATATAGGAGGAGGGGAGGGAGGAGACTTGGCTCCCAGGGGAACCAAATCCACTTCGGCCGAAGAGTAGGGAGGAGTCCTCCTCCTCTACTCCTAGTATGATTAGGACTCCTTCCTTATTTCCCACTTTTGCCTTTCTTTCCACCTTGGGTTTTCTTCCTAGCCACATGGGCTTCTTGTGGGCCTTCGGCCAGCCCACTATGGGCTGGTATTCCTTCTCCCACAGCCCATGTAGCCTCTTGGGTCGAAATACCCCTCCCGATGGTCCCCGGTACCCTCCGGGCACTCCCGATACACTATCGATGAGCCCGGAACTTTTCCGGTGACCAAAATAGGACTTCCTATATATAAATATTTACCTACGGACCATTCCGGAGCTCCTCGTGATGTCTAGGATCTCATTCAGGACTCCGAACAACCTTCAGTCACCACCATGCATAACTCTATACTATCGAAACGTCACCAAACCTTAAGTGTGCAGACCCTGCGGGTTCGAGAACTATGTAGACATGACCGAGACACCTCTACGGTCAATAACCAATAGCGGGACCTGGATGCCCATATTGATTCCTACATATTCTACGAAGATCTTTATCGATCGAACCTCTATGTCAAGGATTCAGTTAATCCCATATGATGTTCCCTTTGTTCTACGGTATGTTACTTGCCCGAGATTCGATCGTTGGTATCTCCATACCTAGTTCAATCTCGTTGTCGGCAAGTCTCTTTACTCATTTATGTAATACAAGATCTCGTGGCTAACACTTAGTCACATTGCTTGCAAGGCTTATTGTGATGTTGCATTACCGAGTGGGCCCTGAGATACCTCTCCGTCACACGGAGTAACAAATCCTAGTGTTGATACATGCCAACCCAATAGACACCCTCGGAGATACCTGTAGAGCACCTTTATAGTCACCAAGTTATGTTGCAACATTTGATACACACAAGGCACTCCTCTGGTGTCCGTGAGTTGCATGATCTCATGGTCATAGGAACATATACTTGACATGCAGAAACTGTAGCAATAAACTGACACGTCATATGCTACGTTTATAGTTTGGGTCTTGTCCATCCCATCATTCTCGTAATGATGTGATACCGTTATCAAATGACATCACAAGTCAATGGATAGGAAACCTTGACCATCTTTGATCAACGAGCTAGTTCATTAGAGGCATACTAGGGACAAAGTGTTGTCTATTTATCCACACATGCAATGTGTTTCAATCAATACAATTATAGCATGGATAATAAAAAATTATCATGAACAAGGAAATATAATAATAAACACTTTATTTATTGCCTCTAGGGCATATTCCCAACAGTCTCCCACTTGAACTAGAGTCAATAAAATAGTTCACATTACTATGTGATTTACATTGTAATGAATTGAACACCCATGCAGTCCTGGTGTTGATCATGTTTAGCCCTTGGAAGAGGTTTAGTCAACTGGTCTGCAACATTCAGATCCACGTGCACTTTGCAAATATTTATGTCGTTCTCCTTGATGTAATCGCGGATGGAATTGAAGCGTCGCTTTATGTGGCTAGTCCTCTTGTAAAACCTTGGTTCCTTGGCCAGAGCAATGGCACCAGTGTTGTCACAGAACAGAGTCATTGGATTCAGTGCATTGGGCACTACTCCAAGATCTGTCATGAATTGCTTCATGCAGACACCTTCCTTTGCTGCATCCAGAAGGTCTCATCGTAGTCAACTCCTTGAAATTTTGAAAAACCCTTTGCCACAAGTCGAGCTTTATAGACGGTGACATTACCGTCTGCGTCCGTATTCTTCTTAAATATCCATTTGTTCTGAATGGCCTATCGCCCTTCAGGTAATACTTCCAAAGTCCACACTTTGTTTTCATACCTGGATCCCATCTCGGATTTCATGGCCTCTAACCATTTCTTGGAATCCGGGCCCATTATCGCTCCTCCATAGCTCGTAGGTTCATTGTTGTCCAACAACATGACCTCCAAGACAGGGTTGTCGTACCACTCAAGAGTAGTACGAGCCCTTGTCAACCTACGAGGTTCAATAGTAACTTGATCCGAAGCTTCATGATCATCATCAGTAACTTCCTCTTCAACTGTCGTAGGCTCCACAGAAACATCTTTCTGCGCTGCGCTACTCTCTGGTTGAAGTAAAGGTTCAATAACCTCATCAAGCTCTATTTTCCTCCCACTCAATTCTTTTGAGAGAAACTCTTTCTCAAGAAATTTTCCGTTCTTAGCGACAAACACTTTGCCTTCGGATATGAGATAGAAGGCATACCCAACTGTCTCTTTCGGATATCCTATGAAGACGCATTTCTCCGCTTTGGGTTCCAGCTTTTTAGGGTGAAGCTTTTTGATATAAGCATCACATCCCCAAACTTTAAGAAACGACAACTTTGGTCTCTTGCCAAACCATAGTTCATATGGCGTCATCTCAACGGATTTTGATGGTGCCCTATTTAAAGTGAATGCAGTTGTCTCTAATGTATAACCCCAAAACGATAGTGGCAATTGGCAAGAGACATCATAGAACGCACCATATCTAATAAGGTTCAATTACGACGTTCGGACACACCATTACGCTATGGTGTTCCAGGCGGTGTCAACTGTGAAACAATTCCACACTGTCTTAAGTGACTGCCAAACTCACAACTCAAATATTCACCTCCTCGATTAGATCGTAGGAATTTAATCTTCTTGTTACGATGATTCGCAACTTCACTCTGAAATTGCTTGAAATTTTCAAACATTTCAAACATGTGTTTCATTAAGTAAATGTACCCATATCTACTTAAGTCATCAGTGAAGGTGAGAAAATAACCATATCCACCGCGCGCTGCAACATTCATTGGACCGCACACTTCAGTATGTATGATTTCCAACAAGTCACTTGCCCGTTCCATTGTTCCAGAGAACGGCATTTTAGTCATCTTGCCCATGAGGCATGGTTCACATGTGTCAAGTGATTCAAAATCAAGTGACTCCAAAAGTCCATCAGCATGGTGTAGGGGAACGTTGCATGGGAAACAAAAAATTTCCTACGCACACGCAAGATCTATCCATGGTGGTGAGCATCTACAAGAGGGAGAGTGGATCTACATACCCTTGTAGATCGCTAAGCGGGAAGCGTTAAGAAACGCGGTTGGTGTAGTTGAACGTCTTCACGATCCAAATCGCCGAGCGTCTCGCGATCTCATCACGATCCGTCCCGCGATCCAATCATGATCCGTCCCGCGAACTCATCACGATCGTCCCGCGAACTCATCACGATCCGTCCCGCGAACTCATCACGATCCGTCCCGCGAACTCATCACGATCCGTCCCGCGAACTCATCACGATCCGTCTCGTGAACTCATCACGATCTATGTCGGAATCTTGATCACGGTCCTTCCGATCTAGCGCCGAACGGACGACACCTCCGCGTTCAGCACACGTACAGCTCGATGACGATCTCCACCTTCTTGATCCAGCAAGAGGGAGCGAAGAGGTAGAAGAGTTCTCCGGCAGCATTACGACGCTCCGGAGATGCTAGTGGAGCTATTCCGGCAGGGCTTCGCCTAAGCACTGCAGAAATCCGATCTAGAGGAGAAACTATGCACTAGAGGAACGGGCAGCACGTGGCTAAAAATTCTGTGCAAAACCCTAAAATCCTCTAGTATATATAGGAGGAGAGGAGGAGGAGGCTTGGCTGCCAAAGAGGCAGCCCTTGGGTCGGCCGAACCTAGTGGGATTGGAGGATTCCTCCTCCAATCCTATTAGGACTAGGACTCCTCCTTATTTTTGCCTTTTTTTTGCCTTTTTCCACCTTTTTCTCTTTGGGCTTTCTATCCCAGCCGCATGGGCCTTGTGTGGACCTTCCACCAGCCCACTAAGGGCTGGTATTTACTCTCCCACAGCCCATGTAGCCTCTTGGGTCGAAATACCCCTCCCGATGGTCTCCCGGTACACTACCAACACTTCCGGTACACTACCGATAAGCCCGAAACTTTTCCGGCGACCAAAATAGGACTTCCTATATATCAATCTTTACCTTCGAACCATTCCAGAGCTCCTTGTGATGTTTGGGATCTCATCGGGACTCCGAACAACCTTCGGTCACCACCATACATAACTCTATACTACCGAAACGTCACCAAACCTTAAGGGTGCAGACCCTGCGGGTTCTAGAACTATGTAGACATGACAAAGATACCTCTACGGTCAATAACCAATAGCGGGACCTGGATGTCCATATTAGTTCCTACATATTCTGCGAAGATCTTTATCGGTCAAACCTCTATGTCAAGGATTCAGTTAATCCCGTATGATGTTCCCTTTGTTCTTCGGTATGTTACTTGCCCGAGATTCGATCGTCGGTATCTCCATACCTAGTTCAACCTCGTTACCGGCAAGTCTCTTTACTCGTTCCATAATACAAGATCCCATGACTAACACTTAGTCACGTTGCTTGCAAGGCTTTTTGTGATGTTGTATTATCGAGTGGGCCCTGAGATACCTCTCCGTCACACGGAGTAACAAATCCCAGTCTTGATCCATGCCAACTCAACAGACACCCTCGGAGATACCTGTAGAGTACCTTTATAGTCACCCAGTTACGTTGCGATGTTTGATACACGCAAGGCACTCCTCCGGTGTCAGTGAGTTGCATGATCTCATGGTCATAGGAACATATACTTGACATGCAGAAAATAGTAGCAATAAACTGACACGATCATATGCTACGTTTGTAGTTTGGGTCTTGTCCATCACACCATTCTCCTAATGATGTGATCCCGTTATCAAATGACATCTCATGTCCATGGCTAGGAAACCTTAACCATCTTTGATCAAAGAGCTAGTCTATTAGAGGCATACTAGGGACATGGTTTTGTCTATGTATCCACACATGCATCTAAGTCTCCCATCAATACAATTATAGCATGGATAATAAATGATTATCATGAACAAGGAAATATGATAATAACTAATTTATTATTGCCTCTAGGGTATATTTCCAACAGTCTCCCACTTGCACTAGAGTCAATAATCTAGTTCACATCACCATGTGATACGCATTGTTATGAACCTAACACCCAATGAGTTTTGGGGCTCGATCATGCTTTGCATGTGAGAGAGGTCTTGTAGTCAACGGGTCTGCGACATTCAGATTCGTGTGTACTTTGCAAATCTCTATGTCAAACCGTAAACACCGCTATCACACTCCACTTGGTATTATTCCAAATGGCTGGTCCACTATACGTATCCAAATTGCTACTACGAGCCATCTGGATTGGTGTTCAAGCTAGCATCGACGTAACTCTTTACGACGAACTCTTTATCACCTCCATAATCAAGAAACATCTCCTTAGTCTTTTAGTTACTAAGGATAATCTTGATCGTTGTCCAGTGATCCACTCCTGGATCACTCTTGTACCCCTTGACGGACTCATGGCAAGGCGTATACAGGTGCGGCACACAGCATGGCATACTATACAGAGCCTATGGCTAAGGCATAGGGGATGACATTCTTCCTTTCTCTTTCTTCTGCAGTGGTCGAGTTTTGAGTCTCACTCAACTTCACACCTTAAAAAGCAGGCGAGAACACTTCTCTTTGACTAATCCATTTTGAACTCTTTCAAAATCTTATCAAGGTATGTACTCATTGAAAGTCTTATCAAACATCTTGATCTATCTTTATAGATCTTGATGCTCAATAATAAGGTAGCTTTATTCAGGTCCTCCTTTGAAAAACTCTTTTCAAACAACCGTTTATGCTTTCCAGAAATTCTACATCATTTCTGATCAACAATATGTCATCCACATATACTTATTAGAAATTCTATAGTGCTCCCACTCACTTTATTGTAAATACAAGTTTCTCGTAAACTTTGTATAGACTCAAAAACTTTGATCACCTCATCAAAGTGTATATTCCAACTCCGAGATGCTTGCTTCAGTTCATAGAAGAATCACTGAAGCTTGCACACCTTTTAGCATCCTTAGGACTGACAAAACCTTCTGGTTGTATCACATACAACCTTTCCTCAAGTAAACCGTTAAGGAAACGATGTTTTGATATCCATCTGCCAGATTTCATAATTGAAAAATGCAGCAACTGCTAACATAATTCCAATAGACTTTAGCATTGCTACGAGTAGGAAAGTCTCATCGCAGTTAACTCCTTGAACTTGTCGTAAACCTCTTTGCAACAAGTCGAGCTTTACAAATGGTGATAATTACCATGAGCGTATGTCTTCATTTTAAACATCCATTTGTACTCAACGACCAGCCATCCAACGAGAAAGTCTACCAAAGTCTATACTTAGTTTTCATACATGGATCCTTTCTCGGATATCATGGCCTCTAATCATTTGTCAGAATCCGGGCCCATCATCGCTTCTCCATAGCTCGTAGGTTCATCGTTGTCCAACAACATGACCTCCAAGACAGGATTGTCGTACCGCTCAGGAGCAGTACGCATCCTTGTCGACCTACGAGGTTTGATAGTAACTTGATCTGAAGCTTCATGATCATCATCATTAACTTCCTCTTCAACTAACGTAGGCTTCACAGAAACATCTTCCTGCACTGCGCTACTCTCTCGTTGAAACAAAGGTTCAATAACCTCATCAAGTTCTATCTTCCTCCCACTCAATTCTTTCGAGAGAAACTTTTTCTCAAGAAAGGACCCAGTTTTAGCAACAAACATTTTATGCTTGGATCTGACATAGAAGGTTCACCCAACTGTTCTTAGGGTATTCTATGAAGATGCATTTGTCCGCTTTGGGTTCGACCTCATTAGGTGAAAACATTTTCCACACAAGCGTCACAGCCCCAAACATTAAGAAATGACAGCTTAGGTTTCTATCAAAGCATAATTCACACGGTGTCATCTCAACGGATTTAGATGGTGCCCTATTTAAAGTGAATGTAGTTGTCTCTAATGCATAACCCCAAAATTATAGTAAGAAAACTATAAGAGACATCATAGCATGCACAATATCCAATAGAGCACGACTATGACGTTCGGAAACACCATCACACTATGGTGTTCCAGGTGGCGTGAGTTCTGAAACAATTTTCACATTGTCTAAAGTTGTATGCCAAACTCACAACTCAGATATTCATCTCGACGATCATGTCGTAGACATTTTTATCTTCTTGTCACGATGATCTTAAACTTCACTCTGAATTTGCTTGAACCTTTCAAACGATTCAAACTTATGTTTCATTAAGCAAATATACATTATATATACTCAAATCATCAGTGAAGGTAAGAAAATAACGATATCCACCGCACACTATAAGACTCATTGGATTGCATATATCAACATGTATCATTTCCAATAAGTCACTTGCCCGCTCCATCAAACCAGAAAACGGGGTCCTTAGTCATCTTGACCATGAGGCATGGTTCGCATGTCTCAACCGATTCGAAATTGAATGAGTCCAAAGATCCATCAGCATGGAGTTTCTAAATGCGTTTTATACCAATATGACATTTAGCGGCAGTGCCACAAGTATGTGGTACTACTATTATTAACTTTGTATCTTTTGGCATCAATGTTATGAACATGTGTATTACTACGATCAAGAGTCAACAAACCATTCTCACCGGGTGCTTGACCATTGAAGGTATTATTCATGTAAATAGAATAACCATTATTCTCTAACTTAAATGAATAACCGTGTTGCAATAAGCACGATCCAATCACGTTCATGCTCAACGCAAAACACCAAATAACATTTATTTAGGTTTGTCTCTAATCCCGAAGGTAGAGAGAGCGTGCGATGTTGATCACATCAACCTTGGAAACATTTCCAACACACATCGTCACCTCACGCTTAGCTAGTTCTCCGTTTATTCCGTAGCTTTTATTTCGAGTTACTAACATTTAGCAACCAAACCTGTATCCAATACCCAGGTGCTACTAGGAGTACTAGCAAGGTACACCTCAATAACACGTATATCAAATATACTTCTGTCGACGTTGCCAACCTTCTTATCTACCAAGTATCTAGGGTTGTTTCGCTTCAGTGACCTCTCTCCTCATAATCGAAGCACTTAGTCTCGGGTTTGGGCTCAACTTTGGGTTGCTTCACTGGAGCAACAACTGACTTGCTATCCATGAAGTTTCCCTCCTTTCCCTTGCCCTTCTCGAAACTAGTGGTTTTACTAACCATCAACACTTGATGCTCCTTCTTGATTTCTACCTTCGCGGTGTCAAACATCGCGAACAGCTCAGGGATGATTATTTCTATCCCTGGCGTTTATAGTTCATCACCAAGTTCTAGTAGCTTAGTGACAGTGACTTGGAGAACAATATCAATCACTATCTTATCTGGAAGATCAACTCCCACTCGATTTAAGCGATTGTAGCACCCAGACAATCTGAGCACATGCTCAACTATTGAGCTATTCTCCTTCATCTTACAGGCAAAGAATCTTGTTGGAGATCTGATATCTCGCAACACGGGCACGAGTGTGAGATCCTAATTTCAGCTCTTAGAACATCTCATATGTTCCATGACGTTCAAAACGTTTCGGAGCCTCAATTCTAAGTTGTAATGCATGACGCACTAAACTATCAAGTAGTTATCAGAATGTGCTTGTCAGATGTTCACAACATCTACAAACAACGCCACAGGGGTTGGCACACCGAGCAGTGCATTAAGGACATAAGCCTTCTGTGTAGCAATGAGGACAATCCTCACATCACGGAGCCAGTCCGCAATATTGCTACCATCATCTTTCAACTCTATTTCTCTAGGAACATATAAAAATTCAAGGGAGCTACAGCGTGAGCTAGTAATCTACAACACAGTTTGCAAAGGATAATGAGTTCAATTAATCATATTACTTAAGAACTCCCACTCAAATTGACATCCCTCCGGTCATTCGAGTGATACATGATCTAAATTCACCAACTCAAGTCCGATCATCACGTGAGTTGAGGTGGTTTCAATGGTGAACATCATCATGTTGATCATATCTACTATATGACTCATGTTCGACCTTTCGGTCTCTTGTGTTCCGAGGCCATGTCTGTACATGCTAGGCTCGTCAAGTTTAACCCGAGTGTTCTGCATGTGCACCACTGTCTTGCACCCGTTGTATGTGAACGTAGAGTCTATCACACCCGATCATCACGTGGTGTCTCGACACGAAGAACTTTTGCAATGGTGCGCACTCAGGGAGAACACAATTTATCTTGAAATTAAGTAAGGGATCACCTTATAATGCTACCATCGTCCTAAGCAAAACAAGGTGCATAAAAGGATTAACATCACATGCAAATCATAAGTGACATGATATGGCCATGAACTGTTGCTTTTGATCTCCATCATGAAAGCACCGGCATGATCTCCATTGTCACCGGCATGACACCATGATCTCCATCAACGTGTCGCCATCGGGGTTGTCGCTCCCACCATGCTTCTACTACTATTGCTACCGTTTAGCGATAAAGTAAAGCATTACATAGCGCTTAATGATTGACACACAGGTCATACAATAATTAAAGACAACCCTATGGCTCCTTCCGGTTGCCGTACTCATCGACATGCAAGTCGTGATAATCTATAAATCACATGATCATCTCATACATCACATATATCACATCATGTAATTGGCCATATAACATCACAACATACCCTGCAAAAATAAGTTAGACGTCCTCTAATTGTTGTTGCATGTTTTATGTGGCTGCTACGGGTATCTAGCAAGAACAATTCTCATCTACGCAAAAACCACAATGGTGATACACTAGTTCCTTTTCAACCTTCTCTAGGACCGCCTTTGTCGAATCCGATCCAACTAAAGTGAGAGAAACTCGCACCCGCAAGCCATCTATGCAACAAGTTGCGATCGCGGGAACCGGTCTCTCGTAAGCGTACGAGCAATGTTGGTCCGGGCCGCCTCATCTCACAATACCGCTGAACCAAAACACGACCAAGGAAGGAAGCAATCTAAGCATTAACATCCACAAACCTTTTGTGTTCTACTCGAGATCTCATCTACACATAGACCTAGCTCATGATGCCACTGTAGGGGAACGTTGCATGGGAAACAAAAAATTTCCTACGCACACGCAAGATCTATCCATGGTGATGAGCATCTACGAGAGGGAGAGTGGATCTACATACCCTTTTAGATCGCTAAGCGGGAAGCGTTAAGAAACGTGATTGGTGTAGTGGAACGTCTTCGCGATCCAAATCACCGAGCGTCCCACGATCTCATCACGATCCGTCATGCGATCCAATCACGATCCGTCCCGCGAACTCATCACGAACCGTCCCGCGATCTCATCAAGATCCGTCCCACGAACTCATCCCGATCCGTCTCGCGAACTCATCACGATCTGTCCCACGAACTCATCATGATCCGTCTCGCGAACTCATCACGATCCGTCCCTGTGAACTCATCACAACCCGTCTCGCGATCTTGATCACGGTCCTTCCGATCTAGCGCCGAACGAACGACACCTCCGTGTTCAACACACGTACAACTCGATGACGATCTCCGCCTTCCTTATCCAGCAAGAGGGAGCGGAGAGGTAGAAGAGTTCTCCGGCAGCATGACGACGCTCTGGTGATGGTGGTGGAGCTATTCCGGCAGGGCTTCGCCTAAGCACTGCAGAAATCCGATCTAGAGGAGAAACTATGCACTAGACGAACGGGCAGCACGTGGCTAAAACTTCTGTAACAAAATCCTAAAATCCTCTAGTATATATAGGAGGAGAGGAGGAGGAGGCTTGGCTGCCAAATAGGCAGCCCTTGGGTCGGCCGAACCTAGTGGGATTGGAGGATTCCTCCTCCAATCCTAGTAGGACTAGGACTCCTCCTTATTTTTGCCTTTTTTGCCTTTCTCCACCTTTTTCTCTTTGGGCTTTTCTTCCCAGCCGAATGGGACTTGTGTGGAACTTCCACCAGCCCACTAAGGGCTGGTATTTACTCTCCCACAGCCCATGTAGCCTCTTGGGTCGAAATACCCCCTCCCGATGGTCTCCCAATACACTACCGGCACTCCCGGTACACTACCGATAAACCCGAAACTTTTACGGCGACCAAAATAGGACTTCCTATATATCAATCTTTACCTCCGGACCATGCTGGAGCTCCTCGTGACATTTGGGATCTCATCCGGGACTTCGAACAACCTCGGTCACCACCATACATAACTCTATACTACCGAAACGTCACCAAACCTTAAGTGTGCAGACCCTGCAGGTTCGAGAACTATGTAGACATGACCGAGACACCTCTACGGTCAATAACCAATAGCGGGACCTGGATGTCCATATTGGTTCCTACATATTCTACGAAGATTTTTATCGGTCGAACCTCTATGTCAAGGATTCAGTTAATCCCGTATGATGTTCCCTTTGTTCTTCGGTATGTTACTTGCCCGAGATTCGATCATCGGTATCTCCATACCTAGTTCAATATCGTTACCGGCAAGTCTCTTTACTCGTTCCATAATACAAGATCCCATGACTAACACTTAATCACATTGCTTGCAAGGCTTGTTGTGATGTTGTATTACCGAGTGGGCCCTGAGATATCTCTGTGTCACACGGAGTAACAAATTCCCAGTCTTGATCCATGCCAACTCAACAGACACCCTCGGAGATACCTGTAGAGTACCTTTATAGTCACCCAGTTACGTTGCGACGTTTGATACACACAAGGCACTCCTCCGGTGTAAGTGAGTTGCACGATCTCATGGTCATAGGAACATATACTTGACATGCAGAAAAGAGTAGCAATAAACTGACACGATCATATGCTACGTTTGTAGTTTGGGTCTTGTCCATCACACCATTCTCCTAATGATGTGATCCTATTATCAAATGACATCTCATGTCCATGGCTAGGAAACCATAACCATCTTTGATCAACTCGCTAGTCTATTAGAGGCATACTAGGGACATGGTTTTGTCTATGTATCCACACATGCATCTAAGTCTCCCATCAATACAATTATAGCATGGATAATAAACGATTATCATGAACAAGGAAATGTGATAATAACTAATTTATTAATGCCTCTAGGGCATATTTCCAACACATGGAGCTTCCTCGTGTGTTTTACACCAATATGACCCAAACGGCAGTGCCACAAGAAAGTGGTACTATCATCATCAACTCTACATCTTTTGGCATCAATGTTATGAACATGTGTATCATCACTATCAAGATTCAATATGAATAAACCCCTCACATTGGGTGCATGACCATAAAAGATATCACTCATATAAATAGAATAACCATTATTTTCTGATTTAAATGAGTAACCGTCTCGCAATAAACAAGATCCAGATATAATGTTCATGCTTAACACAGGCACTAAATAGCAATTATTCAGGTTCATCACTAATCCTGATGGTAATCGAAGAGAGAGCGTGCCGACGGAGATCACATCAACCTTGGAACCATTTCCCACACTCATCGTCACTTCGTCCTTCGCCAGCCTTCGTCTATTCCGTAGTTCCTATTTTGAGTTGCAAATGTGAGCAACCGAACTGGTATCAAATACCCATGCACTACAACGAGAGCTACTAAGGTACACATCAATAACATGTATATCATATATACCTTGTTTGTTGTTGGCCGCCTTCTTGTCAGCCAGATACTTGGGGTAGTTCCGCTTCCAGTGACCAGTTCCCTTGCAATGAAAGCACTCAGTTTCTGGCTTGGGTCCAACCTTGGGTTTCTTCACAGGAGGGGCAACTGTTTTGCCACTCTTCTTCGAGTTACCCTTGTTGCCCTTGCTATTCTTCTTGAAACTAGTGGTTTTATTGACCATCAACACTTGATGTTCTTTCTGGATTTCAGACAGCGACTTTCAGCATTGCAAATTGCTCGACGATTGACTTTTTCACCCCGTGCATATTATAGTTCATCACAAAGCTCTTGTAGCTAGGTGGCAGTGATTGAAGAACTCTGTCAGTGATCGCCTCTGGCAGAAGGGGCATCCCCAACTCCGCTAGACGAGTCGAATACCCAGACATTCTGAGTACATGTTCACTGATAGACCCGTCCTCCTTCATTTTGCAAGCATAGAACTTCTCGGAGGTCTCATACCTCTCGATCCGGCATTCTTCTTAAAGATAAACTCCAACTCCTCGAACATCTCATATGCTCTATGACGTTCAAAACGTCTTTGAACTCCCAGTTCTAAGCCATACAATATTGCACATCTTCACGGCAAGGATTCACTTGGGTTTTTTGCAACTTATCTTTTTGTTGCCGTGCTCCTTCCGGCAAGTTTTTTTGGGACGTCGCTCATAGGTATCCGTACCACCATCCCCCCCGACAAAGCTGCACGCGAGGTGACCTTCTGTCCTTTGAGAAAAAAAAGAAGAGAAAATATGGATATGGACCCTCGGCGGTCCGTTAGTCCTTGTACAGATTAAGTGCAATGCAACACTTCAGATAAACATGCACATAAGTAAACATGAGAATCGATCAGGATTGCAGAACACTTATCTTTATTCAACTATGCACAGCGTCTGAGCCTGGCTTTGTACCAAGGATTACATGCTTCAGGGGCAACACTTGTACAAAAGGTGGTTGCCGGGAGGCCCAGCAACCACGCCTTATGGGTAGAACTTGCGAAGGTGTTTGATATTCCAGGAGTTGCTCACTGGTGCCATCTTTGGTCTCCACATGGACTGTGCCAGGCCTGGTGACTCGTACTACCCGATAAGGGCCTTCCCACTTCAGCGTCAACTTGTTAAATTCTTGGCGGACTAAACTCGCCAAAGAACAAGGCCGCCTTCCTCAAGATTCTAGCATTAACTTTGCTGCTATGGTAGCGGCGCAAAGCTTGCTGGTAGCATGCAGCTCTGACAACAGCCCAAAGACGATCTGCCTCAAGGAGCGTCGCGTCGTCTTGCTGCAACTCCTCTTGCTCTAGCTCATCATAAGCGGGCACTCAAGGCAACCCGTATATGAGTTTCGTGGGGACAACTGCCTCCGCCCCATAGACAAGGGACAAGGGTGTCTGGCCGGTAGCTCGATTTGGTGTCGTTCTGATTGACGAAAGAACCACCAGCAACTCATCAATCCAGTGCCTTCCGCACTTGTGCAGCCCGTCAAAAGTTCTTGTCTTCAGGCCTCGCAGCACTTCAACATTAGCCCTTTCCGCTTGGACGTTGCTCCTTGGGTGGGCAATGGAAGCAAAACAGATTCTGTTGCCAAGGTCTTGGACATACTGCATGAAGGTGCGTCTCGTGAACTGTGTGCTGTTGTCAGTGATGATCCTATTGGGAACACCAAAGCGGCAAACTAGTCCCTTAAAGAACTTGACGGCTGACTGTGATGTCACCTTCCTCACTGCTTCCACTTCCGTCCACTTTGTGAACCTATCGATTGCCACGTACAAGTACTCAAAGCCCCCGGCAGCGCGATGGAAGGGGCCCAAGATGTCGAGCCCCCAGACCGAAAACGGTCAGGAGAGAGGGATTGTTTGAAGGGCTTGACCTGGTTGGTGTAATCTCTTTGAATAAAACTGGCATGCCTCACACTTGGTTATTAATGTCGTTGCATCCTGGAGGGCAGTCGGCCAAAAGAAGCCTTGCCAGAATGCCTTGACGGCAAGGGCTCTTGACCCTATGTGAGAGCCACATATGCCTCCATGTATCTCTGCCAACATCTCCAGTACATCTTCCCGGGAAATGCACTTGAGTTTCATACCGTTTGGCCTCTTTCTGTACTGGACGTTGTCCATGAACTTGTACATACTAGACCGGCAGGCTACTTTCTCTGCGTCCTCTTGTTCCCTGGGAAGTTCTCCTGTTTGAAGGAAACAGACAATGTGTTGTGCCCATGCTAGAGCCTAGGGCTCGACAGCAAGGACTAAAGGCATATCCTCTATCAGGGTAGCATTTGTCTCAACAGCAAGGACCTAAGGACCTGCCAGAGGCTGTTGCACCCCGGCAAGCCTGGCGGGAGCGTGTGCTTCCACGACAAGAGTCGGGGGCCCTATCGGATCATAGTTCTCACCGACTAGCCTGCCGTTCTCTCTGGCAACCTTCTCACCGGCGGCTTCCGGGAGCCCTGCGGGGAAATACTTGCCAGGACTTAACTTCCTTCTCTTTTCTTGTCCAGTTGATGGTGCCATGGAGGGTTGAGTTAGTTGGAGCACGGAAGTTCCCGGTTCCACAGGTAACTTAAGGGCAACACACTTTGACAGACCATCGACAATGTTGTTTTCTGCACGTGGAACGTGCTCCATTTGCAGGCCATCAAAACGGTCTTCCATATTCCTTACTTCATGTACATAAGCTTCCATCAACGGGCTCTGGTAATCTTTGTTTACTTTCCCGATGACAAGTTGAGAATCACCTCTGATAATAAGTTTCTTGATCCCAAGGTCTGCCACGATCCTGAGACTGGCAAGCAGTCCTTCATACTTAGTAGTGTTGTTTGTTGATCTCTCTCAGGGAAACTGCATCTGGACCACATATCTGAGGTGCTCTCCGGTGGCTGTGAAAAGCAGCACTCCAGCACCGGCACCTTGCAGCGAGAAAGCTCCATCAAAATACATGATCCACTCTTGATCGATTTCCTTACCGGGGAGAGTTGACTTTGGAACTTCTTCATCGGGTGTTGGGGTCTGCTCTGCAATGAACTCCGCCAAGGCCCTGCTCTAAATGGTCGAAGTGCTTTCAAACTTAAGACAAAAGCCTGATAGTTCCAAAGCCCACTCCACAATCCTGCCGGTAGCTTCCAGGTTTCGCAAGATCCGCCGTAGAGGAAAGCGAGTGACAATGGTGATCTCATGTACTTGGAAGTAGTGGCGTAGCTTCCTCGAGGCCATAAGAAGGCCAAAGAGAAAATTTTGCACGCTAGAATATCTCAACCTAGCCCCCTAGGGAGCTGACAAAATAGACTGGGCACTGCACCACTTTCTTCTTCTGGATTGCCACATTCAACTGCGCAGATCCTTCCTTGCCAGCACCAGGCCCTACTGGAGAATGTCCTGGCTCGTCGCTTGGCGGTCTTGCCGTTGCCGCTGCTTCCTCATCAACTTCTCTTTCAGCCACTAGTGTGGCACTCACCACTTGATTTGTTGTCGCTAGGTATGGCGGCAAAGGCTCTTGTGGTGATGGCATGACTAGGACTGGCGGAGAGGAGAGGTACTTCTTCAAATCCTGCAGTGCTGCCTCCGCTTCTAGAGTCCATTTCATTGGGCCTGCCTTCTTCAAGAATTTGAAAAAGGGCAGGGAGCGCTCAGCAGATTTTGAGATGAACCTACTCAAAGCAGCAACATAGCCAGCAAGACGGCGCACATCTTTGACTCGTCTAGGTGCCTCAATTTGCTCAATTGCTTTGATCTTGTCGGGATTTGCTTCGATTCCTCGTTGAGATATAAAGAACCCAAGAAGCTTGCCGGATGGGACACCAAACACACACTTCTCAGGGTTGAGCTTCATGTTGATCTTGTGCAGGTTGGCAAATGTTTCTTCTAGGTATGATATGAGCATAGCCATGTCCTTGGTTTTGACCACTATGTCATCCATATAAGCCTCCATATTTCTATGTAGATGGGGCTCGAAACCTATCTGGACTGCTCTTGCAAAAGTAGAACTAGCACTTTTCAACCCTAAAGGCATACGCAAAAAGCAATACGTACCACATGGGGTGATAAATGTAGTTTTCTCCTCGTCTTCCTTAGCCATGAAAATCTGATGATAACCAGAATAGGCGTCAAGGAAAGACAATAGATCGCAACCGGCGGTGGAGTCCACAATTTGGTCGTTACGCGGCAAGGGAAAGGTCGTTACGCGGCAAGGGAAAGGATCTTTGGGGTAGGCTTTGTTGATGTCTGTGAAATCAATGCATAGCCTCCATTTTCCATTCGCCTTGCGCACTACAACCGGGTTGGCCAACCATGTTGGATGGAGTACTTTGATCAAGCCAGTTGCCTCTAGTTTCTTAATCTCTTCGGCAATAAACTGTTGCCGCTCCAAAGCTTGCTTCTGGACCTTCTGCTTGACGGGCCGCGCGTGTGGGCAAACGGCAAGGTGGTGCACAATCACCTCCCTGGGAACACCGGGGATATCAGATGCTTGCCATGCAAAAACATCGACATTCGCCCACAGGAAGGCGACGAGCGCGCTTTCCTATTTGTCGTCAAGGGTGGAACTTATGGTGAAAGTTCACCCCGTGTCGTCCTCCTTGGCGGGCACCTTCTTGGTCTCTGGTGGAGCAGCCTTGGACTTTTTGCTCTTGCCGGTGGAGCTCTCTGGCACATCGTCAATGGGAGCGCAACACTCCGAGGAGGTGCACTTGACGGAATGTGGGCCAGAGGCCTTGCCGATCTTCTTCCCCCCGAGAGCTTCAGCAGCAGGAGCAAGTGCCTTAGCGGCAGGTGCTGTGACTACACCCCGGTAGAGTTTGTCGGTGCAGATAAGTGCGCTTTTCTTGTCAGAGATGATGGTGATGACGCTCATTAGCCCGGGCATCTTCAACACGTTGTAAGCGAAGGGGGTGGCCGCCATGAACTTGGTCAGTGTTGGGTGACCAAGAATGTTGTTGTACAACAACGAGATCTTGCCGACGTCAAAAACGATCTTCTCCGTTCTGAAATTGATATCGCTACAAACGTCACCGGCAGCGTGACCTTGCCCTTTGGCTGAGTTCTTCCTGAATTGAGCCCTTGTAAAGCGCCTATCGGCTCGAGATCTTCGTCAGGAATTTGCAGCCTCTGGATGGCATCAGGCCAGATCAGGTTCAGGATGGCCCCATTGTCGACTAACATCTTCATCACCTTGAGGTTGCGGATTGTTGGAGAAACCAACAACGGCAAGCACCCTACCATAGTTACGTGATCAGGGTGATCCTCGGCGTTGAACATGATAGGAGTGTTGGACCATTTCAGAGGTCTCTGTGCACCTATAGAGGGCTCTATCGCTTTAACCTCGCACGCCCACTGTTTGAGTTGGCAGTGAGAGGAATGCGATGAGGCACCTCCCTCTATGCACATCATCTCTGTAGCCTTCTGAAACTCATGCTCACTGGACTCGTCGTCCTCTTCGACATCATCATCATCTCCCTCTTGTTTGTCGCGGCCATGAGCGGGCCGGTCTTTTTGTTCCTTGCGCTTGCTGCGGCAACACCCTCGGCCGACACGCTTCTTGCCGGGCCCCTTGGCACCATCCTGTCCCTTCTCCTTGTCTCGCCTCTTGTACTCGGCCTTCTGCTTCTCGGCAAGCTGCTCAACTTGCCGACAGTCTTAGAAATCATGGCCTTTGGTGTGATGGATCTTGCAATACTGCTTGTCGGAGTCTTCTGTCTTGCCGGCAGCCGCGAGGGCATGGCAGAAGGTGCACCCTGCAACATCGTTGCCGGGGTCATCAACCTTGCCCTTCTTGGCGGCGCCGGGGTTGCTGGATCCCTCTACAACAAGTACGGTCTTTCCCTTGCGCTTCTTGTTCCGCTGCCGACCCTTATTTGCAAGGGTAGCGGTATCTTCATCTTCAGAGTTGACCCCTGTGTCGGCGTCTTCGCCGGGGAGTCTCCTTCCTTCTTTAGCCCGAGCACATTTGTCTGCCAAAGCATAAAGCTCGGCGACGTCCCTGACTATGCTCATCGCCAGCTCTTCCCGCATCCTGTGGTTGCACACGTTCTCATGGAACACGCTAGTAATAGAGGCAGATTAAACGTCTGGGATGTTGTGATGCATGCGGCTGAACCTTTGGATGTACTTGCGTAAAGTTTCGCCCTCCTTCCGATGGATCATGTGTAGATCACTTTCCTGGCCAAGAGCTTGATGACCTCCTGTGAAGGCGCCAACAAACTCGTGGCATAAGTTTGCCCAGGAGGCGATGGACCCCTCTAGAAAGTGCATCAACCACGACTTGACGTTGGTCTTAAGCACAAACGGGAAGTATTTGGCGAGTATCTTGTTGTCGCAACACCTGGCAGCTTGCACCGCAATGGTGTAGATGATCAGGAACTCTGACGGATGAGTCTTGCCGTCATACTTCTCCGGGACTTCTGGCTTGAATGTGCGGGAGTTGGGCCACTGGACTTGCCGCAGCTCACGGGTAAATGCTAGACAACCCACCTCATAAGGTAGGCTGACAGGATACCCTGGCACAGACTTCTCTACAGTGGGCCCACGCGCCTATCAGACTGGAGGCGTGCTTCCCGCCGTTGCTCGATTGCAGTTCGAGCGTCTTCTTTGCCACGTTCTCGAAGAACTTGATGCTGATCACGCGTGTTCGTGGGTCAGGCGACGTCGTCGAGTAACCATCGTAAGAGTCAGTCCATCGAGTCGATGACCGACGATGCTGCTGTGGAGGAGAGTGTGCTAAAGTCGCGTTGCCTCCAGCCCTCTCACCACTGGCGTGAGCCGGCTCGGTGGATCGAAACTTATCTACGAGTCTAAGGAGGCTCTAAATGGTGGCTCTCCATTCGTCAAGCTTCTCCGCAGAAGGAGGGAAGTTTAGGAGTAGCTGCGCCCG
This sequence comes from Hordeum marinum, assembly GCA_022496015.1. NCBI lineage: Eukaryota > Viridiplantae > Streptophyta > Magnoliopsida > Poales > Poaceae > Hordeum > Hordeum marinum. The sequence goes on along the minus strand of CM039672.1, from coordinate 407,406,116 downwards.
CGCCATCACTTCCTCTGACGTGGTCGGTAGCGAACGGCATGAGGAACCCGAGGTGCTCTCACTCCTAACCAAGTTAGAAGGAGCACCGCCGCGGTCCCGCGTCGGCATGCCACTCCCGCTAGCATGCTGGTCCCGTGCATCTTGGGAATGATGCACAGGAGCTTTCCCGTCAGGATGTTGAGAACTGCGGGCGCCGTGGCGCGGCTCTCCGCGCGCGTCTTGAGAAGGTCATGGCGTAGGCGCCGACGTGGGTGCCCTGGAAGATACTCTTCCGCTCCCGTAATTCACCGTACCACCCACAGGCGGAACCACTCCGTCCTGAGGCCCAGGGGCACGGGGGTTCCCTCCGCCGCCATGGACGTCTCCGCGGCGAGCGTCGGCGCTTGCTTGACCTTGGTCATCGGAGCGTCGCGGAAGTTTTGAAGCTCCGCATCCTCCTCCTCCACCCGCGTCTATGTCGTCTCATGTCTGCAAAGATACAAGGACAACGGACGTGGATGGGCCAACTACTGTCAGGCCCTTCTTCTTGGGGGCCATGGTGATGATGAGCATGAAGAAACGGGTGCGCTGATTACCAGAACGGGTTCGCACGACCTATCTTCCCCCTACCTGGCATGCCAAAGATGTCATGGGAGAGAACACCTATAGGATCATAAAGACTCCTTTCGTTTCGACGGGGGAAAAAGCTCGTACAAAGAACCGGTCTGATGAACAACACGCGGGGATCTTTACCCAGGTTCAGGCCGCACGGATGCGTAAAACCCTACTCCTGCTTGGTTGTATTGAGAGTTTTCTTAGGGTTCTAGCTACAAGAGCGCTATGACCATCCGCCATGCGTGTGAGATAGAAAGTCCTAAAAGTTGAAAAGTCCAAAAAGTCCCCTACTGTATCGCCCTGGGCCTCCTTTTATACTCTGAAGGGGATCCCAACAGTGGCGTACAATGTGTACACGGGGTGTACAGAGCTACAGTGCTATCATACCTAACACTAACAGAGTAGGACATACGCATTTAATGCACCATTAGGCATCTCTGTCTGTTAGAGGGACGGGACGGTAGCCCGTCCCATCGGTGCCGGTTAGCCCCCTCCAACATCGACGCCGCAACACGCGTCCAGGTGGATCGACACCTGGCCCGTGCGCTGGCGGGGCCTTCTCGGGGCCTTGCCTTGCCGGGGTCGTGCTTTGCCGGGGGGTTCAATAGTCCTCCCGGCAAGGTCTTGCCGGTGGTCTTGATTTTCCTGTGTTGGTATCTGGCAAGTACCTGCTGGGCCTTGATGCCAGGGTGGCTACTACTGCCCGTGCACGAGTAAGGGGCACTGGAGAGCCCAAAACTCTAGTGCACCGATAGATTCATAAGGTGGTTTAATTCTCTTCCTAGGGAATTGTTCCATTCCTTTCTTTAATGGGAACTGGAACCTTATGTTTCCCTCTTTCATATCAATAATTGCACCTCTAGTTCATAAGAAAGGCCTTCCAAGTATTATGGGACAAGAAGAATTGCAATCAATATTAGGCACAATGAAATATACAGGCACATAATTTTTGTTTGCAATAATAAGCACATCATTAATTCTACTCAAAGGCTTCTTAATGGTAGAATCCTCAAGATGCAATTTTAGGGAAGACTCTTCAATATTAGTGAGACCAAGCACATCACATAAAGTTTTAGGTATGGTTGAAACACTAGCACCAAGGTCACACAAATAATTGCATTCATATTTATTTATCTTTATTTTGATAGTAGGTTCCCACTCATCATGCAATTTTCTAGCAATGGAAACTTCAAGTTCAAGTTTCTCATCATAAGCTTTTATCATAGCTTCTACTGTATGTTCGGTAAAAGCTTTGTTTTGTTCATAAGCATTGGGTGAGCTAATAATGGATTGCAGCAAGGAAATACATTCTACTAAAGAGCATTCATCATAATTAAAGTACTTGTAATCCAAGATAGTGGGAACATCACTAGTTAAAGTTTTGACCTCTCCCCACTTTTTCAGTTTTAGCATCAAAATCATCGCCCTCAAAGCAAACATGACGCTCCTCAACTAGAGTTGACTCATCTCTAGTCCCTTTATCATTCATATTCGGAGAATTAAACAAAGATTCAATAGGAGAAACACAATTCATTTAAAGATCTTCATCATTATTTATAATAGGGAAAGATTCCGGTTTGCTTATCGGATATTTTTCCTAGCAATTCTTCAGTATGAGCAAATTGTGATTGGAGGTTATACACTTATTTGTTCACTTCATCAAATTGCCTACTAATAGCATCTAGCAAAATTGAATGTTCCTTAACTTCCGAAGCAAACAACCTATCGTGTTCATATTATGGGATCATGAAAGTTTTCATAGAACTCTCTATCTCCGACATTCATTGATATCAAGAAGTATTGAGGAATTTGTCCGCAGACATGGTGGCCGAACAAGCAAAGCAACAAGCGAGACAAGTGAACTAGCAAGCAAAGAAGTAAACTAGTAACTAGCAAAGATAAATATTTTTGTGTTTTTGTTTTGTATGAGACAAACTAAATATGACAGCAAATAAAAAGAAGAACAAGCAAATGAAAATTTATGCAAAGTTACTCGATAGTTGGTGATGGTATTCCCTGGCAATGACACCAAAAATCCTTCCTGATACTTGTGATCTGTGTTGGGTTTTCTGTGAAGAGGAACGGGTTATCGCAGCACAATGTGGGTAAGTATTTCCTTTAGTTATGAAACCAAGGTTTATTTAACTAATAGGAATACCAATCCTCAACCATCTTCAGCGGATGCACACAAAAGAACAAACAACTTGCACCCAACGCCGGCAAGAGGGTTGCCAATCCCCTTGATCTCGTTATTTGCAAGCAAGTGAGTTGCGTAGATAATTGTAGATAATTTTAAATTGAAAAATAAAATAAAATCAAATAAATAATAGCAAGGTATTAATAGAATTTGTGAATATATAAGTGAATAGACCCGGGGGCCGTAGAGTTCTCTAGTGGCATCTCTCATAGAAATAGTATACAGTGGGTTGACAAATTACTGTTGGGCAACTGATAGAAAAGCGAATAGTTATGCGAATTTCACGACAATGATCATGTGTATATAGGCATAACGTCATAAGCAAATAGTCTGACTCCTACCTGTACCTATTACTATTACTCCACTCATCGACCGCTATCCAACATGCATCTAGAGTATTAAGTAAAACAAAGTAATGCTTGGAGAAGGATGACATGATGTAGGCAAAGTAAACTCGATCAATATGAATAAACCCCATCATTTTATCCTTAGTAGAAGCAACACAAAGATGCAACTTGTCCCTTCTTTCACTGGGATGTAGAAACTCGCCCGGTTGAACCTACAACAACGCACCACTCCCACCGAAGAACTATCAATCTAGTTGGCCAAACTATCTCAGTAGATCAGAGAGCATTACGAGGCTATAATGATCATGCAAATAAGAATCTTAGTATTTAGGTTTGACTCAAATACTTTTCATGAATAATCTGAACATAAACTCATAATTCATCAGATCCCAACAAACACACCATACAAAGGGATTACATTGGATAGATCAAGGCAAAGATGCGATGAACATTGTATTGAAGATTGAGAGAGAGAGAGAGATTGCCATCTAGGTACTACCTACGGACCCGTAGGTATGTGGTGGACTACTCACACATCATCATGAGGGCAGCAAGGTTGACGATGATGCCCTCCGTGATCGATCCCCCTCCGGCAGGGTGTCGGAACGAAGCTGTAGATGGGCTCCCATTGGAATAGAGACTTGCGGCAGTGGAAAGGTGTTTCGGGAGCTCCCTTAGGGTTTTGGGGATATTAGAGAATTTATAGGCCAGAGAGGAATGTCAGGGGACGGTCGAGGGGGCCACCACATATCAGGGCACGCCGTGATGTGTGGTGGAGCCTTCGTGTGCCTCCTGGACTCCTCCTGAAGCTTCTAGGTCATCTTTTGGTCTAGAAAAAATCATCAAAAGTTGTGTGGCAATTGGACTTCGTTTGGTACTGCAAACCTGAAAAATCAAAAACATGCAGAAAATAGCAACTGGCATTGGGCACTGGGCAGTGGGTCAATAATTTAGTGCTAAAAATATTATAAATTGGTAAACAAATGCCCAAAAAGTATCCTAGAATGATAATATATCATAATGGAACAATCAAAAATTAGAGATACGTTGGATACGTGTCAGTCACCGTGGGAATCCGTAAGTTGATTACCAAAACATATATCAAGTGAATCAATAGAACACCAGATTGTCACCACGGGTATCCACATGCAATACATATATCAAGTGTTCTCAAATCCAAATTATTTAGTCCAACACAATGAGATCTCAAAGGGAAAGACTCAATTCATCGCATCAAGATAGCAAGGGAAGAACACTATATGATCCAACTATATTAACAAAGCCCGTGATACATCAAAATCGTGCCATCTCAAGAACACGAGAGAGAGAAAGAGAGATTAAACACATAGCTACTGGTACATACCGTCAACCTCGAGGGGGAAATACCCCCTCTTCGACATGGAGACCTCCGGGATGATGAACATAGCCTCTGATGATGATTTCCCCCTCCGACAGGGTACCAGTAAGGGATTCAGATGAGATTTCTTCAATACAGAGAGTTGTGGCAGTAGAGCGAAAGTTCTAGGTTAACTTTCGAAGGTTTATGAATATATAGGAATTTTGTGCGTTGGAATCACACGAAGAGGGCTCACAAGGTAGGTCGGTGTGGCCACCCACCGACGCACCCACCCGCCTTATGGGGCCCGTGTGGGTCTTTTGGTACCCCCTTGAAGTTTCTCGAGTCCCTTTCCTTCTAGAAAAAATCATCAAAAAATTTCGTTCAATTTCGAGAACTTTCATTTTGTGCACAAAAACAACATCATGGTTACTCTACTAAATACAATGTCAGTATGGGTTAGTTCCTACTAAATCATATAAATTGCATCAAAACCATATAAAAATATTGTTAACATGGGTAAATATGGCATGAATACTTCATAAATTATCGATACGTTGGAGACGTATGAAAGACTATTATTTTACAGGAATCTATGGAAGAAATTGCCGAAACTCTCAGCTCATTAGATGAACAATATGAGGAGGAGAGTGAAGAACAAAAGGAGGAGGAATGGATTAGCTACCCGTGCCCACCTCCTAACGAGAGTAAATATTTAACTCATGCATTGTGTAATTTCCCTTCGTACATACCGAAGGATGAATGCTATGATAATTTCTATGATCCCTTTGGATTCGTCTGAAATATCACTTTTTGATAAACTTGATGCTTGTTATGCTTTTGACCATGATGCAAATATGAATTATGCTTATGAAGATAAAATTTCTATAGTTCCTTATGTCGAACATGAAATTTTTGCTATTGCACACACTCATGATAGTGCTATTCTGTTTTTGAGTTCTCCCAACTACACTATATCAAAGAAGTTTGCACTTATTAAGAATTATATTTATGGGTTGCGTTTTACTATTACACATGATGATTTTGATGGATATAATATGCATGTTCTTTCTGCTCCTAATTTCAACTATTATGATAGAGGAACTACATCTTCACCTCTCCATGGTTCAAATATGATAAAACTGCAAGAAATTGTTTATACTATTCATTGGCCTTTACTTTGTGTGAATGAGTTGTTCTATGACATGCAATGCATAGGAAGAGAGTTAGACTTCATTGTTACATGATATATGTTGCTTTGTGCTCAATACTAAATTATAAATCATTGTTGATTAAAACTGTCTTTGATATACATTGGGATCTGGGTGGATCAATTACTTGAGCACTATATGCCTAGCTTAATGGATTTAAAAGAAAGCGCTGTTCGGGAGACAACCCGGAAGATTAGAGAGTCATTTTATTCGATTTAGTTATTTTAAAATAAAAACAAAAAATAAACTAGGAAACTTAAAACGTTTTCAAAAAGAAAAGTGGAAGTGAGAAAGACAAGCACGTTGAAGTGGGGGCTAGCCTTGAACTTTGTTCATGCCCATGGAAACTTTCTGAATCTTGATTACGGAAACTTTCAACAAAAATAATTATCCCCTTGTACAAATCCATTATATTATAAAAAATAATGTGCCAAGATTTACCTTTGCGGTATTTGAATTGCTTGTTTGATGCGTGTTGTGCAAAAACATATTTCTTCTGTAGTGTTCGAATTTTCATGTTTTACTGGAGCGTGAAAAACTTCTAATTTTTTTTATTACGTCCTAATGTTTAAGAATTGTTTGAGTTATAGAGGCATATGTTTCATTTGCATCTTTATAGTCTGTCATGTATTCCACGGATTGCTTCTATAGTCTCTTTGTGTGCTTATGTTTGAAATCTTATTGAGCCCCATTGATTTGGGAGCCATAGAATTGTGATAGAATGCAATAGATAATATTGGATTATAATTATACAATAATGTGATGGCAAGACATGATGGGATTTGATGTTACATGAACTAACCTTTCTAATAAAAATTATGTTAAGTTTTGTGTGGATGAAGTGTTCGGATGTCTAGGAGGTATCGATACAAGAAGAATAAGGAGAGGCAAGAGTTCAAGCTCGGGGATGCCCAAGGCACCCCAAGTAAATATTCAAGGAGTCTGAAGCGTCTAAGCTTGGGGATACCCGGAAAGGCATCTCATCTTTCTTCTTCAACAATTATCGGTTTTTGCCTTGTTCACATGATATATGTAAATTATTGGAGCATCGCATGCCTTTTATTTTTCTTTTAGCATAGCACCATGCTGGTATGGGATAGTACCCGGTTGATTTATAGAATGGCTTCGTGTGCTTCACTTATATCTTTTGGACCTTGGATGCTCGCCTCTCCACATTATGAACACCCTTATTTGTTGAATGCTCTTTTAGTTCACTTATATTTATTAGAGCATGTCTAGGTCTTTTATAGAAATAATTAAACTCTCATGATTCACTTATATCTATTTAGAGAGTTAACAGGAATTGGTCATTCACATGATTAGTCATAAAATACTACATAAAACTTATAGATCACTGAATATGATATGTTTGATTCCTTGGAATAGTTTTGCGATATTAAGATAGTGATACGTGGGAGCCCTAGTGGATGATTATGGTTTAGTAGGAATATCGATGTTAAGGTTTGTGCTCTCTTGTTCATTAAAGTGTTGGTTGTGTCATGACCGTAATGTTGGAGCACTTTTATTCCTTGTTGAAATCCTTGTGTTGTTTGAGTCGGGGCCGCATGATGGTTAACTCCTCCCAACCTCCTCCATAGGGTTGCAATGGTAGTACTTTGCTTCAAGAGAGTTAATAAACTTCCATAATAAGTATATGAGTTCTTTATGACTAATGTGAGTCCATGGATTATACGCACTCCCACCTTTCCACAATTTGCTAGCCTCTTCGGTATCGTGCATTGCTCTTTGTCATCTCGAGAGTCAGTGCAAACTTCGCTGGTGCATCCAAACCAGTGGTATGATACACTCTATCACACATAAGACACCTTATATCTTCCTCAAAACAGCCACCATACCTACCTATTACGGCATTTCCATAGCCATTCTGAGATATATTGCCATGCAGTTTCCATCATCATCATATACATCACTTGAGCATTCATTGTCATGTTGCTTTGCGCGGTCATAAAATAAATAGAATGATATTTATATGGTTTGTATATTTTTTGATATCTTTGCCCTAGATCATTGCACATCTTGGTACACTGCTAGAGGGATTCATATAGAGTCATAATCTTCTTTATCGAGTTGTAAGCAAACAAAAGTGTGCTGACCATCATTATTAGAGCATTGTCCCAGTGAGGAAAGGATGATGGAGACTATGATTCCCCCACAAGTTGGGATGAGACTCTGAACGAAAAATAAAAAATGGGGGAGGCCAAACGAGCCCACCATAAAAAAGGGCCCACCTAAAAAAGAAAAAGACAGAAGGGCAATGTTAACACCCATTTACCACACTTGTGCCTCAAAGTGGCACCATATTCTTCATATAGAGAGTCCGTGAAGCCGTGAAGTACGAATCTTTTTCCATATAGGTGCAGTCCGTGAAGGCCGAACTAGCACAAGTGAAGAGCTTCATGCGAGAGGCCCATGGTGACTATGCTTTTACTGCTAATCTTTTTCCATTATCGTGCCTGACATACGGATTCCGTGTAGCAGCCGAATCAATAGAACATATGGAAAGGCAGCTGGAAGAAGCCCGGGATTCACAAAGGTATGCGGAATCCCAGTAGCTGGTTGTCTATCTTGTTATACAAAAACATACCGAAGAAATAAAGAGTTTAAAGACTCAATTGGCCCAAGCTCAAGAAGAGAATCGAAAGCTTCGGAGGGGAGCATTCGGTAAATACAATTCCGCTATGAGTAAGTATTTTCGATGTAGAGAATGATAGTAATCGCGCTTGTTATCTTGTGTGCAGGTCTCCTGACCGGACATCCTAAAGAGGAGATCGAATCGTACCAAGGGGACCTGCTGAAGGAGCTGACCTCTCTCCATAAATGCGTGCGAAAAGTGATGAAAGGGATGGTGAAGGCATTATGGCCCACCGAACAGCCACCTGAAGGGCTAGGCGCACTTGTGGATCGATTTAGGGGGGCTCGGGATAGGTTTGAGTTATGGAAGACTTCGTCCTGCCGCGAAGGAGCACGGAAGGCATGGGAAATGGTCAAGACCCGTTTCACCGGACTTAACACCGAGCATATGGCGCGGGTTCGTCCTGTGGGATCGGATGGAAAAGAAGTGCCACTCCACTTGGTATATGACCAGGTGATGCCAACCACCCATGTCTCGCAAGCAGACTGCCCCCTCAACAAAATAATTGATGATCTCGATCAGCAGCCGCATATGTAATTTACATATACATGTGTAAAACAATCCGTGTTGTAAACTTTGTCTTAATCGGCCATCGGCTTCTCCCTCCCGTGCGAAGAGCTCGGGAGTGATCCTTCTTAATATTCCTTCGCCAAAGAGCAAACTGTATTCGGGGAACCAAGCAATCCGGCCATGTGGTGCGAACAGATAGAAAGCACATAGAAAGATATGTTATATTACGACATAGCGTAAGAAACATCTTCCGATGAAAATAGTACCTCTATCGATACCTTTCGCCGGGGTTCTACAAAGAGCGTAGATAGGAAATCCGCATACTTGCAGTACGTGACTAAGTGTCCTTTGGGAATAAAAGACCCAAAAAAGAGAAATAGCAACCAGAGTCATATAAGTTGTTTCCGTCATAGCCAACCAATTGTCTACATAAGATAGCTAGCTTTCGGCTTCACCCATCTGAGGTACATGCCTGGATGACCCGGTCGTAACAATCGTAGAGGTGCTCCCTTTACTCTCTAGCCGAACAATCGGGAATGTAGAGAGTAACCACAAGAGTGAGGCAATCTAGCTTGCCAAAGTTTTGTTCGAATTGATGCATATGATGGCTAAAACATGACAAAATAAACATGCGCGCTCGGTAAGTATGAACAATTAAAATCCTGGCTATTAAAAGAAGCCCCCACGTGTCGTGTTCAGATTTAAAACTTTATGGTGTATGCCAGTTATCCGCAGTACAAGATTGGTTCAGCCGAACATAGGGTCGGAACAGAAATTGTCCCTATCGAACAACAAAGTGGGAAAGGAAATGGCAAAAAAAGGCAAAAATTAGCAAAAAAGGAAAAAGTGTAGGGGAGTTTGGACGACACCGGTTTATCCATAGAAGCATCGAAGACGAGCTGCGTTCCATGGGTTTGGTTCAAGGCGGTTACCGGATGAACTCCCCAAACGATAGGCCCCTCCCGCGAGCACTTCGTCAATGATGAAAGGACCCTCCCACTTGGGGTTGAGTTTGTGCTTCTGTTTCTCCTGGAGCCGTAGGACGAGTTCTCCTATGTTGTATGCTTTTGCCCTGACCTCCCTACTTTGGTACCATCGAGCTTGTTGTTGGTAAAGACTAAATGGAGCCAGAGCTATGTCCCGCTCCCCCTCCAAGGCGTCTAAGTCGTCCTGCCGATCTAACTCGGCCTCCTTTTCCTTGTACATGGGCACTCTTGGTGTGTCGTGGATAATATTGCACGGGAGAACTGCCTCTGCCCCATAGACCATAAAAATGGTGTATAACCCGTTGATCTGTTCGGGGTAGTACGCATGACCCATAGAACGGAGTCGAGTTCCTCCACCCAATGACAGTTGGACTCATGAATAAATCGGACCAAACATGGCTTGATGCCACTCATAATGAGACCGTTTGCTCACTCGACCTGTCCATTGGTCTGGGGATGATAGACCGATGCATAATCGAGCTTGATGCCCATTTTTGCGCACCAATCCTTGACCTCTTGGGACATGAAGTTTGATCCATTGTCCATTATTATATTATGCGGGACACCATAACGGTGTACTATGCTAGATATAAATTCAATCACTGGTCCGGATTTAGCCGATTTAACAGGCTTTGCTACTATCCATTTGGTGAACTTGTCAACCATTACCAGTAGGTATTTATTTTTCTTGGTTCCCCCTTTGAGGGGTGTGACCATGTCCAACCCCTAGACCGCAAAAGGCCAGGTGATCGGGATGGTCCGAAGAGCTGTTGGGGGCATGTGACTTTGATTTGCGAAGAGTTGACACCCAACGCAATGTTGAACAAGTGATTGGGCGTCCGTCTGAGCTGTAGGCCAAAAGAAGCCGGCTCGAAAGGCTTTCCGACAAGAGATCTTGCCGCGGCGTGTTGCCCGCCCATGCCTGCATGAATTTCGGTGAGGATCTCTCGTCCTTCTTCCTTGGATATACACCTCTGTAATACTCCAGTGGTGCTTTTCTTGTATAACTCACCCTCATGTACTTTGTAGGCCTTGGATCGCCGAACTATGCGCCACGCCGTAGTTTAATCGTCGGGGAGTTCCTTGTGAAGGAGGTAAGCGAGGAAGGGCCCTGTGCATGGCGCAATTACTGCCATTACCTCATGAGCCGAGGGCGTCTCATTCGTCGTTGAGCCGCCGATGATGCCATCATCTGGTTCATTTATAGGGGGAACAACTTCGTCCGCTGTTTCCGGACTGGTGCCATTTGCGTCATCCTGCCACACAACGGAGGGCTTGAAGAGCTACTCCAGGAAGGTGTTTCTCGGGACGGGATCGCGCTTGGCTCCCATAGCGGCTTGGTTGTTGTCTCGAGCAACGTGGTGGAATTCCAACCCCTCGAACTGAGCAAATATCTTGAGGACGGCGTCTCTATATGCCGCCATCTTCGGACTTTTGGCGTCGAACTCACTGTTAATTTGGGATATGGCCAGGTTTGAGTCTCCCCATATGTATAGCCGTTGTATGCCCATTAACACCGCCATCCGAAGACCATGAAGAAGAGCTTCATATTCGGCGGCATTGTTGGATCGGCATACATGATTTGCAACACGCATCTTATGTTGTCTCCTATGGGGGATGTGACGATAACTCCAACCCCCAGACCGGCCAAGGTCTTGGATCCATCAAAGTACATTGTCCAATGGGAGTATGCAGTGTACTCCTTGGGGAGCTCGGCCTCTGTCCATTCAGCCAAGAAGTCCGCCAATACCCGAGATTTGATGGTGCGGTGTGGCTTGTAGGTTATTTCAAAGGGAAGGAGCTCAATGGCCCATTTGGCTATGCGACCGGTGGCGTCCCTGTTGTTGATTATATCATTCAAGGGGACTTCCAATGCCACCGTTACCGTGCACTCCTGGAACTAGTGTTGGAGTTTCCTCGATGCCATGAATATTGTATAGGCTATTATTTGGTAATGTGAGTATCTGGACTTGCACCGTGTTAGCACCTTTGACACATAATATACCAACTTCTGGGTTCGGAATTTATGTCCCTCCTCATCTCATTTGACGACGATCATCACACTGACGACCTTGTTGGTGGCCAATATGTATAACAACATGGGCTCACCGGCGCCTGGTGCCGTGAGTATAGGGTTGGTTGCTAGTATAGTTTTGATTTCTTCCAACGCAGTCGCTGCTTCATCGGTCCATTCGAAATTGTTTGTCCGTTTCAGCAACTTATAGAGCAGCAAAGCTTTCTCTCTGAGGCGGGAAATAAAGCGGCTTAACGCGGCTACGCACCCGGATAGTCTCTGGACATGCTTCAGCTCTGTGGGGATTGCAAGTTCTGATAGAGCACGAATTGTAGCTGGATTTGCCTCTATTCCTCTATGGGAGACGATGAATCCAAGCAGCTTACCTGAGGGAACTCCAAATACACATTTTTTGGATTGAGCCATATATCATATTCGTGCAAATTAGCGAAAGTTTGATGGAGGTCATTGATCAACTGATTGACGTGTTTGGTTTTGATTACCACATCATCCACGTATGCCTCGACAGTCTTTCTAACCTGTGTGGCGAGGCAGGTTTGGATCATGCGCTGGTATGTGGCCCCGCCGTTTTTTATCCCGAAGGGCATCGTGTTGAAGCAAAATGGCCCATAGGGGGTGATGAATGTGGTAGCAGCCTAGTCGGATTCCTTCATTTTAATTTGATGGTATCCAGAGTAAGCGTCGACGAAACACAACAAATCATGTCCGGTTGTGGCATCAATGATCTAGTCTATGCGTCGTAAGGGAAAGGGTCCTTGGGGCATGCTTCGTTGAGGTCTTTGAAATCGACACACAGCCGCCAGGATTTGCCTTTCTTAGGTACCATCACCAGGTTTGCTAGCCACTCAAGGTGTTTAATATCCCGAGTAAATCTGGCCTCAAGAAATTTTGCTAATTCTTCACCCATGGCTTGCCGTTTGGGCTTGGAGAAGCGGCACAGTGTCTGTTTCAAGGGCTTAAAGCCTGGAATAGTGTTCAAGCTATGTTCGGCAAGCCGACGTGGGATTCCGGGCATACCAGAAGCATGTCAAGCGAAAATGTCCCAATTTTTGCGTAGGAAATTCCGCAACGCTTCGTCCATAAGGGCATCGAGCTGGGCTTCGGCGGACACTGTTTTATTGGGGTCCGTTGGATGCACCTGGAATTTGATGATTTCCTTTGCGGGTTTAAAGGACGTGGACTTGGGCCTTTTGCTCAGGATCACATCGTCCTTATTAACTATCGATCGTAGGGCGGTCAACTCCTTGGCGGCGGAAGTTTCCGCTAATGCCTCAAGGGCGAGCGCTGTCGTTTTGTTTTTGGCCCGAATGGCTATATTCGGATCACTGGCGAGCGTGATCACTCCATTTGGTCCTGGAATTTTGAGTTTCATGTACCCGCAATGGGGTATAGCATGTAACTTTGTAAAGGTGTCGCATCGTGATAGGGCGTGATAGCCACTGGGAAAGGGGACGATGTGGAAGAGAAGTTCTTTGGGTCAGTAATTTTTGGGCGTGCCGAACACAACATCCAGGATGATACATCTGGAACAACATGACTCTTGCCCTGTGATAATTCCCCGGAAGGTTGTGTTGCTATGTTCAATGCGAGATCGGTCGAACTACATTTTCTCCAGAGTGGATCTTAGATGTGGTTTAGACCACTGCCGCCGTCCATGAGTACCTTATGTAGTCTGTATCCATCAGTGATGGGATTCAAGACTAGAGCGGCCGATGAATGACCGGGAAGGATGGGCGGCTGGTTAGTGTCCTCGAAAGTAATCGGCACGTCTACCTATGGGCTAGTAGCTGCCACTTGGTAGACCTGCTTGTGCTCCCTAAGAGCTCTTTTACGCCTGCTCCTCGAGGGGAAGACATCATAGACCGTCACGACTTTTTCAGCGAATCCGTTTGGCGAAGGAGAACGCCTATCCGATGGAGGTGTGTCGAGGATGGCCTCGCCACTTTTTGTGACTTGCCTAATGACCCAGCAAGCTCGAAGTCTATGAGTAGGGTTTGCGTTCAATAATATGGAATGAATGGGGCAAGGTTTATCTAAAAGTCCGTCGAGGACGGTGCCGGTCCCGGAAAGGGACTTCTTACTTTTTTTGACGGGTTCATATGTGCCTGGCTGATTTGGAGGTACCCTCTTTCTCCGAACTCCTCTAGGGTGTTCGAAGAATTTTGGTTTCGAGAACAACCGCTCGGATTGCTAGACACTCTCCATAGCATAGTACTTCTATACCAATTCGGATAACTCCGAAAAGTCGTTTATGCGTCGGCGGGCCAGGGCATTAAGAATCCCTTCATCATGGCAATTGCTAATTTAAATTGCCATTACGTCTTGGTCACTAAGACCTTTTACTCTGCTCCTAGCGAGTAGGAGTCTTGCCCAAAAATGGTGAACTGGCTCTCCTTGTATTTGCTTGATACCCCGAAAGTCCGAAGACATGGGCTTTGGCACGGTACTTGGATAATCGTCTTGGGCAGTGGGTGGGAAATTTTTTGGTTCCCTGTCGCAACGAGTGTTCGGGAGTGCGGTTTCCGAATCGTGCAACCGATCCTGGATAGGTGGCGGTCTGGTTCTAAAGCGATTCCCCTCTTCTGATTCTTCGACGGAGTCTTGGAGATTGCGGACGCGGGTATAGACGGTTCTCAATTCCGACTGTCAAGCAGAATCTGCGGCCGAACACTCAATGGTGGCAACAAGGTGGGTGACCGGAGGGACACAAATCTCCCTATTGTCGGGTCTGATCCCGAGCCGATCATAGATCGGAACCTGGTCATTCGATGTACGCATAGCTTCGATTCGACCGAACAACTCGTTTAAGAACAAGGCGATGGCAGGATACGTGTCGCTGATACGAGTGGATTCGTCAAGCGGTGGGACGGTTCCAGAGTTATGCCGAAGTGGATCCGTGTTCCGTTCCATCGTGGGAACTGATGTATTGGACGTCAAAGCATCCTGGTTTACAGGTTTTACTTCGAAGGTTGAGGGTTCCATTGGAACGAGTGTTCCCCATGAATCAGCCATGAACTCTAGGGTTCTGAACTTACTACTCTGATTGGGGGGGATCTTCCGATCTGACCATGATGGCCGACCGGGCCGGCATGCGACAAGATGTCGTTGCCTATGAAACTATGATCGGGGGCGAGAGTCCCCTCGATACAGATGTCACTACTTGCGATGGGGCAAGCCATTGATTCCTTCGGCGCTCATAGAGGAACTCTCAATGAAAGCACCAATGTCGGTGTCAAAACCGGCGGATCTCGGGTAGGGGGTCCCGAACTATGCGACCAGGATCAACGATAACAGGAGACGAAGGGGACACGAGTTTACCCAGGTTTGGGCCCTCCAATGGAGGTAATACCCTAGGTCCTGCTTGATTGTATTGATGGTGAAGGGGTTTGTAGAGTTGATCTACCTCGAGATCGTATGTCTAACCCTAGATGAGTTGTTCTGGCTCTATGCCCTAAAACCTTCCGGCTTATATAGATGTCGGGGGTGTCCTTGGCTTACACATGGTTGGTTACATGCCGAAGAGATAACCTGCCTAACTACAGCTAATAATTTGGAGAGCACGTCTTGACTCCTTGAAGCTTCCGTCTTGGCGCAGGTGGTCCTCGATCATCTGATGCTGGCCTTGAGGCCCATACAGTCTGGCCCATGAACAATGGGTCCGCTATCCGAGGACCCCTTAATCTAGGATTTCCTCACCGTTGATCTGCCTAGTTGATGTGAGACTTTCCCATCTTTTGACTTCTTTTATCTCTACCACCATATTTTATTCCACACGTAGTGCTATGTCCATGGCTCACGCTCATGTATTGAGTGTAGTTTACAATGTTGAAGTGTGTGAAAAAGTACAAACCAAATGCCTGACTTGAGACCAGGGTGATCATGACTTGTACTTGTCTTAGGATGACGGAGTCATGCCATGCTTACAGGATTAAATGTGTACGGATAACGTTTTTAGCTTTGTTTATTTTGAAACACATGATTGTTTGTTAGTAAACCTGGGTATGGATGTTTTTATGTCAAATGATAGACTATTGTCTTGAATCACTTGCATTTTTAATATCCATGCCATGATTAGAAATTTGTTCAAGATTATGTTAGGTAGTATTCCACATCAAAAATTGTCTTTTTATCATTTACATACCCGAGGATGAGCTAGAATTAAGCATGGGGATGTTGATATGTCTCCGTCGTATTTATCATTTTTGATATTTCGTGCTAATATTCCACAACTTTCATATACTTTTGGCAATATTTTATATTATTTTTGGGACTAATATATTGATCTAGTTTCCAGTGTCAATTCATGTTTTTTGCATGTTTTTTGTTTTGCAGAAAATCTATATCAAACAAAGTCCAAATGCACTAAAAATTTACGAAGATTTATTTGTAATATATGTGACTTTTGGTGGTTGAATCAATGCAAGACGGCGCCCCGGGTGGCTACAAGGCACTTGGGCTCGACCAGGGGGTGGACGTGCCGTGGTGCCTTGTGACTCCCTTGTAAGTCGGTTTGGGACCTTATTTCTCCACAAGAAAGATAATTTCTGGATAAAAATTCCCTCAAAATTTCAGGCTAATTGGAGTTACGGATCACCGGGAATATAAGAAACGGTGAAACGTCATAAAACAGAAGCGTGAAACAAAAGAGAGAGAGAGGGAGAGAGAGATCCAATCTCGGAGGGGCTCCTGTCCTCTGGGAGCCATTTCGCACATGGACCAGAGGGGAAACTCTTCTCCCATCTAAGGGGACCAAGGAAGAAGAATAAGGAGGGGGCTCTTACCCCCTCTATCCTGATGGCGCCAGAACATCGCTGAGGCAACCATCATGAAAAGAATCTACACCAACAAATTCGCCGCTGTCACCACGATCACCTTTCCTCATCTATCTACATCGGTCCACTCTCCCGCAACCTGTTGTACCCCCTACTTGAAGATTGTGCGTTATGGTTCGTATTATTATCCAATGATGTGTTGTCATCCTATGATGTTTGAATAGATTTACTTTTCCCTATGGGTTGATTGATGATCTTGATTGGTGCGAGTAGCGTGTTTTATATCCGTGTTGTCCTATGGTGCCTTCCGTGTTGCACACACATGGGGGATTCTTGTTGTAGGGTGTTGCAATACGTTGATGATTCGCTTATAGTGGGTTGCGTGAGTAACAAAAACACAAGCCTGAGTAAGGTGATTGTTGCATATGGGAGTAAAGGGGACTTGTTACTTAATGATATGGTTGGGTTTTACCTTAATGATCTTTAGTAGTTGCAGATGCTTGCTAGAGTTTCGATCATAAGTTCATATGATCCAAGTACGGAAATTATGTTAGCTCATGACTCTCCCTCATATAAAACTGTAAATCCTACCACCACTTTTCCACACTCATTATATTTATTTTATTGTTCTTTTATTAAACCATCACCTAAATTTATTTCCATGTTCTTTATTATCTTGCAAAACTATCTTATTGCACCTACAAAGTACTTCTAGTTTCATTCTCGCAAAGTAGTTTATTTCTTGTACTAGGTAAGGTGAACATTATTACACGTAGAGTTGTATCGGTGGTCGACATAACTTGAGAGAATATTAATTCTACCTTTAGCTCCTCGTTGGGTTCGAAACTTTTACTTATTGAAAAGGGCTAAAAACGCCCCCTACACTTGTGGGTTATCAGTAGGCGTTGGCGTCTCCATGTCCATATTTGCGGAGATGTAATAAGTTGGTAAACTTGTGAGAAGCCTACTTGAGACTTTTAATATTGTGTGGCATGATGTTGTAATGTAAATGATCATATCTAGCTATCTTCCCTATTGTAAATCTTTGACATGGATTATTATTTCACAAGACATAGTTTTGTCCACAAATAATCCTAGGAACAGTGACTTGTGTTGTCGCTATATATTGAAAAAAAACAATCCGTCAAGGAAAATGAGTGGAATAAACATGTATGAGAACACCAAAGTAGAAATTTACAAGGAACACAACATGATGAGTCTCTTTGGTGATTCAGTAATGGATAGCACAAAGGTTCCCATATTATTTCCCCAAGGTGTGATCCTAAGTTATTGGACCCACGAGAGGACGTGCACTTATGAAAAGGGTTTCTACCAAGCTTTGTGAGAGTATTAGTTTGCAGTTTTTACACCGGATCCTAATCCATGTTGTTACCTTTAATACAAATAATAAAAACATGGATGGGTATGAGAAACTTGATTCTTACAACCATATGTTTGTGATCAGGATCATCATGATATTAGTTTTTGCTTTGAAAGACACCTGTTAAGATGTGCTTGCAACGACTCGAAGTGGGGGATACGTCAAAATTACGTCTTGACCAGAACGCACCCTGCATTAAGAGTCGGTTATCCAACTACGGGTCCTATTCATCATGCTGGTTTTGCTCGATAATTAAGATAAATCAAACAAAAGAATTGGAGGTTTAATGACTAGATGTCATGTATCCACAAGGATTGGTTCCATGCTACTGTAGCTAGCCTTTCAGTCACTGGTGTTCAAAGGCCCTCTTTGGAACCACTCAGATTATGATAATCTGGTTTTTATAATCTATATTGTCTCCAAGCAGGGCATATTATGTTCTAGATTATAAAAACTATTGGAAATATGCCCTAGAGGCAATAATAGATTAGTTATTATCATGTTTCCTTGTTCATGATAATCGTTTATTATCCATGTTAGAATTGTATTGATCGGAAACTCGGGTAAATATGTGGATACATAGACAACACCATGTCCCTAGTATGCCTCTAATATACTAGCTCGTTGAGCAAAAAAGGTCAAGGTTTCCTAGCCATGGACATGAGATGTCATTTGATAACGGGATCACATCATTAGGAGAATGATGTGATGGACAAGACCCAAACTATAAACATATCATATGATCGTGTCAGTTTATTGCTATAGTTTTCTGCATGTCAAGTATCTATTCCTATGACCATGAGATCATGCAACCCACTAACACTGGAGGAGTATCTTGTGTGTATCAAACATCGCAACATAACTGGGTGACTATAAAGGTGCTCTACAGGTATCTCCGAGGGTGTATGTTGGGTTGTCATGGATCAAGACTGGGATTTCTTACTCCGTATGACGGAGAGGTATCTTAGGGCCCACTCGGTAATACAACATCACAACAAGCCTTGCAAGCAAAGTGACTAAAGTGTTAGCCATGGGATCTTGTATTAAGGAACGAGTAAAGAGACTTGTCGGTAACTATACTGAACTAGGTATGGAGATACCGACGATCGAATCTCGGGCAAGTAAGATACCGAAGAACAAAGGGAACATCATAAGGGATTAACTGAATCCTTGACATAAAGGTTCAACTGATAAAGATCTTCATACAATATGTAGGAACCAATATGGGAATCCAGGTCCCTCTATTGGTTATTGACCGTAGAGGTGTCTCGGTCATGTCTACATAGTTCTCGAACCCGTAGGGTCTGCACACTTAACATTCGGTGATGTTTCGGTAGTATTGAGTTATGTATGTTGGTGACCAAAGGTTGTTCAGAGTCCCGGATGAGATCCTGGACGTCATGAGGACCTCTGGAATGGTCCGGAGGTAAAGATTTATATATAGGAGGTGCTGTTTTGGTCACCGGAAAAGTTCCAGGTACTTTGGTAGTGTACCGGGAGTGCCGGGAGGGTACCGGGGGCCATCGGGAGGGGTGTCTCGACCCAAAGGACCTCATGGGCTGTGGAGGAGTCAAAACCAGCCCCTAGTGGGCTTGCCGAACACCCCCCCCCCCAATAAGGCCCATGAGGCTAGGGGTGGGAAAATCCCAAAGGAGGAAAGGTGGAAAGGGTTTCCAAGTGGAAAGGAGGAATCCTACTCCTAGTAGGATTGGAGTAGGAGTCCCCCACCTCCTATTTGGGCCAAACCTTGAGGGTTTGAGGCTGCCTCCTCCCCTCCCTCCCTCCTATATATAATAGAGGATTTAGAAGGGACGGCTTACCCTAATTGTCATGTGCTCCCTCTACTTCATCTAGATTATTTTCTCCTCTATTCTAGTTCGGCGATGCTAAGGCAAAGCCTTGCCGGAATAGATCCACCACAATGGCCGACATGCCGTCGCGCTGCTAGAGAACTCATCTACCTCTTTGATCCCTCTTGCTGGATCGAGAAGAGAGAGATCGTCATTGAGCTATATGTGTGCTCAACGTGGAGGCACCGTCCGTTTGGCGCTAGATCAGAAGGGCCGTGATCAGGATCGCAAGACGATTCGTGATTTGATCGCCGGACGGATCATGATTGGATCGCGAGATGGATCGTGATGGGATCGCGGGACGCTCAGCAATTTGGATCACGAACACGTTCGACTGCAACGACCACGTTTCCTAACGCTTCTCTCTTAGCAATCTACAAGGGTATGTAGATCCACTCTCCCTCTCGTAGATGCTCATCACCATGGATAGATCATGCGTGTGAATAGGAATTTTTTTGTTTCCCACGCAACGTTCCCCAATATTGGTATCAGAGCTAGGTCTATGTGTAGATGAGATCACGAGTAGAACACAAAGGAGTTTGTGGGCGTTGATGCTTAGATTGCTTCCTCCCTTGGTCATTTTTTGATTTAGCAGTATTGTGGGATGAAGCGGCCCAGACTAACCTTACTCATACGCTTACGAGAGACCGGTTCCATTGAATGACATGTAACTTTGTTGCATAAAGATGGTTGGCGGGTGTCTGTCTCTCCTATTCTAGCTGGATCGGATTCGACAAAGGCGGTCCTTGAGAAGGTTGAATAGCAATTTGTGTATCACCATTGTGGTTTTTGCGTAGGTGAGAATTATTCTTGCTAGATATCCGTAGCATCCACGTAAAACCTGCAAAAACAATTAGAGGACCTCTAACTTGTTTTTGCAGGGTATGTTGTGATGTGATATGGCCAATTACATGATGAGATATATGTGATGTATGAGATGATCATGTTTTGTATAGAATATCATGACTTGCATGTCGATGAGTACGGCAACCGACAAGAGCCATAGTGTTGTCTTTCATTATTGTATGACATGTGTGTCAATCTCTAAGCGTTATGTAATGCTTTACTTTATTGCTAAGTGGTAGCAATAGTAGTAGAAGCATGGTGGGCACGACAACCCCGATGGCGACACGTTGATGGAGATCATGGTGTCATGCCGGTGACGATGGAGATCATGTCGGTGCTTTGGAGATGGAGATCAAAAGCACAAGTTCATGGCCATATCATGTCACTTATGATTTGCATGTGATGTTAATCCTTTTATGCATCTTAATTTGCTTAGGACGACAGTAGAATTATAAGGTGATCCCTCACTAAAATTTCAAGATAAAATTGTGTTCTCCCCGAGTGTGCACTATTACGAAAGTTCGTCGTGTCGAGACACCACGTGATGATCGGGTGTGATAGAGTCTACATTCACATACAATGGGTGCAAGCCAGTGTTGCACATGCAGAACACTCGGGTTAAACTTGACGAGCCTAGCATGTACAGACATGGCCTCAGAACACAAGAGACCGAAAGGTCGAACATGAGTCATATAGTAGATATGATCAACATGAAGATGTTCACCACTGAAACCACCTCAACTCACATGATGATCGGGCTTGAGTTGGTGGATTCGGATCATGTGACACTCGACTGACCAAAGGGATGTCAATTTGAGTGGGAGTTTTTTAAGTAATTTGATTCACTAAACTCATTATCATGAACATAGTCAAAATGTCTTTGCAAATTATGTTGTAGATGACTAGCTCGCATTGCAGCTCCCTTGAATTTTGTATATGTTACTAGAGAAATAGATTTGAAAGATGATGGTAGCAATAATGCGGACTGGGTCCGTGATCTGAGGATTGTCCTCATTGCTGCACAAAAGGCTTATGTCCATAATGCAGCGCTCGGTGCGCCACCCCCTCAAGCGTCGTCTGTAGATGTTGTGAACATCTGACAGCCATGTTCTGATGACTACTTGATAGTTCAGTGTGTCATGCATTACGACTTAGAATTGAGGCTCCAAAATGTTTTGAACATCATGGAACATATGAGATGTTCTAAGAGATGAAATTGGGATCTCAGGATCGTGCCCGTGTTGAGAGGTATGAGACCTCCAACAAGATTCTTTGCCTGCAAGATGAAGGAGAATAGCTCAATCGGTGAGCATGTGCTCAGATTGTTTGGGTACTACAATCGCTTGAATCGAGTGGGAGTTGATCTTCGAGATAATATAGTGATTGATATAGTTCTCCAAGTCACTGTCACTAAGCTACAAGAGCTTCGTGATGAACTATAAAATGCCAGGGATGGAAATAATGATCGCTGAGATATTCGTGATGTTTGACACCGCGAAGGTAGAAATCATGACGGAGCATCTAGTGTTGATGGTTACTGAAACCACTAGTTTTGAGAAGGGCAAGGGCTAGGAGGGAAACTTCATGGATGGAAAAGTCAGTTGTTGCTCCGGTGAAGAAACCCAAGGTTGAACCCAAACCCGAGACTAAGTGCTTCTATTATGAGGAGAACGGGTGCTAAAGCGGAACAACCTTGGATACTTGGTAGATAAGAAGGCTGGCAACATCGACAGAAGTATATTTTATATACGTGTTATTGATGTGTACCTTGATAGTACTCCTAGTAGCACCTGGGTATTGGATACAGGTGTCGGTGTCAAAACTGGCGGATCTCGGGTAGGGGTTCTCGAACTGTGAGACTAGGATCGACGGTAATAGGAGACAAAGGGGACATGAGTTTACCCAGGTTCGGACCCTCTAATGGAGGTAATACCCTACGTCCCGCTTGATTGTATTTATGGTGTAATGGGTTACAGAGTTGATCTACCTTGAGATCGTATGTCTAACCTTAGATCAGTTGTTCTCTCTCTATATCCTAAAACCCTCCGGCTTATATAGATGCCGAGGATGCCTAGGGTTTACATATGGTTGGTTACATGCCGAAGAGGTAAACTTGCCTAAGTATTACACAAGATGTGGAGTGCAAGCCTTGTTTCTTGAAGCTTCCATCTAAGAGACTGGGCCTTCAAATCCTTCGGTGTTCGGTAAGCAGCCCTCATAGTCCGTCCCATAACGATACGTCGGCCATCCGAGGACTCCCTAATCGAAGACTCCCTCAGTAGACCCCGAATTTGCCTCCAACGCCAAGGGTCATCATCTCTGATTGCTTCACAAACAGGGTCTTCGGCTAGCGAGGTGAGTTCCTTCCTACCGAATCATAGTTCGGCCTCTGATGACAAGTAGTCTCCTGTATAGTGGCACGTACGAATACCGTAAATTGATCGGCTTTGAAGCCCAAACGTCAGGGGATAAACAACAGACCTCTAAAGACCTTTCTGATGAAAGGCTACGGCTCACCACGACCGCCAGACCAGTTGCATAGACTCGATTCATGGTTCGAGGCCGTTTTAATCATCATGGTCTATCAATATACCAATCGTGTCCCGTTTTATACGGGATATACTTAACTACGCGCACACAACGGCTCATGCGTCTCGGGAAGTGGAGGGATTCACGGCGCGACAAGGGGAATCCACATCGACAAACCTCATAAAAAGAGAAGGAAAGCCCCAAAAGCTTTTTTACGCTTTGCATTCGACTTCTCCGCCTCCCATTCTCTTGCGCCTCCAAAGCACAGATCTAGGTCTCTCCGCCCCCACCTTCGAGCTCGGCAATGGCGAGCTCGAATAGCTAGTAGGAAGCTTCAACGGTCACTAACAAGGATATCCTCGACCTCAAGAAGGGCGGTTACCTTCCCGCCGACATTCCTCACCGTGTGACGGAGGAGGCAAAAGTGAACCCCACCCCCAGGCCAGGCGAAAGGGTGGTGTTCATCCCCCACTTCATCAGGGGGTGAGCTTCCCAATCCACCCCTTCGCCAGGGGGCTAATGTTCTTCTACGGCCTCTACTTCCACGACCTCCCACCGAACTCCATCATGCATATCTAGCCGTTCATCCTCATCTGCGAGGCCTTCCTACGCGTGGAGCCGCACTTTGGGTTTTGGCTGCAGGTCCTCAATACCAAGCCCAAGTGCGTCGGCGGCAAGCACGCGGACTGCGGCGGGGCAGTCATCGGCAAGCTCGCCCATGTCGGGTGGCCGTCGGTGATAACACACAAGTATAGGGGATCAATTGTAGACTTTCTCGATAAGTAAGAGTGTCGAGCCCAACAAGGAGCTAAAGGTAGAACAAATATCCCCTCAAGTTCTATCGACCACCAATACAACTCTACGCACGCTTAACGTTCGATTTACCTAGAACAAGTATGAAACTAGAAGTACTTTGTAGGTGTGATAGGATAGGTTTGCAAGATAATAAAGAGCATGTAAATAAAAATTAGGCGCTGCTTAGATAAAGAAACACCTAAGTTGGTTCAACGAGTGTGGAAAAGTGGTGGTAGGAGTTGCGGAATTGTCCCTAGGCAATTGATAACTAGACTGGTAATCATTATTGAAATTTTATATGAGGGAGAGGCATAAGCTAACATAGTTTCTCTACTTGGATCATATGCACTTATGATTGGACCTCTAGCAAGCATCCCCGCCTACTAAAGATCATTATGGTAAAACCCAACCATATCATTATAAGGTATCAAGTCCTCTTTACTCCCATATGCAACAACCCACCTACTCGGGTTTATGCTTCTGTCACTCAAGCAACCCACCATAGGCAAATCATGAACACATTGCAACAACCTACAGCGAGGATCCAATCATGAACCAATAATAAAACATGCAACTCAAACCAATCATGATCATCAATCAAACAATAGGACAACAAAAATCTACTCGGACATGATAGGATGGCAACACATCATTGGATAATAATATGAAGCATAAAGCACCATGTTCAAGTAGAGAGTACAACAGGTTGCGAGAGAGTGGACCATTGTATATAGATGGGGGAAGGTGATGGAGGTGTTGGTGGAGATGACGGAGTTGTTGGAGTAGATCGCCATCACGATGATGGCCCCGGCGGCGTTCCGATGCCACCGGGAGAGAGGGGAGAGAGCCCCCTCCTTATTCTTCTTCCTTGACCTCCTCCCTAGATGGGAGGAGGGTTTCCCCTCTGGTCATTGGCCTCCATGGCGGCGGAGGGGCGGGAGCCCCTCCGAGATTGGATCTCCCTCTCTCTGTTTCCTTCTGTTTCTGCGCTCCCAGATTCTGGCCTTTCACCGTTTCTTGAATATCAAGAGATCCGTAACTCTGATCGGTCTGAAATTTTGAGGGGATTTTTATCCATAAATTAGCTTTCTTACGACCAAAGGACACCTCCAACCGACCTAAGGGGTAGCCACAAGCCCTCAGGGCGCGCCCTACCCCCAGGGCGTGCCCTAGTGGCTTGTGGGCCCCTCGGGCACCCCCTTCTGTTGATTCCACTTCCCAAAATTCACATATATTCCAAAATAAATCTCCATAAGTTTTTATCCCATTTGTACTTCATTTGATATGGATTTTCTGCAAAACAAAAAACATGCAACAAATAGGAACTGGCACTGGGCACTGGATCAATATGTTTAGTCCCAAAAATAGTATAAAAAGTTGCCAAAACTATATGAAAGTTGTAGAATATTGGCATGAAACAATCAAAAATTATAGATACGACGGAGACGTATCAGCATCCCCAAGTTTAATTCCTGCTCGTCCTCGAGTAGGTAAATGATAAAAAAGATAATTTTTGATGTGGAATGCTACCTAGCATAATCTTGATCATATAATCTAATCATGGCATGAATATTAAGGAATCGGTGATTCAAAGCAATAGTCCATATTGACATAATAACAATAATACTTTGAGCACACCAACAAGGCAATCGTGTCCTTTCGAAATAACATGGCCTTAGAAAGTTATCCTTACAAAATCATATGGTCTAGCTATGCTCCATCTTCCCCACACAAAGTATCTAAATCATGCACAACCCCGCTGAACAAGTCAAGCAATTGTTTCACACTTTTATGTTCTCAAACCTTTTAAACTCTCACGCAATACATGAGCGTGAGCCATGGATATAGCACTATAGGTGGAATAGCATATGGTGGAGGTGATGAGGAAAAAGGAGAAGATAGTCTCACATCAACTAGGTGTATAACCGGGTTATGGAGATGCCCATCAATAGATCTCAGTGTGAGTGAGTAGGGATTGCCATGCAACGGGTGCACTAGAGCTATAAGTCTATGAAAGCTCAAAAATAAAACTAAGTGGTCGTGCAAATGATGAAAATCCCACTAGCTATATGAAAGTGGTAAAATAGGAGACTCTCTATCATGAAGATCATGGTGCTACTTTGAAGCACAAGTGTGGAAAAAGATAGTAGCATTGTCCCTTCTCTCTTTCTCTCATTTTTTTCTTTTTTCTCTTTTTTTTGGTGGGCATCTTTGGCCCATTTTTTTATGTGGGCTTTGCTAGCCTCATTTATTTTTTTGCAAAGTCCAAAGACTCCTCCCAACTTGTGTGGGAATCATAGCTTCCATCATCATTTTCTCACATAGGACAATGCTCTAATAATGAAAACGATCACGCTTTTATTTACTTACAACTCGATACCTAGAACAAAAATGTGACTCTATATGAATGCTTCCGGTAGGATACCGGGATGTACAACGATCTAGCCTAGCAAATGACATCAAAAAACGGACAAGCCATAAAAACATCATGCAAGCTGTCTTACGATCATGCAAAGCATTATGAAAATGATGGTGCATGTCATAATAAATAGAATGGTGGAAGTTGCATGGCAATATATCTCGGAATGGCTATGGAAATGTCATAATAAGTAGGTATGGTGGTTGTTTTGAGGAAAATATATGGTGGCTGTTTTGAGGAAGCTGGGTTTGATGCACCGGCGAAAGTTGCGCGATACTATAGAGGCTAGCAAAGGTGGAAGGGTGAGAGTGCGTATAATCCTTGGACATAACATTAGTCATAAAGAACTCACATACTTGTTGCAAAAGTCTATTAGTTATCAAACAAAGCATTAGACGCATGATCCTAGGGGAGAGGTTGGTAGGAGTTAACCATCGCGCTCTCCCGACCCTCACACAAAGGTTGACAATCATTAAAGAAATCATGCTCCGACTTTGTTACATAATGGTTCACCATACGTGCATGCTACATGAATCACAAACCTTAACACAAGTATTTCACCAATTCACAATTACTCACTAGCATGACTCTCACATTACCATATTTATATCGCAAAACTATTGCAAGGAATCAAATATATCATATTCAGTGATCTACAAGTTTTATGTAGGAATTTATGACTAACCATGTAAATGACCAACTATTGTTAACTCCCTAAATATGTATAAGTGAAGCATGAGATTTTAATTCTTTCTACAAAAGATATGCCCACGCTCTAAAAAATATAAGTGAAGCAAAAGAGCATTCTACAAATGGAGGTTTTCTATGTGTAGAGAAATAGGCAATCAAAACTTCAAATGATATAAGTGAAGCACATGAAGCATTCTATAAAGCCATACTCAAAAGATATAAGTGAAGTGCATGAAGCATTCTATAAATTGACCAAGGACTATATCATACCATCATGGTGCATTATTAAAATAAAAATAAAAATCACACGACGCTCCAAGATTTACGCATATCATGTGACGAATAAAAATATAGATCCAAGTAAAATTAGTGATGGTAGTTAGAAGAAAGAGGGGATGCCTTCCGGGGCATCCCGAAGCTTAGTTTCTTGGGAGTCCTTGAATATTACCTTGGGGTCCCTCGGTCATCCCCAACCTTGGTCTCTTTCCACTCCTTATTCCTTCATCCATCGTGATCTCACCCAAAACATGAAAACTTCAATCATACAAAACTTAACAAAACCCTCGTGAGATAGGTTTGTATAATAAAACAAATCACCACTTTAAGTACTGTTGCCAACCAATTCATATTTTTTTGCATTTTAGCTAATGTAATATGAATTCTTTATGGCTTATACCACCGATAAAATCGATAGTTTTATCAAAACAAGCAAAACAATGCATCAAAAACAGAATCTGTCTTAAACAGGACAGTCTGTAGTAATCTGAACATTCACCATACTTATGTAACTCTAAAATTCTTAAATATTAGGACAAAATAATACATTTTCATATTAGTACTGTGTAAACATTTCAGAAACTTTTGACATTCCAGTAAAAACTATAATTTCACGCACTACAGCCAAAGTTTCTGTTTTTGCACTGCACACACCAAACAAGCAATCTAATCATTCTAAAGGCAAATATTGGCACATTATTTTTATAATATAATGGATTTATACAATGGTCTAATTATTTTTGTTGACAAGTTTCTGTAATCAATATTTGCAAAGTTTCCATGGGCATGAACAAAGTTCAAGGAGCTCCCCCACTTCAACGGTGCTCGTCCTTCTTACTTTCACTTCTCTTTTTTTTTAAAAGGTTTTAGATTCCGCTATTTATGTTTTTTAAACTATGGAAAAGCACACAACAGAATAAAATGACTCTCTAAAACTTCTGGGTTGCCTCCCTGGTAGCGCTTTCTTTAAAGCCATTAAGCTAGGCATAAAGTGCTCAAGTAATGGATCCACCCGGATCCCAAGGTATATCAAAGCCAATTTTACTTAACAATGATTTGTAATTTAGTATTGAGAAAAAAGTAACATATATCATGCAATAATGAAGTCTAACTCTCTTCCTATGCATCGGCATGTCATAAAAGAACAATTCATGCACACAAAGTAAAGGCCAATACATAGCATAAGCAGTTTCTTGCAATTTTATCATATTGGAAACATAGAGAGGCGGAGATGTAGTTCCTCTCTCATAATAATTGCAAGTAGGAGTAGCAAGCACATGCATATTATATCTATCAAAATCATCATGTGTAATAGTAAAATGCAACCCATCTATATATCCTTAATAAGTGCAAACTTCTCCAATATAGTGTAGTTAGGAGAATTCAAAAGGATAATAGGACTATCATGTGTGGGTGTAATAGCAAAAATTTCATGTTTAACAGAAGGAACTATAGAAAGTTCATCTCCATAAGCATCTTCATATTGGCATCATGTCCACAAGCATAACAAGCATCAAGTTCATCAAAAGGGGGTATTTCAAACGAATCCAAGGGATCATAGAAATTATCATAGCATTCATCCTTCGGTAAGAATGAAGGGAAATTAAACAATGTATGAGTTGAATTATTACTCTCATTAGAAGGTGGGCATGGGTAGCTAATCCACTCTTCCTCCTTTTGTTCTTCGCTCTCCTCCTCATCTTTTTCATCCAATGAGCTCATGGTGTCATCAATTTCTTCTTCCATAGATTCCTGCAAAATATTAGTCTCTTCCAACGCAACAAACATTCTCTCAATAAATGCATCAATATCGGAATTATATTCATAATTATCATAGCACTATAAGTATAGCAAAAAAATTAGGTCCATAAACAGCATCATCATAATTTTCACACTTCTCAAACAAAGATTCAATTTCATAAGCACCCTTAAAAGCAACGAATTCCTCTATTCATTCCACATCATAATAATTATAAATATCTTTAGCATAATAAGCCAAGGTTTCATTATCATTAAATTTACATGAAAAAGGAAGGTCTTGAGCCTTCATCCTAGAGCAACAAGTATAATCATATCTCTGGCATAGACTCCAAGCATACCATTTCAACATATAAATCTGATCCCATAACAGTTTCCCTTTTTGAGTCAAGCGATAATCCCTAAAGTATTCACGTTGATCCAACGTGACTCCCATTATATAATTGAATGGGGTTTTGATTATTAAAGTAGTGCATAATATCTTTCACATAACGAGCATCGAGTGTTTTAGGAGGTTCCCCATCTCCATGAGTAGCAAGTACACCTAATTTTTTTGGTATTTCGTGTTCCATAACGATAGCTAAAGATAGAGAACAACTTATAATAGCAAATAAAATCTACTTAGTGATAAATCAAACAAGCACACATGAGAATATTCACCGCACGCTATTGCTCCCCAGCAACGGAGCTAGAAAAAGGTCTTGATAACCCACAAGTATAGGGGATCAATTGTAGCCTTTCTCAATAAGTAAGAATGTCGAACCCAACGAGGAGCTAAAGGTAGAAAAAATATCCCCTCAAGTTCTATCGACCACCGATACAACTCTACGCACGCTTAACGTTCGCTTTACCTAGAACAAGTATGAAACTAGAAGTTTGTAGGTGTGATAGGATAGGTTCGCAAGATAATAAAGAGCACGTAAATAAAAACTAGGGGTTGCTTAGATAAAGAAACACCTAAGTTGGTTTAACGAGTGTGGAAAAGTGGTGGTAGGAGTTGCGGAATTGTCCCTAGGCGATTGATAACTAGACTGGTAATCATTATTGAAATTTTATATGAGGGAGAGGCATAAGCTAACATACTTTCTCTACTTGGATCATATGCACTTATGATTGGACCTCTAGCAAGCATCCCCACCTACTAAAGATCATTATGGTAAAACCCAACCATATCATTATAAGGTACCAATTGTGTCCCGTTTTATACGGGATATACTTAACTACGCGCACACAACGGCTCATGCGTCTCGGGAAGTGGAGGGATTCACGGCGCGACAAGGGGAATCCACATCGACAGACCTCATAAAAAGAGAAGGAAAGCCCCAAAAGCTTTTTTACGCTTTGCATTCGACTTCTCCGCCTCCCATTCTCTTGCGCCTCCAGAGCACAGATCTAGGTCTCTCCGCCCCCACCTTCGAGCTCGGCAATGGCGAGCTCGAATGGCTAGTAGGAAGCTTCAATGGTCACTAACAAGGACATCCTCGACCTCAAGAAGGGCGGTTACCTTCCCGCCGACATTCCTCACCGCGTGACGGAGGAGGGCAAAGTGAACCCCACCCCCAGGCCAGGCGAGAGGGTGGTGTTCATCCCCCACTTCATCAGGGGGTGAGCTTCCCACTCCACCCCTTCGCCAGGGGGCTAATATTCTTCTACGGCCTCTACTTCCACGACCTCCCGCCGAACTCCATCATGCATATCTAGGCGTTCATCCTCGTCTGTGCGGCCTTCCTACGCGTGGAGCCGCACTTTGGGTTTTGGCTGCGGGTCTTCAATACCAAGCCCAAGTGTGTCGGCGGCAAGCACGCGGACTGCGGCGGGGCAGTCATCGGCAAGCTCGCCCATGTCGGGTGGCCTTCGGTGATAACCCACAAGTATAGGGGATCAATTGTAGACTTTCTCGATAAGTAAGAGTGTCGAACCCAACGAGGAGCTAAAGGTAGAACAAATATCCCCTCAAGTTCTATCGACCACCGATACAACTCTACGCACGCTTAACGTTCGCTTTACCTAGAACAAGTATGAAACTAGAAGTACTTTGTAGGTGTGATAGGATAGGTTTGCAAGATAATAAAGAGCACGTAAATAAAAACTAGGGGCTGCTTAGATAAAGAAACACCTAAGTTGGTTTAACGAGTGTGGAAAAGTGGTGGTAGGAGTTGCGGAATTGTCCCTAGGCAATTGATAACTAGACTGGTAATCATTATTGAAATTTTATATGAGGGAGAGGCATAAGCTAACATACTTTCTCTACTTGGATCATATGCACTTATGATTGGACCTCTAGCAAGCATCCCCACCTACTAAAGATCATTATGGTAAAACCCAACCATATCATTATAAGGTATCAAGTCCTCTTTACTCCCATATGCAACAACCCACCTACTCGGGTTTATGCTTCTGCACTCAAGAAACCCACCATAGGCAAATCATGAACACATTGCAACACCCTACAGAGAGGATCCAATCATGAACCAATAATAAAACATGCAACTCAAACCAATCATGATCATCAATCAACCAATAGGACAACAAAAATCTACTCAGACATCATAGGATGGC
Source organism: Hordeum marinum (assembly GCA_022496015.1). NCBI lineage: Eukaryota > Viridiplantae > Streptophyta > Magnoliopsida > Poales > Poaceae > Hordeum > Hordeum marinum. The sequence goes on along the minus strand of CM039672.1, from coordinate 407,374,372 downwards.
AACACATCATTGGATAATAATATGAAGCATAAAGCACCATGTTCAAGTAGAGAGTATAGCAGGTTGTGGGAGAGTGGACCATTGTAGATAGATGGGGGAAGGTGATGGAGGTGATGGTGAAGATGACGGAGTTGTTGGAGTAGATCGCCGTCACGATGATGGCCCCGGCAGCGTTCCGATGCCACCGGGAGAGAGGGGGAGAGAGCCCCCTCCTTATTCTTCTTTCTTGACTGGGAGGAGGGTTTACCCTCTAGTCCTTGGCCTCCATGGCCGTAGAGGGGTGGGAGCCCCTCCGAGATTGGATCTCTCTCTTTGTTTCCTTCTGTTTCTGCGCTCCCACATTCTGGCCTTTCACCGTTTCTTGAATATCCGGAGATCCGTAACTCTGATCGGGCTGAAATTGTGAGGGGATCTTTATCTATAAATTAGCTTTCTTGCGGCCAAAGGACAGTTCCAACCGACCTAAGGGGTGGCCACAAGCCCTCAGGGCACGCCCTACCCCCCAGGGCGCGCCCTAGTGGCTTGTGGGCCCCTCAGGCACCACCTTCTATTGATTCCAGATCCCAAAATTCACATATATTCCAAAAAAAATCTCCATAAGTTTTTATCCCATTTGGACTTCATTTGATATGGATTTTCTGCGAAACAAAAAACATGCAACAAGCAGGAACTGGCACTGGGCACTAGATCAATATGTTAGTCCCAAAAATAGTATAAAAAGTTGCCAAAAGTATATGAAAGTTGTAGAACATTGGCATGAAACAATCAAAAAATATATATATATGATGGAGACGTATCAGTCGGGCACCTTCATCAACACCATCAAAGGATGGCAAAAGGAATGGTTCTATGTCAGCGAACCACGAGAGGAGGGCCAACTCCCCACTGCCGCATTCAGATCCGCCCCCCCCCCACCAGACTAGCTTCGTGGCCCGAAAAGGACCTGGCTACGGGTTCGGGCAAAGAGGTGACCGACCTGCAAAAGCGCCTCCGGTCCCTGGTCGAGGATGGCATCAAGCTAGCCGATGTGGTCCAGTTGATGCTTCGAAGACACATCCTCCTCTGCCAGCATCAGAACACTCCTTTGTGGGCTCGAGAACTCGAAGCCGAGCCCACAATCTAGAATCTCTTCCGCACTACGTAGGAGAAGCTTTGGAAGGCGGTCTTCAAGTCGATGAAGAGCTGGCCATCTAAGGAGGAGGACAAGGTTTATCACGCCGCCAAGCCGGACTCCGAGGTATGATTTCCCCCAACTTGGTTGGCTCTATTACATAGAGAATCCCTTCATCCTCTTATCCGATATATTTGTTGGGGAACGTTGCATGGAAAACAAAAAAATTCCTACGCACAAGCAAGATTTATCCATGGTGATGAGCATCTACGAGAGGGAGAGTGGATCTACATACCCTTGTAGATCGCTAAGCGGGAAGCGTTAAGAAATGCGGTTGGTGCAGTCAAACGTCTTCGCGATCCAAATCGCCGAACGTCCCATGATCTCATCACGATTCATCCCGCGATCCAATCACGATCCGTCCCACGAACTCATCACGATCTGTCTCGCGAACTCATCATGATCCGTCTCGCGGTCTTGATCACGGTCCTTCCGATCTAGCGCTGAACGGACGGCACCTACGCGTTCAGCACACGTACAGCTCGATGACGATCTCTACCTTCTTGATCTAGCAAGAGGGAGCGGAGAGGTAGACGAGTTCTCCGACAGCGTGATGGCGCTGCGGTGATGTGGTGGAGCAATTCCGGCAGGGCTTCGCCTAAGCACTGCAGAAATCCGATCTAGAGGAGAAACTATGCACTGGAGGAACGGGCAGCACGTGGCTAAAAATTCTGTGCAAAAACCCTAAAACCTCCAGTATATATAAGAGAGAGGGAGGAGAGGACTTGGCGCAAGGGCCAAGCCTCCTTGGGTCGGCCGAAGTGGGGAGGAGAGGAGGACTCCTCCAATCCTAGTAGGACTAGGATTCCTCCCTTTTTTGGACTTTTTCCACCTTTTTCCCTTTGGGCTTTTCTTCCCAGCCGCATGGGCCTTGTGTGGGACTTCCACCATCCCACTAAGGGATGGTATTTACTATCCCACAGCCCATGTAGACTCTTGGGTCGAAATACCCGTCCTGATGGTCTCCCGGTACACTACCAGCACTCCCGGTACAAAACCGATGAGCACGAAACTTCTCCGGCGACCAAAATAGGACTTCCTATATGTGAATATTTACCTCTGGACCATTACGGAGCTCCTCGTGACGTCCGGGATCTCATCCGAGACTCCAAACAACCTTCGGTCACCACCATACATAACTCTATACTACCGAAACGTCACTGAACCTTAAGTGTGTAGACCCTGCGGGTTCGAGAACTATGTAGACATGACCAAGACACCTCTACGGTCAATAACCAATAGCGGGACCTAGATGCCCATATTGGTTCCTACATATTCTACGAAGATCCTTATCGGTCGAACCTCTATGTCAAGGATTCAGTTAATCTCGTAAGATGTTCCCTTTGTTCTTCGGTATGTTACTTGCCCGAGATTCAATCGTCGGTATCTCCATACCTAGTTCAACCTCGTTACCGGAAAGTCTCTTTACTCATTTTGTAATACAAGATCTCGTGACTAACACTTAGACATATTGCTTGCAAGGCTTGTTGTGATGTTGTATTACCGAGTGGGCCCTGAGATACCTCTCCGTCACAAGGAGTAACAAATCCCAGTCTTGATCCTTGCCAACTCAACAGACACCCTCGGAGATACCTATAGAGTACCTTTATAGTCACCCAGTTACTTTGTGACGTTTGATACACACAAGGCACTCCTCTGGTGTTAGTGAGTTGCATGATCTCATGGTCATAGGAACATATACTTGACATGCAGAAAACGGTAGCAATAAACTGACACGGTCATATGCTACATTTGTAGTTTGGGTCTTGTCCATCACACCATTCTCCTAATGATGTGATCCCGTTATCAAATGACATCTCATGTCCATGGCTACGAAACCTTAACCATCTTTGATCAATGAGCTAGTCTATTATAGGCATACTAGGGACATGGTTTTCTCTATGTATCCACATATGCATCTAAGTCTCCGATCAATACAATTATAGCATGGATAATAAACGATTATCATGAACAAGGAAATATGATAATAACTAATTTATTATTGCCTCTAGGGCATATTTCCAACAATATTCTGGTAGAGATGGCAGAAGAAAGCCATCAACATCAGCAGTCTTGCTCCTCAGCCCGAAGACGAGAGAACCGGGCTGTTAGCCAGGATGCTCATGGAGAAGCCTTATGAGGCTCCCATGAAGAAGGAGAAGAAGGAGAAACCAGGTCAGGCTGGCCTTCGCATCAAGGACCAGCCTGATGCTACATCCGAAGACACCCACGCCTCCTCAAATCAGGAGGAGGCCAAAGGGGAGGAAGGAGAGGAGGAGGAGGTCGAGAGCGAGGGGGAGGCAACTTCCCCGCGCCAAGAAGATAGCGGCTTCTTCGAACGTCCCAGGGCAGGCAGCTTCTCCTCCCCTGAAGAGGGCATGGCACGCACAGGTGGTCCTGTCCGACGACAGCTCAGACTCGAGTTCCGCGTCTGAAGACCCCGAGGAGGTTCCACGAAGGAGCCTAAGGGTCAATCCCCCTCCATCCAGGTTAGGATCCGAAGACCCCCCTACCTATAGCTAGTAGATTCAAAGCTTACTAACACGCCTGTTATTGGTCCAACAGCCCCCCACGCGTTATCCCCACCGAGGTAGTATCGGATGGGGAGACCCTGCCCGCCGAACTGGCGGAGAGCGGGGATGCTTCGCACCCCACCACTCTAGGTGCCACGAAAGATGTCGTGGAGGTGTTGTCCCAGCCTACTCCAATGGGGGCGGACACAGGGGGCAAGGGAGAAAGCACTGTGGCCAAGGCTAACGCCTCGGCAACCGAAGACCAGGGGACAACGCCCCGCTCAGACACCAAGGAGGCCGGACAGACGGGCAATTAGTCCCCTCTAAGGACATCTCCGGAGCGCACTGTGCCTCCGCAGGCACCGGTCCAATCCCCGATGGGTGATCTGAAAATCCGATCATCCCCGGCACTACTGACCAACACGTGGTCGGACATGGAGGAGGCCCTATCGAGCGCCTCCATCCCCGAGGATCACCGCACCCTTATGGGTGTTGTACTACAAAGCGTCTAGTCCATTGACAACAGACTAAAGGAGGCCCGCAAAGGTCACCTTGTGGGCTTTCAAGTAAGCCGCTCGATATTTTGCTAAGATTTTTATTTATTCGTGTTGTATACATGGCAGCCCACGAGCCCTAGGTGAGGTGAACAAGCTCACCTAGGGGTCATATCTATAATTCGGGAAGTGAGTGCCGATGTGATGTATGCATTGTGTGTGTAATGTAGGCTTCATCATCAGTGGCGACCAAAAACGGCGCCGAGCTGGATGAGCTACATCGGAAGCTCAAGCACTCTGAGGATGAGGTGGAAGCCCTCAACAAGAGGTTCGACGAGGCATAGATTAAGTCCGAATTAAATATGAATACTTCCCCCAAATACTGTCAATGCAGATTCTTTTTATATAAGGTTTTATCGTTTTGCAGCTTCGTTGAAAGAGATCGAAAAGCTCAACGACGATCTTCAACGTGCCAAAGATGAAGTGGCCGTGGAGAAGGCGGCGGCCAAAGAAGCGGCCACCGCACTCTCCGCCCTACGAGCTATTGGAAATATGCCCTAGAGGCAATAATAAAATGGTTATTATTGTATTTCCTTGTTCATGATAATTGTCTATTGTTCATGCTATAATTGTATTAACCGGAAACCAGAATGCATGTGTGAATATATAGACCACAATGTGTCCCTATTGAGCCTCTAGTTGACTAGCTCGTTGATCAATAGATTGTCACGGTTTCATGACCATGGACATTGGATGTCGTTGATAACAGTATCACATCATTAGGAGAATGATGTGATGGACAAGACCCAATCCTTAGCATAACACAAGATCGTGTAGTTCGTTTGCTAAAGCTTTTCAATGTCAAGTATTGTTTCCTTAGACCATGAGATTGTGAAACTCCCGGATACCGTACGAATGCTTTGGGTGTGCCAAACGTCACAACGTAACTGGGTGGCTATAAAGGTGCACTACGGGTATCTCCGAAAGTGTCTGTTGGGTTGGCACGAATCGAGACTCGGATTTGTCACTCCGTGTAACGGAGAGGTGTCTCTGGGCCCACTCGGTGAGACATCATCATAATGAGCTCAATTTGACTAAGGAGTTAGCCACGGGATGATGTGTTACGGAACGAAAAGAGACTTTTCGGTAACGAGATTGAACAAGGTATAGAGATACCGACGATCGAATCTCGGGCAAGTATCATACCGATAGACAAAGGGAATTGTATACGAGATTGACTGAATCCCCGACATCGTGGTTGATCCGATGAGATCATCGTGGAGCATGTGGGAGCCAACATGGGTATCCATATCCCGCTGATGGTTATTTACCGGAGAGGTGTCTCGGTCATGTCTACGTGTCTCCCGAACCCGTAGGGTCTACACACTTAAGGTTCGATGACGCTAGGGTTATAGGGAAATGGTATACATGATTACCGAAGGTTGTTCGGAGTCCCGGATGAGATCCCGTACGTCACAAGGAGCTCCGAAATGGTCCGGAGGTAAAGATTGATATATAGGAAGTCCAGTTTTGGTCACCGGAAAGTTTTCGGGCTCATCGGTAGTGTACCGGGAGTGCCGGGAGGGTGCCGGAGGACCCCCGGGAGGGGTGTGACGACCATAGGACTTTGTGGGCCCTTAGAGGAGGTGTACCAGCCCTTATTGGTCTGGCCAAGACCTTCTAAAAAGTCCCATGCGGCTAGAGATCAAGAGATAGGGCTGAAAAGATTTAAAAGGAGGAGATCCACCTCCCTTGTGGGAGGTGGACTCTCCCCCTAGTTCGGCCGAACCTCTGCTCCTTGGAGGGGTGTCCTAGGCAGCCCTCCCTCTCCCTCCTCCTATATATATGCAAGGGTTTGGGCTGATCTGAGACACGATCTCTCTCTCTCGGCGCAGCCCTACCCTTCCTCTTCCTCGTTCTCTGTAGCGTTTGGCGAAGCCCTGCCGGAGTCCACGTAGCTCCACCGTCACCATGTCGTCGTGCTGTCGGAGCTCTCCCTCAACCTCTCCTTCCTATTGGGGAACGTCACATGGGAAACAAAAAAATTCCTATGCACACGCAAACCTATTCATGGTGATGAGCATCTACGAGAGGGAGAGTGGATCTACGTACCCTTGTAGATCGCTAAGCGGGAAGCGTTAAGAAACGCGGTTGGTGTAGTCAAACTTCTTCACGATCCAAATCGCCGAGCGTCCCGCGATCTAATCACGAACCATCCCGCAAACCAATCACGAACCATCCCGCGATCTCGTCACGATCTGTCCCGCGATCCAATCACGAACGTCCCGTGGCCTTGATCACGATCCTTCCGATCTAGTACCGAACGGACGACACCTCCGCGTTCAGCACACGTGCGGCTTGATGATGATCTCCACCATCTTGATCCAGCAAGAGGAGGCAGAGAGGAGGAAGAGTTCACCGGCAGCGTGACGGCGCTCCGGCGATGGTGGTGGAGTGATTCCGGCAGGGCTTTGCCTAAGCACTGCGGAAAACCGATCTAGAGGAGCACCGGTGGAACGGGTAGCACGTGGCCGTAAATTCCATGCAAAACCCTTCTATTCCACCAGTATATATAGGAGGAGAGGAGAGGCATCCCTTGGCGCAAGGCAAAGGGCCTCTAGGAGTCGGCCGACCAAGGTGGAGGAGTCCTACTCCTCCTCCACTCCTAGTAGGAGTAGGACTCTTCCTTTTTTTGCCTTTTTCTCCAATTTTCTCTTTGGGCTTTTTCTCTCCTGCCACATGGGCCTTGTGTCGCTATTCCACAAGCCCACTAAGGGCTGGTTAATACTCTCACACAGCCCATGAAGCCTCTTGGGTCGAAATACCCCTCCCGAAGGTCTCCCGGTACACTACCAGCACTCCCGGTACACTACCGATGAGCCCGAAACTTTTCCGGCGACCAAACTGGGACTTCCTATATATGAATATTTACCTCCAGACCATTCCGGAGCTCCTCGTGACGTACGGGATCTCATCCGGGACTCCAAACAACCTTCGGTCACCACCATACATAACTCTACACTACCGAAACGTCACCAAACCTTAAGTTTGCAGACCCTGCGGGTTCAAGAACTATGTAGACATGACCGAGACACCTCTACGGTCAATAACCAATGGCGGGACCTGGACGTCCACATTGGTTTCTACATGTTCTACGAAGATCTTTATCGGTCGAACCTCTGTGTCAAGGATTCAGTTAATCCCGTATAACGTTCCCTTTGTTCTTCGGTATGTTACTTGCCCGAGATTCGATCGTCGGTATCTCCATACCTAGTTCAACCTCGTTACTGGCAAGTCTCTTTACTCATTCCGTAATACAAGATCCCGCAACTAACAATTAGTCACATTGCTTGCAAGGCTCATTGTGATGTTGTATTACCGAGTGGGCCCTGAGATACCTCTCCGTCACATGGAGTAACAAATCCCAGTCTCAATCCATGCCAACTCAACAGACACCCTTGGAGACACCTATAGAGCACCTTTATAGTCACCCAGTTACATTGCGATGTTTGATACACACAAGGTACTCCTCCGATATCTGTGAGTTGCATGATCTCATGGTCATAGGAACATATGCTTGACATGCAGAAAACAGTAGCAATAAACTGACACGATCATAAGCTACGTTTGTAGTTTGGGTCTTGTCCATCACATCATTCTCCTAATGATGTGATCCCGTTATCAAATGACATCTCATGTTCATGGCTAGGAAACCTTAACCAGCTTTCAATCAACGAGCTAGTTCACTAGAGGCATACTAGGGACATTGTGTTTGTCTATGTATCCACACATGTATCCATGTTTCCAATTAATACAATTATAGCATGGATAATAAACGATTATCATGAACAAGGAAATACAATAATAAACACTTTATTTATTGCCTCTAGGGCATATTTCCAACAGTTTCCCACTTGCACTAGAGTCAATAATCTAGTTCACATCACTATGTGATTTACATTGTAATGAATCGAACACCCATGCAGTTCTGGTGTTGATCATGTTTAGCCCTTGGAAGAGGTTTAGTCAACGGGTCTGCAACATTCAGATCCATGTGCACTTTGCAAATATTTATGTCTTTCTCCAAGATGTAATGGCGGATGGAGTTGAAGCGTCGCTTTATCTGTCTAGTCCTCTTGTGAAACCTTGGTTCCTTGGCCAGAGCAATGGCACCAGTGTTGTCAAAGAACAGGTTCATTGGATTCAGTGCACTGGGCACTACTCCAAGATCTGTCATGAACTGCTTCATCCAGACACCTTCCTTTGCCGCCTCCGAGGCTGCGATGTATTCCGCTTCGCACGTAGAGTCAGCTACCATGCTTTGCTTGGAACTGCACCAGCTTACCGCTCCCCCGTTAAGAATAAATACGTATCCAGTTTGCAACTTAGAGTCGTCCGGATCAGTGTCAAAGCTTGCATCAATGTAACCCTTTACGACGAGCTCTTCATCACCTCCATAAACGAGAAACATTTCCTTAGTCCTTTTCAGGTACTTAAGGATATTCTTGACCGCTTGCCAGTGCTCCATTCCAGGATCACTTTGAAACCTTCCGACCATACTTATGGCAAGGCTGACATCGGGTCTTGTACACAGCATTGCATACATGATAGAGCCTATGGCTGAAGCATAGGGGATGACACTCATCTTTTCTCTATCTTCTGCAGTTACTGGGCATTGAGTCTTACTCAACTTCACACCTTGTAATACAGGCAAGAACCCCTTCTTGGACTATTCCATTTTGAACTTCTTCAAAACTTTATCAAGGTATGTGCTCTGTGAAAGTGCTATTAAGCGTCTCGATCTATCTCTATAGATATTAATGCCTAATATGAAAGCAGCTTCTCCTAGGTCCTTCATTGAAAAACTCTTATTCAAATATTCCTTCATGCTTTCCAGCATTTCTATATTGTTTCCAATCAGCAATATGTCATCCACATATAATACTAGAAACGCTATAGAGCTCCCACTCACTTTCTTGTAAATACAAGCTTCTCCATAAACTTGTATAAACTAAAACGCTTTGATCACCTCATCAAAGCGCTTATTCCAACTCCGAGATGCTTGCACCAGTCCATAAATGGATCGCTAGAGTTTGCAAACTTTGTCAGCATTCTCTGGATCGACAAAACCTTCGGGTTGCATCATATACAACTCTTCCTCAAGGAAACCGTTGAGGAACGCCGTTTTGACATCCATCTGCCAAATTTCATAGTCGAAATAAGAAGCTATTGCCAACATGATTCTGACAGACTTAAGCATCGCAACGGGTGAGAAAGTCTCATCGTAGTCAACTCCTTGAACTTGTGAAAAAACCCTTTGCCACAAGTCGAGCTTTATAGACGGTGACATTACCATCCGCGTCCGTCTTCTTCTTAAAGATCCATTTGTTCTGAATGGCCTTTCGCCCTTCAGGTAGTACTTCCAAAGTCCATACTTTGTTTTCATACATGGATACCATCTCGGATTTCATGGCCTCTAACCATTTCTCAAAATCCGGGCCCATCACTGCTCCTCCATAGCTCGTAGGTTCATTGTTGTCTAACAACATGACCTCCAAGACAAGGTTGCCGTACCACTCAGGAGAAGTACGCGCCCTTGTCGACCTACGAGGTTCAATAGTAGCTTGATCCCAAGCTTCATGATCATCATCATTAACTTCCTCTTCTACCGTCATAGGTTCCACAGAAACATCTTTCTGCGCTGCGCTACTTTCTGGTTGAAGTAAAGGTTCTATAACCTCATCAAGCTCTATTTTCCTCCCACTCAATTCTTTCGAGAGAAACTCTTTCTCAAGAAATGTTCCGTTCTTAGCGACAAACACTTTGCCTTCGGACCTGAGATAGAAGGTATACCCAATTGTCACTTTCGGGTATCCTATGAAGACGCATTTCTCCGCTTTGGGTTCCAGCTTTTCAGGCTGAAGCTTTTTGACATAAGCATCACATCCCCAAACTTTAAGAAACGACAACTTTGGCCTTTTGCCAAACCACGGTTCATATGGTGTCGTCTCAACGGATTTCGATGGTGCCCTATTTAAAGTGAATGCAGCTGTCTCTAATGCATAACCCCAAAACGATAATGGCAAATCAGCAAGAGACATCATAGAACGCACCATATCTAATAAGGTTCGATTACGACGTTCGGACACACCATTACGTTGTGGTGTTCTGGGCGGTATCAACTGTGAAACAATTCCACATTGTCTTAAGTGACTGCCAAACTCATAACTCAGATATTCACCTCCTCCATCAGATCGCAGAAACTTAATCTTCTTGTTACGATGATTCTCAACTTCACTCTGAAATTGCTTGAACTTTTCAAACCTTTCAGACTTGTGTTTCATTAAGTAAATATACTCATATCTACTTAAGTCATTAGTGAAGGTGAGAAAATAACGATATCCACTGCGCAATGTAACATTCATTGGACCGCACACATCAGTATGTATGATTTCCAATAAGTCACTTTCCATTGTACCAGAGAACGGCGTTTTAGTCATCTTGCCCATCAGGCATGGTTCACATGTGTGAAGTGATTCAAAATCAAGTGACTCCAAAAGTCCATCAGCATGGAGCTTCCCCATGCGTTTTACACCAATATGACCTAAACGACACTGCCACAAGAAAGTGGTACTATCATTATCAACTCTTCATCTTTTGGCATCAATGTTATGAACATGTGTGTCATCACTATCAAGATTCAATATGAATAAACCCCTAACATTGGGTGCATGACCATAAAAGATATTACTCATATAAATAGAACAACCTTTATTCTCTGATTTAAATGAGTAATCGTCTCGCAATAAACAAGATCCAGATATAATGTTCAAGCTTAACGCAGGCACTGAATAACAATTATTCAGGTTCATCACTAATCTCGATGGTAATCGAAGAGAGAGCGTGCCGACGGTGATCACATCAACCTTGGAACCATTTCCCACGCGCATCGTCACTTCGTCCTTTGCCAGCCTTCGTTTATTCCGTAGTTCCTGCTTTGAGTTGCAAATGTGAGCAACCGAACCGGTATCAAATACCCAGGCACTACTACAAGAGCTAGTAAGGTACACATCAATAACACATATATCATATATACCTTGTTTGTCGTTGGACGCCTTCTTGTCAGCCAGGTACTTGGGGCAGTTCCGCTTCCAGTGACCAGTTCCTTTGCAATGAAAGCACTTAGTTTCTGGCTTAGGTCCATGCTTAGGCTTCTTTGTAGGAGTAGCAACTGCTTTGCCATCCTTCTTAGTTTTACCCTTCTTGCCTTTGCCCTTGCCATTTTTCTTGAAACTAGTGGTTTTATTGACCATCAACACTTGATGTTCTTTCTCGATTTCAGACTCAGCGACTTTCAGCATCGCAAACAGCTCGGCGACTGACTTGTTCATCCCGTGCATGTTATAGTTCATCACAAAGCTCTTGTAACTAGGCGGCAGTGATTGAAGAACTCTATCAGTGATCGCCTCCGGCGGAAGGGTAATTCCCAACTCAGCTAGACAGTTTGAGTACCCAGACATTCTGAGTATGTCCTCACTGATAGACCCGTTCTCCTCCATCTTGCAAGCATAGAATTTATTGAAGGTCTCATACCTCTCGATCCGGGCATTCTTCTGAAAGATAAACTTCAACTCCTAGAACATCTCATATGCTCCATGACGTTCAAAACTTCTTTGAAGTCCCGGTTCTAAGCCATACAATATTGCACACTGAACTATTGAGTAGTCTCCAGCATGAGCCTCCCAAGTGTTCTTAACGTCTTCGGAGGTCATGTCTTATGGTTGTCACCAAGTGGTGCATCAAGGACATATGACTTCTGGGAAGCCGTGAGGATAATCCTCAGATTACGGGCCCAGTCAACAAAGTTACTTCCATCATCTTTCAACTTAGCTTTCTCTAGGAACGCATTAAAATTCAGGGGTGCTACTGCGCGAGCCATTGATCTACAACATAAATATGCAATGGTTACTTAGACTATTGTTCAAGATAATGAGTTTAGTTAATCAAATTACTAAGCTCCCACTCAAATTGACATCCCTCAGGTCATCTGAGTGTCACATGATCCAAATTCACCAACTCAAGTCCGATCATCACGTGAGTTAAGCTGGCTTCAATGGTGAACATCATTATGTTGATCATATCTATTATATGACTCATGTTCGACCTTTCAGTCTCTTGTGTTCCGAGGACATGTCTGTACATGCTAGGCTCGTCAAGTTTAACCCGAGCGTTCTGCACGTGCAAATCTGGCTTGCACCCGTTGTATGTGAACGTAGAGTCTATCACACCCGATCATCACGTGGTATCTCGACATGACAAACTTTCGCAACGATGCACACTCGGGGAGAACACAATTTATCTTGAATTTAAGTGAGGGATCACCTTATAATGCTACAGTCGTTCTAAGCAAAACAAGGTGCATAAAAAGATTAACATCACATGCAACTCATAAGTGCCATGATATGGCCATGATTTTGTGCTTTTGATCTCCATCATGAAAACACCGGCATGATCTTCATCGTCACCGGCACAACACCATGATCTCCATCAACGTGTTGCCATCGAGGTTGTCACGCCCTGCATGCTTCTACTACTATTGCTATCGTTTAGCGATAAAGTAAAGCATTACATAGCGCTTAATGATTGACACGCAGGTCATACAATAATTAAAGACAACCCTATGGCTCCTGCCGGTTGCCATACTCATCGACATGCAAGTCATGAAATTCTATACATCACATGATCATCTCATACATCACATATATCACATCATGTAATTGGCCATATCACATCACAACATATCCTGCAAAAACAAGTTAGACGTCCTCTAATTGTTGTTGCATGTTTTACGTGGCTGCTATGGGTTTCTAGCAAGAACGATTCTCACCTACGCATAAACCACAACGGTGATACATAATTTGCTTTTCAACCTTCTCAAGGACCGCCTTTTTCGAATCCGATCCAACTAAAGTGAGAGAAACTGCCACCCGCAAGCCATCTAGGCAACAAGTTGCGTCGAGGGAACCAGTCTCTCGTAAGCGTACGAGTAATGTTGGTCTGGGCCGCTTCATCTCATAATACCGCTGAACCAAAATCCGACCAAGGAAGGAAGCAATCTAAGCATCAACGCCCACAAACCTTTTGTCTTCTACTCGAGAACTCATCGAACCATCAACCTAGCTCTGATACCACTATTGGGGAACGTCGCATGGGAAACAAAAAATTTCCTACGCACACGCAAACCTATCCATGGTGATGAGCATCTACGAGAGGGAGAGTGGATCTATGTACCCTTGTAGATCGCTAAGCGGGAAGCGTTAAGAAACGCGGTTGGTTTAATCGAACTTCTTCGCGATCCAAATCGCCGAGCGTCCCGCGATCTAATCACGAACCATCTCGCGAACCAATCACGAACCGTCCTGCGATCTCGTCATGTTCCGTCCCGCGATCCAATCACGAACGTCCCGTGGCCTTGATCACGATCCTTCCGATCTAGTACCGAACGGACGACACCTCCGCGTTCAGCACACGTGTGGCTTGATGATGATCTCCACCGTCTTGACCCAGCAAGAGGAGGTGGAGAGGAGGAAGAGTTCACCGGCAGCATGACGGCGCTCCAGTGATGGTGGTGGAGTGATTCCAGCAGGGCTTCGCCTAAGCACTGCGGAAAACCGATCCAGAGGAACACCGGTGGAACGGGTAGCACGTGGTCGTAAATTCTTTGCAAAACCCTTCTATTCCACCAGTATATATAGGAGGAGAGGAGAGTCAGACCTTGGCGCAAGGCAAAGGGCCTCTAGGAGTCGGCCGGCCAAGGTGGAGGAGTCCTACTCCTCCTCCACTCCTAGTAGGAGTAGGACTCTTCCTTTTTTTGCCTTTTTCTCCAATTTTCTCTTTGGGCTTTTTCTCTCCTGCCGCATGGGCCTTGTGTGGCTATTCCACCAGCCCACTAAGGGCTGGTTAATACTCTCCCACAGCCCATGAAGCCTCTTGGGTCGAAATACCCCTCCCGAAGGTCTCCCGGTACACTACCGGCACTCCCGGTACACTACCGATGAGCCCGAAACTTTTTCGGCGACCAACCTGGACTTCCTATACGTGAATCTTTACCTCCGGACCATTCTGGATCTCCTCATGATGTCCGGGATCTCATACGGGACTCCGAACAACCTTCGGTCACCACCATACATAACTCTACACTACCGAAACGTCACCAACCCTTAAGTGTGGAGACCCTACGGGTTCGAGAACTATGTAGACATGACCGAGGCACCTCTACGATCAATAAGCAATGGCGGGAACTGGACGTCCACATTGGTTCCTACATATTCTACAAAGATCTTTATCGGTCGAACCTCTATGTCAAGGATTCAGTTAATCCCGTATAACGTTCCCTTTGTTCTTCGGTATGTTACTTGCCCGAGATTCGATCGTCGGTATCTCCATACCCAGTTCAACCTTGTTACTGGAAAGTCTCTTTACTCGTTCCGTAATACAAGATCCCGCAACTAACAATTAGTCACATTGCTTGGAAGGCTCATTGTGATGTTGTATTACCGAGTGGGCCCTGAGATACCTCTCCGTCACACGGAGTAACAAATCCCAGTCTCGATCCATGCCAACTCAACAGACACCCTCGGAGACACCTGTAGAGCACCTTTATAGTCACCCAGTTACGTTGCGATGTTTGATACAGACAAGGTACTCCTCCGATATCTGTGAGTTGCATGATCTCATGGTCATTGGAACATATACTTGACATGCAGAATACAGTAGCAATAAACTGACACGATCATAAGCTACGTTTGTAGTTTGGGTCTTGTCCATCACATCATTCTCCTAATGATGTGATTCCGTTATCAAATGACATATCATGTCCATGGCTAGGAAACCTTAACCATCTTTCAATCAACGAGCTAGTTCACTAGAGGCATACTAGGGACATTGTGTTTGTCTATGTATCCACACATGTATCCATGTTTCCAATTAATACAATTATAGCATGGATAATAAATGATTATCATGTACAAGGAAATACAATAATAAACACTTTATTTATTGCCTCTAGGGCATATTTCCAACACTTCCTCCTTGTTGGATCAAGGCATAGGGGACGTCACCGGGCTGCACGTGTGTTGAACGCGAAGGCGCCGTTGTTCGGCGCTGAGATCGGAATCCACCGCGATCTGAATTGCTACGAGTACGACTCCACCAACCGCGTTCTTGTAACGCTTCCGCTTAGAGATCTTCAAAGGTATGAAGATGCAATCTCTCCCCACTCGTTGTTGGTTTCTCCATGGATGGATCTTGGTGATCGTAGGAAAAAATTTGATTTACTACTACGTTTCCAACAGTGGCTTCATGAGCTCGGTCTATGCGTAGAATCTATGCACAAGTAGAACACAAGTTGTTGTGGGCGTCGATTTTGTTAATATGCTTACCACTACTAGTATTATCTTGATTCGGCGGTATTATGGGATGAAGCGGCCTGGACCGACTTTACCCCTACGCTTACATGAGACTGGTTCCACCGCCTGACATGCACTTGTTGCATAAGGTGGCTAGCGGGTGTCTGTCTCTCCCACCTTAGTCGGATTGGACTCGATGAAAAGGGTCCTTATGAAGGGTAAATAGCAATTGGCATATCACCTTGTGGTTTTGGCGTAGGTAAGAAACGTTCTTGCTAGAAAACTACAGTAGCCACGTAAAAACTTGCAACTACAAATTAGAGGACGTCTAACTTGTTTTTGCAGCATATGCCTTGTGATGTGATATGGCCAAAGAATGTGATGTGATGCATTGTGATGTATGAGATTGATCATGTTCTTGTAATAGGATTCACAACTTGCATGTCGATGAGTATGACAACCGGCAAGAGCCATAGGATTCATGTATGAGATTGATCATGTTCTTATTTTATTGTATGACCTGCGTGTCAATCATAAACGCCATGTAATTACTTTACTTTATTGCTAAACGTTAGCCATAGTAGTAGAAGTAATAGTTGGCAAGACAACTTCATGAAGACACAATGATGGAGATCATGATGATCGAGATCATGGTGTCGTGCCGGTGACAGTGATGATCATGGTGCCCCGAAGATAGAGATCAAAGGAGCAAGATGATATTGGCCATATCATGTCACTATATTGATTGCATGTCATGTTTATCATGTTTACATCTTATTTGCTTGGAACGATGGTAGTAAATAAGATGATCTCTCAATAAAATTTCAAGAGAAGTGTTCACCCTAACTGTGCACCGTTGCTAAGGATCGTCATTCTGAAGCACCACGTGATGATCGGGTGTGATAGGTTCTAACGTTCGCATACAACGGGTGTAATCCAGATTTACACACGCAGAACACTTAGGTTGACTTGACGAGCCTGGCATGTATAGACATGGCCTCAGAACACGGAAGACCGAAAGGTCGAACATGAGTCGTATAGAAGATACGATCAACATGGAGATGTTCACCATGGATGACTAGTCTGTCTCACGTGATGATCGGACACGGGCTAGTTGACATGGATCATGTGTCACTTAGATGACTAGAGAGATGTCTATCTAAGTGGGAGTTCATTAAATAATTTGATTATGTGAACTTAATTATCATGAACCTAGTCTAAAATTATCTTTACAATCTATATTGTAGATCCAATGGCCAACGCGAATGTCACCCTCAATTTCAATGCGTTCCTAGAGAAAACCAAGTTGAAAGATGATGGAAGCAACTATGCGGACTGGGTCCGTAGCTTGAGGATCATCCTAATAGCTTCCAAGAGATTGTATGTCCTTGATGCACCGCTAGGTGACCCACCCATTTTCCCAGCAAACCAAGACATTACGAACGCTTGGCAGTCATGCTGCGATGATTACTCCCTTTTTCAGTGCGGCATGCTTTACAGTTTAGAACCGGGGCTCCAAAAGCGTTTTGAGCAACACGGAGCATATGAGATGTTCCAAGAGCTGAAACTGGTTTTCCAAGCTCATGCCCGGGTCAAGAGATATGATGTCTCCGACAAGTTCTTCAGTTGTAAGATCGAGGAGAATAGTTCTGTCAATGAGCACATACTCAAAATGTCTGGGTTGCACAACCGCTTGACTTAGCTGGGAGTTAATCTCCCGGATGACTCGGTCATTGACAGAATCCTCCAGTCGCTTCCACCTATCTACAAGAGATTTGTGATGAACTACAACATGCAGGGGATGGAGAAGTCCATTCCTAAGTTGTACTCGATGTTGAAATCAGCGGAGGTCGAGATCAAAAAGGAGCGTCAAGTGTTGATGGTGAATAAGACCACTAGTTTCAAGAAAGGCAAGGGTAAGAAGAACTTCAAGAAGGACGACAAATCTATTGCCGCGCCCGGTAAGCAAGTTGCCAGGAAGAAGAACAAGCATGGACCCAAGCCTGAGACTGAGTGCTTTTATTGCAAGGGTACCAGTCACTGGAAGCGGAACTGCCCCAAGTACTTAGCGGATAAGAAGGTCGGCAACGTTAAAGGTATATGTGATATACTTGTTATTGATGTGTACCTAACCAGCGCTCGTAGTAGCTCCTGGGTATTTGATAATGGTGCAGTTGCTCACATTTGTAACTCCAAGTCGGAGCCGCGGAATAAGCGGAGGCAGGCAAAGGACGAGGTGACGATGCGCGTCGGGAATGGTTCCAAGGTTGATGTGATCGCCGTCAGCACGCTACCTCTACATCTACCTTCGGGATTAGTGTTAAACCTTAATAATTGTTATTTAGTACCAGCTTTGAGCATGAACATTGTATCTGGATCTCGCTTGATGCGAGATGGCTACTCATTTAAATCTGAGAATAATGGTTGTTCTATTTATATGAGAGAAATGTTTTATGGTCATGCCCCGCTGGTCAATGGTTTATTTTTGATGAATCTCGAACGTGATGTTACACATGTCCATAGTGTGAGTACCAAAAAGTGTAAGGTTGATAACAATAATCCCACTTACATGTGGCACTGCCGCCTTGGTCATATTGGTGTCAAACGCATAAAGAAGCTCCATACTGATGGACTTTTGGAGTCTCTTGATTTCAAATCATTTGACACGTGTGAACCATGCCTCATGGGCAAGATGACCAAGACTCCATTCTCCGGAACAATGGAGCGAGCAACTGACTTGTTGGAAATAATACATACCGATGTATGCGGTCCAATGAGTGTCGAGGCTCGTGGTGGCTACCGTTATGTTCTCACCCTCACTCATGACTTAAGTAGATATGGGTATGTCTACTTAATGAAACATAAGTCTGAAACTTTTGAAAGGTTTAAGGAATTTCAGAGTGAGGTAGAGAATCAACGTGACAGGAAAATAAAGTGCCTACGATCTGATCATGGCGGAGAATATTTAAGTCACGAGTTTGGCACGCACCTAAGGAAATGTGGAATTGTTTCACAACTCACGCCGCCTGGCACACCTCAGCGAAATGGTGTGTCTGAACGTCATAATCGCACTCTATTAGATATGGTACGATCTATGATGTCTCTTATCGACTTACCGCTATCATTTTGGGGATATGCATTAGAGACTGTCGCATTCACTTTAAATAGGGCACCGTCAAAATCCATCGAGACGACACTGTATGAATTATGGTTTGGAAAGAAACCTAAGCTGTTGTTTCTAAAAGTTTGGGGATGCGATGCTTATGTGAAGAAACTTCAACCTAAGAAGCTCGAACCCAAAGCAGAAAAATGTGTCTTCATAGGATATCCCAAAGAGACTATTGGGTATACCTTCTACCTACGATCAGAGGGCAAAGTCTTTGTTGCCAAGAATGGATCCTTTCTCGAGAAAGACTTTCTCTCGAAAGAAGTAAGTGGGAGGGAAATAGAACTTGATGAGGTAATTGTACCTCCACTCGAACCAAAGAGTAGCGCAGCACGGGAAGTTGTTTCTGTGGAGCCTGCACCGACTGGAGAGGAAGTTAATGATGATGATCATGAAACTTCAGATCAAGTTACTGTTGAATGTTGAAGGTCCACTAGGACATGTTCCGCACCAGAGTGGTATGGCAACCCTGTCCTGGAGATCATGTTGTTGGACAACGGTGAACCTTCGAACTATGAAGAAGCAATGGTGGGCCCGGATTCCAACAAATGGCTTGAGGCCATGAAATCCGAGATAGGATCCATGTATGAGAACAAAGTATGGACTTTGGTGGACTTGCCTGATGATAAGCGAGCCATTGAAAATAAATGGATCATTAAGAAGAAGACTGACACAGATGGTAATGTAACCGTCTATAAGGCTCGGCTTGTCGCTAAGAGTTATCGACAAGTTCAAGGAATTGACTATGATGAGACTTTCTCACCCGTAGCGATACTGAAGTTTGTCCGAATTATGTTAGCAATTGTCGCATTTTATGATTATGAGATCTGGCAAATGGACGTCAAACTGGCATTCCTTAATGGTTTCCTTAAGGAAGAACTGTATATGATGCAGCTAGAAGGCTTTTTTGATCCTAAAGACGCTAACAAGGTATGCAAGCTCTAGCGCTCCATCTATGGGCTGGTGCAAGCATCTCGGAGTTGGAACATTCGCTTTAATGAAGTGATTAAAGCGTTTGGGTTTGTACAGGTTTATGGAGAACCCCGTATTTACAAGAAAGTGAGTGGGAGCTCTGTAGCATTTCTCATATTATATTTGATGACATACTGATAATGGGAAATGATATAGAACTCTTGGAAAGTATAAAGGCCTACTTGAATAAGTGTTTTTCAATGAAGGACCTTGGAGAAGCTGCTTACATATTAGGTATTAAGATCTATACAGATAGATCGAGACGCCTCATAGGTCTTTCACAAAGCAGATACCTTGAAAAGATATTGAAGAAGTTCAATATGGATCAGTCCAAGAAGGGGTTCTTGCCTGTGTTACAGGGTGTGAGATTGAGTACGACTCAATCCCTGACCACGGCAAAGGATAGAGAAGAGATGAGTGTCATCCCCTATGCTTCAACCATAGGCTCTATTATGTATGCCATGCTATGTACCAGACCTGATGTGAACCTTGCCATAAGTTTGGTAGGGAGGTACCAAAGTGATCCCCGAGCGGAACACTGGACAGCGGTCAAGAACATCCTGAAGTACCTGAAAAGGACAAAGGACATGTTTCTCGTATATGGAGGTGCCGAAGAGCTCGCCGTAAAGGGTTACGTCAATGCTAGCTTCAACACAGATCCGGATGACGCCAAGTCGCAAACCGGATACGTGTATGTTTTGAACAGAGGGGCAGTCAGCTGGTGCAGCAGCAAGCAAAGTGTCGTGGCGGCATCTACATGTGAAGCGGAGTACATAGCTGCTTCGGAAGCAGCAAAGGAAGGAGTCTGGATGAAGGAGTTCATCACTGACCTAGGAGTAATTCCAAGTGTGTCGGGCCCGATGACTCTATTCTGTGACAACACTGGAGCTATTGCCCTTGTGAAGGAGCCCAGGTTTCACAAGAAGACAAGACACATCAAGCGCCGCTTCAACTCCATCCATGATTACATTCAGGAGGGAGATATAGATATTTGTAAAGTGCATACGGATCTGAATGTCGCAGATCCGTTGACTAAACCTATCTCACGAGCAAAACATTATCAACACCAGAATGCTATGGGTGTATGATTCATCACAATGTAACTAGATTATTGACTCTAGTGCAAGTGGGAGACTATTGGAAATATGCCCTAGAGGCAATAATCAAATGGTTATTATTGTATTTCCTTGTTCATGATCATTGTCTATTGTTCATGCTATAATTGTATTAACCGGAAACCAGAATGCATGTGTGAATATATAGACCACAACGTGTCCCTAGTGAGCCTCTAGTTGACTAGCTCATTGATCAATAGATGGTCACGGTTTCATGACCATGGACATCGGATGTCCTTGGTAACGGGATCACATCATTAGGAGAATGGTGTGATGGACAAGACCCAATCCTAAGCATAGCACAAGATCGTGTAGTTCGTTTGCTAAAGCTTTTCAATGTCAAGTATCGTATCCTTAGACCATGAGATTGTGAAACTCCCGGATACCGTAGGAATGCTTTGGGTGTGCCAAACGTCACAACGTAACTGGGTGGCTATAAAGGTGCACTATGGGTATCTCTGAAAGTGTCTGTTGGGTTGGCACGAATCGAGACTCGGATTTGTCACTCCGTGTGACGGATAGGTATCTCCGGGCCCACTCGGTGAGACATCATCATCATGAGCTCAATGTGACTAAGGAGTTAGCCACGGGATGATGTGTTACATAATGAGTAAAGAGACTTGGCGGTAATGATATTGAACAAGGTATAGAGATACCGACGATCGAATCTCGGGCAAGTATCATACCGATAGACAAAGGGAATTGTATACGGGATTAATTGAATCCCCGAAATCATGGTTCATCCGATGAGATCATCGTGGAGCATGTGGGAGCCAACATGGGTATCCAGATCCCGCTGTTGGTTATTGACCGGAGAGGTGTCTCGGTCATGTCTACGTGTCTCCCGAACCCGTAGGGTCTACACACTTAAGGTTCGATGACGCTAGGGTTATAGGGAAATGGTATACGTGATTACCGAAGGTTGTTTGGAGTCCTGGATGAGATCCCGGACGTCACGAGGAGCTCCGGAATGGTCCGTAGGTAAAGATTGATATATAGGAAGTCCAGTTTTGGTCACCGGAAAGTTTTCGGGCTCATCGGTAGTGTATCGGGAGTGTCGGGAGGGTGCCGGAGGACCCCCGGGAGGGGTGTGGCGACCATAGGACTTTGTGGGCCCTTAGAGGAGGTGTACCAGCCCTTATTGGGCTGTCCAAGACCTTCTAGAAAGTCCCATGCGGCTGGAGATCAAGAGATAGGGCTGAAAAGATTTAAAAGGAGGAGATCCACCTCCCTTGTGGGAGGTGGACTCTCCCCCTAGTTCGGCCGAACCTCTCCTCCTTGGAGGAGGGGACAAGGTAGCCCTCCCTCTCCGTCCTCCTATATATATGCAAGGGTTTGGGCTGATTTGAGACACGACTTCTCTCTCTCTCGGCGCAGCCCTACCCTTCCTCTTCCTCGTTCTCCGTAGCACTTGGCGAAGCCCTGCCCGAGTCCACGTAGCACCACCGTCACCATGCCGTCGTGCTGACGGAGCTCTTCCTCAACCTCTCCTTCCTCCTTGCTGGATAAAGGCATAGGAGACGTCACCGGGCTGCACATGTGTTGAACGCGGAGGCGCCGTTGTTTGGCGCTGAGATCGGAATCCACCGCGATCTGAATCGCTGCGAGTACGACTCCACCAACCATGTTCTTGTAACGCTTCCGCTTCGCGATCTTCAAAGGGATGAAGATGCAATCTCTCCCCACTCATTGCTGGTTTCTCCATGGATGAATCTTGGTGATCGTAGGAATTTTTTTAATTTACTACTACGTCTCCCAACACGAGCCACCAGCGATAAGCACCAGGCTCATGTGGTGGAGATACAGGATGAGCTCAAGGATGCTAGAAAAAAATGCGAGGCCTTGGAGCAAAAGAGTAAGGCGAGATCGGCCAAACTGTCCACCATGAATTCCGATCTCCAGAAGGAGCGGATGGACAGAGCGTTCTTCGAGGAACAAGTTCGCCAAGCCAAGTGTTGGAAATATGCCCTAGAGGCAATAATAAATTAGTTATTATCATATTTCCTTGTTCATGATAATCTTTTATTATCCATGCTATAAATTGTATTGATCGGAGACTTATATGCATGTGTGGATACATAGACAAAACCATGTCCCTAGTATGCCACTAATGGACTAGCTCGTTGATCAAAGACGGTTAAGGTTTCCTAGACATGGACATGAGATGTTATTTGATAACGGGATCACATCATTAGGAGAATGATGTGATGGAAAAGACCCAAACTACAAACGTAGCATATGATCGTGTTAGTTTATTGCTACTGTTTTCTACATGTCAAGTATATGTTCCTATAACCATGAGATCATGCAACTCACGGACATCGGAGGAGTGCCTTGTGTGTATCAAACGTTGCAACGTAACTGGGTGACTATAAAGGTGCTCTACAGGTATCTCCGAGGGTGTCTGTTGAGTTGGCATGGATCAAGACTGGGATTTGTTACTTCGTGTGACGGAGAGGTATCTCGAGGCCCACTCGGTAATACAACATCACAATGAGCCTTGCAAGCAATGTGACTAATTGTTAGTTGTGGGATCTTGTATTACAGAACGAGTAAAGAGACTTGCCGGTAACGAGGTTGAACTAGGTATGGAGATACCGACGATCGAATCTCGGGCAAGTAACATACCGAAGAACAAAGGGAACATCATACGGGATTAACTGAATCCTTGACATAGAGGTTTGACCGATAAAGATCTTCGTAGAATATGTAGGAACCAATGTGGACATCCAGGTCCCACCATTGGTTATTAACCGTAGAGGTGTCTCGGTCATGTCTACATAGGTGTCTCGGTCATGTCTACATAGTTCTCGAACCCGCAGGGTCTGCGCACTTAAGGTTTGGTGATGTTTCGGTAGTATAGAGTTATGAATGGTGGTGACCGAAGGTAGTTCGGAGTCCCGAATGAGATCCTAGACGTCACGAGGAGCTCCGGAATGGTCCGTAGGTAAAGATTCATATATAGGAAGTCCTGTTTTGGACTCCGAAAAGATTTCGGGCACTTTCGGTAGCGTACCGAGAGTGACGAATGGGTCCCGGGGGTCCACCAGTGGGGCCAACCCACCCCATGGGCCAAAGTGGCGACCCACCAGCCCCTAGTGGGCTGGTGGGGTCGGCCAAGGTGGCCTAGGCGCAGTAAGAGAAGGCCCAAACCGAATTGGGGTGGAGTCCTCCCCAAACTCCACCTCTCGTGTGAGAGGTGGACTCTCAGGTGGAGGAGGACTTTCCCTCCACCAGTTCGGCCGAACCAAAAGGAGATCCCTCCTTTGGGCGCAGCGTCCTCTCCTCTCCTCCTATATATATGAGTGGTTTTAGGGTTTTTTGGACAAGGATTTTCAGCCACGTCTAAACCCTACTACTAGATCAAGTTCCTCTAGACTAGACTAAGTTTCCCAGTGCTTAGGCGAAGCCCTGCCGGAATTGCTCCACCACCATCACCGGAGCGCCGTCGCGCTGCCAGTGAACTCTTCTCCCTCTCCACTTCCTCTTGCTGGATCAAGATGGTGGAGATCGTCATCAAGCTGCACGTGTGCTAAACGCGGAGGTGTCGTCCGTTCGGTGCTAGATTGGAAGGATCGTGAACAAGATCGCGAGACTGTTTGTGATGAGTTCACGGGACGGATCGTGATGAGATCACGGGACGGATCGTGATGAGATCGTGGGACGCTCGGCGATTTGGATCGCGAAGATGTTCGACTACACCAACCGCGTTTCTTAACGCTTCCCGCTTAGCGATCTACAAGGGTATGTAGATCCACTCACCCTCTCGTAGATGCTCATCACCACGGATAGATCTTGCGTGTGCGTAGGAAATTTTTTGTTTCCCATGCAACGTTCCCCAACAGTGTCATCATGAGCTAGGTCTATGTGTAGATGAGATCTCGAGTAGAACACAAAGAGTTTATGGGCGTTGATGCTTAGATTGCTTCCTCCCTTGGTCGGATTTTGGTTCAGCGGTATTGTGAGATGAAGCGGCCCAGACCAACATTACTCGTACGCTTACGAGAGACCGGTTCCCTCGATGCAACTTGTTTCCTAGATGGCTTGCGGGTGGCAGTTTCTCTCACTTTAGTTGGATCGGATTCGACAAAGGTGGTCCTTGAGAAGGTTGAAAAGCAACTAGTGTATCACCGTTGTGTTTTTTGCATAGATGAGAATTGTTCTTGCTAGATACCCGTAGCAGCCACGTAAAACATGCAACAACAATTAGAGGATGTCTAACTTGTTTTTGCAGGGGATGTTGTGATGTGATATGGCCAATTACATGATGTGATATATGTGATGTATGAGATGATCATGTGATGTATAGAATTTCACGACTTGCATGTCGATGAGTACGGCAACCGGCAGGAGCCATAGGGTTGTCTTTAATTATTGTATGACCTGCGTGTCAATCATTAAGCGCTATGTAATGCTTTACTTTATCGCTAAACGGTAGCAATAGTAGTAGAAGCATGCAGGGCGTGACAACCCCGATGGCAACACGTTGATGGAGATCAAGATGATGAAGATCATGGTGTCGTGCCGGTGACGATGGAGATCATGCCGGTGCTTTCAAGATGGAGATCTAAAGCACAAGTTCATGGCCATATCATGTCACTTATGAATTGCATGTGATTTTAATCCTTTTATGCACCTTGTTTTTCTTAGTACGACGGTAGCATTATAAGGTGATCCCTCACTTAAATTTCAAGATAAATTGTGTTCTCCCCGAGTGTGCACCGTTGCGAAAGTTCGTCGTGTTGAGACACCACGTGATGATAGGGTGTGATAGACTCTACGTTCACATACAACGGGTGCAAGCCAGTGTTGCACGCGCAAAACACTCGGATTAAACTGGACGAGCCTAGCATGTACAGACATGGCCTCGGAACACAAGAGACCGAAAGGTCAAACATGAGTCATATAGTAGATATGATCAACATGATGATGTTCACCATTGTAACCACCTCAACTCACGTGATTATCGGACTTAAGTTGGTGAAGTTGGATCATGTATCACTCGGATGACCGGAGGGATATAAATTTGAGTGGGAGTTCTTAAGTAATATGATTAATTGAACTCATTATCATGAATATAGTCAATAGTGTGTTTGCAAATTATGTTGTAGATTACTAGCTCGAGTTGTAGCTCCCTTAATTTTTATATGTTCCTAGAGAAATAGAGTTGATAGACGATGGTACAAATATTGCGGACTGGGTCCGTGATCTGAGGATTCTCCTCATTGCTGCGCAGAAGGCTTATGTCCTTAATGCACCGCTCGATGTGCCAACCCCTCTAGCGTCGTCTGTAGGTGTTGTGAACATCTGACAAGCACGTTCTGATGACTACTTGATAGTTTAGTGCGTCATGCATTACGACTTAGAATTGAGGCTCCAAAACGTTTTGAACGTCACGGAGCATATGAGATGTTTCTAAGAGCTGAAATTAGGATCTCGGGCTCGTGCCCATGTTGCGAGATATGAGATCTCCAACAAGATTCTTTGCCTACAAGATGAAAGAGAATAGCTCAATCGTTGAGCATGTGCTCAGATTGTCTGGGTGCTACAATCGCTTGAATCAAGTGGGAGTTGATCTTCCAGATAAAGATAGTGATTGATATAGTTCTCCAAGTCACTGTCACTAAAGCTACTAGAACTTAGTAATGAACTATAAAACGCGAGGGATAGAAATATTGATCCCTGAGCTGTTCGCGATGTTTGACACCGCGATGGTAGAAATCAAGAAGGAGCATAAAGTGTTGATGGTTAATCAAACCACTAGTTTCGAGAAGGGCAAGAGCAAGGAGGGAAACTTCATGGATAGCAAGTCAGTTGCTGCTCCAGTGAAGCAGCCCAAAGTTGAACTCAAACCCGAGACTAAGTGCTTCTGTTATGAGGGGAGCGGTCGCTGAAGCGGAACAACCCTAGAAACTTGGTAGATAAGAAGGCTCGCAACATCGACAGAAGTATATTTGATATAACGAGTTATTGATGTGTACCTTGCTAGTACTCCTAGTAGCACCTGGGTGTTGGATACCGGTTCGGTTGCTAAATGTTAGTAACTCGAAATAAAAGCTACGGAATAAACGGAGAATTAGCTAAGGGTGAGGTGACGATATGTGTTGGAAATGTTTCCAAGGTTGATGAGATCAACATCGCACGCTCTCTCTACCTTCAGGATCAGTGACGAACCTAAATAAATGTTATTTGGTGTTTTGCATTGAGCATGAACATGATTAGATCATGTTTATTGCAATACGGTTATTCATTTAAGTTAGAGAATAATGGTTATTTTGTTTACCTAAATAATACCTTCAATGGTCATGCACCCAGTGAGAATGGTTTGTTGAAATCTTGATCGTAGTAATACACATGTTCATAACATTGATGTCAAAAGATACGAAGTTAATAATGATAGTACCACATACTTGTGGCACTGCCGCTAAATGTCATATTGGAATAAAGCGCATGAAGAAACTCCATGCTGATGGATCTTAGGACTCATTCGATTTCGAATCGGTTGAGACATGCGAACCATGCCTCTTGGGCAAGATGACTTAGAAACCCCGTTGGATGGAGAGGGCAAGTGATTCATTGGAAATGATACATGTTGATGTATGCAATCCAGTGAGTCTTGTAGCATGCAGTGGATATCGTTATTTTCTTACATTCACTGATGATTTAAGTAGATATAGTGTATATTTACTTAATGAAACACAAGTCTGAATCGTTTGAAAAGTTCAAGCAAATTCAGAGTGAAGTTTAAGATCATCGTGACAAGAAGATAAAAGTATCTGCGATATGATCGTGGAGGTGAATATCTGAGTTACGAGTTTGGCATACAACTTTAGACAATGTGAAAGTTGTTTCACAACACACGCCACCTGGAACACCATAGTGTGATGGTATGTCCGGACGTCATAGTCATACTCTATTGGATATGGTGCATGTTATGATGTCTATTATCATTTTGCTATTATAATTTTGGGGTTGTGCATTAGAGACAACTACATTCACTTTAAATAGGGCACCATCTAAAGCCGTTGAGATGACACTGTGTGAACTATGGTTTGATAGAAACCTAAGCTGTCATTTCTTAATGTTTGGGGCTGTGACGCTTGTGTGGAAAAAGTTTTCACCTAATGAGCTCGAACCCAAAGCGGACAAATGCATCTTCATAGAATACCCTAAGAACAGTTAGGTGAACCTTCTATCTCAGATCCAAGCATAAAATGTTTGTTTCTAAAACTGGGTCCTTTCTCGAGAAAGGGTTTCTCTTGAAAGAGTTGAGTGGGAGGAGTATAGAACTTGATGAGGTTGTTGAAACCTCTGCTTCAACCAGAAAGTAGCGCAGCACAGAAAGATGTTTCTGTGAAGCCTACGTAAGTTGAAGAGGAAGTTAATGATGATGATCATGAAAGCTTCGGATCAAGTTACTATTGACCTACGAGGAAATTAGAGCTTGATGAGGTTATTGAACCTTTACTTCAACCAGAGAGTAGCGCAGCGCAAGAAGTTGTTTCTGTGAAGCCTACGTCAGTTGAAGAGGAAGTTAATGATGATGATCATGAAGCTTCGGATCAAGTTACTATCAAACCTCGTAGGGCGACAAGGATGTATACTTCTCCTGAGCGGTACGACAAACCTTGTCTTGGAGGTCATGTTGTTGGACAACGATGAACCTACAAACTATGGAGAAGCGATGATGGGCCCGGAAACCAACAAATGGTTAGAGGCCATGAAATCCGAGAAAGAATCCATGTATGAAAACCAAGTATAGACTTTGGTGGACTTGCTCGATTGGACGACAGGTCGTTAAGTACAAATGGATCTTTAAAACGAAGACAGACGCTGATGGTAAATGTTACCATTTGTAAAGCTCGACTTGTTGCAAAGTAGTTTACGACAAGTTCAAGGAGTTGACTGCGATGAGACTTTCTCACTCGTAGCGATGCTAAAGTCTGTTGGAATTATGTTAGCAGTTGCTGCATTTTTCAATTATGAAATCTGGCAGATGGATGCCAAAACATCGTTTCCTTCCTTAAGGAAAGGTTGTATGAGATGCAACCAGAAGGTTTTGTCAATCCTAAGGATGCTAAAAGGTGTGTGAGCTTCAGTGATTCTTCTATGAACTGAAGCAAGCATCTCGGAGTTGGAATATACACTTTGATGAGGTGATCAAAGTTTTTGAGTCTATACAAAGTTTACGAGAAACTTGTATTTGCAATAAAGTGAGTGGGAGCATTATTGAGTTTCTGATAAGTATATGTGGATGACATATTGCTATTCGGAAATGATGTAGAATTTCTGGAGAGCATAAACGGTTGTTTGAAAAGAGTTTTTCAAAGGAAGACCTGGATAAAGCTAC
This sequence comes from Hordeum marinum, assembly GCA_022496015.1. NCBI lineage: Eukaryota > Viridiplantae > Streptophyta > Magnoliopsida > Poales > Poaceae > Hordeum > Hordeum marinum. Next base: position 407,345,183 of record CM039672.1, on the reverse strand, counting down.
CTAATTGTTGAGCATCAAGATCTATATAGATAGATCAAGATACTTGATGAGACTTTCAATGAGTACTTACCTTGACAAGATTTTGAAAGAGTTTAAAATGGATCGGTCAGAGAAAGAGTTTTCGCCTGATTTGTAAGGTATAAAGTTGAGTAAGACTCAATGCCCAGTGACTATAGAAGATAGAGAAAAGATGAGTGTCATCACCTATGCTTCAGCCATAGGCACTATCATGTATGCAATGTTGTGCACAAGACCCGATGTTAGCCTTGCCATAAGTATGGCCAGAAGGTTTCAGAGTGATCCTGGAATGGAGCACTGGACAGCGGTCAAGATTGTCCTTAGTAACTAAAAGACTAAGGAGATGTTTCTCGATTATGGAGATGATAAAGAGTTTGTCGTAAAGAGTTACGTCGATGCAAGCTTTAAACACCAATCCGAATGACTCGTAGTAGCAATCTGGATACGTATAGCAGAGCAGCCATTTGGAATAGTACCAAGTGGAGTGTGGTAGCAGTGTTTACAGTTTGACATAGAAATTAGCAAAGTACACACGGATCTGAATGTCGCAGACCCGTTGACTATAAGACCTCTCTCACATGCAAAGCATGATCGAGCCCCAGAACTCATTAGGTGTTAGATTCATAACAATGCGAATCACATGGTGTTGTGAACTAGATTATTGACTCTAGTGCAAGTGGGAGACTGTTGGAAATATGCCCTAGAGGCAATAATAAATTAGTTATTATCATATTTCCTTGTTCATGATAATCGTTTATTATCCATGCTATAAATTGTATTGATCGGAGACTTAGATGCATGTGTGGATACATAGACAAAATCATGTCCCTACTATGCCTCTAATGGACTGGCTCGTTGATCAAAGACGGTTAAGGTTTCCTAGCCATGGACATGAGATGTCATTTGATAATGGGATCACATCATTAGGAGAATGATGTGATGGACAAGACCCAAACTACAAACGTAGCATATGATCGTGTCAGTTTATTGCTATTGTTTTCTGCATGTCAAGTATATGTTCCTATGACCATGAGATCATGCAACTCACGGACATCAGAGGAGTGCCTTGTGTGTATCAAACATTGCAACGTAATTGGGTGACTATAAAGGTGCTCTACAGGTATCTCCGAGGGTGTCTGTTGAGTTGGCATGGATCAAGACTGGGATTTGTTACTCCGTGTGACGGAGAGGTATCTCGGGGCCCACTCGGTAATACAAGATCACAATGAGCCTTGCAAGCAATGTGACTAATTGTTAGTTGCGGGATCTTGTATTACGGAACGAGTAAAGAGACTTGCCGGTAACGAGGTTGAACTAGGTATGGAGATACCGACAATCGAATCTCGGGCAAGTAACATACCGAAGAACAAAGGGAACATCATACGGGATTAACTGAATCCTTGACATAGAGGTTCGACCGATAAAGATCTTTGTAGACTATGTAGGAACAAATGTGGACATCCAGGTCCCACCATTGGTTATTGACCATAGAGGTGTCTCGGTCATGTCTACATAGATCTCGAACCTGCAGGGTCTGCACACTTAAGGTTTGGTGACGTTTCGGTAGTATAGAGTTATGAATGGTGGTGACCGAAGGTAGTTCGGAGTCCCGGATGAGATCCCGGACGTCACAAGGAGCTCCAGAATGGTCCGGAGGTAAAGATTCATATATAGGAAGTCCTGTTTTGAACTCCGAAAAGATTTCGGGCACTTTCGGTAGCGTACCGGGAGTGACGAATGGGTCCCCGGGGTCCACCAGTGGGGCCAACCCACCCCATGGGCCAAAGTGGCGACCCACCAGCCCCTAGTGGGCTGGTGGGGTCGGCCAAGGTGTCCTAGGTGCAGGAAGAGAAGGCCCACACCGAATTGGGGTGGAGTCCTCCTCAAGTTCCACCTCTCGTGTGAGAGGTGGACTCTCAGGTGGAGGAGGACTTTCCCTCCACCAGTTCGGCCGAACCAAAAGGAGAGCCCTCCTTTGGGCGCAGCCTCCTCTCCTCTCCTCCTATATATATGAGTGGTTTTAGAGTTTTTTGGACAAGGATTTTCAGCCACATCTAAACCCTACTACTAGATCAAGTTCCTCTAGACTAGACAAAGTTCCGCAGTGCTTAGGCGAAGCCCTGCCGGAATTGCTCCACCACCATCACCGGAGCGCCGTCGCGCTGCCAGTGAACTCTTCTCCCTCTCCACTTCCTCTTGATAGATCAAGATGGTGGAGATCGTCATCAAGTTGCATGTGTGCTGAACGCAGAGGTGTCGTCCGTTCGGTGCTAGATCGGAAGGATCGTGAACAAGATCGCGAGACCGTTCGTGATGAGTTCACAGGACGGATCGTGATGAGATCACGGGACGGATCATGATGAGATCGCGGAACGGATCGTGATGAGTTCGCGGGACGGATCGTGATGTGATTGCGGGATGCTCGGCGATTTGGATCGCGAAGATGTTCGACTACACCAACCGCGTTTCTTAATGCTTCCCGCTTAGCGATCTACAAGGGTATGTAGATCCATTCTCCCTCTCATAGATGCTCATCACCATGGATAGATCTTGCATGTGCGTAGGAAATTTTTTGTTTCCCATGCAACGTTCCCCAACACCAAGGAGATAGCTGATGGTAAGCCGTACTCCCTAAAGTGTGTATTCGGGGATAGAAGATTCAAATTGCTGACCCGGATGTGGCGATCCTCGGGCGCATCCGCCGATCTCCAGAAGAGCGTGGCGGATGCCACTCGGCTGTTCATGTCGCGGGGAGAGAAAGACGAAACTCGGACGTTCTGGGCACAGTACGGAGCCCCCGAGTGTCTTCCTTTGCTGGTGGAGCAACTAAAAAAGTTGATGGAGCTGCACCGGATGGCGGAGCCGGCCATGAAGGACCTCTTCATCCGCTTATGGCCTTGCAAGCCAATCACAGGAAATTACTTCGGCCTGGTGCGGCGACTGATTGCTGCAACGCCCCGTCTCGACGCCGTCAAGCACTCCTCCTGCATCGAAGGAGCCCAGATGGCCCTTGCCAAGGCCAAAGTACACTGGCCGGGGCTCAATCCGATGAAGGTCGCCACCGACCCGCCGCCACCCAGAAAGGAGCACCGACGCCCCGAGCTATACTTCGAGGGAGTGATGGAGAATGTGCGGGTGATAGCGTCGCAGTGTTCGAGTGAAAAATTATTTAATGAGCTTGTAATGTGTCCGAAGACTGGTGATAACTTTTAACGATAATAGTATCCGCTCTCATATGGTTTTGTATTCCTTTATAACTCTTGTGTGGTTGTTTAATACTGAAAGATGCGAGTCGTTGGCTTCAGCCCCCATATAGATACTACCTGGGGTGTCTATACCAATGCACTGTGTCCCTTAGCCGTATTATCGGAACCCAAAGGTGGTGTAGTGCGGCTGACTAAGCAATCAGAAGATAGTGCTTTATTTCTTTCACTTAACCAAAGGGGCGCGAAAAGGACTACGGGAAGCGTACGATTAGCCACCAGAGTGTTTGCGATGTTCGGACGAACCGAGGCCGAAGCCCACATCTTAATGTTTGCGCAAAAGGCAAGTTCCTCGTATAACACGGAATAATGGCTTACCAGGATTGAAGTATAATACTTCTAACTTGGGGTTCATAGATCGGATCTCGCATACTATGACAGTACATTTTCGGCTTTCTCTCCGGGAGGTGCTTGACCAGACTATCTGGAAGAACAATCGTAGGGGTGCTCCCTTTGCTATTTTAGCCTAACGAGCAGAACATAAAGGGGCAAGCACAAGAGCTAGGCAACCCAACTTAATGACCAAAAAAATGGTTCGGAACCAATGCATATAAAGCGAACGCCAAGACGCCAGACACGCGATAGTTAAGGCAATTTGTGTTTGAAATCGAGCCCCCGGTCTATTGACTGGTTACCTCGCGTCATACCGAACAAGTTCACGAGAAGATGGAGAAAGGAGAAAAAGTATGTGCCAAAAACAGGACAGATGAGGCGTGTTTGCGCCATGCAGTTTTGCATTTTCTCAACAGCTCTTATAACTCGGATTGCCGAAGCAACTGTTTACAAGTATGCGAAAGAAAATAAGAAATAGCATCCTACATGAGTTGTTATACCAGGGGTCTTCAATTGGTGACCTGATGTAACAGCCCGGGACCGACGCTCCAGAAGATTCCCCTTTTATTTCCATTCTCGTATGTGTTTCGTTTGGTTGTTGCATTCATCATAGCATCATTCGCATCATCTGCATAGCATCGTCTCTCGTTTTCGAAAACTTGCATCCGTTCGTAGTTGCCGGTTCTCTCCGTTCTTGTCGTTGCCTATTTCGAGACCAACCACACACGCACGCGCCCGTGGCATCGTTTAAAAAACCGTTTTTAAAGCGCGCAAAAAATATTCTTGGATTGGCTAGAAACTTGGCGTGCGGTCTTGTTATATTATAGGTAGGCGACCTGCCAAATTTCATCACCTTCCGAGTTCGTTTGATACCCCGTCGGTCAACCATAGCAGTGCGGTCGTAGGTTATTCGTCGGATGTTTTTGATGTTTTAAAACTTCGTGTCACGGGCCGCAAACCTTCCCTCTCATCCCCACCTAGCCCATCTACACAGCCCACCTAGTCCATCCTATCCTACCCCGCAAACGGAGCCGTCCGATCGCGATCGGAGGGTCCAAAAACGGGCTAAAAATCCCTAACCTAGCCCCCCATTTCCTATATAACACCCCTAGCCTACCCTGCCTCGATTTTTGCGCCACCCCACAGCCTTCTCCTCCCACCTCCCATAGTGGGCCCGCCAGGCCCAGATCCGGGCTTGCCCCGGGACCGAAGCGCCGCCGCCGCGTCCCCGTCAGCGCCCGAGCCTGCAGCTGCCCGTGCTCCTGATCTCCCCTGAGCGCCCCGTCTCTGCAGCTCCCCGCCGGTCGGCCCTCCCCGGAGTGTGCCGGAGTCCCGTCATTGGCGACCTCCATCAGGCTGGTGCCTCGCGCCCCGCTTCTCTCCTCCCCCGTGCTTCTCTCCTTCTCCCTCCCCTAACCCGAGCTCTCTCTCTCTCTCCCCGTTGCCACAGGAGAAGCCGCCCGATCTCCTCGCCTCGTCGCTGCCTCGATCGTCCGTCGCCGCGAATGGAATCCCCACGGCCGGATCCGCTGATCCCGGCCTCCCCACGCGTCCCTGTGCCCGCCGCCGGCATCGGTTGCCAGAGCTGCCGCCATTCCAGGCGCTCGCCTCTGGACGAGGAGGGCGACGACTACCCGAGGCCAGCGCTCGCCCGCTCGTGCGTGCATGTGGGCCGGTCTCCGAGCGCCGCCAAGGCCTAGTTCCCTGTCCGGCCCAGTTGGCCTTAGGTGAGCCCCCCCTGTTCGCCTATCCAGCGCCTGGGGCACCATATTCTATCTTGCGCCCACCAGATTCGGCCCGTTTGTGTTCTTCTTCCTGCTAACAAATTTGCTAATAACGAGTGAAAAACAGATTTGCAGAAAACCCCCTAGATTCATGAATCTAATATACTCATGTGGGGTCATTTCGGGAATGCTATATGTTGCTTCCGGCCCAATTTAAATTGCCTAGATGATATAGTTGTTCATGTTTCACCTCTTGCCATGTTTAAATACATTTAATATTGATGAGTACCTAAACAGGAGTGAACTAAATAATTCGAACGTGGAGTTTCGTTAATGTGCAACTCATTGCCTATGCAACTCATTGCATATTGAACTTCACTTAATATGTAGTAGTTGTTTGTTGTTCTTGCCATGCCATGTCATGCGTTGCATATTTAACCGGACATGCATCATATTTGTTTGCACATCATGTCATGCATATGTTATGATGTACCTTGTGTTGATTGTTTGTTTCGGATTGCTTCTTCTCGATAGAGTTTCGAAAGCGTTCGGAGTGTGAGGATTCGTTCGACTACATTGGCTCGTCTTCTTCATGGACTTGTTCTTCTTCCGAGCGGGATCTCAGGCAAGATGGCACATTTCCGTGGATACCATTACTATCATTGCCATGCTAGATGTCTCGTTTTCTATCGCTATGTCATGCTACCTACCACTTGTTTGTCAAGCTTCCCAACATTGCCATGAAAGCCTCTAACCCTCCACCTTCCTAGCAAACCTTTGTTTGGCTATGTTACCGCTTGCTCAACCCTTCTTATAGCGTTTCTAGCTGCAGGTGCAATTGCTTCCATGTGACAACATGGACATTCTTTTGTTATCACAATATTATTGTTATTTAATTTAATGCACTTATACACTTGGTAAAGGGTGGAAGGCTTGGCCTTTTGCTCGGTGTTTTGTTCCACTCTTGCCGCCCTATTTACTTGTGAACCAGTGTCATGTTCCATAATTGAGCGCTCCGAACATGCTCGGGGTTGTTATGGGGACCCCCTTGATCTATGTTTTAGGATAAATCTTGTCTGGCAAGGCCCAACATTAGAATTATTTTCTTAATAACAACTAAAATTTCCATAGGGCATGATCACCCGGTGGATAATTAATCAACAACCCGAGCCAGTGCTCCTCATGAGTGTTGGTCCAAAACGGGCTTCCTGTGGGTCCACCTCGACGAAACTCAGGGCTTGGTTTTCCCTGTAGCTAGACCCATCTATCGCGTCCTGAGAACGAGATACACGGCTCTTATCGGGGTTGTCGACACGTCGGGCGGCCTTGCTAGATTTGTTTTACCTTTCTCGAATGTCTTGCGTGAGGAACTCTGATCTTCTTCGGGCTATCTCGAGGTGTCAGATTTCCTTTGGAATTGCTTGTGAAGATCACGAGATCCGTGGTCAAGGTTATTCCCATGGTGTGTGGTTAATTTGTGATGGATGAGTTGGAGCACCCCTGCAGGGTTAAATCTTTTCGAGAAGTCGTGCCCGCGGTTATGTGGCAAACTTGGATACTTTGTTTAACACCCGGTCATAGCAAACTTGAAGTAAACTCTAATAAAATACGCCAACTCTATGCATAACCGTGACTGTCTCTTCTCGTGAGCCCTTATCCGAGAGAGAACATGGCGGGGTTATGATTGACGTAAGTAGGTGTTTAGGATCAATTAGTTATCACTACTAGTTCACAACTGTTATGCATAGGCCACCCACTTTATTTTCTGCATTCGTAAGTTAGCCACTCAAACAAATGCTTAGTCGCTTGCTACAGCCTCACCACTTAACCATACCTCACCCATTAAGCTTTAATAGTCTTGATACCCTTGGAAATGAGATTGCTGAGTCCCCATGGCTCACAGATTACTACAACAACAGTTACATGTGCAGGTAATGCGATGATTTGACGTGAGAACGTTGCTTGTTTGGTGGATCTCTTCTTCTTCATCATCAATCTAGGATGGGTTCCAGGCGGCAGCCTAGGATAGCAAGGATGGATGTCATTTTGTTGTTTGCTTTCGTCCGTAGTCGGACCCTGCTCTTCTGGATGATATTTGAGTATGTTGTTGTATTGATGTGATCTTGTTGTAGCTTGTGGCGAGTGTAAGCCAATTCCATATACTCACCTCTTCTATACATGTACTTGTCATGATATCCATTCTTGCAACATGACGAGATGCGCTCCTATCCTTGTCGAGGCCCTCGTGCCAAAATAAGGATAGGGTCGCATCTTGGGCATGACAAGTTGGTATCAGAGCCTGTACCGACCTAGGAGCCCCCTTGATTGATCGAACTTGGCCGAGTCGAGTCTAGTGAAAAACTATTTCGAGTCTAGTTATATCGGAGTAGGATTCTTTTTACTCCTCTTCTATGCTCTGGTAAGGAATTATGACTTGGGAATTTTCATTCTACTCCTCTTCTAGCTCAAAAAAAATTTAGGATCACGCGGGTAATTTGGAAACTATATGATGCCGATGTGACGGAGTTCTGTCTTGGTGCCTCCTGTCTGACTTGATTTCTTTCGGGGAGTTGAGCTCCAGGGGATTCTTGGCACATCGTTATATTTTAGTTTCCTTAGTATCTCAGGACGGAGGATGTTCGGAATTGCTTCAATACTTGTCGTGGTGAGATAAGGTCGGAGTCACCCAGTACTGGGGAAGCGTCTAGGGTACCACCATGGTTAGTATCCTTGTGCTTTTGAGGATCTGAGTTAGATGGACTTGCGGAAGCCTCTGGTTATGTGTTGAAGGATGGATACAGTTGGGGTGTAGGTTTGTTAGTTGTATGAGATATTTCCTCCTTGTATCCCCAACATCGGATTGCATAACCAGAAAGTTTTCGGAAGTTCTTAGGTGGGAACTCAAGTAGTTACCTAGGCTATCTTCCAACAGATCATGATGTGAGGTTGGGGTTCGATATCTAGTGGATTCGTTTGTTCACGGTCTTTCTTACAGAGGGCAGTCTCGATATCTGTCATCACATATGCTTCGTCAAGCCTTGTAGTTCGCTACGCCTAGGGAGCATATTTGAGCGTCATTTCAATATGACAATCCAATGTACGATCGAGCCCGTGCGAACCTTACCACGAAAATATCGGACGAAATCTCTGTTATGCATTTGTTCTGGCTTGCTTCGTAAGCCTCATCCTTTGTTTTGTTTTGAATATGGTAATTCGAGTTGCTTCGATGTCAGGTGGTGATTTCATATATTTCCTAAGTAGTGTTCTCATATTTCTGTGGGAATGCTAATTCTTTTGCCCAATCAAGTTATCATATCAATTCTTTTCAACCCGTGCACTCCTCTCCAAGTTATTCAACCATCTCCAATATTTGCAAGATAAATTCTCATTTCTTTTCCGGAGTTTGTCTCATCTGTTCCAAGTTTTCTTTGTTTTTCCCACCCTCCCACCCTTTTTCTTCAATGATTAAATTCTCTTCCAAGTGCATTTATCTTCATCAATGCTTCTGCTATCATTTCTTCCATTTTGTGTCCAGTGAGTTCTTGTGAGGATTCTCAAGAGCTTTAATTTCAAGATCTATCCTCTTATCCGTGTTCTCGTTGTTATTATTCTCTGGTGGATTCAATTCAAGCTCTTCGTGTTCATCATATCCTTTCTCATTCTTTCAATGGTTTCCATGTTGGAATTTCTTTCCAAGCCTCTCTTGTTTATTCGTCTCTCCCTGTTATATCCGGAGTGCTGAAGATATCTCAGAGATTCATGTTTTCTTTCATTCCTGACAAATTATTTCGAGGTTCTCACTTCATCAAGTTTTTATTTTGTACCGGTGCAATCTCTCTTTTAATCAATTGTTTCAACAGTGGTTTCTTTTGAGTGGGCCCATAGCCCATAGTTTTTTTTCCAGGATCCTACCTGACTCTTCTAATCTTTCCGGAGATGTCCTCAAGTTCTTTTCAACATGATGTAAGAATGATTTTCATCAGTCATATTCCTCTTCCAAGATCGCTTCGAATCATTTTCGTCGTTGGATCAACCTTTCCTTATTCATTATTCCAGAGTATCTCAGTAATTCATGGTGTTGTTTCTCGTCATCATTTTCAGCATTGAAGACCGAAGGAGAGTTTCTCTTAAATCATTGTTCGTTCTTCCAAAGATTCATGGTTTCAGGCTATTGCTATCATCTCAAATTGTTTTGATCATGAGTAATTCCATCCATATCTATCTGGTGCATTTCATAATTGTTTTCATTTCTCGATCCTCCGAAGGCCATCATTTCAGAAGATTTCTTCGTTCTCAGATTTTAGCTTTTGTTCCCAAATTCTTCTCAATTGTTGTCCCTTTGTTCGTATCTCAATTATTCTGGTGCCTTGTGAAGTTTTCTATTAGGTGGATCATGCTCTCTTCGTTCTCATGTTATATCATTCATTTGTCTTATCCTCTTTCGTTTCGAATTCTTTCCGGTGTATCGTTCAAGACTACTTCAAGTTTGTGATCTCTCTCTCTCTCTTTCTCTTCAATTCTTTGCAACAAGAATAAGTGTTGTGTGAAATCCATTGGTTGTCATCAATTTAACTTGATGAAGGATAGGCATATCATAATTCTTATTCTTGTTTCATCCAAGTGATTTCAATCCTTATTCTGGAGCCATTCATGATATCAAATTCCTTCTCCCAAGTGGTCATCTTTCTTTCCCGTAGTTCCAAGTTTTGCCAGTATCTTGTCCCGAAGCTTCATTTAAATCATTGGAAGGCCCCAATCTTGTTCTTTTTCAACCTTCAATTCTTTTATATCATCCTCTCTTTTCCAGAGGTTCCTCATGGTGGTTCATCAAGATTTCTTTCATTTTCAAGTGTTCTTCAAGATTCTTGTTGGAGGTGCTCAAGTGTCATTTATCTTGCATTTCTAATTTCAATTCCTTCTCCATTTTCTTTTGAGATGGTGTTATTAAATTCTTGATTATGAGGAGTCTCGAAGGAAATTGTCAAGAATAAAGATAAGTAAACACATCTTGTTTTCTTGAAGTTCTTTGGGTTGGATTTCACCTAAAGCATTTCCTAAGGATTGTTGCTATCATGGTGTTATAAATGATCCAAGTTTTCTCCTTTTCCTCTTGGTGAAATAAGTTATTCATATCTTGTTGCTCTCAAGCAATCAATTTTTTTTATTGTGGCAGGTTGTGACCTCATGATTTTGAGATGTTGTCTTTAAGCCCACAACAAGCTTATTCTTTCATTGTTGATTCTCCATCAACTCCGTTCAACCATGCTTTTCAAATTCATTGGTGGTAGAAGTTGTCATTTTCTTCTCAGTTCTCTTCTCTTCAAAGATCTAGCTTCTATTCTTTGTTTCGGAGGTGTGGTGTTGATGCTCTCTTCGAACCATCATCGTGTTTTATCAAGATCATGTTCTTTCTTTCTTATTCATTTAGCCGGAGTGCTGTGAAATCCTGTCATGATCCTTCCGTCTTATGAAGTTTTGATTCTAATCCAACCGACGTTTGGTGTCTCTTTCAATTTCTTCCTTCATATCAAATTTTCCTCTCTATCCTACCGAAGTGCTGCCAAAATTTCTTGTGAATTCTTGCTTATTCCCATGTCATTCTTCATCTCTTTCCAACCTTCATGTTCATGGGTTTCACTAGTTTGTCAGAGAAGCAACTAAGTTTTACCTCTTGCTCTTTCTCTTCCCCTTCTCATTCTAGATCTCGGGACGAGATTCTCATGTAGTGGAGGAGAGTTGTAACAGCCTGGGACCGACGCTCCAGAAGATTCCCCTTTTATTTCCATTCTCGTTTGTGTTTCGTTTGGTTGTTGCATTCATCATAGCATCATTCGCATCATCTGCATAGCATCGTCTCTCATTTTCGAAAACTTGCATCCGTTCATAGTCGCCGGTTCTCTCCGTTCTTGCCGTTGTCTGTTTCGAGACCAACCACACACGCACGCGCCCGCGGCATCGTTTAAACAAAACCCATTTTTAAAGCGCGCGAAAAATATTCTTGGATTCGGTCGAAACTTGGCGTGCGGTCTTGTCATATTGTAGGTAGGATGCCTGCCAAATTTCGCTGCGTTCCGAGTTTGTTCGGTACCCCGTCGGTCAATCGTAGTAATGCGATCATCGGTTATTCGTCGGATGTATTCGGTGTTCTAAAACTTCGTGTCACGGGCCACAAACCTTCCCTCTCATCCCCACCTAGCCCATCTACACATCACACCTAGCCCATCCTAGCCTACCCCGCGACCGGAGCCGTCCGATCGCGATTGGATGGTCCGAAAACGGGCTAAAAATACCTAACCTAGCCCCCCATTTCCTATATAACACCCCTAGCCTACCCTACCTCGACTTCCACGCTGCCCCAACCAGCCAGCACCACCCTGCAGCCACCTCCTCCCACCTCCTACAGTGGGCCCGCCAGGCCCAGATCAGGGCCCACCCCGGGCCCGAAGCACCATCGCCGTGTCCCCGCAGGCGCCCAAGCCCGCAGCCTCCCGCAGCTGCCCGTGCTCCCGATCTCCCCCGAGCGCCCCGTCTCCGCAGCTCCCTGCCGGTCGGCCCTCGCCGGAGTTCGCCGGAGTCCCGTCGTCAGTGACCTCCATCAGGTTGGTGCCTCGCGCCCCGCTTCTCTCCTCCCCCGTGTTGCTCTCCTTCTCCCTCCCCTAACCCGAGCTCTCTCTCTCCCCGTTGCCGCAGGAGAAGCCGCCCAATCTCCTCGCCTCGTCGCTGCCTCGACCGCCCGTTGTCGGGAACGGAATCCCGCGGTCGGATCCGCCGATCCCATCCTCCCCGCGCGTCCCTGTGCCCGCTGCCGCCATTTCGGGCGCTCGCCTCTGGACGAGGAGGGCGACGACCGCCCAAGGCCAGCGCTCGTCCGCTCGTGCATGCACGTGGGCCGGCCTCCCAGCGCCGCCAAGGCCCAGTTCCCTGTCCGGCCCAGTTGGCCTTAGGTGAGCCCTCACCCCCCTGTTCGCCTATCCAGCGCCTGGGGTGCCATATTCTATCTTGCGCCCACCAGATTCGGCATGTTTGTGTTTTTCCCTGCTAACGAATTTGCTAATAACTAGTGAAAAACAGATTTGCAGAAAAACCCCTAGATTCATGCATCTAATAACTTTTCATCCGTGCATCGGATTAAAAAACTTTATATATGAAAATTGACTAGAATTTCGTGTAGATTCATCATATCCAACTTTCACACATGATAAAAAGTTTAACCTTGATGTTGCATTGATTTGCATAAATGCCATGTAAAATGAATTATTTCATATCTAAATAATCGTAGCTCCGTTTAAAATGTTCCACATATGTAACTTGACTAGAAAATGCGTAGAATCTCATGGTGACATTTCTTTTAATGTTTAAAAACTCTAAAATTGTGTTAGGAAAGATCTGGACCAAATTCATAATATGCATGTGGGGTCATTTCGGGAATGCTATATGTTGCTTCCGGCCCCATTTAAATTGCCTAGATGATATAGGTGTTCATGTTTCACCTCTTGCCATGTTTAACTACATTTAATATTGATGAGTACCTAAACGGGAGTGAACTAAATAATTCAAACGTGGAGTTTCGTCAATATGCAACTCACTGCCTATGCAACTCATTGCATATTGAACTTCACTTAATATGTAGTAGTTGTTTGTTGTTCTTGCCATGCCATGTCATGCATTGCATATTTTACCGGACATGCATCATATTTGTTTGCACATCATGTCATGCATATGTTGTGATGTATCTTGTGTTGATTATTTGTTTCGTATTGCTTCTTCTCGATAGAGTTTTGAAAGCGTTCAGAGTGTGAGGATTCGTTCGACTATGCTGGCTCATCTTCTTCATGGCCTTGTTCTTCTTCTGAGCGGGATCTCAGGGAAGATGACACATTTCCCTGGATACCATTACTATCATTGCCATGATAGACGTCTCGTTTTCTATCGCAATGTCATGCTACCTACCACTTGTTTGTCAAGCCTCCCAACATTGCCATGAAAGCCTCTAACCCTCCACCTTCCTAGCAAACCTTTGTTTGGCTATGTTACCGCTTGCTCAACCCTTCTTATAGCGTTTCTAGCTGCAGGTGCAATTGCTTCCATGTGACAACATGGACATTCTTTTGTTATCACAATATTATTGCTATTTAATTTAATGCACTTATACACTTGGTAAAGGGTGGAAGGTTTGGCCTTTTGATCGGTGTTTTGTTCCACTCTTGTCGCCCTAGTTACTTGTGAACCGGTGTTATGTTTCATAATTGAGCGCTCCTAACATGCTCGGGGTTGTTATGGGGACTCCCTTGATCTTCGTTTTAGGATAAAGCTTGTCTGGCAAGGCCCAACATTGGTACTATTTTCTTAATAACAACTAAAATTTGCATAGGGCATGATCACCCCATGGATAATTAATCAACAACCCGAGCCAGTGCTCCTCATGAGTGTTGGTCCAAAACAGGCTGTCTATGGAGCCGCCTCGAGGAAACTCAGGGATTGGTTTTCCCTATAGCTAGACCCATCTATCGTGTCCTGAGAACGAGATACGCGGCTCTTATCGGGGTTGTCGACATGTCGGGCGGCCTTGCTGGATTTGTTTTACCTTTCTCGAATGTCTTGCGTGAGGAACTCTGATCTTCTTCGGGCTATCTCGAGGTGTCAGATTTCCTTTGGAATTGCTTGTGAAGATCACGAGATCCGTGGTCAAGGTTATTCCCATGGTGTGTGGTTAATTTGTGATGGATGAGTTGGAGCACCCCTACAGGGTTAAATCTTTTCGAGAAGCCGTGCCCGCGGTTATGTGGCAAACTTGGATACTTTGTTTAACACCCGGTCATAGCAAACTTGAAGTAAACTCTAATAAAATACACCAACTCTGTGCATAACCGTGACTGTCTCTTCTCGTGAGCCCTTATCCGAGAGAGAACATGGTGGGGTTATGATTGACGTAAGTAGGTGTTCAGGATCAATTAGTTATCACTACTAGTTCACAACTGTTATGCGTAGGCCACCCACTTTATTTTCTGCATTCGTAAGTTAGCCACTCAAACAAATGCTTAGTCGCTTGCTACAGCCTCACCACTTAACCATACCTCACCCATTAAGCTTTAATAGTCTTGATACCCTTGGAAATGAGATTGTTGAGTCCCCATGGCTCACAGATTACTAAAACAACAGTTGCAGGTGCAGGTAATGCGATGATTTGACGTGAGAACGTTGCTTGTTTGTTGGAGCTCTTCTTCTTCATCATCAATCTAGGATGGTTCCAGGCGGCAGCCTGGGATAGCAAGGATGGATGTCATTTTGTTATTTTCTTTCGTCTGTAGACGGACCCTACTCTTCTGGATGATGTTTGAGTATGTTGTTGTATTGATGTGATCTTGTTGTAGCTTGTGGCGAGTTAAGCCCATTCCATATACTCATGTGGGGTCATTTCGGGAATGCTATATGTTGCTTCCGGCCCAATTTAAATTGCCTAGATGATATAGTTGTTCATGTTTCACCTCTTGCCATGTTTAAATACATTTAATATTGATGAGTACCTAAACAGGAGTGAACTAAATAATTCGAACGTGGAGTTTCGTTAATGTGCAACTCATTGCCTATGCAACTCATTGCATATTGAACTTCACTTAATATGTAGTAGTTGTTTGTTGTTCTTGCCATGCCATGTCATGCGTTGCATATTTAACCGGACATGCATCATATTTGTTTGCACATCATGTCATGCATATGTTATGATGTACCTTGTGTTGATTGTTTGTTTCGGATTGCTTCTTCTCGATAGAGTTTCGAAAGCGTTCGGAGTGTGAGGATTCGTTCGACTACATTGGCTCGTCTTCTTCATGGACTTGTTCTTCTTCCGAGCGGGATCTCAGGCAAGATGACACATTTCCGTGGATACCATTACTATCATTGCCATGCTAGATGTCTCGTTTTCTATCGCTATGTCATGCTACCTACCACTTGTTTGTCAAGCTTCCCAACATTGCCATGAAAGCCTCTAACCCTCCACCTTCCTAGCAAACCTTTGTTTGGCTATGTTACCGCTTGCTCAACCCTTCTTATAGCGTTTCTAGCTGCAGGTGCAATTGCTTCCATGTGACAACATGGACATTCTTTTGTTATCACAATATTATTGTTATTTAATTTAATGCACTTATACACTTGGTAAAGGGTGGAAGGCTTGGCCTTTTGCTCGGTGTTTTGTTCCACTCTTGCCGCCCTATTTACTTGTGAACCAGTGTCATGTTCCATAATTGAGCGCTCCGAACATGCTCGGGGTTGTTATGGGGACCCCCTTGATCTTTGTTTTAGGATAAATCTTGTCTGGCAAGGCCCAACATTAGAATTATTTGCTTAATAACAACTAAAATTTCCATAGGGCATGATCACCCGGTGGATAATTAATCAACAACCCGAGCCAGTGCTCCTCATGAGTGTTGGTCCAAAACGGGCTTCCTGTGGGTCCACCTCGACGAAACTCAGGGCTTGGTTTTCCCTGTAGCTAGACCCATCTATCGCGTCCTGAGAACGAGATACACGGCTCTTATCGGGGTTGTCGACACGTCGGGCGGCCTTGCTGGATTTGTTTTACCTTTCTCGAATGTCTTGCGTGAGGAACTCTGATCTTCTTCGGGCTATCTCGAGGTGTCAGATTTCCTTTGGAATTGCTTGTGAAGATCACGAGATCCGTGGTCAAGGTTATTCCCATGGTGTGTGGTTAATTTGTGATGGATGAGTTGGAGCACCCCTACAGGGTTAAATCTTTTCGAGAAGCCGTGCCCGCGGTTATGTGGCAAACTTGGATACTTTGTTTAACACCCGGTCATAGCAAACTTGAAGTAAACTCTAATAAAATACACCAACTCTGTGCATAACCATGACTGTCTCTTCTCGTGAGCCCTTATCCGAGAGAGAACATGGTGGGGTTATGAGTGACGTAAGTAGGTGTTCAGGATCAATTAGTTATCACTACTAGTTCACAACTGTTATGCGTAGGCCACCCACTTTATTTTCTGCATTCGTAAGTTAGCCACTCAAACAAATGCTTAGTCGCTTGCTACAGCCTCACCACTTAACCATACCTCACCCATTAAGCTTTAATAGTCTTGATACCCTTGGAAATGAGATTGTTGAGTCCCCATGGCTCACAGATTACTAAAACAACAGTTGCAGGTGCAGGTAATGCGATGATTTGACGTGAGAACGTTGCTTGTTTGTTGGAGCTCTTCTTCTTCATCATCAATCTAGGATGGTTCCAGGCGGCAGCCTGGGATAGCAAGGATGGATGTCATTTTGTTATTTTCTTTCGTCTGTAGACGGACCCTACTCTTCTGGATGATGTTTGAGTATGTTGTTGTATTGATGTGATCTTGTTGTAGCTTGTGGCGAGTTAAGCCCATTCCATATACTCACCTCTTCTGTACATGTACTTGTAATGATATCTGTTCTTGCAACATGATGAGATGCGCTCCTATCCTTGTCGAGGCCCTCGTGCCAAAATAAGGATAGGGTCACATCTTGGGCGTGACAAGTTGGTATCAGAGCCTGTACCGACCTAGGAGCCCCCTTGATCGATCGAACTTGGACGAGTCGAGTCTAGTGAAAAACTATTTCGAGTCTAGTTATATCGGAGAGTAGGATTCTTTTTACTCCTCTTCTATGCTCTAGTAAGGAATTACGACTTGGGAATTTTCATTCTACTCCTCTTCTCGCTCAAAAAAATGTAGGATCACGCGGGTAATTTGGAAACTATATGATGCCGATGTGACGGAGTTGTATCTTTGTGCCTCCTGTGTGACTTGATTTCTTCCGGGGAGTTGAGCTCGAGGGGATTCTTGGCACATTGTTATATTTCAGTTTCCTTAGTATCTCAGGACAGAGGATGTTCGGAATTGCTTCAATACTTGTCATGGTGAGATAAGGCCGGAGTCACCCAGTACTAGGGAAGCGTCCGAGGTACCACCATGGTTAGTATCCTTGTGCTTTTGAGGATCTGAGTTACATGGACTTGCGGAAGCCTCTAGTTATGTGTTGAAGGATGGATACAGTTGGGGTGTAGGTTTTCTAGTTATGTGAGATATTTCCTCCTTGTATCCCCAACATCGGATTGCTTAACCAGAAAGTTTTCGGAAGTTCTTAGGTGGGAATTCAAGTAGTTACCTAGGCTATCTTCCAACAGATCATGATGTGAGGTTGGGGTTTGATATCTAGTGGATTCGTTTGTTCAGGGTCTTTCTTACAAAGGGCAGTCTCATTATATGTCATCAGATATGCTTCGTCAAGCCTTGTAGTTCGCTACGCCTAGGGAGCATATTCGAGCATCATTTCAATATGACAATCCACTGTACGATCGAGCCTGTGCGAACCTTAACACGAAAATATTGGACGAAATCTCTGTGATGCATTTGTTCTGGCTTGTTTCGTAAGCCTCATCCTTTGTTTTGTTTTGAATATGGTAATTCGAGTTGCTTCGATGTCAGGTGGTGATTTCATATTTTTCCTAAGAAGTGTTCTCATATTTCTGTGGGAATGCTAATTCTTTTGCCCAATCAAGTTATCATATCAATTCTTTTCAACCGGTGCACTCCTAAGTTATTCAACCATCTCCAATATTTGCAAGATCAATTCTCATTTATTTTCCGGAGTTTGTCTCATCTGTTCCAAGTTTTCTTTGTTTTTTCCCACCCTCCCACCCTTTTTCTTCAATGATTAAATTCTCTTCCAAGTGCCTTTCTCTTCATCAATGCTTCCGCTATCATTTGTTCCATTTTGTATCCGTTGAGTTCTTGTGAGGATTCTCAAGAGTTTTAATTTCAAGATCTATCCTTTTATCCTTGTTCTCATTGTTATTCTTCTCCGGTGGATTCAATTCAAGCTCTTGGTGTTCATCATATCCTTTCTCATTCGTTCAGGGGTTTCCATGTTGGAATTTCTTTCCAAGCCTCTCTTGTTTATTCGTCTCTCCCTGTTATATCCGGAGTGCTGAAGATATCTCAGAGATTCATGTTTTCTTTCATTCCTGACAAATTATTTTGAGGTTCTCACTTCATCAAGTTCTTAATTTGTACCGGTGCAATCTCTCTTTTAATCAACTGTTTCAATAGTGGTTTATTTTGAGTGGGCCCATAGCCCATAGGTTTTTTTTCCAGGATCCTACCTGACTCTTCTAATCTTTCCGGAGATGTCCTCAAGTTCTTTTCAATATGATGTAAGAATGATTTTCATCAGTCATATTCCTCTTCCAAGATCGCTTCAAATCATTTTTGTTGTTGTCTCAACCTTTCCTTATCAATCTAGGATGGGTTCCAGGCAGCAGCCTGGAATAGCAAGGATGGATGTCATTTTGTCAGTTGCGTTCGTCCGTAGTCAGACCCTGCTCTTCTGGATGATGTTTGAGTATGTTGTTGTATTGATGTGATCTTGTTGTAGCTTCTGGCGAGTGTAAGCCAATTCCATATACTCACCTCTTCTGTACATGTACTTGTAATGATATCCATTCTTGCAACACGACGAGATGCGCTCCTATCCTTGTCGAGGCCCTTGTGCCAAAATAAGGATAGGATCGCATATTGGGCGTGACACCTGACGTCCTTGATATACCCCTTTGCTGGTTGTCTCCTGCTCTTGGATGCACCTTGATGGGTATTAGTGCGGGCGGATTTTGCGAACAAAATGTTGAGAGGCCGCAGCGTTATAGGTGAGCTTTATGCCGTAGGTGGACTCTTTTAGGAGTGCATGCATCTTGTCCAAAGACGTATTGGTGGTAGTAGGTCGGGGCAGCCGAACACCCACCTGTATTTCCCCACCGCTTCCCATGGAATCTTAAGTGCGAAATTGTGCCTCCTCGACACGTACTTTGCTGGTACGGAAATTGTGCGGTGGGGGCGAATCCCTATAGAGGGAAAGAGGAATGATCCGAGTTATCAGTTTGAAGCCGAACTCGCTTCCCAGCTTTATGTGCCTTTATGGCGGATATCGGAGCTTGCCGATCTTCTTTATAACTGAATTCGGCCGCTAGGGCCAGTGCATGCTCCTGAGTCCTAAGGGAGCGCTCGGTATTGCCGTTGCAGTAATGACCCCCTTGGGGCCTGGCATCTTGAGCTTGAGGTGTGCGTAGTGTGGGACCGCGTTGAACGAGCAAACGTTGTTCGTCCAAGCAACGCGTGATAGCCGCTGCAGAAGGGCACGATGTCGAAGATCAAGTCTTCGCTGCGAAAGTTGTCGGGTGAGCCGAACACGACCTCTAGAGTTACTGAGCCCTTGCATTGGGCCTCAATGCCAGGGATCACCCCTTTGAAGGTAGTGCTGCTGGGCTTGATCCTTGATGGATCGATGCCCATCTTTTTCACCGTATCTGAATAGATCAGGTTAAGGCTACTTCCTCTGTCCATTAGGACCTTTGTGAGGTGATACCCATCTATAATGGGATCTAGGACGAGGGCCGCCGAACCCCCATGACGGATACTGGTCAAATGATCACGCTAATCAAAGGAGATCGGGTATGCTGACCATGGGTTGTACTTCAGGGCTACGGGTTCCACCACATAGACTTCCCGGAGGGCGCGCTTCCTCTCCTTCTTCGGTATGTGGGTGGCGTATATCATGTTCACCGTTTTTACTTCAGGAGGGAACTTCTTATGACCGCCACCCATTGGACCCCGAGGCTCATCTTCGTCCTCGCTGCGCGAGCTTTTGCCCTGGTCTTCGGGTTGTATCTTGTCGGCCTATTTAAACACCCAGCAGTTGCGTTGTGTGTGGTTGGCGGGCTTTTTCGAAGTTCCATGGATTTGCCAAGGCCTTTCCATGATCTTCTCGAGCTGAGTGGGTCTGTCATGATTGCCTTTAGGGGGCTTCTTCTGCTGCCCAGGTTGGGAGTTGCAGAATCCGGCATTAACCGTCATGTCATCGACATCATTTCTACTATGCCGACGCTTATTCTTATTGCGCTTTGGCTTTGAGTTGCCATCTTGGGCTTCAGGTGCCACAGGATCTTCAGAATTGTGGCTGCGTATAGCCAGCCAATTATTCATCTGTTCGGAACTCGCGGAGTCAACCCCCATGAGGCCCACCCGTGGGGAGTGTTCGGAAGGAACACATGTTCGGTCACATGGCTTGATGGCCAGTCCAGCACGAGGGATCGGATTGCCGCCATTGGTGACCCCATTGGCATGTCCGAAGAAGGGGATCGAGGTTAAGGCCTCAGAGTCCTCGGGGGCTACAAGCGAAGTCCTGAGCTCGATTAGTGACAGGTTGCCCCGAGAGTCGACGGAGAACTCTAAGTTTCCAAATCTGACCTCTTGATCATGGGCGAAGATCTCAACGCGGCCTAGATGCCCGGCGGGATCCGCATGCAGCACATAGCTGCCGACGGCAAAGATCTGCTCGAGGACAAAAACATCCATGTTGAGAACCTCTTCGTTGATGAAGAGACGAGGTGTCGATTCCATCTAGCTCACAAAGGAAGTCTCAATGAAAGCACCAATGTCGGTGTCAAAACTGGCAGATCTTGGGTAGGGGGTCCCGAACTGTGAGACTAGGATCGACGGTAACAGGAGACGAAGGGGACATGAGTTTACCCAGGATTGGGCCCTCTAATGGAGGTAATACCCTACGTCCTGCTTGACTGTATTGATGGTGTAAGGGGTTACAGAGTTGATCTACCTTGAGATCGTATGTCTAACCCTAGATGAGTTGTTCTCTCTCTATACCCTAAAACCCTCCGGTTATATAGATGTCGAGGATGCCTAGGGTTTACATATGGTTGGTTACATGCCAAAGAGATAAACTTGCCTAACTATTACACCAGACGTGGAGCGCAAGCCTTGTTTCTCGAAGCTTCCATCTAAGAGACTGGGCATTCAAATCCTTTGGTGTTCGGTAAGCAGCCCTCATAGTCCGGCCATAACAATAGGTTGGCCATCCAAGGACCCCCTAATCTAGGACTCCCTCAATCGGTTAGGTTGCTAAATGTTAGTAACTTGAAATAAAAGCTACACAATAAATGGAGGCTAGCTAAGGGTGAGGTGATGATGAGTGTTGGAAGTGTTTCCAAGGTTGATGTGATCACCATCGCACGCTCTCTCTACCTTCAGGATTAGTGATAAACCTAAATAAATGTTATTTGGTATTGGCGTTGAGCATGAACGTGATTAGATCGTGTTTATTGCAATACAGTTATTCGTTTAAGTTAGAGAATAATGGTTATTCTGTTTACATGAATAATACCTTCAATGGTCATGCACACAATGAGAATGGTTTATTGAATCTTGATCGTAGTGATACACATGTTCATAATATTGATGCCAAAAAAGATACAAAGTTAATAATGATAGTACCACATCCTTGTGGCACTGTCGCTAAATGTCATATTGGTGTAAAGCGCATGAAGAAACTCCATGAAGATGGATCTTTGGACTCATTCGATTTCAAATCGGTTGAGACATGCGAACCATGCCTCTTGGGCAAGATGACTAAGGACCCCGTTTTCCGTTATGATGGAGTGGGCAAGTGACTTATTGGAAATGATACATGTTGATGTATGCAATCCAACAAGTGTTGTAGCGTGCGGTGGATATCGTTGTTTTCTTACCTTCACTGATGATTTGAGTATATATGGGTATATTTACTTAATGAAACACAAGTTTGAGTCGTTTGAAAAGTTCAAGCAAATTCAGAGTGAAGTTTGAGATCATCGTGACAAGAAGATAAAATATCTACGATATGATCATGGAGGAGAATATCTAAGTTACGAGTTTGGTATGCAACTTAAGACAATGTGGAAGTTGTTTCACAACTCACGCCACTTGGAACACCATAGTGTGATGGTGTGTCCAAACATCATAGTCGTGCTCTATTGTATATAATGCATACTATGATGTCTCTTATCGTTTTGTCACTGTAGTTTTGGGGTTATGCATTAGAGACAACTACATTCAATTTAAATAGGGCACCATCTAAATCCGTTGAGATGACACCAGATGAATTATGGTTTGGCAGAAACCTAAATTGTCATTTTTCAGAATTTGGGAATGCGACGCTCATGTCTGGTAAGCTCGAACCCAAAGCGGTAAAATGCATCTTCATAGGCTACCCTAAGGAAAAAGTTGGGTCTACCTCCTATCTCAGATCCAAGGGCAAAGTGTTTGTTGCTAAAAATGGGTCATTTCTCAATAAAGAGTTTCTCTCAAAAGAATTGAGTGGGAGGAAGACAGAACTTGATGAGGTTGTTGAACCGTTGTTTCAACAAGAGAGTAGCGTGGCGCAGAAAGATGTTTCTATGGAGCCTACGTCAGTTGAAGAGGAAGTTAATGATGATGATCATGAAGCTTCGGATCAAGTTACTATCAAACCTCGTAAGTCGACAAGGACACGTACTGCTCCTGAGTGGTACGACAACCCTGTTTTAGAGGTCATGTTGTTGGACAATGATGAACCTATGAACTATGGAGAAGCGATGATGGGCCCGGATTCGAACAAATGGTTAGAGGCCATGAAATCCGAGAAAGGATCCATGTATGAAAATCAAGTATGGACTTTGGTAGACTTGCCCGTTGAATGACACGTCGTTGAGTACAAATGGACCTTTAAGATCAAGACAAAAGCTGATGGTGAATGTCACCATTTATAAACCTCGACTTGTCGCAAAGAAGTTTCTGCCAAGTTCAAGGAGTTGACTACGATGAGAATTTATCACCCGTGGCGATGCTAAAAGTCTGTTGGAATTATGTTAGCAGTTGCTGCATTTTTCAATTATGAAATCTGGCAGATGGATGTCAAAACATCGTTTCCTTAACGGTTTACATGAGGAAAGGTTGTATGTGATACAATTTTCAGTCCTAAAGATGCTAAAAGGTGTGCAAGCTCCAGCAATCCTTCTATGGGCTGGAGCAAGCATCTTGGAGTTGGAATATATGCTTTTGATGAGGTGATCAAAGTTTTTGGGTTTATACAAAGTTTACGAGAAACTTGTATTTACAAGAAAGTGAGTGGGAGCACTATAGAATTTCTGAAAAGTATATGTGGTTGACATATTATTGATCGGAACTGATAAAATGGTTTTTCAAAGGAAGACCTGGATAAAGCTACCTAATTGTTGGGCATCAAGATCTATAGAGATAGATCGAGATGCTTGATGAGACTTTCAATGAGTACATACCTAGACAAGATTCTGAAAGAGTTCAAAATGGATCGGTCAAAGAAGGAGTTCTTGCCTGATTTGTAAGGTGTGGAGTTGAGTGAGACTCAAAGCTCGACCACGGCAGAAGAAAAAGAAAGGACGAAGATCGTCCCCTATGCTTTATCCATAGGCTCTATACAGTATGCCATGTTGTATACCGCACCTGTGTGTGCCTTGCCATGAGTCTGTCAAGGGGAACAAGAGTGATCAAGGAGTGAATCACTGGACAAAGGTCAAAATTATCCTTAGTAACTAAAGGGCTAAGGAAATATTTCTCGATTATGGAGGTGATAAAGTGTTCGTCGTAAAGAGTTACGTCCATGCAAGCTTTAACACCAATCCGGATGACTCTTAATAGCAATCCGGATACATATAGTGGAGTAGCCATTTGGAATAGCTCCAAGTGGAGCATGGTAGCAGTGTCTACAGTATGACATAGAGACTTGCAAAGTACACACGGATCTGAATGTCACGGACTTTTTGACTAAAACCTCTTTCACATGCAAAACATGATCGAACCCTAGAACTCATTGGGTGTGAGATTCATAAAAAATCACATAGGGATGTGAGCTAGATTATTGACTCTAGTGCAAGTGGGAGACTATTGGAAATATGCCCTAGAGGCAATAATAAATTAGTTAGTATCATATTTCCTTGTTCATGATAATAATTTATTATCCATGCTAGAATTGTATTGATCGGAAATTCAGATGCATGTATGGATAGATAGACAACACCATGTCCCTAGTATGCCTCTCAAAGACTAGCTCGTTGATCAAAGATGGCCAAGGTTTCCTAGCCATGGACATGAGATGTCATTTGATAACGGGAGCACACCATTAGGAGAATGATGTTATGGACAAGACCCAAACTATAAACATAGCATATGATCGTGTCAGTTTATTTCTATAGTTTTCTGCATTTCAAGTATCTGTTCCTATGACCATGAGATCATGCAACCCACTGGCACCAGAAAAGTACCTTGTGTGTGACAAACGTCGCAATGTAACTGGGTGACTATGAAGATGCTCTACAGGTATCTTCAAGGGTGTCTGTTGGGTTGGCATGGATCAAGACTGGGATTTGTTACTCCGTGTGACGGAGAGGTATGTCAGGGCCCAGTCGGTAATACAACATCACAACAAGCCTTGCAAGCAAAGTGACTAAAGTGTTAGCCATGGGATCTTGTATTACGGAACGAGTAAAGAGACTTTCCAGTAACGAGACTGAACTAGGTATGGAGATACCGATGATCGAATCTTGGGCAAGTAACATACCGAAGAACAAAGGGAACATCATACGAGATTAACTGAATCCTTGACATAGAGGTTCAACCGATAAAGATCTTCGTAGAACATGTAGGAACCAATATGGACATCTAGGTCCCACTATTGGTTATTGACCATAGAGGTGTCTCGGTCATGTCTACATAGTTCTCGAACCCTCATGGTCTGCACACTTAATGTTCGGTGACGTTTTGGTAGTATTCAGTTATGTATGTTGGTGACCGAAGGTTTTTTGGAGTCCCGGATGATATCCTGGACGTCACGAGGAGCTCTAGAATGGTCCAGAGGTAAAGATTGATATATAGGAAGTCCTGTTTTGGTCACCAGAAAAGTTTTGGATACTTCGATAGTGTATCGGGAGTGTCAGGAGGGTACCGGGGGCCATCAGGAGGGTTGTCTCAACCCAAAGGACCTCATGGGTTGTGGGAGGAGTCAAACTAGCCCCTAGTGGGCTGGACGAACCCCCCACTATGGCCCGTGCAGCTTGTGGTGGGAAAACCCAAAGGAGGAAAGGTGGAAATGGTTTCCAAGTGGAGAGGAGGAATCCTACTCGTAGTAGGATTGGAGTAGGATTCCTCCACCTCCTATTTTGGCCAAACCTTGAGGGTTTGAGGCTACCTCCTCCCCTCCCTCCCTCCTATATATACTAGAGGATTTAGAAGGGAGAGCTAATCCTAATTGCCACATGCTCCCTCTACTTCATCTAAATTGTTTTCTTCTCTAGCCTAGTTCGGCAGTGCTTAGGTGAAGCCCTGCCGGAATAGTTCCACCACCATCGCCGCCACGTTGTCACACTGCTAGAGAACTAATATATATCTATTCTCCCTCTTGCTGGATCAAGAAGGTGGAGATCGTCATCGAGCTGTACGTGTGCTGAACGCGAAGGTGTCGTCCGTTCGGCGCTAGATCGGAAGGACCGTGATCAGGATCGCAAGATGATTCATGATTTGATCGCGGGACAGATCTTTATTAGATCGCGAGATGGATCATGATGGGATTGCGGGACGCTTGGTGATTTGGATCGCGAAGACGTTCGACTACATCGATCGCGTTTCTTAACGCTTCCCGCTTAGCGATCTACAAGGGTATGTAGATCCACTCTCCCTCTCGTAGATGCTCATCACCATGAATAGATCTTGTGTGTGCGTAGGAAAAAAATTCTTTCCCATGAAACTTTCCCCAACAAAAACTAAATGGACTGTAGGATCGAAATTAGTGCTACATGGGGGGTGATTAGACTACTTGACCAATTAAAAATATAATTTTTCCCAATTTTAAGTCTTGGCAGATTTTAGCATTCATAGCAAGTCAAGTACACCCTACACATGCATGTCTACGAGTATTGCAGCGGAAAGTAAATACAAGCATGTAAGTAAAGGAAGGGTAGGAAGATCAAACGCAGTTTGAAGACATGTAGATTTTCCCATGGTTCCGATAGGTGGTGCTATCATGCATCCACGTTTATGGAGTCTTCAACCCACGGAGGGTAACAGTAACGAGAGTCCACGGAGGGTTCCACAAATAAGCAACCTTGACTATACCATGATGGCCTATGTCCACGGAGGACTAGCCTAACTCGGGGTAGATCTTCACAAAGTAGGCGATCTCCTTGCCCTTACAAACTTCTTGGTTCACTCCACAACATGAAGTAGGAGGCTCCCAAGTGACACCTAACCAATCTAGGAGGCACCACCCTCCAAAAGGTAATAGGCTCGATAATGTCGATAAACTCCTTTCTCTTGTGCTTCAAGATGATAGACACCTCAACACACAATCACTCTCTCACAGATTTGGCTATGGTGGAAGAGATTTATTGGGTGGAAAGACACTTGGGGAGGCTAGAGATCAAGATTCATATGGTTGGAATGGAATGGCATGATCTCAACACATGAGTAGGTGGCTCTCTCTTAGAAAATCAGTAGGTATGAGTGGGGAACTATTCCGAGTGCTTCTCTTACGAGTGAGTGGTGGTGGAGGGGTATATATAGGCATCTCCAAAAATCCAACCGTTACACCTAATAAGTCAGACCCAGTGACACTGATGTGTTAATCTCGGTGGTACCGAGTTGCCTCAAAGGTAGCAACTTTTGAATCTCGGTGAGACCGATACATAAAACTCAGTTGCACCGATAAGGTGACCAATGGTTAGATTGCCAAACTCGGTGAGGCCGATTCAACAAACTCGATGGGACCGATTTTGTGAATTTGCGTAACAGGAAGTTGGCAACCCAAACTCGGTGGCACCGAAATGGAATCGGTTGCGCCGAATGGCTAGGGTTTGGCTGAGTCTGTGTGAGGTTGAGAATCGGTGGCACCGAGTGGAAAGTGTTGGTCTCACCGATTTTGGATATTTGGCTTTGGACGGAATTTTGTGGAAGAGCTTGTGGGTGTATGTGGTGACTATCACTTGTGCATGTATGATCATTTTATTCACCAACAATACCTTACCCCCTTTTAATAGTATTGGCTTTCGTATGGACTCAAAGTGATTTCTCACAGAAGGTAAAATGTAGATTCCTCTTTGCTTGAAGCTTTGCCAATCAATTTCCTTGCATCTTGGGGTATTCCACAATCTTTTTGCCAACCCATCATTGAACTTTTCCTAAAACATGCTTAGTGGAAACATTAGTTCAATGACATATATGTTGTTATTAATTACCGAAATCACCTAGGGAGCAAATGTGCTTTCAATCTCCCCCTTTTTGGTAATTGATGACAACATATAGATCAAAGCTTCAACATATGATATTCAATGAATATAATCGTCGCTTTGAGAAGTATGTGATAAGCAAGAGCTCACCCTAAATTTGTGCATTATTTCTAAATTTGTGTTTGAATGCAAATGCACAATCGATTAGGTACATGGGGCACTTCTTCCATGTCACATACATCTTGGTGGTGTGCGAGAGTAATAAGAGTTAACATCATAGCACAACACATCAAGCAAAGTGAATGATCATCTCATAACCATCAAATGGATAGAAATAGTAGCAACACACATTAAAGAGTATGATCAAACACAAACAAAAGTATATCACATCCAAACCAAAAGAACAAATGTTTTGTAAAACAGCAATAAAAACCAGACGCTCTCTCACTCAAAGCCTAAAGATCTATATACAAATTCTCCCCCTTTGGCAACAAGTTACCAAAAAGTTTGAATGGATATAGCTAATCGTCCTTCTGCGGCTGATCTCCTCTACTGGTCGATGTCAGAGTCGAGAGAACTGCGTCGGCAAAGACCTCTGCTGATGTCCTGGATGGAGTTGGTGTACCAACGGGAGGCACTAGAGGAGCTGATGGAGTTGAAGTCACTGTAGCTGGAGTAGAAAATGAAGGTCTCGCCTCCGGAGCTGGCACTGTAGGTGTCCTGGCATGTGCCCTGTACTGGGCAGTCGTCCTGATAGGTGCACTATCCTCATGATAATCAGAAGATTCAAACTCTGAAGAGGTGCGATGGATAGGAGCTTCATCTACTTCCTTCTTGAGCTTTTTGACGGTCTTGGTCAGCCCATCCACCTTGTCATTAAGAGTTTTCACTCTATACTCAAAGATGTTCACAAGGCTCTCGTGACCATCCAGTATGCTTGTGATGTCCTTCTGCATGTCCATGACTTCCTTGGGGGCTTAATGGACATGGTAGCCCTAGCACTCTTAGGTGCTCTAATTGTCTCTGGAGGTGCATAAGTCTTGCTGACCACCCTCCTGGATGAGGTGGCCTCATTGGCTGACTTCTTCTCTTGCTTCTTAACAAGAACCTCCTCTGGCACAAAATATGAATCCTCTTCATCTTAATCCAGTCTGTTCCTAGTCCTTGTAGAAGCCTTAGGCAACCCATGAGAACTAGGGGTGCCTGGATCTGAAAAAGAGCTGGACCCAGGGCTTGTGCCTGAACTCATGTCAATGTTCTACTCCTGCAAGTTCTGGATATCCTATGAACCTAACATATCTGACCCTGTGAATAGAGTTGAGAAGAGTGGAATAGGATAAGTCATCACAAAATGTAGAGTTTTTGAAAGTTTGAACAAAAGATTTTCAAGGTTTGCATTCTGTCACATGAAAATCGGTACAACCGAAGCAAAAAAATATCGGTGCTACCGAGACTGACTTTCTCATTAATTGAAACTTGGCACTCCTTTCCGTGAGACCAAAAATGAGTACTCGGTTTTAGCGTGATAGTTCTCAGCAGCACAGAGGGCAAATCGGTGACACCAATTTGTTCGCTTCGGTTCCACCGAGTTTCATCGGGCGGATGACAAACCCTAGAAAATCAATCGTTTGCTATCTAAAGGAATTTTCTTGTGGATAGAATGATCTCAAACAATGGCTAGACAAATAACAAACCCTAATGCGCATGAATCAGAAGGTGGAGCACAAGAAGGGGCCGAATCCATACCCTAACTTGGCGATGGATCTGCTACGGCAGCGATGATGGTGTAGAATTCGTCGACGGCTGCGATTCCCAGCGGCGGAGACGCTCGAGGAGGCAAGGCGATGACTAGGGGTCTTTGAAATGACAGCTTAGGGTTTTGGGGTGTGACGTTTGAAGATAGAATTTCAAAGCATTGAGGTTCACAGCATATATACCCTTCACTGTCGGTGACACCGATTCTAAACTTTTGGTGTCACCGAGTTTCTCAACTGTCAGCTGACAGGGAAAGTTAGTGTAACCGAGAATATGGAATTGGTAGTACCGAGATTGAAAACTAGATCAACCCTAGGCATTCGATGAGAATGAGATTTGTCAGTTGGTTCCACCGAGATGCACTTGGGAGGTTTTAATGGCCAGCCCTTTGTCAATACGAAACTCCGAGTGCTCCTCACACAGAGAGATCGAAAAGTACTTGTTCAAATTTTGTGATGCGACATGAATAGAACATGAGGTGAGAAAGTATAGATAACTAGAGGAGTGGTCCTAGGTATTCTTGTACATCCAATTAGCAAATGAAAAATCAAAAGCCAAATAGCAACAATTGGATATCCTCGAATGAGTAAATAAAGGCAGACCAACATGCTCACACAATAAGATGTCAAATGAAAACATGGCAAACATGCACAAATATGCTAGCATCTAACAATCACTTTGGCAATGACGGAGTCATCTATATATGAGTATATTTAGGATCCAAGTAAGAATACTTGATCATAGGCCATACTCATCATTTAAGCACAAGGGGGGTTACCACTTTTACATAAAGCATTTAATGTTGTCACATACTATGAGATGCTTTGACTCAAGTCTTAGAGTAAAGCTCCCCCTTGATGTGACATCCCCCCATAGGAGGGATAAACTAACCTTGGGTTTTGTTGATGAAGACTTCATGTAGGTGAAGTATCGGTGGATGCTCAAAGTTGATGAAGATCACCAAGAGTTGGGAGCATCCTTGTTGTCTTGTTACTCTTCTCACCAACATGGGTTAGTCCCAACACACAAGAGACAAATACAAGGATATCTATGGACATGGAGTGCAAAGCATATACGATGATGTCCATTGATTTGTTGATTACCTTGTCCCTTGCTTACCTTTGAGGGAATGTGTGACTCCTTGAACTATTTCATGATGTTGATGTTGATTGCAAGTAGTTCTTGCCAATAATGAATATGAGTGGATTTCATTGGCGGAGTCACCCCTCAAGAACTTCTCTAGTTCTTCTTCTTGGGGACCCACATCAAGTTGATGAGGATCCTTGGTGTCGAAGTAGCACTTGTAGAAGTTGAGCTTGTAGTAGCCTTGGGAACCCACTTCACCAAAGCTTGGGATTCATCTTCATATGAGTCAATGTCCTCTTGAAGCTTGTTCTTACCCTCAAGCTTGGGGTCTTGTGGTGGAAGGTCATCTTGAGTTTTTGTTCCCTTCGGGTGAGTATTCTCATACTTATCCTTTTGAGGAACAAACTTGGGATTGGGGTATTGACCTTCCTCCCATTCAACTCCATTAGCGTTGAAGTAGCCAACTCCACGATTCTTCCGTTATCCTCCGTGCTTGCGTACAATCTCCTCAAATTGTTTGCACCCTTCAAGACTCTTGTAGATACCTTTCTCTATAATCCCTTTCAAAAGTTCATTTTCTTCCTCAAGTGTAACTTGGCTAAGAGAAGAGTTAGTGGGATCAATGGAACTACTAGAAGCAATATCATTGGATTTATCATTTTTATTGCTACTAGTTGAAGAACCTTTCTTCCCTTTTTTACTAGCTTGCTTAGTCTTAACTTGTGGCATGAACGTAGACAAGAGAAGTCGCTTGGCTAGATAAGAGGAAGTCTTCTTTCTAAGATCGTCATTGATAGCTTTAAGGAACTCATGCTCTTGCTATAAATTGAGCTTCTCGAAGCAAAGCTTCTCATGTGTCCTTACAAGCTCTCTATGATCTTGTAGAGTAGACTCGTGAGCTAACTTAAGAGTGTTTAGTTCTTGAGTTAGTCGTTCTATTTCCAACTTATCATCATCCCACTACTTATCTAGATTAGAGTGAGTACTAGCAAGTTCATTTTGACTAACATTACTAGATTTGTCAAATAGCAAGTCATCTTTAATTAACAAGTTATCATCATCACTATTGAAATCATGATACTCGGGGTGTGATACCTTGGGGCCTTTAGCCATGAAGCAACATCCATTCCCTTCATTTGGTGAATCAAATATGTCGTAGGAGTCAGTTGTCACTAGTGCAAGTCTGAAACACCTTCATCTTGACTATAGTCGGAGTTGGAGTGGTAGCTTCTCTTGGAGTGGTTGTCGGATTCGGAGCCGGATACCCATTCACCAACATGAGCTTGATGTTTTCTTCTTGAGTAGCTCTTGGTGTACTTGTCCTTCTTCTCCTAGCCCCTACTTCTCCTTGAGGGTCTTCATTCATAACGATCATCCCTACTCCTTTCTCTTCGAGGTGACTCGTCTCTTGAGCTCTGTCTTCTTGGTGACTCTTCTTTCCTTTTGTAAACAGTGCACTCATTGGAGTAGTGTCCGGGATTCCCACAATTGTAGCAGTTTCGGTCACGGCTTGACGAACGCTTCTCTTCATATCTTGAGTTGGAGCTTAGATCTTTGCTTCTATTCTTGTAGAACTTGTTGAATTTCTTGACCATGAGGCTTATCTCTTCATTTGTGACAAGTTTGTCGCTTGAAGCAGCGGAAGCATTACTTGTGGCTTTGTAAGCACCACTAGACTTGTGGTGAAGCTCTTCCTTGTCCTTGAGTGTCATCTCATGAGCAACAATCCTTCCAATCACTTCCGTTGGCTTGAGATCTTTGTAGTTGGGCATCATTTGGATCAATGTGCATACGATGTCATATTGATCATCCAAAGCTCGAAGTATCTTCTTGATGATGAATTTGTCAGTCATTTCCTCGCTTCCTAAGTCGGCAATCTCATTTGTGATGAGAGCTAGCCTAGAGTACATCTTAGCGACTCCTTCACCACCCTTCATCTTGAACTTGTCAAGCTAACTTTGAAGAACATCCAACTTGGATTCTCTCACAGATTCGGTACCTTCATGCATATCAACCAAAGTATCCCAAATCTCTTTAGCATTCTCAAGAGGCTGATTTTGTTGAATTCTTCAGGGCATAGGCAGTTGAAGAGAATGTCACATGCTTGAGCATTGAGTTGCAACATCTTCAATTCTTCTGCAGTCACTTTGCAATCCGGTTCCCTTCCATCCGCAAAGAATTCACCTTGCAATCCAACATGAACAACAGTGCAAACGACGGGGTTTTGACCAAGTAGATGCATTTTCATTTTGTGCTTCCAACTAGCAAAATTAGTGCCATCAAAGTACGGACCTCTACGGTGATAATTTCCCTCACAAGATGCCATACTTTCCTAGGTTGTGAAACCAATGCAATGGATACCAAAGCTCTGATACCACTTGTAGGATCGAAAGTAGTGCTAGAGGGGGGGGTGATTAGACTACTTGACCAATTAAAAAACTACTTTTCCCCAATTTTAAGTCTTGGCAGATTTTAGCATTCACAGCAAGTCAAGTACACCCTACACATGCATGTCTACGAGTATTGCGGCGGAAAGTAAATACAAGCATGTAAGTAAAGGAAGGGTAGGAAGATCAAACACAATTTGAAGACACAAAGTTTTTTCCCGTGGTTCTGATAGGTGGTGCTATCGTACGTCCACATTTATGGAGTCTTCAACCCACGAAGGTTAATGGTCACGAGAGTACATGGAGGGATCTACCCACGAAGGGTTCCACGAAGAACCAACCTTGACTATACCATGATGGCCTACGTCCATGGAGGACTAGCCTAACTCGGGGTAGAGCTTCACGAAGTAGGCGATCTCCTTGCCCTTACAAACTTCTTGGTTCACTCCACAACACGAAGTAGGAGGCTCCCAAGCGACACCTAACCAATCTAGGAGGCACCACCCTCCAAAAGGTAATAGACTCGATAATGTCGATAAATTCCTTGCTCTTGTGCTTCAAGATGATAGACTCCTCAACACAGAATCACTCTCTCATAGATTTGACTATGGTGGAAGAGATTGATTGGGTGGAAAGCAACTTGGGGAGGCTAGAGATCAAGATTGATACGGTTGGAATGGAATGGCATGATCTCAACACATGAGTAGGTGGCTCTCTCTCAGAAAATCAGTAGGTATGAGTGGGGAACACACTAAGAGCTTCTCTTACGAGTGAGTGGTGGTGGAGGGGTATATATACGCATCTATAAAAATCCAACCGTTACACCTAATAAGCCAGACTCGGTGACACCGATGTGTTAATCTCTGTGGTACCGAGTTGCCTCAAAGGTAGCAACTTTTGAATCTCGGTGAGACCGATACATAAAATTTGGTTGCACTGATAAGGTGACCAACGGTCAGATTGCCAAACTCGGTGACGCCGATTCAACAACCTCGGTGGGACCAATTTTTTGAATTTGCATACGAGGAAGTTGGCAACCCAAACTCGATGGCACCAAAATGGAATCGGTTGCACCAAATAGCTAGGGTTTGGCTGAGTTTGTGTGAGGCTGAGAATCGGTGGCATTGAGTGGAAAAGTGTTGGTTGCACCGATTTGGGATATTTGTCTTTGGACAGTCTTTTGTGGAAGAGCTTATGGGTGTATGTGGTGACTATCACTTGTGCACGTATGAACATTTTGTTCACCAATAGTACCTTACCCCCCTTTTAATAGTATTGGCTTTCCTATGTACTCAAAGTGATTTCTCACAAAAGGTAAAAATGTAGAGTCCTCTTTGCTTGAAGTTTTGCCAATCTATTTCCTTACATCTGGGGGTATTCCACAATCCTTTTGCCAATCCATCATTCGACTTTTTCTGAAACATGCTTAGTGGAAACATTAGTTCCATGACATATATGTTGTTATTAATTACCAAAACTACCAAGGGAGCAAATGTGCTTTCATGGACAGATTATTAAAAACTCACAATCTACTCTACCCCAGATAAAACCAGATTATGGATTGCTAATGACCCATCATCCTTGTAAAGTTGGAGGTAATTACTAATTTCTACCACCGCCACCCTTCTCCTTTTTTCTCCTCGGCGCGCACACGGGACAGACAGGTCATTATGCAATGTAAAAACCTGGATTACAGTTTATATAATCCGACCTCCAAACATGCCCACCTATATTTTTTTTAAACCTGATTATATAATCTATCTTCATAATCCAGCCTATCACAATCTATTGTGGTTCCAAACAGGGTCAAAATAGCGCTCCACGTCATCCCTGATCCTAACCTCTTGGTGGCTCAAACTCCGTGTTCCTAGGTACCTTTAAGGTCGAGGAACACAAGAGAGACAAGATAAAACTATGATGCAATTTTATTTCACACATCATGACATTTATTCAAAGTCATTCCATCGATCCCTCATGAAAACACACCGGGTTTTCAAAGCTATACCTCCTGTAAAAAACACATCGGCCTACAAAGCTATGCCTCAACCCACTGCCTTGCCAAATTACTCACACAAGGTCAGCGGGCGGATCGCATGAAGAAATAATTGAAGAGGCATCCAGATGAAAGCTTCATTATTAATATGTCTTACAGTGGTTGCTGGATGAGATACATGATTACAAGTATGACGGAGGTGGATTGTTGCGATGGTGAAGTTGATGGTGGCTATGGAGAGAGCTGGGAAATGGCAATGACTAGTGTTCGTGAATGGCTTTTGGTGCGGAGATGGAGGTTCTCGCGTATGCTCTTCGCAAAGGCACCTTGCGCTCGTACCAGACACTGTCTTGCGCTCTGTTGGTCCTGCTATGCTTCCCACTTGATTTCTTGTATCTCCAATTTGCTTCTTTTCATGATATAGTTGATTTTCACCATATATAGCCCTTTTCATGTGAAAACAAAATAGAAAGTGGATTTGACCATGTCTTGCATTCATTAGTCATTAATGGCAATATTGGATGAAATATCCCATATTTTATGAAATAAAACGGTTTAAACAACGGTGTGATGAGCGTAAAAAATACAATCATAACAATGATGGAAGGAGTAAATATGCATATACCTCATCAATTAGTCCCACGCATATCGAAGCATTGTCAACACGAGCTCAAGCCTCATGTCACATTTTTCTTGAATCGTGATGTCAGAAGCCCAAAGCTTTCGCCTTGGCATACACCTTCATATGCCTACTATCCTTCAAACTAACTGCTTGTATACTACTTCGAGAGCCTACCTTACACAAGTCCAATTTTGTTTTGTTGATGTAAAGAGGGAGACATTGGGGTTTGGTTTTTGTCTCTAAATAGGCCAAAATTGAAAGCCAAAGACAAAACTAGGTGCCTTTTTAGCTTATAAGCCAAAGTGAAAAGTCAAGTAAAAGCCCAATTTGACACCCTCGGTTGGTGAGACGCCTATAGGTTTCAAAACTATAAAGATTAACCGAGCTGCAGATCCAATGGCACACGAGGTGGCTACTTTTTGTAATGGTCTGAACTATGGAGTGTGGAGCGAGATGTATGGCGAGGTTTTTCTTTCCGCATACTGAAAAACTGTTTTTTCTAGATTTTCTACTCTTTTTTTCTTCAAATTAATGACTAATACAAATTCAACATATGTACCTTCGTTCGCATGATGGGAATTTTTCCATCGAATCGCAATGTTTATTATTCCTTGAAACGTGGAGATAGGAATATGACTCTAGAAGGGAAGTCTTTTCTTCTAGAGATCATATCCTATAGAATTAGTTTTTTTACAAAATTCGTCCAAACCAAAGGAGGCCGAGTTGTAAGTACTTTCGGTCCAAGTTGAGTGTTGTTATGTTGACACTTGTTTTTCTTTTTTGCAATATGTCTGATTAATTGTTAGCTTTTGAATGCTAATGAACATGGTGATTATTTTGAGCAAACAGCTCCAGTGCCTTTGTAAACATGTTAGATATAGGTCCCTACCACTCAGAAGGAAGAAGCCATTTTTGCCATGTACACGCACCAGTGCCCACATGTGAAAGACAGACACAACACACCATGAATACAGGGTGAAACCATGTGAGAAAAACCGAGAAAACAGTCGACTTGGGCCATGTGATTGTGAGAGCACCCATCATACGGGGAAACAAAAGCGAGCGGGAAAGCACTTCACTTCCCAGCAAGATCGACGTCAAGCCACGCTGGCGTAGCGCAGAATCTATATCTAGTACTGTAGTGCGTAACAATAAAAAGATACACGTATATACAGAGCAAAAATAAAGTAATGAGCACCAAGTACCATCCGACCGTTAATCCGCAGTGCCGACTGGCCGTCACCACCCACTCTTTTTTGACAGTGGCTCACCACCGCATGCTGGACTGGGCGAGCAGTAGTACTACTGGTTTGGTGGAGAAATAAAGCCATCCTCCCGGGCCGCGGAGAATACAGTGACAGTGCCGCATGCCCGCCGCATCGGCTGGCTCCCATGCCATGCCGCGCCAAAGCGGGACAGCGCGGCCCAGAGCGCCCTGCACGCCTTTGCACGAGCCGCACAGGACGATCCGTCCATCGATGATGACTCACCGCCGCTCAGCGCTCAGAGGAAAATAAAGCCGTTGGCATGCGGACACGGCCCGGCTCGTCGCCGCGTGGGATGGGGATGGAAAGGACACTGGCGCACGGTCGCACGCCGGTGCGTCCAGAGAGACCTCCAGCTCCAGGTCCAGGGGAAAATGAAAGGAGTGGGGTGGGAGGGCACGAACGAACGGCTCGATGCGGGTTTGTGTGGTCGGTGTTCCGCGATAAAAAGGGGCCGCGCTTGGGAACTTGACCGCACTGCACACTACACTCTCCACTCTCCCACGCCACGCCGACTAGCCTCCTCCGTTCCCCTCCTCCTCTCTGCTTGCCAGCTACTGGTGCTCCGACCTCGGTGGCGACAGAGCTCGAGCTCCCTTCCGCTGCTGCAATGGCGGCTCCTCTGGTCCTCATGCTCTTGGTCGCCATGTTCACCGGCTCCGGTGAGCGGCCCCATCCCACCCCGCAGCTCGCCCTGCGCAAACATACTCCAGTAGTTTTGCCTGCCTAGATTGAGCTGTTCATAGGTTTCTTTATTTTCCAGGACTTACTCCCCAGGCCTGAATCTTTTTTAGCTCTAGAGCACCTCTTGAATGTGCCATGGACATCTCTAGCAAACTTTCCCTTGTAGTAGTATGTTCTTGAAATCTTGCTGTGTCTATAGACCAGAGATGTTGGGTGGCCTTCTGGCTATCTGTGCCTAGTTTTCCCCATTCTCCACAACTGTAGAAGACCAAAGATCTACTTCCTTGCTACGAGTAGATTCGAGAGCTTATTGTTGTTTTTGCCTGGTGCGCAGATGCGATGTACTGCGTGTGCAAGTCGGACGCGAACCCGGTGGCGATGCAGAAGGCCATCGACTACGCGTGCGGCAAGGGCGCCGACTGCACCCAGATCACCTCCAGCGGGCCCTGCTTCCAGCCCTCCTCCGTCGTCGCCCACTGCTCCTACGCCTGCAACAGCTACTACCAGAAGAACGCCGGCATGGGCGCCACCTGCGACTTCATGGGCGTCGCCACCCTCACCGGCGCAGACCCCAGCGCCGGATCCTGCAAGTACCCAGCCAGCGCAAGGTAAAACTCCCATCTACTACTATACCAGTACTAGTATTCCACATGCCAACCTCACATGTTTGTTTGTTTGGTTTGGCCTCCCTTCAACATGCATGCTACTACCAGATCAGTGAAACTGTTTTAAATTTGATTTGGGGGCATTTCCCTTTTTAATACTCCTGATTGGAGTACTTGAATCTGGGAAGTAGGGTATCTTAAGCGAGATGCAGTATGGCCTCTGACTGCCCCTGACTGGTGTCATGAGTCGCTGGGCATAACTTACTTGGGTTATTAGTGTGCCGTAATCTAGATTCTTCACACGGGCAGCACACGGCAACACATAAACCACATACACACATGAACATGATAGTTTAATCTGGGAACAACGCCTTCATACTTCAGACCTCATCGTTACAAAAGTTACCGAGTACTAGTACTACCGGTATGCTGAAGGGTGTAGCATGCTTCAGCTTGCAATGTGCAAACGCAAAGTCCATCTGAAAAATCATTGGCAAAAGCTGTCAAAGTAGATTCGAGGAATATGTGCTGTGCCCACTAATGATAGTCGAATATTATCACAGTACATCTGCAGCTAAACAACATCTGCATCTTTACACGCTACTAATGCTGAGTGCCCACTCTAGTGCCGGATGTTTGAGTTGTTGCTTGCCCATGTGAAATAAAAAGGTGGTCTGAATCGGATATTTCTAGTCCGAGCTTAAAGGGAGGTCCATCTTTTGCTGAATGCCCCACCCGTTCAAAGAGCATTGGACTGGGAAGGCGCAAGCGCGTCAGCATCATTGCATCTGCATTACATTTTCAATAGATAGATTCAAAGCAACTTTCTCGCTTTCTTGAGGACGTGTGAAACATTTGGCCGTGCAATGTACATGTACTGACGCCGTGCGCAATGTACTGACGCTGTATGTGTGCGCTTTGTGTACGTTTCTTTGTGCAGCGGCGTAGGCACCGGAGCAGGCACCGGCGGCATGGGCACCGGCACCGGCACAGGGACAGGAACCGGAGTTGGCACTGGCGGCATGGGAACCGGAACCGGCACAGGCACCAGCACGGGCACGGGCGTCGGCACCGGCGGCATGGGGAGCATGACACCGCCGGGCGCGACCAGCACCGGGATGCCGGGAAGCCCCTTCGGCAGCGGCGCGTACGGCCCGTCGGGCATGAGCCCAGACTACAGCGCGGCCGTCGTCGGTCGCCGCGTGGCCTCCGCCGGGCTGCTCGTGGCCGCAGCCGCGCCGCTCCTTCTCCACTTCATCTGATCGGGTGCGGTGGCGCCCGCTGGTTGGCGAGCGGAAAGGCGCGTCGGCAATGCGGGTGCGGTGGCGGGGACGGCGGCGGATTCGGTGGGCACGCCCGGCCGCCCGCTTTTGCCCCCATTGGCTCGCTCGCTCGCCTCGCCTCGCCTGCCTTTCCGGCGTCGTTTTGA
This sequence comes from Hordeum marinum, assembly GCA_022496015.1. NCBI lineage: Eukaryota > Viridiplantae > Streptophyta > Magnoliopsida > Poales > Poaceae > Hordeum > Hordeum marinum. Next base: position 407,305,920 of record CM039672.1, on the reverse strand, counting down.
TGGTTCGATCGGACGTAGTAGTGCTAGTGTCTGTCTGTCTGTCCATGAGTACTACTGTTATTAAGCTGACCACCACCCCAGGTGGTGTTTGTACCGGTGGTAGAGGTGAGATCTAGAGGATTCTTTCTTTCTCTCGTAGCGGTGGTGTTCCGAGACATATAATTATGTGTTGTCGTTCCATGCGTCGTGCCAACCTTCGTCGTCTGTTTCTCCATGCCACTTTTGATCATTTTGCTGGCGTGGTGGCGCGTCTCGTGCTGCTTCGCATCATCGGGTCGGCCCACCCATGATGCCATGCTCCGGCTGAGCTTGTGTGCGTGCATGCACGTTGAGGTTTTGGGGGTTTCCGGTGAGCCGCGCTGCGGCGGCACATGGAGCTTGAACGGATGTCGGGCAAGGAAAAATACCGCGGCGGTCGAGGGAGGGAGGGTCTCGTGCTCGGAGCCAGTCTACTTTGATCTGGACTCTTGTCTCGTGCTCGGAGCCAGAGTCTACTTTGATCTGGACTCTTGTCTGGGGCGCCGCTGTATCTCGAGCGAGCGGAACACGCCGACACCGACACAGAAAAGACTCACGAGCCACGACACTGTGCCTCTGATCTCCTAGGGAGACGCGCCGTTTGGGACGGGCGCAGCCGGTGCGTGGACAATTTGGGCGCATTGGTCCCGTTCGGCCCTTTCCAAATAGACTTAAAATACATTTCACTATGAAAAATATATGATTAGAATGCCCGTGTCTTGCTACGGTTATCCGTTATGATATTTTTAACATGCGGGCTTACCATAAAAAACACACCCTTCGCTCTTTCTGTGGCCCCCTCCCCGCGCTTAGGCCAAACTCTAGCGCGTGATCTCATCCGGACGTCCGTTTGGGTTGAATTTTATCTGTTTAGAACGACAATGGGGCTGTTCATGTCTGGATCGGTCCGTGGCCGGATTGGTGTGTCTAATGCGCGGTCGCATCCCAAATCGTTCGGGACGAACTGGGCATTAAAAAAAATGGAAATACCAAAAGTATATAAATAAAACACAAACATTAATAATTATATATTAATAAAACATTGTTTAATGGTTCCACGACCCACAGTCCTTAATTAACACAATTAAAAAGACAGAAAAATGCGTCCGTCTTTAGGCCCTATCGTCGTCGTCATCGTCGCCAATGAGGTCGACGTACAACGGCACCGTCCAGAGATGGGTCGGCGGCCCCTGGAAGGTTGGCGGCATTGGCGGCGCCTACACCACCTTCCCGCGCGGCGATGACTCGCGCTCCGGTGACCGCGGCGGCGTGGGGCACCAATGCTCGCCCCCCACTCCTCGGGCCATCTCCGTGGCCATGCACGACCACGTCCAGCGCTGGCCCACAAGGTGCGGGTCAAACGCGGTCACTGGCTGCTCCTCGTGCACCTCCTCCTTCACCGTCACGGCCTGCTCCTCCACGGCGTCGGCCATCTCCAGCTCCGGGATGGCCACATCGCCGGCCGCGGAGAGGGCCATCATCTCCTCCAGTCCCACCCACTGGCGCTCATCGTACGTGTTCATGGAATCTTCCATGACACGCTGGACGAGCTGGGCCTCCTCCTTTTCGGTCATGCGAGGAGGTGATGGCGGCGAAGGAGAGGGCGACGATGATGGGGTCGGCGTCAGGCCGCGCACCCGCGTACGCCCCGCACCTGGGAGGGCTCGGAGGGCGTGCCCGGCGCTCTACACGTACCCGTCGTGGGCTGTTGGTGTCCCCGACAAAGCACGACGTGCGACGCACGTCATGCTCGTCGCGGAACCATGTGTCCCATAGGGCGGATCGACGGCGTACCTCGGGTCGTAGTAGAGGTCGTCGGGGAGGCGACGTCGGTGGCTTTGGATCTCGTCGTGGCGGGCACGACCGCTCAACGACACCCGTGGGATCGGCACCCGATCCGCGGACAAGTGCACGTCGCTCCAGGGGAGCGGCGTCCTTGTCTCCCAATAGCGGCGGCACACATCCGCATGGATGTACTGCCGGGAGCGCGCAGGGACGCCCGTAGGGGCAATGCTGAAGGGGGCCAGAGCAGTACGTGGCGGAGGAGAAGGACGATGCGACTCGCTTGCGGCGTGGTGGTGGCCGGACGACGACCCAGCCTCGTGGTCGTGCGCCCCTTTCCCTTGCGGCCGGTGCTCCACCACCCCATTGCTGTCGGTACCGAGGAAGCAGAAGGACTGGAGTGGGGCGCGTGGACTGTGCCGGTCCACGGCTTCCCCATTAAGAAGGACGGTGACCGCCCACCTGAATGGATGATAGGCGGGGCCTACCGGTCATGCGTAGTAAATACGGGCGGTGGGAGGTAGGTGGCCGCTCGCCACACGTCCCCGAGGTGGACGAGAGGAGGCCTCGAGCGCGTCCGCTCGCTGTCCGCCTGGACCCAAACGGGACGCATGTTTGCACCGGAAATGGGTCGGCCCGAACACAAAACGGACAAGATGCGTCTAGGGCGACGCGCGCTGGGCCGTGAGCTTTGTCCGTTTTGCTCCAAACGGACGCGGGGGGACAAGATAGGGTCGCGCGCTGGAGTTGGCCTTAAGCCAACTCCAGCGCGCGACCCCATCCGGACGTCCGTTTTGTCTGGATTCTGTCCGTTTGGGACAGGCGATGGGGTCGTGTACGGGCCGTTTCTGGGATGCGGTGGTCATGTGCCCAACGTGCGCCCGCATCCTTGGTCGCATCATGTACGTCTTATTTTCAAACACAAGCATTCGGATAGACACGACCCATAGTTCATTCAAGCGGTCCTAGATCACACCGGCAACACAGTCAGCCTACACGTCCTCGCCGGCAACACAGCCAGCGGCCGACAACACAGTCGGCCTCCAAAAAAGAATAGGTTTTTCGCCGGCAATATAGCCGGCGGCCGGCAACACAGCCAGCCTCCCAGAAAGAATAGGTTTTTCATATCGGCACACAGCCAGCGGCGACTCACCATGCTAGCCTCCAAAAAAAGAATGGCCATGGCAGATCAGACGCCCTAGTTCAGGCCGCCGCAGGACCCCGACGTGACATTGAGGTTGATGTCGGCCGAGGGGCACAACGTGGACGGCGTGATCACGCTGACTTCTGGCGACCCGACAAATGGGTTTGGGCTTGGCACCTTGGCAGAGGGAAGCCGGGCGACAATGGCGTGGTCGACGACGTCGGGGATGGGCACTATGGAGGCCGGACGCCCAACGAGCCTAGACTGGCCGGCCCGACGGGCGCAATCGCTAAGCTCGTCAGAAGGCACAACCCCATCATGAGGAGGGCATGAGGTTTGCTGATGATGGCCTCCTTCTCTACAGCATCGGCCTTCTGTTGCGTGGCCTTCAACACAGCGTGCTCGATGGCGTATAGGACCGCGACATCCTTCCTCTTTGACTCCGCCTGCCGGTTCCTCCTCTTGGCCGATTCCGCGTCCAGCTTTGCGATCTCCTCCGGCGTGATTCTGACCGTGACTTCTTCGTACCCTTGGGCGCCTTCTTCTTCTTCGCCTTGGTGGCCGGGACGACGACCGGGTCGCCGGAATTCGGTGGGGATCAGCCATGGCCGGAGGGGGGAGGGCGAGGCGTGGGAGGGTTTTTGGGGAAATGAATTGGAATGGGGCGTGAGGGCGGGAAGGCCGTGCTGCTTTGTGCCACCGACGGGCGGGCCATGGGAGGACACGCACGCGTCCCGCCTGTCCGCGCGGCGTCTGCGCGCTGTCCGTTTCACCTCAAAACCGAACCAAGTTTGGGCCGGGGATGGGTCGAAAGCGGAGAGAAAACGGATAAAAGTTCGTTTGCGCCAGCGCGCTAGGCTGCCTGGTGTGTCCGTTTTGCCACAAACGGATGCGGGCGGACACGATGGGGTCGCGCGCTGGAGTTGGCCTTAGTTTTCCATCATAGCGGCACATTTATAGCTAGATCCTCCTCCCTTAAAACCAAATGTTGCACACCTCACCTTCTTCATTTAACAAAGACATAATTTCATATTTACAATGTAATAGAGTGGGTTAAACTAACATATAATATTGACACAAACAACAAATAACTATAGAGATCATTCTCAAAGGTCTGCCCAGCTTTGCAAATGCACACTAACGTGAAAGACACGTGGCATCCTAAACATATGGCTCTTCATCCAGCCGACATATCATTCATTGTTAGAAGGAATAATTGTCGTTCTTCTCTTCCGTGTTCTTCCCTACATCTTCTACTCCTAGCCTCTTCGCCAACCTATTTCGTTATTATCAATTAGCACCACGACAACATCAATGTATTTATCATCGATGCCTTATCTTTTTCTTTCTCCTTTCCTGCCAGGTTTGGTTATTGTTCCTACTTATTTTCTAGAATAAATTTTTATTGTTTTTCTTCATTTTTTGGAACTTTCATTTCCTCTCCAACAACGTGAATCACTTGGTTGCTTTAGTTTTTTTCCTTTCTACTCTTGGAACACAGTTTTTTTCTACTATAGCATGAACCATCGGGCCAAAATTGTGTTGTGTTGTTCCCACCCACGAATGTTTTGGTAACTGATAACGTGTGGAATCATTTAGAACATGGACGTCATCCATCTTGGTGAACACTATGTCGCCCATGTTGCAAGCGCGCATGGTGATTGTTGTCCTTGTTGGCAAACGGTGCTCGGGAATGTCGGTGAGAGCTTGACGATCTTCCTTGACCATGAGCACTTACAAAATGGGCATGTCGCTGAGAGCCTGTTGACTGGCCTTGACCATGAGAAGCTCACAAAATAATTTAGCGTGATTAACTACTTTCTTAATTAATTAATCATACAAATAATGAATGTCCCATCTAATCCTCTGCATGCAACTACGAGTTAAATCCATTAATTATCTGTCTAATTGGGAGAATCACTACTTCTAAATAAGCGTGGGCATGGGCAGCCTGGCCCGGTGACCCGGCACGAAAAACCCGAGCCGGGCCGAGCTTTAGGTTCGGGCTGGGTTCGAGCTCAGAAACGAGGCCCGATTGGCAGTTCGGACCGGGCTCGGGCTTGGGAAATAGGGCTGATACGTCTCCAACGTATCTATAATTTATGAAGTATTCAGACTGTTATTTAATCATTCTTGGATGTTTTACAATCATTTTATAGCAAGTTTATACCATTTTTTTGGGACTAACCTATTGACCCAGTGCCCAGTGCCAATTGCTAATTTTGCTTGTTTTTTACATCGCCGAAAATCAATATCAAACGGAGTCCAAACACCACAAAACTTTTTGGAGATTTTTTCGGACCAGAAGGAACCAAATGGGCTAGAGCTGCACCTGGGGGTGTGTGCCCCGAGGGGGGCACAACCCACCAGGGCATGCCAGGGCCCCCTGGCATGCCCAGGTGGGTTGTGCCCACCTCGGTGGCCTCCCGCACCCCCTCTTTGCACTATAAGTTCCCAAATATTCTGAAACCCTTTGGGGTAGCCCTAGATCAGAAGTTCCGCCACCGCAAGGCTCTATAGCCACTGAAAACCAATCTAGACCCCGTTCCGGCACCCTACCAGAGGGGGGAATCATCTTCGGTGGCCATCTTCATCATCCCGGCGGCCACCACGATGAGGAGGGAGTAGTCCACCCTCGGGACTGAGGGTTTGTACCAGTAGCTATGTGTTTAATCTCCCTCTCTCCCTCTCTCGTGATCTATATCATGGGCTTTGTTAATATAGATGGATCATATGATGCTTCTCCCTCTATACTCTTATTGTGATGAATTGAATCTTTACCCTTTGAAGTTTTGTTATGTCGGATTGAATGTTCAGATTTGGGAACACATGATATATGTCTTGCGGTATGAATACTTGAGGTGACATTGGGGTATCTTATTGGTTCACTTGATATACGTTATGACACTCAACTTGCGGATTCCCGCGGTGATATTGGGGTAATCTATGCATAGGGGTTGATGCATGTTTTTATTATCTTTTCTCCGATAGAAACTTTGGGGACCCCTTGTAGTTCTTTGTGTGGATTGAGTATTATGAATATGAATTTGCTTTGGTGTTATTCTAGTACGAACTCTTGAGTAGATCGATCGGAAAGAATAGCTTGCGTTATTTTAGTATGAACTCTAGGATAGATCGAACGGAAAGAATAGCTTTGAGGTGGTTTCGTACCCTACAAAAAGTTATTTTAGTAGGAACTCGGGAGTGATTCTTTATCGCAGTTTGAGGGGTGGTCATATGATCCAACTATGTTAGCACTGTTGAGAAATTGCACTAGCGAAAGTACGAACCCTAGGCCTTGTTTTCAAGCATTGCAATACCGTTTTTGTGCCTGTTTACTATTTGCTACCTTGCTGTTTTTATTTATTCAGATTATAAAAATTTATTTCTACCATCCATATTACACTTTTATCACCATCTCTTCACCGAACTAGTGCACCTATACAATTTGCGATTGTATTGGGTGTGTTGGGGACACAAGAGATTCCTTGTATTTGGTTGCAAGGTTGTTTGCAAGAAACCATCTTCATCCTACACCTCTCACGGATTGATAAACCTTAGGCCATCCACTTGAGGGAAAATTGCTACTGTCCTACTAAACTCCGTGCTTGGAGGCCCAACACGTGTCTACAAGAATAAAGTTGCGTAGTAGACATCAAGCTCTTTTTTGGCACCGTTGTCGGGAAGGTGAGTGCATGAAGGTATATCTTTAGATCTTGCAATCGAATCTTTTAGTTTCTTGTTTTATCACTAGTTTGGTTTATTAAAGAAAACTACAAAAAAGTAATTGAGGTTGCATCATATTATTGATCATCTTTATAATATCTTTCTTGAAAATGATGGATCGGAAAACTATGCTCAATTGTTAAAAGAAGAAGTCAATTAAATGTTTTGCACAAAATATTTGAATGATGAGCATGATTGCAATGTTATTAGTATGAATTCTTTGATTATCCAAAATGTTAATGATGATTGCACAAGTCATGACAACAATGTTTCTTATAAGCATGTCAATTTTTGCAGAGTGAATTGGGAGTGCAGATGCACATCAAAAAGGGAAGATAGATTTTGTAAGAAGCATAAATATTTAGAGACGGAAAATTTGCAAGAGAGGCTAGATGATTGTGCTGAAAGATGTAATTTATTTCACCATCCTTGTGAACTTTGCAATGAACGTGGTCATTTATATCTCCAATGCAAATTATTTCATGATCAAATCGTGTCAAAAAATTCTGACAACTTGATTACCCTTGAGCATCATAAAGATCTTAGTCTTCTTTTGGGGTATGAAGAAATGAAACGTATAACTAAGGGTTTTCCAAATCCCGGGAGATTTCTTAATTTTGATCTAGAGGAAATTTATATGTTTTGTGCGGTAAATTGCATTGAGAATCCTTATATTGCCAACTATCTAAAGACAAGAAAACAAATAGAATATGAAGAGAGTACTAATGAAAGGGAAAATATTTCCCAATACCCTCCTAGTGTTTATTATGATGAATTAGGTAACGAGGAGGAGCTTCCTATCCAATCAATCTCTTCAACAAGAAGCTTGAAAATTTTTAATGAAACCCACACATGATGTGGTGAAGAAGAAAAGAAGAAAGAATAGAGGTAAAAAGGTATCTATCCCAAATAATGTTGCTCCTATCACCATTGTGCCTCATGAAAGTGAATCAAATATGTTGATGGAGGATGATCATATTGAGTATGATTTTGTGATACCTACTACTTGTTGTGATGATTATGATTGGGAAGGCAATGATGTCCCTTATGATCTTGAGAATCTTTTTAGCACTTGCTAGGAAGAATATGATAATAATGTTTGCTATACTATTGGTGCCATTCATGCTATTGATAAGAATGATTGTGATGATATGCAAAACCACAAGCTTGGGGATGCTGTGTTTAATGAGTATGATATGTGTGAAGATTTATTTGCTGTAAATAATGCTTGTCCTAAGCTTGGGGATGATTTACTTAATGAATATGATCCTTTGATTCCTTATACTTTCGATAAGAACATTTATTATGATGATGGCATGCCTCCTATTTATGATGATTAGATTGATGAAAGTGGGTTTGGAAGAGTGTTAACTCTAGGTAGTAGTGATTTAACTATTTTGGAGGATGTTGAATCTTATTAAAATATTGATAAAAGTGGATTTGGAGAGGACATGACTTTATTTAGTGATACATCCACTATTATGGAAGATGTTTCAATTGACTATGATAATAAAGTTGCTATCTATGATGATTATTATGATGACATGTATGCCATAAAGAGTAATAAATTTTCTATGCTTGTGCATCATGAAAAAAGTGCTGTATGTGATAGTTATATTGTTGAATCGATTCATTATGCCTCTGAAAATTATTATGAGATAGGAACTTATGCTCTTACATATCTCAATAATATCAAGTTTCTTCTCTATGTGTTGATTGTTTTGAAGTTGTACTTGTTTTGCCTTCCTATGCTTGTTGGTTCTTGTTTTCATGGGTTTCTTGCTCACAAAATCCCTATGCATAGTAAGTGGGTTAGGCTTAAATGTGCTAGTCATATGCTTCATGATGCTCTCTTTGTGTTTCAATTCTTTACTTTTATGCGAGCATCATTGAAATCATCATGCCAGCTTAAAAGGCATAAAAGAAAAGTGCTTGTTGGGAGACAACCCAACACTTTTACCTACTGTTTTTGTGTGTTCATATGATTATGATACTGTATTAATCATGTTTTATTGCTTTTGTTTTAATAAATTGCCAAGTAAAGCCTTTTGGGATCATGTTGGGTGATAGTTGTTTTGATATTGCTGAAATACAGAAACTTTTGCGCTCACAAAAATAATTCTCATTTTTAACAAAAGAGTGGTTTTGAGTTGATTATTTTTGCATAAGATTAATATAAAAATTTCTCACACGGTCCTAAGTTTGCAGAATTTTTATAGTAGCAAAAGTATGGTTGGAGTACAGATTACTGCAGACTATTCTGTTTTTGACAGATTCTGTTTTCAATGCATACTTTGCTTGTTTTCTAGTTTCTATGGATTATATTGCTCAATATAAATTGTGGAAATGATATGATACAGTAGGAATTGTGTGATAACAATTATTGATCTTGTATTGACAGTACCAAAGTGAAATGGTTTGCCCTTTATCATACTAACCCATCTCACGAAGTTCCGTTAAGTTTTGTGTGATCGAAGTTTTCAAGCTTTGGGTGAGATAGCGATATGAGTAGAATAAGGAGGGACAAGGACCTAAGATTGGGGATTCTCAAGGCACCACAAGGTAACATTCAAGGAATATCCAAGCAACTAAGCTTGGGAATGCCCCGGAAGGCATCCCCTCTTTCATCTCCAACATTATCGGTAACCTCACTTGGAGCTATGTTTTCATTCGTGACATAATATATATTTTACTTGGAGCATCAATTTATTTTGTTCGTATTTGTTTTATGTTATTTATAATAATGTTTTGCATCTTTTATTTCAATAAAAATGTCTAGGATAGCCCTCACCATGCTTATTTAGCAAGTATACATGTTTCTGTTTCAAAACATAAAGTTTACCGCTGTTGCAAAAATTCCCTAGAAAAGTCAGAATGTGATAAAATGCTGATTTTTTTTGCATAATAAGATATGATAAATTTTCTACAGTGTGGTAAAGTTTCATAAAATTTGGAGTTCAATAAATATTGATACTCTTGCATTCTTTACAGACTGTACTATTTTGGCAGATTGCTGTTATGTTTGCATTGTTTGCATATGTTTGCTTGTTTAATGATTCTATTTGAGGATAAGAGTATTAAATATGTAGAGGTTTCTAGTATGAAATGTTGAATAATAATTTTAGTGATTTTCTACAGTAGAGAATGGTAAGGTTTTTGCATTGGTTTATACTAACTTATCTCATGAGTTCTTGTCGAGTTTTGTGTGGATGAAGCTTTTGAGATTTAGGAAAACCGTGATATGAGAAGAATTAAGGAGACAAAAAAGCTCAAACTTGGGGATGACCAAGCCATCCCAAGATAATATTCAAGAATTATCAAGCATCTAAGCTTGGGGATGCCCCGGTAAGCATCCCACTTTTCTTCTTCAACAATTATCGGTTAGTATCGGTTGAGCCTAAGTTTTTTGCTTCTTCACATGAGTTGTGCTATTTTTAGAATGTCATTTTATTTTTGTTTTACTTGCTGTTTTAATAAAATACTTAGATCTGAAAGTTTTAAATAAAATAGAGTCCTCAAATAGTCGCCAAGGAGGCTATGTAAGCGGCATTCACATCCCGTCAACGAAGCTCTTTTCTTTGGAATTGCTCTTGTGCTTCACTTATATCCTATGAGTAAATTTTTGAATAAATTGAATTTCATGAATTTGAAATCATATCATGCTTAGTGGTAGCTTCACATTAGGTTTATAAAGTGAAATCTTTTGAGGTTTGACAAACACAATATTGGTCATACAAGCAATTCACGAATAATTAGTATAAGGAAGAGAACTTTCACATGCAAATACACTATCCTGGAAATCTTTTGTGATTGTGAGCCCCCATAAAAATATTATATGCCAATTTTTTTGATGTTGGACAAGGAAGACAATGTAATGATTTATGTTTGTTCATATTCACATAGAAGTTATATTGTCATAGATCCTTCAACATGTGGTGCTTGCCCCCCATCTTTGCTAGCCAAACATTCCGCACCAAGTAGAGATACTACTTGTGCATCCAAACACCCTTAAACCCAAATCTTATTTTAAAGAGTCCACCATACCTACCTAAGGATTGAGCAAGATCCTTCAAGTAAGTTGTCATCGGTGCAATAAGGCAATAAAAATTGCTTCTAAAAGTGTTAGATCATTTAATGTAAGAGAAAATTGAGCGTTGTACGAACTTGTGATGGAAAAGTAATAAAAGCGATGGAATGCATAATAAAGGTTGCTATCATAAGGGGCAATATAACATGACGTTCTTTTGCACTAAGGGGTTGAGCATACAAACAAATATGCGCATGGAAACCTCTGCTTCCCTCTACGAAGGGCCTATCTTTTAATTTATGTATTTACTTTTATGCAAGAATCAAAGTATTTATCTCTATTCCTTTTTATTTGTCTCCTTTGGCAAGCATCATGTGGTGAGGAAATATCTAGGCATATATGTCCAGTTGAATATGGGTAGCATGAGTTATTATTGTTGACATCACCCTTGAGGTGAATACGTTGAGAGGCAAAGCAATAAGCCCCTATCTTTCTATGTGTCCGGTTAAAATATTTTGCCCATGTGTATGCGGTGAGTGTTAGCAATCATAGAAGACTATATGATGGTTGAGTATGTGGAGCTCTTACTTAAACTCTGTTAAATAAGTTGAATTGCAATTGCTTGGTGACTGAGAACATAGGTTGTTGGGTTTCAAGAGAATTCATTGTTTGAACCTTAACATGTGAATTGGTTGCTACTTTAACATGAGAAAACTTTATGAGAAAAGAATTGCTGTAATGATGCTAGGAAAAGTGATTGAAATTATCATTCTTCAAACTTATGCACTTTGCTAGCATTCACACTTCATAAATTATTTCTTGTATCATTTACCTACTCGAGGACGAGTAGGAATTAAGCTTGGGGATGCTGATACGTCTCCAACATATCTATAATTTATGAAGTATTCATGCTATTATTTTATCATTCTTGGATGTTTTACAATCATTTTATGGCAACTTTATACCATTTTTTGGGACTAACCTATTGACCAGTGCCCAATGCCAATTGTTGTTTTTTGCTTGTTTTTACATTGAAGGAAATCAATATCAAACGGAGTCCAAACACCACGAAACTTTTTGGAGATTTCTTTGGACCAGAAGGAACCCAATGGGCCAGAGCTGCACCTGGGGGGTGCCCTGAGGGGGGCACAACCCACCAGGGTGCGCTAGGCCCCCCTGGCGCGCCCAGGTGGGTTGTGCCCACCTCGGTGGCCTCCCGCACCCCCTCTTTCCACTATAAATTCCTAGATATTCCGAAACCCTTCAGGGTAGCCCTAGATCAGAAGTTCTGCCGCTGCAAGGCTCTATAGCCACCGAAAACCAATCTTGACCCCGTTTCGGCACCCTACCGGAGGGGGAATCATCTTCGGTGGCCATCTTCATCATCCCGACGGCCACCACAATGAGGAGGGAGTAGTCCACCCTCGGGGCTGAGGGTTTGTACCAGTAGCTATGTGTTTAATCTCTCTTTCTCTCTCGTGAGCTATATCATGCGCTTTGTTAATATAGATGGATCATATGATGCTTCTCCCCTCTATACTCTTATCGTGATGAATTGAATCTTTACTCTTTGAAGTTTTGTTATGTCGGATTGAATGTTCAGATTTGGGAACACATGCTGTATGTCTTGCGGTATGAATACTTGAGGTGACATTGGGGTATCTTACTGGTTCACTTGATATACGTTATGGCACTCAACTTGTGGATTCCCGTGGTGATATTGGGGTAATCTATGCATAGGGGTTGATGCACGTTTTTATTATCTTTTCTCCGATAGAAACTTTGGGGACCCCTTGTAGTTCTTTGTGTGTATTGAGTATTATGAATATGCATTTGCTTTGGTGTTATTCTAGTACGAACTCTTGAGTAGATCGATCGGAAAGAATAGCTTGCATTATTTTAGTATGAACTCTAGGATAGATCGAACGGAAAGAATAGCTTTGAGGTGGTTTCGTACCCTACAAACAATTTCTATCTTTTGTTCTCCGTTAATACGAACTCAGGAGTGATTCTTTATTGCACTTTGAGGGGTGGTCATATGATCCAACTATGTTAGCACTGTTGAGAAATTGCACTAGCAAAAGTACGGACCCAAGGCCTTGTTTTCAATCATTGCAATACCGTTTTTGTGCCCGTTTACTATTTGATACCTTGCTGTTTATATTTATTCAGATTATAAAAATATACTTCTACCATCCATATTACACTTTTATCACCATCCCTTCGCCGAACTAGTGCACCTATACAATTTGCGATTGTATTGGGTGTGTTGGGGACACAAGAGATTTCTTGCATTTGGTTGGAGGGTCGTTTGAGAGAAACCATCTTCATCCTACACCTCTCACGGATTCATAAACCTTAGGTCATCCACTTGAGGGAAAATTGCTACTATCCTACAAAGCTCTGCGCTTGGAGGCCCAACACGTGTCTACAAGAATAAAGTTGCGTAGTAGACATCAAGCTCTTTTCTGGCGCCGTTGCCGGGGAGGTGAGTGCATGAAGGTATATCTTTAGATCTTGCAATAGAATCTTTTAGTTTCTTGTTTTATTACTAGTTTGGTTTATTAAAGAAAACTACAAAAAAAATGGAATTGAGGTTGCATCATATTATTGATCATCTTTATAATATCTTTCTTGAAAATGATGGATCGGAAAACTGTGCTCAATTGTTAGAAGAAGAAGTCAATAAAATGTTTGGCACAAAATATTTGAATGATGAGCATGATTGCAATGTTGTTAGTATGAATTATTTGATTATCCAAAATGTTAATGATGATTTCACAAGTCATGACAAAAATGTTTCTTATAAGCATGTCAATTTTTTGCGGAGTGAATTGTGAGTGCAAATGCACACCAAAAAGGGAAGATAGATTCTGTAAGAAGCATAAATATTTAGAAACAAAAAAGTTGCAAGAGAGGCTAGATGATTGTGCTGAAAGATGTAATTTCTTTCGCCATCCTTGTGAACTTTGCAATGAACGTGGTCATTTATATCTCCAATGCAAATTATTTCATGATCAAATCGTGTCCAAAAATTCTGACAACTTGATTACCCTTGAGCATCATAAAGGGCTTAGTCTTCTTTTGGGGTATGAATAAATGAAACGTATGACTAAGGCTTTTCCAAATCCCGGGAGATTTCTTAATTTTGATCTAGAGGAATTTTATATGTTTTGTGCGGTAAATTGCATTGAGAATCCTTATATTGCCAACTATATAAAGACAAGAAAACAAATAGAATATGAAGAGAGTACTAATGAAAGGGAAAATATTTCCCAATACCCTCCTAGTCTTTATTATGATGAATTAGGTAACGAGGAGGAGCTTCCTATCCAATCAATCTCTTCAACAAGAAGCTTGAAAAAATTAATGAAACCCACACATGATGTGGTGAAGAAGAAAATAAGAAAGAATAGAGGGAAAAATGTATCTCTCCCAAATAATGTTGCACCTATCACCATTGTGTCTCATGAAAGTGAATCAAATATGTTGATGGAGGATCATCATATTGAGTATGATTTTGTGATACCTACTACTTGTTGTAATGATTATGATTGGGAAGGCAATGATGTGCCTTATGATCTCGAGAATCTTTTTAGCACTTACTTGGAAGAATATGATAATAATGTTTGCTATACTATTGGTGCCATTCATGCTATTGATAAGAATGATTGTGATGATATGCATAACCACAAGCTAGGGGATGCTATGTTTAATGAGTATGATATGTGTGAAGATTTATTTGCTGGAAATAATGCTTGTCCTAAGCTTGGAGACGATTTGCTTAATGAATATGATCCTTTGATTCCTTCTACTTTCGATAAGAAAATTTATTATGATGATAGCATGCCTCCTATTTATGATGATTACATTGATGAAAGTGGGTTTGGAAGAGTGTCAACTCTAGGTAGTAGTGATTCAACTATTTTGGAGGATGTTGAATCTTATTAAAATATTGATGAAAGTGGATTTGGATAGGTCATGACTTTATTTAGTGACACATCCACTATTTTGGAAGAGGTTTGAATTGACTATGACAATAAACTTGCTATCTATGATGATTATTATGATGACATGTATGCCATAAAGAGTAATAAATTTTCTATGCTTGTGCATCATGAAAAAAGTGTTGTATGTGATAGTTATATTGTTCTCCGCTTTGAGGTGGTTTCGTACCCTACAAACAATTTCTATCTTTTGTTCTCCTCTAATAGGAACTCGGGAGTGATTCTTTATCGCACTTCGTACCCTAGGCCTTGTTTTCAAGCATTGCAATACCGTTTTTGTGCCCGTTTACTATTTGCTACCTTGCTGTTTTTATTTATTCAGATTATAAAAATACATTTCTACCATCCATATTACACTTTTATCACCATCTCTTTGCCGAACTAGTGCACCTATACAATTTGCCATTGTATTGGGTGTGTTGGGGACACAAGAGATTTCTTGTATTTGGTTGCAGGGTCATTTGAGAGAGACCATATTCATCCTACACCTCTCACGGATTGATAAACCTTAGGTCATCTACTTGAGGGAAAATTGCTACTGTCCTACAAAACTCTGCGCTTGGAGGCCCAACACGTGTCTTCAAGAATAAAGTTGTGTAGTAGACGTCAAGGGCATTTTACATGGAGGCCCATTCTGGCCAGAAGTTCACCGTTTTAGTCTGTTCGGGCCAGGCTCGGCCTTGAAAGTCGGTCTTTGGCCAGGCCGGGCCGAGCTCGGGCCTGGGAATTTCAGTTCGGGCTTTACAAAACCCGACCCGAAGCCCGGCCCGGCCCGGTGGATGCCCAGGTTTACTTCCAAATATACATAGGTATAATTAATTGTCTACCTAATTAATTAATTGTATTAATGATTCCATTTCCAAATTAATTTGGTGCAAAAAATAGTTCTAGTTAAATAGCCTAATTGATTGCATACATAATTAACTGTCTAGTTAATTACATTGATGGTTTATATTTTGAATTGATTCCCTCAATTTACCTTTTTTGCATGGATGGCTGCTAAGAGCGATGACGAGGACTACCGAGTATTGCGGGACATATCTCCATAATGGACTTTTTTATATTTGAATGGACACACTTAATTTTGGAATGTAGCTTATCTGATGACCCTCCTTTTGTCATAGCCATCCTCGGTGCCATGATCCACATCATGTCATTCATGTGCGTCAGCGTCAGGCCCGGCCAAGACGCCATCTATGGTGTCGCGCACGGCGTCCCTCTACAGAGGCACACATATGTATACACTCATAACAAAAAAGATATGATATTTTTATTATATTAGGAAACTTTTGATTGTCAATTAGTAGTAGAGATATTTGAGAATAATAAACGACATAGTGCACAGGATTAACGATTTGTTATTTAGGATTATCTAATTTTTTTGGAAGGTTACCGAGAAAAAATATATCATGTTTGTCTTTTAGGAAGGTGATCTTACATATATGGGGAGGACAGATTGATTATGGAAGGGGAGCTAGAACGAACGAATGAATGTTGATTTGTGTAATCCATCGTTAGAAGGGAAGGGTAGTCAAGTGTGGCTGATTGGTTTTGTATATGGAAAGTCTTGATTATTGTTTTATTTGATGGACTTCAATCGGGGGGAGGGGTACGAAGTGACGAGACGATGTACCAACTACTCCATTAGGAGTATGATCATTTATACAGTAGTACTTATGTTGTCACCCGAAGTTCATGCCGGCACCATGCCAGCGCCGGCATACAATGCCAGCTTTAGAAAAATAGCAAGCAGTTTAGTTGGCGCATGTGCCAGCGGCCGGCACACTTGCCAACACACAAAAAGGGACATGAGAGTTCGACCACGCCATTGCGGTCGTGGTCATGCTAGCACACTTGCCGACATACAAAAAAGGATGGCGCTCGCCGCCATAGATCACTCATCATCAAACTTGAGCATGTCGACCTACATCTTCTCGAACCACGACCTCTTCCTTGGCGACACGGGTGTTGAGATCCACCTTCATGATCTCCACCCTCGTCATCATGCTCGCGAGAGCCACTTCTTTCGCCTTGGTCTTGGAGTTGGTGGCCTCGATATCTAGCATCTTGGCTTGCTTCTCTGACTCCATCTCAAGCATCTTGGCTTGCTTCTCCACCTCCATGTCAATCCTCCTTCTTTGGATCTCCATGAGGGCATCCATTTGCTCTTCCTTGTAACTTCAACACTCCTCCTCCCTTGAGTCCTTGGTCATCATGCCCTCCATGCTTGCGATCAAGGCGTTTGACGCCGCATGCCACTTGTCCTCCTTGGAGTTGGCCTTCCCCTGCGGCCGTGGCTTCTCGCCGTCTTAATCCTCCATGACCTTCTCACCCCCTCCCCCCCCCCGCGACTTGATGACATCATATTGTGCCTTGAACTTCTCCTCGTCCTTGACGACCCTCCAACAATGGGAGAGGTTGAAGCACTTGCCACCGTGTTTGACTGTGAATGCCTCCAAAGCTTGGAATGCCTACAAATGAATTGCATGCAAGCATATTGACAAACGGACATGGAAATGGACATACAAGCGTAAAGAGAATGACACAAAGAGGGCCTCTTGCTAGCATACCATGTCTTGCATGTAATCATATTGACAAACGGATATGGAAATGGACATGCAAGCATAAACGGAATGGCACAAAGAAGGCCGCTTGCTAGCATACCATATCTTGCATGCCGATGCCGCTCACGAGGCATGCCTTGATGCTCTCAAGAGTGGCACAAAACTTGTTGCACTCTTGTTGGATCACCTTCCAATGCTTTTCAATGGAAACCCATCCGCGCGTGCTTTGCATTTGGTACGGTGGAAACTTCTTGTGTTCAGGGAACTCAGGATGGACACGAGTACAAAAGGTTGATGCCTTTTGTTCGGCGCCATTCTTGCGGTCTTGCCCAATGTCCCTCCAACACTCACAAAGAAACTTGTCCTCGGCCATCGTGTACGCCTTCGCCCGCCTGCTCATGCGCTTCGGTTTCCCCCCGGCGGCTTGGTTGGCGAGCTCGTACTCCAGCAAAGGCTCCCCTTCAATGTCCATCTCATCCTCTTCCTTGAGACCGTAGTCCTCTAGAAACTTGTAGTCGAGCGGGAAGCCGTCTAGGTCCACGCCAACCTGATCATGCATGAAGGCGCCCTCGGCCGTCCTTGCTTTGTGTCTTTTCGGGGTCATAGCCATCCCCGGCGGCACCACCAGCGGCCGGCGCACCACTCTCAAACATGATGTTTTGCATGTAGTCATCGTCTCGGGAGGCCGGAATTCCGTCGAACAAGTTGCGTGCACCCGACAGCACATCCTCTGGCATCTGCCGCACGTGTTTCTCGCCCCTCCGGATGACGAGCCACCGACCACCGGTGTGGCGTTGAGGCCGATGGGCGTGGGCGCGGGCGTGGAAGGCGCCACCATGCTCACCTCGGGTGAGCACTCCTCGGAGAGTCGGGAGGCATGCAGGTAGACGTGGAACCCGGGCATTGGCTGTTTTGCCGACGCGCGGGGCGAGTCGGGCAACACCATCCGACGAAATGCATATGAGCCGGTGCTGGCCGCGGCCACGGCGGCGTTGACGAGGCCATGCTGGCTAGGGTTTAACCCTAGGTACATTAGTGCCTCCCTCGTATCCGCCGCGATGCGGGCATTGGTGGGCTCGTGCTGCGCGGCGGCGGCGATGGCGGCCACCATGATGGCTTCCTCCCTCGCGTCCGTCGCGTGCCTTTGGCTCTTTATCTTTGGCGACTCCCATGCCCGCTCCTCGGCCATCATCTTCTTCTTCGGCTTGGGTGTGGTGGCGGTCTTGCGGGGGCGCGATGCTTGCCTTTGTCAGAGGGGGCGGACGTGATGCGGGACGAGGCGAGGGAGGCGAGGCCGGCGGCGGCATCGAGGTCGGCGTGCATGGCGAGCGGCGGGAGTGCACGCGGGCGGGATGTTTTTTGGGTAAAATGGAGGGAATTGGTGGAGGCTGTCACCGACCCGCGGGCAGGGGGGAGTAGGCGGGCGCACACTCCTGTCTGTCCCGTGTCTGCACCGATGCAAATCCGGCTCAAAAATGGGTCGGGAATAGGTCCACAGGCGGACGAAAAGCGGACACACGTCCGTTTGGGTCAGCGCGTTGGGCCGACATTTCTGTCCGCGCCGATACAAACAAATGCGCGCAGATGAAATGGTTCGCCGTGTTGGAGTTGCTATTACTATCCTCTTTTCCACTCTTGTTTAGATGGCCTCATTATTCATAGAACCACAACAACGTTTGAGTTTTGAGTGTCGTCAACCATAAGATGTCATCAAATGTGTTTTTAGAAGAACCCATACTAAAAATATACAGATCTGTGTTGTCATTTATCATCTTCCCCCGTCTTGCCTTGATATTCACACAACCATAACTTGTTTTGAAGTAAATTGCAGAAAACCACCATTTTGTAGATTAGGTTTGTGAAAAAACACCACAGTGCATTTTCTTTGCAGAAAACATCATGTCTTTAGTAATGGTTTTGCAAAAAACCATTGATCGTCAGATCGGTATTAGTTAAGTTAGGCAACATCCGCAGAAGAAGAAAAGGCCAAGAGACACACAAAAGGGCCAACATTTAGATCACAGGGAAGTATAGAGCAGTTGTTTAAGGAGGAATGGATACCATCATCTGATGAGGACATTAAACCACTAGAATTGGGTCTGGAAGATGATGATGGTGCTAAGGCAATGGCATATGTGTTGCCCAATGACACGAATGTGGGGGAACGTTGCATGGGAAACAAAATTTTTCCTACGCTTCACCAAGATCAATCTAGGATATGAGCATCTATGAGAGGAGATATTGGATCTACGTACCCTTGAAGATCACTAAGCGGAAGCGTTAAAGAATGCGGTTGATGTAGTGGTACATCTCCGCGATCGAAATCGCAAGCCGTCCCACGAACTCCCGATCAAGTGCCGAACAGACGACACCTCCGCGTTCAGCACATGTGTAGCTCGATGAAGATCTCTGGCTTCTTGATCCAGAAAGAGGAAGCGGAGAGGTAGATGGGTTCGCCGGTAGCACGATGGCGTGGCGACGGTGGTGGTGGAGTTAATCCGGCAGAACTTCGCTAAGCGATGCCAAACTGATCTACTAGAGGAGAGGTAATCGTGGAGTGAGGAAGGGATGCGCCGTGACTTGTGGTGTGGCTGCCCTCATCCCTCTCACATATATATATATATAGGAGAAGAGGAGGAGGCTGTCCACCCTAGGGTTTCCCTAGGGTTTGGTGCAGCGGCCAAGGAGGTGGCCTGCGGCCAGGGTGGCTTGGCCACCAAGTTTGGTGGCTAGCCCACCCTTTTGGCCCAGCCCAAGCCTCTAGACGCATGGTCCTTGAGGTGGGAGGTGTGGCCAGCCCACCAGGGGCTGGCTCGCACCCTCTAACAGCCCATGTGGCCCTTTGGAGTAGATGAGCCCACCCGGTGGACCCCCAGGAACACTTTCGGCACTCCGTCACACCACTTGCAGGTAACGGAACTTTTCCGGAACTCAAATACCAACTTCGCATATATGAATCTTTACCTCCGGACCACTCCGGAACTCCTCGTGACGTTCGAGATCTCATCCGGGACTCTGAACAACCTTCGGTCACCAACACACATAACTCATCTATACCGAAATGTCACCGAACCTTAAGTGTGCAGACCCCGCAGGTTTGAGAACCATGTAGACATGATCGAGACACCTCTACGGTCAATAACCAATAGTTGGACCTGGATGCCCATATTGTTTCCTACATGTTCTACGAAGCTCTTTATCGGTCGAACCTCTATGTCAAGGATTCAATCAATCCCGTATGATGTTCCCTTTGTCCTTCGATATGTTACTTGCCTGAGATTCGATCGTCGGTATCTCTATATCTAGTTCAACCTCGTTATTGGCAAGTCTCTTTACTCGTTGCGTAATACAAGATCCTGTGACTAACACTTAGTGACATTGCTTCCAAGGCTTGTTGTGATGTTGTATTACCGAGTGGGCTCCGAGATACCTCTCCGTCACACGGAGTAACAAATCCCAGTGTTGATCCATGCCAACCCAGCAGACACCCTCGGAGATACCTGTAGAGCACCTTTATAGTCACCCACTTACGTTGCGACATTTGATACACACAAGGCACTCCTCCGGTGTCCGTGAATTGCCTGATCTCATGGTCATAGGAACATATACTTGACATGCAAAAAACTGTAGCAATAGACTGACACAATCATATGCTACATTTATAGTTTGGGTCTTGTCCATCTCATCATTCTCCTAAGGATGTGATCCCGTTATCAAATGACATCTCATGTCAATGGCTAGGAAACCTCGACCATGTTTGATCAACGAGCTAGTCTACTAGAGGCACACTAGGGACAAAGTGTTGTCTATATATCCACACATGCAATGTGTTTCCAATCAATACAATTATAGCATGGATAATAAACAATTATCATGAACAAGGAAATATAATACTAAACACTTTATTTATTGCCTCTAGGTCATATTTCCAACAGTCTCCCACTTGCACTAGAGTCAAGAATCTAGTTCACATCACTATGTGATTTACATTATAATGAATCAAACACCCATGCAGTTCTGGTGTTGATCATGTTTAGCGCTTGGAAGTGGTTTAGTCAACCGGTCTGCAACATTCAGATTCGTGTGCACTTTGCAAATATTTATGTCCTTCTCCTCAATGTAATCGTGGATGGAATTGAAGCATCGCTTTATGTGTATGGTCCTCTTGAGAAACCTTGGTTCCTTGGCCAGAGCAATGGCACCAGTGTTGTCACAGAACAGAGTCATTGGATTCAGTGCACTGGGCACTACTCCAAGATCTGCCATGAACTGGTTCATCCAGATACCTTCCTTTGTGGCCTCTGAGGCTGCGATGTACTCTGCTTTGCATGTTGAATCGGCTACCACGCTTTGCTTGGAACTGCACTAGCTTACCGCACCCCCGTTGAGAATAAATACGTATCCGGTTTGCGACTTAGAGTCATCCGGATCAGTGTCAAAGCTTGCATCGACGTAACCCTTTACGATGAGCTCTTGAGCACCTCCATAAACAAGAAACATGTCCTTAGTCCTTTTCAGGTACTTAAGGATATTCTTGACCGCAGTCTAGTGCTCCATTCCAGGATCACTTTGAAACCTTCCGGCCATACTTATGGCAAGGCTGACATCGGGTCTTGTGCACAGCATCGCATACATGATAGAGCCTATGGCTGAAGCATAGGGGATGACACTCATCTTCTCTCTATCTTCTGCAGTCACTGGGCATTGAGTCTTACTCAACTTCACACCTTGTAACACAAGCAAGAACCCCTTCTTGGACTGATCCATTTTGAACTTCTTCAAAACTTTATCAAGGTATGTGCTTTGTAAAAGTGCTATCAAGCGTCTTGATCTATCTCTATAAATCTTAATGCCTAATATGAAAGCAGCTTGCCCTAGGTCCTTCATTGAAAAACTCTTGTTGAAATATTCCTTCACGCTTTCCAGCATTTCTATATTGTTTCCAATCAGCAATATGTCATCCACATATAATATTAGAAACGCTACAGAGCTCCCACTCACTTTCTTGTAAATACAAGCTTCTCCATAAACTTGTATAAACCCAAACGCCTTGATCACCTCATCGAAGCACTTATTCCAACTCCAAGATGCCTGTACCAGTCCATAAATGGATCGCTGGAGTTTGCAAACTTTGTCAACATTCTTTGGATCGACAAAACCTTCCGGTTGCATCATATACAACTCTTCCTCAAGGAAACCGTTGAGGAATGCTGTTTTCACATCCATCTGCCAAATTTCATAGTCGAAATATGCAGCTATTGTTAACATGATTCTAACGGACTTAAGCATCGCTACGGGTGAGAAGGTCTCATCGTAGTCAACTCCTTGAACTTGTGAAAAACCCTTTGCCACAAGTCGAGCTTTATAGACGGTGTAATTACCGTCCGCGCCTGTCTTCTTCTTAAAGATCCATTTATTCTGAATGGCCTTTCGCCCTTCAAGTAATACTTCCAAAGTCCATACTTTGTTTTCATACATGGATCCCATCTCGGATTTCATGGCGTCTAACCATTTCTCAGAATCTGGGCCCATCATCACTCCTCCATAGCTCGTAGGTTCATCATTGTCCAACAACATGACCTCCAAGACAGTGTTGCCGTACCACTCAGGAGCAATACGCGTCCTTGTCGACCTACGAGGTTCAATAGCGACTTGATTTGAAGCTTCATGATCATCATCATTAACTTCCTCTGCAACCGTCGTTGGCTCCGCAGAAACATCTTTCTATGTTGCGCTACTCTCTGGTTGAAGTGAAGGTTCAACAACCTCATCAAGTTCTACTTTCCTCCCACTCAATTCTTTCGAGAGAAACTCTTTCTCAGGAAATGTTCCATTCTTAGCGACAAACAGTTTGCCTTCGGATCTGAGATAGAAGGCATACCCAACTGTCTCTTTCGGGTATCCTATGAAGACGCATTTCTCTACTTTGGGTTCCAGCTTTTCACGCTGAAGCTTTTTGACATAAGCATCACATCCCCAAACTTTAAGAAACGACAACTTTGGCTTGTTGCCAAACCACAGTTCATATGGCGTCGTCTCGATGGATTTTGATGGTGCCCTATTTAAAGTGAATGCAGATGTCTCTAATGCATAACCCCAAAACAATAGTGGCAAATCGGCAAGAGACATCATAGAACACACCATCTCTAATAAGGTTCGATTACGACGTTCGGATACACCATTATGTTGTGGTGGTCCGGGCGGTGTCAATTGTGAAACAATTCCACACTGTGTTAAGTGACTGCCAAACTCATAACTCAGATATCTCCTCCTCAATCAGATCACATGAATTTAATCTTCTTGTTATGATGATTCTCAACTTCACTCTAAAATTTCCTAAACTTTTCAAACGTTTCAGACTAGTGTTTCATCAAATAAATATATCCATATCTACTTAAGTCATCAGTGAAGGTGAGAAAATAACGATATCCACCGCGCGCCTCAATGTTCATCGGACCACACACATCAGTATGTATGATCTCCAACAAATCACTCACCCGTTCCATTATTCCAGAGAATGGCGTTTTAGTCAGCTTGCCCATGAGGCATGGTTCACATGTGTCAAGTGATTGAAAATCAAGTGACTCCAAAAGTCCATCAGCATGGAGCTTCCTCATGCGTTTTACACCAATATGACCCAAACAGTAGTGCCAGAAGAAAGTGGTACTATCATTATCAACTCTACATCTTTTGGCATCAATGCTATGAACATGTGTATCATCACTATCGAGATTCAATAAGAATAAACCCCTCACATTGGGTGCATGACCATAAAAGATATTACTCGCATAAATAGAACAACCATTATTCTCTGATTTAAATGAGTAACCGTCTGGCAATAAACAAGATCTAGATATAATGTTCATGCTTAATGCAGGCACTAAATAACAATTATTCAGGTTCATCACTAATCCCGATGGTAGTCGAAGAGCGAGCGTGCCGACGGCGATCACATCAACCTTGGAACCATTTCCCACGCGCATCGTCACTTCATCCTTAGCCAGCCTCTGTCTATTCCATAGGTCTTGCTTTGAGTTGCAAATGTGAGCAACCGAACCGGTATCAAATACCCAGGCACTACAACGAGAGCTAGTAAGGTACACATCAATAACATGTATATCATATATACCTTGTTTGGTGTTGTCCGCCTTCTTGTTGGCCAGGTACTTGGGGCAGTTCCGCTTCTAGTGACCAGATCTTTTGCAATGAAAGCACTCAGTTTATGGCTTGGGTCCAGCCTTGGGTTTCTTCATGGGAGGAGCAACTGGTTTGCCATGCTTCTTGGAGTTACCCTTCTTGCCCTTGCCATTCTTCTTGAAACTAGTGGTTTTATTAACCATCAACACTTGATGTTCTTTCTGGATTTTAGACTCAACGACTTTTAGCATCGCAAACAGCTCAGCGACTGACTTGTTCATCCCGTGCATGTTATAGTTCAACACGAAGCTCTTGTAGCTAGGTTGCAATGATTGAAGAACTCTGTCAGTAATCGCCTCCGACAGAAAGGGCATCCCTAACTCCGCCAGATAGGTCGAATACCTAGACATTCTGAGTATATGTTCACTGATATACCCGTTCTCCTCCATCTTGCAAGCATAGAACTTATCGGGGGTAGCATACCTCTCGATCCGAGCATTCTTCTTAAAGATAAATTCCAACTCTTGGAACATCTCATATGCTCCATGACGTTCAAAATGTCTTTGAAGTACCGGTTCTAAGCCATAAAACATTGCACATTGAACTATTGAGTAATCTCCAGAACGTGCCTCCCAAGTGTTCTTAACGTCTTTGGACGACACGGGAGCGGGTGGGTCACCAAGTGGTGCATCAAGGACACAAGCCTTCTGGGAAGCCGTGAGGATAATCCTCAGATTACGGGCCCAGTCAACAAAGTTACTTCCATCATCTTTCAACTTAGCTTTCTGTAGGAACACATTAAAATTCAAGAGTGCTACTGCGCGAGCCATTGATCTACAACATAAATAAGCAAAGGTTACTAAGACTATTGTTCATGATAATGAGTTTAGTTAATCAAATTACTAAAGCTCCCACTCAAATTGACATCCCTCAGGTCATCTGAGTGATACATGATCCATATTCACCAACTCAAGTCCGATCATCACGTGAGTTAAGGTGGTTTCAATGGTGAACATCATGATGTTGATCATATCTACTATATGACTCATGCTAGACCTTTCGGTCTCTTGTGTTCCGAGGCCATGTCTATACATGCTAGGCTCGTCAAGTTTAACCCAAGTGTTCTGCATGTGCAACACTGGCTTACACCCGTTGTATGCGAACGTAGAGTCTATCACACCCGATCATCACGTGGTGTCTCGACACGACAAACTTTCACAATGGTGCACACTCGGGGAGAACACAATTCATCTTGAAATTTAAGTGAGGGATCCCCTTATAATGCTACCGTCGTCCTAAGAAAAATAAGGTGCATAAAAGGATTAACATCACATGTAATTCATAAGTGACATGATGTCACCATGAACTTATGCTTTCGATCTCCATCATGAAAGCACTGACATGATCTCCATCATATTGATCTCCATCAATGTGTCGCCATCAGGGTTGTCATGCCCACCATGCTTCTACTACTATTGCTACCATTTAGCGATAAAGTAAAGCATTACATAGCGCTTAATGATTGACACACATGTCATACAATAATTAAAGACAACCCTATGGCTCCTGCCGGTTGCCGTACTCATCGACATGCAAGTCGTGTTCTATACAACACATGATCATCTCATACATCACATATATCTCATCATGTAATTGGCCATATCACATCACAACATACCCTGCAAAAACAAGTTAGACGTCCTCTAATTGTTGTTGCATGTTTTACGTGGCTGCTATGGGTATCTAGCAAGAACAATTCTTACCTACACAACACCACAACAATGGTATGAAGATTGCTTTTCAACCTTCTACAAGGACCGCCTCAATCAAATCTGGTTCAACTAAAGTGGGAGAGACAGACACCCGCCAACCATCTTTATGCGACGAAGTCACATGTCAATCGGTGGAACACGGTGTCTCGTAAGCGTACGAGTAAAGTCGGTCCGAGCCGCTTCATCCCACAATACCGCTGAACCAAGAAAAGACTAAGGAAGGAAGCAATCTGAATATCAATGCCCACAAACTCTTTGTGTTCTACTCAAGATCTCTTCTACGCATAGACCTAGCTCATGATGCCACTGTTGGGAACGTTGCATGGGAAACAAAAAAATTCCTACGCTTCACCAAGATTAATCTAGGAGATGAGCATATATGAGAGGAGATATTGGATATACGTACCCTTGTAGACCGCCAAGCGGAAGCGTTAAAAGAACATGGTTGATGTGGTGGTACGTCTCCATGATCCAAATCACAAGCCGTCCCACGAACTCGCAAGCAAGTGCCGAACGGACGGCACCTCCGCGTTCAGCACATGTGCATCTCGATGAAGATCTCCGCCTTCTTGATCCAGCAAGAGGAAGCACAGAGGTAGATGGGTTCACCGGCAACACGACAGCGTAGCAGCGGTGGTGGTGGAGTTAATCTGGCAGAGCTTCGCTAAGCGATGCCAAACCGATCTACTACAGGAGAGGTAATCGTGGAGGGAGGAAGGGCTGCGCCGTGACTTGTGGTGTCCTCCCTCTCACATATATATAGGTGAAGAGGAGGAGGCTGGCCATCCTAGGGTTTCCCTCGGGTTTGGTGCGGTGGCCAAGGAGGTGGGCCTGCGCCTAGGGTGGCTTGGCCACCAAGTTTGGTGGCTAGCCCACCCTTTTGGCCCAGCCCAAGCCTCTAGCCGCATGGGCCTTGAGGTGGGAGGTGCGGCCAGCCCACCAGGGGATGGCTCGCACCCTCTCACAGCCCATGTGGCCCTTTGGAGTAGATGGGTCCACCCAGTGGACCCCCAGGAACACTTCCGGCACTCCGTCACACCACTTGCAGGTCACGGAACTTTTCCGAAACTCAAATACCAACTTCCCATATATGAATCTTTACCTCCGGACCACTACAGAACTCCTCGTGATGTCCGGGATCTCATCCGGGAGTCCTAACAACCTTCGGTCACCAACACACATAACTCATCTATACCGAAACGTCACCTAACCTTAAGTGTGCAGAGCCTGCGAGTTTGAGAACCATGTAGACATGACCGAGACACCTCTACGGCCAATAACCAATAGCAGGATCTAGATGCCCATATTGGTTCCTACATGTTCAACAAAGATCTTTATCGGTCAAACCTCTATGTCAAGGATTCAGTAAATCCCGTATGATGTTCCTCTTGTCCTTCGGTATGTTACTTGCCTGAGATTCGATCGTCGGTATCTCTATACCTAGTTCAACCTCGTTATTGGCAAGTCTCTTTACTCGTTCTGTAATACAAGATCCCGTGACTAATACTTAGTCACATTGCTTGCAAGGCTTGTTGTGATGTTGTATTACCGAGTGGGCCCCGAGATATCTCTCTGTCACGGGGAGTAACAAATTCCAGTGTTGATCCATGCCAACCCAGCTGACACCCTCGGAGATACTTGTAGAGCACCTTTATAGTCACCCAGTTACATTGCAATGTTTGATACACACAAGGCACTCCTCCGGTGTCCCTAAGTTGCATGATCTCATGGTCATAGGAACATATACTTGACATGCAGAAAACTGTAGCAATAAACTGACACGATCATATGCTACGTTTATAGTTTGGGTCTTGTCCATCTCATCATTCTCCTAATGATGTGATCCCGTTATCAAATGACATCTCATGTCAATGCATAGGAAACCTTGACCATCTTTGATCAACGAGCTAGTCTACTGGAGGCACACTAGGGACAAAGTGTTGTCTATATATCCACACATGCAATGTGTTTCCAATCAATACAATTATAGCATGGATAATAAACAATTATCATGAACAAGGAAATATAATAATAAACACTTTATTTATTGCTTCTAGGGCATAGTTACAACAAGTAAGAACAGGGCAAAGAAGATGAAGCCAAGGATATGGTATGATGAGGAGAGAGCTCACCCACAAGACCAATTTGTGAAGCATCTTTGCTTCATTAATGCGCACCAGTTCAAAATTGCACTCTAAACCCTGCACATTTCATAGAACATGAACTTTGAGTACTATATAAACCGCAATGATAGGGTTATAGCACGATGCATAGATGAGGAATGCCCTATTTATATAATAGCTTCTCAGATTGCACATGAGAAGACATTTACCATAAAGAAGTGGTATTTGGTGCACACGTGCCCTTTTGTGCCAGAGAGCACCAAAGTCACTGCCAAGTGGGTTGCAAAACATTGTGAGGAGGCAGCTAGGAATGACACATGCACAACAATAACGACAATTATTAACACTACAAGGAGCAAGTATGGAGTGGAGATATCAACCCACATGACCTACATGGGTAGGAAGGCAACAAAGAATGTTGTTTTAGGAGATCAGAAGACCTAGTACGCTAGGATTAGGGATTATTTAAAGGTTGTGCTAGATACTAATCCATGATCTATATGTATTGTGACAAAAGAATATTAAGGAGCATCCTAGCAAGAACACTAGGTTTCATGCATTGTCCATCCACATGAATGGTTGCAAAGAAGGGTTCCTCAATGGCTGCAAACCATTCATAGGTAATTGCCTTGTATTGTTGTTTTTGCCACTTATATGTTCTTTCAACTTCTTATCATTTGTGCTATCAATAACATATTGTAGGTTTGTATGGATGCTTCATAAAGCTCATTATTAGTCAACAAATTCTTGTTGCTACTGGAAGAGATGGGAACTTTGGAATTGTTAACAAGGCGGACACTAGTTCCTGGACCTAGTTTCTATACCAGCTGAGGGTAGCAATTGGTGGGCAATTTGGCAATTTTGATTTTTAAATGCATGAATATTTTTTCAAATCCATGAACTATTTGAAAACTTTATAATGTTTTCCCATAATATGCGATTTTTCTTCAAATTCGTGACTATTTTCAAAATTAATGATTTTCTCATAAATTAGTGAATCTCTTTTTGCAAAAATGATGACTTTTCTTGAAGTACATCATATTTTTCAAAACCATGAATGTTTTGAAAATCCATGATTTATTTTCAAATTTATGATTCACTTTTCAAAATTCATGATTTTTTTTCAAATCCCTGAGATTTTCTTCGAAATTGATGATTTAAAAAATCATGGTCTTTTTTTCATAATATATGAACTCTCTCATATTTAATGAAAAATTCAAATCCATGAACTTCTTTGAAAAGCCGTGAATTTTTGAAAATATCATGAGCATTTTTCAAATCCTTAAACTTTTTAGAAATCCATAAATTTCTCAAATTCATGATTTTTTATATTAATGAACTTTCTTAAGTATTTTCAAAAGTCAACGGTCAAATGGATAGTGCTTAAATGGACAATGGGTCAACTATCAACCGTCAATCGTCGCTTGACCAACGAGTCGTTCGCTCGCTCAATCTATCGTGGCTCACTCACGAAAAAAAGTCCATTTTAAACTTTGAACTCGTAGTCCTTAGACAAATTGAACCCTGAAGCCGTAATCCTTTTCGTCTGTACCCTGAACTCACTAATCCCGATCGAAATCAAACCGTGATGGGATTGCCAAACGGGGATTGCCGACGTGGCAAAGGGATGGCCGGGATGGATTGTTTCCACACGAGCCTACGTTGATAAGAGTGGGTCGGCCTAGTTCGACCCGTCATTTCACTTTGTTCTCTCCCCGTTCCCTTGCCTTCCTCCTCCTCTTGCAACGACAATGGCGACCGGCGGTCGATCGACACCGCAATGATGACCATGACGACTCGAGGACGCACACACGAAGAAGGTAATGTTCTTGATGACCTCCTCCCCTGCTATTAGTAGTTCTTGGTAGTTGCCGCATTAGGGTTAGGGTTTTGAGCTATAAAATTGGGGACAATTTTGATGGTACAAAATGATTGATTTTTGTGAGGTTTTGTGAACAGGAATAGATTCGTATGATTGATTATGATTGCATTGTATGTTTATGTCAGTGAAATCATGGACCCGACTGAGATTTTGAACGTCCGATTTCATATTAGTGGGGAGTTCGTCCACATTGGTCCAAATTTGGACTATGTTGGAGGAGAAGAAGTGATGTCGGAGATTGAGAGGGATAAATTGTCTTTGTAGGAAGTCAAAGGTTTTTTGAAAGATAATATTGAATTCAAGGAATTGATGAAGCTCTATTTTCTGCTTCGTGGGAAAGAGCTTATCAGTGGGCTGGTGTTCATTCATGATGACAATGGATGTCTGAAGATGACTGTTTATATTTGTGTTCGAGGATTTGTTGATGTGTTTTTGGAGTATCATGGAGAGGAAGATAGTAATGACAACATCAGCGGGAGTGATTATGTGGATGAAATCATAGACGAGAATGATGATGAACCTGATGCAGTGACCACTGCTATTGAACCTGCAGAATCTGACATTGATGTGCTCATTCCTAATGAAACTCGTGTGATCACACAAAGGTTTTCCTGTCCTATGAGGCAGAGAAGAAGTAGTACATGACAAATAGCTGGTGCTCATGATGAAATGCCAGGAATTGAGGGTCCTTTTTCTCATGTTTTGTATCCTACTCAAGTTGCTGGGGCCTCTGCTTCTGTCACTGAAGCTAAACATGTTGAGAAAGAAAATCCAGACTCATATTCAGACAGTGATAGTGAATCCATTGGTCATACTGATGACAATGGGGAGGATTCAGAAGTTGTGGAGCTCAGGAGGCATGCTAGGAAGTTTAAGAAAAGAATGAGGGTCACTAAAAGCTGGATTGGAAGAGATGCAATAGGTCCAGTGCCAATTGATATGATAGTCAACTTAGATGAACAAATTGATAGACAAGAAATAGTCTGGAATTATGATTCATCTGATGAAGACTACATCTATGTTGAAGTTTCAGATGGTCATATAAGGAAGAGGAAGAGTACATTCCCAAGATACAACACTGAAAGTGAAGTACCATATTTTGCTTTGACAATGGTTTTCAGAGGCAACAACCCGTTGTGCAAAGCTCTGAAGAGTTATGGACTAGTGACAAAGAGGAGCATGCAGTTTGTGAAATGTGAGTGTGATAGAGTAAGGGCAAAATGTGGATGGCCTGGATGACCATGGCTTCTATATGTAGGAAATAGATCAAGAACTTCAATATTTCAAGTGATTACATTGAATGATGATCACTAATGTGCACAAAACAGATGCAACAAACTTGTCACTGCAAAGGTGATTGCACGGAGGTATGAGTACTTCATATTGGCAAATCCAATGTGGAAAATAGATAGCATTAAAGCAATTGTTCTGCAAGATATGTTTGGTGATGTCTCCACTTCAAATTGCAAGCATGCAAAGAAAATTGTGATTGACAAACTATTGTGTGGGATGAACAATGAATACACTAGAGTGTTTGATTACCAACTTGAGGTGCTAAGGAGCAACCATGGAAGCATAGTATTTTTTTTGCATGGATCCCACAAACATGAAGGAAAATGTTTTCCAAAGCTTGTATGTGTGCTTTAATGCAATGAAGGCTGGTTGCAGAAAGGTAATAGGCCTTGATGGGTGTTTCTTCAAAGGTGCATTGAAGGGTGAGATATGGTGTGCCATAGGTAGATATGCCAACAATCAAATGGATCCTATTGCATGGGCTGTAGTTGAGCATGAAACAAATATAACCTGGAAGTGGTTTGTTGGCCTACTTATTAAGGACTTGAAAATTAACAACAATGGTGCTGGTTGGGTTATAATTTCTAATCAGTAGAAGGGCCTAATAAATGCAGTGAAGGATTACCTGCCTGATGTAGAACATATAATGTGTGCTAGGCACATTTATGCTAATTGGAGGAAGAAACATAGAGAGCATGAGTGGGAGAGGAATTTTTCGACAATTGCTAAGGCTTCAAATAGGCAAGATTTTAACTACTACAAGGGAAATCTTGCATAGGTGACACCTGAAGGGGCCAAGGATATCATGAGAACTGAGCCAGGGCACTAGGCAAGGGCATTTTTTCAAGTTGGTTCAAACTGTGAGTCAGTTGATAATAACCTCTTGAGTCATTCAATCATGCAATAGTTGATTCTAGGTTTTATCCTATTATATCATTGAACGAGAAAATTAGGAAGAAACTATTAGTGAGAATTCAAGAACAAAGAGAGAATGGTGTGAAGAGACAGGAAAAATATGCCCTACTGTATTTAATAAGCACAAGAAAAGCATTGCAAGGACACAATATCTGGAGGTGCTTTGGAATGGAGAAGATTGATTTGAATTGAAGCAAGTCAATGGGAGAGGGAGGCAATATACAATAAACCTAGATAAGTGGACATGCTCTTGTGGCTACTTCTAGCTCGCAGGGCTTCCATGCCACCATGAAATTAGTGCCATCTACAAATGCAACAAAATATTGAGGATTTTATTGTCCGTGCTACTTTGTTGAAGTGTTCAACAAAATATATGAGCATTGCTTACAACCAGTGAAGGGTGAGGAGATGTGGCCAGTGGCACCCAATCCTAGGCTAGTGCCTTATGAGTATGTTAGGTTGCCATCAAAAGAAAAGAAGGGAAGGCCTAGAAACAATGATAGGAGAAGAGAAGAAACTGAGCAACCTAAGGGAAAGAAAATGAGCAAGTGCTACTTCTCGAGCATGCGTTGGTTTCCCGTGAAGAGGAGTCGTTTGATGCAGCAAAGTAGATAAGTATTTCCCTCAGTTTTTGAGAACCAAGGTCTAAATATAGTAGGAGATACAAGCGAGCCACCGATAAATATACCTGCACAAGGAATCAAACTCTTGCACCCAACGCTATAAAGGGGTTGTCAATCCCTTCACGATTATTTGCAAGGATGAGATCTAGTAGAGATAGATATAATAGGATGCTTGAACGGAAAGTAAAACTAAAAGTAAACATAGGGCAGCAAGTATTTTTGGTGTTTTTTGGTTTTAGATCGGAAAGTATAATATGGAAAATAGACCCGGAGGCCATAGGTTTCACTAGATAGCTTCTCTCATGATGGCAAGTATTATGGTGGGTGTACAAATTACTGTTGAGCAACTGATAGAAAAGCGAATAATTATGAAGATATCCAAGGCAATGATTATGCATATAGGGGTCACGTCCGTGACAAGTAGACCGAAACGATTTTGCATCTACTACTATTACTCCACACATCGACCGACTCCTGCCTGCATCTAGAGTATTAAGTTCATGAAGAACAGAGTAACACATTAAGCAAGATGACATGATGTAGAGGGATAAACTCAAGCAATATGATGAAAACCCCATCCTGTTACCCTTGATGGCAACAATACAATACATTCCTCGCTACCCCTACTTTGTCACTGGGTGAGGACACCGCAAGATTGAACTCAAAACTAAGCACTTCTCCTATTGCAAGAATTACCAATCTAGTTGGCCAAACCAAACCAATAACTCCAAGAGACTTGCAAATATATGAAATAATGCATATAATAATTCAGCAAAGACTCAAATAATATTCATGGATAATCTCAACATAAACCCACAATTCATTGGATCTCAACAAACACACCGCAGATGATTATTACATCGGATAGATCTCCATGAAGATCATGAAGAACATGGTATTGAGAAGCGAAGAGAGAGAAGAAGCCATCTAGATACTAGCTATGGACCCGTAGGTCTATGGTGAACTACCCACGCATCATCGGATAGGTAATGGAGTTGATGTAGATGCCCTCCGTGATCTAATCCCCCTTCGGCAGATTACCGGAAACTGCTCCAAGATTGGATTTCTCGGGAACGGAGGCTTCTGGCGGCGGAAAAGTGTTTTTGTGGATCATTTCGATAATGATGGAATATTTGGGTATTTATAGGCCGAAGATTAGGGTTAGGGGAGTTGCCAAGGGCCCACAAGCCTGCCCGGCACGGGTGCCCCCTGGCCACGGCAAGCGGGCTTGTGGCCCCGTGGCGGCTTCTCTGCCTTGGTTCTAAAGTCTCGTGGCTTCCTTTTATTCCAGAAAAAAATCATTCTGGAGGTTTTATTCCGTTTGGACTCCGTTTAATATTCCTTTTCTGCAAAACTCAAAAACAAGGAAAAAACAAAAACTGGCACTAGGCTCTAGATTAATAGGTTAGTCCCAAAAATAATATAAAATAGCATATTAATGCATATAAAACATCCTTAACACATAATATAATAGCATGGAAAAATAAAAAATTATAGATACGTTGGAGACGTATCAGCATCCCCAAGCTTAATTCTTGCTCGTCCTCGAGTAGGTAAATGATAATTTTGTATGTGGAATGCTACCCAACATATTTATCCATGTAATATTATTTATTGTGGCATGAATATTAAGATCCATAAGATTCAAAACAATAGTCTAATATTGACATAAAAATAGTAATACTTCGAGCACACCGCCAAGGTAGTCGTGTCCTTTCGAAATAACATGGCCTTAGAAAGTTATCCCTACAAAATCATATGGTATGGCTATGCTCCATCTTCCCCACACAAAGTATCTAAATCATGCACAACCTCGATGAACAAGTCAAGCAATTGTTTCACACTTTTGGTGTTTTCAAACCTTTTCAAATCTCACACAATACATGAGCGTGACCCATGGATATACCATTATAGGTGGAATAGAATATGGAGGAGGTGCAAGGGAAAAAGGAGAAGATAGTCTCACATCAACTAAGCGTATCAACGGGCTATGGAGATGCCCATCAATAGATATCAATGTGAGTGAGTAGGGATTGCCATGCAATAAATGCACTTAGAGATATAAGTGTATGAAAGCTCAAAAAGAAAACTAAGTGGTCGTGCATAATGAATATCCACTAGTTATATGAAAGTGACAAAATAGAGACTCTCTATCATGAAGATCATGGTGCTACTTTGAAGCACAAGTGTGGAAAAAGATAGTAGCAATTGTCCCTTATCTCTTTCTCTCATTTTTCTATTTTTTTTTATTTTGGTGGGCTTCTTTAGCCTCTTTTATTTTTTTTGGGTTGGGCTTCGCTGGCCTCTTTTATTTTTGTTAAGTCCGGATACTCGTCCCAACTTGTGAGGGAGTCATAGCCTTCATCATCCTTTTCTCTCATGGGACAATGCTCTATTAATGAAAAATCATCACACTTTTATTTACTTATAATTCAAATAAAAAGAAATTACAACTCAATTCCTATGACAAGATATAACTCTATATGCAATTTGAAGTGATGATGCAAGTCATAGAAAAACTACATGGTCGAAGTTGCATGGCAATATATCTCGGAATGGCAATGGAAATGCCATAATAGGTATGTATGGTGGCTGTTTTGAGGAATATATGGTGGCTGTTTTGAGGAAGGAGGGTTTGATGTACCGGCGAAAGTTGTGCGGTACTAGAGAGGCTAGCAAAGATGGAAGGGTGAGAATGCGTATAATCCATGGACTCACATTAGTCATAAAGAACTCACATACTTATTAAAAATCTATTAGTTATCAAACAAAGCATTAGACGCATGCTCCTAGGGGATAGGTTGGTAGGAGTTAACCATCGCGCGCTCCCGACCCTCACACAAAGGTCGACAATCATTAGACAAGTCATGCTCCGACTTCGTTACATAACGGTTCACCATACGTGCATGCTACGGGAATCACAAGATTTAACACACGTATCTCTTCAATTCACAACTACTCACTATCATGAGTCTCATATTACCATCCCTATTATCTCAAAACTATATGCAAGGAATCCAACTTCCCATAGTTGTTAATGCACTTAATATGAAAGTTTTGATTATATCGCTCTTGGATGCCATTATATTACGACTAAATTCATAACCTAAACAAATTACCATGCTATTTTAATAAACTCTCAAAATAATACCAGTGATGAATGATAGTTCAATAATTTCTATAAAATATAACACCACCATGCTCTATAAAGATATAAGTGAAGCAGTAGAGCAACATTGCCTAGCTCAAAAGATATAAGTGAAGCATATAGAGTATTCTAACAAATTGATGATTCAGAGTGTGTGTCTCTCAAAAGATGTGTGCAGAAAGGATGATTTTGTAAAACTAACAAGCAAAGACTCATATCATACAAGACGCTCCAATCAAAACATATATCATGTGGTGAATAAAAATATAGCTTCAAGTAAATTTATCGATGGATTGAAGACGAAAGAGGGGATGCCTTCCAGGGCATACCCAAGCTTAGGCGTTTTGGTATACTTGAATATGACTTGGGGTGCCTTGGGCATCCCCAATCTTAGGCTATTGCCACTCTTTATTCCATAGTCCATCAAATCTTCACCCAAAACTTGAAAACTTCACAACAGAAAACTCAACAAAAAACTCATGAGATCCGTTAGTATAAGAAAAATAAATCACCACTTTAGGTACTGTTTTGAACTCATTCTTTATTTATATTTGTGTAATATGTACTGTAGTCTAAATTTTCCATGACTCATTCCCCAAGATACGACCCATAGATACATCAAAATAAGCAAACAACACAAAGAAAACAGAATCTGTCAAAAACAGAACAGTCTGTAGCAATCTATAAACTTAGAATACTTCTGGAATTGTAAATTTTGTTAAAAATTAGGAAGACCAGGGAAATTTTTATATCAATCGTTTGTAAAAAATTCAGATCAATTTTATGCTCTTAAAAATTCAGAAAAATCCTGGACTGAACGCAAAAGTTTCTATTTTCCAGCAAGATCAGATCATCAACTACCATAGATCACCCCAAAGGTTTTACTTGGATCAAACACTAATTTAAACAAAAAACACAATTACTAAAGAAGTAATAATGTGCCAAACACTCCAAAATAGAAGCAAAAAGCTTAAAGAAAAATGAAATTGGGTTGCCTCCCAACAAGCCCTATTGTTTAACGCCCCTAGCTAGGCAAAACACAATAGATCTAGTATTGTCATCTTTGGTATGCAATACATAAGTAGCTATCATGATTGATTCATAAGGTAATTTTATTTTATTCCTAGGAAAGTGTTCCATGCCTTTCCTTAATGTAAATTGAAATCTAATATTCCCTTCCATCATATCAATAATTGCACCAATCGTTCTAAGGACAGGTCTACCAAGAATAATAGGACATGTAGGATTGCAATCTATATCAAGAACAATGAAATCTATGGGCACATAATGCCTATTTGCAACAACAAGAACATCATTAATTCTTCCTGTAGGTTTCTTTATAGTGGAATCCGCAAGATGCAAATTTAAGGAACAATCATCAAATTCACGGAAACCTAACACATCACATAAAGTTTTTGGAATCATGGAAATGCTAGCACCCAAATCACAAAAAGTATGGCACTCATAATCTTTAATCTTAATCTTAATAGTAGGTTCCCACTCAACATAAAGCTTTATAGGTATAGAAACTTCCAACTCAAGTTTTTCTTCAAAAGCTTTCATCATGGCATCAACAATATGTTTAGTAAAAGCCTTGTTTTTTTTATAAGCATGAGGAGAATTCAACATGGATTGCAACAAGGAAATACATTCAATCAAAGAGAAACTACCATGATTAAAGTCTTTTAAATCCAAAAGATTGGGTTCATTGCTATTTAAAATTTTGACCTCTTTCAATCCCACTTTTATCAATCTTAGCATCAAGATCTAAAAACTCCGAATCATTGGGACGCCTTTTAACTAAAGTTGATTCATATATAGTTCCATACTTATAAATATTAATATTGGAAAACAAATATTAAATAGGAGTCACATCAATCACTTTAAGATCTTCATCAATATTATCACGAGAACATACTTTTTCAAGCCATTCACACTTAGCACGGACTCTAGCGGTTCTTTCCTTACACTCATCAATACAAATTCTCATAGATTTTAATGACTCATTAATATCATGCTTGTGTGGAATATATATAGTTTTTAAAGATTCAATCTCTAGAGAAATTCTATCAACGTTCCTAGCCAAATCATCAATCTTGAGCCATTTTCCTTCAATCATAGCATTGAAACCTTTTTGCGTACTAATGAATTCTTTAATATTACTCTAAAAATTAGAGGGTATTTTATTATAATTTCCATAAGAATTGCTGTAGGAATTACCATAATTATTAGAGGGATTACTAGGAAACGGTCTAGCATTGAAATTACCTCTATAAGCGTTATTACCAAAATTGTTCCTACGAATAAAATTCACATCCATAGATTCATTATTATTTCCAATCAAAGAAGACAAAGGCATATCATTAGAATTAGTAGGATCACTCTTACTAGCAAACAATTTCATCAATTCATCCATCTTTTCACTCAAAGTATTAATTTCTTCAATAGCATGCACTTTTTACTAGTAGGAGATCTTTCGGTGTGCCATTGAGAGTAATTTGCCATAATATTATCTCGGAGTTTAGTAGCTTCTCCTAATGTGATTTCCATAAAGGTGCCACACGCGGCAGAATCTAAGAGATTCTTAGAAGCAAAATTCAATCCAGCATAAAAAATTATATAATCATCCATAAACTCAACCATGCGTGGGGCAATTCTGTTGGAAATATGCCCTAGAGGCAATAAATAAAGTGTTTATTATTATATTTCCTTGTTCATGATAATTGTTTATTATCCATGCTATAATTGTGTTGATTGGAAACACATTGCATGTGTGGATAAATAGACGACACTTTGTCCCTAGTATGCCTCTAGTGAACTAGCTCGTTGATCAAAGATGGTCAAGGTTTCCTAGCCATTGACATGTGATGTCATTTTATAATGGGATCACATCATTAGGAGAATGATGGGATGGACAAGACCCAAACTATAAACATAGCATATGATCGTGTCAGTTTATTGCTACAATTTTCTGCATGTCAAGTATATGTTCCTATGACCATGAGATCATGCAACTCACGGACACAAAGGAGTGCCTTGTGTGTATCAAACGTCGCAACGTAATTGGGTGACTATAAAGGTGCTCTACAGGTATCTCTGAGGGTGTCTATTGGGTTGGCATGGATCAACACTGGGATTTGTTACTCCGTGTGACGGAGAGGTATCTCAGGGCCCACTCGGTAATGCAACATCACAATAAGCCTTGCAAGTAATGTGACTAAGTGTTAGCCACGGGATCTTGTATTACGGAAATGAGTAAAGAGACTTGCCGGCAACAAGATTGAACTAGGTATGGAGATACCGACGATCGAATCTCGGGCAAGTAACATACTGAAGAACAAAGGGAACATCATACAGAATTAACTAAATCCTTGACATAGAGGTTCGACCAATAAAGATCTTCTTAGAATATGTAGGAATCAATATGGGCATCTAGGTCCCGCTATTGGTTATTAACCGTAGGGGTGTCTCGGTCATGTCTACATAGTTCTCGAACCAGCAGGGTCTGCACACTTAAGGTTTGGCGACGTTTCAGTAGTATAGAGTTATGCATGGTGGTGACCGAAGGTTGTTCGGAGTCCCGGATGAGATCCCGATTGTCACGAGGAGCTCCGGAATGGTCCAAAGAGGCTACATGGGCTGTGGGAGAAGGAATACAAGCCCTTAGTTGGCTGGCCGAAGGCCCATAGAAATCCCATGCGGCTAGGATGAGAACCCAAGGTGGAAAGAAAGGCAAAAGTGGGTAATAAGGAAGGAGTCCTAATCCTACTAAGAGTAGAGGAGGAGGACTCCTCCCGCCACTTCGGCCAAAGTGGATTTGGCTCCCTTGGGAAACAAGTATCCTCCCTCCCCTCCTCCTATATATACTAGAGGTTTTGAGGGTTTTTTGACACAATTTTTTGGCCACGTGCTGCCCTCTCCGCTTAGGCGAAGTTTCAGCAGTTTCTCCTCTAGATCAGTTTCAGCAGTGCTTAGGCGAAGCCCTGTTGGAATTACTTCACCACCATCGCTGCAACGCTGTCGCGCTGCCAGAGAACTCGTCTACCTCTCCACTTCCTCTTGTTGGATCAAGAAGGCGGAGATCATCATCAAGCCGTACGTGTGCTGAACGCGGTGGTGCCGTCCGTTCGGTGCTAGATCAGGACGGATCGTGATTGGATCGCAGGACGCTCGGCTATTTGGATCACGACGACGTTCGACTAGATCAACCGTGTTTCTTAATGCTTCCTGCTTAGCAATATACAAGGGTATGTAGATCCCCTCTCCCCTCTCATAGATGCTCATCTCCTAGATTGATCTTGGTGAAGCATAAGAAATTTTTTGTTTCCCATGCGACGTTTCCCAATAGTGGCATCATGAGCTAGGTCTATGTGTAGATGAGATCTCGAGTAGAACACAAAGAGTTTGTGGGTGTTGATGCTTAGATTGCTTCCTCGCTTGGTCGTGTTTTGGTTCAGCGGTATTGTGGGATGAAGCGGCTCAGACCAACCTTACTCCTATGCTTACGAGAGACCGGTTCCATCGACTGACGTGCAACTTCGTTGCACAAAGATGGATGGCGGGTGTCTTTTTCTCCTACTTTAGTTGGATCGGATTCGACAAAGGCGGTCCTTGAGAAGGTTGAAAAGCAACTTATGTATCACCGTTGTGGTTTTTGCGTAGGTGAGAATTGTTCTTGCTAGATACCCATAGCAGCCATGTAAAACATGAAACAACAATTAGAGGATGTCTAACTTGTTTTTGCAGGGTATGTTGTGATGTGATATGACCAATTACATGATGAGATATATGTGATGTATGAGATGATCATGTGTTGTATAGAATATCACGACTTGCATGTCGATGAGTACGGCAACCAGCAGGAGCCATAGGGTTGTTTTTAATTGTTGTATGACCTACGTGTCTATCATTAAGCGCTATTTAATGCTTTACTTTATCGCTGAACAGTAGCAATAGTAGTAGAAGCATGGTGGGCGTGTCAACCCCGATGGAGACACGTTGATGGAGATCAAGATGATGGAGATCATGGTGTCATGCCGGTGACGATGGTGATCATGTCGGTGCTTTCAAGATGGAGATCAAAAGCACAAGTTCATGGCCATATCATGTCACTTATGATTTTCATGTGATGTTAATCCTTTTATGCACCTTGTTTTGCTTAGGACGATGGTAGCATTATAAGGTGACCCCTCACTTAAATTTCAAGGTAAAATTGTGTTCTCCCCGAGTGTGCACCGTTGCAAAAGTTTGTCGTGTTGAGACACCACGTGATGATCGGGTGTGATAGACTCTACGTTCACATACAACGGGTGCAATAGATTATTGCACATGCAGAACACTTGGGTTAATCTTGACGAGCCTAGCATGTCCAGACATGGCCTCGGAACACAAGAGACCGAAAGGTCGAATATGAGTCATATAGTAGACATGATCAACATGATGATGTTCACCATTGAAACCACCTCAACTCACATGATGATCGGACTTGAGTTGGTGAATTTGGATCATGTATCACTCAGATGACCTGAGGGGTGTCAATTTGAGTGGGAGCTTTAGTAATTGGATTAACTAAACTCATTATCTTGAACAATAGTCTAAGTAACCTTTGCATATTTATGTTGTAGATCAATGGCTCGCGCAGTAGCACCCCTGAATTTTAATGCGTTCCTAGAGAAAGCTAAGTTGAAAGATGATGGAAGTAACTTTGTGGATTGGGCCCGTAATCTGAGGATTGTCCTCACGGCTTCCTAGAAGTCATATGTCCTTGATGCACCGCTTGGTAACCAACGCGAAGACATGTCATCCGAAGACATTAAGAACGCTTGGGAGGCACGTTCTGGAGATTACTCAATAGTTCAGTTATTTTCCTTGGGGGATTTCGGCTTCTGTATGGAAAACCTTCACGCATGGGAACCTTGCCGCGATTGGCTGCGCCCTCACCCTGTACGGGACCGCTCGACGGCTTAGGTGGTTGTTCCCGCGCTCCTTGTTTCGTTTCGAGTCCGCTCAATGACTCAAGTGACAGCGCTCGCGCCCTTATTCTGTTTCGAGCAAGACCAACACCTTGAATGGTTGTACCAAGGACGCCAAGGTATCTTGCTGGCAGTAGCACCGTTAGCAGGCTTCTAAGGACCCGTTCCTCAAAGCGCTCGCGGTAGGGCTACGCACGCCGGTAAGATTTTTTTGAGAAAGCACCGGGAAAGTTCCATACACAGAAATAGTCTAAC
This sequence comes from Hordeum marinum, assembly GCA_022496015.1. Classification (NCBI taxonomy): domain Eukaryota; kingdom Viridiplantae; phylum Streptophyta; class Magnoliopsida; order Poales; family Poaceae; genus Hordeum; species Hordeum marinum. Next base: position 407,263,532 of record CM039672.1, on the reverse strand, counting down.
AAGGAAGATAGTACGGAGTCATTCAAAATAGGGTGAAATTTACATAAGATATCATTTTTTTAAGTACATCTTTATTTGACTTTCTCCCCTAGGGGAGATTACAAGAAGAAGAAGATGGAAAGGAGAGGCGAGCTACAAGAAGAAAAAGATGGAAGGAGGATGAATGAGTGTCGCCCTCGCTAGCCCCCAATTTATAGGGGGGAGCATGGGGGCCAGCTCTCCCCCACTCGAAAGGACGCCGCTCACCTCCTCCAATAGTGGCATCCTCGATCATGGGGCGAACAGCAACTGCCCTGTTGCCCCAATCCATGGCGCTGCGGTTACTGCTTTTCCCAGGGACTTTATATCACGGGCACCCATTGCTGGCTCCCCTCTATGCATGCAACACGCGTGGCGGAAATGACCTGATGCGGTAATTAAAAATTTGAAGCCTGCGCCGCGCACATATCGCATGTCCCACATTCAATGGACGTCGTGGGGAAGAGCAGTGAGCGCAATGACCACAACTGCAAGGCCCTGCCACGCGTGCCCGTGCACTGATTGGGCCTGGCCCAACAACGCCTTGCGACGTGTGTGGCCCAAGCCCGGGGGCATCTGTCAGTGCACTAGAGTTTTGAGCTCTCCAGTGCCCCTTACTCGTGCACGGGAAGTAGTAGCCACCCTGGCAACAAGGCCCAACAGGTACTTGCCAGGTACCAACATAGGAAAATCAAGACCACCGGCAAGACCTTGCCGGGAGGACTATTGAACCCCCAGGAAAAGCAAGGCCCCGACAAGGCAAGGCCCCGGCAAGGCAAAGCCCCAGCAAGGCCCCGCCAGCGCACGGGCCAGGTGTCGATCAACCTGGACACGTGTCACGACATCGATGTTGGAGGGGGTAAGTGGCGCCGATGGGACGGGCTCCCGTCCCGTCCCTCTGACGGATAGAGATGCCTGACGGTGCATTAAATGCGCCTGTCCTACTCCGTCAGTGTTAGGTATGATAGCACTGTAGCTCTATACACCCTGTGTACACACTGTACGCCACTGTTGGGATACCCTTTAGAGTATAAAAGGAGGGCCAGGGCGATACGGTAAGGTACTTTTTGGACTTTTCGACTTTTGGGACTTTCTAGCTCACATGCGTGGTGGCTGCTTATAGCGCTCCTGTAGCTAGAACCCTAAGAACACTCTCAATACAACCAAGCAGGAGTAGGGTTTTACGCATCCGTGCGGCCCAAACCTGGGTAAAGATCCCCGCGTGCTGTTCATTAGACCAGCTCTTTGTACGAGCCTTTTCCCCCGACAAACCAAAAGACGTCTCTATGATCCCATAGGTGTTCATTCCCATGACAGAATTAATCATGACAGCCACTTATGGGTGGAGTGTCAAAGATGACAACACTTGAAACTATGCATTATGCCTAGTTTGGGGCATAAAACAATAATGCTTGTTGGGAGAATATTTATCTTAGTTTTGTTTTTAATTTCTGCTATTTTGTGATAACTTGATTATTGCTTCTGTAATGATTATGTGTTTATGTTTTAATTAGTGTTTGTGCCAAATAAAGCCTTTGGGATAACTCACAAGATGAGTAGAATCGACGCTGAAACAAAGTAGAAACTTTGACTCCAGTACAGGAATTTTAATTTTTTACTAGCGAGTAATAATGATCTGAAATTTTTACACAGTATTTATATACAAATTATCCACGTTTATTAAGTTTTCAATTTTTTAGAGTTACAGAAGTATGGTCTCTTTACAGATTGCTACGGACTATTCTGTTTTAAACATATTCTATTTTGCTTGCATAGTTTGCGTATATTGATTATGCTATGGATTATATCGAGGGGTATAAGCCATGGAGAAGTTAGAATACATTAACTATTATGAAAAATGTAATAAGAATCAATTTATAAGAGTACCTAAAGCATTCAATATGTTGCTTATACTAACAGATTCACAAAGTTTTATTGAGTTTTGTGTGATTAAAGTTTTCAAGTTTTGGGTGTGATCACGATGGACCACGGAATAAGGAGTAGTAAGATCCTAAACTTGGGGATGCCCAAGGCACGCCAAGTAATATTCTCAGGAAGACTCAAGAGTCTAAGCTTGGGGATACCCCGGAAGGCATCCCCTCTTTCGTCTCAATCCGTCAGTATATCACTTGGAGCTACATGTTTATTCATCACATGATATGTGTTTTTCTTGGAGCGTCGTTTGATTTTGTTTGCTTTTACTTTTTGTTTGTCACAATCATCGTTTGCTGGACACACCTATTTGAGAGAGACACGCCTTCATCATAATTTGTTAGAATACTCTATGTGCTTCATTTATATATTTTGAGCTTGGCGGTTGCTCTAGTACTTCACTTATATCTTTTTGAGCATGGTGGCGTGTAGATTTTATAGAAATAATATGCTCTCGTTCTTCACTGATATTTGTTTGAGAGATGATAAATAGTGATGGTAATTTGCATGGGTCATAAGACTAATCCAAAAATAATTGGTATTCAATGAGTGATAATCAAAACCATCGTGTAGCACATATAGAGAAATCTCGGGTTAATGACATTAATCTGGTAATATGAAAAAGGTGTGAGTTCACAATAATTGATTTGTTGAAGTCTCGATATAGAAGGTGTTAACTTGTTATTCATATAAAAATTAAAGAGGCATGGTGATGATGTGTGAGCATTTCTATTCCTCGTTGAAATCATAGTGTTGTTTTGAGTCGGGGGTGCACGATGGTTAACTCCTACAAAACTCCTCCCTCGGTGCATGCAAGTAGTACTTTGATTTATGATAAAACTAATAAAACTTTGCAATAAGTATATGAGTTCTTTATGACTAATGTGACACCATGGACATACACATCTTCACCTTCTCATATTTGCTAACCTCTTCGGTACCGTGCATAGCCCATTCTCACCTCGAGGATCGATGCAACTTTTCCTAGTGCATCCAAACCCCGTGACATGATACGCTATGTTGCCCATAAGCCTCATTATATCTTCCTCAAAACAGCCACCATACCTACTGATACGTCTCCAACGTATCTATAATTTTTGCTTGTTCCATGCTATTATATTATCAATCTTGGATGTTTTACAATCATTTATAGCAACTTTATATCATTTTTTGGGACTAACCTATTGACATAGTGCCAAAGTGCGAGTTGCTGTTTTTGCTTGTTTTTTACTTCATAGAAAATCAGTACCAAATGAAGCCCAAACACCGTGAAATTTTTTGAAGATTTTTTTGGGCCAGAAGACACCAGATGGGCCAGAGAAGTGCATGAAAGGAAGGCCAAGCTGGGGAACACCCACCAGGGCACGCCAGAGGACCATGGTGCAGCCTGCTGGGTGGTGCCAACCTTAGGACTCCCCTCCATCGACTATCGCCAATATAGATTCTCAATTATTCAGAAAACCGTAAATGAGTCGACGAAACACAATTTCAGCCATTGCAAGTTCCAGAATCTTGAGATCCAATCTAACACCATCATGGAGGGGTTCATCTTCATCATAGGTGCCTCTCCGATGATGTGTGAGTAGTCCACCATAGACCTACGACTCCATAGGCAATAGCTAGATGGTTTCTTCTCTCTGTCTTATGATTCTCAATACTATGGTCTCTTGCAGATCTATTTGATGTATTTACTTTTGTGGTGTGTTTGTTGGGATCCGATGAATTTTGAGTTCATGATCAATTTCTATCCATGAATATGATTAGAGTATTCTTTGATCTCTTCGAATCTTTGGTTTTACTTATAGCCTCATATTTCTTATTCAAATCTTTGGTTTAGTTAGGCCAACTAGATTGATTTTTCTTGCCATGGCAAGAGGTGCTTTGTGATGGGTTTGATCTTGCGGTGTCCTTTCCCAGTGACAGAAGGGGTAGCAAGGCATGCATGAATCGTTGCCATTAAGGATAACAAGATGGTGTCTATTCCTACATGAATAGATCTTGTCTACATCATGTCACCGTTCTTATTGCATTATTCCATTTTCCCATGAAATTAATAAACTAGATGCATGCTGGATAGCGGTCGATGTGTGGAGTAATAGAAGTATATACATAATCGTTTCGGGCTACTTGTCTTGGATGTTATGCCTATATAATGATCGTTGCCTAGGTATCGTCATGATTATTTGATCTTCTATCAATTTCCCAACAGTAGTTTGTTCACCCACCGTGCGCTATACTCATGAGAGAAGCCACTAGTGAAACCTATGGCCCCCAGGTCTACTTTTCCAACATATTGCTTTCCCATCTACTATTTTGTCATTTTGTTTTTAGATCTATTAATCCGTAAAAACCAAAAATACCTTTCTGCACTTTTTGTTTACCTATTTTATTTTGTGTTCTTGTGAGATCTATTTGCCAAAACTATCACTACCTAATTTATCTTTTTATCGTTGAGAGCTTGACAACCTCTCTTACGTGTCGGGTTGCAAGTATTTGTTATTTGTGTGCAGGTGTTGTTTACGTAGGTGCTTGATCTTCCTTCATGGATTGATACCTTGGTTTCATAATTGATGGAAATACTTACCATCGCTGTGCTGCATGATCCCTTCCTGTTTGGGGAAATACTGACGCAGTCTCAAGCCATGTCACCTACCAATTATGGCATTTCCATCGGCATTCTAAGATATATTGCCATGCAAATTCCATCGTCACCTCACATGACTAGTTCGTTCATCATCATATTACTTTGCAAGATCATATAGAGCTGACATAGTATTTGTGGCAAAGCCACCGTTCATCATATTTTTGATAAATGTCACGCTAGATCTTGTACATCCATGTACACTGCCAGAGGCATTCATATAGAGTCATATCTTCCTATTAGTTCTTCATATTGATTTGTAAGTAAATATAAGTGTGATGATCATCCTTATTAGAGCATTGGCCCAGTGAGGAAACGATGATGGAGACTATGATTACCCCACAAGTCGGGATGAGACTCTTGACAAAAAATAAAAAAATGGGGGAGGCCAAATGAGCGCACCATATATGAAAAATATGAATGGACGAGACAAAAAAAGAGAAAATCCCACCATGAAAAATTAAAATTAAAATAATAAATGAGATAAAAAGAGAGAAGGGACTCTGCTACTATCCTTTACCACACTTGTGCCTCAAAGTGGCACCATGTCCTTCATATAGAGAGTCTCTTGTTCTATCACTTCCGTATGCTAGTGGGAATTACCTTTGTATTATAAACTTGGCTTGTATATTCCGATGACGGGCTTCCTCAAATGATCGAGGTCTTCATGAGCAAGTAAGTTGGATGCAAACCCACTTAGCTTGAGTTGAGCTTTCATATACTTATAGCTCTAGTGCATCATTTGCATGGTAATCCCTACTCCTTGCATTGACATCTATCGATGAGCATCTTCATAGCTCGTTGGTACGCCTAGTTGATGTGAGAAGATCTTCTCCACTTTTTACCCCTTTGATATCTACCATCATATACTATTCCACCTACATGCTATATCCAATGGTTCACGCTCATGTATTGCGTGAAGAATAAAAAGTTGATGCATATTGAAAAAGTATGATCCAATTGCTTGACTTGGACACCATGGTGCTCAACATTTGTATTGATGTGGTGAACACAGAGTCATGCCTTGCTAATATAATAAGATGAATGAGGGTAAACATTCTGGTAGGATCGTATACTTTGAAAAAACAATGATTTTATTTATTATACTTATAAATATTTCTATGATTGATGTTCGTTAATTCATTATTTCTCAATGAGGATACATACAAAAATTACATAATGGGTAGCATGTCAAATCAAAAATTCTGTTTTTATCATTTACCTACTCAAGGATGAGCATGAATTAAGCTTGGGGATGCTGATACATCTCCAACGTATCTATAATTTTCGATTGTTCCATGCTGATATATTATCATTCTAGGATAGTTTTGGGGCATTTGTTCACCAATTTATAATTTTTTTAGCACTAACCTATTTACCCAGTGTCGAGTGCGACTTGCTGTTTTCTTCATGTTTTTGAATTTTCAGATTTATAGTACGAAACGAAGTCCAATTGCCAGAAAACTTTTTGATGTTTTTTTCTGGACAAAAAGAAGACCTGGAAGCTTCGGGAGGAGTCGGGGAGGCGCACGAGGACCCCACCACACATCAGGGCACGCCCTTGGGGGATCGCACCCTGTTATGTGGTGGGACCCTTGGGCGTCCCCCGGTGTTCCTCTATGGCCTATAAATTCTCTAATATCCCCCAAAACCTAAGGGAGCTCCTGAAACGCTTTTTTCGCCGCCACAAGTCTCTTTTCCGATGGGATTCCATCTACAACTATGTTCCTGCACCCTGCCGGAAGGGGGGGTCGATCACGGAGGGCCTCTCCATCAACCTTGCTGCCCTCATCATGATGTGTGAGTAGTTCACTATAGACCTACAGGTCCATAGGTAGTACCTAGATGCAATCTCTCTCTCCCTCTCTCTTGATCTTTAATACAATGTTCATCGCATATGTGCCTTGATCTGTCCGATGTAATCCCTTTGTATGGTGCATTTGTTGGGATCCGATGAATTATGAGTTTATGTTCAGATTATTCATGAAGAGTACTTGAGTCGAACATTAATACTAGGATTCTTATTTGCATAATCACTATAGCTTCATAATGCTCTCCAATCTATTGAGATAGTTTGGCCAACTAGATTGATATTTCTTCGGTGGGAGTGATGCATTGTAGTAGGTTCAACCTGGCTATTTTCTATGTCCCAGTGACAGAAGGAGACAAGTTGCGTCTTTGTGTTGCTACTGCCAAGGATAAAACGACGCGGTTTATTCATATTGATTGAGTGTACTTTGCCTACATCATGTCATCGTTCTCCAAGCATTACTTTGTTTTACTTAATACTCTAGATGCATGTTGGATAGCAATCAGTGAGTGGAGTAATAGTAATAGGTGCAGGCAGGAGTCGGCCTATTTGCTTATGGACTTGATGCCTATATACACATGATCATTGTCGTGTGACGTGGCTTGAGACTGTGTTGGTAGTTCCCCAAAGAGGAAGGGATGATGCAGCACAATGACGGTAAGTATTTCCCTCAGTTATTAAACAAGGGTATCAATCCGTAGAGGAAGATCACGCACCCGTGTAAACAACACCTGCACACAAACAACAAATACTTCCAAGCCAACGCGAAACAGATGTTGTCACGCTCTCTACGGTGATACGATATATTAGGTAATGATAGTTTTGACAAATAGATCTTGCAAGAACACAAAGTAAAATAAATAAACAAAAAGTGTAGATATTCCACTATTTTCTCATGCTCTCATGAGTATAGTACACGGTGGGTGAACAAATTAATATTGAGCAATTGATAGAAGATGAAATAATCATAACGGTATCCAAGCAATGATCATTATATAGGCATCACGTCCAATATAAGTAGACCAAAACGATTCTGCATCTACTTCTATTACTCCACACATTCGCAGCTATCTAGCATGCATCTAGTGTACTAAGTTCATGGGAAAACGGAGTAATGCAATAAGAACGGTGACATGGTGTAGACAAGATCTATTCATGTAGGAATAGACCCCATCTTGTAATCCTTAATGGCAACGATACATGTGTGCCTTGCTGCCCCTTATGTTAGTGGGAAAGAACACCGCAAGATCGAACGCATCACAAAGCACCTCTTCCCATGGCAAGAAAAATCAATCTAGTTGGCCTAACTAAACCAAATATTCGAAGAAGAAATACAAAGCTATAAGATATCATGCAAATAAGAGATCATAGAAGACTCAAATCATATTCATGGAGAGAAACTGATCATGAACTCAAAATTCATCGGATCCCAACAAACACACCATAAAAGTCATTACATCAATTAGATCTCCAACAGACCATTATATCGAGAAACATAGAGAGAGAGGAAGCAATCTGCTACTGCCTATGGACCCGTAGGTCTATGGTGGACTACTCATGCATCATCGAAGAGGCACCTATGAAGAAGATGAACCCCTCCGTGATGGTGTTAGATTGGATCTTGAGATTCTGGAACTTGCGGCGGCTGGACTTGTGTTTCATCAACTCCCCTAGGGTTTTTGGATTTACTGAGAATCTATAGGCTTGATAGTCGATTGACGGGGTGCCCGAGGTGCCCACCCTTTACCAGGCCGTGCCAGGGGCGTCTAGCGCGCCCTGGTGAAGGGTGGCCACCCTGGCCCCCCTCTTCTGGTGTTGTTTGGGCCATCTACTTCTTTCTGGTCCATAAAAAATCCACAAAAATTCCCGCAGCGTTTGGGCTCCGTTTGGTACTGATTTTTCCTGTGAAGTAAAAAATAAGCAAAAAACAGCAATTGGTACTTTGGCACTATGTCAATAGGTTAGTCCCAAAAATTATATAAAGTTGCTATAAATGATTGTAAAACATCCAAGATTAATAATATAACAGCATGGAACAAGCAAAAATTATAGATACATTTGAGACATATCAGCATCCCCAAGCTTAATTCCTACTCGTCCTCGAGTAGGTAAATGATAAAAACAATTTTTTTGATGTGGAATGCTGCCTATCATGTTCATCACATATTCTTTTCTTTCTAGCATGGACATTTGGACTTTTCATATGGTTCAAAGCAATAGTCTAACATTGACATGAAAACTTTAATACTCAAGTATACAAAAAGCAACAATGGCTTTCAAAATATCAATGATAAAGCAAGTTATCCCTAGCCCATCATGCTCAATTATTGACCCATTCACAATACACACTCAAATATTAGCTACACCTAATGCCCAAGTACGATCGTAGTACCCCCTTGTTGGTGCTTTATAAGAGAAGATAGAGACTCAAATTGAAAAATACAAATTGCATAAAGTAAATAGATAGGCCCTTCGTAGAGGGAAGTAGGGATTTGTAGAGGTGCCAGAGCTCAAGTGTTTAAATTGATAGAGAAAAATATTTGGAGTGGCATGCCTTTCCTGTCAACGAAAACGACTGAGAGATTTCAATATCTGTCCACACTAGATGCATCATAGGCGGTTCCCACATAGAAAATAAAGTTTTTTCCCACCATTCTTTCGCTTTCCATGGCTAGCCAAATCCACCGTTGCCTTCCATAACAACAATTTCCAAGGAATTTATTATTTGACAACATAAAGTAAATGTCGGTGTACTAAAGTTTGGGTTTTTTAGTACCCCATACTTGTGCAGGGACGATTGTAGCCACACCAGCGGCAAGGCCTATCGGGGGACAACTGAATACAAGTGCAAGAATGTCAAGAAGGTATTCAAGTCAATAATCAGAAGACCAAAGACCAAAAGCTGGGATCCTAGCAAGATCTTGCCGGGATGGCTCACGAAGCCCCGGCAGGACTCGCACCCGGCAAGATCTCGCCAGCCTGTCATCGCTCCGGTGCAACGATTAGCCTGCCAGACAGGACTTATCCTCCTGAGTACGTGTCAAGGCACTAATGATGATGGGGTTAAGCGGTGCTGATGGCACGACCTCTTTTTCCATACCCAAGAAAGATAGGGACAGCTAAACAACGCATTTAATGCGTTTGTCCTATGTCGTCAGTATTAGGTATGATAATACTATAGCAACTGTACACCTCCTGTATGTACTCTGCGCCACTGTGGTGACCCCTTGGACATATAAAAGGAGGCCCAAGGCATAGCTACAGAGGGAGGAACTTCTGGCTCAGATGCACACATAGCAGCTGTGTGCCATTCACCACATAGCGCTCCTGGAGCTAGAGCTCAAGAACTCTTAATACACTAAAGCAGGAGTAGGGTTTTACGCTCCTCAACGGCCTGAACCTGGGTAAATATCCCTTGCGTTGCTCGTTGGATCTTCTCTTTGTACACACCTTCTCCCTGTTGAACCATAAAGGGATCCACACACTCCCATAGGTGTCGTACCCCGCATCTTTGGCACGCCAGGTAGGGGGGTGATAGTATGGACACCAACAGGTGATGTTCAGAATTGACATCTTGCAAAAAGGAGTACTGCAACAAAAATCTAAGTTGCAAAACTCTAAGTAATTTTTTTACTGTGAAGTTATTTTCCTTGGACGATTTTGAATTTTGTATGGGAAACCTGCACGCGTAGGACCTTGTCGTGATTGGTTGCGCCCTTACTCTATTTCAAGTTCGCTCAACAGCTTAAGTTGTTGCATTGAAAATGTCAAGGCATCTTGCTAGCAGCGGCACCTCCAGCAGGCTGCTAAGGATCCGCTCCTCAAAGCGCTAGCGGCAGGGCTGCATGCACCGGCAAGTTTCTGATAAAGCATAGGGCGTGTACCATACAGAGAGAAATCTGACAAGAGGAATAACATGCATTTATTCAAAACACAACTAGTTATATTACATTAAAAGTTGCTGCAATTCTAACTTAAAATAAAATTGTTTTGGCATGGAATGGTGGTTACAAGAAGAAGTGAAGCAGCTAGTGCCTGCGCATGCCTTCGACCCTCTTGACTTGGTTCACCTTGTCGACGATGGGCGTGATAAGTTCTTCGAGTGCCTTGACGTCCATATCCTTTGGCAAGTGGTCGAGGATGTTGATGAAGTTGATGCCAGGGTTCTTGTGCGCCACTTTGACGAGCACATTGAGGAAGATGGCCCGACAGATTTTGCGGGATTCATTGGCCAAATGGGTTGCTCGATCACAATGGAGCTACTTCGGAGCGTCAATTATGCCCTCAAAGAACCTGGTCAACCTAGCACTCGGAGACACCCTGTCGTCAGAAGAAAGGTTGAAGTTTTGTAGGACCATGGTCGAAAACTATGCAGCAAGCCTTTCCGCCACATCAACAAGGCGCTCAGTCCAGATTTGCGCACCTATCACATAGTCGTTATGAGTAGCGGCAGCACTCTTGAGCAGGTCCTTCTCACTCCAAAGATCTTTGATCAGGACCTTCTCACGAGCTGTGCTGTTCTCATGGGACTCATTGAGCATGGCCAGCTTCAGTTCCAGATCGGTAATGGAGTCATTGGCTAAAGTGAGTTCCTTGGTCTTATCGGACATGGCAACCAGTATCTCCACCAAGCTGTAGAGAGCCTTCTCTCTCTCGGTCTTGAGCGTTGAGACCTCCTTGCCGTGGTCCTAGGGTCTGCCTCTAGGCTCTTCACCTTATCGTCGAGCTTATTCTTGGCGGCCTTTGCAGCTTCGACAACATTAACGGCTTCCGTCAGCTTGCTGGCGTGGACTGTGACCAGAGCCTCGAGGGCTCCCTTGTGTTTCTGCTCCATCTCCTGGGTTCGCTTTGCGACAAGCTTTTCAATTTCTTCATCCTTGTGGAGAAGCTTGTCGACAAGCACTCTCTCGCGAGCGTCAAGGTCATCTTCATGAGCATGAAGCCCGACACGGCGTTCTGTTAAGCGAGCTTCCTCTACTGCAGCCCGTTGTGAGGCCTCCTCTTCCGCCTTCTCAGTGTCAAATTGCTTCAAGAGAAGGTCATTCCAGTTTTCGCTCAGCTGCTCCCGACCAATTTTCAACTCTTAGGAATCTTCGACAAACCAGGCTTCCGTTTCCTCAACGCACTTGTGGAAATCCGCCTCCGTTGCTCCAATTACTACTGGTCTAGAGTCCAACTTCTTCTTTCGAGTGTGGTAGAGCGCCTGGAGCTTTTGAAAGTTGTCTCTCATGGTTTGGAGGAGTTGTTCTTCCTTGGATTGGCTGCTGGCTCTTTGTTCATTGATAACTTCGAGTCCGGTAGCAGTGGTGACTTCCCCGTCAAAGATTTCTCCTAAAATTGGCACCCTAGTGCTTGCCGTCCCTGGTATGTTGATGAACATGTTCTATTCGACCTTGAGATATCTTCTTGAAGTGGGGGCTTCGAATGTTGACAGCTGATCCTCAACAACCGCCTGACCAGCAACTTGGAGCTCCCTGGTCGGCATACCGCCTAGCGCTCCTGCGGCAGGAATGCCGTCAGTATGGTCACTGGACTCCTTGCCGGCCTTCTCAACAGATTCCTTGGCGGTTTCTTCCTATACATCCTTGGCGGCCTCGTCAACGGCAACCCTAGTGGCCTCAACGGCAGCATTTCTGGTGGTCTCCTTGATGACGACATCGACATCTATTTGTTCTATCGAAGAGAGATCTGAAAGCCAAAGAAGGGGGAACAAGATGAGACCAAGGTTGAAGTTCAAGAAGACAAAAAATATATAAAGACAAAATGACAAGTACTCTGCGGCAAGTGGTTTACCTGCGCCAAGATGTTGAGAGGTAGTTTCTCCTATCCTGACGACATTGGTTGTCGGTGTAGGAATGCCGATGCCTGAGCTTGCCGGCCTCCCCACAACAAGAATGGGCTCATTAACAGAAGCCCTTGCCGGAGATCCATCTCTAGGCAGCGTAGTCAATGGAGGCGACACATCAGGGGCAGCCTCCGACGGCTCTCCTTGTTGCTGTTCTTCTTCTACAAGCCCGGTGATGTCAGCGGCAAAGATACACGTCCCAACGCTTGCTAGTGGGAAATGAGTAACGAACTCACGCTGGGGGTTGTGTTGAGGACTGCGTCATGGGCTGGACTCCGGGCTGATATTGATCAGCTCTGGCGCACTTGTGGTGCTTGTCGGCGGCTCATCGCCCATTGAAGTCTTTGCCTTCTTCGCCATCCTTTGCGCCAGTGTTTCTGTATCTCTACGGGGACCGGCCAAAGCAAGGCAATCAAGTTAAGCGAAGCTATAAATTTGGAGGACAAAATATCTGAAAGGATCCTTACTCTTCTTCTTCCGAGCTATAGGCGGAGAGGTTGAAGTCAACCTCTACACGGTGTCCGTGTGAGGAGGAGGAGTGGTCCTGGGTCACTTGGCTGCAGCAGAAGCGGAGGGTTGCTGTTGAGCTTCTTGCCACTACACAGCCTTGTCGACCGCCCTCTTGCCGGGGGCTGCACCACTCAAGGATTGTTGGAGAACTGGGACACCGGAGGAAGCTTTCCGAAGAACACGCTTCTTCTTCTTCTCTGGAGCTGGGGGCTCCTCGTGCATCCGCCCCTTGGCTGTATCTTCAGCAGAAGGGCCACTGCAGCAGTGCCACTCTGTTCTCTGGCAACCTCACCCTGCCTTGCAAGTTTTCCCTCTTATATCACTTCCTCTTCACTCGCTTCCCCTTCCGTGATGCCAGCGCTGCCTGCCTCCATGGCAAGATTCGCCTCTTTCATCCTGCTGGCTATGTATGCCACTTCTTCTTCAGTGGTGGGGCGGATGAGGTTCGTTTCTTCACGGATGGCCTTCTCTGACAAGTTGTCAAAGAACTCTTGTGCCTGCTCTGCGGATGGTTCTTCCGAAGTTCCGTCAAAGTCGTGAGCATTACAGGCGGGTGTCATGGTGATGATTGAGGCCAAGGCAGAGTTGTTGCACATAGGTATTATGCCAGCCGGCAACCCGTACCTGGCGTCAAGCATGAACAGTTTGTGGCAAAGAGCTGCGTGTTGCATGACCGTCAAGTTGTTATTGAAGCCAGGATGCAACCTCATGATATCTGCCGCATTCCGGAACTCCCAGGCTGGTCTCCCTTTGTTCTGCAGAGGGGCGATGCGCCGGCGAAGGAAATCAGTGCCAGTCATCTCCATTGTGAGCCCGGCAACTTTAAGGCGGTGGATCCTAGTGATTGCAACTATGAGCTTGTAAACTTGAAGATCGAAGGCGCTCCAGTCATCGCCACACACCATTTTTGTTTGTCGAGGCAAACACAAGGGCTGAGGATCTTTCTCCTGAATCCAACACCACTTGGCCCGCCATTCTTCCCACTTCTCGTGGAAGGCCCCATCTGGGTATATATCCTTGTTCCACGCCCTTGGGATCTAGGTGATAGAACTATAAAGGGCCATTCCCCTTTGGATGCGGGGAATGAAATAGTGGCGGAAGAGGGCTGTGTTGGGGACTACTCCGACAAAGTTTTCGCAGAGGTGGGCAAAGACTGACATGCATGTCACGACATTCACGGGAAAATCCAAGAGACGGAAGCCGTATGTGTACATGATGTCGTTGAATAAATCAAAAAACAAGGGATAGAGCCCACAGTAAAAGTAATCGGCAAAGAAGGGGAATTTGTCCGGGCCACCCTTGGAGGAACTTGGACTCGCACGAGTAGCAGGATGACCCTTCGTCTCCCTCACCCACATGCACTAGTATCTCTCCATCAAGGCGCTCACATCGAGCGACTACGTGAAGACGACGTGCTGCCTCCGCATCTTCGTCAGCTCGCTCTCCGTGACAGTGGTTTTCACCTCCTTACTCTTGCTCGCCTTGGGCGGCATGGCGGCTATGAGAGCATAGGCTAAGGACGGAAAGGGCATGGAGGCGGCGGATGAGTGGGAGAAGCTCTGTTTCAGGCTCGAGGAAGGAGACGATGGCGGTTTCCAGATTGGAAAGGACAGGAAGTAAATGAGCAAGCACCTCTACAGATTCCTTCTTATGGGGAAGGCTCGAGGCTACCTCTTTACTAATCAATGTGAAACGCTTTTGCGAGCACGCTGCGGTTATGACCGCTCCGTGCACGTATCCCATGTCGCGCACTCAGCGTGCATCATGGGGGGTGCAGTAAACATAATGATTACAACTGTTGTATCCTGCCACGAGCGCCCGTGAACCGTTTGGGCCTAGCCCAACAATGCCTTGAACCCATGTATGGCCTAGACCCAGGGGCTCCTATTGGTGTACTAAAGTTAGGGTTTTTTAGTACCCCATACTTGTGCACGGACGGTTGTAGCCACACCACCGGCAAGGCCTGCCTGGGGACATCTGAATACAAGTGCAGGAAGGTCAAGAAGGCATTCAAGTCAATAATCAGAAGACCAAAGACCAAAAGTTGGGACACTAGCAAGATCTTGCCGGGATGGCTCATGAAGCCCCGACAGATCTTGCCAGCCTGTCACTGCTCCAGCGCGGTGACTAGCCTGCCAGACAGGCCTTATCCTCTTGAGTACGTGTCAAGGCGCTAACGATGATGGGGTTAAGCGGTGCTGATGGGATGGCCTCTTTTTCTGTCCCCAAGAAGGCTAGGGACAACTAAACAGAGCATTTAATGTGTTTGTCCAATGCCATCAGTATTAGGTATGACACACTATAGCAACTGTACACCCCATGTATGTACAGTGCGCCACTGTGGTGACCCCTTGGACATATAAAAGGAGGCCCAAGGCGTAGCTACAAAGGTAGGACCATCTGGCTCAGATGCACGCATAGCAGCTGTGTACCATTCACCACATAGCGCTCCTGGAGCCAAAGCTCAAGAACTCATAATACATTAAAGCAGGAGAAGGGTTTTACGCTCCTTAGCGGCCCGAACCTGGGTAAAAATCCCTTTCGTTGCTTGTTGGATCTGCTCTTTTTGCACACCTTCTCTCTGCCGAACCGTAAAGGGATCCACACAATCCCATAGGTGTCGTACCCTGATAGTAAATTTCTTTTCTTTTTCATTTTGGGACTGGGCATCCCTATTACCGCCATACTCTCGTGCAATAACAAGTGAATAAACACTCATCTTGACAAAAACACATCTAGCATGAAAAAATATCAGTCACCCCCTACCGTTTCATGAGCAAAACGAGCACACAAAAAGGAGAAATTATTTTAAAAGTTAAGAGAAGTCACGTACAAATTTGCTTGGAACGTCATGGAAATACCGTATATAGATAGGTATGGTGGACTCATATGGCAAAACTTGGTTTAAGGATTTTGGATGCACAAGTAGTATTTCTACTTAGTACAAGTGAAGGCTAGAAAGACATTGAGAAGCATCCAACCAAGAAACGAAAAATCACATACGCAAGCATTAAGCATAACTAACGCTGAATAATGCACCATAGTAGGATGTAATTTTGTAGCATAACTATTGACTTTCGTGCTTGCATAGGGAATCACAAACCTTGACACCAATATTATTACTAAGCATAATTACCCATCAACATAACTCACATATCACTATTGTCATGTATCAAAACTATTACAAAGAATAAAGTTTAATTTGTCCAATGATCTTCATGAAAGTTTTTATTATATCCCTCTTGAATATCTATCACTTTGGAACCAGTTTCATATATTGCAATTTCTTTTGATAAGCTCACATGGATATAAGTGAAGAACATGAGCATACAAGTTTCATCTCTCAAAATAATATAAGTGAAGAATGAGAGGATTTATTCAAAATTACTAACTCTCAAATTAATGTAAGTGAAGCATTAGAGCCTTTCTTCAAACATGTAAAAGCACGCCGTGCTCAAAAAGATATAAGTGAAGTACTAGAGCAATTCCTTTGCTCAAAAGTTTTAAGTGAAGCATAAAGAGTGATCTAACAAATAATAGCATATTTTGGCTCTATCAAATAGGTGTTTGCATCAAGGATAAAAGCGAACAAAGCAAAGATACAAGACGCTCCAAGCAAAACTCATGATATGTGACGAATAAAAACTTTGTTCCAAGTAGTATACCGATGGTTGTTAGAAGAAAGAGGGGATGCCACTCGGGGGATCCCCTAGCTTAGTTGCTTGTTACTCTTTGGATATTACCTTGTGGTTCTATAGCATCACCAAGCTTTGACTCTTATAACTCCTTATTCCTTTATCCATCGTGATCTCACCCAAAACTTGAAAACTTCAATCACACAAAACTTAACAAAATTCTCGTGATATCTGTTAGTATAATAAAGAAAATTACCACTTTATGTACTGTTGTAAACCCATGCATATTTTATTATTGAATTATACCTACTGTATTCTAACTTTACCATGACTTGTACCCCCCGATACAAGCCATGGATTCATCAAAACAAGAACACAATGCAATGAAAACAGAATCTGTTTCAGACAGGACGGTCTATAGTAATCTATACTATACCCATACTTTTTGAACTCTAAAAATTCTAGAAAATTAGGAAAACATAAATAATTTGTTCATAAATACTGTTTTAAAATTTCAGATAAATATCACGTTCCAGTAAAAAATGAAAATTCGTGCACTGGGAATAAAGTTTCTGTTTCAGATTCAGCATTGTTTCTACTCATCTTATGGATCATCCTAAAGGAATTACTTGGCACAAACACTAAATAAAACATAAAAAGATAATAATAATTTTTCAGAACTCAAAAAATAGAAGCAAAATTATTTATTCATTGGGTTGCCTCCCAACAAGTGCTATCGTTTTACGTCTCTAGCTAGGCATAACGCATAGATTCCAGTATAGCCATCCTTAGTTTGCACTCCATAGAAGGACCTCGTGATTGATTTATATGGTGGATTAATTATTGTTCTAGTTAAGTGTTCCATAATATTTCTAAGGGGAAACTGAAACTTAATATTTCCTTCTTTCATATCAGTCACGACACATATAGTGCGTAAAAACGGTCTACCAAGTATGATAGGACAAGACGGATTGCAATCAATATCAAGAACAATAAAATAAATGGGAACATAATTCCTATTTGAAATAATAAGAACATCATTAATTCTTCCCAAAGGTTTTTAAATAGTACAATCCACAAACTACAAATTAAGAGAACATTCTTCAATATTGGTAAGACCAATCACACCACATAGAGATTTCAGAATGGTGGAAACACTAGCACCCAAATCACACAAAGCAAACCATTCATAATTTCTAATCTTGACTTTAATGGTAGGTTCCCACTCATCATGTAATTATCTAGGAATTTAAATCTCTAATTCCAACTTCTCTTCTAACGATTTCATCATGGCATCAACAATATGTTTAGTAAAAAGCTTTATTTTGTTCATAAGCATGGGGGTGAATTTATCAAATATAGCAGCAAAGAAATACAATCAACCAAGTAGAAACTCTCATAATTAAAGTCTTTGTAATAAAAAATACTAGGCACATCACTAGTTAAAGTTTTGACCTCTCCAAACCGACTTTTGTCAAAATTTTCATCAAGATTTTCACCCTCCAAATCATTGAGACGCCCTCTAGCTAAAGTTGACTCTTCTCCAGTCACTTTATAATCAATTTTAACATTACTAAACAAGGAATTGATACAGTGAACACCAATCATTTTAAGATTTTCATCATTGTTATGAATGTAATTGCTAGAGAATGCTTTTTTCTAAAAAAATCTCTTTTAGCTCTAAGCATAGCGGTTCTTTTCTTACTTTCATCCATACAAACATATAAGGCATTAATTTATTTATTGATCTTAGGTGGAAAAGCATGCAACTTGAGATTTTCAACATCATTGGAAATTCTATCAATGCTTCTAGACATATCATCAAGCTTATTCAACTTTTCTTCAATCGTAGTATTGAAAGACTTTTGAGCATTGATAAATTCTTTAAAAATATTCTCAAGATCAGAGGTGTTACTATTATTATTATTGTAAGAATAACCATTTGAATTACCATACTTATTAGAGGAATTTCCACAAAAAGGCCTAGGATTAAAATTACCACTATAAGCATTGTTATTGAAGTTGTTTGTGAGATGAAATTCACATCGACGGAATAACTATTTTTCTCAATCAAAGTAGACAAAGGCACATCATTAAGATCAAGAGGAGCATTTTTACTAGCAACCAACTTCATAAGAGCATCAACTTTTTCACTCAAAGTACTAATTTCTTCTACCCAATTGACCTTTTTACTAGTAGGTGCTCTTTCGGTATGCCATTGTGAATAATTTGCCATGATATTATATAGAAATTTGGTAGCTTCACCCAAAGTAATTTCCATAAAACTACCATCTGCGACGGAATCTAAAAGATTTCTAGAGACAAAATTCAATTCTGCAAAAAATTGTATGATCATCCAATGACTTAAACCATGAGTAGGACAATTTCTTAGCATCAACTTCATTATTTCCCATAATTTTGCAACATGCTCATGCTCATGTTGCTTGAAATTCAAGATTTGAGTCCCAAGGGAAATAATTGTTGCGGGCGGAAAATACTTAGTAATAAAAGCGTCCTTGCACTTATCCCAAGAATCTATACTATTGCGAGGCAAAGAAGAAAACCAAATTTTTGCATGATCCCGCAAAGAGAAAGGAAACAATTTCAACTTCACAATATCATTGTACACATATTTTTTTTCTTTTGCATATCACATAATTCCATGAAGGTATTTAGATAGGACACGTCATCCTCATTAGGAGTACCGGAAAATTGATCTTTCATGACAAGATTCAACAAAGCGACATTAATATCACAAGACTCCACACTAGTGGCGGGAGAACAAATAGGAGTTCTAATAACATCATTATTGTTGGTATTGGAAAAATCACACAACTTGGTGTTTTCTTGAGTCATCGTGACTACACAAATGAGATAGCAAGAAAACAAGAGTTTTGACGAGAAAAAGGCAAACAAAAAAGAGAGGACGAATAAAATGGCAAATTTGTGAAGGGGGAGAGGAAAACGAGAGGAAAATGACAAATAATGTAAATTGCAAGGAGATGAGATTTGTGATTAAGAACTTGGTAGATGAGATTGCTTCCTTCCCGGCAACTGCACCAGAATTCCTTTGACGTGGCTTGAGACTGCGTCGGTATTTCCCCAAAGAGGAAGGGATGATGCAGCACAACGACGGGAAGTATTTACCTCAGTTATGAAACCAAGATATCAATCCGTAGAGGAAGATCACGCACCGAGGTAAACAACACCTGCACACAAACAACAAATACTTGCAACCCTACATGAAAGAGAGGTTGTCAGGCTCTCTACGGTAATAAGATATATTAGGTAATGATAGTTTTGGTCAAAAGATCTCGCAAGAACACAAAGTAAAATAAATAAACAAAAAGTGTAGCAAGTTATTTTTTGGTTTTTTTGGATTAATAGATCTGAAAAAAAAAGATGCACATAGTAGTCGGAAAGCAATATGTTGGAAAAGTAGACCCGGGGGGCGTAGGTTTCACTAGTGGCTTCTCTCATGAGTATAGCACACGGTGGGTAAACAAATTACTGTTGGGCAATTGATAGAAGATCAAATAATCATGACGATATCCAAGCAATGATCATTATATAGGCATCACATCTAAGATAAGTAGACCAAAACGATTATGCATCTACTTCTATTACTCCACACATCGACCGCTATCCGGCATACATCTAGTGTATTACGTTCATGGGAAAATGGAGTAGTGCAATAAGAATGGTGACATGATGTAGACAAGATCTATTCATGTAGGAATAGACCCCATCTTGTTATCCTTAATGGCAATGATACATGCATGTCTTGCTGCCCCTTCTGTCAGTGGGAAAGAACGCCGCAAGATCGAACCCATCACAAAGCACCTCTTCCCATGGCAAGAAAAATCTATCTGGTTGGCCTAACTAGACCAAATATTCGAACAAGAAATAAGAGGCTATAAGTAATCGTGCAAATAAGAGATCAAAGAAGACTCAAATCATATTCATGGATCGAAACTGATCATGAACTCCAAAATTCATTGGATCCCAACAAACAGACCACAAAAGTCATTACATCAAATAGATCTCCAAGAGACCATCGTATTGAGAAACAAAGAGAGAGAGGAAGCCATTTGCTACTACCTACAGACCTGTAGTTCTATGGTGGACTACTCACGAATCATCGGAGAGGCACCTATGAAGAAGATGAACCCCTCCATGATAGTGTTAGGTTGGATCTCGAGATTCTGGAACTTGCGGTGGCTGGAATTGTGTTTCGTTGACTCCCCTAGGGTTTTTGGATTTTCTGAGAATTTATAGGCTCGATAGTGGGTTAAGAGGGTGCCCGAGATGCCCACCCTCTACCAGGTCGCCATAGGGGCCTCTAGCGCACCCTGGTGGAGGGTGGCCTTCCTAGGGCCCCTCTTCTGGTGTTGTTTGGCCCATTTGCTTTCTTCTGGTCCATAAAAAATCCTAAAAAAAACCACGGTGTCTGGGCTCCGTTTGGTACTGATTTTCTGTGAAGTAAAAAAACAAGCAAAAACAACAACTGGCACTTTAGCACTATGTCAGTAGGTTAGTCCCAAAAATGATATAAAATTGCTATAAAATGATTGTAAAACATCCAAGGTTTATAACGTAACAACATGGAACAAGCAAAAATTATAGTGTAGCGACCCGACCTGAAAGGTCGAATCTCCGGTGTTTCTGCACCATCCCAAGATCATGCTGGTACACACACGGTACGTCAATGTATATATCAAAGGGAAATCACACAGCTTTAATAATCGAAAAAATCTCATATCGAGTCCTTTATTACAATAAGAATTACAATAAAGTGGCTGAAGGCCAGCTCATGAGAATAACTAATCTTGCGGAAGCATCAAAGGTAGTTGAGTCCATCTGACTCCAAGGGCATCTCACCGAGCGTAGAGCGTATCCTCACTCCTGGTCGGAAAAGTACTCTGCAACATGATATGTTGCATCCATGTAGGTCAGCATATTGAATATGCCGGCAATGTCCCAAAAGATGGGCAAAGCAATCATCTATTCTATATGCATATATGGCATGTGGGGGTAGTAAGTTTTTGCATAAAGCCAATTTTTTCCTACAACAAGAGAGGGCAAAAGCATAATTACTACAATGTTGGTTGATTAATGAGATGGTTCCACCAACCAATTCTCATACCCAAGTTGACATTAATACCCACATCAATGTAATTAATTGTGTTGAGAGTTCCAGATAGTTTCAGTTCCTTTGGCTCAAACTGTCATGATATACTTAGACTCTTTCTTCAACAATTCCGTCATGGGTTTGGCAATCTTTGAGAAATTCTCAATGAATCTCCGGTAATATCCGGCAAGTCCAAGAAAATTGCGGATCTCCTTAACTGAGGTGGGTGACTTCCACTCAGTGACTGCTTCAACCTTAGCTGATTAGATTCAAAAGTTAAAGATTCATACAAATTTTATTTTTAAACTCTAGTTATACAGATTTTAGTAATTTAAAAAAAGTTGATTAGATTCAAAAGTTAAAGTTCAATTCTTGAAATCTAAGCATACAACAATAACCAAAAACAAATTTGTGAACTAATGCAAAAAGAATCAACTAAAAACACCAAATATTTTAAAAGATATGATAAAAACAAAAACAGAATACATTCTGTTTTCTAAAACAGAAAAGAAAAAGAAAAACGTTCTATCGATCGGACAGGGTCTACGTGGCATGGTGTGATTGGCCGCGAGGGCGTGCGTGCGGGAGCTAGCGAGCGGTTGGCCGAGACTTAACCCGTACCAGTTCGGGGTTTTAAGTGATCTAATGTCGTGCATTGGATTGGGATCGGACGGCTACGGCGAGGTGCAGTGACTTACAACGGTGGGGGTCGGGGTTCCGACGAGGTCAGCGGCGGCCGGTGGTCGAAGGTGCTCGGAGACGACGGTGCGGTGGTCAGGGGTGGCGTCCGAGAGCTTCAAACGGCGGTGGTGAGTCTCCGGCGTCGATTGGTGGCATCGGAGGGGGCTGGGGGTGAGTGTGGCGACGGGCAGGAGCTCGGGGAGGTCCGGTTGGGTGCCGAACTTTGGTGAGGTGTGGGGCAGCGTTCCGGCGAGGGAAAAGGGGGTTTCGGGGGTGGAACGGAGAGCGGAGGGACGGGGCTTTATATAGGGGCGGTGCGGTGGTCGGGGAGGGCACGGGCGGCGAGATCTGCGGGGAGAGATCGCCGGCGACGTCGTCTGGCGCGAGGAAGGGGACGAGCGTGTTAACACCGCGGTCGGACGGTGGGTTCGGCGCGTCACTGAGGGTGGGACGCGTGGTTAGCGCGTCGATGGCCGACCCGGAGTAATTTCGGGTCTTAAAGGCTGTGGGCCGGCCCGGTTCGGTTTAAATTATTTCCTTTTCTATTTCCAGAGCAATAAAAACTCTTTTAATGCACTCAAAATATTTCCAAACATAGGAAATATATATCAAAATGATCAGGAGAATTAATGCTATTTAATGAACATTTTTCCTCGGTCATATTGAATATCTTTTTAAAATTTATTTTCAGAAAAAAATGCCTAATTGATTTTAACCTTTTGAGATAAACTTTCAAATAATCCCTTGGTTTTATTGCTCAAATATTTCACCAAGATGCCCTTGGTGTGGAGTGTCATGTTACTCCCCTCTTTCTTTGAACATTACCAAAGGTTTTCAAATAGGTGAAACAAATACATGGAGAAAAATTGAAATGGCCTTTGAGAATTTCAAAGGAAGCACTTCAACCATTCATTTCATTCAAACAAAGTGATGATGATGCATAGCTATATTTCATAACATTCCAAAATGAAATTTTTGGGATGTTACATATAGATACATTGGAGACGTATCACTATGAAAATTGCATAACTATTTGCTTTTCTATCAATTACCCAATAGTAATCGAATAACACCTAGAACAATCTACACAACTCACTTTCTTGCAAATAACGAGATCATGGGGATTGACAACCCTCTTGCCGATGTTGGGTTCAAGTTGTTTGTTCTTTTGTGTGCAGCCGTTGAAGACGGTTGAGCATCGGTATTCCTATTGGTTCGATAAACCTTGGTTTCATAACCGAGGGAAATACTTACCCACATTGTGCTGCGATAACCCGTTCCTGTTCACGGAAAACCCAACACATATCACAAGTATTAGTGACATTGGGGTAATCTATGCATATGGGTTGATGTACGTTCTTGTCGTACTTTTCCAATAGAAATATTGGGGTACCCTTTCATGTTTTTTTGTTGGATTGAATATGATGAATCTTAAATTTATTAGTGCATGTCAAATAATTTACCCACGGATACTTGTTGTGACATTGGAGTATCTACGTAACATTAGGGTTGATTGATGCATATCATAGGTGTTATTCTAGTACGAACTCTAGGGCTGTTTGTGACACTTATAGAGATAACTCAATAGATTTATCGGAAAGGATAACTTTGAGGTGGTTTTGGTACCTACAACAATTTCTTCTTATGTTCTCCGCTAGATAGGAACTTTGGAGTGATTC
This sequence comes from Hordeum marinum, assembly GCA_022496015.1. Classification (NCBI taxonomy): domain Eukaryota; kingdom Viridiplantae; phylum Streptophyta; class Magnoliopsida; order Poales; family Poaceae; genus Hordeum; species Hordeum marinum. The sequence goes on along the minus strand of CM039672.1, from coordinate 407,239,650 downwards.
TTTGTCGCACGTTGAGGTATGGTTATATGGTTTAATTATGCTAGCATTGGTGAGAGATTGCAGTAGTGAAAGTATGAACCCTAGGCCTTATTTTCAATAATTAATATATCGTTTTGCTCCTTGTTTACTATTTGCTACTGATGATCCACAAGTATTGGGGACCAATCATAGTCCTTTCTATAAGTAAGAGCGTCGAACCCAACAAGGAGCACAGGGAAATGATAAGAAATTTTCAGCAAGGTATTCTCTGCAAGTGTTGTTAGTAGTAGCGATAGATAGTGTTGTAGCAGGATAATTCATAACAAATGACAAGTAACAATAGCACCAAAGGTGCAGCAAGATAGCCCAATCCTTTTTATAGAAAAGTATAGGCCTGAAAGTACTCTTATGTAAAGAAAGCGATTATGTTCATCATGTTGGGTTGATTCGCGTTTGTTACTTGGATAATTTGATATGTGGATGGACCAGTGCTAAGGTGATGTTCTTACTTGAACAAGCAACCTACTTATGATTACCCCCTCCTGCAAGCATCCGCAACTACGAAAGAAGAATTAAGATAAATCTAACCATAGCATGAAAAGTGTGGATCCAAATCAGCCCCTTACGAAGTAATGCATAAACTGGGGTTTAAGCTTCTATCACTCTAGCAACCCATCATCTACTTATTACTATACAATGCCTTCCCTTAGGCCGATTAGATGGTGAAGTGTCATGTAGTCGACGTTCACCTGACACCACTAAAGGAAGCAACAACATACATATCATCAAAATCTCAACCGAATACCAACTTCACATGATTACTTCTAACAATACTTCTTCCATGTCCTCAGGAATAGGTGTAATAATGATAATTAGGGATCTGAACATAATATCATCCACCAAATTAACCAACAAGCATCAACTACAATATGTAATCAACACTACTAGTAACCCAGAGGTACCAATCTGAGGTTTTGAGATAAACATTGAATACAAAAGATGAACTAGGGTTTGATATGAGATGGTGTTGGTGAAGATGTTGATGAAGATTAGTCCTCCTGCGACGAAGGAAGCATTGGTGATGGCGGTGGCTTCGATCTGCCCCTCCTGAAGAGAAGTTTCCCCGATAGAATCAGCATGCCAGAGTTCAAAAGGGCATATGTCCAGGTTTCTGCCTCAAGGCGGCGGCGCTTCATCCCGAAAGTTCCTTCTCTATTGTTTTCTCATCAGATGTGAATTTATAGGACTGGAATTAGGGTTGGGGGAGCCACGTGGGCCCCATGAGGCAACAGGGCGCGCCCTGTTGGCTCGTGGCCCATAGACAGCCCCCTCCAATAGCTCTTTGCTCCATAATTCTTCGTATATCCTAGAAATAATTCACAAAAAGTTTCAGCTCATTTGGAGTCCAGTGAATTTTCACCCCTTTCTTGGTTTTCAAGTCGAGAATTCCAGTTCCCGGCAATTTCCCTCTTTTGTGATGTACCTTGTAAATTCAAAGAGAAAAGGCAGAAGAATTGTAGCATAAAGTGGAACAATGAACAAGGATAGCATAAATATACATAGGAAATCATGATGCAAAATGGATGTATCAACTTCCCCAAGCTTAGATCTCGCTTGTCCTCTAGCGAAAGCCGAACTCGATAATAATGACCACATGATTTGAGAGAGAGGCATCGATAAAAACAGAATACGAACATGAGAGCATAATAAATATTAACATAGTAGCAAGTGTTTCATCTTATAGCTTCTCATCAACAAGTAACTATCTATCCACAACATTGAAGTATGAAGCATAAACTGTATTGACTATCAACCAACTATGTTCTTAGTCATTGAGACAATCAATTCATCATATTTCAGAGAAGAGTCTATGAAAGGGTTTTAAATTTAGCAAGCTCACATGCTCAACTATCATTTAGTCTTATATGATTGCTGGCACTCATTGCATATTTTCGAGCTAATGTTTCCATATGACACACAAGAATTTGGGGGCTTTATTGTTTCCACCACCCAACTTATTTACCTCAAGGATAATGTCAATAATAATGACTCATGATCACCTACATCCAACTAAATATATAATTGGATCTTTACCCAACACATGATGCTTGCAAACTAGAGAATTAATAGGTTGGTATAGGGATAAACATTATTGACTCTTCCATAAAAGTTAATACATGAAACTAAAATATAGGCCCTTCGCAAAGGGAACCCGGGTTTGTCATGCACCTTTTGATTTTTGGATGATCAAGCTCTTAATGTAAAGGACTGTCACTTTATCTTGCCCCTTATGATAGCAACCTTTATTATGCAGTCTATCGCTTTTATTTCTTTGCCATCACAAGATCGTACAAAGCTTATTTTTCCTTACAATAAAAGATCATACATATTTAGGAGCAATTTTTATTGCTTGATGCACCTATGACAACTTACATGAAGGATCTTATTCAATCCATAGGTAGATATGGTGGACTCTCATGGCAATAGACTAGGTTTAAGCGTTATGGATGCACAAATAGTGTATCTACTTAGTGTGATTTTTTGGCTAGAAAAAGATCTAAATCAAGCACCACATGTTAAAGTATCCATGACAATATAACTTCTATGTGTATGTAGACAAACATAACTCATTACGTTGTCTTCCTTGTCCAACATCGATAGTTCGATCATTATATAATATTTGATGGGGGCTCACAATCATAAAAGATGTCCAAGATAGTGTATTTGCATGTGAATCTCCTCTCCTCTATCATAATTTGCATGGATTGTATCAATGACTAATATTGTGTTTGTTAACTCCCAACAACTTTTATAACTTATACTTTTTCTAGGTGAAGTCATTACACCCCATGGGATTAGCATATGATTTTTCTATTTCTTTTATTACAAATCTATGATGATTGGTACATGAGATTAAAGAAATTAAACTCAACTAATCTTTATTATATACTCCCTCCGTTCCTAAATATAAGTCTTTTTAGAGGTTCCACTAGGGGACTACATACTGATGTATATAGACATACTTTAGAGTGTAGATTCACTCATTTTACTCTATATAGCCCCTAGTGAAATATCTAAAAAGACATATATTTAGGAATGGAGGAAGTAACTCTCACACTCGATTACAAAGATAGATATTTCACAAAGCAAACACATTAAGCAAAGCAAAACTGAATTTATTCCTCTACATCACGAAATAACTAAGGATCGACCTAAGATAGATGATAATGGTAAAAGTGACGGTAATATGATACCGGGGCACCTTCCCCAAGCTTAAAACAAGCTAAGGGTGGTGCCCATACCCATGTACTCAAGTTTCCCTCTTGGGTGAGGGTGGTGATGATGTAGTGGGCTTGTCCTATAAGAGATGCTCGGTAGGGCCCGATTTTGTTCTTCTAGTAGGATAACTACCAAGTGAGAGATGTATTCTGAGCATAGATGGATTCCATAAAATTAAAGGCATCAATTTCAGGTAAGGAAATATCATCATAAAGAGGTAATGGTGCATCTCCCTGGATTGAATTCTTTGAGAGGTGTTTGATGTTCTTTCTCCCTGTTCCCTAGGCTTCTTACTTATCCTTCTTCATAGCATCTTCTGGAGCCTCTGGAGCATCCTCTTATCCACTATACAATTCATAATAGACCTCACTATAAGGGTGTTTGCCTGGTGAAGGTCGAACTATGTGATGCTTCTTGCGGAGAGTTCGGGGAGCCATGGGTGCTTCGCTGAATTAGAGATCTTGACAGAAAAACTACTTGAAACTAGAATAGAGGAGAAACTTGCGATGCGTTGGTCAAAACATATGGGAGTCTATATGGTGATTTTTGCGAGGTCAGAATATGAGTCCAGGAAGAAAACAGAGTCTGGGAGGCACACGAGGAACCCACGAGGTAATAGGGCGCGCCTAGGGGGTGGTCGCGCGCTCTTGCCTCGTGGCTCCCTCGTGGGTCCCCCAGACTCGTTTTTATTTTTCTATTTTCTAAAATAACAAAACCAACAGAACTTATTTTTATGGAATTTTTGGAGTCGGGTTACTTACCGAATCACATATCTACCCCTTTTTCAGGTGTTTGGAGTGTTCTGGAAGGTCTCTCTTATGTGTTCTTCTTGTGTCATCACTTGAATAATACTAGTTTCAACATTGATGGGCATACGTGAGATGTTACATTTAATTATTTGGCCATTAACCACTCTCGAGTGTGTGCCTTCAGCATTATTGATCATGATAGCACCGGAGCGGTAATCCTCTTGGACGATATAAGGTCCTTCCCACTTAGAGAGAAGCTTACATGAAAAAAATCTAAAACGAGAATTGTACAACAGAACTAGATCTCCTACATTGAATTCCCATATTTGAATTCTCTTATCATGCCATCATTCAACTTTTTCTTTAAATAACTTGGCATTTTCATAGGCTTGTGTCATCCAGTGATCTAATGAACTAATATCAAATAACTTCTTTTCATCGGCAAGCTTCTAATCATAGTTATGTTCTTTGATTACCCAATAAGTTTTATGTCCTAACTCAAGAGGTAAATAACAAGCTTTTCCATAAACCATTTTATATGGGGACATTCCCATTGAATTTTTATAAGCAGTTCTATAAGACCACAAAGCATCATCAAGTTTCTTAGACCAATTCTTTCTAGATATATTAACGATCTTTTGCAAGATTAATTTTATTTCTCGGTTACTCAATTCAACTTGACCAGTAGACTGAGGATGATAAGGTGATGCAATTATATGGTTAACATAATATTTAGCCAGAAGTTTACGGAAAGCACCATGAATTAAATGTGAACCACCATCAGTCATTAAATATCTAGGGACTCTAAGCCCTGGGAAAATAATATCTTTGATAATTTTAATAGAAGTGTTATGATCCGCACTACTAGTTGGAATATCTTCTACCCACTTAGTAATGTAATCAACCACAACTAAAATATGAGTATACCCATTAGAGGAAGGAAAAGGTACCATATAATCAAAAACCCAAACATCAAATGGTTCAATAGCAAGTGAATAATTCATAGGAATTTCCAAACGTCTACTAATGTTACCAATCTTTGACATTCATCACAAGAGAGGACATACTTACGAGCATCTTTAAAAAGAGTTGGTCAATAAAAACCAGATTGCAATAACTTGTGTGCGGTTCTGTCACGAGCATGGTGCACTTCGTAGGCCTTAGAGTAACACTTATGTAGGATATGTTCATGTTCATCAGGTACACAACATCTAATAACATCGTCTAATCTTTCTTTATAAAGATGTGGGTCATCCCAAAACTAATGTCTCAAATCATAAAAGAATCTTTTCTTTTGTTGATAGGTGAAACTAGGCAGTATATATTTAGCAGTAGTGTAATTAGCATAATATGTATACCAAGGAGTGCTATGAGAAGAATTTAAAACAACTAATTGCTCATTAGGAAAATTATCATCAATAGGCAGTGGGTCATCCAAAAAAATTTCCATTCTAGACAAGTTATGTGCTATAGCATTTTCAACTCCCTATCTATCAACAATATGCAAATCAAACTCTTGAAGTAAAAAAGCACCCACCTAATCAGTCTAGGCTTATCATCTTTTTTTTCCATAAGGTATTTATACTTGTGATCTCCGTTGGGTTTTTTGTGAAGAGGAATGGTTAATTGCAGCACAATACGGGTAGGTATTTACCTGAGTTATGAAACCAAAGTTTATCGAACCAATAGGAATATCAATCCACAACAGTCTTCAGCGGTTGCACACAAAAGATCAAACAACTTGGACCCAATGTGGGCAAGAGGGTTGTCAATCCCCTTGATCTCGTTATTGGCAAGCAAGTGAAGTGTGTACATAATAGTAGATAATTGTAAAGATATAAAAGAAAATAAATGGCAGCAAGGTAAAGATAGGACTTGTAAAGATATAAGTGAATAGACCCGGGCGCCATAGTTTTCCCTAGCGGCATCTCTCATGTAGGTAGCATACGATGCGTAAACAAATAATGTTGGGCAATTGATAGAAAAGTGCATAGTTATGTGATATTCACGGCAATGATCTGGTATATATAGGCATCCCGTCCATAAGAAAATAGGCCGACTCATGCCTACACCTATTACTATTACTCCACTTCAAGAGCGCTTCTATGCTTGCCTCTCTGCGTACTAAGTTCATGACAAACATAGTAATGCTTGGAGCATGATGACATGATGTAGACAAAGAGAATTCAATTAATATGAACTAACCCCATCGTATTATCCTTAGTGGCAACAACACAAAGATGTATCTTGTCTATCTTGTCCCCTACTTTGTCACTGGGATATAGAAATCCGTCAGGTTAAACCCACTACAAGGCACCCCTCTCATTAAAAAAATATCTATCTAGTTGGCCAAACTATTTCAATAGATCAAAGATATTTACGAAGCTATAATGATCATGCAATAAGAATCTTAATATTCATGTTTAACTCAAATACTTTTCATGAATAATCTAAAACATAAACCCACAATTCATCGAATCCCAACAAAAATACCATATAAAAGAATTACATCAGATAGATCAAAGCGAAGATGCGATGATCATTGTATTCAAGATCAAGAGAGAGAGAGAGAGAGAGAGAGAGATAGCCATCTAGGTACTAACTACGAACCTGTAGGTATGTGCTCAACTACTCAAACATCATCATGCGGGAAGCAAGGTTTATGCAGAGGCCCTCCATGATTGACACCTCCTCCGGCAGGGTGCCGGAATGGAGCTCCATATGGGATCACGACAAAACAGAGACTAGCGGCGGCAGAAAAAGTGTTTCGGGATGTGATACATCTCCAACGTATCTATAATTTTTTATGATGGCTTGCTATTATATTGTCTGTTTTGGATTTTTATATGCATTAATACGCTATTTTATATGATTTTGGGACTAAACTTAATCTAGAGCCAAGTGCCAGTTTATGATTTTATATGATGTGTGAGTAGTCCACCACAGACCTATGGGTCCATATATAGTATCTAGATGGATTCTTCTCTCTCTTTGATCTTCAATACCACATTCTTCATGATCTTCATGGAGATCTATCCGATGTAATCCTGTTTTGTGGTGTGTTTGTCAAGATCCGATGAATTGTGAGTTTATGTTCAGATTATCCATGAATCTTATTTGAATCTCCTATGATTTCTTATATGCATGATTTCATATACTTATAAGTCTCTTCGAGTTATTGGTTTGGTTTGGCCAACTAGATTGTTAATTCTTGCAATAGGAGAAGTGCTTGGTTTTGGGTTCAATCTTGCGGTGTCCTCACCCGGTGACAAAGTAGGGGTAGCAAGGCAGATATTGTATTGTTGCCATCAAGGGTAACAATATGGGGTTTTCATCATATTGCTTGAGTTTATCCCTCTACATCATGTCATCTTTCTTAATGCGTTACTCTGTTCTTCATGAACTTAATACTCTAGATGCAGGTAGGAGTCAGTCGATGTGTGGAGTAATAGTAGTAGATGTAGAATCGTTTCGGTATACTTGTCATGGATGTTATTCCTATATGCATGATAATTCCCTTGGATAACTACATGATTATTCGCTTTTCTATCAATTGCTTGACAGTAATTTGTTTACCCGCCATGATATTTGCCTTCAAGAGAGAAGTCTCTAGTGAAACCTATGGTCCTCGGGTCTATTTTCCATTAAATATTTTGAGATCAATATTTACTGCAATTTATTTACCTTTTACTTTCCGCATTCATTACATCTATCTCTATCGGATCTAATCCTTGCAAATAATCGTGAAGGGATTGACAACCCCTTTATAGCGTTTGTTGCAAGAGTTTGATTATTTGTATAGGGGCATCCATTGGTGACTTGCTTGTTCCTCCTACTGGATTGATACCTTGGTTCTCAAAAACTGAGGGAAATACTTATCTACTTCGCTACATCACCCATTCCTCTTCAAGGGAAAACCAACGCATGCTCAAGAGGTAGCAAGAAGGATTTCTGGCACTGTTGCCGGGGTGGATACACATCAAGCCTACCAAGTACCCATCACAAACTCATCTCTTGCATTTACTTTATTTTCCATTTTTGCCTCTTGTTTTCCTCTCCCCCACTTCTAAACGATTTTCAGAAAATACCAAAAAGATTTGCATTTTTATTTGCGCATGTTTGTTTTGCCTTCCGTTTGCTTGTGTGCTTGATTGCTTGCTTTGTCAAGATGTCTGAGAATACCAAGTTGTGTGATTTTTCCAATAATAATAATAATGATTTTATTAGTACTCCTATTGCTCCCTCCACTAGCGCGGAATCTTATGAAATCACTGCTGCCTTGCTAAATCTTATTATGAAAGAACAATTTTCTGGCCTTCCTAGTGAAGATGTCGCATCCCATCTAAATACTTTCATTGAAATGTGTGATATGCAAAAGAAGAAAGATGTGGATAATGATATCGTTAAATTGAAGCTATTTCCGTTCTCGCTACGATATCGTGCTAAAACTTGGTTTTCATATTTGCCTAAAAATAGTATTTATTAATGGAATAAGTGTAAAGATGCTTTTATTTACAAGTATTTTCCTCCCGCTAAGATCATCTCCCTTAGGAACGATATAATGAATTTTAAGCAACTTGATCATGAGCATGTTGCACAATCTTGGGAGAGGATGAAATTAATGATTAGAAATTGTCCCGCACATGGGTTGAGTTTATGGATGATTACACAAATTTTCTATGCGGGATTGAATTTTGCATCTATAAATCTTTTAGATTCTACCGTGGGTGGTAATTTTATGGAAATCACATTAGGACAAGCTACTAAACTCCTAGATAATATCATGACAAATTACTCTCAATGGCATACCGAAAGATCTCCTACTAGTAAAAAGGTGCATGCTATTGAAGAAATAAATACTTTGAGTGAAAAGATGGATGAATTGATGAAATTGTTTGCTTGTAAGAGTGCTCCTATTTATCCTAATGTTAGTCCTTTGTATTCTTTGATAGGAAATAATAATGAATCTATGGATGTGAATTTTGTTAGTAGGAACAATTTTGGTAACAATGCGTATAGAGGTAATTTCAACCCTCGGCCTTTCCCTAGTAATTCCTCTAATAATTATGGTTCCTACAACAATTCCCATGGAAATTATAATAAGATTCCCTCTGATCTCAAGACTATTGTTAAAGATCTTATTGGTTCACAAAAAGGTTTTAATGCTACTATTGAAGAAAAAGTGCTTAAGATTGATGATTTGGCTAGGAGCGTTGATAGAATTTCTCTTGATATTGATTCTTTGAAAGCTAGATCTACTCCACCCAAGCATGATATTAATGAGTCTTTAAAAGCTACGAGACTTTGTATGGATGAAAGTAGGGAAAGAACCGCTAGAATTCGTGCTAAGCGTGAATGGCTTGAAAAGGTGTTTTCTCGCGATAATAATGATGAAGATCTTAAAGTGATTGATGTGACTCCTATTGAATCTTTGTTTTCCAATATAAATATTGATAATGATGGGACTAGATATAAGTCAACTTTAGTTACAAGGCATCCCAATGATTTCGAGTTTATAGATCTTAATGCTAAGATTGATAAAAGTGGGATTGAAGAGGTCAAAACTTTAAATAGCAATGAACCCACTCTTTTGGATTTAAAGGAATTAAATTATAATATATTCTCTTTGATTGATTGTATTTCCTTACTTCAATCCATGTTGAACTCTCCTCATGCTTATAGTCAAAATAAGGCTTTTACTAAACATATAGTACATGCTATGATGAAATCTTTTGAAGAAAAACTTGAGCTAGAAGTTTCTATTCCTAGAAAGCTTCATGATGAGTGCGAACCTACTATTAAGATTAAAATCAAATATTATGAGTGCCACGCTTTGTATGATTTGGGTGCTAGTGTTTCCATAATTCCGAAAACATTATGTGATGTGCTAGGTTATCATGATCTTGATGATTGCTCTCTAAATTTGCATCTTGCGGATTCCACTATTAAGAAACCTATGGGAAGGATTAATTATGTTCTTATTGTTGCCAATAGGAATTATGTGCCTGTATATTTCATCGTTCTTGATATAGATTGCAATCCTATATGTCCTATTATTCTTGGTAGACCTTTCCTTGAACTATTTATGCAATTATTGACATGAAAGAAGGAAACATTAGATTCGAATTTACATTAAGGAAAGGCATCGAACACTTTCCTAGAAATAAAATAATATTACCTTATGAATCTATTGTGAGAGATACTTTTGGATTGCATACCAAAGATGTCAATACCCAGATCTATTGCGTTTTGCCTAGCTAGGGGCATTAAACAATAGCGCTTGTTGGGAGGCAACCCAATTTTATTTTTGTGTTATTTTTTTGCTTCTGTTTTTGATTATTCACCACATTATTACTTCTGTAGTAATTTTTTTTGGGTTTTTTCATTAGTGTTTGATCCAAGTAAAAACTTTGGGGTGACCTATGGTAGTTGTTTATTTGATGTTGCTGAAAACAGAAACTTTTGCGCTAAGTCCAGGAATTTTCTAATTTTTTCAGAGCATAGAATTGATCTGAAATTATTATACAATATTTATATATAAATTTACTAGGTTGTACCAAATTTTCAGAATGTTTTGTGTTACATAAGAGTACGGAGTTTCCAGATTGCTACAAACTATTCTGTTTTTGACAGATTCTGTTTTCTTTGAGTTGTTTGCCTATTTTGATGAATCTATGGGTTGTATCATGTGGTATGATCCATGGAGAAGTTAGATTATAGTAGGTAGAACACCAATATAAATAAATAATGAGTTCAAAACAGTACCTAGAGTGGTTATTTATTTTCTTGTAGTAACGGATCTCATGAGTTTTCTGTTAAGTTTTCTGTTGTGAAGTTTTCAAGTTTTGGGTAAAGATTGGATGGTCTATGGAATAAGGAGTGGCAAGAGCCTAAGATTGGGGATGCCAAAGGCACCCCAAGTCATATTCAAGGATTCCAAAGAGCCTAAGCTTGGGGATTCCCCTAAAGGCATCCCCTCTTTCATCGTCAATCCATCGGTTAATTTACTTGAGGCTATATTTTTATTCACCACATGATATGTGTTTTGCTTGGAGTGTCTTGTATGATATGAGTATTTTCTTGTTAGTTTGCCACAATCATCCTTTATGCACACATCTTTTGAGAGAGACACTTTGAATTGTGTATTTATTAGAATACTCTTTGTGCTTCACTTATATATTTTGAGTTGGGCAATTTTGTGCTATATGCTTCACTTATATCTTTTAGAGCTCGGTGGTGTTTTTGTTTTATACAAATACTTGAATTCTCATACCTCACTTATATTATTTTGAGAGTTCCTAAAAACAGCATGGTAATTGGTCTAGGTTATGAATTTAGTCCTAATAGGATAGGCATCCAAAAGGGATATAATAAAAACTTCCATATTAAGTGCATTTAGTATTTATGAGAAGTTTGATTCCTTGCATAAAGTTTTGTGATATAAAGATGGTAATGTTAAGAGACATGTTAGGAAGTAAATTGTGATTTGTTAAAAATACTTGTGTAAAGGTTTGTGATTCCTGTAGCATGCATGTCGTGGGAATGAGCCTGACAGTAGAAGGTAAAAATACTTGTGTAAAGGTTTGTGATTCCCGCTGGATCATAGCTCTCGCACTCGGAAGGGATATCAGACAGATCGGAATCCGACTCGAACACGCCATGAAGAGACTTGGCAGGCTCGAGCGCTGCGATCTGTGGAGAAGAGATTTGACGCGCCACTGCATGCTTGACCCAGCGCTTGAGTCCTGAGAGGCCAGACCGCTTGCGACTATGGACAGCGAGGGGAGCCGACGTATAGGGAGTCGATGGCTAACGCAGCAACACACCGTAGGAACTCGCGTGGAAGTGCATGGCCCCGCGGACTGGGAGCGCCTCGACATCGAGAGGCGCTTCCTGAAGCCATGCCGAATCGTCGGTGATGAAGGTGAGCACACCGAAACGGATCTCGTGGCCCAGAGCAAAAATACCGCCGGAAGACATGTCGAAGGATGGAAAATGCAACCTTGTCGGAAGTTGCTTAGATGCCTACCCCACGATGGGCGCCAACTATCGTGGGAACGAGCCTGACAGTAGAAGTTAGGGGTACGAAGGGAGAGGGTAGAGTCCTAGCTACAGTGAGGGTGTACATACGGATGTATGAGTTCAGGCCCCTCTCGTGGAGGTAACAGCCCTACGTCTTAGTGCTCGGGAGCTTATGTCGTGTGGAATGTTAAGATTACAGTGGTTGTGAACCCTTGTGCCAGAGGGGAGGGGCGGCTTATATAGAGTTTGCTGCCCCTCATAAGTGCCTGGCAACTAAGGGTCCGATCATGATTTTAAAGTCTAGCGTTACTGGTAACGTACATGATAAATTCTACTAATGATGAAGGACTAACGACTGCCCGTTGGCCTCCTGATGGTGGCTCCTGGTCTTTTGGTGTCGACTGAGAATGAGGTCTTCCGAGTGACAAGCGACTGTTGAGTGGAGGAAGAAGACTCCGAGTGGGTTAAATGTCGAGTGACTTGAACGTCACAAGGAATCCAGTCGGAAGCTTATGCTTCATCTTCAAGTCCTCCAATGTAGTGTCCCTAGGTAGGGTATGTAGGCCTTGCCTAGGACCCTACCCTAGGTACATATCCTCGTCATTAGCCCCTGAATGGATCGGGGTTCAAGTGGTGAAATGGAGGTATCAATGCCAATCCTGAATTAAGGCATCAAATCTTCCGAATGATATTCAGAGCTTCCACGAAACTTGCGTCAATTGAACACTGAGTATTGATGTCACTTCATGATCAACACGCCAAAGCTTCCGAATGATATTCGGGGCTTCAATGAAACTTGCGTCGATTGAACTCTTTGCCATTTGCCCGGATCCATTTAGCTTTGAAAGTTTCTGAGTGAATGTTCAATGCATATTTTGCTCCGAGTGAACTGAAAGCATCTTTGGAGGTGACTGGTCGGTCTGTCAGACTCGGATTTCGCGGGATACAAAAGTTTGGGAAGCGCGCATGCGTGTGATGATGACGCCACGATCAGGCAAATGGGGGCACGAAGCCTCGATCTATGCGCCGGGCATTTCACCACGTACTGGACGCAAACTGCGGCTGGCGTGCGCGGTGATCTCGCGGGTCCACCAGTCAGCGAGGCACTCAGAGGGATATAAATCTCGAAGCGTTGTGGTTCGCACAGTACTTTTCCCCAAACTTCCTCTCTTCCTCTGCCTCCCCTATCTCCAGCACCCCACTCCGTTCCTCTCCGATGAGAGCCACCGTGACGATGACAAAGAACACCACGGAGAAGCTGGAGCGAGCTAAGAAGGGGGCGACAAAGGTCAAGGGCAAGAAGCCCTCGACCGCTCGGTTCACCGCGCCGACAAGATGGATGCAGTGGGACTTTCTCCCCTCCGTAGTCACTCATGTGTACATGGAGGGCCTTGTCGCCGATGGGCTCGTGGCGAACGGTGCCTGGAGGCTGTCGGAGGGAGAGCGCGATCCGGAGCCACACGACAGGGAGAGGGTCCTCCTTCTCTCCCACGTTCAAAGAGGTTTCTCTATGCCACCCACACGTTCTTTAGAGGATTCTTGAATTTCTTCGAAGCTCAACTGCACCATCTCCCACCTAATACTATTGCATACTTGTCTGCCTTCGTTACTTTGTGCGAGTGTTTTCTGGGCTATTCTCCTCATTGGGGTTGTTCAAGCACATCTTTTACGGTCAGATCCCAGACCGTGAAGAAAGCTCTCCCTGCTGATGGGAAGACTCATGTGGTTCAGTTGTGTGGGGGTTTAGGACTTCACAAATGGGCCCGTAGTTCTTTCCCTGCCATGACTTTTCCTAAGTCTGTTAGAAGTTGGCAGTCGACTTGGTTCTACTGCAAAGATGTAGCATCACTGAACATGTCGAGTGTCCTTCCCCCCTATACACCTGACTGTCCAGCTGTCCCCAAGTCTCTAAGGGTGACCGAAGAGGAACATGTCCAAGTGGGAATCTTGGTTGAAGCTGTGGTGCAACTGATTCAGGGTGGAGTGAATGGCATGGATCTGTTGGAAACATGTCTCAGTCGACGTATTCAGTCGCTCCGAGCCAGAGATCACACCATGTGGCACTACGCAGGCCCTGAGGACTCGACCAGGGCACACCCAGAAGAGGTGTCGCAAAAAACTATCGAGCAGTGGCTCCGTAGCATCACTGGAGCATGCGACAACCCTTTGGGAGCTAAGAGGATCCGGCCATACTCGGCCGAAAACCCGCTGAAGAATCTGGTGAGTTGTGCGGTGTCGACTGATGTACTTGTGCCGTCGAGTGATATATTGACTTATGAACTGACTTCTTTACTTGAATCATGCAGGAGTGGACGCACATGCACTCACCCGTTCCTAACAGCAACCACGTTGACGATGGAGTTGTGAGTGAAAGCGGCAGCATGGACGGCGACAGTTCAGAAGACTCTAAGCATGAGTATGAAAACATAGACGAAAACAAGCCATAAATCAAGCCACCTCTTCGCACCGAACGCCGCAGCAAGGCTCGCCAAGATCCCGCGGCTGCCGAGGACAAGGCTTCGGGCCCAAGCGAGAAGAACCCGAAGCGGAGCCGCCCCTCGACTATCGAGTCGAGCAAACGATCGACGAAGCAACCCAAAGTGACCATGGCCAAACCTTGCAAAGCCTTGCCTCACATGAAGATGGCCATGCCTGTTGTATCCATGTGAGTGTTTACTTTCAAATTCTTTCTGTCGATTGTGACTTTGTTGTGTTGCTAACCAAGCGTTGTTTGATCCATCAGAGCTGCTACTTCTATAACATCTCCTCCTCGAGACAGAGGGGAAGCGATGGACATTGACACTGCTGATGCTGCAACTTCTCATAGAGGTTAACATATCTTCGATTCGTTCGAATGAGACTCGTCACTTGCAAAATCTAACATTATCGATTGACGTTGTAGAGGTCATCCAGCTGGAAGACAATGAGGAACACCCAGACGCCTCGCGCGCTCGCACTCGAAGAGCTTCATCAGTGCAGATGCTTCAGCGGTCGACTGCAGAGTCCTCCCAGGGGATGGACGATTCGACATGAACCAGAGCTGATCCTGCTGTACCTCTGTTGAGTGCCCCTCCAGCTTTCTCGACCATCGTGACATCAACTTCAACCGGACCTGCTCAGACTGCTTCAGCTGCCCCAGCTACTACGCCGATCCCACCCATGACGGCTTTCCCTCTGCATCGCGTCTCGGAAGATCAGACCAGAGCTACGAAGGAGGCTATGATTCAGGCAAAGCAGATAATGCTGCGAACCAAAGAGACGTACGAGGCCAGCAAGCTGGCTTACGATGCCAACACGGCCCTCCACACCAATGTCCGATTATGTTCGATTGTAAGTACATTTCCGACTGAATTCCTGTCTTTTCTTGACCGTACACCCAGTGGGTGCTCATTTTCCACTCGTAGAATGTTTGAAATTTCTCCACTTGAGTAGGTCAGGTCTTAGTCGAGTAGGTTTTGGATCGATAGTATGCATAGTACTAGAGTCACTCGACATGTCGAGTGCATATTTTTTTTCTGACGGGCCGCTCGACGGATCGAGTGTTAACCGTCTTAGTGGGGGCACTCTGAGTGCACCCACTGGGTGTAGTCCTCGAGACCGCGGTCGAGTGCTTGCATCGGCAGGGGTCTTAGAGTTTGTCATATGCTTGATACGTTTGCCCTTGGTCGCACCACTCCGCAGCTACTTTGTAGGTTCCATGGATATCATTGATAAACCATGATATGACGCTACATAAGGATAAAATGCACTTCACAGAGTGGGGAGGGGCGTTTCACTCGACGTATCGAGTGACGGATATTCCAATGATGGATGTTTTCTGCTACTCGACTGATCGAGAATTGGCAGATCCAGTGGGAGCACGCTAAGTGCACCCACTGGGTGTAGTCCCCGAGACCGTTGTCGAGTGCTTGCACCAGTAGGGATCTTAGAGTTTGTTGTATGCAGGATACATTTTTCCTTTGATCACACCACTCCGAAGCTACCTTGTAGGTTTCATGGATATCATTGATAAACCATGATATGACGCTACATAAGGATAAATTGAACTTCACAGAGCAGGGAGGCGCGTCACTCGACGGGTCGAGTGACGGATGAACGTTCTGACAGGGCTGACCTTGTCGAATGTTTCAGTAACCAGTGGGGGCACGCTAAGTGCACCCACTGGGTGTAGTCCCCGAGGCTACTGCTAATCGTAGACGATAAGCAGTAGTCTTGAAAACTCGAAATCGGGATTTCCGTCGTACGCGTAGTATTGGAGGCACTCGACATGTTGAGTGCATTTTTTTTTCTGACGAGTTACTCGACAGGTCGAGTGTTAACCTCCTCAGTGGGGGCACTCTGAGTGCACCCACTGGGTGTAGTCCTCGAGACCGCCGTCGAGTGCTTGCACCGGCGGGGGTCTTAATAGAGACTGCTTTCAATTTCTTTACGGCACGCGGAGTGCCAGAGCCACTCGACATGTCGAGTGGACTTTTGTTTGAATTCTTATTCCCCTGGACACAGGCTTCATGGACATCATAGGTCAACCATTACATGACGCTGTTCCAGGATAGTAAGGCAGGCAATCGACGGTATTCATAGCCCAGTCGACCGTTCTTGGTATTTCTTGTCGATTGAATTTCTTTCTTTTGTTGGTTTCAGAGGGCTTGCGAACTTGGAACGTAGTATAACGATCTTGAGGATGAAAGGAACCGACTGCGCATGGATCTGGAAGCCTCCAACAATGCTCTGGAGCGAGCGTCGCCTAAACTAAAGTCTTTGGGAGGTAACTACCATAGACTCTCTGCATTCGCATCTTCACTTTTCATGCTTTGAACCAAGTGCTCTCACTGGAACAAACGTGCACAATGAAAATTGTCGACTCCAAGCGCGACTCAAGAATGTGTTTCTTTAGATTCCATGAAGAACGCGTTGGAGGACAAGGACAAAGCAGTCACCGACACCCAACGGGTGGCCAAGGATAAAACCGAGACTGTAGATCGGAAGTTGGCGCCTGCCCAGAAGCTGGAGCAGGAGAACGCAAAGCTGAAGCAAGAGCATGTGGACCTCGTCAAAAGAGCCGAGTAGCTGAACAAAAGGAGCAACGGCCTGGAGAAGCATTTGGGCGAATTCTCGAGGAAGATGTACATCATGCTCGACGGTGAGTGTCTCTTGTCAACTGAACTTTGTAAAATCCATGAAGATCGTATCTCACCGATTCTCCTCCCATTCTTTCTCTTCAACAGAATTCTGCCAAGACTTTGAAAAGGAGACAAAGGAGATTGAGCCCAACCTGGATCCCACCAAGTCTCTTGTCGCAGACGCGGTGGCTATGAACATGCTTAGACTTAATTTCCGGCTCCAGGGCGTTTAGGCATATCTTGTCCGACATAAATCTACGATAGAGAGGATTGATAAGGAGCTGTGGTGTAGCGACCCGACCTGAAAGGTCGAATCTTCGGTGTTTTCGTACCATCCCAAGATCATGCTGGTATACACACGGTACATCAATGCATATATAAAAGGGAAATCATAGAGCTTTATAGATCGAAATCTCATATCGAGTCCTTTATTACAATAAGAACTACAATAAAGTGGCTGAAGGCCAACTCATGAGAATAACTAATCTTGCGGAAGCTTCAAAGGTAGTTGAGTCCATCTGACTCCAAGGGCATCTCACCGAGCGTAGAGCGTATCCTCACTCCTGGTCGGAAAAGTACTCTGCAACATGATACATTGCAGCCATGTAGGTCAGCATATTGAATATGCCGGCAATGTCACAAAAGAGGAGGTGTAAAAGTAATCATCTATTCTATATGCATATATGGCAGGTGGGGTAGTAAGTTTTGCATAAAGCCAATTTTTCATACAACAAGAGAGGGCAAAAGTTATTACTACAATGTTGGTTGATTAATGAGATGGTTCCACCAACCAATTCTCATACCCAAGTTGTCATTAATACCCACATCAATATAATTAATTGTGTTGAGAATTCCAGATAGTTTTAGTTCCTTTGGCTCAAACTGTCCATGACCGTGGACACGGCTAATCGATTAGGTTTGGGTACTCTACAGAGTTTTGCACACGTTCCCCACAAGATTTGATCACCTCCGTTGGATTTCTTGCACTTCAGGGTGTTTGAGAAACGGATGACCAAAACATGGTCTTCTAAAGGGTTTCCCTAAGACTCTATCGGTGCCCATCCTTTCCTACCGTTCTTCTACATCTCGTAGCACCGCCTGTCCAGGGTCACCACGATATCCAACCAAGCCCGATCCCATAATGGCTTGTGGCTGTGCAGGTAAGCCTTGGGTCTTGAAGCATCCATCCATATCTTTGTGCCTGGGTGGACCTTTCCGCATGAATACTGGCACTTCTCCAGCAACACCTAGGCTAACCACTGGTTTCTCCAGGGCGCCGTTCAACCATCATCCACCTAGATGTATGTTGAAAACTCGGAGTCTTGAAGTCTTGATTATCTTGCAGGTCTTGAAGTTATTATCTCACAACTCTCATGAATCACACAACCAACCCCGTCTACTAATACCATAGCAAAATTAAATCAACGTTTCCCGGGGCCAATGTGTCAAAGGGTTGAGGGGATCCTACCACATGATACTACATCAAGTAACCAAGTTTCCAAATTACCTACTTTGCGTGCAATTGGGGAGATGGTAGAACTAATGCAATAGAAACATAGGTATACATGGTCAAAGTGACTTGCCTTGCTGACGATCCTCGTACTCGAGTGACTCTAGATAACAAGCTTCGCACTCCGGATGATCTAACGAATCAAACAAAGTACACAATAAGCATACAACTAATAACACAACTCGCAAAATCAGAAAGGTTAAACTAAAACAATTCAGTAGTAACAATCAAGACAAAATAATTCAAAACCAATATTTGACTCACAATTTTTTAGTGTCAAAGCTACTACTAATACATAACAAGACAAAAAATTTGTTTTGAACAACTAGCCATTTAGATAACAGAAAAGTAAATACAAAATTTTATTACAAAACAGAAAGTATTTCATTATTAAAAAAATTGTGCAAAAAGAGTTACTACAAAACATTTTTCTAAACAATACTAAAGGTGAAAACAAGAGTTACCTATTTAAACTAGAGCACAAAACAAAATAAAATATTTTTATTAACAGAAAATAATTCACCTAATGTTGAACAACAGAACTAAATAAACTACAATAAAAAGTTAAACTAAAAAATTCAAAGTAAACTAAAATAAAACAATTCAAATAAACACTAAGAAGAAACTAAACAGAATCTGTCTTTGTTAAAAACCCTAACCAAATTCATCCTAAAAATTCTCAAACTATGTAGGATGATAGGTCTAACTAGTACAAACCAGTGGCAAAAAGATTCCTACAAAAATATATTTTTAAACTCTAGTTATATAGATTTTAGTAATTTAAGCCAATTTGGTTAGTTTCAAATTTTAAAGTTAAAATTTTAAATCTAATACTACAGGTTGAAACTACATGAAATTTGTGACTTAATGAAAAAAGAATCAATTAAAAACACTAATTAGCTTAAAAGATAAAACAAAAATAAAATCAGAACACATTCTGTTTTCTAAAATAGAAACAGAAAAAGAAAAAAATATTAGCTAACGGACACAGGCTACATGGCGGCTTCCTATTGGTCGAAAGAGCGCGCGTGCGGGTGTTTGCGGCGAACGACCGAACGTTAGGGGATACCGGTTCGGGGTTTAAGTGATCTAATCTAACGCGTCGGATCTGGATCGAACGGTCCAGGGGGTGCGGTGGCTTACAAAGGAGGGGGTCGGGGTTTCCGGTGAGGTCGACGGCGACCGGACGTCGGAGGTGGTCGGAGATGGTCGTGCAATGGTCAGGGCGGCGTCCGAAGAGCTCAGATGATGGTGACAAAGATCCGGCGTCGAATGGTGGCGTCAGACGGGGCTGGGGACGACGGAGGCAACGGCCCGGAGCTCTGGGGGGGTCGGGTGGAGTCAGAACTCAGGCGAGGTGGTGGCGTTCCGGCGAGGGTAGAAGGGGGCTCAGGGTGGAACAGATAGCAAAGAAGCAAGGGCTTTTATAGGCCAGGTGCGGGGTCGGGAGAGGGAGAGAAGAGAGAGATCCGCGGGGAGGGATCGTCGGCGAGGTCGGGGGTGAGGGGAAGGGGATGAGCGCGCTGATGAAGCTGTCGGACTGTGGGTCCCGCATGTCAGTGAGAGAGAGGGCGAGGTTTGCGCGTCGGTGACCGATCCATAGGGATCTCGGGGCTTAAAGGCTGTGGGCCGGCCGGTTTTCTAATTAAAACGTTTAAATACGTTTCCTTTTCTATTTTTCCAAAGCGTTTAAAACAATTTAATGCATTCAAATGTTTTCCAAACATAGACAATATATATATCAAAATTATCAGGGGAATAAATGCTATTTAATGAACATTTTTCTCTGTCAAAATAAATACTTTTATAAAAATTATTTTTCAGAAAATGCCTAATTGATTTTAAATTCTTTTGAGATAAACTTTCAAATAAACCCCTGGTTTTATTGTTCAAATAATTCACCAAGATTCCCCTGGTGTGGAGTGTCATGTTACTCCTCTCTTTTTTTGAATAATTCCAGAGATTTTCAAATAGTAGAAACAAGTATATGGAAAAATTGAAATGGCCTTTCAGAATTTCAAAAGAAGAACTTCAACAATTCATTTCATTCAAACAATGTGATGATGATGCATAGCTATATTTCATAACATTCCAAAATGAAATTTTGGGATGTTAGATGTGGCCTGAGGACACTCTTCGTCTCGACCTCAACTCCATGATGGCCCGTCTGAACGACTTTCCAAGTCGAGTGCAGGCCTGGAAGAAGTCTGCCGGTCGTTGTGGGGCCGACGTGGCGCTATAACTTGTTAGGGTCCATTGTAGGGATGTGAGGGAGGGGAAGCTGAAGGAGCTCCAAGTGGTTAACACAAAGAAGCTTCAGTTCGAGGACTTCATGGAGACCTTCATCGACGCAACTACCAGAATCGTAGATGGCATCGACTTGGACACTTTTGTCGAGCCAGCCAGCTCGTCGGATGATTAAAAAACTTGACCTTAGGAAGAAACACTTTTATTCACCTCGGTATACCGAGTGGAACTGTATCCCTTAAAACTTCATTCAGGCCTTAGGCCTCAGCACTTTTTCTTTCTTGCAGAACTTTTATCTGCGATTAACCCTTTGGATTTATCCGCGTTCGGCTTTCAATTGTTTGTTCGACTGAGTTTGTTTTTAGGCTTAGGCGAAAACATGTTCGCAACTAAGCCCCCGAGTGTGAGGATTGCTCCACACTCAGAATATTTTAGACCCTAGGCAAAGATTTATTCGCGGCTAGGGAGTCGAGTGGATGTATTACAATCCACTCGGCGGGGTATTTAACTTAGGCGAAAACATGTTCGCAGCTAAGTCCCCGAGTGTGAGGATTGTGCAACACTCGGACTATTTTTTACCTTGAGCAAAGACTGATTCGCAAGAAGGTTGTCAAGTGAATGGAATACAATCCACCCGACGGGTTTTTTAACTTAGGCAAAAGCTTGTTCGCAGTTAAGCCCCCGAGTGTGAGGATTGCTCATCACTCGGAGTTTTTTTTGAACTTAGGCAAATGTCGATTCGCAGCTAAGTCGTCTAGTGAATGTACTGCTATTCATCAGATATGGTTTTTAACTTACGCGAAACATGTTCGCCGCTAAGCCCCCGAGTGTGAGGATTGCTCATCACTCGGAATTTTTCGAACTTAGGCAAATGTCGATTCGCAGCTAAGTCGTCAAGTGAATGGACTGCTATTCACCCGACAGGGTTTTTAACTTCTAAGTCCCCGAGTGTGAGGATTTCTCAACACTCGGTCTATTTTTAACCTTAAGCAAAGACTGATTCGCAAGAAGGTCGTTGACTGAATGGAATACAATGCACCCGACGTTTTTTTTAACTTACGCGAAAGCATGTTCGCAGCTAAGCCCCCGAGTGTGAGGATTTCTCATCACTCGGAGTTTTTTTTGAACTGAGGTGAATGTCGATTCATAGCTAAGTCATCGAGTGAATGGACTACTATTCACCCGACAGGGTTTTTAACTTAGGCGAAACATGTTCGCAGCTAAGCCCTCGAGTGTGAGGATTGCTCATCACTCGGAGTTTTTTCGAACTTAGGCAAATGTAGATTCGCAGCTAAGTCATCGTGTGAATGGACTGCTATTCACCTGACAGGATTTTTAACTTAGGCAAAACATGTTCGCAGCTAAGCCTCCGAGTGCGACGATTGCTCATCGCTCGGAGTATTCCCAAATATGAAACTGTACGATCGGAATCGACAACAAACTATAGGAGTCTTGATTTGCATTGATGAAATGTTTTATTACATTGAACTCTTCTGTCTCTAAGTATAAAAAAGCCGGAGCAGATCTGCATTCCAGGCTCGTGGCTCGTCTATCCGCTTCATGAGATTGTACAGATGATAAGCTCCGTTGTTCAGCACTTTAGTGACGACGAAAGAACCTTCCCATGCAGAAGCAAGCTTGTGAGGTCGGTGTTGATTCACTCGGAGCACCAAGTCCCCCTCGTGAAACGATCGACTCTTGATGTTCTTCGCATGGAAGCGCCGTAGATCCTGCTGATAGGCAGTAGTTTGGATTAAAGCCATCTCTCGTTCTTCCTCTAGGAGATCAACACCATCCTGCCTAGCCTGTTCGGCTCCAGCCTCAGAATAAAGTTCCACTCGAAGAGAATTGTGAAACAAGTCACTCGGCAAGACAACTTCAGCACCATAGACCAAGAAAAAAGGAGTCCGTCCAGTCGACCGATTTGGTGTAGTTCTCAGGCCCCATAACACAGACGGCGGCTCAGTTACCCAGGTCGCGCATGAGACGAGGCTTCAGACCTTGCAAGATGAGGCCATTGGCTCGCTCGACTTGCCCATTGGTTTGCGGGTGAGCGATAGATGCATAATCCACCCGAGTGCCCTGAGATGTGCAGAAGTTTCTGAACTCTTTCGAGTCAAAGTTGGTGCCGTTATCTCTGATAATGTTGTGAGGAATGCCGTACTAGAAAATTATCTCTCTCATGAATGTACCGCCGTACGGGAGTTCAATTTCTTGATGGGCTTGGCTTCTATCCACTTGGTAAACTTGTCGACTACAACTAGCAAATGAGTGAAACCACCTTTTCCGGTCTGAAAGGGATGAACCATGTCGAGTCCCCAAAGAGCAAATGGCTAGGCGAGGGTAATCGTCTTCAGAGCAGAGGCCGGTTTATGTGACAAGTTTGCATAGAACTGGCATCCATCACGGTGATCGACGATGTCTTTAGCCATCTCATTAGCCCGTGGCCAGTAGAAAACCAGCTCTGTATGCTTTGGTGACAATCGTCTGTGAGGACGCGTGATGGCCGCAAGTTCCCGAGTGGATCTCATCTAGAATCATTCGACCTTCCTCGGGGGAAATGCAGGGTTGAGTAACGCCAGACGCACTCTCTCTGAATAGCTGATCTCCCATCATAGTAAAAGCCTTGGACCTGCGCACAATCTGTCGAGCCTCTGTTTCATCTTCCGGGAGCTCTTGTCTGAGGATATAGGCGATGTAAGGCACAGTCCAATCGGGAGTGAAAACCAGAATCTCCATGACCAGATCAATCACTTCAGGGACATCGACTTCTGTCGGGTTAGTGGAACTCAAAGCTTGTGGGGGCTCTTCAGTGAAAGGATCTTCTTGTACCGAAGGAGTGTGTAGGTGCTCTAAGAACACATCATTGGGGACAGGCCGTTGAGTGGACCCAATCTTTGCTAGTTCATCAGTTGCCTGATTTTTTAGTTGGGGAACATGATGGAGTTCCAGGCCTTCGAATTTCTTCTCCAAATTTCTGACAGCATTACAGTACCCAGTCATAGCGGGGTTTCGAACATCCCACTCTTTGATCACTTGATTCACCACCAAATCTGAGTTGCCATAAACCATCAGGCACTTGACGCCGAGTGAGATAGCCATGCACAACCCATACAGAAGCGCTTCATACTCTGCCTCATTGTTGGAGGAATGGAAGTGAATTTGCAAGACATAACTGAGCTTATCCCCTTTGGGGATATCAAAACCACACCAGCCCCGGACCCATTCAACATCTTAGAGTCGTCGAAGAACACGGTCCAGTGCACCGAGTGAATCTAGATTGGTTGTTGCTGTTCAATCCACTCGGCCATAATATCTGCCAATGCATAGGACTTGATTGCTTTCTTGGCTTCGAATCTGATGTCAAAGTGTCCAAGCTCGATTGCCCATTTAGCCACTCGACCTGATGCGTCTTGATTGTTGAAAATTTCGGACACAGGAGCATCACCACCAACTCAAATCGAGTGGTCTTGGAAATAATGCGCCACCTTCTTTGCTGACAGGTAAATACCATAAACCAGCTTCTGATAGTGTGGATATCTTTGCTTTGAGGGGGGCAAAACTTCTAAGACATAATAGACTGGCCGCTGGACTTTATAAGCTTTACCCTCCTCTTCCTGCTCGACAGTTAGCACTGTACTGACGACCTAATCTGTGGTCGCGATGTACAGGAGCAAGGGCTCTTTTCTGCAAGGAGCAGCCAGCACCGGCTGGGTGGAGATCTGGGCTTTGAGCTCAACAAACGCTGCTTCGGCTTCCGGAGTCCACTGGAATGTGTCAGACTTCTTCATCAATTGATACAAAGGCAGAGCCTTCTCACCAAGACGAGAAAGGACTCAACTCAATGCTGCCAAGCAACCTGTGAGCTTCTGAACGTCGTGCACTCGCATGGGAGTCTTCATTCGGGTAATGGCATTGATTTTCTTAGGGTTGACATCGATCCCCCATTCGGTAATGAGAAAACCGAGTAACTTGCCGCCAGGGACGCCGAAAGTACACTTGGCCGGATTCAGCTTTATGTCGAATCTCCTCAGTTTGGCGAATGTTTCGGCCAAGTCAGCCAACATGTCGGAACCGTTGCGGGACTTCACCACTATATCATCCATGTACACCTCGACATTCCGAGGGATCTGGTCGAGTAAACATTTCTGAATCATGCGCATAAAAGTTTCACTGGCATTTTTGAGACCAAAAGGCATAGTGATGTAGCAGAAACCCCGAATGGGGTGATGAAAGCTGTCTTTATTTTGTCCATGCCATAAAGACGGATCTGATGGTACCCAGAGTAAGCATGTAGAAACGATAAGCGCTCGCACCCCGCAATCGAGTCAACAATTTGATCTATGCAGGGGAGCGGAAAATGATCCTTCGGGCATACCCGATTGAGATGTTTGAAGTCAATGCACATACGGAACGACTTATATTTCTTTGGCACCATCACAACATTCGAGAGACACTCGGAGTGGTAAATCTCCTAAATGAACTTGGCTTGCAAGAAATGGGCCACTTCTTCGCCGATTGTGTTGTGCTTCTCCGCTGCTGAACGACGCAAATGCTCCCTGACGGGTTTGGCTTTCTGATCCACTCTCAGACGGTGCTCAACCAGCTCCCTAGGAACCCCCGGCATGTTAGCAGGCTTCCATGCGAAGATATCCCAGTTCTCATGGAGGAACTGGATGAGCTCGGCTTCCTATTTGCTGTCGAGTGTTGATGATATATTCATCAGGGCAGCAATAGGATCCGTCGGGTGGATGTGCACCTTCTTCACTTCCCCTGCCGACTGAAATGCCGACTCGGAAGCCGGCTTCTTTGCATGGAGCAAATCAGCAGGGTCAGCGCTTTTCTCTTGTACTCTTCCACCTTGACCATGGCCATCTGGTGATCGGCGATTTTGGAGCCTTGCTGGAGACACTCTTCGGCCCACTGTCGATTGCCAGTGACCGTGATCACTCCCTTAGGGCCTGGCATCTTCAACTTGAGATACATGTAACATGGTTGGGCCATGAAACGTGCATATGCGGGTCGACCCAGAATGGCATGGTAAGCACTCTGGAAATCCACAACTTCAAACATCAATTTTTCTTTTCGGAAATTTTTATCGTTCTCGAATGTCACATCCAATGCTATCTGGCCGAGTGACTTGGCCTTCTTCCCTGGGATGACCCCATGAAATTGCATGTTTCTTTCACTCAGTTGGGACATCGGAATGCCCATCCCTTTCAGGGTATGCGCATAGAGAATGTTCAGGCCACTGCCACCGTCCATGAGGACCTTTCTGAGTCGAGTGCCCCCCCACCACCGGATCAACTACCAGAGCCTGTCGACCGGGAATGGCCACATGAGTAGGATGGTCTATCTGATCGAATGTGATAGCATACTGGGACCACTTGAGGTAAGTGGGGGTAGCAGGTACACCCATGTTGACTTCTCTGTTGATGACCTTCAGTCGACTCTTGCTCTCGACATCAGCCAAAATCACAAGTGTTGAAGTGACATTAGGGAATGTTTCTTTGTCTTCATCTTCATCACCCTTCTCAGGAGATTTATCACTCGGCGGGTCCCCTTTGAACTGCTAGATAAGGGTCCGACACTGCCAAGTGGTGTGCTTGGGAAAAATCACATTGCCTTCCGCATCTTTCCTTGTGTGAATTACACATGGCTGATCCATGATATCAGTTCCTGACTGATTTTCCCCTTTCTTGGGGTCATACTATGCTTTAGCCTTGCCCTTGTTTTATGATTGGATTGCTAGTGATGTTGCTTCTGCTTGAACTAGACCCTCAGCTTTTCTCTTCTGTTTCCGATTGTTATTGCCACCAGCCTCATTGGCGACTGCCTTTCCTTTGCCGCTACGGAGGCGGTCTTCTTCCTCGCCATTGGCGTACCGAGTCGCGATTTCCATCATCTTGCCAAGTGAAATATCACTCGTGCGCCCGAACTTCAGGTACAGCTCTTTGTATCTCACACCGGCCTTGAAGATACACACAGCCTGGTGTTCTGACACATTCTCCACTGTATGACGCAGAGTGGACCACCTCTAAATATAATATCTCAAAGTTTCATCAGGATTCTGGACGCAATGTTGTAAGTCGACCAGACCTACAGGATGCTTGCAAGTACCCACAAAGGTTCGGATAAACACTTGGGCAAGATCTTCCCAGCAATATATACTGGAAGAAGCCAAGCGATTCAGCCAAGCTCGAGCTGAACCATCTAGCATCAAGGACAGGTGCTTCATTGCGACATTGCCGTTGCTGCCACCAATCTGCACAGCCACTTGGTAACCATCTAACCAAGTCTCTGGCTTGGACTTGCTAGAAAATTTTCCGATCCTAGACGCCAACCTAAAGTTGGGGGGAATGTCTGCAGAACGGATGGCCCTACAAAAACACTCAGGACCAGAAATCACGGCTGAGCTACCACTCGGAAAGTCTCTATCTTGACCTTCTCTGTGGGCTCTGCCCTTGTCGATCCATTTCTGGGTGAGGAGATCTCGAGCATCAAACTCCACATTCCGTTCATCACTGAACGAGCGCCTATCGTCAGGGTGTCGCGGCACGGGCGGACTACCTTGTGGAGGAGCGGGCACTCGATGGTGGTCTTCGCGGTAAGGCTGATCTCTGACCTGATCCTTGCAAAAGCCCCCACCCCTATGACGCAGGGGCGATCCAGGGTTGTGTGTCGACTGAACGGTTTCAGTCCTGGGTCAGTTCCTGTGTATCCTGTTACGGGACTGTGAAACTACAGAATTTCGACGTCGTGCTGCATCTAACAGTGCTCTGATCTGCATCAACACTCTTCCAGCTTCTGACCGTGACGACTGAATGGAGTCTGTTATCCTAGCACCAACTGCTACATTTAACACAGGAGTTCGATATACCTCAACATTTTTGCAGGAGCCAGTCGGGAACAGCTGTCGAGGCCGTCGACCGGCAATAGGTGGACGCTAGCGAGAACGCTCATCGAGTTCTCGTTGGAACTCTTCCAGCCGAATGCGCATGGCCTCCAAAGCCTGGGCCTCAGCGGTCGTACCAATGATGGGGGTATGAAGAACCTCCCCCTCGCGACGTGGCTGTTCACTCAACGCACCACCAGCATCACGCTTGCCGTGGCCAAAGCCCAGCAGCGGGCTTTGTTGAGAGCCTGCCATAAGGACCTCTACCGCTGGATCGCAGCTCTCGCACTCGAAAGGGATATTGGACGGATCAGAATATGACTCGAACACACCATGAAGAGACTCGGCAGGCTCGAGCGCTGCGATCCGTGGAGAAGAGATTTGACGCGCCACTACGTGCTTGACCCAGTGCTGGAGTCGTGAGTGGCCAGACCGCTTGCGACTGCGGACAGCGAGGGGATCCGACGTATAGGGAGTCGACGACTAATGTAGCAGCACGCCGCAGGAACTCGCACGGAAGTGCGCGGCCCCGCGGACTGGGAGCACCTCGACATCGAGAGGCGCTTCCTGAAGCCATGCCGAATCGTCGGCGATGAAGGTGAGCGCACCGAAACGGATCTCGTGGCCCAGAGCGAAAACACTGCCGGAAGACATGTCGAAGGATGGAAAATGCAACCTCGTCAGAAGTCGCTTAGATGCCTACCCCATGGTGGGCGCCAACTGTCGTGGGAACAAGCCTGACAGTAGAAGGTACGGGTACGAAGGGAGAGGGCGGAGTCCTAGCTACGGCGAGGGTGTACTTACGGATATATGAGTTCAGGCCCCTCTCGAGGAGGTAACAGTCCTACGTCTTAGTGCTCGGGAGCTTATGTCGTGTGGAATGTTAAGATTATAGTGGTTGCGAACCCTTGTGCCAGAGGGTAGGGGCGGCTTATATAGAGTTCACTGCCCCTCATAAGTGCCCGGCAACTAAGGGTCCGATCGTGGGTTTAAAGTCTAGCGTTACTAGTAACGTACATAATAAATGCTACTAATGACGAAGGACTAATGACTGCCCGTTGGCCTCCTGATGGTGGCTCCTGGTCTTCTGGTGTCGACTAAGAATGAGGTCTACTGAGTGACAAGCGATTGTCGAGTGGAGGAAGAAGACTCTGAGTGGGTTGGATGTCGAGTGACTTGAACGTCACAAGGAATCCAGTCGGAAGCTTATGCTTGATCTTCAAGTCCTCCAATGTAGTGTCCTTAGGTAGGGTATGTAGGCCTTGCCTAGGACCCTACCCTAGGTACATATCCTCGTTAATGTACGTATGGTGAACCGCTATGTAAGGAAGTCGGAGCATGACTTGTTTATAGATTGTCGACCTTTCTGTGAGGGTCAGGGGCGCGCGATGGTTAACTCCTACCAACCCACCCCCTAGGAGCATGCGTTTAGTTTTACTTCAATGACTAATAGGCTTTTGCAATAAGTATGTGAGTTCTTTATGACTAATGTTGAGTCCATGGATTATACGCACTCTCAGCCTTCCACTTTTGCTAGACTTTCTAGTACCGTGCAACTTTCGCCGGTGCAACAAACACCTTCCTCAAAATAGCCACCATATACCTTCCTCAAAATAGCCACCATATATCTTTCCTCAAAACAGCCACTATACGTACCTATTATGGCATTTCCATAGCCATTCCGAGATATATTGCCATGCAACTTCCACCATTTCCTTTTATGGCATGCCCCATCACTTCCATATTGCATATAGAGTCATATTTTGTCATAGGTATCGAGTTGTAATTTTCCTTTTGAGTTGTAAGTAAGTAAAAGTGTGATGATTTTCATTATAGAGCATGTCCCATGTGAGGAAAGGATGATGCAATCTATGATTCCCTTATTAGTAGGGATGAGAGTTCGGACTTTATGAAAAATAAAAGAGGCCAGCGAAGCCCAAATAAAAAATGAATAAAAGAGGCCTTAGATGCCCAACAAAAAACAAATGAGAGAAAATAGAGAAGGGACATTGCTACTACCTTTTGCCACACTTGTGCTTCAAAGTAGCACCATGATCTTCATGATAGAGAGTCTCCTATTTTGTCACTTTCATATAGCTAGTGGAATATTTTTCTTCATGATGCACGTCCACTTAGTTTCTTTTTGAGCTTTCGTAACTTAGAGATCTAGTGCATCCGTTCCATGGCAATCCCTACTCACTCACATTGATATCTATTGATGGGCATCTCCATAGCCCGTTGATATGCCAAGTTGATGTGAGACTGTCTTCTCCCTTTCCTTAACAACCTCCACCATATTCTATTCCACCTATAGTGCCATATCCATGGCTCGCGCTCATGTATTGCGTGAGAGTTGAAAAAGTTTGAGACAATAAAGGTGTGAAAACAATTGCTTGACTTTTCATCGGGGTTGATGTAAATACTTTGTGGGGGGGGAGATGGAGCATAGCCAGACCATATGATATTGTAGAGATAACTTTCTTTTGCCATTATATTTTGAAGAGATACAATTTATTTGCTAGTATGCTTGAAATGTTATTGTTTCTATATCAATATTAAGCTTTTGTTTTGAGTCTTACAGATCTGAATATTCATGCCACAATAAAGAATATTACTTGGATAAATATGTTAGGTAGCACTCCACATCAAAATAATTGTTTTTATCATTTACCTACTCGAGGACGAGCAAGAATTAAGCTTGGGGATGCTGATACGTCTCAAACGTATCTATAATTTTTTATGATGGCATGCTATTATATTATCTGGTTTGGATGTTTTATATGCATTAATATGCTATTTTATACTATTTTTTGGGACTAACCTATTAATCTAGAGCCAAGTGCCAGTTTCTGTTTTTTCCTTGTTTTTGAGTTTTCCAGATATGGAATATTAAATAGAGTAGAAACGAAATAAAACCTTCGGAAGGAATTTTTTTGGAAGGAAACAAGTCATCCAA
Source organism: Hordeum marinum (assembly GCA_022496015.1). Lineage (NCBI taxonomy): Eukaryota > Viridiplantae > Streptophyta > Magnoliopsida > Poales > Poaceae > Hordeum > Hordeum marinum. The sequence goes on along the minus strand of CM039672.1, from coordinate 407,208,893 downwards.
GCTTGGAGTGCACGTCAGGGGAGGTGCCAGGGCATCACAACCCTGCTAGGCGCCCCTTTAGCCGCGCCTAGCAGGCTTGTCGCCTCCTGGCAGGTCTCCTACCCCTATTCTTGGGCCTATAAATACCCAACTATTCCCACAACATCAAAAAGGGCCTCGCAAATGCTTTTCCGCCGCCGGAAGCCTCCGTTCCCGAGAGATCCAATCTTGGAGCTTTTTCCGGTAATTTGTCAGAGGGGGTTTCGATCACGGAGGGCATCTACATCAACTCCATTGCTCCTCTGATGATGTGTGAGTAGTCCACAAAAGACCTACGGGTCCATAGCTAGTAGCTAGATGGATTCTTCTCTCTCTTTGATCTTCAATACCATGTTCTTCATGATCTTCATGGAGATCTATCCGATGTAATCCTGTTTTGTGGTGTGTTTGTCAAGATCCGATGAATTGTGAGTTTATGTTCAGATTATCCATGAATCTTATTTAAATCTGCTCTGATTTCTTATATGCATGATTTCATATCCTTGCAACTCTCTTCGAGTTATTAGTTTGGTTTGGCAACCTAGATTGGTAATTCTTGCAATGGGAGAAGTGCTTGGTTTTGGGTTCAATCTTGCGGTGTCCTCACCCAGTGACAAAGTAGGGGTAGCAAGGCATGTATTGTATTGTTGCCATCAAGGGTAACAAGATGGGGTTTTCATCATATTGCTTGAGTTTATCCCTCTACATCATGTTATCTTTCTTAATGTGTTACTCTATTCTTCATGAACTTAATACTCTAGATGCAGGCTGGAGTTGGTCAGTGTGTGGAGTAATAGTAGTAGATGCAGAATCGTTTCGGTCTACTTGTAACGAACGTTATGCCTATATGCATGATCATTCCCTTGGATAACTACATGATTATTCGCTTTTCTATTAATTGCTTAACAGTAATTTGTTTACCCACCATGATATTTTCCTTCAAGAGAGAAGCCTCTAGTGAAACCTATGGCCCCCGGATCTATTTTCCATCATATATTTTCAGATCTATACTTGCTGCAATTTATTTACCTTTTACTTTCCGCACTCGTTACATCTATCTCTATCGGATCTAATCCTTGCAAATAACCATAAAGGGATTGACAACCCCTTTATAGCGTTGGGTGCAAGAGTTTGATTATTTGTGTAGGTGCATCCATTGGTGGCTTGCTTGTTCCTCCTACTGGATTGATACCTTGGTTCTCAAATACTGAGGGAAATACTTATCTACTTTGCTGCATCACCCTTTCCTTTTCAAGGGAAAACCAACGCATGCTCAAGAGGTAGCGGGATGCCCCTAGGGTTTTTGGAATATATGTGAATTTATAGGCCAGATGAAGGGGTCAGGAGACCTTCCAGGGAGGGAAAACCGAGCAGGGCGCAACCACCCGCCCCCTTGTATGTGCCCTATTGGCTTGTGCCTACCTTGTGCAGCCTCCGGTCTTCTCCCGAAGCTTCTAGGTATTCTTTTGATCCAGAAAATATCATAAAATAGTTTCGGGCAATTGGACTTCATTTTGTATTATAAACCTGGAAAGTAAAAAACACGCAGAAAACAACAACTCGCACTGGCCACTGGGTCAGTAGGTTTGTGCTAAAAATAATATAAATTGGTAAATTATTACTCAAAAAGTATAGTATTGATAAGTTGGAGACGTATTAGCATGCCCAAGCTTAGTTCCCCCTCGTCCTCAAGTAGGTAAATGATAAAACAGAATTTTTGAAGTGACATGCTACCCAATATGTAATCTTTTGCATGTATGCTTATTGAGAAACGATGAATTAACAAAGATCAACATAGTAATATTTATAGGCACAAGCAACAATACCATCAATCTTTCAAATTATACGATCCTAAAAGAATGTTTACCCCCATTCATTTTATCATATTATCAAGGCATGGCTCCGTATTCACCACATTAATACAAATGTTAAGCACCACGGTGTCCAAGTCAGGCAATTGGATCGCACTTTTCAGTGTGCATCAACTTTTTATTATTCACGCGATACATGAGCGTGAACCATGGCAATAGTATAGGGATGGAATAGAATATGATGGTATATATCAAAGGGGTAAAAGGTGGAGAAGAGAATCTCGCATCAACTAGGCATATCAAGGGGCTATAGTGTGCCCATCGATAGATTGCAATGCAAGGAGTAGGGATTGCCATGCAAATGATGCACAAGAGCTATAAGTGTATGAAAGCTCAACTGAAACTAAGTGGGGTGTGCACCCAACTTTCTTGCTCATAAAGACCTCGGGCATTTCAGGAAGTCCGTCATCGGAATATACAAGACAAGTTTATAACAATGAAAAATTGATTCGCACTAGCATATGAAAATGACATAACATGAGACTCTATATATGAAGAACAAGGTGCCATTGTTGGGGAACGTTGCATGGGAAACAAAAAGTTTCCTACGCTTCACCAAAATCAATCTAGGAGATGAGCATCTACTAAAGGAGAAATCGGATCCACATACCCTTGTAGATCACTAAGCGGAATTGTTAAGAAACACGGTTGATGTAGTTGAACGTCTTCGCAATCCAACTCGCAAGCCGTCCCGAGATACAATCACGATCTAGCGCCGAACGGACGGCACCTCCATGTTCAACACATGTACAACTTGATGGCGTCCTTGCCTTCTTGATCCAGCAAGAGGGTGAAGTAGTAGATGAGTTTCGGCAGCACGACGACATGGTGACGGTGGTGGTGAAGAACAATCTCCGTAGGGCTTCGACAAGCACAACGAAAAGTATGACGAAGGATAAAGTAGAGGGGTGGGGTTGCCGGCACATGGCTTGGGGAAATCTTGATATGTTTTGGGTGCTAACCCTGCCCATCTATTTATATGTTGAGCACGGGGGTCGAAACTTGGAGAAAGAGCCTCCTCAAAGTCGGTTTGGCATGCAAGGCAAGAGTCCTCCTCGGACTCCAAGACCAGATGCTAGGGTCCTCGACATCTTGCCCCGAACGCCGGGGTCCCTGGCGTCTGGACCCTGGCCTTCGCAAAACTCCTTTTTGCACCTTCCTAAAGCCTCGTGGTATTTACCCCTTGGCCTAAATAAAGTGTTCTTGTACCCGAACATTTCAGGAAACATCTGAAACCCCTTCTAGTGAATTCCAGAACCCTTCCGGAGACCAAACACTATTATCCCATATATCAATCTTTACCTCCGGACTGTTCCGAAGCTCCTAGTCATGTCTGTGATCTTATCCGGAATTCTGACAAACCTTCGGTCACCAACATAATAACTCAACTATACTTATATCGTCACCAAACATTACGTGTGTAGACCCTCCGGGTTCGAGAACTATGCGGACATGACCGAGACACATCTATGGCCAATAACCAATAGCGGGACCTGGATGCCCATATTGGTTCCTACATATTCTACGAAGATCTTTATTGGTTGAACCTCTATGTAAAGGATTCAGTTAATCCCGTATGCAGTTCCCTTTGTTCATCCGTATGTTACTTGCTCTTGATTCGATATGTTCTAGGGCATATTCCCAACAGTCTCCCACTTGCACTAGAGTCAGTAATCTAGCTCACATCGCTATGTTATCTACATTGTTATGAATCTAACAACCAATGAGTTCTTGGGGTTCGATCAAGTTTTGCATGTGAGAGAGGTTTTAGTAAACGGTGTGCAATATTCAGATCCGTGTGTTCTTTGCAAATCTATATGTCATACTGCAGATGCTATCACGCTCCACTTGGAGCTATTCCAAATGACTACTCCACTATACATATCCGGATTGCTACTCAGAGTCATCCAGACTGGTGTCAAAGCTTGCATCGACGTAACCCTTTATGATGAAGTCTTTACCACCTCCATAATTGAGAAACATTTCCTTAGTCCACTAATCCCTCCGTTCCTAAATATTTGTCTTTCTAGAGATTTCACTATGAACTACATACGGATGTATATAGACATAATTTAGAGTGTAGATTCATTCATTTTGCTTTGTATGTAGTCCATAGTTGAATCTCTACAAAGACAAATATTTAGGAATGGAGGGATTAGTTACTAAGGATAATTTTGAACACTGACCAGTGATCCACTCCTGGACCACTCTTGTGCCTCTTGATAGACTCATGGCAAGGCACACACCAGGTGCGGTACATAGCATGGCATAGGGGACGACCTTTGTCCTTTCTCTTTCTTCTACCATGGTCGAGCTTTGAGTCACACTCAACTCCACACCTTACAAACCAGGCAAGAACTCTTTCTTTGACTGGTCCATTTTGAACTCTTTCAAAATCTTGTCAAGGTATGTACTCATTGAAAAATCTTATCAGGTGTCTTGATCTATCTCTATAAATCTTGATGCCCAATATTCAAGTAGCTTTATCCAGGTCTTCCTTTGAAAAAATCCTTTCAAACAACCCTTTATGCTTTCCAGAAATTCTACATTATTTCCGATCAACAATATGTCATCCACATATACTTATCAGAAATTCTATAGTGCTCCCACTCACTTTCTTGTAAATTCAAGTTTCTCATAAACTTTGTATAAACCCAAAAACTTTGATCACCTCATCAAAGTGTATATTCCAACTCTGGCATGCTTGCTCCAGCCCATAGAAGGATTGCTGGAGCTTGCACACCTTTTAGCATCCTTAGGACTAACAAAACCTTCTGGTTGTATCACATACAACCTTTCCTCAAGAAAACCGTTAAGGAAACAATGTTTTGACATCCATCTGCTAGATTTTATAATCGAGAAATGCAGCAACTACTAACACAATTCCAACCGACTTTAGCATCACTGCGGGTGAGAAAGTCTCATCATAGTCAACTCCTTGGAAACATCTTTGCAGCAAGTCGAGATTTATAAATGGTGACATTTACCATCAGCGTATGTCTTCTCCTTAAATGTCCATTTGTACTCAACGGCCTGGCATTCAACGGGCAAGTCTACCAAATTCCATACTAGGTTTTCATACATGGATCCTTTCTCGGATTACATGGCTCCAAGCCATTTCTTGGAATCCGGTCCCACCATCTCTTCTTCATAGCTCGTAGGTTCACTATTGTCTGACAACATGACCTCCAGGACATGATCACCTTATCGCTCGGGGCAGTACGTGTCCTTGTCGACCTACGAGGTTCGGTAATAACTTGATCCGAAGCTTCATGATCATCATCATTTGCTTCCTCTTCACTTGGTATAGGCGTCACAGAAACATCTTTATGTATCGTGCTACTATCCAACTGAAGTGACGGTTCAACAACCTCATCAAGTTCTACTATCCTCCCACTCAATTCTTTCGAGAGAAACTCTTTCCCGAGAAAGGACCCGTTTTTAGCAACAAAACACTTTGCCCTCGGATATGAGATAGAAGGTATACCCAACTGTTTCCTTAGGGTATCCTACGAAGATGCACTTTTCCTCTTTGGGTTTGAGCTTATAAGCGTCGCATTCCCAAACTCTGAGAAATGACAGCTCTGGTTTTTGCTAAACCATAATTCACACGGTGTCATCTCAATGGATTTAGATGGCGCCCTGTTTAAAGTGAATGCAGTTGTCTCTAATGCATAACCCCAAAACGATAGTGGCAAAACGATAAGAGACATTATAGTACGCACCATATCTAATAGAGCACGACTACGATGTTCGGACACACCATCAGACTATGGTGTTCCAGGTGGCGTGAGTTGTGAAACAGCTTTCCACATTGTCTTAAGTTGTATACCAAACGCGTGACTTAGATATTCACCTCCACGATCATACCTAGATATTTTATCTTATTGTCACGATGATCTCAAAATTCACTCTGAATTTCATTGAACTTTTCAAATGTTTCAGACTTGTGTTTCATTAAGTAAATATACCCATATCTACTTAAATCATCAGTGAAGGTAAGAAAATAAGATATCCACCGCATGCTACAACACTCATCGGAACGCATACATCAACACGTTTAATTTCCAATAAGTCACTTGCCCGCTCCATCATACCAAAAAACAGGGTCTTAGTTATCTTGCCCATGAGGCATGGTCCACATATCTCAACCGTTCAAAAATCGAGTGAGTCCAAAGATCCATCAGAATGGAGTTTTCTTCATGCTCTTTACACCAATATGAAATTTAGCGGTAGTGCCACAAGTATGTGGTACTATCATTATTAACTTTGCATGCTTTTCGCATCAATATTATGAACATGTGTATGACTATGATCGAGATTCAATAAACCATTCACATTGGGAGCATGACCAATGAAGGTATCATTCATGTAAACAGAATAACTATTATTCTCTAACTTTAAATGAATAACCGTATTGCAGTAAACACGATCTAATCATGCTCATGCTCAGTGCAAACACCAAATAACATTTATTTAGGTTCGACACTAATCCCTATGGTAGAGTGAACATGCGATGGTTATCACATCAACCTTGGAAAGACTTCCAACACACATCATCACCTCTCCCTTTAGCTAGTCTCCATTTATTCCGTAGCTTTTATTTTGAGTTACTAACATTAGCAACTAAACCGGTGTCTAATACCCAGGTGCTACTAGCAGTACTACTAAGGTACACATCAATGACACGTATATCAAATATACTTTAGTTGATGTTGCCAGCCTTCATATCTACCAAGTATCCGCGACAGTTCTACTACTAGTGACCGTTCTCCTTATTATAGAATCACTTAGTCTCGAGTTTGGGTTCAACCTTGGGTTTCTTCACTGGAGTGGCAACTGGCTTTCCATTCATGAAGTTACCCTTCTATCCCTTGCCCTTCTGAAAACTAGTGGTTTTACTAACCATCAACACTTGATGCTCCTTCTTGATTTCTACCTTCGTAGTGTCAAACATCACAGATAGCTCAGGGGTCATACTTTCCATCCCCGGCATTTTTATAGCTCATCTAGAAGCTCTAGTAGCTTTGTGGCAGTGATTTGGAGAACTATATCAATCCCTATCTTATATGGAAGATTAACTCCCACTCGATTCAAGTGATTGTAGCACCCAGACAGTCTGAGCACATGCTCACCGATTAAGCTATTCTCCTTCATCTTTGCAAGCAAATAATCTTGTTGGAGGTCTCATACCTCCCAACACGGGAACGAGCCTAAAATCCAATTTCAGCTCTTGGAACATCACATATGCTCTGTGACGTTCAAAGCGTATTTGGAGCCTGAATTCTAAGTCATAATGCATGACGCACTAAACTATCAAGTACTCATCAGGACGTGCCTATTAGATGTTCACAACATCCACAATCGCCGCTTGAGGGGGTGGCACACCGAGCGGTGCATTAAGGACATAAGCCTTCTATGCAGCAATTGAGTACAATCCTCTGATCACAGACCTAGTCCGTATAATTGCTACCATCATCTTTCAGCTCTATTTTCTCTAGGAATGTATCAATAACACAGGGGAGCTACAGCGCGAGCTATTGATCTACAACATAATTTTGCAAAGACAACTTTAGACTATCTTCATGATAAGGAGTTTAGTTAATCATATTACTTGAAAAACTCCCACTCATATTGACATCCCTCCGGTCATCCGAGTGTTACATGATCCAAATTCACCAACCCAAGTTCGATCATCACGTGATATGAGGTGGTTTCAATGGTGAACATCTCCATGTAGATCATATCTACTATATGACTAATGTTGTACCTTTCGCTCTCTTGTGTTTCGAGACCATGTTTGTACATTATAGGATCGTCAAGTTTAACCCGAGTGTTCCGCATGTGCAACATTGCTTGCACCCGTTGTATGTGAACATAGAGTCTATCACACTCGATCATCATGTGGTGCTTCGAACCGACGAACTTTTGTAGCGGTGCACACTCGGGGAGAACACAATTTTATCTTCAAATATTAGTCAGGGGTCACCTTATAATGCTTCCGTCATCATAAGCACAATAATATGCATAAAAAGGATTAACATCGCATGCAAATCATAAGTGACATGATATGGACATGAACATGTGCTTTTGATCTCCATCTCCAAAGCACCCGCATGATCTCCATCGTCACCGGCATAACACCATGATCTCCATCATTGTGTCACCATCAGGGTTGTCACACCCACCATGCTTCAACTACTACTGCTACCGCTTAGCGATAAAGTAAAGCATTACATAGTGCTTAATGATTGACACGCATGTCATAGAATAACTAAAGACAACCCTATGGCTCGTGTCGGTTGTCGTATGCATCAACATGCAAGTCGGTATGAACTATTACAAACATGATCATCTCATACATCAAATATATCTCATCATGTCTTTGGCCATATCATATCACAACATACCCTGCAAAAAAAGTTAGACGACCTCTAATTATTGTTGCATGTTTTAAGTGGCTGCTATGGGTATCTAGCAAGAACGATTCTTGCCTACACAAAACCACAAGGTGATACACAAATTGCTATTCAACCTTTCAAGGACCGCCTTTGTCGAATCCGATCCAACTAAGGTGGAAGAGACACACACACCCGCCGGCCATCTTTATGCAACAAAGTCACATGTCAGTTGATGGAACTGGTCTCTCGTACATGGACGAATAAGGTTGGTTCGGGCCGCTTCATCCCACAATACCGCTGAATCAAGAAAAGACCAAGGGAGGAAGCAATCTGAATATCACTGCCCACAAACTCCTTTGTGTTCTACTCATGATCTCATCTACGCATGGACCTAGCTCATGATGCCACTGTTGGGGAACGTTGCATGGGAAACAAAAAATTTCCTACACTTCACCAAAATCAATCTAGGAGATGAGCATCTATAAGAGGAGAGGTCAGATCCACATACCATTGTAGATCGCTAAGTGGAAGAGTTGAGAAACGCGGTTGATGTAGTCGAACGGCTTCGCGATTCAAATCGCAAGCCGTCCTGCGATCCAATCATGATCTAGCGCCGAATGGATGGCACCTCCACGTTCAACACACGTATAGGTTCGTGACGTCCTCGCCTTCTTGATACAGCAACAGGGGCGAAGTAGTAGATGAGTTCTGGCAGCATGACGAGGTGGTGATGGTCGTGGTGAAGAACAATCTCTGCAGGGCTTTGCCAAGCACAACAGAAACTATGACAAAGGATAAACTAGAGGGGAGGGGTTTTTTACACACGTCTTGGGGAAATCTTGATGTCTTATGGGTGCTAGCCTTTCCCCTCTATTTATATGTTGAGCCATGGGCTCGAAACATGGAGAAAGAGCCTCCTCAAAGTTGGTTTGGCACGCAAGGCAAGAGTCCTCCTTGGACTCCAAGAGCAGACGCCAGAGTCCTCGGTGTCTGGCCCCTAACGCCAAGGTCCTTTGCGTCTGGCCCCTGGCCTCCGCAAAACTCCTTTTTGCACCTTTCTAAAGCCCCTTGGCCCAAATAAAGTGTTTTTGTACCCCGAACATTTCGGGGAACATCCAAAATCCCTTTCGATGAATTCCAGAATCCTTCTGGAGACCAAACACTATTATCCCATATATCAATCTTTACCTCCAGACTATTCTGGAGCTCCTCCTCATGTTTGTGATCTTATCCGGAACTCTGAACAACCTTTGGTCACCAACATAGTAACTCAACTATACTTATATCATCATCAAACGTTAAGTGTGTAGACCCTACGGGTTCGAGAACTATGTAGACATGACCGAGAACCTCTATGGTTAATAACCAATAGCAGGACCTGGATGCCCATATTAGTTCCTACATATTCTACGAAGATCTTTATCAGTGGAACCTCTATGTCAAGGACTCAGCTAATCCCATATGTCATTCCCTTTGTTCATAGGTATGTTACTTGCCCGAGATTCGATCGTTGGTATCTCCATACCTAGTTTAATCTCGTTACCGTCAAGTCTCCTTACTCGTGTTGTAATACAAGATCACATGGCTAACTCTTTAGTCACATTGATTGCAAGGCTTATTGTGATGTTGCATTATCGAGTGGGCCCTGAGATACCTCTCCGTCACACGGAGTAACAAATCCGAGTCTCAATCCATGCCAACTCAACAAACACCCTCGGAGATACCATTAGAGCACCTTTATAGTCACCCAAATATGTTGTGACGTTTGATACACACAAGGTACTCTTCTGGTGTCAGTGAGTTGCATGATCTCATGGTCATAGGAGCAGATACTTGATATGCAGAAAACTATACCAATAAACTCACACGATCATATGCGACATTTATAGTTTGGTTCTTGTCCATCACATCATTCTCCTAATGATGTGATCCCGTTATCAAATGACAGCACATGTCTATGGCTAGGAAACCTTAACCATCTTTGATCAACGAGCTAGTTTAGTAGAGGCTTACTAGGGACACTTTGTTGTCTATGTATCCACACATGTATCTGAGTTTCCAATCAATACAATTATAGCATGGATAATAAACAATCATCATGAACAAGGAAATATGATAATGGCTAATTTATTATTGCCTCTAGGGCATATTTCCAACAGGCACTTTGAGGCACAAGTGTGGTAAAGGACAAGCAAAGTCCATTCTCTCTTTTTTCACTCGTTTTCATTTTTTATTATTATGGTGGGATCATTTTTATTTCCTCACTTGGACAATGCTCTAATGATGATGATCATCACACTTTTATTTACTTACAACTCAACTTGAAAATTTTATATGAAGAACTATGAAACAAAATGACTCAATATGAATGCCTCTTGCAGTGTACCAGGATGTGCAATGATCTAGCATGGCATATATCAAAAATATGATGAAAGATGGTTTTGCCACAAATACTATGTCTACTCTATATGATCATGCAAAGCAATATGATGATGAACGAACTAGTCATACGAAGTAACTGTGGAATTTGCATGGCAATATATCTCGAAATGGCTATGGAAATGCCATGATAGGTTGGTATGGTGGATGTTTTGAGGAATATATAAGGAGGCTTATGTGTGACAAAGCATATCATGTCACGGGGTTTGGATGCACCGGCGAAGTTCGCACCGATCCTCGAAGTGATAATGGGAAATGCAAGGTACCGAAGAGGCTAGCAAAATATGAGGTGGTGACATTGCGTATGTCCACGTGTTCACATTACTCATGAATAAATCATATACTTATTGCAAAGTTTTATTAGTTTTATCACAAATCAAAGCACTACTTGCATGCCCCGAGGGAGGAGGTTGGGAGGAGTTAACCATCGTGCGCCTCCGACCCGGAACAACACTAGGATTTCGGCGAGGAATAGAAATGCTCACACATCGCCACCATGCATTTTTAATATTTAGACAATGGTAACTTAACACCTATTAATATCTATACCTCTACAAATTAAAATTGATGCACTCACACCTTTTTCATATTACCACATCAATATCATTAACCCACAATTTCTCTTTTCTGTGCTACAGGATGGTTTTGATTATCACTCATTGAATAACTATTATTTTTGGACTAGTCTTATGACCCTTAAAATTACCGTCATTATTAATTTACTCAAACAAAGATAAGTGATGAACGACAATGCAATTATTTCAATAAAATCTATACGCCACCGTTCTCAAAAATATATAAGTGAAGTACTAGCAACTACTAAGCTCAAAAGATATAAGTGAAGCACATAGAGTATTCTAATAAATTATGATGAAGGTGTGTATCTATCAAATAGGTGTGTCCCAAAAATGATGATTGTGGCAAACTAAAAATAAAATCAAATGATGCTCCAAGCAAAGCTCATATCATGTGGCGAATAAAAATATAGCTCCAAGTGGCATACCGATGGATTGAGACGAAAGAGGGGATGCCTTCCGGGGCATCCCCAAGCCTAGACACTTGAGTCTTCCTGGAATATTAACTTGGGCTGCCTTCAGCATCCCCAAACTTAGGATCTTGCCACTCCTTATTCCTTCGTCCATCGTGATAACATCCAAAAACATGAAAACTTCAATCACACAAAACTCAACAAAACTTTGTGAGATCCGTTAGTATAAGCAACATATCAAATACTTTAGGTACTATTATAAATTGATTCATATTTCATTATTGCATAATAGGTAAGGTATTCTAACTTCTACATGGCTTATACCCCCAATATAATCCATAGCATCATCAAAATAAAAAAAACTGTGCAAGTAAAAACATAATCTGTCTAAAACAGAACAGTCTGTAAAGATTTGTAAAGAACTCATACTTATGTAACTCTAAAAATTATGAAAAATTATGAAAACCTGAAGACTTTGTATAAAAATACTGTGTAGAAAATTCAGATCAAAAAGACGTTTCAATAAAATCATAGAAATTATGCACTGTACACTAAAGATTTTGTTTTTGCACCGTATCAATTCTACTCATCTTGTGAGTCATCCCAAAGGCTTTACTTGGCACAAACACTAATTAAAGCATAAAAACAATCATTACAAAGGCAATAATCATGTTATCACACACAAAAATGAAAGTAAAAAAAGCAAAAATAAAGATATTCTTGGCTTGCCTCCCAAAAAGCGCTATTGTTTTATGCCCCTAGCTAGGCATAATGCATAGTTTCAAGTATTGTCATCCTTGACACTAAGAACATACTTTTCAAAATTGCTATTGAGAGCCTTAATTTCATCCTTCAGAATTCTATGAGCATCAATCTTTTGGTACATAATGTCAAATCTCTTACTTTGCATAACTATGTTCCCACTGATTTTAGTAGACATGTTGTATAACCCCTTAAAGTTGGTTTCCATAATAGCCTTAGTTTCTTCTATTAACTCGGTTTGACGGAAGCACACCAATATGGATGGTACAATGGTTTCTATTTTGGGTTGTCCAAGTATGTGTTTCATCTTATCATAGGTGAAAAAAGCATTGTTCCCAAGGAAATCATTTTCAAACATAGAATCCAAGACACGTCTATTGGAAAGAGATAAACCAACATAAAAACTTAATATGAGTCTTGGGATTAGCTCTAGATTGTAGCACTAGTAATCTATCCGATGCTTATTTAAGGGACTCATCATATATTTGCTTAAAATCTAAGATTGGGGAACCCTCTCCCAAGTAAGGAGATTGAGGCATGTCCGGAGGGGAACTAGCCATGACAACAAGCAACAAGTAAACTAGCAAACAAAGAAGTAAACTAGTAACAAGCAAAGATGAATATTTTTGTATTTTATGAAACAAATTAAATATAACAGCAAATAAAAAATAATAAAGGGAATGATAATTTGTGTGAAGTTACTTCATAGTTGGTGATGATATTCCTCGGCAACGGCGCCAGAAATCCTTCCTAATACTTGTGATCCGCATTGGGTTTTCCATGAAGAGGAACGAGTAATTGCAGCATAATACGGGTAAGTATTTCCCTTAGTTATGAAACCGAGGTTTATCGAACCTGTAGAAATATCAATCCACGGACGTCTTCAGCGGTTGCACACAAAAGAGCAAACAACTTGCACCCAACACGGGCAAGAGGGTTGGCAATCCCTTGATCTCGTTATTTGCAAGCAAGTGAAGTGTGTACATAATAGTAGATAATTGTAAATTACAAAATAAAATAAAATCAAATAAATGGAAGCAAGGTAAATATAGGATTTGTAAAGATATAAGTGAACAGACTCGGGGGCATAGTTTTCCCTAGCGGTATCTCTCATGTAGGCAACATATGGTGGGTAAACAAATTACTGTTGGGCAATTGATAGAAAAGCGCATAGTTATGTGATATTCACGACAATGATCATGTATATATAGGCATCACATCCATAAGTAAATAGGTTGACTCTTGCCGGCACCTATTACTATTACTCCACTTCAAGAGCGCTTCTATGCTTGTCTCTCTACGTGTTAAGTTCATGACAAACAAAGTAATGCTTGGAGAACGATGACCTGATGTAGACAAAGAGAATTCAATTCATATGAACTGACCCCATCATTTTATCCTTACTGGCAACAACACAAAGATGTATCTTGTCCCCTACTTTTTCACTGGGATATAGAAACCCGTTAGGTTGAACCCACTACAAGGCACCCCTCTCACTGAAGAAATATAAATCTAGTTGGCCAAACTATTTCAATAGATCGAAGAGATTTACGAAGCTATAATGATCATTTAAATAAAAATCTTAATATTCAGGTTTGACTCAAATACTTTTCATGAATAATCTGAAATAAAAACCCATAATTCATCGGATCCCAAGAAACACACCATACAAAAGAATTATATCGGATAGATCAAAGTGAAGATGCAATGATCATTGTATTGAAGATCAAAAGAGAGAGAGAAAGAGATTGAGAGAGAGAGAGACATCTAGGTACTAACTACGGGCCCGTACGTCTATTGTGAACAAATCACACATCATCATGAGGGCAGAAAGGTTGATGAAGAGGCCCTCCGTAATCGTGTCCCCTTTGGCAGGGTGCCAGAACGGATCTCCAGATGGGATCGCGGTGGAATAGAGACTTGCGGCGGTGGAAAAAGTGCTTTGGGATGCCCCCTAGGGTTTTTGGAATATATGTGAATTTATAGGCTAGAGAACGGGGTCAGGAGACCTGCCAGGGAGGGACAAGCCATGAGTGCACGACCACCCCCCTAGGTGCCCTGTTGTTTTGTGCCTCCCTCGTGCGACCTCTGGTCTTCTCCCGAAGCTTCCAGGTCTTATTTTGGTCTAGAAAAATTCATAAAAAAGTTTTGCGGCAATTGGACTTTGTTTAGTACTGTAAACCTAAAAATTAAAACACACACAAAATTGCAACCGGCACTATGCACCGGGACAGTAGGTTAGTGCTAAAAATAATATAAATTGGTAAATTATTACTCAAAAAGTATCCTAGAATGATAATATAATAGCATGGAACAAAAAATAGGTACATTGGAAACGTATCAGGTATTTAATAGCAGCATGATTAGTGTGAATAGTAACTTTTGAATCAACAATATAAGGTCTAAACTTAGCACATGCAAACACAACTGCTAAAAATTCCTTCTCGGTAGTAGCATAATTTCTTTGAGCATTGTCTAGGGTCTTACTAGCATAGTGAATAACATACAATTTCTGGTCTACTTTTTTCCCTAGAACAACACCAACAACATAATCACTAGCATCACACATAATTTCAAATTGTAAATTCCAATCAAGTGGTTCAACAATAGGTGCAAAAATTAAGGCTTTGTTAAGTATTTCGAAGGCTTCTACAGAACCATCATCAAAAACAAAAGGAACATCTTTTTGAAGAAGATAGTTAATGGCCTAGAAATCTTCGATAAATCTTTAATGACACGCCTATAGAAACCAACATGACCAAGGCAACTTATTATACCTTTAACACTTTAGGACATGGCATTTTCTCTATTGCATCAATGATACTCGTGATCTGCGTTGGGTTTTCCGTGGAGAGGAACGGGTTATCACAGCACAAAGTGGGTAAGTATTTCCCTCAATTTTGAAACCAAGGTTTATCGAACCAATAGGAAGAACAAACATGAACCGTCTTCAGCGGTTGCACACTAAAGAACAAACAGCTTGCACCCAACGCCGGCAAGAGGGTTGTCAATCCGCTTGATCTCGTTTTTTGCAAGCAAGTGAGTTGTGTAGATAATTATGGATAATTGTAAAATGCAAAATAAAATAAAAGCAAATAAATAACAGCAAGGTAATGAAAGCGTTGTGAATATATAAGTGAATAGACCCAGGGGCCGTAGAGTTGTCTAGTGGCATCTCTCATAGAAATAGCATATGGTGCATAAACAAATTAATATTGTGAAATTGATAGAAAAGTGAATAGTTATGCGATTTTCACGGCAATGATCATGTGTATATGGGCATCACTTACATAAGCAAATAGGTCGAATCCTGCCTGCACCTATTACTATTACTCCACCCATCAACCGCTATCCACCATGCATCTAGAGTACTAAGTAAAACAGAGTAATGCTTGGAGAACATTGAGATGATGTAGACAAAGTAAACTCAATCAATATGAATAAACCCCATCGTTTTATCCTTAGTAGCAGCAACACAAAGATGCAACTTGTCCCCTTCTGTCACTAGGATATAGAAACTCGCCAGGTTGAACCTACTACTACGCACCACTCCCACTGAAGAAATATCAATCTAGTTGGCCAAACTATCTCAATAGATCAGAGAGCATTATGAAGCTATGATGATCATGCAAATAAGAATCTTAGTATTCAGATTTGAATCAAATACTTTTCATGAATAATCCAAACATAAACTCACAATTCACCAGATCCCAACAAACACACCATGCAAAGGGATTACATCGGACATATCAAGGCAAAGATGCGATGAACATTGTATTGAAGATCAAGAGAGAGAGAGAGATTTCCATCTAGGTACTACCTACGAACCCGTAGATGTGTGGTGAACTACTCACACATCATGGTGAGGGCAGCAAGGCTGACGAAGAGGTCCTCCGTGATCGATCTACCCTCCGGCAGGGTGCCGGAACGGAGGTGTAGATGATGTAACGACCCGAACCTGATAAGATTCGATGTCTCTGTGCTTACTGTGCTAGTCCTTGGATCAATAGCTAGCACACATAGTATAAAATGAAATATCAAGAATAATCCACATGTCATAAGTATTACATTGCAGATCCACAGTATAATTTATTACACCATGCTTAGCTCAAAGGCCAGCTCAAAATAAAACACAACGGAAAGTATAAAAGATAATTGTGGAGTCCCAAGAACACCACTGGCAAAGCTAAGTGTAGTCATCATAACCCGATGCGCATCACTCACACGTCGTATAAAAATCCTGCAACATAAAACATTGCAGCCACAAAGGGTCAATACTTTGAATGTATTGGCAAATCACACCAAAATTGTTACAACAGACCTACCATATCTATATGCAAGGATATGACAAAGGAAAGGCTTATGGTTTGTTTCTGCAGAAAGCTGATTTTATCTTACTTCTACCTACTAATCAAGTATTTAATATTTACTATACTTTAGTTCATTAATTGTTAAACTGGACCACCTCCAATTTAACCCGCCTATGAGAGCCTCCGAGGATCATAGGTATAACTAAACCCACTTCACATTTAATTAATTTGAGATGATAAGATCTTCCAGAGGTTTCAAGTCTAGCTCCTCAAAATTGTCCATAACCGGGGACACGGCTAATCATGATTAGTTTTTACACTCTGCAGAGGTTAGTATCCTTTACCCACTGGACCCAACCCGAAGATTGAGATGAAGTCTTTCAAAAACAGTCACCTAGTCCCAAAGGAGGCACGTACCAACAATCCTGCTACATCTGCTCGCACATTCGGGTAAGGTTTCCACAACTGATCAACTAAGCCAGAGCCCATATTAACCAGTGGTTGCACATGGAAGATACTTGATATGAAACATGTTCAACCTTTTTAAACTTGGGCGGCATTCCCCACCGTTCTTGAGTCATGTAGAGCCTCCCGGAGGATACATACTTGTCGGCTGGTCCCGACATACCAATCCGCCCAGATGATTCATTAATTAAATATTAATATTGCAGAGCCTCTCGGAGGATCCAATAAAATACATGTTGTTATAATAATCATTACTTAACTTCACTCACAACTTCCATGTGACACACAAAACCCAATCCACATCTATCATAGCAAGGCTAAGCAATAACTGCAATATAACGGTACCCAATATGGCGACAAGGATTATCAGGATCAGACTAAGCATATGGCTATCCTACCTGGGTTTAGCATATCATACCAACATAACAATTCCTACACATGCAATATACTAGTGTGACATAGAACTACATGCATAGAAAATAATAGGATGAAGGATAATCAAAGGTGTAACTTGCCTTATTCCTGGTTCTCAAACTCACACTCTTGACAATAGTTTGTCTCGCACTCCGGACAATCTACATGTTTCAAACAACACAACAACTCAATCATCACACTCAAAGAACATCAGATAAAACCAACAGCAAGAAATCATTTTTAAAATTCAAACAACAATAGCATAACATAAGGTATTTATAATCTACAAGTTAATACGATCACAACACAAAAAAGAATCAATTGAATTGGATCAATGGTTTGAAAGATATGGCCTCCGGAAGGTTCAGCTAAATTCGAATGAATTAAAATTTAAACAGTGCAAAAATGTGAAATTTTGGTTCTACTCGATCTTACTGATCAATACGATTATTTAGGAAAAAGAATTGATGAATTTGGAGTTGCGGATCTCAAGTTATAAGCAAAACAAAATTTGAATAAAATCTGTCCAAAACTGCTGGAATTATTGATGCGGTTACTGTAGTGTCGCCACATGGCGCGAAGTGACTGGCCGAAAGGTGTTTGCTGTGGTGGCTAAAGAGTGAGGGTCCACTATCTAATAGAAAACGGTTCAGGAACTAAAGAAACAAGACGATCTAATCTTGGACGCACACGACCGATCGGACGGCTATGGTTTGCTCACCAGAGAACAGGGAACGTGGCCACCAGAGTTGAAGCAGAAAGGCAACGGGCAGCTCGGATTTGACGCTGGCATCGTCCAAGGTGGTCACTCGGGCTCAAAGGTAGGTGTACGGGTTGTGGGCGGATACCGCAAACTCAAAAACCTCTACGGGGATGACTAGCGCTTCCTCTAGCGCGGGTGACGTCCGGCTGGAGCTCGTGATGCCGGCGTGAAAGAGGGATAGAGATAGGCTCGCCACTATGGCCCAGGTGAATAAATGAAATTCCTGGAAATCCTATTGATTATAGAGAAACATATGGGAAAAATAAAAATAACAAACAAAGTACAAAAATCGCAAACACTTAGAGTAAAATGTTATTACTACTATTAGAAGAGAATGAACATAGTTTCAAGTCGAATAAAACTTCGCAAAATATTTTTATGCAATAGGTGCTAATAGAAAACACTAAAACCAGCTCTAAAAATAAATATGAGTTTGTAAAATCTCAAAATAAATACTATGAACTCAAGATAATATTCTTAACATTTTCCAAGTATATCTAATAGGGGAGAAGTCATATTATCTCCACTCCAAATATTTTGCCTAGAGTGGGAAAACACTTTGAATACTTAGAAAATTTAAAATATGCATTTGAATCATGAAGAAAAAGAATAATTCCTATTAACATTCCAAATCTAAAATTTGGGATGTTACAGATGGCCTCCCGTCGGAACAGAGACTTGCGGCAGCGGAAAAAGTGTTTATGGAGCGCTCCCAGAGTTTTTAGGGTAATTGTGAATTTCTAGGCCGAGGAGGGGCATCGAGAGGCGGCCGAGGGGGGCACAAACCATTAGAGCATGCCCCCCTAGTGGCGCGCCCTATTGGCTTGTGGGTCCCTCGTGGCTCCTCCAGTCTCCCTCCAAAGCTTCCAGGTCTT
The DNA here is from genome assembly GCA_022496015.1 of Hordeum marinum. NCBI lineage: Eukaryota > Viridiplantae > Streptophyta > Magnoliopsida > Poales > Poaceae > Hordeum > Hordeum marinum. The sequence goes on along the minus strand of CM039672.1, from coordinate 407,189,587 downwards.
CTTTTAGTCCAAAAAATCATCAGAAAGTTTTGTGCAATTAGACTTCGTTTGGTACTGTAAACCTGAAAAGTCAAAAACATGTAGAAAACAACAACTTGCACTAGCGTTGGGTCAATAGGTTAGTGCTCAAAAATATTATAAATTGGTAAATAAATACCCAAAAAGTATCCTAGGTTGATAATATATTAGCATGGAACAATCGAAAATTATAGATGCGTTGGAGACGTAGCAACCAACTTTAGCTTTGTCTACCTCAATACCTCGTTCAGAAATTTTCTGCCCAAGCCCTATACCTTCATTCACCATAAAGTGGCACTTATCAAAATTCAAGACAAGATTAGTTTCTTCACATCTCTACGAAACTCGATCAAGGTTGTTCAAGCAATCATCAAAAGAAGTCTCGTAAGCGGAAAAATAATCCACGAAAACCTCAACAATCTTTTCACAGAAGTCACAGAATATACCAGTCATACATCTTTGAAAGATGACAGGTGCATTGCATAAACCAAAAGGCATAAATCTATAAGAATAAGTTCCAAACGAGCAAGTAAAAGTAGTTTACTTTTGGTCCTCTTTTGACACAGGTTTGAGAAAATTCAGAGTATCCACCAATAAAGCAAAAATGTGTGTGCTTAGATGATCTTTCTAACATTTGATAAATAAAAGTCAAGGGGTAATGATGTTTTCTAGTAGCTTTCTTTAATTCCCTGAAATCAATTACCATCCTATAATTAGTTACTACCCTTTGTGGTATAAGTACATTTTTATCATTAGGGACAACAGTTATACCTCCTTTCTTAGGAACACAATGAAGAGGACTTACCCATCTAGTATCAACAATAGGATAAATTATGCCTGCCTCCAGAAGCTTTAATATTTCAGTTCTTACCACCTCTTTCATCTTAGGATTCAAGCGGCGTTGATAATCAACGACAGGTTTAGCGTCTAGATCCATATTAATCTTGTGATGACATAGAGTGGGACTAATGCCCTTAAGATCGTCCAACGTATATCCAATAGCAGCTCGGTGCTTCTTCATAGTTTTGAGTAACCTCTTTTCTTCATTCTCTGAAAGGTTAGCACTAATAATAACATGATATATCTTCTTTTCATCAAGAGAAGCATATTTCAAAGTATCAGGTAATTTCCTTAACTCAAACATGGGATCTCCCTTGGGTGGAGGAGGATCCCCTAAGATTCAACAAGAAAATTGTGTTTAAGTATAGGTATTTGTCTCCAGAGTATATTGTCTATTTAATTTCTCTCATTCATATGCATATCATTCTCATGGTCTAGCAAATATTGTTCTAAAGTATTAGTAGGAAGCACAACAATGGAAGCAAGACCCATAATTTCATCCTTATTAAGCAACTCTTTCTCATGAGGTTGTCTACCAAACTTAGAGAAATTAAATTCATGAGACACATCATCAAAACTTCCCTTAACCTTCTCAATAACACAATTAATTTCAGCATTAAGAGTATGTAAGAATGGTCTACCAAATATAATGGGACAAAAGCTATCTTTTTTGGAACCAAGTACAAATAAATCAGTAGGTTATTTAATTTTTCCACACAAAACTTCAACATCTCTAACAATCCCAAGCGGTGAAATAGTGTCTCTGTTTGCAAGTTTAATAGTGACATCAATATCTTCAATTTCAGCGGGTGTTATGTCATTCACAATTTCTTGATATAAGTCTTTACTTATATCTTATTGTGCTTGCTTACTCATATAATTATGGTACTTGTTTGCTTGGTGTAACTCTTAGCATCTTACTTGCAATTGTTTAGGCTTACTTTCATATTCCACATTATTGCCTAAAAATTGCTAAGTAACAATTACCTATTCACCCCCCCCCCCCTCTAGGTCCATCTCGATCCCTTCAGCAACTACTGGAGATCATTAAGATAAAACCCAACCATAGCATTCAGTAACAAGTCCCCTTTATTCCCATATGAAACAACTCCCTTACTCGGGTTTGTGTTTCCGTCACTCATGCAACCCACTATAAGTGAATCATCAATGTATTGCAACACCCTAAAGCTGGAAACCCCCACATGTGTGCGGCACGGAAGGCACCAGAGGACAACACGCATATAAAACACGCAACTCAAACCAATCAAGATCATCAATCAACCCATAGGACAAAATAAATCTACTCAAACATCATAGGGTGACTACACATCATTGGATAATAATACGAAGCATAAAGCACAATGTTCAAGTAGGGGTACAACGGGTTGCAGAGAGTGGAACATTGTATATAGATGAGGGAAGGTGGTAGTGGTGATGATGATGATGTTTTTAGTGTAGATTTTCGTCACGATGGTTGCCCCGGCGGTGTTCCGGTGCCATCGGGAGATAGGGGAGAGCCCCCTCCCTATTCTTATTCATTGGTCTCCCCTAGATGGGAGGAGAGTTTTCCCTCTAGTCCATGACCTCCATGGCTCCCGGAGGGCAGGAGCCCCTCCGAGATATGATATCTCTCTCTTTGTTCTCTTCTGTTTCGTGCTCCTATTTTCTGGCGTTTCACAATTTCTTACATTCTCGGAGATCCTAACTTCGATTGGGCTGAAATTTTGAGAGAATTTTCATCCAGAAATTATATTTCTTGTGACTAAAGAAGGGCGCCAACCGACTTACGAGGGAGTCACAAGGCACCATGGCATGACCACCCCTTGGCCGCGCCCAGGTGTCTTGTGGCCACCTCGGGCACCGTCTTGCATTGATTCTACCTCCCAAAAATCACATACATCCCAAAATAAATATGTGTAAATTTTTATCACGTTTGGACTTTGTTTGATATGGATTTTTTGCAAAACAAAAAACATGCAAAAAATTGGACTTGACATTGGGCACTAGATTAATATGTTAGTCCCAAAAATAATATAAAATGTTGCCAAAATTATATGAAAGTTGTAGAATATTGGCATGAAACAATCCAAAATTATAGATACGACAGGGACGTGTCACCTACCACACCACCCATCATTACTGCTAGTAGACGACGGTCAAGTCATTGGACCCTCTTCCGACCTGTAGTATCAGATGCTACTGGGTGCCTCAGTTGCTTTTGATGATCTCTTTTGGCTACATGCATGGTGCAGTCTTCACGACGAAAATGAAGACATCGATGAAGATGATGAGGATGGTGTAGATCTAGCCCCGCAAATGTCGTTGGCTACCAAGTGCTCAAGTGGAGTGAGCACAGAGTGTGAGGCGGTTGCATCCGAGGATTGGAAGGAGGTGTGACTGCGGTAACTTTATGGCATCACCAGACCCGACTTTCTTCCCTCAACGCATCTCCCACGTGGCTCCATGATCAATGATGTGTTGGGGAACATTGCATGGGAAACAAAAAAATTCCTACACACATGCAAGATCTATCCATGGAGATGCATAGCTATGAGAAGGGGAGTGTACCTACATACCCTTGTAGATCGCTAAGCAGAAGCATATATAACGTGATCGATGTAGTCGTATGTCTTCACGATCCAATCGCAATCCGTCCCGATCTAGCGCCGAACGGACGACACCTCCGCATTTAGCACAGGTGCGGCTCGATGATGTCTCCGCCTCCTCGATTCAGTGAACGAGCAAGAAGTAGTAGATGGGTTCTTAACCAGCATGATGACATGGTAGAGGTGGTGGTGGAGGTAGTTCAGCAGGGCTTCGCCAAGCGCTACTAGAATGAGGACGGAGGAGCTACGAAGAAACGGGGAAGAGAGAGGCGCTAAGGGCTTGGTGCGTCCTCTTGGGGCGCCCCCTCCCCTCTATATATATATAGGTGAATAGGAATGGGGAACAGTCCTTCCAAACCCTATGGCATAGCCAAGGGGGAGGAGTTGGACTCCTAGTCCAATTCCCTCCGTTACATACACAGGTGGACTTTCCACCTCTTCCAAGCCACATGTGCCTTGAGGGACTTGTGCGCTTGGACCAATAAGGTCAGGGTGCCTCCCCTCATCCCATAGAAACCCTTGGGACGTGGTGGAACCCTTAGTAGACTTCCGGACTCCTTTGAAAGTTTCCAAAACCTTCTAGAAGCTTCCCGGTACAATACCGGAAAAACCCAAAACTTTTCCGGTAGCCAAAATATGACTTCCCATAGATAAATATTTACCTCCGGACCATTCTGGAGCTCCTCGTGGTGTCCGGATCTCATCCGAGACTCGAATAACATTCGGTCACCAACATACATAACCCAATAATATTAAATCGTCACCGAACGTTAAGTGTGCGGACCCTACGGGTTCGAGAATCATGTGGACATGACCGAGACACCTCTCCAGTCAATAACCAATAGCAGGACCTAGATGCCCATATTGGTTCCCACATATTCCACGAAGGTCTTTATCAGTCGAGCCATTATGCCAAGGATTCAATCAATCTCGTATGCAGTTCCCTTTGTCCAGCGGTATGGTACTTGCCCGAGATTCGATCGTCGCTATCTCCATACCTAGTTCAATCTTGTTTACCGGCAAGTCTCTTTACTCATTCCGTAATACAAGATCCCGTGACTAACTCCTTAGTCACATTGCTCGCAAGCTTCTTGTGATGTTGTATTACCGAGAGGGCCCAGAGATACCTCTCCGTCAAACGGAGTGACAAATCCCAGTCTTGATCCATGCCAACCCAACAGACACCCTTGGAGATACCTGTAGAGTACCTTTATGATCACCAGTTACGAAGTGACATTTGATACACATAAGGCATTCCTCCGGTGTCAGAGAGTTGCATGATCTCATGGTCTTAGGAATAGATACTTGACATGAGAAGCAGTAGCGATAAACTTAGTGATACGATCAAATGGCATGCTTATGGTTTGGGTCTTGTCCATCACTTCCTTCTCCTAATGACGTGACCCCATTATCAAATGACAACTCATTTCTATGGTTAGTAAACCTTAACCATCTTTGATTAACGAGCTTGTCTAGTAGAGGCTCACTAGGGACACGGTGTTGTCTATGTATCTACACATGTATCTAAGTTTCTGAACAATACAATTCTAGCATTAATGTCTAGGTGATCTAGCATTAATCCCGATCAATGCAATTCTAGGTGATCTGGCATTAATCCTGGGCGTCGGTCATTAACTCATTTCTTCTTCTGCTGGTTCTACCTTGACTAAGATGGGCTTCAATTTGTCTTTGTTGAGCAAGCCGAGCTACTACACTCTAAGCTACAAGTCATAGCTTCTGTACAAATGGTGGAGGTGATCCAACCTCTGTATGATGTGGTTGATTCCATGCACGGATGAATGCTACGAGCTGGGAGCCTTCTAGAGCACGTGGAGGTTGCTCTGGGTAGGCTATCTCGTGGGATGGACTGAGGTGCAGCCCCCTCCTATGCCGCCTCCTCTACCTGAGTTAGATGTTGACTTTGAGGACGAAAAAGATGTTTTTCTCTATGGCTGATTTTCCCTCGTGATTCGTCCGCTTCACCGTCAGTACATGCGCTTCCCTTGTGGATGAGGTATTTGGCATGAGTCCAGCACCAGTGTTACATATCATGCCAGAGCTTCTTAAGATACATGAGAGTAGCTTCAACTCCGTTGGTCTAGAGGGGGGATTAGACTACTTGACCAATAAAAACCTAGCCCTTTTGTAATTTTAGTTCTTGGCATATTTAGAAATTCTAGCAAGTCTTGTAGCATCCTACACATGCAAGTCTAATATAGTGGCAGCGAAAAGTAAAGACTTTGCACATGAAAGTAAAGGATGGGTTTGGAGATAATCGAACGCGAAGACACGGTGATTTTTGGTGTGGTTTTGATAGATAGTGCTATTGTACGTCCATGTTGATGGATACTTCAACCCATAGAGGGTAATGGATGCGCGAGTCCACAAAGGACTCCACCCACGAAGGGTCCACGAAGAAGCAACCGTGTCTATGTCATCATGGAACACGTTCATGAAGGACTAGCCTCGCTTGGTGTAGATCTTCACAAATTAGGCTATCTCCTTGCCCTTACAAAATCCTTGGTTCAACTCCACAATCCTGGAGGCTCCCAAGTGACACCAAATAACAATTCTAACAGACACCACTCTACAAAAGATAATAGATGTTGTTGATGATGAACTCATTATTCTTGTGCTTCAAAAGATAGTCTCCTCAACACTCAAACACTCTCTCATAGATTTTGACTATGTGGTAGGACATGGATTGGAGTGGAAAGCAACCTCGGGAGGTTAGAGATCAAGATTAAAAGGTTGGAGTGGAATCCTCTTGGTCGCAACACAAGGGTAGGTGGTCCTCTCTCACAAAATGGATATGTGAAGTGGTAGCTTCATCTTGGTTTGTTGTCCGAGAGTTTGTGGCATGGGTGGAGTATATGTAGGTAGCACCAAAAATCTAACCATTACATAACTTTATGCACTACTCAGTGGGTGAAAGCACATTTGCTCCCTTGGTGGTTTTGGTAATTAATAACAACATATAAGTCATTGAACTAATGTTTCCACTAAGTATATTTCAGGAAATGTTCAATGAGAGGATTGGCAAAAAGTAGATTGTGGAGAAACCCCAAGATGCAAGGAAATAGGTTGGCCAAGCTTCAAGCAAGAGGACTCTACATTTTATATTTGTGAGAAATCACTTTGAGTCCATAGGAAAGCCAATACTATTAAAAGGGGGTAAGGTTTTGTTGGTGAACAATATGCTCAAACGTGCACAAGTGATAGTTGCCAAAAACATCCACAAAACTCTCCCACCAAAGTCTGTTCTATACCCAACACTCAAAATCGGTGCAACCAACTATCTCGCTTTGGTGCCACCGATTCCAGTACCTAGACAGACTCTGCCAAACCCTAGCCACTTCGGTGCAACCGATTCCATACCGGTGCCATCGAGTTTAGGTTGCCCACTTTCTGTTACGCAAATTCACATTTTCGGTTCCACCGAGAATGTTGTATCGGCGTCACCGAGATTGGAAATCTGACCGTTGGTCACCTTATCGGTGCGATCGAGAATTGTATATCGGTCCCTCCGAGATTCAAAAGTTGCCACCTTTTGGTCACTTCGGTACCATCGAGATTAACACATCGGTGTCACCGAGTTGATCATTTTGTGTGTAACGGTTGGATTTTTGGGGATGCCTATATATACCCCTTCACCACCACTCACTTGAAAGAGAAGCACTCAGAACTATTCCATACCTATCCTATCAAATTTCCTGAGAGAGAACCACCTACCCTTGTGTTGAGGTCAAGCTCTTCCACTCCAATCATATGGATCTTGATTTCTAGCCTCCCCAAGTTGCTTTCCACCAATACTATCTCTTCTACCAAGCCAAACCCGTGAGAGAGAGATTGTGTGTTGAAGAGTCTATCATCTTGAAGCACAAGAGCAAGGAGTTCATCATCATTACCGAGCCTATTACCTTTTGGAGGGTGGTGCCTCCTAGATTGGTTAGGTGTCGCTTGGGAGCTTCATACTTCGTGTTGTGGAGTGAACCAAGAAGTTTGTAAGGGCAAGGAGATCGCCTACTTCATGAAGATCTGCCCCATAGTGAGGCTAGTCCTTCGTGGACGGAAGCCGTATGGAATAGTCAAGGTTGCTACTTCGTGGACCCTTTTGGGTGGAGCCCTCCATGGACTCTCGCGACCGCTACCCTCCGTGGGTTGAAGACTCCATAAATGTGGATTTACGATAGCGCCACCTATCGGAATGACGGGAAAAATCATCGTGTCCACAATTGCGTTTGATCTTCCTACCCTATCCCTTCTATACATGCTTGTTGTTACTTTCCGCTGCTATATACTCTTAGACTTGCATGTATAGGGTGTACTTGACTTGCCATGAAATGCTAAAAACTGTCAACCATAAAATTTGGTATAGGAAAAACCTTTAATTGGTCAAGTAGTCCAATCACCCCCCCCCCCCTCTAGACCTATTATCGATCCTACAGGTGGTATCAAAGTATTGGTCTCCATTGCTTAGATCTCACAACCTAGGAGAAGTATGGCGTCTAGTGAGGGAAGTTATCACCATAGAGGTCCGTACTTTGATGGCACTAATTTTGCTAGTTGGAAGCATAAAATGAAGATGCATATTCTTGGTCATAACCCCGTCGTTTGAGCTGTTGTTCGTGTTGGCTTGCAAGGTGAGTTCTTTGCGGATGGATGGGAACCGGATCATGAAGCGACCGTGGATGAATTGAAGATGTTGCAATATAATGCTCAAGCATGTGACATTCTCTTCAATTGCTTATGCCTCGAAGAATTCAACAAAATCAACCGTCTTGAGAATGCAAAGGAAATTTGGGATACTTTGGTTGATATGCACGAAGGAACCGAGTCCGTGAGAGAATCCAAGTTAGATGTTCTTCAAGGTCAACTTGACAAGTTCAAGATGAAGGATGGTGAAGGATTCGCAGAGATGTACTCTAGGCTAGCTCTCATCACCAATGAGATTGCCGGCTTAGGAAGCGAAGAAATGACCGACAAATTAATCATCAAGAAGATACTTAGAGCTTTGGATGAGAAATACGACACCGTGTGCACATTAATCCGAATGATGCCAAACTACAAAGATCTCAAGCCTATGGAAGTCATTGGAAGGATTGTTGCTCATGAGATGACACTCGAAGATAAAGAAGAGCTTCATCACAAGTCTAGAGGTGCTTACAAAGCCACAAATGATGCTCCCACAACTTCAAGCAACAACCTTGTCACCAATGAAGAAATAAGCCTCATGGTCAAGAAATTCAACAAGCTCTACCAAAATAGAAGTAAAGAAAGAAACTCCAACTCAAGATATGAAGAGAAGCATTCGTCAAGTCATGACCGCAATTGCTACAATTGCGGGAAGCCCGGACACTACTCAAATGAGTGCACGGCTCCTTATAAAAGAAGAGAAGAGTCACCTCGAAGATGAAGCTCAAGGAATGAATCACCACAAAGAGAGAGAAGGAGTAGAGATGATCGTTATGAACAAAGACACTCAAGGAGAAGTAGAGATTCGGAGAAGAAGGACAAGTACACCAAGGTCTACACAAGAAGAAAACATCAATTTCATGTTGGTGAATTGGTATCCGGCTCTGACTCCGACAACAACTCTGAGAGAAGCTATCACTCCGACTCCGACTATAGTCAAGATGATGGTGTTGCCAGAATTGCTCTAGTGACTACCAGCTCCTACGATCTATTTGATTCACCAAATGAAGGGAGTGGAAGTTGCTTCATGGCTAAAGTCCCCAAGGTATCACATCCCGAGTGTCTTGATTTTGATAGTGATGAAGATGATCTACTTTGTGATGATGACTTACTTTGTGATAAAACTAGTGAAAGTGATCAAAATGAACTTGATAATTCTCATGCTAGTCAAGATAAGTCAATTGATGATGATAAGATGAAAATAGAACAACTAGCTAAAGAACTAAACACTCTTAAGTTAGCTCATGAATCTACTCTTGAAGATCATAGAGAGCTTGTGAGAACTCATGAGAAGCTACGCTTCGAGAAGCTCAACTTGGAGCAAGAGCATGAGTTTCTCAAAGCTATCAATGACGATCTCCGGAAGAAGACCTCATCTTATCTAGCCAAACGACTAATATTTTCTACTTTCATGCCTCAAGTTAAAACTAAGCAATCTAGTAACAAAGGCAAGAAAGATTCTTCATCTAGTAGCAACAATAAAAGTGATAAATCCAATGATGTTGCTTCTAGTAGTTCTATTGATTCCAGTAATGATGCTTCTCTTAGCCAAGTTACACTTGAGCAAGAAAATGCTTTATTGAAAGGAATTATAGAAAAAGGTAACTACAAGAATCTTGCCAGATGTAAGCAATTTGAGGAAATTGTACGCAAGCATGGAGGATATCGGAAGAATCATGGTGTTGGCTACTTCAACACTAATGGAGTTGAGTGGGAAGAAGGTCAATATCCCGAGTCCAAGTTTGTTCCTCAAAAGGAGAAGTATGAAAATACTCTTCCCAAGGGGACAAACACTCAAGATGACCTTCCACCACAAGGCCTCAAGCTCAAGGGCAAGAACAAGCTTCAAGATCACATTGACTCATATGAAGATAGACCCCTAGCTTTGGTGGAGTGGGTTCCCAAGGCTACTTCAAGCTCAACTACTACAAAGGCCACTTCAACACCAAGGATCCCCATCAACTTGATGTGGGTTCCCAAGAAAAAGAACTAGTAAGTTCTTGAGGGGTGACTCCGCCAATGAAATTCACTCACATTCATTATTGGCAAGAACTTTTTGCACTCTAAATCAACTCAATGCAATAGTTCAAGGAGTCACACATTCCCTCAAAGGTGAGCAAGGGACAAGGTAATCAACAAATCAATGGACATCATAACACATTCTTTGCACTCCATGTCCATAGATATCCTTATATTTGTCTCTTGTATGTTGGGACTAACCCGTGTAGGTGAGAGGAGTAAGGAAACAACAAGGATGCTCCAAACTCTTGGTGATCTTCATCAACATTGAGCATCCACAACTACCTCACCAACATGAAGTCTTCATCGACAAAACCCAAGGTTAGTTTATCTCTCTTATGGGGGGATGTTACATTAAGGGGGAGCTTTACTCTAATTCTTGAGTCGAAGCATCTCTTAACATGTGACAACATTAAATGCTTTATGAAAAAGTGGTAACCCCACTTGTGCTTAAACGATGAGTATGAACAATGATAAGGTACTCTTACTTGGCTCCTAAGTCAAATACTCTTATATAGATGACTTTGTCATCGCCCAAGTGCTTGTTAGATGCTAGTGTGTTTGTGCATGTTCGTCATGATTTATTTTGACATCTTATTGTGTGAGCATGTTGGTCTGCATTTATTTTCTCATTCAGGATATCCAATTGTTGCTATTTGGCTTTTGATTTATCTTTTGCCAATTGGATGGACAAGAATGCCTAGGACCACTCTTTAGCTATCTATGCTTTCTCATCTCATATTCCATTCATGCTGCATCACAAAATTTGAACAAGTGCTTTTCGATCCCTCTGTGTGTGGAGCACTCGGAGTTCCGTATCAACAAGGACTGACCATTAAAACCTCCCACGTGCAACTCGGTGGAACCAACACCAAAATCTCGGTCTCACCGATTGCCTAGGGTTGATCTGGTTTTTCAATCTCAGTATCACCGATTCCATTTTCTCAGTTACACCGAGTGTCCCTGTCAGCTGACAGTTGAGGCACTCGGTGACACCCAAAACATAGAATCGGTGTCACCGACAGTGGTGCGTATATAACTCTGGACCCCGACATTTTGAAATTTCATCTTCATACGTCGTGCTCCAAAACCCTAAGCTACCGTTCCAAAGACCCCTGGTCATCGCCCTTGACTTCCCGAGCTCCTCCACCACTGGGAATCATTGCCGTCGATGTAATCTCCACAAATGTCGCTGCCATAGAGGATCCGCGCCAAGCTAGGGTACGGATTCAATCTCTAGTGCGCTCCCATTCTAATTCTTGCGCATTGGACCTTGTTGTTGGGAGATGTAGTAGTAAATCAAAAAAAATCCTATGTGTCACCAAGATCTATCTAGGATAAACCAGCAATGAGTGGGGAGAGATTGCATCTTCATACCTTTGAAGATCGTTAAGCGGAAGCGTTACAAGAACGCGGTTGGTGGAGTCGTACTCGCAGCGATTCAGATCGCGGTGGATTCCGATCTCAGCGCCGAACAACAGTGCCTCCGCGTTCAACACACATACATCCCGGTGGTCTCTCCTATGCCTTGATCCAGCAAGGAGGAAGGAGAGGTTGAGGGAGAGCTCCGGCAGCGCGACGGCGTGGTGACGGTGGAGCTACGTGGACTCCGGTAGGGCTTTGCCAAGCGCTACGGAGAACGAGGAAGAGGAAGGGTAGGGCTGCGCCGAGAGAGAGAGAGAAGTCGTGTCTCAAATCAGCCCAAACCCTTGGGTATATATAGGAGGAGGGATAGGGAGGGCTGCCTTGGCCCCTCCTCCAAGGAGGAGAGGTTTGGCCGAAGGTGGGGAAGAGTCCACCTCCCACAAGGGAGGTGGATCTCCTCCTTTTAAATCCTTTTGCCCTTTATCTCTTTATCCCAGCCGCATGGGCCTTTCTAGAAGGTCTTGGACAGCCCAATAATGGCTGGCACACCTCCTCTAAGGGCCCACAAAGTCCTATGGTCGTCACACCCCTCCCGGGGTCCTCCGGCACCCTCCCGGCACTCCCGGTACACTATCGATGAGCCCGAAAACTTTCCGGTGACCAAAACTTGACTTCCTATATATCAATCTTTACCTCCGAACCATTCCGAAGCTCCTCGTGATGTCCGGGATCTCATCCGGGACTCCGAACAACCTTCAGTAACCATGTACAACATTTCCCTATAACCCTAGCGTCATCGAACCTTAAGTGTGTAGACCCGGGTTCGGGAGACACGTAGACATGACCGAGACACCTCTCCGGTCAATAACCAACAACGGGATCTGGATACCCATGTTGGCTCCCACATGCTCCATGATGATTTCATCGGATGAACCACGATGTTGGGGATTCAATCAATCCTGTATGCAATTCCCTTTGTCTATCAGTATGATACTTGCCCGAGATTCGATCGTCGGTATCTCTATACCTTGTTCAATCTCATTACCGGCAAGTATCTTTACTCATTTTGTAATACATCATCCCGTGACTAACTCCTTAGTCACATTGAGCTCATTATGATGATGTCTTACTGAGTGGGCCCAGAGATACCTCTCCGTCACACGGAGTGACAAATCCCAGTCTCGATTCGTGCCAACCCAACAGACACCTTCGGAGATACCCGTAGTGCACCTTTATAGCCACCCAGTTACGTTGTGACATTTGGCACACCCAAAGCATTCCTACGGTATCCGAAAGTTTCACAATCTCATGGTTTAAGGAAACGATACTTGACATTGAAAAGCTTTAGCAAACGAACTACACGATCTTGTGCTATGCTTAGGATTGGGTCTTGTCCATCACATCATTCTCCTAATGATGTGATCACATCATCAATGACATCCAATGTCCATGGCCATGAAACTGTGACCATCTATTGATCAACGAGCTAGTCAACTAGAGGCTCACTAGGGACATGTTGTGGTCTATGTATTCACACATGTATTACGGTTTCCGGTTAACACAATTATAGCATGAACAATAGACAATTATCATGAACTAGGAAATACAATAATAACCATTTTATTATTGCCTCTAGGGCATATTTCCAACTGTCTCCCACTTGCACTAGTCAATAATCTAGTTACATTGTGATGAATCGAACACCCATAGCAATCTGGTGTTGGTCATGTTTTGCTCGTGAGAGAGATTTAGTCAACGGATCTGCGACATTCAGATCCGTATGCACTTTACAAATATCTATATCTCCCTCCTGAATGTAATCACGGATGGAGTTGAAGCGGCGCTTGATGTGTCTTGTCTTGTTATGAAACTTGGGCTCCTTCGCAAGGGCAATAGCTCCAGTGTTGTCACAGAATAGAGTCATTGGTCCCGACGCACTTGGAATTACTCCTAGGTTGGTGATGAAATCCTTCATCCAGACTCCTTCCTTTGCTTCTTCCGAAGCAGCTATGTACTCTGCTTCACATGTAGATGTCACCACGACGCTTTGCTTGCTGCTGCACCAGCTAACTGCCCCTCCGTTCAAAACATACATGTATCCAGTTTGCGACCTTGAGTTGTCCGGATCTGTGTCGAAGCTAGCATCGACGTAACCCTTTACGACGAGCTCTTCGGCACCTCCATATACGAGAAACATGTCCTTTGTCCTTTTCAGGTACTTCAGGATATTCTTGACCGCCGTCCAGTGTTCCACTCCGGGATCACTTTGGTACCTCCCTACCAAACTTATGGCAAGGTTCACACCAGGTCTGGTACACAGCATGGCATACATAATAGAGCCTATGGCTGAAGCATAGGGGATGACACTCATCTCTTCTCTATCCTTTGCCGTGGTCGGGCATTGAGTCGTACCCAATCTCACACCTTGTAACACAGGCAAGAACCCCTTCTTGGACTGGTCCATATTGAACTTCTTAAATATCTTGTCAAGGTATGTGCTTTGTGAAAGACCTATGAGGCGTCTCGATCTATCTCTATAGATCTTATTACCTAATACGTCAGCAGCTTCTCCAAGGTCCTTCATTGAAAAACACTTATTCAAGTAGGCCTTTACACTTTCCTAGAGTTCTATATCATTTCCCATTATCAGTATGTCATCCACATATAATACAAGAAATGCTACAGAGCTCCCACTCACTTTCTTGTAAATACAGGGTTCTCCATAAACCTGTACAAATCCAAACGCTTTAATCACTTCATTAAAGCGAATGTTCCAACTCCGAGATGCTTGCACCAGCCCATAGATGGAGCGCTGGAGCTTGCATACCTTGTTAGCATCTTTAGGATCGACAAAACCTTCCGGCTGCATCATATACAGTTCTTCCTTAAGGAAGCCATTAAGGAATGCTGTTTTGACGTCCATTTGCCAGATCTCGTAATCATAAAATGCGGCAATTGCTAACATGATTCGGACAGACTTCATCATCGCTACGGGTGAGAAAGTCTCATCGTAGTCAACTCCTTGAACTTGTCGATAACCCTTAGTGACAAGCCGAGCCTTATAAACGGTCACATTACCATCCGCGTCAGTCTTTTTCTTAAAGATCCATTTATTTTCAATGGCTCGCTTATCATCAGGCAAGTCCACCAAAGTCCACACTTTGTTCTCATACATGGATCCTATCTCGGATTTCATGGCTTCAAGCCATTTGATGGAATCCGGGCCCGCCATCACTTCTTCATAGTTCGGAGGTTCACCGTTGTCCAACAACATGATCTCCAGGACAGGGTTGCCTTACCACTCTGGTGCGGAACGTGTCCTAGTGGACCTTCAACGTTCAATAGTAACTTGATCTGAAGTTTCATGATCATCATCATTAACTTCCTCTCCATCCGGTGTAGGCTCCACAGAAACAACTTCCTGTGCTGCGCTACTCTCCGGTTCGAGCGGAGGTACAATTACCTCATCAAGTTCTATTTTCCTCCCACTTACTTCTTTCGAGAGAAACTCTTTCTCGAGAAAGGATCCATTCTTGGCAACAAATACTTTGCCCTCGGATCGTAGGTAGAAGGTATACCCAATAGTCTCTTTGGGATATCCTATGAAGATGCACTTTTCCGCTTTGGGTTCGAGCTTCTCAGGTTGAAGTTTCTTTAGATAAGCATCGCATCCCCAAACTTTTAGAAACTACAGCTTAGGTTTCTTTCCAAACCATAATTCATACGGTGTCGTCTCAACGGATTTTGACGGTGCCCTATTTAAAGTGAATGTGGCAGTCTCTAATGCATATCCCCAAAATGATAGCAGTAAGTCGGTAAGAGACATCATAGATCGTACCATATCTAATAGAGTGCGATTACGACGTTCAGACACACCATTTCGCTGAGGTGTGCCAGGCGGCATGAGTTGTGAAACAATTCCACATTTCCTTAGGTGCGTGCCAAACTCGTGACTTAAATATTCTCCGCCACGATCAGATCGTAGGCACTTTATTTTCCTGTCACGTTGATTCTCTACCTCACTCTGAAATTCCTTGAACCTTTCAAAAGTTTCAGACTTATGTTTCATTAAGTAGACATACCCATATCTACTCAAGTCATAAGTGAGGGTGAGAACATAACGGTAGCCACCACGAGCCTCGACACTCATTGGACCGCATACATCGGTATGTATTATTTCCAACAAGTCAGTTGCTCGCTTCATTGTTCCGGAGAACGGAGTCTTGGTCATCTTGCCCATGAGGCATGGTTCGCACGTGTCAAATGATTCAAAATCAAGAGACTCCAAAAGTCCATCAGTATGGAGCTTCTTCATGCGTTTGACACCAATATGACCAAGGCGGCAGTGCCACATGTAAGTGGGAATATCGTTATCAACCTTACACTTTTTGGTACTCACACTATGGACATGTGTAACATCACGTTCGAGATTCATCAAAAATAAACCATTGACCAGCAGGGCATGACCATAAAACATTTCTCTCATATAAATAGAACAACCATTATTCTCAGATTTAAATGAGTAGCCATCTCGCATCAAGCGAGATCCAGATACAATGTTCATGCTCAAAGCTGGTACTAAATAACAATTATTAAGGTTTAACACTAATCTCGAAGGTAGATGAGGTAGCATGCCGACGGCGATCACATCGACCTTGGAACCATTCCCGATGCGCATCGTCACCTCGTCCTTTGCCAGCCTCCGCTTATTCCGCAACTCCTGCTTGGAGTTACAATTGTGAGCAACTGCACCAGTATCAAATACCAGGAGCTACTGCAAGCGCTGGTTAGGTACACATCAATAACAAGTATATCACATATACCTTTAATGTTGTCGTCCTTCTTATCCGCTAAGTACTTGGGGCAGTTCCACTTCCAGTGACCGGTACCCTTGAAATAAAAACACTCAGTCTCAGGCTTGGGTCCATTCTAGTTCTTCTTCTTCTCGGCAACTTGCTTACCGGGCGCGGCAACAGCTTTGTCGTCCTTCTTGAAGTTCTTCTTATCCTTGCCTTTCTTGAAACTAGTGGTCTTATTCACCATCAACACTTGATGCTCCTTTTTGATCTCGACCTCTGCTGATTTCAGCATCGAGTACAACTCAGGAATGGACTTCTCCATCCCTTGCATGTTGTAGTTCATCACAAAGATCTTGTAGCTAGGTGGAAGCGACTGGAGGATTCTGTCAATGACCAAGTCATCCGGGAGATTAACTCCCAGCTGAGTCAAGAGGTTGTGTAGCCCAGACATCTTGAGGATGTCCTCACTGACAGAACTATTCTCCTCCATCTTACAGCTAAAGAACTTGTCGGAGACATCATATCTCTCGACCCAGGCATGAGCTTGGAAAACCAGTTTCAGCTCTTGGAACATCTCATATGCTCCGTGTTGCTAAAAACGCTTTTGGAGCCCCGGTTCTAAACTGTAAAGCATGCCGCACTGAACAAGGGAGTAATCATCGCAGCGAGAATGCCAAGCGTTCGCAACATGTTGCTCTGCTGGGAGAAGGGGTGGGTCACCTAGTGGTGCATCAAGGACATACAATTTCTTGGAAGCTATGAGGATGATCCTCAAGCCACGGACCCAGTCCGCATAGTTGCTTCCATCATCTTTCAGCTTGGTTTTCTCTAGGAACACGTTGAAATTAAGGGTGACATTCACGTTGGCCATTGGATCTACAATATAGTTTGTAAAGATAATTTTAGACTAAGTTCATGATAATTAAGTTCACATAATCAAATTATTTAATGAACTCCCACTTAGATAGACATCTCTCTTAGTCATCCAAGTGACACATGATCCACGTCAACTAGACCGTGTCCAATCATCACGTGAGACGGACTAGTCATCCATGGTGAACATCTCCATGTTGATCATATCTTCTATATGACTCATGTTCGACCTTTCGGTCTTCCATGTTCCGAGGCCATGTCTGTACATGCTAGGCTCGTCAAGTAAACCTAAGTGCATCGCGTGTGTAAATCTGGCTTACACCCGTTGTATGCGAACGTTAGAACCTATCACACCTGATCATTATGTGGTGCTTCGGAACGACGATCCTTAGCAACGGTGCACAGTTAGGGTGAACACTTCTCTTGAAATTTTATTGAGAGATCATCTTATTTACTACCGTCGTTCTAAGCAAATAAGATGTAAACATGATAAACATCACATGCAATCAATATAGTGACATGATATGGCCAACATCAGCTTGCTCCTTTGATCTCCATCTTCGGGGCACCATGATCATCATTGTCACCGTCACAACACCATGATCTCCATCACTGTGTCTTCATGAAGTTGGCTCGCCAACTATTACTTCTACTACTATGGCTAACGTTTAGCAATAAAGTAAAGTAATTACATGGCGTTTATGATTGACACGCGGGTCATACAATAAAATAAGACAACTCCTATGGCTCCTGCCGGTTGTCATACTCATCAACATGCAAGTCGTGAAACCTATTACAAGAACATGATCAATCTCATACATCACAATGCATCACATCACATTCTTTGGCCATATCACATCACAAGGCATATGCTGCAAAAACAAGTTAGACGTCCTCTAATTTGTAGTTGCAAGTTTTTACGTGGCTGCTATAGGTTTCTAGCAAGAATGTTTCTTACCTACGCCAAAACCACAACGTGATATGTCAATTGCTATTTACCCTTCATAAGGACCCTTTTCATCGAATCCAATCCGACTAAGGTGGGAGAGACAGACACCTGCTAGCCACCTTATGCAACAAGTGCATGTCAAGCGGTGGAACCAGTCTCACGTAAGCGTACGTGTAAAGTCGGTCCAGGCCGCTTCATCCCACAATACCACCGAATCAAGATAAGACTATTAGTGGTAAGCATATTAACAAAATCGACACCCACAACAACTTGTGTTCTACTCATGCATAGATTCTACGCATAGACCTAGCTCATGATGCCACTGTTGGGAGACGTAGTAGTAAATCAAAAAAATTCCTATGTGTCACCAAGATCTATCTAGGAGAAACCATAAATGAGTGGGGAGAGATTGCATCTTCATACCTTTGAAGATCGCTAAGCGGAAGCGTTACAAGAACGCGGTTGGTGGAGTCGTACTCGCAGCGATTCAGATCGCGGTGGATTCTGATCTCAGCGCTGAACAATGGCGCCTCCGCGTTCAACACACATATAGACCGGTGACGTATCCTACGCCTTGATCCAGCAAGGAGGAAGGAGAGGTTGAGGGACAGCTCCGGTAGCACGACGGCATGGTGACAGTGGAGCTACGTGGACTCCGGCAGGGCTTCGCCAAGCGCTACGGAGAACGAGGAAGAGGAAGGGTAGGGTTGCACCGAGAGAGAGAGAAGTCGTGTCTCAAATCATCCCAAACCCTTGGGTATATATAGGAGGAGGGAGAGGGAGGGCTGCCTTGGACCCTCCTCCAAGGAGGAGAGGTTCGGCCGAAGGTGGGGAAGAGTCCACCTCCCACAAGGGAGGTGGATCTCCTCCTTTTAAATCATTTTGCCCTTTATCTCTTTATCCCAGCCGCATGGGCCTTTCTAGAAGGTCTTGCACAGCCCAATAAGGGCTGGCACACCTCCTCTAAGGTCCCACAAAGTCCTATGGTCGTCACACCCCTCCCGGGGTCCTCCGGCACCCTCCCGGCACTCCCGGTACACTATCGATGAGCCCGAAAACTTTCCGATGACCAAAACTGGACTTCCTATATATCAATCTTTACCTCCGGACCATTCCGGAGCTCCTCGTGATGTCCGGGATCTCATCCGGGACTCCGAACAACCTTCGGTAACCATGTACAACATTTCCCTATAACCCTAGCGTCATCGAACCTTAAGTGTGTAGACCCTACGGGTTCGGGAGACACGTAGACATGGCCGAGACACCTCTCTGGTCAATAACCAACAGCGGGATCTGGATACCCATGTTGGCTCCCACATGCTCCACGATGATTTCATCGGATGAACCACGATGTCGAGGATTCAATCAATCCCATATGCAATTCCCTTTGTCTATCGGTATGATACTTGCCCGAGATTCGATCGTCGGTATCTCTATACCTTGTTCAATCTCGTTACTGGCAAGTCTCTTTACTCGTTTCGTAATACATCATCTCGTGACTAACTCCTTAGTCACATAGAGCTCATTATGATGATGTCTTACCGAGTGGACTCAGAGATACCTCTCCATCACACGGAGTGACAAATCCCAGTCTCGATTTGTGCCAACCCAACAGACACCTTCGGAGATACCCGTAGTGCACCTTTATAGCCACCCAGTTACGTTGTGACGTTTGGCACACCCAAAGCATTCCTACGGTATCCAGGAGTTGCACAATCTCATGGTCTAAGGAAACGATACTTGACATTGAAAAGCTTTAGCAAATGAACTACACGATCCTGTGCTATGCTTAGGATTGGGTCTTGTCCATCACATCATTCTCCTAATGATGTGATCCCGTCATCAACGACATCCAATGTCCATGGCCATGAAACCCTGACCATCTATTGATCAACAAGCTAGTCAACTAGAGGCTCACTAGGGACAAGTTGTGGTATATGTATTCACACATGTATTACGGTTTTCGGTTAACACAATTATAGCATGAACAATAGACAATTATCATGAACTAGGAAATACAATAATAACCATTTTATTATTGCCTCTAGGGCATATTTCCAACACTTGTTTTCTCTATAAGCCACCTATTGCTCATTCATCTATCCACTAGAAATTGCAAAATCTCGAGTTAGATGGATTTTCTAGGGTTTTGCTGTCCGCTCGATACATCTAGGTGGAACCGAAACGAAAATATCGGTCTCACCGATATACTTTTCTGTGTTGCTAAGAACTGACTCGGTGGAACCGAGTGGCTCTTTTTGGTCCTACCGAAAAGGCTGTCAAGTTCCTATTAAGGAGTTGGGTTGTCTGGGCCCCACCAAAAATTTCATTTCGGCTATACCGATATGTATGTGACAGATTGCAAAACTTTTGAAAAACTCATTGCTCAAATTTCAAAAATAGCCTCATTTTGTGATGACTCATCTACTTCTACTCATCTACACTCTATTCATAGGGTCAGCATGTTAGGTTCAGAAGACAGTCAGAACAGGTCAGAGCAGAGAGCAGACATGAGTTCAAGCACAAGCCGAGAGCCCAATTCATTCTCAGATCCAGGCACCCCCAGCTCACATGGGTTGCCCAAGGCAGCCACCAGAACCAAAAAGAGGTTGAACTCAAAAGAAGAAGATTCAGACTTTGTCCCTGAGGAAGTTCTTGCTAAGAAGCAAGAGAAGGCTACCAAGAAAGCTGCAACTGAAGCTACTTCCTTTAGAAGGGTTGTCAGCAAAATATATGCACCAGCTTCGACCTTCAAGGCTTATGAGACTGCCAGAGCAATTGTTTCTGTTGAGATCCCTGAGAAAGCTATGCCTAAGAAGGTAGGAGAGAAAAAGGCCAGGAAGAGGATCATTCATGTGACTGGCAGGCCTACCTCCATGTTTGAGGATCCAGAAGCTGCTGATGCTCAGGAATAGGAGGTTGAGCCAGCAAAGGCTCCTCCCAAGAAGAAGGCAAAGAAGTTGATGTCTGATGATATGCCCAAAACCAGCACATCCAAGAAGCTGCTGAGAAGCCCAAGAGGACCACTAGGCATATTCCAGCCTCTCAGAAGAACAAAGGGAATGCCTCCAGAGCTGAAGCTGATGATGATCTGACAACGTTAATGAAGCTTAGACCACACCTCCCTGTTCATAATGCCAGCTATCCAGTAGCTGAGGACATGAAGAAGAGGAAGGACTCAGGACTAGGGGCATGGATAGTTATTGATCCTTATGCCCAAAGAAAGAAAACAGTTGTGGACTATAGGTTCTATACCAAGGAGCAGCAGGACTTCTATGAGACTGTGCTCTTTGACAAGAGTCCAGCTGTCAGCGATATGCGATACGTTGATTGGAAGTACATCAAGGAGAATGAGGACTACTTTCCAAGTGTCCAGGATAACTTCCATTGCATTGGTCTTGATGAATACATAGGCAGAGAATTCACAGCATGGAATGACGAGATGATCATGCAGTTCTACTCCACTGCACACTTCTACAGAGATGGTAGAATTGTGTGGATGACTGAAGGTGCCCGATATGAATCAACTGTGAGGAATGGGCAGAGATCTTAGGAGTTCCTGAAGCATAGGATGGTGACCTGGATGTCTACTCAGAATCCAAGGCTAGTCACAATGTTGTGGCCAACATGTATAAGGAGATCCCTGCTGACAAAGTGAAGTCTCACCAGCTAGGGTCCATTTACTTTCTCCAGGCTGGCCTATGCACTATCAACACCATTCTGAGGCATACCCTGATGCCCAAGTCCGGAGGTGACAAGATGATCTGATGCCACTCCATCAACCTGTTGATCCATCTTGACACTCACACCAGGATCAGAGTCATGGACTTGATTGTAGAGATAATCAAGAGGGTTGCTGCTGATCAGAAGCGCTCATGCTGTTATGCACCCTGATCCAGATGCTCATAAACTCAAGACTGGAGAAGCACATCTTTGCCCTGGATCACCCACATTTGCCCCTACAGCCAGATCTAGAGGATAACGCCGTGGTGATGGAAGCTGATCATCCCACTTCTGCTGCAGCTCAGGAAGCAGCAAAGACAGTGAGAGCCACTAGTGCTCAAGCCCCTCGATCCAGAAGTGAGCAAATGGATTTGCTGACATCATCTGTTTAGAGCATTCAAAAGGACATTAAGGGGATTCTGGATAACCAAAACAGTCTTGTCAGGATCTTTGAGACCAGAATCAAGTCCCTTACTGATAAAGTGGACGGGCTGACGAAGATAGTCATAGAACTTCAACATGAAGTTGACTCCATGAAAATCCCTCGGGTCTCTTCTACTTAAGATGATGATGATGAAGAAGAGGAGGAATCACCTCTAGGGACAAGCACTCAGTTCACTACTCATGCCAGATCAGCCACAATGCCAGCTCCAACAGCTCCATCAACATCAGCTCCATCAGTGACCGCTCCAGCTCCATCTGCAAAGATCTTCGCCGATGCCGTCATCTCGACTCCTTCATCAACAATCGGAGGAGATGCGCCCAAGAACGCTTAGATGTATGCCTTTGAACTTTTTGGTAACTTGTTGCCAAAGGGGAAGAAGTGTATATAGATCTATAGGCTTCGAGCGAGAGAGAGATTTGTCTTTTTACTTGCTTTTCAAAAACATTTGGTTCTTTTGATTTGATGTGAGATACTTTTGTGTTTGTGTTATGCTACTATGTTATGGGTGATGCTACTATTTCCTATCATCTTAATGCTCATGAGATGATCATTCACCCTTACTTATGTGTGTTGTGCCATGTTATTCACTCTAATTATTCTCGCACACCACCAAGTTGTATGTGACATGGAAGAAGTACCCCATACACCTAATCGATTGTGCATTTGCATTCAAACGCAAGTTCAAAATAATGCACAAATTTAGGGGCAGCTCTTGCTTATCACATACCTCTCAAAGTGACGATTAATCTCATTGATTTTATCATATGTCGAAGCTTTGATCTATATGTTGTCATCAATTACCAAAAAGGGGGAGATTGAAAGCACATTTGCTCCCTTGGTGGTTTTGGTAATTAATAACAACATATAAGTCATTGAACTAATGTTTCCACTAAGTATATTTCAGGAAATGTTCAATGAGAGGATTGGCAAAAAGGAGATTGTGGAGAAACCCCAAGATGCAAGGAAATAGGTTGGCCAAGCTTCAAGAAAGAGGACTCTACATTTTATATTTGTGAGAAATCACTTTGAGTCCATAGGAAAGCCAATACTATTAAAAGGGGGTAAGGTTTTGTTGGTGAACAATATGCTCAAACGTGCACAAGTGATAGTTGCCAAAAACATCCACAAAACTCTCCCACCAAAGTCTGTTCTATACCCAACACTCAAAATCGGTGCAACCAACTATCCCACTTCGGTGCCACCGATTCCAGTACCTAGACAGACTCTGCCAAACCCTAGCCACTTTGGTGCAACCGATTCCATACCGGTGCCACCGAGTTTAGGTTGCCAACTTTCTGTTATGAAAATTCACATTTTTGGTTCCACCGAGAATGTTGTATCGGCATCACCGAGATTGGAAATCTGACCGTTGGTCACCTTATCGGTGCAACCGAGAATTGTATATCGGTCCCTCCGGGATTCAAAAGTTGCCACCTTTTGGTCACTTCGGTACCACCGAGATTAACACATCGGTGTCACCGAGTTGGTCATTTTGTGTGTAATGGTTGGATTTTTGGGGATGCCTATATATACCCCTTCACCACCACTCACTCGAAAGATAAGCACTCAGAACTATTCCATACCTATCCTATCAGATTTTCTGAGAGAGACCCACCTACCCTTGTGTTGAGGTCAAGATCTTCCACTCCAATCATATGGATCTTGATTTCTAGCCTCCCCAAGTTGCTTTCCACCAATCCTATCTCTTCTACCAAGCCAAACCCGCGCGAGAGAGATTGTGTGTTGAGGAGTCTATCATCTTGAAGCACAAGAGCAAGGAGTTCATCATCATTACCAAGCCTATTACCTTTTAGGGGGGTGATGCCTCCTAGATTGG
Organism: Hordeum marinum; assembly: GCA_022496015.1. Lineage (NCBI taxonomy): Eukaryota > Viridiplantae > Streptophyta > Magnoliopsida > Poales > Poaceae > Hordeum > Hordeum marinum. Next base: position 407,165,418 of record CM039672.1, on the reverse strand, counting down.
TTAGGTGTCACTTGGGAGACTCCTACTTCGTGTTGTGGAGTGAACCAAGAAGTTTGTAAGGGCAAGGAGATCGCCTACTTCGTGAAGATCTACCCCATAGTGAGGCTAGTCCTTCGTGGACGGAAGCCGTATGGAATAGTCAAGGTTGCTACTTCGTGGACCCTTTTGGGTGGAGACCTCCGTGGACTCTCGCGACCGTTACCCTCCGTGGGTTGAAGACTCCATAAACGTGGATGTACGATAGCGCCACCTATCGGAACCACGGGAAAAATCATCGTGTCCACAGTTGCGTTTGATCTTCCTACCCTATCCCTTCTATACATGCTTGTTGTTACTTTCCGCTGCTATATACTCTTAGACTTGCATGTGTAGGGTGTACTTGACTTGCCATGAAATGCTAAAAACTATCAACCATAAAATTTGGTATAGGCAAAACCTTTAATTGGTCAAGTAGTCTAATCACCCCCCCCCCTCTAGACCTACTTTCGATCCTACAGTGGGATTGGGCGAAACCACTCGGTGAGACCGACTAGTACAAAAGGTTTGAACTTTAGGCTTTTCGATGAGATTGGATGAAAACAACTTGGTGGAACGGATGGGTGATTGATGTCTACTACACAACCATCTTCTTGTAGACTCGTGTTGGGACTCCAAGCGTAGAGTTTTTTAGGACAGTAGCAATTTTCCCTCAAGTGGATGACCTAAGGTTTATCAATCCGTGGGAGGCGTAGGTTGAACATGGTCTCTCTCGAACAACCCTGCAACCAAATAACAAAGAGTCTCTTGTGTCCCCAACACACCCAATACAATGGTAAATTGTACAGGTGCACTAGTTTGGCGAAGAGATGGTGATACAAGTGTAATATGGATGGTAGATATAGGTTTTTGTAATCTGAAAATATAAAAATAGCAAGGTAACAAATAGTAAAGAGCGAGCAAAATGTTGTATAAATGCTTGGAAACAAGGCTCCATAATTTCACTAGTGCAACTTCTCTCAACAATATTGGCATAGTTGAATCATATGTAAGTACCTCTCGTGCAACAAAGAGTTCACTCCAAAGTCACAAATAGCAGACAACTAACGAAGAAATTATTGTAGGGTACGAAACCACCTCAAAGTTATCTTTTCTGATCAATCTTATGAGCTATCCCTATAAGTGTCACGGGCAGTCCTAGAGTTTGTACTAAAATAACACCTTAAGATACACATCAACCAAAACCATATGTCACCACAAGTACCCATGGGCTTGATTATACGATGTGCATCACATAATTTCATATTCATATATTCAATCCAACAGAAAGAACTTCAAAGAGTGCCCGAAAGTTTCTATCGGAAAGTCAAGACAAAAACGTGTGCCAACCCCTATGTATAGATTCCCAAGGTCATGGAACTCGCAAGTTGATCACCAAAACATACATCAAGTAGATCAATAGAACATCCCATTGTCACCACGGATATCCCATCGCAAGACATACATCAAGTGTTCTAAAATCCTTAAAGACTCAATTCGATAAGAAAACTTCAAAGGGAAAACTCAATTCATCACAAGAAGATAGAGAGGGGAAAACTCCATATGATTCATCTATATCAATAATGCTTGCGGTACATCAAGATCGTGCCATCTCAAGAACACGAGAGAGAGAGATCAAACACATAGCTACTTGTACATACCCTCAGCCTCGACGGTGGACTACTCCCTCCTCATCATGGAGACCGCCGGGATGATGAAGATGGCCTCCGGTGATGGTTTCCCCCTCCATCAGGGTGCTGGAACGGGCTCCCGATTGGTTTTTTGTGGCTCTAGAGGCATGCGACGGCGGAACTCCTGATCTAGCTTTCTTTTCGGAGGTTTGGGTATTTATAGGAGTATTTGGCGTTGCTCCCACGTCCCGAAGGTTCTCGAGGAGGTAACAAGCTCGCTAGGCATGGCTAGGGGGTGGTCGCGCCTAGCAGGATTGTGACTCCCTCAGGACTCTTCTCCGGTATCTTTTTGCTCCAGTATTTTTTATATTTTCCAAAAATATTCTTCGTAAATTTTCAGCCCATTCTGAGACCTTTTATTTCTGCACAAAAACAACACCATGGTAGTTCTGCTGAAAACAACGTCAGTCCGGGTTAGTTCTAATAAAATCATACCAAAATCATATAGAATTATTGTAAACTTGGCATGAATACTTCATAAATTATAGATACGTTGGAGACGTATCAGTGATGACCTAATCACTTTCCACACTTCGGTAAGACCTATTGAAACCACTCGAAAACTTCAAAATGAAATCATTGTTAACAAAAGGTTGGCAAGTGCTCTTTGGTGGGACTGAAGGGTCATCTCGGTGAGACCGAGTTGCTAGTAGTAGTTATGTCATGTGTTTCTTGGTGAGTCCAGATAGATGTGTTTCAGTGGACCATGAAAATTTAGGGTTTTGGACATAGATGAATGTGAGAATGTGAATGAGGGTTTTGGAGCAATATCTCTAAGAACTTGAGTAGTTTGTCCATGATCAAAACCTCGTCCCCTTCTTATAGTAAAACCTCGTCCCCTTCTTATAGTAAAACCTCGTCCCCTTCTTATAGTATTGGCTTTCTATGGACTCAATGTGATCTTGGATCACTTAACCAAAAGTGTAGAGTTTTGAAAACTTGCCAACACATGTCCTTTGCATTTTGAGGGGTCCACATTCACATCCCATTGCTATACCTAAATTGAATTTTCATGAAATATTACTTGAGTAGACATTGGTTCAATGATGTATATGTTGTTATGAATTACCAAAACCACTCGAGGATTAGTTGCACTTTAAATCTCCCCCTTTTAGGTATAGTATTGCCTTTCCTATGGACTCAATGTGATCTTGGATCACTTAACCAAAAATGTAGAGTCTTAGCTTTGGCAACACATGTGCTTTGCATTTCGAGGGTTCCACATTGACATCACATTGCTATACCTAGAATTTTCATGAAATATTTGAGTAGATTTTAATGATTTATATGTTGCTATGAATTAGCAAACTCACGTGGGGATTAATTGCCCTTTAAATCTGCCCCTTTTTGGTAATTGATGACAATGTATAGACCAAAGTTTCAACATAAGATATAATCATCGAATAACATCATCGCTTTGAAAAATATGTGATAAGCAAGCGCTCCCCCTAAATTTGTGCATTGTTTATTTTTTTTGTTTGAATGCAAATGCACAATCGATTAGGATCATGGGATAACTCTTTCATGCCTACATCTTGGTGGAGTGCACAAAGAATATGAATGGAATACAGTAAGCAATCGTCACCAAGCATACCTGTGAATGACCATAATTGCAAGCCTAAGCAAATGATATATAGCATGATAACCAAAGTAAGGTACTGTCAAGCACACACGAATAGTCTTACAACCAGCAAATCAAAGTATCACTCAAAAACCAAAGCAAAATGAAACACGAAAGCAAAACACTCTCGCACTCGAAGACCTAGTGATTTATATCACTCCCCCCCCTTTGGAAACAAGCTATCAAAAATATCAAATGACCTGGGTCTAAACATCTCTCTCATCATGATCCATGGTTGCAGAAGATGATGAGGTCATCTGTCTGGCAACTCCGATGTGGGTAGATGGAGTAGAGAGAAGAGCATATGTGAAAGCCTCGGACGATGTGTGCTAGAGTAGCAGTGTAGACACGGGTGAGGGCACAACCATAGCAGGTAACAATGTGAAATACCGTTAGATCCCTCGGTAGGGTCAAGGCGCAACTCGAAGTCATGGATCGGAGGTCGCACAAGGGGTTTATCCAGGTTTTGACCTCCAGAAAGTAATATCCTACATCCTACTGTTCTTTTGTTATTCATGGTGGAGGGATACCTCGTGCGAGGGGTTCCAATGGTGTGTGAGATTGCTACCGGGAGTTTTCCTATCTAATGATAGATGATGATGAGGACCCAGACCTTCCTTTACATAGACAATCCATGTCAAGGGTTTACATGATGGTAGATGCGATCTAGGACGTTGCCGACCTACGCGCCAAAATATAGGGAAGAGCACCTCCACCCCCTCTCACCCTCTGCGCAAGCCTCATGCGCCGACCCATGTGCGGGGCGGGGGGGGGGACTTTTTTGTTTTAGTTTTTTTCCTTCTTAAAAAACTTTTTGGGATTTAAAAAAAGTTACGATTTTCCAAAAAAAAATGTTTATGTATTAAAAAAATGTTTATGATTTGAAAAAATCTTTTTGAAACGATAAATGCTTATGTATTCAAAAAATGTTTCATGATTTTGAAAAATATATATTAAGAACTTTTCTTGAATTTTTAGGAAATGTTCAAATATTGTAAAAATATAATCAATTCCGAAAAAATAATTTCCAATTTTTTAAAAAAATTCAGGGTTTTGTAAAAATGTTCAGAATTTAAAAATATTTATGATTTCAAAAACTGTTCATGATTTCAAAAACCTGATCACTTTTCAAAAAAATCACGATTATAGAAAGTGTTAGTGAATTAAAAAATCATGACTTATTTTTTTACGTATTTTTGAAAATTATTGGTAATTAAAAATATGTATATTTTTTGAGTTTGATGAATAAATTAAATGCTCACCTCCGATTTGTAAGAATGTTCCTGAATTTCAGAAAATATTCGTAATGGAAATACAAAACTAAAAAGATAAGAAAATGAATAAAATAAAAAATGGAAATTAAAATATAAGGAAAAGGAAAGAGGAAAGAATCAAAATAAATAATAACCTGCGCCTTATGCGCTGAATAGAATTGGAAGTCGATGAGTTTTCCTTTGATGGGCTGGATATCTCAATCTGGGCTTCCCCTTGATGAGTTTTCCTTACGATAAGTTGAACAACCATGGGCCGTAGTAGGCCAACATCAACCGTCTCCCGTGCCTTCCCTGTTCCTCCCCCTCTAAGCCTCACCTCCCCCTAAAAAAAAAGTCTATTCGTCTCGCTCACCGGTCTCCCCAACCAAAGTTCGTGGTGGCGCACGCGAAGGGTTCGGGTATGGAGGCGGCCGCCGACGAGGAGCAGGAGGGGCTCTCCGCGCAGTCGCCGGCACAGGCGCCACCGTCATCAGCGTCCTCCCTTCCGAAGGTTCCTCCCGACTTACCCCGCCCACTCCCCCACCTCACCCCGTCCTCTGTTTTCGCCTCTGAAGATCGCGCGTGGTCTCGTGGCCTGATGCGTTTTCCTCGTATCGCAGGAGCAGTCGCAGGTGGAGCTGGAGCTGAGGCTGCTCCAGGCCCTCGAGTTCTATCCTCCCTCCAAACTGAAAGGTCTGATTCTTCGCCGCTGTGGATGCCAGTAACGCATCTATCTGTCTTAGTGGCCTTGACTTGATTTGTGTATATGCCACACGAGTAGTTAGTCTTGCAATCATGGCTGACCCAGTTGCTAGTTTTGTGGATGGGCAACCTATGGGGCACTGAAAGAGAAACGCAACGACTGAGCCTCCATAGCAGTATAGTACTACCATGTCCCTTCTCGGCTTCTCCCATGATGGAACAAGTTCACTGCTGCTGTTGAGGATCGGGTTTCAACTAAAGTAGGTTTACTGGGGGTCCCTTCTTTATGCTTAGTTAGTATGTGAGCAAGATAGGCCTCTGAGGAAATACATAATTTCAGGCAAGCTGTGTACCCCTACAGGACATCCTGTATCATCACTGTTGTGAAAAATGGGGAAACAACTAAATACTTGTGTGCTTTCATTTTGCACGGCAAACAAAAATAATAATATCAGAACCTGCATTTAACCGAGTATACTCGTAGTGTGTCATAAAGCCTTGCTTAGTCAGCCTTAAGAGCCAACCATATCCTGTAATTTAGATACTTGATGATAGTTCCAGAGTAGGAGACCTTTCAGAATAAAAAAAACTATTTTACTGGCACTGTTACTATTAGGTTCTTGTCCTGATGACACTACTAACAACTGAAATGTGGAATAGTGTACCAGCAATTACCAAGTTAAACAGCAAACAAGAAACACACAGAACATGTCAAAGAATGCTTGCCAGCCTTTGCATAAATCCTTTCTGTAACTATAATTATTGGGGCTAAGTTTTAATCACCCTGCAGTCAATCGACATACAACACTGAAATTTATCATTTCTTATGCTTACTACCTATGATTTATATGCCCTCGGTCTCAAAATAAGTGTCGTGGATTTAGTTCAAATTTCAACTAAAGCCACGACACTTATTTTGGGACGGAGGGAGTATTAAATATGGCACACGCAAGCTACAGCCTCATTTGACAAAGTTGCTACACTTAGGAGATCTTATTTCACAGCTCGAAACGAGTGCATGATTGTTTAGGAATAGGATGTTCAAACTTACAATATTATGTAGCGTAAGGAACCAAAGAACTAAGGTGGCGTTTGGTTGTGTGGCTATCCACTTGAGGGATAGGGATAGCCAGTTTCCCCAAGGATGCCATTCGTTTGGTTAGGAATCCACGAAGGATAGGGATAGCCAGATACCTGAGAATATTCTCTCGAAACCTGGTTGACAAGAGCTGCCAAATTCTTGTGGATGAGGGCAGCCATCGTCGAGCGACGCCCTCTATTTCCTTCTTCGGTCACCTCCATCACGGCTGAGCAAGGACAATGGTGCAGTTGAGGTGCAGGTCCTCATGGGCTCCTCTCTCTCTCTCTCTCTCTCTTCCATGGGCTGGCGGGGAACACGGAGCTCCGGCGGCAGCCGACAGGGAGCGGAGAGCTCTGGCCGTGGTGAATGAGGTGCACCGGTCCTGTGCAGCGCTCTTGTCTTTTCTGCAGTTGATTTTCGTCTCTCACACGGATCTGAAATTCCTTGATTCTCCTCGGGGCAATTTATCTCTATTGTGACCATAGTTGTTGGATCCGTTGTATTAATTGATGATTGCGTGTATGCTTCAACAGTTGCATGGTTAGGTGTAGTTCAGAGACTAGTATAGTTTAGCACAAAGAATTGTGTGTATGCGCCCCTCCTTGTGTATATGTTGAGAGTAAACCTGGGCATGCACCGGGCCGGGCCGGACTTTGGAAAGCCCGAACCAAAAATCTCAGGCCCGAGCCCGGCCCAGCCCGGCCAAAAGATGCAACAAACAGGCCCGAGCCCGGCCCGAACGGACTAAAAAGGGGATTCTCGGGCCGGGCCTCCGTGTAAAATGGCGATTTTGGTAAGCCCGAGCCCGGCCCGAACTGCTGCCCGGGCTTGGAAACCAGGCCTGAACCCGGCCCGAACCTAAAGCCTGGCCCGGCCCGGGCTTTTCGGGCCGGGCTTGGGCCGGGTCACCAGGCCGGGCTGCCCATGCCCAGATCTAGTTGAGAGTTTCATGGCTGATTTGCGTGTAAGATATTTTTCAAGTTTATTCTACAATATTCATCCAGCCCTTGTCCTGTCGACAAAACATACTAATGTCTATCTCTAACCACCTTGCATTCTTCTAACCAAACAACACAAGATGGCTATCCCTAACCAGCTGGTTGGGGATGCCCTTAGCCAATCCATCCTGCCCGTGAACCAAACGCCACCTAAGAAGATTCTGGCACCTCTTTTCTTTAGTGTGTTTTGCCTTGATTGCTTTTTGCTGGATTAGATTAGATTTTATGGAGTGACTTAGTCATTCATTGTCCTTTTATTACACTCTGTCATGGGTACTGGTAACCATGGATGAAGACAGTCATCCCTCCATATGTAATGGGGTATGGCTTTATGCATAGATTGCTTCTTCTGGAAGGGCATCCAACTAAGAAGAATAGTCTACCATCAATTAGCAAGTTTAACACCAGAAGTGAAACCACGACGAAACCTTGCGAGCAGTTCTGGTGAGGGGAGACAGCCTTACCCTTGCACAATAATTCTGCTAAGAGGCTGGTTCGAACCCAAGACCTCCAGGCTACAAGTGGAGAGACTCCACCACTGCGCCAGGCCCACCCTTCTGAGAAGTGCTGGCAAGGCTTTGCATAAATCCTCTCTGTAACTAGAATTGCTGGGGTGCTGGTGCTAAGTTTTAATCTCCCTGTGGTCAATTAGCATAAAACGTTGAACTTTAGAATATGGTACACACAAGCTGCATTATCCTCATTTAACAAAGTTGGTACATTTAAGAAGTCTTATTTCGCAACTCGAAACAAGCACATGATTGTTTAGGAATAGATCCTCAAACTTACATATTATGTAGCGTAGAGAACCGAAGAAACTAAGAAGATTTTGGCACCTCTTTTATTGTCCTTTTATTACACTCTGTCATGGCGCTAGCAACCATGGATGAAGAAAGTCATCCCTCCATATGTAATGGGGTACGGCTGTATGCATAAATTGCTTGTTTTGGAAGGGTATTCAACTAAGCAGAATAGTCTACCATCAATTAGCAAGTTTAACAGCAGAATAGAAACCACGACAAAACCTTGCGAGCTGCTCTGGCGAGGGGCGACAGCTTTACACTTGCACAATAATTCTGCAAGGAGGCTGGTTCGAACCCAAGGCCTCCAGGCGACAAGTGGAGAGAGTCCACCATTGCGCCAGGCCCACCCTTCTGAGAAGTGCTGGCAAGGCTTTGCATAAATCCTTTCTGTAACTAGAATAGCTGGGGCTAAGTTTTAATCTCCCTGTGGTCAATTAGCATAAAACATTGAACTTTAGAATATGGTACACACAAGCTGCATTATCCTCACTTGACAAAGTTGCTACATTTAGGAGATCTTATTTCGCAGCTGGAAGCAAGCACATGATTATTTAGGAATAGATGTTCAAGCTTACAATATTATGTAGCGTAGAGATCATAAGAAACTTGAAGATACCGATACCTCTTTTCTGTAGTGTGCTTGGTCTTGATTGCTTTTTGCTGGATTTGACGAGGTTTTAAGGAGAGGCTAGTCATTCTTCTGTCTTTTAATTGCACTCTGTCATGGGGGCCAGCAACCATAGAGGAAGACAGCCATCCCTCCATGTATAATGGGGTACGGCTGTATGCATAACTATCTGTTGAAAGCTGTACTCAGCTAGCTCTAGCTGGCACAGATAGCTGCTTGAGTCCATTCAATTAGAAAGTATTGAGTATGTACTTCTCAGGAGCGTTATCAAATCGGTCACAAAAGTAGAATTTACAGAGTTGGGTTTAAAGTTCTGAAAGTAATGTCCTCCTAGAGTGTAGCTGGGACCTAAATAGACCCAGAAATAAGAATGAGTGTGAGTGAATGCAAACGAACTTTAGAAGAAGAAAAAAGTCAAAAAAAATGAACTAGGTCAATTCTCAGAGTTACAAGCCTTTGCGCACTGATCCTGTGTCCTGCCGGTTTTGCAAATGTTGCTACATACAGCTTTTGAAATGCTGATGGTGAATCTTGTTTATTTTTGCTCGGTATGCACTCTAAATCTTGTGTGCTTGTAGGGATCCATCGCCACTTCATTCTCTACGGCCTCATGGAATACTTGAGAAAAAGGTGACCATATGAGAATCCTTCAGTTTGCACTTTGATGAAATTAGCGGGATCTGGGCTGACAACCTATGAATTCTTTCAGCCTTGATAGACAATTCTCCGCGGATGAAGTTTTGCAACTGCTGGACCGCTTCTTCAACCTAGAAATGCTGGTGATTGAAACACTCATCGATTTGGACTACTATCTTACTGTTTCTCTTTTTAGCTTTGTGATTGTTTTGCATTGACACCACGACTCAAATGAGAGTTTGTCTTTTGAAGACATGTTTTCTTTAATCTTCTTTTTTCTTAGTTTCGGGTGTATGGATGTAATTTTTACACACGGTTTTGTTAAACCAAATGCAGAAACCGGAGGACGACGAGAAGGAGAACTTCGGTCAGACGGAAGAATTCGCCTTGCCGGACAGTTTTTTCAAGAAGGAAGAATGACGTGCAAGTTAGCTGTTTCTTTGTGTTCTTTCCCCCTGTAGTCTTTGCCCTGGAAGCCTGGAACAGAACACCAATATATATGCTGAAGAGCTGTGTTGGTTGTTGGTTGGTGTGCACTGGCTTAACCTGTGCTGTTGTACAGCTTCTGTTCTGCTCGGATGCCTGATGGACTGTTATGAGTCAGCTCATTTAGGTTCAGAATCATGTGTTTCGCTTCGATTGTTCCCTTTGTGTGGTCAGTCCGTTGATAGCTGAAAGCCTGAAACTGAAAGCAGTCTGCCGATCTGTGTCGTCGTGGTGTGCCTGGGGTTGATTGTGTGGCTGCTGCTCTGCATCTTGACTGCAATCACCCCGTCACCTCCGCTGGCACAAATCCGCCGTCTGTTCTCTCGTTGTTCAGCAAGGGTGGTTTGGATGATTCTTTCAGGCCCTCTTTGGACTGCAAGGATTGCATAGGATTCTTTCTTACGGATTACTGGACTACCTTTGGATCAAACGAATGGTGACACTCAAATTGCGTTGAAATGTTATTCCTATACCTCCGTAGAAATTTGAACATCCACTGCACCCTTTTAAAACTCAAATCATGTACTAGGATTGAGACAACTTTCCTATGTTTTTCTATGTTACATCCAGACGTTTATTCCTGTATCCTCTATTTCTAAATAGCTACCTTCCATTAGTGAATTTTCCTGCCATACGGTGAAGCCATGTCATCTGCTTACATCATCCTTTTATTTTACTTTCTCTTAAAACTCACTCCCACACACGTGTCCTCCCTCCAGCAGCACCCCCGATCTTCTCCACGGACTACCACGGTAGTGTTCTTATTTACTCTACTACTGCATATTGATTCTCCCCTCCCTCTTCACCTTCTCAATCAATTACCATTCCTCTATAGCCCACTATCGTTTTCTAGTAGTGCTAATTGATTTCCGTCTCCCTCATGCAGGACTGTTGATCTCCTTTTTAATTGCTGGTGCTGCTCCGTTCCATCGCCTCCACAACTCCCTCTGGCGTTCCTGAATAACAATGGCCAAAATTTCGTCCTTAGAAAGTCAGCAAGCACGATGGGACGAATTCAACGTCGTAGTTGAAACCCATCGCATGTTGGTGTCGTGCTTGATGTGTGGGATACATCTGCTACCCCGTTGTTGCCCGCCACCATTTCAACCACTCTTCCGTACCAGGTTCTTCGTGATTAATTCCTCTGTTCCAAGCTTTCGTCTACTTCGCTTCTCTACTGTCAATTAGCATGTTGATTATTTATCCCCTAGCTTCCTCGAGTATGTTCAAAGACGAGCCAATGTTCGTATTATGAGTCAGACATGTCTGTTACCCATTTTCCCTAGCTTAATGCATCAGCATGTTATTGGCTAGATTGACTATATAGGCACTTTCTTATACAGTGTTATATTTGAGTAGCACGCGAAGGACAAGAAAAGGGAGCATTATTTATTTTGTATGTTAATCTCTCTCTCACAAATAATGATCATGTCCGTCTTCCAGTATCATTTTGTCGATTTTGTTTAAAAAAATTGGGTATGTAGTTGAACATGTGATTAATTGATAACTTTTTGGATACGCAACCATTGCATTTTTCTGAGGACAGTCAATCTTTCCCTTTCCTACCTGTACCTGTATGCTTTTCCATGTCTATTTATTCTCTTTTGCTATCAGTTGAAGCAACAACTTCTCTTTCTTTAGATCTTAAACCCATTGTATGATACACAAACTACACAAAGTTGTGCCACCTGTGTTTTACTTACATCTTTTTATTTTATGTTTAATTCTAATTTAGCCAGGTTATGCACTGCGCTAAAAGACTGTCGTTTTTTGTACCCTCCTTTGGAATATGGCAGTTTAACTTAATCTTATGGGCGCATATGTACCGTACAGGCTGAACCAGTTATATTCTAGTCTCCAACTTGATAAAATGGTGTGCCAGCCGTAGCTACATTATATTATCCCTCCGGAAAAATACATGGTACTGTTCGTTACACTAAAAAATATGGATGTTTGGAGGAACTGCACAGGTACGGTTTGTCATTATCCTTCAGATTTTTTCATAATTCATAAAGTATCAATCTCATGTGTTGTTTATCAATATGGTCCTTATTCATCCATCTTTTATGTTAGCACATTTGAGAAGTAATTTTGAGCTTTTAAATGCTATGGTTCTCTTCCTGCGTTTATAGCTCCAAAGGGGAATCATCTTCTTTGCATACTTTGAAGGAAGATGTTTATTGCTGCTTGAAACACTACAATTAAATGCGATTAAGTTTTGCTTTCATTCTCTTTGTTACACATTTGTATAACAAAATTGAGTAGGGCACACGTCGGTTTTTTTACTTACAATTTTTCTTAGTATGATAGTGGAATCTTGCGGTGCACACTGGTTTCGCTTCCCTGTACAACAATTCATCATGAACCTTTTTATGAAATTTATATTACATTATTTCATTTCACATTGTGGTGTGCTCATGACTGAATAGCCTATTAAAATTCATTGGTTTTGTTGGACGATATTGCACTGAAGCAAACAAGATGTTACTTTGTGTTAGATAAATCTTTTTCATTTACGTCAAGCCCATATACGAATCAACAAAAATATCTAATTTTTTTTCGATATCACGCAACAACGTGCGGGGGATCATCTAGTTTCACTTATTTTTGTGTCCATCTACAGCCGGAGGTCACAAATATGACCCCTCAAACATTCACGGATGCGCCCGCGCACACCTCAAATAAACACAATTGCATTTGTACATCTCATACTAGATTCTCAAATCCATGCAAACGAAAAAACCTATGTACTACGTAGAAACCTAACTACTGCTCGTCGAAGATTTCGACGATCTTCGTGCCCTCCTACGGATACATGAGTTGCAGCTCCGCCCTCTCCGGCTGCTTCGCTCCCGCCTCCTTCGTCGTTATCTTCACTTCGAGCTCGTCAGCCTTCGCCTTCCCCTGTCAGATGAGCTCCCGATTGGCCTCCACCTCGGCCTCCTTCTGGATGGATTCCAGGATGGCTTGCTGCTTCGCCACCTCCTCAGCTTGGGCGACGGCGAACTCCGCCTCTGCCTTTGCCATGTTGAAGCCCGGAGCAAGTTGCTCCCCCTCCTCCTCCTCCTTCGCCTCGGCCACCTTCATTGGCTCCGACAGCTCCTCCTCCTTTTCTTTTCGACGAGTCCGGAGGCAGACCCGCAACAATGTGGGCGGCACGCCTAGCCTGGATCTCCGCCTCGATCTGCATCTGGCGCTCCGGCGTGAGCATCGCGTAGGTAGTGATCCTACGCCGGTCCATATCGACGTCGGAGAACGTGGGAGAGAGGGGAAGAGGAGGCGGACGGGCTCGGGTGGCGGCACAGAGAGGAAGGAGGTGGATGTTCTAGGGTTGGGGCATGCTGACCGACTTAAATAGGCGGATTTAGCCTCAGGCGGCAAGCCGGAGCGATGCCACGTGACGTTCACACCGCGACGACGGTTGAGGCGTCCATCGAACCACTTGGTTTCCGGGCGAGTCCGCGTGGGACCCCATTGTCAGGCCGACTCGGTGGGTGTGTCCGGGTGCGCTCGGCCCCCCCATATTCGCCCCATTTTGGGCTGGATACGAGGGATGCCGGTTAGTCCGGACGTTTAAGGCCCGTTTAGAACGTCCGTGTGGATCAATTTTTCATGACCGGGCGGTCTGCCTGGGCGTTTTGAGACGAGGATGAAGGGTCCCGTTGTAGATGCTCTCGTAACCTATAGCTATCTAATAAGGACACATTTGGTTACTTGCATTAGGTCGGGCCAGGCCCACACGGGAAGAATTTGGGTCGTTTGGTTACCTGGGTCGCATGGAATAGTTAGCCCGCACGGAACTTAAAGCAGTGCTCAGCCAGGCCCGCTCAGAATGGCAGAATAGACAGTTTCAAGCGAGCCAAGTTGGGGCGATGCAGGGGAGGGGAATGCCGCACTTCGCAGCTGCAAGCAGGGAGATGGCGGGAGCAATGGCACATCTCCAAAAACGCGGCAGGACGAATTTGTGTCACAGCCCGCCGATTCGCGGCCGCCCTATATAGCTAGGGTGACCGGCGTGCTAAAACTCCCGCCACCATTTCGCCCCCTCTCGAGCTTTCACTCTGGCCCGGATCCACATCGACGATGAGGTAAGCGACACAACTACTCCGGCGATCGGTTGCTACGGCGGCGGATCCACCCCTCCTCTTCTCCTTCATGTCATACCTACATTGCGACTCCTCTGATGGCATCTGTGAGTTCGACCACCCCCCTCCCTCTGCTAGTTCTAGCTAGATCTGGCGATGGGGTGGGGTTAGATCGTCTGATATGTTCGACTGTGATGTTGCAGTAGCTAGTTGGGATGGATTTGAAGCATGCTACTGGTTATTTTCTTGGATGTTCATGTATGGAGTGGTAGTATGCTTAGATGTTCATGGATTGAGTGGTAGTATGCTTATATGTTCATGGATGGATTGGTAGTATGCTTAGATGCTCATGGATGGATTGATAGTATGCTTAGATGTATGGTATGGTAGTGTACAAGTGTTGAACAAGATCATCCATATGTGTCCATGTTTAGTGTTGTCAAGAATGGCAGTGTGCATGTTCTATTGTTTGTTGGTGTGTAGTCCATTGTATGTTGATGACGCTTACGTTTGTAGGACATGGCCACACAAGAGTTTAGTCTGGACATCGTGCCGTCCGAGAGCCAGTTCCCGGCGTCCTACATCCAGGACTCCATGCTAACGTCTACCTGATGCCTCTTTATTCAGAGGTTTTTGAGTTGGCACCTACAGTTCCTTCATTTGTGCTGGCTCAGCCCAATGTTGTATCTCATGCAGCTGCTCGAAAGGCAGTTGCAAAGGAGAAAAAAGATGATAGGGGACGCAACATGAAATGGCAGCCGTTCTTCTCCACTTTTGTGCTTAACAAGATGTGTGACATCATATCTAGTGGAGTGAGGACTGATAAGGGGTTCGAGAAGGTGCATTTGAACTCTGTGGCGAAGCTAGTCTTCGACTTCTGTGGACAGGAGGTCACCGCCACCCAGGTATACAACCACATGAGGAAGTAGAGAATCGGGTGGATCACCATCTCCAAGTTGAGAGACCTGAGTGGTGCTTCATGGGATGAGGCGATCTGCACGATCGTGTTGGAGGCAGAGCACTACCAAGGCCACATCGCGGTTAGCTCACAAATCACGCCATTCTAACTCATCATCTCCTATGAATCATTGTGCCATACTAACTAACCGCCACTCTGCCCTGTTTCTTTCTTAGGATCATCCAAGGACACAGAGTTCCTCAACACACCTATCTAGAACTACCATCAGATGCAGCAGATCTTCTCCTTCGGGCTCGCAACCGGCAAGCATGCCATGGGGTTAGGTCAGCCTCTGGGCTCGCCGATGCCCCTGATGCCGCTCGTGCCACTTAAAGAGATGGTCATCGCCATCAGGAAGAGCAAGAAGATGGACGTGCACCCTTAGCTCCGCGGCACCGTCATGGACCAAGTTGTCTTTGTTGGGGAACGTTGCATGGGAAACAAAAAAGTTCCTACATTCACGCAAGACCTATCCATGGTGATGAGCATCTACGAGAGGGAGAGTTGATCTACATACCCTTGTAGATCGCTAAGCGGGAAGCGTTAAGAAATGCGGTTGGTGTAGTCGAACGTCTTCGCGATCCAAATCGCCGAGCGTCCCGCAATCCAATCACGATCCATCTCGCGATCCAATCACGATTCGTCCTGCGAACTTGATCACGATCTGTCCCGCGAACTTGATCACGGTCCTTTCGATCTAGCGCCGAACGGACGGCACCTCCGCGTTCAGCACACGTGCAGCTTGATGACGATCTCTGCCGTCTTGATCCAGCAAGAGGGAGCGGAGAGGACAAGGAGTTCTCCGGCAGCGTGATGGCGCTCCGGCGATAGTGGTGGAGCTATTCCGGCAGGGCTTTGCCTAAGCACTGCAGAAATCCGATCTAGAGGAGAAACTATGCACTGGAGGAACGGGTAGCACGTGGCTAAAATTATGTGCAAAAACCCTAAAACCACTAGTATATATAGGAGGAAGAGAGGAGGAGTCTTGTCCCAAGGGCCAAGCCTCCAAGGAGTCGGCCGAACCAGGTGGGAGAGGTGGAGTCCACCTCCAATCCTAATAGGACTAGGATTCATCCTATTTTTACCTTTTTCCACTTTTTTCTCTTTGGGCTTTTTCTCCCAGCCGCATGGGCCTTGTGTGGGACTTCCACCAGCCCACAAAGGGCTGATATTTAATCTCCCACAGCCCATGAAGCCTCTTGGGTCGAAATACCCCTCCCGGTGGTCTCCCGGTACACTCCCGGTATATTACCGATTAGTCCGAAACTTTTCCGGCGACCAAAATGGGACTTCCTATATATCAATCTTTACCTCCGAACCATTCCGGAGCTCCTCGTGATGTCCGGGATCTCATCCGGGACTCCAAACAACCTTCGATCACCACCATACATAACTCTATACTATCGAAACGTCACCGAACCTTAAGTGTACAAACCCTGCGGGTTCGAGAACTATGTAGACATGACCGAGACACCTCTATGGTCAATAACCAATAGCGGGACCTGGATGCCCATATTGGTTCCTACATATTCTACGAAGATCTTCATCGGTCGAACCTCTATATTAAGGATTCAGTTAATCTCGTATGATGTTCCCTTTGTTCTTCGGTATGTTACTTGCCCGAGATTCGATCGTCGGTATCTCCATACCTAGTTCAACCTCATTACCGGCAAGTCTCTTTACTCGTTCCGTAATACAAGATCCCGCGACTAAAATTTAGTCACATTGCTTGCAAGGCTTATTATGATGTTGTATTACCGAGTGGGCCCTGAGATACCTCTCCGTCACACGGAGTAACAAATTCCAGTCTTGATCCATGCCAACTCAACAGACACCCTCAGAGATACCTGTAGAGCACCTTTATAGTCACTCAGTTACGTTGCGACGTTTGATACACATAAGGCACTCCTCCGGTGTTCGTGAGTTACATGATCTCATGGTCATAGGAACATATACTTGACATGCAGAAAACAGTAACAATAAACTGACACGATCATATGCTACGTTTGTAGTTTGGGTCTTGTCCATCACATCATTCTCCTAATGATGTGATCCCGTTTATCAAATGACATCACATGTCAATGGCTAGGAAACCTTGACCATCTTTGATTAACGAGCTAATTCACTAGAGGCATACTAGGGACAATGTGTTGTCTATTTACCCACACATGTAATGTGTTTCCAATCAATAAAATTATAGCATGGATAATAAACGATTATCATGAACAAGGAAATATAATAATAAACACTTTATTTATTGCCTCTAGGGCATATTTCCAACAATCTCTCACTTGCACTAGAGTCAATAATCTAGTTCACATCACTATGTGATTTACATTGTAATGAATCGAACACCCATGCAGTTCTGGTGTTGATCATGTTTAGCCTTTGGAAGAGGTTTAGTCAACGGGTCTGCAACATTCAGATCCGTGTGCACTTTGCAAATATTTATGTCCTTCTCCTCGATGTAATCGCGGATGGAGTTGAAGCATCGCTTAATGTGTCTGGTCCTCTTGTGAAACCTTAGTTCCTTGGCCAAAGCAATGGCACCAGTGTTATCACAGAACAGGTTCATTGGATTCAGTGCACTAGGCACTACTTCAGGATCTATCATGAACTGCTTCATCCAGACACCTTCCTTCGCCGCCTCCGAGGCTGCGATGTACTCCGCTTCGCATGTAGAATCGGCTACCACGCTTTGCTTGGAACTGCACCAGCTTACCGCTCCCCCGTTGAGAATAAATACGTATCCGGTTTATGACTTCGAGTCATCCGGATCAGTGTCAAAGCTTGCATCGACGTAACCCTTTACGACGAGCTCTTCATCACCTCCATAAACGAGAAACATTTCCTTAGTCCTGTTCAGGTACTTAAGGATATTCTTGACCGCTGCCCAGTGCTCCATTCCAGGATCACTTTGAAACCTTCCGGCCATACTTATGGCAAGGCTGACATCCGGTCTTGTGCACAACACTGCATACATGATAGAGCCTATGGCTGAAGCATAGGGGATGACACTCATCTTTTCTCTATCCTCTACAGTTACTGGGCATTGAGTCTTACTCAACTTCACACCTTGTAACACAGGCAAGAACCGCTTCTTGGACTGATCCATTTTGAACTTCTTCAAAACTTTATCAAGGTATGTGCTCTGTGAAAGTGCTATTAAGCGTCTCGATCTATCTCTATAGATCTTAATGCCTAATATGAAAGCAGCTTCTCCTAGGTCCTTCATTGAAAAACTCTTGTTCAAATATTCCTTCACGCTTTCCAGCATTTCTATATTGTTTCCAATTAGCAATATGTCATCCACATATAATACTAGAAACGCTATAGAGCTCCCACTCACTTTCTTGTAAATACAAGCTTCTTCATAAACTTGTATAAACTCAAACACTTTGATCACCTCATCAAACTGCTTATTCCAACTCCGAGATGCTTGCACCAGTCCATAAATGGATCGCTGGAGTTTGCAAACTTTGTCAGCATTCTCTGGATTGACAAAACCTTCTGGTTGCATCATATACAACTCTTCCTCAAGGAAACCGTTGAGGAATGTTGTTTTGACATCCATCTGCCAAATTTCATAATCGAAAGAAGCAGCTATTGCCAACATGATTCTGACAGACTTAAGCATCGCTACGGGTGAGAAGGTCTCATCGTAGTCAACTCCTTGAACTTGTGAAAAACCCTTCACCACAAGTCGAGCTTTATAGACGGTAACATTACCATCCGCGTCTATCTTTTTCTTAAAGATCCATTTGTTCTGAATGGCCTTTCGCCCTTTAGGTAATACTTCCAAAGTCCATACTTTGTTTTCATACATGGATCCCATCTCGGATTTCATGGCCTCTAACCATTTCTCAAAATTCGGGCCCATCACTGCTCCTCCATAGCTCGTAGGTTCATTGTTGTCCAACAACATTACCTCCAAGACAGGGTTGTCGTACCACTCAGGAGTAGTACGCGCCCTTGTCGACCTACGAGGTTCAATAGTAACTTGATCCGAAGCTTCATGATCATCATCATTAACTTCCTCTTCTACCATCGTAGGTTCCACAGAAACATCTTTGTGCGTTGCGCTACTTTCTGGTTGAAGTAAAAGTTCAATAACCTCATCAAGCTCTATTTTCCTCCCACTCAATTCTTTCGAGAGAAACTCTTTCTCAAGAAATGTTCCGTTCTTAGCGACAAACACTTTGTCTTCGGATCTGAGATAGAAGGTATACCCGATTGTCTCTTTCGGGTATCCTATGAAGACGTATTTCTCCGCTTTGGGTTCCAGCTTTTTAGGCTGGAGCTTTTTGACATAAGCATCACATCCCAAAACTTTAAGAAACGACAACTTTGGCCTCTTGCCAAACTATAGTTCATATGGCGTCGTCTCAATGGATTTTGATGGTGCCCTATTTAAAGTGAATGCAACTGTCTCTAATGCATAACCCCAAAACGATAGTGGCAAATCAGCAAGAGACATCATAGATCGCACCATATCTAATAAGGTCCGATTACGAAGTTCGGACACACCATTACACTATGGTGTTCCGGGCGGTGTCAACTGTGAAACAATTCCACATTGTCTTAAGTGATTGCCAAACTCATAACTCAGATATTCACCTCCTCGATCAGATCGCAGGAATTTAATCTTCTTGTTACGATGATTCTCAACTTCATTCTGAAATTGCTTGAACTTTTCAAACGTTTCAGACTTGTGTTTCATTAAGTAAATATACCCATATCTACTTAAGTCATCAGTGAAGGTGAGAAAATAACGATATCCACCACGCGCTGTAACATTCATCGGACCGCACACATCAGCATGTATGATTTCCAACAAGTCACTTGCCCGTTCCATTGTTCCAAAGAACGGCGTTTTAGTCATCTTGCCCATGAGGCATGGTTCACATGTGTCAAGTGATTCAAAATCAAGTGACTCTAGAAGTCCATTAGCATGGAGCTTCCTCATGCGTTTTACACCAATATGACCTAAACGGCAGTGCCACAAGAAAGTGGTACTATCATTATCAACTCTACATCTTTTGGCATCAATGTTATGATCATGTGTGTCATCACTATCAAGATTCAATATGAATAAACCCCTCACATTGGGTGCATGACCATAAAAGATATTACTCATATAAATAGAACGACCTTTATTCCCAGATTTAAATGAGTAACTGTCTCGAAATAAACAAGATCCAGATATAATGTTCATGCTTAACGCAGGCACTAAATAACAATTATTCAGGTTCATCACTAATCCCGATGGTAATTGAAGAGAGAGCGTGCCGACGGCGATCACATCAACCTTGGAACCATTTCCCACGCACATCGTCACTTCATCCTTTGCCAGCCTTCGTCTATTTCGTAGGTCCTGTTTTGAGTTGCAAATGTGAGCAACCGAACCGGTATCAAATACTCAGGCACTACAACGAGAGCTAGTAAGGTACACATCAATAACATGTATATCATATATACCTTGTTTGTCGTTGGCCACCTTCTTGTCAACCAGGTACTTGGGGCAGTTCCGCTTGCAGTGACCAGTTCCCTTGCAATGAAAGCATTCAGTTTCTGACTTAGGTCCATGCTTGGGCTTCTTTACAGGAGTAGCAACTTTTTTGCCATCCTTCTTGGTTTCTATCTTCGCGGTGTCAAACATCGCGAACAGCTTAGGGATCATTATTTCTATCCCTGGCGTTTTATAGTTCATCACCAAGTTCTAGTAGCTTAGTGACAGTGACTTGGAGAACTATATCAATCACTATCTTATCTGGAAGATCAACTCCCACTCGATTCAAGCGATTGTAGCATCCAGAAAATCTGAGCACATGCTCAACGATTGAGCTATTCTCCTTCATCTTGCAGGCAAAGAATCTTGTTGGAGATCTCATATCTCGCAACATGGGCACGAGACTGAGATCCTAATTTCAGCTCTTAGAACATCTCATATGTTCTGTGACGTTCAAAACGTTTTGGAGCCTCAATTCTAAGCCGTAATGCATGACGCACTAAACTATCAAGTAGTCATCAGAACGTGCCTGTCAGATGTTCACAACATCTACAAACCACGCTAGAGGGGTTGGCGCACCGAGCGGTGCATTAAGGACATAAGCCTTCTGTTCAGCAATGAGGACAATCCTCAGATCATGGACCCAGACCGCAATATTGCTACCAACATCTTTCAACTCTATTTCTCTAGGAACATATAAAAATTCAAGGGAGCTACAACATGAGCAAGTAATCTACAACATAATTTGCACATACACTATTGACTATGTTCATGATAATGAGTTCAATTAATCATATTACTTAAGAACTCCCACTCAAATTGACATCCCTCCAGTCATTCGAGTGATACATGATCCAAAATCACCAACTCAAGTCCGATCATCACGTGAGTTGAGGTGGTTTCAATGGTGAACATCATCATGTTGATCATATCTACTATATGACTCATGTTCGACCTTTCGGTCTCTTGTGTTTCGAGGCCATGTCTGTACATGCTAGGCTCGTCAAGTTTAACCCGAGTGTTTTGCATGTGCAACACTGGCTTGCACCCGTTGTATGTGAACGTAGAGTCTATCAACCCGATCATCACGTGGTGTCTTGACACGAAGAACTTTCGCAACGATGCACACTCGAGGAGAACACAATTTATCTTGAAATTAAGTGAGGGATCACCTTATAATGCTACCGTCGTCCTAAGCAAAACAAGGTTCATAAAAGGATTAACATCACATGCAAATCATAAGTGACATGATATGGCCATGAACTTGTGCTTTTGATCTCCATCTTGAAAGCACCGGCATGATCTCCATCGTCACCGGCACGACACCATGATCTCCATCATCTTGATCTCCATCAATGTGTCGTCATCGGGGTTGTCGTGCCTAACATGCTTCTACTACTATTGCTACCGTTTAGCGATAAAGTAAAGCATTACATAGCACTTAATGATTGATATGCAGGTCATACAATAATTAAAGACAACCCTATGGCTCCTGCCGGTTGCCATACTCATCGACATGCAAGTCGTGATAATCTATACATCACATGATCATCTCATACATCACATATATCACATCATGTAATTGGCTATATCACATCACAACATACCCTGCAAAAACAAGTTAGACGTCCTCTAATTGTTGTTGCATATTTTACGTGGCTGCTACGGGTATCTAGCAAGAACAATTCTCATCTACGCAAAAACCACAACGGTGATACACTAGTTTCTTTTCAACCTTCTCAAGGACCGCCTTTGTCGAATCCGATCCAACTAAAGTGAGAGAAACTATCACCTGCAAGCCATCTATGCAACAAGTTGCGGTCGAGGGAACCAGTCTCTCGTAAGCGTACGGGTAATGTTGGTCTGGGACGCTTCATCTCACAATACCGCTGAACCAAAACACGACCAAGGAAGAAAGCAATCTAAGCATCAACGTCCACAAACTCTTTGTGTTCTACTCTAGATCTCATCTACACATAGACCTAGCTCATGATGCCACTGTTGGAGAACGTTGCATGGGAAACAAAATATTTCCTACGTTCACGCAAGACCTATCCATGGTGATGAGCATCTACGAGAGGGAGAATTGATCTACATACCCTTGTAGATCGCTAAGCGGGAAGCGTTAAGAAACGCGGTTGGTGTAGTCGAACGTCTTCACGATCCAAATCGCCGATCATCCCGAGATCCAATCATGATCCGTCCCGCGATCCCATCATGATTCGTCTCGCGAACTTGATCACGATCCATCTCGCGAACTTGATCACGGTCCTTCCAATCTAGCGCCGAACGGATGACACCTCCGCGTTCAGCACACGTGCAGCTTGATGACAATCTCTGTCGTCTTGATCCAGCAAGAGGGAGTGGAGAGGAGGAGGAGTTCTCCAGTAGCGTAACGGCGCTCCGGCGATGGTGGTGGAGCTATTCCAGCAGGGCTTCGCCTAAGCACTACAGAAATCTGATCTAGAGGAGAAACTATGCACTAGAGAAACGGGTAGCACGTGGCTAAAATTCTATGCAAAAACCCTAAAACCACCACTATATATAGGAGGAAGAGAAGAGGAGGCTTTTCCCAAGGGCCAAGCCTCCAAGGAGTCGGCCGAACCAGGTGGGAGAGGTGGAGTCCACCTCCAATCCTAGTAGGACTAGGATTCATCCTATTTTTGCCTTTTTCCACTTTTTTCTCTTTGGGATTTTTCTCCCAGCCGCATGGGCCTTGTGTGGGACTTTCACCAGCCCACAAAGGGCTGGTATTTACTCTCCCACAGCCCATGAAGCCTCTTCGGTCGAAATACCCCTCCCGGTGGTCTCCCGGTACACTACCGGCACTCCCGGTACATTACCGATTAGCCCGAAACTTTTCTGACGACCAAAATGGGACTTCCTATATATCAATCTTTACCTCTGGACCATTCCGGAGCTCCTCGTGATGTCCGGGATCTCATCCGGGACTCCAAACAACCTTCGGTCACCACCATACATAACTCTATACTACCGAAATGTCACCAAACCTTAAGTGTGCGGACCATGCGGGTTCGAGAACCATGTAGACATGATCGAGACACCTCTACGGTCAATAACCAATAGCGGGACCTGGATGCCCATATTGGTTCCTACATATTCTACGAAGATCTTCATCGGTCGAACCTCTATGTTAAGGATTCAGTTAATCTCGTATGATGTTCCCTTTGTTCTTCGGTATGTTACTTGCCCGAGATTCAATCATCGGTATCTCCATACCTAGTTCAACCTCCTTACCAAAAACTCTCTTTACTCGTTCCGTAATACAAGACCCCGCGACTAACATTTAGTCACATTGCTTGCAAGGCTTATTATGATGTTGTATTACCGAGTGGGCCTTGAGATACCTCTCCGTCACACGGAGTAACAAATTCCAGTCTTGATCCATGCCAACTCAACAGACACCCTCAGAGATACCTGTAGAGCACCTTTATAGTCACCCAGTTACGTTGCGACGTTTGATACACACAAGGCAATCCTCCGGTGTCCGTGAGTTACATGATCTCATGGTCATTGGAACATATACTTGACATGCAGAAAACAGTAACAATAAACTGACACGATCATATGCTACGTTTGTAGTTTGGGTCTTGTCCATCACATCATTCTCCTAATGATGTGATCCCGTTTATCAAATGACATCACATGTCAATGGCTAGGAAACCTTGACCATCTTTGATTAACGAGCTAGTTCACTAGAGGCATACTAGGGACAATGTGTTGTCTATTTACCCACACATGTAATGTGTTTCTAATAAATACAATTATAGCATGGATAATAAACGATTATCATGAACAAGGAAATATAATAATAAACACTTTATTTATTGCCTCTAGGGCATATTTCCAACAGGCTTCAGCCCAGAGATTCTCATGATGGGGCTCAGCCACCTGCTTGACAACAAAGCCCAAGGTGTTGGGTTTGTTGCCATGGGAGAGGCTCACGGGGTGCTCTAGCTGAGGACCTGGCTGGGCAAGCACTACTACTAGTGTTGCTGGTGGCGACGACGTGCATGATCCTCGACGACGACGATGTATATTTTGTGTAGTTAGGGCTTGAAAACAATCTTATGGTCTGTATATTTCGGTGATGTACTAACCCCTCATGATGATCACGGACTTGCGGTGGTAGGATTATATGCTCTTTTAGATGTGATGGTAGGATGACACGAATGTAGTGGTAGGTTGAACTTGCCATGCGATATGATCATGCATGCTTACTAATGCTCTTATGCTTCATTGTTTTTGTGCTTGTTGCTTAATTGCTTGCTCCTAAAGTGTTTCATTACTTGTTGCTTCAGTGTATTGCTCATTTGCACTACTAGGGCAAGTGTTATGCCGTGTTCGAAGGGAGGATTTAAGGGTTTATAGCTCATGGGAAGCTTGCAACAAACAAGTTTCAGGTACATAAATCAAAGTCACGGAGGGTTTAAGACTAGCAGGAGGTAGAAGATGCTTACTCCAAGTATGTGCTAGAGCAGAGATGAAGCAAGGTTGAGGTTGCAAAGATGGATCATCCGTTGGGGCCGAAGAACATCATCATCTTCGTCCAGTTCATCACCATTGCAATATTGTGATGTTGGTGTGCGATGTGTGATCGTATGTATAGTGTAGTAGTAGTGGGTACGCTCATCAAGTGGGGTACAAGATGAACACAACTCCATGCTCATATGTAACCAAACAAAGTGCACTCGTGTTACCACAATCAATACGGACAACCAAACGCGAAGTGAAATTGCATTCCTGTGATGTAGGAAGAGAGTATACATGCAACCAATCGACATGCATGTGTTAATTTTTTTGTCTGCATACATTCAACCTGGTTAACTGAATCAAGTATGTAAAATGAAAAAATACAGAAAGATTCCTACTAATTGTAACGCTTCGGACAGGAGGCCTCAGGCGACTCCTGGGCGGGCCAGGATGGTCACGGCGTCGCTGCCGGTGGCTGTGACGGCATCCTGTGAGGAGCGGTGGGTGCTGGGTGGCCTCCTCTATGAGGACTAGAGCACCTTTAAAAGGAGAGGGAGAGAGATTCTCAGCCGAGCGCGCAACCCCGAGGTATGTGTGCGGCGGTTTCGGAGCAGAGTGACAAATTTCCTCAGTTCAAGTGTGGATCTGATGGATTCAAAGCTGGCGGGGATCAGGGGGTCGACTGCAGTACACGGGGTGACATTTTTGTTGTCGGACTTAAATCCTCTAGCTGCAAATCAGGTGAGTTACGGGGATGATTTTGGGGCAGTTTCCTCTGGAGTTCGTTGTGTTAGAAGGGAATTGGAAACCAGCCTTGATTTGGATTCTGGAGTTATTCTTGGAGTTAATACTGTTAATTTGGAGGCGGATTTTGGGGGAGGAGAGGCTTATTTGAAGGAGAGGAGGGAGTGTTCAACTCATCGCCTTTCTTTGAATTTCATAGAGGTGGGGTGCCTGCTTGCTTCCAGTCCTCCTTTCCCTCTCTGTCTTTGGCAGGTCAGCGGCTCGCAATAGCGACTTCCGGGACCGAGGGTGGCGAAAAGGGTGTGGTGCCTGCTGCCGTGAGCGCTGGCTTGGCCGAATCACATAGGCGAGCTTCCCTGATGGCCAGGCTGCCCATGCAGCGGCTGTGCGGCAGGAGGCTCCGATGCTGGAGATGGTCCAAGCGTCTGCAAGATTGGGCGTGGTTGTTGGAGGCCCCAACTCGCCTCACATGCTCACAGAAGATGTAGGCCCAAGCAAGACCAATGGGGTGATCATGCCAACTGCGACAGTCGGCTTCTCTGCCCCGCCGGTGCCTCCACCGATGCAGAGGGTGGGCAAGGCGGTGGCCTTGTTGTCCCCTGAAGTGGACGACGCTCCGGTCGTCATCGACATGAAGGCTGCTCAGCGCGTTATGGTCGGAAAGCTGCTCGTCGGCCGGCTAATTTCATCGTACATGGCAAACCCCCATGCCATTGTGCGTGAGCTGCGGGGGCCTCGGCGCCTGGTCGACACGTTATGCCACAATGCATTCCGAGCGACGACGGAAGGTTCATCCTAAACTTCAAGGCGGAGGGTGACATGTTGCACGTGTCGCGGGCTGGTCCGTGGCACTACCGCAACGACGTCTTCATCTATGCGGCGTTCAACAACAAGGGCAATGCTTGTGATGTCGAGCTCGATGCCATTCAAGTCTGGGTGCAAATTCATGGGCTCCCGTACGAGCTCAAGTCCGTGGAGATGAGCTGGGAGCTAGGGAAGAAGCTGGGGAAGGTGGTGGTCGTCGCCCATAGGAAGAAGATGATCGTTGACAAGCATCTTCGGATGCGTGTCGATATGCCAATACTGCAGCCACTCAAGGAGTACATCATCACCAACCCTGTTGGAAGTACCACAATCCACAAATACCCTGTAAAATATGAAAAGCTCTCAAATTTTTGCCTTTGGTGTGGCTTGTTGGGGCACACTACAGAGAAATTTTGCAGCATTCCGAAGCAAGTCTGAGCTCCCGCCTTCTCCACCAACATCAAGGCGTCACCTCTCTGGAAGGAGATGTACTCTGGAGCTTCAAACGAGGCGCTGGGTCCGGTGCGTCGCTCCCTGAATTTTGAGGGGATGGTGGCACCTAGGGACCTGGAGCGTGAGGGAGACTACGTCAAGGTACCTGAGGTGGTGATCAAGGCGGTGGCCAGTGCTGTCGCGACGCTCACCGTCTCTCCTTCCAGCAAGAACCAGCTTGGAGGCAAGGCGCTGGAGCTGCTCGCAGATGCTTCAGCTGATCTTCAGGGGCCTCCTCCTCGCACGGCAGTGGAGGGCTCCCTGGAGTTGGCCCGGCTAGCGCTAGTGGGATTTCCACTCCTCTGTCTGCCGCTGGGTTGGATGGGCTTCAGGTGGTTGGGGGATTGCAGGCTCCCCTGGCTGCTGTTGTTCCGGTGAAGGCTTCAATTCTTGATGCTGCAAACAAGGGTAAAGGGCGCCCTTTAGTTGATGTCGCTGGTGCTGAAACCATTTGGGACACTGGAGGAGTTACCACAAAGAGGAGGCTCAAGAGCGCGCGGACGTGCAATTCACAGTCGTCAAGCACACAACGTTTGGGGTTGTTACACCCCCGAACAGCACTAGGGATCTTTCCAGACGTAAGGTTGCTTTTGCTGCTATCCTTGATAGTACTGCTGGTAGCAAGAGGAGCTTCTCGGAAGATCAAGACTTCATCATCAACATGAACAATGCTAGTTCAGAGAGTCTAGAGTTTAGAGGTGTTGATGATTTGAGTATTTCATGTAAAAGAGTGTGTGTTGAGAGGGTTGAGGTGCTGGTAGGTGTGGGTGGGTCTGTAACCCATGTTACTCGAGAGGTAGATGGGGGAGAGGAATTTTTAGAGGATAAGAGGAGAGAGTCTCTAGGAGAGGAAAAAGAGGAAGGTCCCAATCTTAAGGAAGCTACCGGTCATGGGGTTGCCGGTCAACCGACGGGCGCAATTGATGACGCCCATCAGAAGCCATGAAAATACTAAGTTAGAACTGTCGAGGCTTGGGTCAACCTCGCACAGTTGAAGAGTTGGTGTGCCTCTCTAAGACGCACAAACCCAACGTTATCTTCTTTCCGAAACTAGAAAAAATAAAGAGTATGTTGATGGTTTACGCTATCGCTTGGGCATGAAAAATGTTTTTATTGTTTTTGGTCAAGATAAAGGTGGAGGGCTGGCTGTGTTCTCAGATGAGTCTTTTTCCTTGGAGTTGAATAAATTTGGGACTCACTGTTGGAAATATGCCCTAGAGGCAATAAATAAAGTGTTTATTATTGTATTTCCTTGTTCATGATAATCGTTTATTATCCATGCTATAATTGTATTAATTGGAAACATGGATACATGTGTGGATACATAGACAAACACAATGTCCCTAGTATGCCTCTACTGAACTAGCTCGTTGATTGAAAGATGGTTAAGGTTTCCTAGCCATGGACATGAGATGTCATTTGATAACGGGATCACATCAGTAGGAGAATGATGTGATGGACAAGACCCAAACTACAAACGTAGCTTATGATCGTGTCAGTTTATTGCTGCTGTTTTCTGCATGTCCAGCATATGTTCCTATGACCATGAGATCATGCAACTCACAGATATCGGAGGAGTACCTTGTGTGTATCAAACGTCACAACATAACTGGGTGACTATAAAGGTACTCTATAGGTGTCTTCGAGGGTGTCTGTTGAGTTGGCATGGATCGAGACTGGGATTTGTTACTCCGTGTGACGGAGAGGTATCTCAGGGCCCACTCGGTAATACAACATCACAATGAGCCTTGCAAGCAATGTGACTAATTTTTAGTTGCGGAATCTTGTATTACGGAATGAGTAAAGAGACTTTCCGGTAACTAGATTGAACTATGTATGGAGATACCAACGATAGAATCTCGGGCAAGTAACATACCGAAGAACAAAGGGAACATCATGCGGGATTAACTGAATCCCTGACATAGAGGTTCGATCGATAAAGATCTTCGTAGAATATGTAGGAACCAATGTGGACATCCAGGTCCCGCCATTGGTTATTGACCGTAGAGGTGTCTCGGTCATGTCTACATAGTTCTTGAACCCGCAGGGTCTGCACACTTAAGGTTTGGTGACTTTTCGGTAGTATAGAGTTATGTATGGTGGTGACCGAAGTTTGTTCGGAGTCCCGGATGATATCCTGTACGTCATGAGGAGCTCCGGAATGGTCCGGAGGTAAAGATTCATATATAGGAAGTCCCAGTTTGGTCGCCGGAAAAGTTTTGGGCTCATCGATAGTGTACCGGGAGTGCCGGTAGTGTACCGGGAGACCTTCGGGAGGGATATTTCGACCCTAGAGGGTCCATGAGCTGTGGGAGATTAATAACCAGCCCTTAGTGGGCTGGTGGAACAGCCACAAAAGTCCCATGGCGCCAAGAGGAAAAAAGGCCTAAAGAAAAGGTGGAAAAAAGGGCCAATAGGGAGCAATCCTAGTCCAACTAGGATTGGAGAAGGAGAGTCCTTCTCTCCCTCCCTCTTGCGTCCGAATTGGCTTGGCCCTTGCGCCAATCCAGCCCTACTCCCTCCCTCCTTTATATACTGGTGGATTTGGGGCTGTTTGCACTAGTTTTTTCAGCCACGTGCTACCCGTTCCACCGGTGCATAGTTTCTCCTCTAGATCGTATTTCCGCAGTGCTTAGGTGAAGCCCTGCCGGAGTTGCTCCACCACCATCGCCGGAGCGCCGTCACGCTGCCGGCGAACTCTTCCTCCTCTCCACTTCTTCTTACTGGATCAAGATGATGGAGATCGTCATCAAGCTGCACGTGTGCTGAACGCGGAGGTGTCGTCCGTTCGGTACTAGATCGGAAGGACCATGATCAAGGCCATGGGACGGTTCGTGATTGGATCGCGGAACGGTTCCTGACGTGATTGCAGGACGGATCGTGACGAGATCGTGGGACGGATCTTGATTGGATCGCGGGACGCTCGGCGATTTGAATCGCGAAGACGTTCGACTACACCAACCGCGTTTCTTAACGCTTCCCGCTTAGCGATCTACAAGGGTACGTAGATCAACTTCCCCTCTCGTAGATGCTCATCACCATGGATAGGTTTGCGTGTGCGTAGGAAATTTTTTGTTTCCCATGCAACGTTCCCCAACAGTGGCATCATGAGCTAGGTTGATGGTTCTATGAGATCTCGAGTAGAACACAAAAGGTTTGTGGGCGTTGATGCTTAGATTGCTTCCTTCCTTGGTCGGATTTTGGTTCAGCGGTATTGTGAGATGAAGCGGCCCGGACCAACATTACTCGTACGCTTACGAGAGACCGGTTCCCTCGACGCAACTTGTTGCCTAGATCGCTTGCGGGTGGCAATTTCTCTCACTTTAGTTGGATCGGATTCGACAAAGGAAGTCCTTGAGAAGGTTGAAAAGCAAATTATGTATCACCGTTGTGATTTATGCGTAGGTGAGAATCGTTCTTGCTAGAAACCCGTAGTAGCCACGTAAAACATGCAACAACAATTAGAGGACGTCTAACTTGTTTTTGCAGGGTATGTTGTGATGTGATATGACCAATTACATGATGTGATATATGTGATGTATGAGATGATCATGTGATGTATAGAATTTCACGACTTGCATGTCGTTGAGTACGGCAACCGGCAGGAGCCATAGGGTTGTATTTAATTATTGTATAACCTGTGTCTCAATCATTAAGCGCTATGTAATGCTTTACTTTATCGCTAAACGGTAGCAATAGTAGTAGAAGCATGCAGGGCGTGACAACCTCGATGGCGACACGTTGATGGAGATCAAGATGATGGAGATCATGGTGTTGTGCCGGTGACGATGAAGATCATGCCGGTGCTTTCAAGATGGAGATCTAAAGCACAAGTTCATGGCCATATCATGTCACTTATGAATTGCATGTGATGTTAATCCTTTTATGCACCTTGTTATGCTTAGTACGGCGGTAGCATTATAAGGTGATCCCTCACTTGAATTTCAAGATAAAATTGTGTTCTCCCCGAGTGTGCACCGTTGCGAAAGTTCGTCGTGTTGAGACACCACGTGATGATCGGGTGCGATAGACTCTACATTCACATACAACGGGTGCAAGCCAGTTTTGCATGTGCAGAACACTCGGGTTAAACTTGACGAGCCTAGCATGTACAGACATGGCCTCGGAACACAAGAGATCGAAAGGTCGAACATGAGTCATATAGTAGATATGATCAACATAATGATGTTCACCATTGAAGCCACCTCAACTCACGTGATGATCGGACTTGAGTTGGTGGATTTGGATCATGTGACACTCAGATGACCTGAGGGATGTCAATTTGAGTGGGAGCTTTAGTAATTTGATTAACTAAACTCATTATCTTGAACAATAGTCTAAATGAACTTTGCATATTTATATTGTAGATCAATGGCTCGCGCAGTAGCACCCCTGAATTTTAATGCATTCCTAGAGAAAGCTAGACTGAAAGATGATGGAAGTAACTTTGTTGATCGGGCCTGTAATCTCAGGATTATCCTCACGGCTTCCCAGAAATCATATGTCCTTGATGCACCGCTTGGTGACCAACCAGAAGACATGACCTCCGAAGACGTTAAGAACGCTTGGGAGGCACGTACTGGAGATTACTCAATACTTCAGTGTGCAATATTGTATGGCTTAGAACCGGGACTTCAAAGACGTGTTGAACATCATGGAACATATGAGATGTTCCAAGAGTTGAAGTTTATCTTTCAGAAGAACGCCCGGATCGAAAGGTATGAAACCTCCGATAAGTTCTATGCTTGCAAGATGGAGGAGAACGGGTCTATCAGTGAACATATACTCAGAATGTCTGGGTATTCAACTCGTCTAGCGGAGTTGGGAATTGCCCTTCCGCCAGAGGCGATCACTGGCAGAGTTCTTCAATCACTGCCACCTAGTTACAAGAGCTTTGTGATGAACTATAACATGCACGTGATGAACAAGTCAGTCGTCGAGCTGTTTGCGATGCTAAAAGTCGCAGAGTTTGAAATCCAGAAAGAACATCAAGTGTTGATGGTCAATAAAACCACTAGTTTCAAGAAAAATGGCAAAGTCAAGGGCAAGGGCAAGAAGGGTAAAACCAACAAGGATGGCAAAGCAGTTGCTACTCCTGCAAAGAAGCCCAAGCATGGACCCAAGCCAGAAACTGAGTGCTTTCATTGCAAAGGAATTGGTCACTGGAAGCGGAACTGAAGTACCTGGCTGACAAGAAGGCGGCCAACGACAAACAAGGTATATATGATATACATGTTATTGGTGTGTACCTTACTGGCTCTCGTAGTAGTGCCTAGGTATTTGATACCGGTTCGGTTGCTCACATTTGCAACTCAAAGCAGGAACTACAGAATAAACGAAGGCTGGCAAAGGACAAAGTGACGATGCGCGTGGGAAATGGTTCCAAGGTTGATGTGATCGCCATCGGCACGCTCTCTCTTCGATTACCATCGGGATTAGTGATGAACCTGAATAATTGTTATTTAGTGCCCGCGTTAAGCATGAACATTATATCTGGATCTTGTTTATTGCGAGACGGTTACTCATTTAAATCAGAGAATAAAGGTTGTTCTATTTATATGAGTAATATCTTTTATGGTCATGCACCCAATGTTAGGGGTTTATTCATATTGAATCTTGATAGTGATGACACACATGTTCATAACATTGATGCCAAAAGATGTAGAATTGATAATGATAGTACCACTTTCTTGTGGCACTGCCGTTTAGGTCATATTGGTGTAAAACGCATGAGGAAGCTCCATGCTGATGGACTTTTGGAGTCACTTGATTTTGAATCACTTGACACATGTGAACCATGCCTCATGGGCAAGATGACTAAAACGCCATTCTCTAGAACAATGGAACGGGCGAGTGACTTACTGGAAATCATACACACCGATGTGTGCGGTCCAATGAATGTTACAGCGCGTGGTGGATATCGTTATTTTCTCACCTTCACTGATGACTTAAGTAGATATGGGTATATTTACTTAATGAAACACAAGTCTGAAACAATTGAAAAGTTCAAGCAATTTCAGAGTGAAGTTGAAAATCATCATAACAAGAAGATTAAGTTCTTGCGGTCTGATCGAGGAGGTGAATATCTGAGTTATGAGTTTGGCAGTCACTTAAGACAGTGTGGAATTGTTTCACAGTTGACACCGCCCGGAACACCACATCGTAATGGTGTGTCCGAACGTCGTAATCGAACCTTGTTAGATATGGTGCGTTCTATGATGTCTCTTGCTGATTTGCCACTATCGTTTTGGGGTTATGCATTAGAGACAGTTGCATTCACTTTAAATAGGGCACCATCGAAATCCGTAGAGACGACGCCATATGAACTGTGGCTTGGCAAGAAGCCAAAGTTGTCGTTTCTTAAAGTTTGGGGATGTGATGCTTATGTCAAAAAGCTTCAGCCTGAAAAGCTGGAACCCAAAGTGGAGAAATGCGTCTTCATAGGATACCCGAAAGAGACAGTCGGGTATACCTTCTATCTCAGATCCGAAGGCAAAGTGTTTGTCGCTAAAAACGGAACATTTCTTGAGAAAGAGTTTCTCTCGAAAGAATTGAGTGGAGGAAAATAGAGCTTGATGAGGTTATTGAACCTTTACTTCAACCAGAAAGTAGCGCAACGCAGAAAGATGTTTCTGTGGAACCTACGACGGTAGAAGAGGAAGTTAATGATGATGATCATGAAGCTTCGGATCAAGCAGCTATTGAACCTCGTAGGTCGACAAGGCCGCGTACTATCCCTGAGTGGTATGGCAACCCTGTCTTGGAGGTCATGTTGTTGGACAACAATGAACCTACGAGCTATGGAGGAGCAGTGATGGGCCTGGATTCCGATAAATGGTTAGAGGCCATGAAATCCGAGATGGGATCCATGTATGAAAACAAAGTATGGACTTTGGAAGTATTACCTGAAGGGCGAAAGGCCATTCGGAACAAATGGATCTTTAAGAAGAAGACAGACGCGGACGGTAATGTCACCGTCTATAAAGCTCGACTTGTGGCAAAGGGTTTTTCACAAGTTCAAGGAGTTGACTGCGATGAGACTTTCTCACCCGTAGCGATGCTTAAGTCTGTCAGAATCATGTTAGCAATAGCTGCCTATTTTGACTATGAAATTTGGCAGATGGATGTAAAAACAGCGTTCCTCAACGGTTTCCTTGAGGAAGAGTTGTATATGATGCAACCCGAAGGTTTTGTCGATCCAGAGAATGCTGACAAAGTTTGCAAACTCCAGCGATCTATTTATGGACTGGTGCAAGCATCTCAGAGTTGGAATAAGCGCTTTGATGAGGTGATCAAAGCGTTTGAGTTTATACAAGTTTATGGAGAAGCTTGTATTTACAAGAAAGTGAGTGGGAGCTCTATACCGTTTCTAGTATTATATGTGGATGACATTTGCTGATTGGAAACAATATAGAAATGCTGGAAAGCATGAAGGAATATTTGAACAAGAGTTTTTCAATGAAGGACCTAGGAGAAGCTGCTTTCATATTAGGCATTAAGATCTATAGAGATAGATCGAGGCGCTTAATAGCACTTTCATAGAGCACATACCTTGACAAAGTTTTGAAGAAGTTCAAAATGGATCAGTCCAAGAAGGGGTTCTTGCCTGTATTACAAGGTGTGAAGTTGAGTAAGACTCAATGCCCAGTAACTGCAGAAGATAGAGAAAAGATGAGTGTCATCCCCTGTGCTTCAGCCATAGGCTCTATCATGTATGCAATGCTGTGCACAAGACCCGATGTCAGCCTTGCCATAAGTATGGCCAGAAGATTTCAAAGTGATCCTGGAATGGAGCATTGGCAAGCGGTCAAGAATATCCTTAAGTACCTGAAAGGGACTAAGGAAATGTTTCTCGTTTATGGAGGTGATGAAGAGCTCGTCGCAAACCGGATACGTATTTATTCTTAACGGGGGAGCGGTAAGCTGGTGCAGTTCCAAGCAAAGCGTGGTAGCTGATTCTACGTGCGAAGCGGAATACATCGCAGCCTCGGAGGCGGCGAAGGAAGGTGTCTAGATGAAGCAGTTCATGACAGATCTTGGAGTAGTGCCTAGTGCACTGAATCCAATGAACCTGTTCTGTGACAACACTGGTGCAATTGCTCTGGCCAAGGAACCAAGGTTTCACAAGAGGAATAGACACATAAAGCGACGCTTCAACTCCATCCACGATTACATCTTGGAGAAAGACATAAATATTTGCAAAGTGCACATGGATCTGAATGTTGCAGACCCATTGACTAAACCTCTTCCAAGGGCTAAACATGATCAACACCAGAACTGCATGGGTGTTCGATTCATTACAATGTAAATCACATAGTGATGTGAACTAGATTATTGACTCTAGTGCAAGTGGGAGACTGTTGGAAATATGCCCTAGAGGCAATAAATAAAGTGTTTATTGTTGTATTTCCTTGTTCATGATAATCGTTTATTATCCATGCTATAATTGTATTAATTGGAAACATGGATACATAGACAAACACAATGTCCCTAGTATGCCTCTAGTGAACTAGCTCGTTGATTGAAAGATGGTTAAGGTTTCCTAGCCATGGACATGAGATGTCATTTGATAATGGGATCACATCATTAGGAGAATGATGTGATGGACAAGACCCAAACTACAAACATAGCTTATGATCGTGTCAGTTTATTGCTGCTGTTTTCTGCATGTCAAGCATATGTTCCTATGACCATGAGATCATGCAAATCACAGATATCGGAGGAGTACCTTGTGTGTATCGAACGTCGCAACGTAACTGGGTGACTATAAAGTTACTCTACAGGTGTCTCCGAGGGTGTCTGTTGAGTTGGCATGGATCGAGACTGGGATTTGTTACTCCGTGTGACGGAGAGGTATCTTAGGGCCCACTCGGTAATACAACATCACAATGAGCCTTGCAAGCAATGTGACTAATTGTTAGTTGCGGAACCTTGCATTACGGAACGAGTAAAGAGACTTGCCGGTAACGAGATTGAACTAGGTATGGAGATACCAACGATCGAATCTCAGGCAAGTAACATACCGAAGAACAAAGGGAACATCATGCGGGATTAACTGAATCCCTGACATAGAGGTTCGACCGATAAAGATCTTCATAGAATATGTAGGAACCAATGTGGACATCCAGGTCCCGCCATTGGTTATTGACCATAGAGGTGTCTCGGTCATGTCTACATAGTTCTCGAACCCGTAGGGTCTGCACACTTAAGGTTTGGTGATGTTTCGGTAGTATAGAGTTATGTATGGTGGTGACCGAAGTTTGTTCGGGGTCCCGGATGAGATCCTGGACGTCACGAGGAGCTCCGGAATGGTCCGGAGGTAAAGATTCATATATAGGAAGTCCTAGTTTGGTCGCCAGAAAAGTTTCGGGCTCATCGGTAGTGTACCGGGAGTGCCGGTAGTGTACCGGGAGACCTCCGGGAGGGGTATTTTGACCCTAGAGGGTCCATGGGCTGTGGGAGATTAATAACCAGCCCTTAGTGGGCTGGTGGAACAGCCGCAAAAGGCCCATGGCGCCAGGAGAAAAAAAGGCCTAAAGAAAAGGTGGAAAAAAGGGCTAATAGGGAGCAATCCTAGTCCAACTAGGATTGGAGAAGGAGAGTCCTTCTCTCCCTCCCTCTTGCGTCCGAATTGGCTTGGCCCTTGCGCCAAGACAGCCCTCCTCCCTCCCTCTTTTATATACTGGTGGATTTGGGGCTGTTTGCACTAGTTTTTTCAGCCACGTGCTACCCGTTCCACTGGTGCATAGTTTCTCCTCTAGATCGTATTTCCACAGTGCTTAGGCGAAGCCCTGCCGGAGTTGCTCCACCACCATCGCCGGAGCGCCGTCACGCTGCCGGTGAACTCTTCCTCCTCTCCACTTCTTCTTGCTGGATCAAGACGGTGGAGATCGTCATCAAGCTGCACGTGTGCTGAACGTGGAGGTGTCGTCCGTTCGGTACTAGATCGGAAGGACCGTGATCAAGGCCACGGGATGGTTCGTGATTGGATCGCGGGACGGTTCGTGATGTGATCGCGGGACGGATCATGACGAGATCGTGGGACGGATCGTGATTGGATCGCGGGACGCTCGGCGATTTGAATCGCGAAGACGTTCGACTACACCAACCGCGTTTCTTACCGCTTCCCGCTTAGCGATCTACAAGGGTACGTAGATCAACTTTCCCTCTCGTAGATGCTCATCACCATGGATAGGTTTGCGTGTGCGTAGATTTTTTTTTGTTTCCCATGCAACGTTCCCCAACACTCACTTCATCGACATGTATATGCGCAATGCGGATGGCTCTTCATGGAGGTGCACTTTTGTTTATGGAGAGCCGAACGCAAGCCAAAGGTACGTTATGTGGGAGCTTTTGAGGCGTTTGAAACATCTTGGTGCAGGTCCATGGTTTTTGGTTGATGATTTTAACTAAGCCATGTGGCAGAGTGAGCATTTTTCTCGTCATAAAAGATCACATCAGCTTATGGCAATTTTTTGAAAGGCCTTGT
Source organism: Hordeum marinum (assembly GCA_022496015.1). Classification (NCBI taxonomy): domain Eukaryota; kingdom Viridiplantae; phylum Streptophyta; class Magnoliopsida; order Poales; family Poaceae; genus Hordeum; species Hordeum marinum. Next base: position 407,127,929 of record CM039672.1, on the reverse strand, counting down.
CGGATTGCAATTTATTTGATTTGGGCTATCATGCTATCCCGTGGACGTATGATAATAAACAAGATGACAATAAGAATGTAAAGGTTCGTCTGGATAGAGCGGTGTCTTGTCCACTTTTGTCTTCTATCTTTTCTAAGTGCAAGGTCTCTCACATTGTAAGGTCCAGATCAGACCACTGCCCTCTAGTTATTGAGTTTCTTGGTCCGCCTACTCGGGTCGGTCTTTCTTCTAAACAGATGAGATATGAGTCTTATTGGGAGAGGGAAGGTTCTTTGCTGGATGATCAAATTAATTCCTTTTGGAAATCTGGGCAGCATATTAAAGATTTAAATGATGTGGTTGGTAACCTGGACAGGCTAATGAAATCCCTTCATCGGTGGAGTTGTGAGTATATTGGTTGTATAGCGAATTCTTTCTTCAAGGATCTTTACTCCCGTGACGCAATGGTTGACCCTACGCGTATTATTCCGCTGGTTAAACCATTGGTGAGTGATGATATGAACGAAGCGCTTTGCAAACCTTTCTCGGAGCAGGAGATTAGCGATGCTCTCTTTCAAATTGGGCCTTTGAAAGCTCCAGGTCCTGATGGTTTTCTTGCTAGATTTTTTCAGCGAAATTGGGGTCTAATTAAAGAGGATATTAGCCGTGCTATCCAACAGTTCTTTAACTCTGGACGTATGCCAGATGGGGCTAACAATACAACTATTGTTCTTATTCCTAAAGTGAAGAATCCTCAGTCGATAAAAATATTTCAGACCTATCAGTCTTTGCAATGTGCTATATAAGATCATCTCAAAATGTCTTGTCAACAGACTGAGACCTCTTCTAGATGGTATGATCTCTCGCACCCAAAGCATGTTTATTCCTGGTAGATTAATCACTGATAATGCATTCATCACATTTGAATGTATGCATTCCTTGAGTACATTAAAAGATTTTCGTGGGGAGTATTGTGATTACAAGTTAGGTCTTGCCAAAGCTTATGATCGTGTGGATTGGAATTTCCTGAAAAGTATGTTCGGAGCTTTTGGTTTTGCTCCGATCTAGATCAATTGGATTATGACTTGTGTTACATCGGTAAAACACTCAGTTCGGTTGAACAGTCAATTGTTGGATTCGTTCTCTCCCTCTCGAGGACTCAGGCAAGCAGATCCCTTATCTCTGTATTTATTCTTGTTTGTGGGAGAGGCCTTGTCATTATTGTTCAAGGATGCGAGTGACAATGGTACCCTTCAGAATTTTCATCTCAACAGACAAGCTCCAGGTATATCACATTTGTTGTTTGCCGATGACAGTCTGCTTTTCTTTCCATTGACCAAACGTTGGCAATTAAAAATATTCTGACGAACTATGAAGTATACAAGCCAGCTGTTGAGCCCAGATAAATATTCTATTATGTTTGGGAAGAGTTGCAATGTGCAAAATCAAGTAAACACTATGGTTATTCTAAAAGTTACGACTAGGGGGTTTGATGATAAATATTTGGGGTTACCTGTCCCAGAAGGAAGATTGAAGGCGGTCAGTTCTAGTCCACTAAGGACAAGACTTTGAAAAGGCTTTTTGATTGGATTGAAAAGTACGCGTCTACTGGAGTAAAAGGAGTTCAGATAAAATCAGTTATCCAGGCTCTCCCGGTCTTTGCCATGAGTATTTTTAAATTTCCGGTCTCTCTTTGTAAGGATTTATCTCAAATTATTCGGAGTTTTTGTGGGGTGATGAGGAGAACCGAAGAAAAACACACTGCCTGGCATGGGACAAACTAACAAGACCAAAAGGTGAGGGAGGTATGGGTTTCCGTGATCTTAGACTTTTTAATCAGGCTCTTCTGGCTAAACAAGCTTGACGGTTATTGATTTTCCCGGAGTCGCTTTGTGCTAAGATAATGAAGGCAAAATATTACTCTCATGGCCACCTTCTTGATATGGTTTTTCTGCAGTCAACTTCGACGAGTTGGCACGGTATTATGCATGGTCTTGAACTCCTTAAAGAAGGAGTTATTTGGAGAGTGGTTGAAGGCTCCAATATTAATATTTGGAGATATAATTGGTTGACTAGGATCTCTGGATTAAAAATCTCAGGAAAAATGAATAGAACTAGTATCAAATGGGTGTTGGAGTTATTCATGAGCGAGTCAAGGAGATGGGAGGTGAACTTAATCAATCACTTATTTTATCCCCATGACGCCACTTAGATTCTAAAGGTGCGTATCCAGTCCTCTGGCGAGGGTGATTTTATTGCTTGGTACTATGAAAAAGATGGATTGTTGTCTGTAAAAAGCGCGTATCATTTGGCGCTTAGGCTTAAAGACATGAAAGATGATGGAGGACAGTCTAGCAATGGGGAGAGGAAACTTTGGAATGTCATTTGGAAGACCAATGTACCTCAGAAGATCAATTTTTTTGCTTGGCGTGCAGCGTTCAATAGCCTGACGGTTCAAGTAAATAGAGTAAAACATCACCAGACAACCTTAGGTACATGCTCTATTTGTGGACACGAGGATGAAAGTACTTTTCATGCCTTGGTGTCTTGTCCTAAGGCAAAAGCTTTATGTCTGGAGTTGAGAGGATTGTGGAATTTGCCGAGGGAAGAGCTTTTCAAGTATTCAGGGCCAGATTGGTTGCTTATATTGTTGGATCAGTTAACACCTCCAGTACGTAAGCAAATCTTATTCATGTTCCGGAGAGCTTGGCACTTACGAAATGATCTTATATTTGGTAAGGGGAAAGAGTTTGTCTCTAACTCTGCTAGCTTTGTGAATAACTATTGGACGACGTATGTGTCCTACCATTCCAAGTCTGTGCTCGAACCTAGCGTCAAGGGTAAGGAAGTGAAAGCTGGACCAAATCTTGTCAATGGCACTCTCAATAGGCATGAGGTATGGCATCCTCCACCTTTTGAACATATTAAAATTAATGTGGATGCAAGCTTTGTAGACAACATTTGTACTGCTAGTGTGGGGTTGTTGCCAGAGATTCGACATGCGAAGTAATTGTCTCCTCATGTGATTATATTGGTTTTTGTACCAGTGTTGATGAAGCGGAGCTCCGGGCGTGTCTCGCGGGCCTTTACATTGGTATCTCCTTGCAGAAGCCTATTATTCTGGAAACAGATTGCGCTCATGTGGTCTCGCTTCTTGCACATGATAATCTAGATAGATCTTCCCTCATGAATCTGAAGAGGGAAACGGTAGCAATCTCCAAGCTACTACCAAATTTTAAGCTCATGAAGGTTAATAGATATGCTAATATGGTGGCTCATAAATTAACTAAGTTTAGTTTTGATAATAAGAGAGATGACTTACTTTGTAATAGTGTCCCGTCCTGTGTGACGAATGCTGTAAGAAATGATTGTAATCAATTGTTTTAAGTTTTAATATATGGGATTTTTTCAAAAAAATTAATAATACAAACAATCAAACACGTCTTAAAAGGTCACGAGGCTTTTGCGGAGGGAACAAAGAACGAGTGAAAAAAATGGTTGGATGGATGAGCAGGGGCGCAACAACAGTCGTCAAGTGCCCAAAAACCTCACCAAACACACTTCGTGCGAGCCCGTGCGAGCCCGGAGAGCAGATCTATGGATAAACCCTGGCGACGTCAGAGCGCACCCCACCAGTCGGTGACCCACGTCGCGGCGCCACGGCCGGCACCACCTGTGGGCACGCACATGGGAGAGACGGGGCACCACTCGCACACATTTCTTCCTCCGCTCCCTTTCCCTTGCCGATGTGATCCCCCGCCGCCTCCGCCTCCGCCCTCATTCCGTCCCCGCGCCGATCCCATCGCCCATCGCCCCTCGCCCCCAGGAAATGTCTCGCCACCACCACTACGACCCGGCCCCGCCGGCCTGCTGCTCCTGCTGCGCCTGCGGCTGCTCCCCGCCGGCCCCCGCCCTGGCGCCGTGCGGCTACTACCCCTCGCCTCCCCAGCCGGCGCCCGGGTCCGACCAGCTCCTCCACGCCATCGCCGCGCATCTCCTGCTCAACACCGCGCCCCCGCCTCCCCCGCAGCCCCAGCCCCAACCGCAGCCGCCGCAACACCAGCCCCAGCCCCACCCGCAGCCGCCGCATCCCGCCGCGCACCACGCGAATCTCTACGCCTCCTACGCTTACCAGCACCAGCACCAGCAGCAGGGATCCGCCCCCCACGCGGCCTATCCCCAGCCGCCCGCGCCCGCGTCCGTGCCTGCGCCGCCGCAGCAGCATCAGCACCAGCCGAACCCGCCCGACCACGGCCAACTCCTGCTCCACTCGCTGCTGCGCCGCGTGGCCGCGCTCGAGACCACGCTGCCGCATGCCTTCCCCTCCCATCCCGTACAGCACCCTAACCCTCGCCGGCACCACGGCGCGCACGCACACCAGGAGGACCCGCCCTCGCCCCCGCCGCGTCGCGCGCGCCGGGGCCCGCCCTCCGAGAGGGAGCTCGCGGCGCGAACGATCCAGGAGCACTTCCGCTGCTTCCTGGCGCGGCGTTCCCGCACGCTGCGCCAGCTCAAGGAGCTCGCCATGCTCCGCTCCAAGGCCGCGTCTCTCCGGGCGTCCCTCTCCGGCTCCGGGCGCCGCCGGTGCAAGGACCCGATGGCCGTCTCGGAGGCCGCCCTGGGCATGCTCTACCGCCTCGACGGGATCCAGGTGATGCAACGACCTCTGTTTGGTTCCATCGGTTATGCCATTGGCGTGGGATTTTGATGGTGTATTTCGGACCAGGGAGGGGACCCGATGATCCGCGAGGGGAAGCACGCCGTGAGCCGGGAGCTCGGCCGGATACTGGAGTTCGTTGACAAGGTGCTCCTCAAAGAGCAGGAGGATATGGCTGTGGATGGCGCATTCCACGATTATCCTGAAGGTTGTCGCCCAACTATGGACAAGAAGGTAAGTTTCAGCGGTAATGAGGCCAATAACGAGACTGATGAGAGCTGTGAGAGCTCGAGTTCTGCCGAGGCTGATGAGACGAAGGCCGCAAATAGCAAGAAGAGTGCCAATGGCAAGCCTGGGCTTGCAGCCCCAGTGCCTGTACACATGGAGTCAAGGAGAACTGGAGGGGAAATGTGATAACTCGGTCTTGCATCTTGTAATGGTACCTCATGTTTAGAATCATGGGGATTGTCTTGCCCTTATTTTACTAAGGTTCTTCTTCCAAACCGATGTTTCTTGAAATTAGACTGGAGCCTGCTAGTTGGTAGAGTTTGTGCTGCAATTACGATGTTTAGACCGTTTTATTGCCTCTCTGTTACATTTGTTACTGCATTGTACTACTGGTAGTTTTGAACATTGAGAAACTAGCTTGGATCATTTTGTTGCGCTAATTATGTCATGATTCTTGTGGTATCTTGGTCAAACAGCATGTGTCTAGGTGAGCTGTACGTCATGCTCATCTCCTTATCAATGAAACGAAACACGTCTACACAGCTGCACCTTGTTCTGATGTTGTCATTAATAGTTCCAGATCGTTTCTTGACCCTGACAGATTGAAGCTGTAGCTTTATCCTTTGGCCCGCTTGTTAATTTCGCATGGGGTCAGTTTGGTTGTGCATAGGTATGCTGCTTACATGTGCTCCATAAGTCCATTAGTCGGGCCATCCATGTGATGATGTTTTCAGCCATAACTTGTAACAAGTTTTCTCTGGTTGTTTCATCGTTAAGTCAGTATTGTCTGAATCTGTAGAATTAAATCAACCTTTCCCATTTTGGATCTAGAAAATAACATTTTTGGGGCTTGCTAACGTTTCTTGCTTCGTCTGATCGTTGGGCCTGGTTTCTTATACAGGGGTTGGACATTTTAGCAGGGCCGTGAATCACAGCAGGGCTTGAGTCTCTTCCGTGCTCAATATACACCGTCAGGTAGGCATTTATAGCATGAGTGTACAGGGTTCTTGAAATTAGAAATTAATAAGAGCTGTTACTGGCGTGCTGCTAGAACATGCAACTTACTAAGGCTGAGGTGATGCGAGCTTTTGTATGCTGAAAGATTCATGTTGTTTTAACACTTAAGTAGAGGATCTGCGTTGTTTTTCGTAAATGTGTATTTTCTTTAGTTTTTGAGATTTGTGATAACTCAGTCTTGCATTGTAATGTTACCTCATGTTTCGCTTTCGGATCATGTGGATTGTCTTGCTCTTACAGTACTAAGGTTCTTCTGCACCGATGTTTCTCGAGAAAAGATTGGAACCTTCAAGTCGGTAGAGTTTGTGCTGCAACTACTATGTTTAGACTGTTGTATTGCCTCTCTGTTACATTTGTTACTGCATTGTACTACTGGTAGTTTTGAACATTGGGAATATAGCTTGGATCATTTTGTTGCACTAATTTTGTCATGGTTCTTCTGGGATCTTGGGCAAACAGCATGTGTTTTGTTTGTCATGGTCATTTTTGTCAATGAATCAGAACGTGTCTACACAACTGCACTGAGTTCTTATGTTGTCATTAATAGTTGAAGATTGCTTCTCGACCTTGATTGCTTGAAGTTGTAGCTTTATTCTGTGGCCCACTTGTCAATTATTGTATGGGGTCAGTTTGATTGTGCCTACATATGCTGCTTACATGTGTCGCATAATGCCAGTGTTTCTCCAGGAGTTGGGCCATCCATGTGATGATGTTTTGAGACATAAGCCCATAACTTGTGACGAGTGTCTTTGGGTGCTTCATCGTTAAGTCAGTACTGTCTGCATCTGTTGGATGAAATCAGCTTGCCCATTTTGGATCCTTGTTTGGGGCTTGCTAACATTTCTTTGCTGGCCCTGGTTCGTTATACGAGGGTTGATCATTTTAGCAGCACTAAAAAAGGGACATGTGAACCGCAGCTTGGATCATGTTTAGACTGTTGTATTGCCTCTCTGTTACATTTGTTACTGCATTGTACTAATAGTTTTAAACATTGAGAGTCTAGCTTGGATAATTTTGTTGTACTAATCATGTCATGGTTCTTGTGGGATCTTGGGCAAACAACATGCGCTTAGGTGAACTGTACGTCATGCTCGTCACTCGTCACCTTATCAATGAATCAGAACGCGTCTACACAACTGCACCGAGTTCTGATGTTGTCATTAATAGTTCTAGATTGCTTCTTGACCTTGACAGATTGAAGTTGTAGCTTTTTCCTTTGGCCCGCTTGTTAGTAATCGCATGGGGTCAGTTTGGTTGCGTCAATATATGCTGCTTACATGTGTTGCAGACGTGTTTTTTCATAGCTGGGCCATCCATGTGATTATGATTTTAGCCATAACTCATGACAAGTGTCTCTTGGTGTTTTATCATTAAATTGGTATTGTCTGCTCTGTTGATGGAATCATCTTGCCCATTTTGGATCCGGAAATAAAATTTTGTTCGGGGACTTGCTTACCCTTTTTTCTTTCTATTTTTGATCGCTGGGCCTGCTTCGTTATACAGGGTTGATAATTTTAGCAGGAACATGATGAGGAGAACATGTGAACCGCGGCAGGGCTCGAGTCTGTTTCGGTGCTCAACATACACTGTCAGGTAGGCATTTTTGATTTTCTGTCATGACTGTACAAGGTTCTTGAAATTAGAAATGAATCAGATCCGTTACTGGCCTGTTGCTAGAACAAGCGACTTACAAAGGCTGAGGTGATGCTATCTCGATTTATTTATTTTTGTATGCTGGGAAGACGCATGTTTGTTGTTTTAACGCTTCAATTGAGGATCCGTGTTGTTTTTCGTAAGCGCATGTTTTCTTTAGTACATTTTTGAGATTAGATGTTGTTGCCCCTCGATGCCGCACAAGTCTTCAGATAGCTGAACTAATAGATGAAAATCTGTGGCGGAAGAACTGAGGTTAGACTCTCTAATGGTGCTAGCTAGCCTTTGTTAGCCTGGAACGCTGAATTGTTGGCAAAGGGGGGTGCCTCGCCCTTTGTCGTATCGGTTTCAGACTTGGTTTTGGGAGAAGCTGGATTTAGCTTCTGGAAATGGTAGTGCAGTGGTGCTGTATGGCCAAGACGCCAAGCTAGTGAAGCACCCTTGTCGACCAAAGGAAAACGTGTCATTTTTGCCTGTGCAACCCTCAACTATTTTATGTATACATACAAATGAAAGTAGAGAAGCCAAAAAGCTAGCTGACGGGGCGCACTACTCTCGTGGCCCCCTGCGTCACCTAGCTTAGGCGACACGGGCGGTGACTCGACCCCGGCCACCAACAGCGCCCCTCACCGGCTCCTTCCCCTCGCCGTCGCCAGTGGCCACCGACGGGCAAAGCCTGCGTAATGGCGGCGGCGGTGGGGTCTCCTCCGTCGCTCGGCGTCATTCAATGGCTCCCGATCTAGATGCGTGTGACCCGATCTACAAAGGGGGCGGCGGGTGTTGACGCGGTGGTCTCGTGCGTCTCCGGTGACTGTGCTTGGAGCTTCGCGGTGGTTTGGGACGGCGTCGGGGCATGGCTGGTGGCGTTGTTTTGCCGCAAGTGGTACATGAGGCCGATAGGGATCCGTCGCGCGGGCACGGTGAAGCGAGGGCGCGTCGTGTGGGCCTCGCGGTTCCAGCGATTTGGGGTGATGGCCCATGGGGTGATGGCCCAGGGGCAGCCAAGTGTTCCGGCACGCGCACGGGCGGGTGTGGCTTAGATCTGGCGCGTGCTGGATTTTGCTATGAGGCCTTTGGCCCAAAGCCCATTCAAAATTTGAAATTCTCATGGTCCATGTGTGTTGGCTGTTTTGAGTGGTGTGGTTGGGACTAAAGTTTAGTCCCATACTGCTAGTGGAGAGAGAGCAACAACTTTTTATAAGGTGAGCTCTTCTAGCACTTATAAGAGAGTGAGAAGAGAAGAGGCCCTCGCGTACTCCTCCTCGTTCGCCTCTTCACGCCTCGTCACGACGGGTTGCGGGATTGAGCTGAGCCGAGCTCATATCTACGCGCTTATTTTTGCCGGTCAGGGACGGAGAGTCCTTAACAGACGCGTCACGATCTAAGACTTCGGATCGTGGGTTGTAACCGACTCGGACGTGGGTCTATCCCATGTCTCTCCACCGCCGCGCATATATATATATATATATATATATATATATATATATATATATATATATATATATATATATGCGAGGTCCCTACCAACCCTAACAGCCGCCACAACATATGGTCTCGCACTGTTCCAGATCATTGCTCCGCCACCCAAGTCTTCTCCATCCCTCCTTTCGGTGTGCACCGCGAGAAGGGACAACAGGCCTTCGGAACCCCGCCTCTCGTGATCCTGTACGGGGGAGGGGCGATCAGGTTTTTGGGGAGCACACTCGCGTGACTGCTGGCTGCGACGACTTCCTCGACGACGACTTCTTCCCTGACCTCGGCAACCTCTTCCTTAACGACATGGGTGACAACGTCAACACTGGCGGTTCTACTCCCGCTGCACCGTATGCAATCTTGTCCTTCCTGTTTGAGATCATACTAGAATTCTTATGTCTAGTTTGTGTCGTAGATTCGTTCTATTCGTTTACTATGCTAGTCTACATGATTAGTTTAATCTATACTTTTGTTGTCATGATCTATTTGCTGCTTATTCGGATTAAATCTTGTAGTAATTTGCTCATATATTCAACAATCCAAAAACCTGATTATAGGCAATTTACTCCAAGTGGTTTTGTTGCGCATCTGAAGCCGCCTACCTTCAAGGGGGTGCAATATAAGAGGTGGCGCACGAGAGCAGTCTACTGGTTTCAGACCATGTACTGCTATGATGCCACCAAGGGTAAGCCCGAGGGCGATCTTAATCCTGCACAACAGGAAGCTTTTGAGAAGATCGATACCCTCTTCAAGGGTGCCCTTCTGAGTGTTCTTGACGATTCCATTGTGGATTCGTATATGTCGTTTGACAACAGCAAGGACATGTGGGCTGCGCTCGAGGCCAAGTTTGGGGCCTCAGACGCTGGTAGCGAGTTGTACATCATAGAGCAATTCTATGACTACAAGATCACTGATGAGCGCTTTATTGTTCAACAAGCTTATGAGATACAGTCTCTCGCAAAGGAGCTTGAGTACTTCAAGTGTGTGTTACCGAACAAGTTTGTGGCCGGAGGCATCATTGCCAAGCTTCCACCTTCGTGGAACAATTTTGCTACTTCTTTGAAACACAAGAGACAGGAGTTTTCCGTTTCGGATCTCATTGAAACTCTTGATGTTGAAGAGAAGGCGAGAGCAAAAGACACACGTGCTCGAGCTGTTGAGGGAACTTTTAGTGCCCATGTGGTGCAGAAGAAGAACTTCCATCTCAACAAGCCCTAGAACAACAAGAACAAATCTCGGGGCAAAGACAAGTTTGTTGCAAAGAACAAGCCGTCACAATCTATCAACTTCAAGAAGAATTGTCATAAGAAGGGAAGGGACCGTGCCATGTCTGCGGTGATCCCAATCACTAGGCTCCGAGATGTCCTAACCGCTATGAGGAGCGTGAACATGAGAAGAGCGGCAAGTTCACTAATGTGGTCATCGATGATACTGATATGAAGGATTGTGGGTACGGTATTTTTCCTACCATCCTTTCAGTTTATCATACTCCAGATTGGTTAATTGACATCGGTGCCAATGTACATGTTTGTGCTGATGCCTCCATGTTTTCTTCTTATCAGGTCACAGGGACTTCCCCCGTGCTGATGGGTAATGGATCACATGCCATCGTTCGAGGTGTCGATACGGTCGATCTGAAGTTTACTTCGGGGAAGATCGTGCGCCTGTAGAACGTTCATCATGTTCCCTCCATCAATAAAAATCTCGTCAGCGGTTCCCGTTTGTGTCGAGACGGTTTTAAGTTGGTTTTCGAGTCAAATAAAGTTGTAATTTCTAAGTATGGACAATTTGTTGGAAAAGTGTATGAGTGCGGAGGCTTTTCCGCCTGTCTTTGTCAAATATTTGCACTAAAGTTATTAATAATGTTTTCACGATAATGAGTCTAATATTTGGCATTCGGGACTTTATCATATTAACTTTGGTTGCATGACGTGGCTAGCCAATATGAGTTTAATTCCGAAATTCAATACTGTCAAGGGCTCTAAGTGCCAAGTGTATGTGCAAGCCAAGCAACCTCGCAAGTCCCATAAGACTGCGGAGGCGAGAGACTTGGCGCCACTAGAGCTTATCCATTCTGATCTTTGTGAGATGAATGGCCTGTTGACAAAAGGTGGAAAGATATATTTCATGACGTTAATTGATGACTCCACTAGATATTGCTATGTGTATCTTTTGAAATCAAAAGATGATGCTTTAAACTTCTTCAAAAACTATAAAGCTGAAGCAGAGAACCAACTTGATCGTAAAATTAAACGGCTTAGGTCCGATCGTGGTGGAGAGTATTTTCCAATGAATTTGATTCTTTTTGTGCGAAACATGGTATAATCCATGAAGGATGCCTCCCTACTCACCTCAGTCAAATGGGGTGGCCGAAAGAAAGAACCGAACTCTAACTGATTTGGTTAACGCCATGTTAGACACATCGGGTCTCTCCAAGGCATGGTGGGGGGAGGCACTAATGACTACATGTCATGTCCTAAACTGAGTTCCCACAAAGAATAAAACCATTACTCCATTTGAGGAATGGGAAAGGAAAAGGATGAAACTCTCTTATCTACGTACTTGGGGTTGTTTGGTGAAAGTCAATATACCAATTCCCAAGAAGCGCAAGCTTGGACCAAAAACCGTGGATTGTGTTCTTCTGGGCTATGCTTTTCATAGCATTGGCTATAGATTTTTGATAATAAAATCTGAGGTATCTGACATCTATGTTGGTGCGATTATGGAGTCGAATGATGCGACTTTCTTTGAGGACATATTTCCTATGAAGGATATGCCTAACTCATCAAATCAAGAGATACCTACTCTATCTACTCAGGAATCTTCTATAATTTCTGAACCCACCATTGCGGTGGAACACGTTGAGAATCCTGAGGAGGATGACAATGAAACTTCTATAAGGAGTAAGAGACGAAGGACTGCAAAGTCTTTTGGTGATGATTTCATTGTGTACCTCATGGATGACACACCCAGGACTCTTTCAGAAGCCTATGCATCTTCTGATGCTGACTACTGGAAGGAAGCTATCTGTAGTGAGATGGATTCCATCTTAGCTAATGGAACCTGGGAAGTCACTGATCGTCCTTATGGGTGTAAACCTGTGGGATGTAAGTGGGTGTTCAAGAAAAAGCTTAGACCTGATGGTACAATTGAAAAGTACAAGGCACGGCTTGTGGCCAAGGGTTATACCCAGAAAAAAGGTGAAGACTTCTTTGATACTTACTCACCTATGGCTAGACTAACCACTATTCGGGTGCTACTATCACTGGCTGCCTCACATGGTCTTCTCGTTCATCAAATGGACGATAAGACGACTTTCCTCAATGGAGAGTTGGATGATGAAATTTACATGGATCAACCTGATGGTTTTATAGTACCTGGTCAGGAAGGGAAAGTGTGCAAGTTATTGAAGTCTTTATATGGCCTTAAGCAAGATCCTAAGCAATGGCATGAGAAGTTCGAAAGAACATTAACTACTATAGGCTTTGTTGTAAACGAAGCTGACAAGTGTGTATACTATCGTCGTGGTGGGGGCAAAGGAGTTATTCTCTGTCTCTATGTCGATGACATACTGATCTTTGGAACCAACCTTGATCTAATCAAGGAGGTTAAGGATTTCTTATCTTGTTGTTTTGAGATGAAAGATCTTGGAGTAGCTGATGTTATACTGAACATCAAGCTGCTGAGAGATGAGAATGGTGGGATTACACTGCTCCAGTTTCACTATGTGGAAAAGGTCTTAAGTCGTTTTGGGTATAGCAACTACAAGCCTTCTCCCACTCCATATGATGCTAGTGTGTTGCTTCTAAAGAAACAACGAATTGCTAGTGATCAATTGAGGTATTCTCAGATAATAGGCTCGCTTATGTACTTGGCGAGTGCCACGAGGCCTGACATCTCGTTTGCTGTGAGCAAACTAAGCCGGTTTGTATCAAACCCGGGAGATGATCATTGGCATGCGCTTGAGAGAGTTATGCGCTATTTGAAAGGCACTGCAAGCTATGGGATTCACTACACCGGGTACCCGAGGGTACTGGAGGGCTATAGTGACTCAAACTGGATATCTGATGTTGATGAGATTAAAGCAACAAGTGGTTATGTTTTTACACTTGGTGGTGGCGCTGTTTTTTGGAAGTCTTGCAAGCAGACCATCTTAACGAGGTCAACTATGGAAGCAGAACTCACAGCATTAGACACAACCACTGTTGAAGTAGATTGGCTTCGTCAGCTCTTGATGAACTTGCCTATGGTTGAAAAACCAATACCCACCATCCTGATGAACTGTGATAATCAAACTGTGATCATAAAGATAAACAGTTCTATGGATAATATGAAGTCCTCAAGGCATGTGAAGAGGAGATTGAAATTTGTCAGAAAAATGAAGAACTTCGGAGTTATTGCATTGGATTACATCCAAACGACTAAAAACTTGGCAGATCCCTTCACAAAGGGTTTATCGTGTAATGTGATAGAAAATGCATAGATGAAGATGGGTTTGAGACCCACCGTATGAGTTGTGTTGGGGAACGTTGCATGGGAAACAAATTTTTTCCTATGCACACGCAAGATCTATCCATGGTGATGAGCATCTACGAGAGGGAGAGTGGATCTACAGACCCTTGTAGATAGATAAGCGGAACCGTTAAGAGATGCGGTTGATGTAGTTGAACGTCTCCGCGATCCAAATCGCGAGCGTCCTGCGATCCCATCACCTCCGTGATCCAAATCGCGAGCGTCCCGCGATCCCATCATGATCCATCTCGCGATCCAATCACGATCCGTCCCGCGATCCCATCACGATCCGTCTCGCGATCTTGATCACGGTCCTTCCGATCTAGCGCCGAACGGATGGCACCTCCACGTTCAACACACGTGCGACTTGATGGCGCCTTCACCTCCTCGACCCAGCGAGCGGTGGTGAAGTAGTAGATGAGTTCCGACAGTACAACGACGGGTGACGGTGGTGGTGAAGAACAATCTCCGCAGGGCTTCGCCAAGCATAACAGAAACTATGACGGAGGATAAACTAGAGGGACGGGGTTGACGGCACACGGCTTGGGGATTATTGATGTGTTCCAGGTGCTAGCCCCTCCCCTTTATTTATATGCTAAGCCCTGGGGTCGAAACTTGGAGAAAAATCCTCCTCAAGGTCGGTTTGCCCGCAAGGCAAGAGTCCTCCTCAGACTCCAGGACCAGACGCCAAGGTCCTCGATGTCTGGCCCCAGACGCTAGGGTCCCTGGCGTCTGGCCCCTGGCCTCCGCAAAACACCTCTTGCACCTTCCTAAAGCCTCATGGGCTTTACCCCTTGGCCCAAATAAAGTGTTCTTGTACCCCGAACATTTCGAGAAACATCCGAAACTATTCCGGTGAATTTCGGAACTCTTCCGGAGACCAAACACTATTATCCCATATATCAATCTTTACCTCCGGACTATTTCGGAGCTCCTCGTCAAGTCCAGGATCTCATCCAGGACTCCGAACAACTTTCGATCACCAACATAATAACCCAACTATACTTATATCATCACCAAACGTTAAGTGTGTAGACCCTGCGGGTTCGAGAACTATGCAGACATGACCGAGACACCTCTACGGTCAATAACCAATAGCGGGACCTGGATGCCCATATTGGTTCCTACATATTCTACGAAGATCTTTATCGGTTGAACCTCTATGTCAAGGATTCAGTTAATTCCGTATGATGTTCCCTTTGTTCTTCGGTATGTTACTTGCCCGAGATTTGATCGTTGGTATCTCTATACCTAGTTCAATCTCGTTACCGGAAAGTCTCTTTACTCGTTCCGTAATACAAGATGTCGTGGCTAACACTTTAGTCACATTGCTAGCAAGGCTTATTGTGATGTTGTATTACCGAGTGGGCCCTAAGATACCTCTCTGTCACACGGAGTAACAAATCCCAGTCTTGATCCATGCCAACCCAACAGACACCATCGGAGATACCTGTAGAGCACCTTTATAGTCACCCAGTTACGTTGCGACGTTTGATACACACAAGGTACTCCTCCGGTGTCAGTGAATTGCATGATCTCATGGTCATAGGAATAGATACTGGACATGCAGAAAACAGTAGCAATAAACTGACACGATCATATGCTATGTTTATAGTTTGGGCCTTGTCCATCACATCATTCTCCTAATGACATGATCCCGTTATCAAATGACATCTCATGTCCATGGCTAGGAAACCTTAACCATCTTTGATCAATGAGCTAGTCCATCAGAGGCATACTAGGGGCATGGTGTTGTCTATGTATCCACACATGTATCTGAGTTTCTGATCAATACAATTCTAGCATGGATAATAAACGATTATCATGAACAAGGAAATATGGTAATAACTAATTTATTATTGCCTCTAGGGTATATTTCCAACAGTCTCCCACTTGCACTAGAGTCAATAATCTAGTCCACATCACCATATGATTCTCATTGTTATGAATCTAACACCCAATGAGTTCTGGGGCTCGATCATGCTTTGCATGTGAGAGAGGTCCTTTAGTCAACGGGTCTGCGATATTCAGATTCATCTGCACTTTGCAAATCTCTATGTCATACTTTAATACTGCTACCACACTGCAATTGGAACTATTCCAAATGGCTGCTTCACTATACGTATCCGGATTGCTACTATGAGTTATCCGGATTGGTGTTAAAGCTTGCATCGACGTAACTCTTTACGACGAACTATTTATCACCTCCATAATCGAGAAACATATCCTTAGTCCTCTAGTTACTAAGGATAATTTTGAGAGTTATCCAGTGATCCACTCCTGGATCACTCTTGTACCCCTTGACAGACTCATGGCAAGGCACACACCAGGTGCGGTACACAGCATGGCATAATATAGAGCCTATGGCTAAAACATAGGGGACGACCTTCATCCTTTCTCTTTCTTCTGACGTGGTCGAGCTTTGAGTCTTACTCAACTTCACACCTTACAAATCAGGCAAGAACTCCTTCTTTGAATGATCCATTTTGAACTCTTTCAAAATCTTATCTAGGTATGTACTCATTGAAAGTCTCATCAGGCGTCTTGATCTATCTCTATAGATCTCGATGCCCAACAATTAAGTAGCTTTATCCAGGTCTTCTTTTAAAAAACTCTTTTCAAACAACCCTTTATGCTTTCCAGAAATTCTACATCATTTTCGATCAACAATATGTCATCCACATATGCTTATCAGAAACTCTATAGTGCTCCCACTCACTTTATTGTAAATACAAGTTTCTCATAAACTTTGTCTAGACTCAAAAACTTTGATCACCTCATCAAAGCGTATATTCCAACTCCCAGATGCTTCCTCCAGTCCATAGAAGGATCACTAGAGCTTGCACGCCTTTTAGCATCCTTAGGACTGACAAAACTTTCTGGTTGTATCACATACAACCTTTCCTCAAGTAAACAGTTAAGGAAACGATGTTTTGACATCCATCTGCCAGATTTCATAATTGAAAAATGCAGCAACTGCTAACAAAATTCCAACAGACTTTTAGCATCGCTACGGGTGAGAAGGTCTCATCGTAGTCAACTCCTTGAACTTGGCGGAAACTTTTTTGCGACAAGTCGAGCTTTACAAATGGTGACTTTCACCATCAACGTCTGTCTTCATCTTAAAGGTCCATTTGTACTCAACGACCTGCCGTCCAACGGGAAAATCTACCAAAGTCTATACTTGGTTTTCATACATGGATCCTTTCTCGGATTTCATGGCCTCTAACCATTTGTCGGAATCTGGGCTCATCATCGCTTCTCCATAGATCGTAGGTTCATCATTGTCCAACGACATGACCTCTAAGACAGGGTTGTCGTACCACTCAGGAGCAGTACGCGTCCTTATCGACCTATGAGGTTCAATAGTAACTTGATCCAAAGCTTCATGATAAACATCAGTAACTTCCTCTTCAACTAACGTAGGCTCCACAGAAACATCTTTCTGCGCTGCGCTACTCTCTTGCTGAAACAAAGGTTCAACAACCTCATCAAGTTCTATCTTCCTCCCACTCAATTCTTTCGATAGAAACTCTTTCTCGAGAAAGGACCCGTTTTTAGCAACAAACATTTTGCACTCGGATCTGAGATAGAAGGTATGCCCAACTGTTCTTAGGGTATTCTATGAAGATGCACCTTTCCGCTTTGGGTTCGAGCTTATCACACATAAGCGTCGTATTCCCAAACTCTGAGAAATGACAACTTAGGTTTCTGCCAAACCATACGGTGTCATCTCAACGGAGTTAAATGGTGCCCTATTTAAAGTGAATGTAGTTGTCTCTAATGCATAACCCCAAAACGGTAGTGGTAAAATGATAAGAGACATCATAGTTCGCACCATATCCAATAGAGCACAACTATGACGTTTAGACACACCATCACACTATGGTGTTCCATGTGGCATGAGTTGTGAAACAACTTTCACATTGTCTTAAGTTGTATGCCAAACTCGTAACTAAGATATTCAACTCCACGATCATATCGTAGACATTTTTATCTTCTTGTCATGATGATCTTAAACTTCACTCTGAATTTGTTTGAACTTTTCAAACATTTCAGACTTGTGTTTCATTAAGTAAATATACTCAAATCATCAGTGAAGGTAACAAAATAACGATATCCACTACATGCTGCAACACTCATTGGACCGCATACATCAACATGAATCATTTCCAATAAGTTACTAGCCCACTCCATCGTACCGAAAATGGGGTCTTTAATCATTTTTTCATGAGGCATGGTCCGCATGTCTCAACCGATTCAAAAATCGAGTGAGTCCAAAGATCCATCAGCATGGAGTTTCATCATGCGATTTATACCAATATGACATTTAGCAGCAATGCCACAAGTATGTGGTACTATCATTATTAACTTTGTATCTTTTGGCATCAATGTTATGAACATGTGTATTACTACGATCAAGATTCAACAAACCATTCTCATTGGGTGCATGACCATTGAAGGTATTATTCATGTAAACAGAATAACCATTATTCTCTAACTTAAATGAATAACCGTGTTGCAATAAACACGATCTAATCATGTTCATGCTTAACACAAACACCAAATAACATTTATTTAGGTTTGTCACTAATCCCAAAGGTAGAGAGAGCGTGCGATGTTGATCACATCAAACTTGGAGACATTTCCAACACACATCGTCACCTCACCCTTAGCTAGTCTCCGTTTATTCCGTAGCTTTTATTTACGAGTTACTAACATTTAGCAATCAAACCGGTATCCAATACACAGGTGCTACTAGGAGTACTAGCAAGGTACACATCAATAACACATATATCAAATATACTTCTGTCGACGTTGACAGCCTTCTTATCTACCAAGTATCTAAGGTTGTTCCGCTTCAGCGACCATTCCCCTCATAATAGAAGCACTTAGTCTTGGGTTTGGGTTCAACTTTGGGTTTCTTCACTGGAGAAGCAACTGACTTGCCATCCATGAAGTTTCCCTCCTCGCCCTTGCCCTTCTCGAAACTAGTGATTTCACTAACCATCAACACTTGATGCTCATTCTTGATTTCTACCTTCGCGGTGTCAAACATCGCGAACAGCTCAGGGATCATTATTTCCATCCCTGGCATTTTATAGTTCATCACGAAGCTCTAGTAGCTTAGTGATAGTGACTTGGAGAACTATATCAATCACTATCTTATCTGGAAGATAAACTCCCACTTGATTCAAGCGATTATAGTACCCAGACAAGCTGAGCACATGCTCAACGATTGAGCTATTCTCCTTCATCTTGCAAGCAAAGAATCTTGTTGGAGATCTCATATCTCACAACACGGGCATGAGCCAGAGATCCCAATTTCAGCTCTTAGAACATCTCATATGTTCTGTGACGTTCAAAATGTTTTGGAGCTTCAATTCTAAGCCGTAATGCATGACACACTAAACTATCAAGTAGTCATCGGAACGTGCCTGTCAGATGTTCACAACATCTACACACAACGCTAGAGGGGGTGGCGCACCGAGCGGTGCATTAAGGACATAAGCCTTTTGTGCAGCAACGAGGACAGTCCTTAGATCACGGACCCAGTCCGCAATATTGCTACCATCATCTTTCAACTCTATTTCTTTAGGAACATATAAAAATTCAAGGGAGCTAAAGCATGAGCTAGTAAACTACAACATAATTTGCAAAGACACTACTGACTATGTTCATGATAATGAGTTCAATTAATCATATTACTTAAGAACTCCCACTCAAATTGACATCCCTCCAGTCATCCGAGTGATACATGATCCAAATTCACCAACTCAAGTCCGATCATCACGTGAGTTGAGGTGGTTTCAATGGTGAACATCATCATGTTGATCATATCTACTATATGACTCATGTTCGACCTTTCGGTCTCTTGTGTTCCAAGGCCATGTCTGTACATGCTAGGCTCATCAAGTTTAACCCGAGTGTTCTGCATGTGCAACACTGGCTTGCACCCGTTGTATGTGAACGTAGAGAATATCACACCCGATCATCACGTGTTGTTTCGACACGAAGAACTTTCGCAACGGTGCACACTGAGGGAGAACACAGTTTATCTTGAAATTTTAGTGAGGGATCACCTTATAATGCTACCGTCGTCCTAAGTAAAACAAGGTGCATAAAAGGATTAACATCACATGCAAATCATAAGTGACATGATATGGCCATGAACTTGTGCTTTTGATCTCCATCCTTAAAGCACCGACATGATCTCCATCGTCGCTGGAATGACACCATGATCTCCATCATCTTGATCTCCATCAACGTGTCGCCATCAGGGTTGTCGTGCCCATCATGCGTCTACTACTATTGCTACCGCTTAGCGATAAAGTAAAACGTTACATAGCTCTTAATGATTGACACGCAGGTCATACAATAATTAAAGACAACCCTATGGCTCCTGCCGGTTGCCGTACTCACCGACATACAAGTCGTGATATTCTATACAATACATGATCATCTCATACATCACATATATCTCATCATGTAATTGGCCATATCACATCACAACATACCCTGCAAAAACAAGTTATACGTCCTCTAATTGTTGTTGCAAGTTTTATGAGGCTGCTATGGGTATCTAGCAAGAACAATTCTCATCTACGCAAAAACCACAATGGTGATACATAAGTTGCTTTTCAACTTTCTCAAGGACCGCCTTTGTCGAATCGGATCCAACTAAAGTAGGAGAAACAGACACCCGCCAGCAACCTTTGTGCAACAAAGTTACATGTCAGTCGATGGAACCGGTCTCTCATAAGCGTACGAGTAAGGTTGGTCTGGGTCGCTTCATCCCACAATACCGCTGAACCAAAACACGACCAAGGGAGGAAGCAATATAAGCATCAATGCCCACAAACTCCTTTGTGTTCTACTTGAGATCTCATATACACATAGACCTAGCTGTGAAACCACTGTTGGGGAACGTTGCATGGGAAACAAAAAAATTCCTACGCACACGCAAGATCTATCCATGGTGATGAGCATCTACGAGAGGGAGAGTGGATCTACATATCCTTGTAGATCGCTAAGTGGAAGCGTTAAGAAACGCAGTTGATGTAGTCAAACGTATTCGCGATCCAAATCGTCAAGCGTCCCGTGATACCATCATGATCCATCTCGCGATCCAATCACGATCCGTCCCGTGATCCCATCACGATCCATCTCGCGATCTTGATCACGGTCTTTCCGATCTAGCACCGAACGGACAACACCTCCGTGTTCAACACACATGCGGATTGATGACGCCTTCACCTCCTCGATCCTGCGAGCGATAGTGAAGTAGCAGATGAGTTCCGGCAACACAACGGCATGGTGACGGTGATGGTGAAGAACAATCTCCACATGGCTTCGCCAAGCACAACAGAAACTATGACAGAGGATAAACTAGAGGGACGGGGTTATCGACACATGGCTTGGGGATTCTTGATGTGTTCTAGGTTCTAGCCCTGCCCCTTTATTTATATGCTCAGCCCTGGGGTCGAAACTTGGAGAAAAATCCCCCTCAAGGTCGGTTTGCCTGCAAGGCAAGAGTCCTCCTCGGACTCCAGGACCAGACGCCAGGGTCCCTGGCGTCTAGCCCCTGGCCTCCGCAAAACACCTTTTGCACCTTCCTAAAGCCTCATGGGCTTTACCTCTTGGCCCAAATAAAGTGTTTTTGTACCCCAAACATTTCGAGAAACATTTGAAACTATTCCGGTGAATTGCGGAACTCTTCCGGAGACCAAACACTATTATCCCATATATCAATCTTTACCTCCGGACTATTCCGGAGCTCCTCGTCATGTCCAGGATCTCATCCGGGACTCCGAACAACTTTCGGTCACCAACATAATAACTCAACTATACTTATATCATCACCAAACGTTAAGTGTGTAGACCCTGCGGGTTCGAGAACTATGCAGACATGATCGAGACACCTCTACGGTCAATAACCAATAGCAGGACCTAGATGCCCATATTGGTTCCTACATATTATATGAAGATCTTTATCGGTTGAAGCTCTATGTCAAGGATTCAGTTAATCTCGTATGATGTTCCCTTTGTTCTTCGGTATGTTACTTGCCCGAGATTCGATCGTCGGTATCTCTATACCTACTTCAGTCTCGTTACCGGCAAGTATCTTTACTCGTTCTGTAATACAAGATCCCGTGGCTAACTTTAGTCACATTGCTTGCAAGGCTTATTGTGATGTTGTATTATCGAGTGGGTCCTGAGATACCTCTCCTTCACATGGAGTAACAAATCCCAGTCTTGATCCATGCCAACCCAACAGACACCCTCAAAGATACCTTTAGAGCACCTTTATAGTCACGCAGTTACGTTGCGAGGTTTGATACACACAAGGTACTCCTCTGGTGTCAGTGAGTTGCATGATCTCATGGTCATAGGAACAGATACTTGACATGCAGAAAACTATAGCAATAAACCGACACGATCATATGTTACGTTTATAGTTTGGGTCTTGTCCATCACATCATTCTCCTAATGATGTGATCCCGTTATCAAATGACATCTCATGTCCATGGCTAGGAAACCTTAACCATCTTTGATCAATGAGCTAGTCCATCAGAGGCATACTAGGGACATGGTGTTGTCTATGTATCCACACATGTATCTGAGTTTCTGATCAATACAATTCTAGCATGGATAATAAACGATTATCATGAACAAGGAAATATGATAATAACTAATTTATCATTGCCTCTAAGGCATATTTCCAACAAGTTTTCCTTAGTCGTAACCCACTCTATGTGATCGGAGATCCCGTGAAGTAGAAGTGGGAGACAAGTTGTTGGACGGCTAGAAGGGAAGTATCCTTATATTTGCTATCCCACTCCGTGAAGATGCAATACTCTCATAATCTGCATGGCATGTTGATACCTATCTTAACGTGTTCCAAGTGGCTTATTTGGGTAAGCAGAGATGTCCTGCAGAACATCTCTTGAGGAACACACCTATATGAATTTGACTGTAAACGTCACAGTCTGTGAGAATTGGGTGTTCTCTAATAAATTCATGAAAGGCCTTGGAGTATGACATATACGCTCCACCTGCGGGGAAGCCTTGCGACAGCCCAGTATCGGTCAAGGATTTATGTGAAACTAGACTCGCGGAAAACTTGTAGTTCAAGGCATAGTCCACTATTCAAGTTGTGATCTAGTGTAGCATAAATTTCTAAATGAAAGTTCAACTTAACAGTCTCCATCAAGAACCGGCATGTAAACAATTTTTTGGAAGTAAGAAATGATGAGATGTGTCAATGAGACTTTTTGGGGGATTGCTGGATTTTGCTATGAGGCCTTTGGCCCAAAGCCCATCCAAAATCTGAAATTCTCATGGCCCATGTGTGTTGGCTGTTTTGAGTGGTGTGGTTGGGACTAAAGTTTAGTCCCATACCGTTAGTGGAGAGAGAGCAACAACTCTTTATAAGGTGAGCTCTTCTAGCACTTGTAAGAGAGTGAAAAGAGAAGAGGCCCTCGCGCACTACTCCTCCTCGCTCGCCTCGCCACGCCTCGTCACGACGCGCCGCGGGTTACGGGATTGAGCCGAGCCGAGCTCATACCTACGTGCTTATTTTTGCCGGTCAGGAACGGAAAGTCCTTAACAGACACGCCACGATCTGAGACGTCGGATCGTGGGCTGTTAACCGACTCGGACGTGGGTCTATCCCACGTCTCTCCACCATCGTGCATATACATATATATATATATATATATATATATATATATATATATATATATGCGAGATCCCTGCCAACCCTAACAGCCGTCATAACATATGGTTTCGCACTGTTCCAGATCATTGTGCCGCCATCCAAGTCTTCTCCATCCCTCCTTCCGGTGTGCACCGCAAGAAGGGACAACAGGCCTCCGGAACCCCGCCTCTCGTGATCCTATATGGGAGAGGGGCGATCAGGTTTTTGGGGAGCGCACTCGCGTGACTGCTGGCCGTGACGACTTCCTCCCGACCTCGGCAACCTCTTCCTCAACGACATGGGCGACAACGTCAACACATGCAGTTCTACTCCCGCTGCACCGTATGCAATATTGTCCTCCATGTTTGAGATCATACTAGAATTCCTATGTCTAGTTTGTGCCATAGATTCGGTCTATTCGTTAACTATGCTAGTCTGCATGATTAGTTTAATCTATACTTTTGCTGTCATGATCTCTTTGCTGCTTATTCAGATTAAATCTTGTAGTAATTTTCTCATATATTCAACAGTGCACTCAGGCGGCATGGCCACGAGGGGCGCATGCATAGCAAATCTGGCGTGGTGTCCCTCCATGGTGTTGGTTATCGCGTGGAGGCTGGGGGTGGAGTCGCCGTGGATCTGCTGTGCTGCGCGGCGCGTGGAGGAGGCTGAGGCGGCGGCGGCGGGCCGTGGTGGTGTCCAGTATTCCTAGCGTGTGCGCTGGCATCTTACCTGCAGCTTGAGGTGCTGTTGTGAGTGCAGGCGCGGATGAGCTTGGTGGTCGATGAAGGATGTCGCAAGGCGTAGAAGGCACGACTCCAATGATCTCCATGCTCGCGGTGGTCTAGATTAGCATGTTTGTGTAGGGATGTGAGAGTTCCGGGCGAAAGTCTAGGCCTGCCTTTGTTGGTGCCGTCGACGACTACGCTCTCGGGCGTCGTATTCCTCCTTGGAGGCGTCGTCATGGAACTCCCCTTCCCCTACGTGGGGGCTTGAGCTCTCCGGGTGAAAACCTAAGTTCCGAATGGTTTCCAAAGCGAGCGATGGCGGTGTCCTCGTCGTTTCCCCGGGCGTTGCTTCGAAGAGCTAGTGTGTGCTTGGTGTGACTGATTTTCTCCAGCATCGGGTTTAGTGGATGCCGAGGCCGCTGCCCCGGACGACTGCTATGTGCCGAGGCGGTGGCCTCGAATAGCGATGCGCGAGACGACTCCATGGGAGCGGGGCTACAGCTCGAGCTTCGCCTGGGTGGCAACCTTGGCCACTTGGGTGGCAAGTTTGTCGGCTCGGTCGACGCGTCCCAGCGGGGGCGGTTAGACGGTACTTCGGGGCAGCGGCCCGGATGTGATGCGGCGTCTGTGACCTGCGTGCGGTTGTCTTGAGCAGCGTGGGCTGCATGCATCCGGCTCGTGCGACATTGCAGCTCGAATGCGAGCGGTGGCATGTCGGGGCTTCCGCTCCGCCCCGAATGAGGTGTAGTGGTCGTGGTCTGCGTGCGGTTGTCTTGAGCAGCATGGGCTGCGGGCATCCGGATCGTGCGGCGTTACGACTCGAGTGTGGGCGGTGGCATGTCGAGGCGGCGCCGCGGAAGATGGTGTTGGTGGGCTGCGCAGGGCGTGGCGTGAAAGGTGTAGGCGGGGCACCAGAGAAGTCTTCCTCGGCTTGTGCTCGTTGACGTTTGTGTGCCACGATTCTTGTGTACACTGCGCGGGCAACAAAAGTTGCTCTACACTCAGGTCTCGGATCATGTCTGCCATCACAAATGGGGAGTCGACATCAATCTCACCGCGTGCCCTGACCCGCACAGGCACAGCGGTCGATCCACTTCCTTGGAGAGTGCTACACGGCGTGCATCAACACGGCACGCAGGTTACACGTTACGTCTGGAGAGGCATCATTCCGCCGTGATCGCGTCTGCGCGCCCGTCACCACCACCTCACCGACCGGTGCGGCGCATACACCGGCACTGCGGCGGACTCCGCGGACACGCACGGGGCGAGCCGAGGGTTTCATGGGCGTTTCTTCCGGCATCCTGACGACAACCAGCTGGGGATGGCAAAACTTGGGAGCTGGGACCCTGCCTACGGTTTTTGCGTCTTCTTCTTCCCACACGGCAGTGGTGTCTGCCCAACACAAAGCTTGCCGACAGGGGTGAAACGGCCGGCCCGGGGAGTTTTTAGACGAGCCGGGAAGTAGGCGGATCTCAGGGTTTCATGCTGGCATGGGTCTCACGGAAGCCTTTGCCCTAACTAGCAGATTCCCCCCAAAAAGAAGAGGTACTATCTGTATCTTCGGTTAGTTCGCTTGAGAATTTTGTTACATGTAAAAATGCATTTCAGACATCGGCGATGTTAGCATAGTTTAAGTATTGCTCAAAAGTGCATCCTTTTTCAGAAAAAGTGTAGCTTATAGTAAAAGGAAAACTTGAAGTTGCGTGCTTAACTAAACTGACGTTGCATTTTTCCAAATCGACTCGGATAGCATAAGAAAATCAACCTCGGTCGATCTAAATGTAGATGGGCCCTTATATATCTTTAGTCTAGTTGTTTGATTGTCTAAGTCAATGTAAACCATGTTTTTGATGAGATTGTTATATTGTCGGTGTTGTACTAAATAGTAGGTGATATTTATTGCAACGATTGAATATGTGCGTGATGAATGGTACCCTTGATGATATAATCCACGATGTGCTACGGTAAGGAAAATATTGAGTGCCCATCTGTGAGTCTTTTGTGACTTGATTAAGTTGCCAAATTAAGGCACGAGTATACCTGATCATATCTCGGGCCGGGCAAAAAAAGCCTGGCGCTAAAACCCCAGGCCCAAGCCCGGCCCCACCCGACCGTCTGGTTTAATTTTTGGGTCCAAGCCAGGCCCGGCCCTACCATCGGGCCTAATTTTTGGGCCCAAGCCTGAAAAAGCCCGGCCCGACGTAGGCGTAAACTTCAGTTCTTCGGGCTCGAGCCTGGCCCGGCCCGACCATCGGGCTCAAAATCTAGGCCCAAGCCCGACCCATGGGCAAGGTCGGGCCTGACCGACCGGGCCGGGCTACCCATGGCAAGGGCTAGACACGAGTCTTTGATTCTCGTCGCATTTAAGAAAAGGGTGGCTTTAATATAGTTTAAGAAGACTGGAAATAACAACTTTTTTTCTTCGAAAAAAGTGTATCTTGTAATAAAAAGAACTTGAAGTTGCGTGTTTCACTAAACCGAAGTTGCATCTTTAAGAATCAGACATGGACGTAAGAAAATCAATCCGATTCGACTTAATGTGGATGGACCGGTATATCTTAGGGCTTAGGCTAGTTGCTTAATTGTCTAAGTCAATGTGAACCATTTTTGGGCGAGATTGTTATGTTGTCAGTGTCGCACTAAATAGCTGGTGATATTTATAGCAACATTTGAATAGTATGCGTGATGAATGGCACCCTTGATATAACACGAGATCCATTGTAGGAAGACAAAATTGAGTGCCCACCTGTGAGTCATGTGAGATTTGATTAGCTCGTCAAATTAAGATAAATGACTTTTCTACATTGCCTCCTTCAATACTAAAAGATTGGCTGCTCTATTGCCCTAACACATTTCTTCCATTTGTGTCGAACCATCTCTAGCACTGAAAAGCCACATGTCATCGGCGTTGAGACCTAGATGGGCCTCTACTTATCTATTTTCATACATTTTGATATACTGTCTTCTTTCTCATAGTCTGACACCCTTACCTTCTCCCACCATTGTCGGTTGTGGCTGCTTAATCAGCACCACCTCCTGGCCACAACCTCTTGCCGTCATCTTCTTAGTCTTAGCATTGTTCAATGCGTCAGCCCATCCCACCCCCGGACAACGCATCCTACTCGAACCACCAAAAACCACTAACCGTTATTATAGTTCAGGTGGCGGGTATGAACCTTACACCCTGAAGAACCCTAACCTTAACCATCATCGGTGAAGATGTCACGACTTCCTGGAGATGAATGTGATATCAGCGACTAGAGCACGGACCATAAGGATTACAAAGAACATTTATTAGCTTGCGGATGGAGATTTTGCAATAAGTTCTAGAGAAATACTGGGCCGAAATATGATGCTATCACCCCGGGGAAAGAGCGACTCGCCATTGGCACATCTAGGTTGACGTCCTCAAGGAAATATCTCTCCTTTGTCTCCGCTATCAATTCCTCCATCATACGTTAAAATACGTAGGGTTATGTTTTAGGTGTCTTTCTTTGTTTTGCCCACTCCAGCCCCACCTCATATTCTCCTTCTCGTCTTCGCGATTTTTCCCATCAGGTTTTCATGAAAACTGTCAAAATTTCCCCACGTCTTATCAGTTATGTTTTATTTATAAGACAATAAGTGAATTAAATTGCCAGCTAAAATCTACATTTGATACGTAATCACATTAACAGAAAAAAAATCCCGCACATCGTATTGACTTGACTAACACTAAATAAAATCATATTTTTTGAAGGTCAATAAGTAGATTCAATAGACATATACATTCATTTTCAATGTGTAATCACTTCATAAAAGTACACCACAATTACTAAGTTTGATTATTATAATAAGGGTATGTCAAGGGGAAAGTCACCGTCTCAGCGTGAGCTCAAATGAGCTCGGGTGAACAATAAAATCGAGAAAAATTCACAAACATCTGATTTTCTTTTGTGATGAACATTGACAATTCCATATTAAATGTTCTAAGAGCTTGAAAAATTCTATCATGAAATCACATTTGTGAAAGTCATGGTAAAAAAAATTAGTGCTCCAAAATGCTTTCGAAAGTAGCATTTTCAGAGTATTGACTTTGTTTCTTTCGCCACGCCTTCTAGGAATGTGATTCCATATTAGAATTTTCAAGCTCTTAGAACATTTGTCACAAAAAATCAGTTTTTTTCAATTCATTTTTTCGATTTTACTATTCACCCGAGTTCATTTGAGAAACTCCGCGTCTAGGGTTGGAAAAAAGGCTTGAAGCTCGCTCGCTAAACAAGTAGCTTGTCACTCATCTCGAATCGACTCAAATTCGAAGATTAACGTGTCGAGGCGAGCTTTAATTTAAGATCGTTCATAGACCAAATTAAACGAGTCGGGTTCACGAGTACTCGTGTAACTCGTTAGGCTCGGTAAAAAATTAACCACCCAGCACCATCTTGCATCCTAGGCCAATCGCACACTCGCAACATAGGGCCTATCTATAAATCACTAGGCTCAACCACGAAGGAGACGCATGCCACGGTTCCTCACCTTCCATCCCTAGAGAAATAACGAGAGATCATTCTATCGATTCCCCTCATGTCTCCTTTGTTTTTGAATCGTGGGTTCACGAGGGTGGCAGTGCCATACAAACCCATCTCTCGGGCCATGTACAAGTCACTAACTTGCTCACTATTGTGGTCATGTATCATTGTATGTTGAATTGTATTCATGTACATGTTGCTAACTTACTGATTATTGTGGTCATGTACATGTACATGTTACTAACTTGTTGATTATTATGGTCATCTACATGTCATTGACTTAACTTGCTGACATGTTGATGGTACTGACAATTGTTAGTTAAGCTACTTACAATTTTTTGTGAACATCATATATAGCATATACGCACATGTTACATTTCCAACAAATAACTTTTTACCATATTCATAAGGTTTTATGGTCATACCTATAACGAGCTTAACAAGCTAAACGAGCTAGCTCGCAAGCTATACAAGTCGAGTCAATCTTGGATTTGAGCTCGTTATAGTAACATTTTATGAATATAGAAACATATAGTCAGACATAAAACCAAAAAAATGAGTATAGAAACATATACTGGATAATAGCTTTGCTAGATTGGCTATAATCAGTCAATACCTTTCTTTTTAGAATTTTTCTTTTTCTTTCCCTTCTTCTTTTCAAAGGAGATTTTTGATCGTTTTACTCTTGGCACCTTTTACGAGCGGGGGAACTCTAAATGATATGATACCTTTTAATGTGTCTGCAACACACTCACTTGAAACTAGAGGAACCTCGTTCAATTTCTCTTTCATCTTGCTAAGAGAATTATCTGCTTCCAAGTCCAACTTATCGATGGCTTTCTCCAAATCATCAAGAAGCTCTTTCACTGTCGAACATTTCAATGCAACAGATGTTGCCTTCCGTGAGATACGGGCTGCTTGTGTTTTCAAATTTTCAGTGTCAGTTCCATGCTTCTCAATGTAGAAGCCTCTCTTTGCATATTTTGTCCATCTATGTAGTATATATTGCGATGGCAAAATGAAGACATAGTTCGTGTTGAAGACTTTGAGAGCATGCTTGCACAACAAACCTATTACATATGCATTTCATATTTTATCAGTTTGTATTAAAAAAACATACTGCAATAAAAAATGTGTACACATACCTATGGATTCAAACTTTCTGCAACAACATGTAACAGTCATATCCGTACTGTTGAATCCGACTGTTGCTCCATGCTCGTTGTGCATATGTGTAACCATATATGTGAAGATTGGCCTTTAATTTGCTAGCAGTTTACAAGAGAATGTAAATTGCATTTTAAATTCTTTCTCAAACTCGGAATACATCCTACTTGTATACGATTCAGCCGGGGTGTTCAACAATGGTAAACTGCTATAAGTAACCGGATTCTTTCGACGCGAACTAAAATCTTCATCAACCTCATTCTCACGAAGGCTGGCGGAAACCTTCTCACACTCTACAAGGAGTTCAGAAAGACCAAGTTTCCTACAGAATCTTTTCTTGAAGACATTATTCATTCCTTCACTCCTTTAAGTCGAGTTCATGTCAGCTGTAAATGAGTCACGATAAATTGCAGCCCACTTTCCCCTCAATTCATAAAGTTTTGCCATCCATTCATTTTCCTCAAGGTTATACTCCTGCAACAATTCTTGCCACTTCCTGTTGAAGATACATTCCGATCTGTCTTCATATACACATCTCTTAAAATCCAGTAGAAACTTCTTAGGATGCTTATGAATTACATGCCCGAGATGTTTAGCAGCATTAACATAGATCTGCCACAAGCAAAGACGATGGCTTGTATTTGAAAATACATAAGCAATTGCTCCGTCCATGGCCTTGTCTTGATCAGTGAAAATTGTGCCTGGATGCTTACCTGACATTGCCATGAAAAATGTCTCAAATAGCCAAACAAATGAATCAATGGACTCATTAAATATCAGTGCAGCCCCAAATATTACTGTCTGCTTGTGATGAGTGGCACCAAGGATTGGAGCGAAAGGCAATTCAAACTTATTGGTATTAAACATGGTGTCAAATGATACGACATCACCAAAGCATGCGTAGTCCATAATGGACTGACCATCTGCCCAAAAAAATTAGCTATCTGACCATCCTTCTCATCTACTTGAATTGCATAAAAAAATGTTGGATCCTCCCTCTGCTTATTCTTCAAGTATTCTAACAGTGTTTTTGCATCATTGGAATCTAAATACTTCTTCCTTTCCTTACCAATCTCATTATTGCAATCCGTTTTTGAGAATGGAACTTTGTCGACTCCTCCGTAAAACGCTACCATGAAATCATACACCTGAGATGGCTTCATCCCGGCTTGACGTATCTGGCTAATTAGCACTCTGTCCGCTTCTACAACACGTCGTTGGGACCTAAGCTTGTGCAACTTATTGGGACTAGCAATATAATGATTGTGATCGGTTACAACCTTTTGCACTGTCCAAATCCCCTCTCTACTGACACTGAATTGAACACGAGCCTCACAACCTGTTCTTGTAGTGGCCTTTGATGACTCGGTTTCTCCATCTCCCTGATTACTACAAACTATATATTTCTGGTATATAGTTCGATCATGGCGGCGCTTCGTCTGGCTCCTTCTGATACTAAACCCAATGTTGCCGGCATATGTGTTGTACATGTCATATGCTTTCTGCTCTGAATCGAATGACAATCCCACTTTGGGGACGATCGAAGCTTGCCCAACTTTTTCAACCAGCTGCAATAAAAAGAGTTGAGAATATATTGCAGTAAAAAGAGTTGAAATATAAATCATGTTCTTTTTCACGGAACATTAATTTTACATTCTATTGTCATTAAGGAGTGTGTTCATTGGAACAAGCTACTGTAGTAAACGAGCCTAATAATTAGAAATCTATTAATGTGTTATACTCAAATAATTTATTACAGAGATTTTTTTTATGTTGCTTCATGACCTATCTTCTGGCATGACAACGTACTACAGACATGCATGCTGACAGTGTTCTAAGGGGCAAGTGACGAAGGCAATAATCGTACCACATCATCCTCCTGGACCTTTTCTCCATTCATGTCAGCTGTGTCCCGTTCTAGGCCTTCAGGTATGTGTGGTGGCGGAAAGTCCACGGCGCATGCCGCCGATTGGTACGCGGTGGAGCACCATCCGTCCTCATGAGTGTGGTTTACATGATCCAGGTCGACGACAGTCCCGGCCTCCGGCATGGTGACTCCCGTACTTCCCGACAGAGGTGGCACATCAGGCACCGGGAGCACGCCGCGTGGCGGATGGGGCGGTGTGGCCATCGTTGTCGCTCCGCTCGCTGCAGTGAGCGCCAAACAAGATAACCCACGGCCAGCAATCCGATCGTGTGAAGAAGAGGGCTTTGGTCGCTCGGCCATGGACCGAGCGAGGCGCCGCTGTGTAAATGCGAGGCGGCGGCGTCGGAGATCAGATGCGTTTCTCGTGGGAGCCGATATACATGCCAGTTTATGTCTTCGATCGTGGTGGTCCTTGGTGGAGCTGAGCCTCTTGGTGGAGCTGAGCCGGCTGTGCTTTCTTTGGCTCGTTTTCTGGCTTCATATACAAAGAGATGGCTTGATTCTATTTCCTTCGTGCGATGGATTGGGAGGATAGATGAACGCTGATTAAAGCGGGTATGTAGAAGATGAAGTCTGCAACCCGTCTCCACCCAATTTTTCCTTCGTGGGGAAAAAATTGGGTGGAGACGGGGTGCAAACCCGTGCCTGTGCAGCCCCGACGCGGATGGCCGACGCGTGGACAAAGGCGCGATCGGAGGCCTGCTTGCTCTCGGCTCCTCCTGGCCCGCGTCCCTCGGCTCAGTCAGCTCGCGTGCGAGGCCCGCCATGGAACGCATCAGGGAGTCGGCTCCAAGCGCTCTCCTGTTCGTCTCGCGGCTCCAGGTCTTCGTTGCGGCCGCCGCCTCAGCCGCCGTAGCCGTCGTGGACGCCGCCGTCTTCGTCGAGGCCGCCGCCGCTGCCGTCGTCGTGGACGCTGCCGTCGATGGTGCCGCGTTCCTCTCTGTATTTCTCGTGATCCCACCATCGTTTCTCTCTTGTTCACTGTTGGGAGACGTTGGGTGCTAGTTTGTTCAGAACACTTCATATATCACATATGATGAGCTATTGCAGGATGCAACAACTATTGTGGTCTGTACTGATGCGAATGCAAAAGTCTGACATTTTGCCTTCAGATATTGTAAGCAATCTTAGGTGGAGACTGAAGTTGGAGATTCTATGTTTGCTGACAAATTGATGATTCTAGCTTTGTCGGTCCAGGGGCAATAATTGGGAAGCATGTATAGATGTGGATACTATACAAGATCACAAGCTCCACTTGAAAATAAAGAGGTGGTGTTCTATGGAAATTAGCAGGCTGTGCAGTGCCTATTTTAGAAAGGGTGTGTCACATGAAGGATGTAGAAAATAGTAGTGTGGTGATCAAACTGAAGATATTGGGAGATTTTGTATTGACTGAATCAAGTGTATATGGGTGTTGTGTCAAGTGAAATACTTGTAGATGATGTTTAAATAATGGAGATGGTTTAAATAATGGAGATGTTTCTGAAATATGGATGCTCCATGAATTTTTATGCAACTAAACGCACTACATGGGTATATGGATTTTCTATAGACTGAATCAAGTGAATATGGGTGTTGTGTGTCCAGTCAAATTTCAGTACTATTGGATTTCTGTCAGGATTTTTATGCAACTAAACGCAATTTTATGCATGCTGGCAGATTGAGTAGGCTGCTTGTTGATCTCCATAACAAAACAGAGAAACTTGAAGAACCATCACAATTTTTAAACTGCTGTTCTTCTAAAAAAATAAACTACAGATTTATGAAGATATTTCCAGATTTTTCGACCTGATCAACATAGCTCCTTCTGGCTGCTTGTACAGATCACAAGTGATATAAGATTTTTCGAATGCTCGCTGATGCTATGCTCAATGGATTGCAAGGAAGCATGTTCTTTTGGTTATAGCATACTTTCTTCAGTGAATTACAAGATTCAAAATCTTATGACGAAAATAATGATGATTTTCTATTGTAAATTGTTCAGAATGATATGATCCTGTAGATATTACAAAGCAAGGTTCCATGTTTTCATGACACTCCATCAGAATGATATAGCAAATTGTTGACGAAAAATTGTCAAACTGAGACCATGTCACACCCACATGTTAAAACAGAAAACATGTTACAGCTCCAGAACTGCTATTTATCGAATGTAACTTTCTAACGGACGAGGACAATGTGGCTTCTTGTTGAACTCCATGTAGAAGACTTGTAAATCCACCTTGGACGAAAGGAGCAGGCATGGTCGAAGGCTGCCCGTACACATCTGTTGAGAATGTTAGCATGGATGCATTAACACATCCGCCTTCAATCAACGGAAAAGCCATGGTTGAGGGCTGACCATACACATCACTTGAGAATTTTGGCATTGAGTCATTTGAAAAGTTTGTCATAGCGTCGATGCTGCTAGCATAAATATCCTACATCATGGAAGATGAAATAGTTTAAAACATGTGTTTAAGTAGAATATGAAAGGAAAATAATGAGTACAAGCCATGTCTTACGATCAATTCATTTGGATCATTGTGTTTCTCCCTATTTTCTGTTGCATTATTTGGATCTTCTCCTATAGTCAGACATAAAACCAAAAAAATGAGTATAGAAACATATACTGGATAATAGCTTTGCTAGATTGGCTATAATCAGTCAATACCTTTCTTTTTAGAATTTTTCTTTTTCTTTCCCTTCTTCTTTTCAAAGGAGATTTTTGATCGTTTACTCTTGGCACCTTTTACGAGCGGAGGAACTCTAAATGATATGATACCTTTTAATGTGTCTGCAACACACTCACTTGAAACTAGAGGAACCTCGTTCAATTTTTCTTTCATCTTGCTAAGAGAATTATCTGCT